>CM066578.1:26331382-27552311 GCA_033816785.1 Picus viridis | reverse complement strand
CTGAAGCCACCTGAGAGTACACATAGCTGGGAACTTTTGATGGCATGCAATCCAGAAGACGTCTCTGAATCTAATCTACAATAGCAATCAGGTCTGATTGATCTTGATCTCCACTTACAAAGACTTTTGAGGTTTGGCTCCTTTCCATTTTAAATACAGACATTTGCAGTAGAGAGATTCATTGAAGGCTTCTAGTTTCACAGAACTGAATGAGGAGTTGGCTTTTCTGTTGACTTATGATTTTTGTACCTTTATTTAAGTAAGAGCTGCAGCTCACAACTGGCAAATCTGGCAACCTGTGAGGCTAAGCAATTTTGTAACTTTGGCAACCAGCAGTTTTGGGTCATGCTGTCCTTCCGCCATAATGATGTTCAGGATCTTCCTCTCTGGTGAAGAGGAAGACAAAGAACTTCTGTGAGAAAAGAACAAGAAAGGCAAGGACTGAAAAGCTGCTTTGTTTCCTGCATTATGAAGGCAGATGGGTAAAGTGAAGGATATGCATTAGAAAGCTGGTGCAATGATTCAAATAACTGGAGAAAGAGCTGCCTCTGTTTATTCTTAGGAAAGATTTTGTTGAACAGCGTGGTTTTTAACTGTGTACAAAGGCTTAGTTGTAGCATAAAGCCTTCTGATAGTCTAAATAGGAAGCATTTTAATCTTAAAATGCTCCCACAGATTCACTGAGTGGTTGAGGTCAGGCTTTGGGAGGCCAGTTCTCTCTGCTCAAGCAAGGCCGCTCAGAGCCAGTCACCCAGGACTGTGCCCAGACAGCTTTTAAATATCTCCAAGGATGGAGACTCCACAACCTGTGTGGGCAAACTCTGCAGTGCTTGGTCACCCTCAGAGTAAAGAAGTGTTTCCTTATGTTGAGGAAATCTCCTGTGTTTCAGTTTGTGCCCACTGCCTCTCCTGCTGTCACTGAGTGCCACTGACTCAATCTTCATTGCACCTTCCCTTCAGATATTTACATACATTAATCTCTGCTTCTCCAGAATGAAAACTCCCAGCTCTCAGCCTATTCTACATAGAAGATATGCTCCAGTTCTGTAATAATCTTGGTGTTCCTTGGTAGTCCAGTACAAAACTAGAGTGGATGTCAACCCAAGTATCTGGTCCAGATTATGTACGTCAGACACACAAACTAGGAGTTAGCTTAATGTAAGTCAGACTATTGAAGAGAGCAGAGACACTAAATAAATGCAGACAAGAAGTGACTGTTTTATGGACAGTAGTAGTCTCTTGACTGAACTGCAATTAATTCCTTATTAAAGAGTGCCTGGACAGTCTACAGACCTGATACATGAATGTCCCTAAAACTTGTTTTCTGAATGAAACAGACTGATCTCTTCCTTGGCAGCCATTTCTGTTAGAGGAACAATACAATACAATACAATAGAGTTTGGTCATTTAGGCACAGTTTGTATACATATGCATATTTAATGGTGTAAGGAGATTGTTAAAATGGGCCCTGTATCTAGTAGAAAACTGTACTAAAATAAATCTGTCTTAAACTTTTATCATTCATTTCTAGCCTCCACCTAGCTGTTTGCAGACTAAGTGCTTACCCATTAAATATCCTGAAAAATACTCTGACACAGATTACTAACCCTGGACTGCAGTATGTCATTGTGGTAAGACTAAAAATATCTCCCACACTGATAGAGGTCATAATTACTGTCATAATTTCATCTTTCAGTACCTGCAGCATAAGAGGAAAAACTGGAAATACAAAACCTCTGAGATTAATTCCTTGACAGAAAAGCTTTTTAAAAGTATCAACAATTTCAGAGAGAGCACCAAGAGTTACAGGTAGGCATGCTCACACTACCAGTGAAAGGATGGGTGTCATTAATGGGTGTAAATATTCACAGACACAGATGGTGTTTAAGCTGAAGACAGGGTAAGGTGAAGGGCTGAAGCATAGCAGAAGCAGGATTGGTATTACATTGTTTAGGGTCATCATCAGCTTTTTTTTTTTTTTTTTTTTTTTCTTTTCTTCCCCTTTTCCCCTTATACCAACATGTTGGTACTGTCATATGGAATCCTGTTGCGAAAAATGCACTACAACTATGAAAAAAATATGTGAAACACATGCAGAATTAACTTCTTCAGATGGAAAAAATGAGCAAAACCTGAGTTGTCCCCATTCAGAGAGCTTAGTACTCAAAATGCTCTAGAAACCAAACAAAAAGGTGATCTTACCTTTGTTTCCTGTTGACTGTCTGGAGCTGGAGGTTCCTGTGCTGGGAATGGGGTGTTTTTATGAAGTCAGACCTACAAATGAGATGAATTGAAGAATGCTTAGGGCTATGGCAAGTCTATATACAAGATTTCTGCTTGTTCATGGCTCCTGTGGGAAGCTCTTGTCTAGGCCCAACAGCAGAATTCAAAGCATGTGGGAATCTTTATAATGAGTTTTAATTTCTAGATGCTGGCTGCCTTCTGGCATAGGTAGAGTCATAGAATCAATAAGGTTGGAAAAGACCTCAGAGACCATCAAGTCCAACCTGTCACCCAAGACCTCGTGACTACTAAACCATGGCACCAAGTGCCATGCCCAATCCTCTCTTGAAGACCTCCAGGGACGGTGACTCCACCACCTCTCTGGGCTGCACATTCCAATGCCTAGCAACTCTCTCTGTGAAGAACTTTCTCCTTACCTCAAGCCTAAACTTCCCTGGTGCAGCTTGAGACTGTGTCCTCTTGTTATGGTGCTGATTGCCTGGGAGAAGACACCAAATCTTTGAGAACCACGGCTTTATTCTGCCCCCTACAGAGCAATCACATCAGAACAGTTCTCGGTGCTTGAAAATAATATTTCTCTCTAATGATTTGCATTTGAGAATACCTCAGGAATTGGCTCATCATTATAAACTCCAGTGCCTTTAGGTCAGAAAGTTAAAGGAATTTGACAGCCACAGATAGCAAGCTGTTAATGCCTACAAGTAAACAGCCAGGGCCCACAACTGAGTGTAGTTGCGCTTGGAAAAAGACCATCTCTGAAAAGTTTGTGCCATGTCAAAAGTGCTTGGTTTATGTAAGATAAAAATAGACAAGTTAGAGATCATGTTGTTTTCTTGTGTTCTGTCCACAACAAAGACAAAAATCAAGCCTAGCATGTCTCTGATTACTCACTGGCAACTTAATTTTCTTGAAATTTGGCATTCATTGACATCTTTGCAGCTACATTAGTTTTAAATCTGCTTAAGCCTGCTGAAGATGTCATAGGGAGAAAATGGGTTTGTGAAGCTCTTCTTTAACTCTTACTGGAAGGATGAGAAGTATAACATAGAACTGGTAAAATACCAGAGAAAAGGTGAGAGTCCTTCCAGGCACACTCAGACTGTCAGAGTGATTGCATTCTGCCTCTTGTGCACTGTGGGAGTGAGAAGATGCCCATCTAGTCTCAAAACTAAAAATCCCCTTAAAAATCAGGACTTAACCCTGTTTTATTACTCTGAGCTTGCATTCCTCAGACTTGCATTTCACAGTATCACAGTATCAGTCAGGGTTGGAGGGGACCACAAGGATGATCCAGTTTCAAAGGCTTTTGTTTTTTTTCTTCTCCTTTCCTTTGTTTTTCAAAAGCTTTGGACACACCTCATGTTTCATTTCACTGCTTATTTTGGAATATCTATAAATATTCCACCTGCTGCAGAATACATAGGGTTACATTTTCAAACTTTTTCTTAAGTTAGTAAGTTAAACATAAATAAGAATGGGAGTTACGATCTTAAGCATGTGAGAGTGGCCTTGGGATAGGGGCCCCACACTCTCTGCATGGGTGCAGGTGTCCACATACTTCAATGAATCATAGTCCATGAATATGTAACAGGTGGGAAGAATAATTGGTACTAGGTAGGTCTGACTTGTGAAAGCTTCTGTAGAAATGTGCAAACTTCACCTCGGGGGCCCCTTGCACTTTTGGGAGTGATCAAGAAAGGGTGCCCCCTCTCTAAGAAGTTTCTATGTCTAAGAAGATTTTCTTGTCTAAGAAGTTTTTCTCTTCTGGCATCACTAGGGTTTCTTGAAGGAGAAGGAAGATAGCCATGGAAACTCCTAGCAATACTCATTTCTTTAGAGTATGCTGAAATTCCTTGCTGTAATTTCTGAAGCGAGCAGTTTATCAGGATGCTAAACGAACATGTATATTAAATTTGCCTGCTCAGTCCTGTCAAATCAAGAGACTGTGAGAACCAAAAGGGCAATTCCAGTCCATGCCAGACCCTGTGCTTAAACGTATACATATGACTTATGATGACAGAAAAATAGTGTTTCTTACAGATTCCCCACTCACAGGGACATGAATACAGACTCTAATAAGCAGTAACTCACAGATAAATTTTTAATGCGCAGTTAGTTTCAGCACTCTAAATACTAAGCTGAAGGCTAAACATAAATGTTTGCAATCTTCAAAGAACTTCACTTGGGGATCTGAGAATAGGTAATTGACCAACTTATTTACTGACTTTCATATAATGATTATTTAGTGCTTGGTTCCCGGAGCTAAGGGATGAGATAATTGCCCCAACCTTCAGTCTCTGTTCTTTCTCCTGCTCAAAGATAAGGGCATTTCTAAGGTCATTATTACTTAATTACATACATTAGAGCGCTAATACCCACCAGATAAACACAGATTTCCTTTTTAAGTGTTGTTGAACAGGAATATTAAGTGGTTCTGGATTTCTGCTGCAGTCTCAGACTGGGATGTTCCTCTTCTCTGCCCTGCCCCTTGGTGTGGAGGCTAGGACTAGGACTAGTGTGAGCGGCTGATAGGGTGGGAGCCATGACTAACTGGCAGAGCTTTTCCTTAGAGGAAAGACTAGTTATGATTGGGAATAAGCTCCGTGGAGGGGCCAAGGCTTATAAAACAGGCATGATTTTTTATTTTTCATTTTTTAAAACGATTTTATCATAGATAAATATTTCTCACACTATCATTGACATAACCCTATTCTGTACTACATGTTGTCTGCAGTAGATATATCAAATAACTCAAAACAATCCACGTCATCATCTATACTGCTTTTTAAGGCATTTCTTACTGGAAGTGTAGCACACAGGCTTCAACTTCTAGGTATTTCTGATTTTGCCTTGAAACCTCTGTCTCCCCTTCTAAACAGAAGGGGACAGTAGATGGGTGTGGAATATCTTGGGTTTAATCACATAATCTAATTGTTTTGGTAGGCATATTGTTTGAGAAAGGCACAGACACTATTATTGGAAACTAGAAAAAACAACTGGTTTTCTTAAGCATCTGTCAATATTCAAACAAATTATATTACAGAAAAAAAAACCCTCATAATTTAAGATGTTTACTGCATCAATGTGCCATATTTTATTCGATCTCTGTGCAAACAGATGTGCCATAATCTTCCTTTATCACTTGTTTTTCCCTTTGCAACTGGATTAAGAGCTAAGAATAAATGCAACAACTGCAGAATGCCAGTAGACTTAAACTGCAGCATATATCCTGATGTATTTTTCAAATGCCTTTGAAAGGTGTGATTATGCCTTCCTGGTTTGGTTTGCGTTGAACAATAAAGAGCCTTAAAATCAACTGTGTCATGAAGACATCTCATTAGTGAGTGTTAATCAGCCTCTGAGAAATAAAACTTAATTATGTACAGTGACATTACACTAAGTTGTTATTTTAGTCAAACTTTCCAAGAAGTGTTCAATGAAACCATTGCTGTGGGCAAAGAAATGGAAAGTGTACCAGTTTTGTCCAGTTTACTGGCAATTTCTAAGACATGGGAGAGGTCATAAATAACAGAGTAATCAACAGCACTGACAATCCTACAGCATCTTTAATTTAAAAGCCAGATTTTTTTATGTTCAGATGCTTACAATCTCTGAATATCTGAATGGAAGAAGCCAAGCAAAACCACATCAGTGAGTCTATGCCTGGAAAGCAAGCCTAGAAGAAAAGGAAACAAATAAGACTGCCGTTTGAGAAAATATTTATCTCCTAATCCCATTTTTCTAAATAATGTTACAAGTACTGTGAGTTGTAGGCAAACAGGTTTAGTTAGTCATGAGGTGTTAGGTATTAGGTAATAGGTTGGACTTGATGATCTCTGAGGTCTTTTCCAACCTGGTTGATTCTATGAAAATAGAACCAAAGTATTTGCCATAATAATGTAAATAGTTATCAGAAGAATTTATTTGCAAATGCTACTGAGGTCTATATTAAGTGGGTTAACCTGGAAGTCAGCGGTCTCATCTATCACCTACTACTGGGAGTGATTATTCCCTTTCACTAGGTGATACGTCCAGCTTTGGGCACCTGGCTCAACACCTTGCCACCAACTGCTTATCACAAACTGCACTGTGAGAAATCAAATGGGTGTTCCGAACCAAAAATAATTGTCTTTCACTAAAGCAATAATTAATTTTCCTTCCTCAGCAAGCAAGCAGACATTTTGAGATGGAAAAATATGAGTGTAGGCAGCAGACAGATGGATACCATGGTATATCTTGTTTGTGTACCAACCCTGGCTCATATTTCACAATAAAGTCAACTGTGATTTTGATGGTTCACTGCCATTTGAACTAGTTTTACTTTTCAGCCTGCAAGCATCATCTTCACAGGACCTAAGATTTAGGGGATGAAATAACATTCTTATTCTGCTCATGTTTCAGCCACTCGGGTTTTCCATTTGCTCGCATCTGTATTTTTATAGAAAATTGATAGGCGCTGTAATTACAGCCTGCTGAAAGCAAGTAGGTCAGAGCTACACTTTCTCTTCCAGCAGGGCTGCTGGGACTGGAGAGGCAGAAATACATCTGGATAGTTTTTCTGCCTGTGTGCCTGTCTGTGCATCACAGCCATTCATTAGACTCCTCACAACTGCTCACCAAAACACTTCCAGAGATATTAAACAAAATCAGCCAAAGCACATGTGTTTATAGGGTCCCTCCCTACTCATCTGTCATACGTCTCTTGGCAAGAGATTTTTTCAGGGCACTGTGCAAGGTAATGCATTGGCTCAGTGTTATGCTAACTGAGGATGGAAAATTTCTTGGAGTGCACTCTGACAATTCCCTAATGCAGAGGACTGAGGATCTGGTGAGGGGAGGGACCCTGTTGGACCACCTCTCCCACTTACAGAGAAGGAAAAATGGTTAAGGTATGTAAAGGTCAGGGGCTGCCTTAGCTGTAGCAACCCCAAGATTGTAAAGCTTAGGATTCCAAGACAAAAAGGAGAAAGGCAAAAAGCAAGGTCATATCCCTGGGCTTCAGGACACCAGACTTGAGCCTGTTCAGGGACCAGGAAGAATATAGAGATACTGCCCAAAACCACAGGGACAGGGTTAGGAAAGACCAAAGCCTAGTGAGGGATATAAAAGAAATTGAGAAAGTCTTTGAGAAGTACATCAGCAGCAAAAGGCAGACTGGGGACAACATGGGTCCATTGCTGAAAAGGAGCTGGTGACAAGGGACACAGAAAAGTCTGAGGTACTGAATACACTCTTCATCTTGGTCTTGTAAGACTAACCTTCAAGAATCCCAGGTGTCTGAGACCAGAGAAGTCTGGAGAGTGCACTCCTCCCTGGTGGGAAAGGATCAGGTTATGGAATTCTTAAACAAACTGTACATATATATGTCTGTGGAATCTGATGGGGTGTATCTATGAATGCTGCCAGTACTGGTTGGTATCATTGCAAAGCCGCTCTCCATGTCTTTGGAAGGTCATAGGAAGCAGAGAAAGATCCCAAGGACTGGAATACACCAAATCTCATTCCAATATTCAAGAAGGAGGATCTGGGTAACCCTTAGCTTTCTCTACTTGTTTGCATTTAAATCAGTAATGTGGATTATCAGGGGCAGTTACTATTGTATCTTCTATCCATCCTCCTTATTTTTTAACAAATGAAATTTCATTTGTGGGTTCACATCAATTACATTTGTCAAATACATATGGAGAAGCACAGCTGCTATGAATTGCTAATCACAAAAACAGTCTTTCAACATGCAAAATGTCATCTTTGGCAAAGAAAAACGAATGGGTTTGCTACCTGTTTTTGCAGGGCCGGGTTTATACACCAATTAATCTGGCATGTAGTCATATGAGCTACCCACTGACTTCCACTTCACCTGGGCTAGGATTCAGAAAGGTTATTGTATTTAATCAAATGGCTGCCCACCTCCATGTAAAATTCAGACTGCCTCATTTATGTGGCCTTTTCCCTAACTCCATTATATCTAGGTTATGAGACACACAAACTTGGTACAGGATACTGTGCCTTTCTCTACCTTTGGCTCATTTTCCAAAGAACTTAAATCATAGTCAAAAAATATATTCAGTTATTGTGAGGCAAAAAAAAATTCCATTCTGTGCAGATGAGGTGCTGCAGCAATGCCATGTGGTTTTCTGATTTATTTTTTTGTAAGCCGAAGACATCTACCAATGAGCTACTTACCTCGACTGTCCAAGGTAAATACTGGTTATTAGAAGGCAGAAAATCAGACATTTTTAAAGTACTTATCGGGCTCTATAAAGAGAATGACTAATGAGAGTATGAATAGTTCATCTTTATGTTTCAGAGATGACAATGAGATAGGACAGATAGTGTCTGTTTTGCTGTGGTGGTGCCATTTTTCCCTTTTGCTGTGTATCTATTTAAGACTGGCACTTAGGAATGCTATTCAGCTCCCAGGTTTATCACTTTTAGTGTGCACACTAACATACAGCAGTTTTCAATTTAAAATATCCCTTTGTGTTAGCTGCAACAGTGTGCTGCAGCACTAGGACACCTGGGAGAATGAGCCGAATCATCCCATTTCTGGCAGCTCCTCTGCTAGTGTCTGAGAGAGGCACATAGGACTGCAGTTGACGAAACCACTACCTTCCTCTTCTGAAACCAGCTGCTGCACTTCCATGCAGCTGTTCTAATGCATAGATTTAAGCTGAGAACAGTGTAATTTCTGCTGGCACATCATGAACATTTAAGTGGCACTAAAGAAAGAGGATAGGCTCCCAAAGACAGGCAAGCCAAGGAAGATTTCACCTTTTGCTGGCCACAGGAACATTTTGAGGAACACAGCATATGGTTCATGATTCCTGAGAGCTTTTTTGCTTATAAGATGGAACAGATCCCTTCCCGCTCAAGTATTTTTTCCACTAAAAGTTGCTTGGATATTTTCTTTTTTTTTTTTTTGCATACCCCATTGTTACTAATTTACACCTTGGCTGGATTTGTTAGACTAATGTGGTTACTGATTTTGTGGGACAATATGGCAGAATTCTCAGCCGTATGGCACAACATCACATCTGCATGACAATACACATGATCCATCACTCAGTTTTGCTGCGGTGTAAATGCTTACCTTTGAGAAGGTTTTTCTGGGGGCAACTCCATTCCCAAGTAGAGAAGAAAACACACATGTCATGAGCAAACTCCCTCCAAAAGGCAGTTTATATTGTAAAATGTTTTAAAGAATATTCCAGTCTTTTGCATAAATCTGAAGCCTGCCCACTACAGTAATACATTTTTAATTTGCCTGCTTTCATCTTTTCCTTTTCCTTCTAATTTTTCAGCTGTTGAATTTGTAGATTCACAGAATCAGCAAGGTTGGAAGAGACCTCAAAGATCATCAAGTCCAACCTGTCACCACAGGCCTCGTGACTAAACCATGGCACCAAGTGCCACGTCCAATCCCCTCTTGAACACCTCCAGGGATGGTAACTCCACCACCTCCCGGGCAGCACATTCTAATGGTGAATGACTCTCTCAGTGAAGAACTTTCTCCTCACCTCAAGCCTAAATTTCCCCTGGTGCAGCTTGAGACTGTGTCCTCTTGTTCTGGTGCTGGTTGCTTGAGAGAAGAGACTAACCCCTCCTGGCTACAACCACCCTTCAGGTAGCTGTAGACAGCAATAAGGTCTCCCCTGAGGCTCCTCTTCTCCAGGCTAATCCCAGCTCCCCCAGCCTCTCCTCATAGGGCTTGTGCCTACTGAAGAGGAGGACAGACCCCCTGACTTAGGACACTCTGGTGACAGGAATTGCTGTGCATATAGTGGTAGTTTGTGTCTGGGTCCAATATCTCTGAATCAGTTGAATTAGAAGACACTTGCCCCACTGTCTTTATATTGGGATTTGAACATCTGGTCCAAAAAGAAATACCACTGAAGAAGAGCTGTTTCACAGTGGAAGTTCTGAAGATTAAGCCCCAATAGCAGAGGAACTTCTGCACCCTGATTTTAATGAAATGCATCAATCTTGCATCTTCTCTGAGAAAATGAACTGATCTGATAGTAATGTTCCAGCTGAAGGGTGTTTTGTAATGAAAAATTAAACACGTATGTTATCAACCACTCTATGCACACCGGGCAGCGGAGGAGGCTGTCTCTCCCAATTAGATGGATAGATACAAATTTTGGACCCAGAGCTCGTCAGTGCAGCCATCTAATTCTTCTCCTAAAAAGCTTCAAAAAGAACAACAGCATAAGAGGCTCCTTAGTGCTCCAAGGAAAAGGCTGTGCAGAAAAGGGAAGGAGTGCTTACCATTGTGTTGTTCATTGAGGACCAGAAGTTGCTGTGCTCAGCCAGTGGCCTTACCCAACTTGAGAAAACCCCCACAGAAGTTTTCTGTGAGTGGTGGTTGCCCCTTTGTTCCTCCTGACAAGAACTAGGAACATTTCATGGCACAGGGCAAAAGTGTGATTTTAAGCTGAGAGTACCTTCCTCACAGGTGACAGCATTACACAGGTCTGGCATCTGTCACCTTAGTGATGGAGAGTGCAAGTTGTACATCTGGGCACTTCATAAACTGTACTGAAAGTCAGGCCCTGGTACTGATCTGTATTTCTCTCCTGCTGCCTTCAACTCTACAAGCATAATTAAAATGTTTACTCCTTGAAAAGACAGATGTTGTGGTTTAATAAATTCTTTAATCTCCAACTCTCCTCCTCTTTGACACATTTATTATTCTAAATACAGAACTTAATTTGGCTCAATATATTTCTATTTCTATGATTAAATTCCTTGTTAACTGCTGAATCACTTCAATGCCATGTGAAAAAAACAGGTTCTTCCCTAAAACTTCTTTATTAAGCAGCCTTTCCAACTGAGGGAAAATGTATTACTCTGACACATTTTACATTTGTTAGAGTTTCTTAAAAAAAGCAGTATTTTAATAAATACCGAACATGAAAACTATTGCTGTAAGTAACAGAACTCTTAGGGCTGTGGACTTTTTTTCCTCTTTAAACACAGCCATTAGCGCAATTTACATTAGCTTAATGCAAATACCTAAAATCAGCACATGGCAGGGCCAGAGCTTACGTTTCCTGACTGAATAAGCTAAGCTTGTGGTCTGAATGCCATCAAAACTTGAAGACTAATTTGCAGTTCTAACGTTGGGCAGGGATTCATGCACTACTGCTGTTTTGTAATACGTGTATATATAACGTATTTGAAAGGAAAGCAGCATGCATCTCAGTGATCAAATTTAGTATCTGCCATGAAACTGAGGATTCCAGACTAAATCACTGCAGATGAAAAACTGGGAAAATCATGCACAGCTTTATGAGGAGAAACCACAGCTCAATCCTATTTATAGAGATGCAAACCACACTCCAAAAATGCTAGCACGCCGAAATGGACTATCACAGCACTTCTGTGTTAAAACTAATTTTCAGCATTTAGCAATGAGAAGTGCCATCCTTGAAGAGCACCAAACTTTAAAGAACACCATACTTTTTCTCATGTTAATGCAATATATTCCTTTTATTTATTATTGTCTCAGAGGAAGAACGTTACAATGTAGTGTTTGAAGCAGCATTTACTCGGCAGCAGAGGACAAAGGTTGCATACAAACACAGGCAGAAAAACAACTTTATACATAACCTCCTATTGAGAACAAAAATAAAAGCCACCAAATTCACTATTGAGACTTTTTTTTTCCTTATGTATGGGGGTATTTTTAAGGATTCTTTGCCTAGAGAATGATGTAGCTTGATAACAGCAAAGTATTTTGCAGAGAACAGAATATAAAGCTATTTCCAATACTACTCATGAAGATAGGCCTGAGGTAGAAAGGTGGTCATGGCTTTCCTCTTCTGTAAAATGTGGGTTGTTTTTTTTTCTTCTCAAAGTATCTACACTACTTTTTTTAATAGATAAAGCATTTATAGGAGCCAGCATCTTCTCTTCCCATTTTGACAATTTTGTTCCACTCACTCAGGAGTAATACATAGCAGTTACACAGAATTTTTCAGACACTAAGCAAGCCCTACAACACCTTTGAGAGGTAAGTACTATCATCCCCATTTTACAGATGGGAAAACAGAGGCAGAGTGGTTAAATAATTTGCCAAAGGGTTTAGCAAGAACTGGCACCACAGCCAACACTAGAACGTGGTCAACACTGTGCCTGAATCACTTCTCGAGCAGCAGCAGTCCAGGAGTGAATACTGTGGGTGCAGGACAGTCTAGTTGGTGCCACTTCACAAAACCTAGAGATTCCTGGCCTGCTGTCTTAATGTCCTTTAGTATTTTCCAGCAGCAGTAGCGAATGTACAACTCTTCCAATACCATTTTGCGATTATTTTCTTTTTTCTTCAGGAATAATTAAGAGCAACACAGTTCAGTGTCTTTCCACTATACATGAAATATATTGCATGCAGCTGTACCAGTTAAAGGTATGTGCTGAAATTAAAGCAAGTGTCCATGCAGTCTTGTAAATTCTGTAAAGGCAGTAAAATATCTTATGATCACCTTAAAACTAGAGATCAGGAGATCAGTTACATAACATTCATGTAATTACATCTACTTAAAGTACATAAATAAATCATTTCAAAGGTAAAGATGAGTTGCAAGATTACAATGATCTAAATGTATTGCAGTTTTGAAGAAAATGTTCCATCACTCATAGTATTGGAAAGGGCTTTCTAATTGTCTCTTCACTTCTCGGAGGCAGGCAGAAGAAGGGGATCTCACAGAAATTAGCTTTACTTTACAGACTGCAAATTCTGCAACTTGAAGCAAGTTTGGCACAGTGGGGAACAGCACAGCTTTGTCTCTGAACAAAGTTGGGAAAGATTACGCTAACTTAGACCTTACTAAAAACAACTTAAGCTATCATCTGAGTCCTCTTTTTAGCTATCTCCCATTTCAAAGTAAAGTAAGGCTTAAAAAAACAATCCTCCAAATGGAGTGCGTTGGCTGGAAATAACTAAAACAAAGTTTAAAATTTCCTTTTTGTGTATGAGGATGACGATGATGGGTCAAAATCATAGTTTACCTCGTTTAATGGAGTTAAAACACCGCAACTTGCACCCAACAGCAATTTTTGTTAACCAGTAACAAGAATGCAGATTATGGGAACTTCCTAAGCCGATACTGAAACAAACCAAGGGTATTCGGAAACATGTGTGATCAGATGGTTTGCATCTAAATAATCAGTACTGAATAGTGAATGGGTGAGAATATAACTAAGTGTACTTTACAAGGAAAAGCAAAGAGCCGAACGGAATGTATCCACGTAACGTTTTGCTTCAAACTCTTTACGCAGTTCTCCTGACGATTATCAAAAAGAGGGTGTAGAAAGCCCCCACCCCTTGTCCCCCGGCTGTATATTTATACAAATCAGTGACAAATACTCCACTGCTCATTAATTTACAGTTGCATAGAAAGGGAAGAAGAAGAAAACCTGGTACTATAAAAACAACATCCTCGTCTTTGGGTATTCAGTGTTTTACTATTTCAAGTCGAACACGCAAGTCAGAGCGAACAGCATGTTCCAGGGTCCCATGCAGCCTTCTGATGAAGTGGAACTCATGATTGGCGGTTTGTAGAAAAGGACTCTACTGCACATCAGGAAGCACTGGCCGATGACCAAATGAACTTCACATTGCCTGTCATGATGAGATGAAACCCTGTCAGTACCCCATTAGCATGCACAGGAAGCTCTAACTGCTCTGATGCCATTTTACAAACCCCCTGTATTTTAAAAACTTTAGAGATGTTGGCTCAAGACTCAGCAAATCGCTGAGGCATGCAGCTAAGAGAAACCTCATTTTATTATACTGCAGTGTTTAAAATTCTTGTTGAGTAAGGCCCAGAGGATGTTAGTCTCCAGAGCAGTAAATATGACTTACAGACTCTCCATGTTCTGCACACCCAGCAAAAAAAGTTTCAGCAAGCTACTGTCTTATCTGAAGCCTAAATGGTAAAAATGGAGAGTACAGAGAGTCTGGATTAAGGCTCAGCTCCTTCAAACATGAGGCCTATTTCCATGCTCCTGTTTCATGATTCTGTTTCTGAACAGACAAATATGCCTTCTCCAATGGCTCTGTAGGGGAGGTTTGCAGTGAGACCATCTGGGAATCATCCTCTGCCTTTGGCAATACCGGAACTACCAGGAATTTTCTATTAACTGGGATATTTCAGAATTGAGTCTTCCATGGGTCTGGCGTCCAAATAGCCTTGTGAGGAAAAAATACAGGAAAAAAACCTGACCGCTTTGCTTAACAGAACTTTCCCACTTGCTTTACTTTGCTTTCAATGATGCAAGTATGAAAACATGTGTCATACCTGTGGTCTGCCAGTGAAACTTGCTGAAAACAGAAAAAAACAAACAGGAACAGTTTAGAAATTTACATGACTGCATCTTGGCAGTTTAAAAACAAAGCCAGGTGAATAAGTATTACAGAAGAACAGAATAACCCTTATCTTCATCAAAATTAATTAAACTACAAGAGTATTGCAATAGCCTATACAGAACTGTCTTTATATAAATTTACTTATAACAAATTTAAAGCATTATGAATGCATAGTTGACACGAACTCTTCATTTTTTCACCACTTGTGACCATACAGACTTAGGAGTGATGTATTATGATACATCTGCTCAAAAAGCTCTGTTCTGGAACTCACTCAGATACACAGGCAAGACTGCTGTAGTGTTCACACCTGCCTAGTTCTGAGGACCAATCTCATAAACAAGGAAGGGAACGAGGCAATATATCTATAATCAAAAGATCTAAGAGAAAAAAAAACACCTGAACAACCAACAAACCAAACCTGCCACCCTTAAAAAAAGTGCTGACCGTACTATATCAATTATTGCTTATAAGGGATATTTGGACAAAGCAGAATTACTGATTTCAGGATGAATTACAACCTGAAACCCATAACACAGACACAGCAAGTAAGACTAGCTCTATTATATAGATGGGGTAAAAGTAATACACATGAGGCTTAGATGCTAGTAATTTCTTAGTGAAAACTGCAGCCAAGGTGCCAGAGACCAGTAGTGGTGCCATTGGGAAAATGTATCTTTTAACATTTTTTACTAAAATGGACATGATATGTTCAACATGAAGATCACTCTAATAAAATGCAGTTTGTGTATAATTATAAAAGGAAAAGTGTATTACTTAAGGTTGGGAATACAGCGATGCCCTTAAAAGAGATTGCCCAGGGAAGTCCCTGAAGTCTGCATCACTGGCAGCTTTAAAGAACAGGTTAGACAACTGCCGTCCAACAGCCACTGGAAAAGCTGATGGACTAAATGGTCTGCCATGGTCTTCTCCAGCAAAACACATAGAGTTTAATGCACTCTATTGAGAAGGCCAAACTAATAATACCCATTTTTGGGCTTCTAAACCAGTATGGGAATCTTATGTGTTTAAAAAAGCTAATGCTAGTAAATATCTCAAGAAAGTGATGTCATAAAATAACTGAAGAATAGAAAACATAAGCAGTACCTACTAATTAAGCATGCTGGTTTGAGCTGATTTCTGCAGCAGCATGTCAATAACAACACAAAACAAAACACCACACATTAAATTTGGAACTGTGATTTCTTTTAACCTTAAATGCTCAGGTACATTTCACAGTATGAAAGGATGTGGAGCTATGGTTTTCACTTGGAATTTCCTCCTGCTTCATTCAGTATATTGTTTCACAGATAGTACATTTTCACTCCTGTTTCTCCTGATTGTAGAGAATGGCCATCACTATCAAGCCTGCCCTGACACAGGGTGTGACTGTTTGAGCTTTAAAGTGATTTGGGCCAAATGTGCAGGTAGCTGTACACTCCGTATATATGCAAGACAGGATTTACAAACCCAAGAATTGATACTTGAGTTGCATTTGCTACTGATGTGTACAGACACACACAGCCTTTGAGCTGTGCCAAATATCTCCACTACCTGTTGACTTCAAGAAGAGATAGTCCTTAAAATCAAATCCTTAATTTGCAAAATGATGGGCTCTGAGCTATTGAACTGCCTAAAAATGTAGAGGAGAACCTTTTTTTTTGCTAGATCCTAATTTGCTTTCTCTAAATGTACAAAGTGCATCTTCAGTGATGCAGTTCTTCACAGCCAAGCAATGTACATACAGGAGACAAAAGGCATATTTTAACAGGGTTCACCAAGTTCACGAAACAGAACAGATTTCAGCCTTGATGCTTCTGCAAGAACCAGGCATAAGCACCCGCCCTCTCACCAGTGCCTTTTAAAACTGACTGCCACTACTACATTCACTTGAAAGAACTGTTGAAAGTTTAATATATCAGAATTTTCACTACTGTTTTTCTCAGGCAAAAGAGCTGAAGGTGTAAATACATAAGTATTTATGTATGCATTTTAAAAGAAATACACTGAATAACAGAGTTGCCACTTCACTCCCTCTGCCAAAACAGATAATCTGCAGGAAATACTGCTGGAAACAGATAGCTACTCTTCTGAGTGCAGTGGCACACTGGAAGAAACAGGATCACTGAAAATCTATGTCAGCTGACAAAAGCCATGCATAGAAAACTAATTAGTTTTCCTTTTGATCTCTTTTAATAGACACTGAATAAAATACCAACTTTCAATGCACTTAAGCAGGGAAAGTTGTTATGTGCTGTGTTACTTCCTATGGTCAATTAGTTTAATAACTACTTTAATAATTAGTTCAAGTAGTCAGGATTTGGCTATGGTTACTCCTATAGCCTAAGGCCTTTCCCCCCAAAGTTTTATTAGAAAACCAGCATCCAGAATATCTGAACCTAAATTCACTTAAGTTCTATATAACATTTACATTTGTAGCTAACAGGATTCTAGGCTTTTTTCCCCTTACATGGGCACAGCTGAAAATCCATATGGAACTATATGCTTTTCCATGGTTCAAGTGAATCACTTCCACTCGAAACATGGAAACAGTTGTTTATTTACCTTCACAAACAGTGTCTCTAACTGTGGAACTTTAAAGAACAGAATTACATAGCTTGTACATCTTGATAAGAAAACTCATCAGAGAGAAGTTTTTTTACTAGTCAATAACACAAGAATGATTTTTTTCCTTCAAAAGGTCACCTCAAATTCAGTATTATACTAAGAGGCATATTTTGTTACACTTACAGCAGCAAGCTGGAAATGTGCTGTTAATTTGCTCCATAACATCTGTTAGATCTGTATTGGTATCATGAGGTGGAACTAACAAGTCATCTGCAGACATGACAACAAAAAAGAACAATTAATTTAGCAATGAAAGAAAGAAAGAAAAAAAGAATAAAAACAGCAACAACATTCTGAGAAGCATTTTCATCCAACCCTCCTTATATTTCAAGGGAAACCACTATGTGAAGCCTTTGTAAGTTAGTGTCATTGAGAATGTCAGTTCTGGGAGAGGTGAAAGTTACATTATTGATTTGCAGTAATTTCTTTTATTAAAGCTTAACATTAAATCTTGGGTGCAGTGGTTAAGAAATTGCCAAGAAGAAGTAGTATATAAGAATTTAGAGTTAAATAAAAGGTTTACAAGATAAGGGATTTATACTCAGTAGCTACTCAGTTAAAATTCTGTTCCATTTTCAGATGATTTGTCATCTAACTTTCAGAGCAAATGCACTATTCTTTTTCTGAATGAAGCATTTATCTTTTAGATGGTCTTTATTCAACATACAGCAGCAGTTTCACTAGTGTTAAAATCCTCCTTGCTTTTTTTTTTTTTACTACTGTTTAAAATTATCCAAGGGACGAGTTAAGGAATACAACTGGCTCTATTCCTGGCAGTGTTATTAGACAGCATGCCTTATAAATCTATCATTGCATTAAATCAGAAACTCCATGTTTTCCCTAACAGATTAAAAATGCACATCGGTGCTGAATGAAAAAAATTCAGTATGCAAGAGAATATATGTCCCATTTTCCACAGAAATAAAATGATTTCTTAATCTAGAACACAAGAGCTTGAAAACAAAACCAGGGAGAAAACTGCGCTTAAGATAATTTGCGGGAAAATATTTTCTTTTTCCCCCAATTTTGACCATTCACTGGTGTGTAGTTATTTCTGCTCATTCCCAGAGCAATTAATGAATTTTGATATTGGAAAATTTAAAATAACCTTTCAAGAAATACCCTCAGGTACAGAGGCTGTACACTTAAATACTGAATTATTCCTAAGGATGTTATGTGAGCTCATCAAAATAGCAGGATAAGCAGAGGATATACAAGAATGTTTAAAGCATCCATCAGGAAGCTTCAATTACATGTTTTGGACATTTGTTCCTGTATCTGACAGATTACTTGGGTGCATGTGTGTACCGTAGGACAAACAGCTGTTGGCCATTTCAGTTCATTGAAATCTTGTTGCCTTTTCAATGAGGATGGCTCTGCCCAGTAAATTCACTTGCTCAAGTAGATGGGACCAAAGAGCCTTTTGACAGAAATCCTTAATTCAGTCACATGGATTCTTGTGATACCACAGCTGTTTGCAAGTGTAGAGAAGCAACAGCTCCAGCTGCAGTCTTGTTTTCAACAGGATCACAAAGATCAGCTCCTTTTTATTTACAAATCTTTTCAGAATGATGCCAACAAATCTCTTCAGTGGTCACCTACAGACCCACATAGTACATCATCTGATGGAAACACTTACCTGTCTGATGAAACTGTGAGCTTGTCTCTTGCTCAAGCGAGTAACCGAGGGCAGAATGCTGGGGTGAGGCACAGGGTGAAGCGCCATTAACCCGGGAGTCTGACTCAGGCTATATTAAAAGACAGCAATACCCAAATTTAGACAAATTGTATCTACAGAATTTAAGGGTGGGTTTCTATGCAGTCATCCTGATCCCTTCTTTTTCATGTACTCCTCCTCCTTTCCTCCTATAAGTTGGCTTAGGTCTATGTTACTGTTGTGGGGTGGGGGACAATGACCAAACCAACAACTTCTTAGAAGAAAATTTATACTTAAGTGTAATCTGCTTAGAGTCCAGCTGATGGTATTGTTAAAAACAATGTTCTACTGCAAGTACATGCTATAGAGACACAATGCCATGGTTTAGTTGATTAGATAGTGTTGGGTGATAGGTTGGACTCGATCTCGAAGATGTTTTGCAACCTGGTTAATTCTATTCTATTCTAATGTTATGTACAACTTAAAACAGTCTGCCGAGGCTCTTAGTCTATCTACACATAAAGGCTATACAATGGTATTACTGGATACATACATATACATACACACAAAGAACATTCAGCTGAAGTTCACAGAATCACAGAGTGATAGGGTTTGGAAGGGACCTCTGGAGATCACCTAGTCCAACTCATCCATTAAAGCTAAGGTTCACCTAGATTAGGTTGCAAAGAATCGCACCTAGGTGGGTTTTGAAAGTCTTCAGAGAAGACTTCAGAAAGTCTTCAGAGAAGACTCTGGGCTGCATCAGAAGTGTGACCAGCAGGTCAAGGGAGGTGCTTCTTCCCCTCTACTCAGCTCTGGTGAGACCCCACCTGGAGTACTGCCTCCAGTTCTGGAGCCCCTATTACAGGAGGGATGTGGACGTGCTGGAGCGTGTCCAGAGAAGGGCCACGAGGATGAGCAGAGGGCTGGAGCACCTCCCCTATGAGGACAGACTGAGGGAGTTGGGGCTGTTCAGTCTGGAGAAGAGAAGGCTCCGAGGTGACCTCATTGTGGCCTTCCAGTATCTGAAGGGAGCCTACAGGAAGGCTGGGGAGGGACTTCTCAGGATCTCAGGTAGTGATAGGACTAGGGGGAACGGAATGAAGCTGGAAATAGGGAGATTCAGGCTAGATGTGAAGAAGAAGTTGTCTCGATCCAGAGAGGGAAAGAGATTGAGGTTTTTAATGAATATTCCCGTGTTGTGAAATTAGAGGCACAAACGAGGCCAAAATATCAACAGCTAGACTATTTATTACATAAATAAGGTGAGAGAGAGAGAAAATAAAGAGAGAAGAGAGAAGAGGGAGATTAAAGGAAAGGAATTATATTACCACACCCCTCACCCCCCAAGACAGTTTGAGTCTGTGGAGGAAAGGTGCTGCAGGAGATGTTGGGTCTGTAGAGAAACGGTGCTGCAGGAGATGTTGGGTCTGTAGAGGAAGGGTGCTGAGGCTTTGGCTGTAGAAGGGATGAGGTCCTCTGGGCAGCTTCTTCAGCTCCATGAGTTGCAGCAGCCGGAACTTAGGGCACGGAGAGTCCAAGATCCATTGTGTTGGCCCCGGGATGTTTCCAGCGTGTGCTGCCGTCAGCTTTCTTCTGCATCTTGCTTCTCCAATTTTCTCCTCCTCAGCCAGCAGTTGCTCCAGTCTTTTATACAGTTTTGTAGCCCTTAGGCAAGTGTCCAGGTGTTGTTCCCCAGGATATCGTTCTGGGAAATCATCTTTAGGTCCAGGTATCGCTCCCCAGGAAATCTTTCTGTGTACTCAGGTGAGTTTGGGCAGCCACTGGATGGAGGGGGAAGGCCTCCACCTCCTCCTGCTCCATCTAGCTACCCACACACTCTTTACATATCAGGAACCATTGTCCTTTCCTGGGGTATCTGATGGCTGGAAATGATCTTGTCCTGAAGGTGTGAATGCTGGGCCCTTGGACCATTGTTGTAGGCCAGCTGCAGTCCCGTGAGCAATGTTATCTTTGCACCTTCCAAGAGTCCTTCCAGTGGCTCTGCCCAAAGCACATCAGCTATTGTCTGGACAAACAGCAAGTGATTTTATCTTTGTTGAGTCACCAGGAGACACAAGCTTTAGTCTCTCACAGAAGTTCTTCACCATGAGAGTGGTGAAGCCATGGAATGGGTTATCCATGGAGGTGGTTGAGGCCCTGTCCCTGGAGGTGTTTAAGACCAGGCTGGGCGAGGCTCTGGCCAGCCTGATCTAGTGTAGAGTGTCCCTGCCCATGGCAGGGGTTGGAACTAGATGATCCTTGTGGTCCCTTCCAACCCTGACTGATTCTATGATTCTAAGATGACTCCATACTTCTCTGGGCAGCCTGTTTCACTGCTCCATCACCCTCAAAGCAGAAGTTTTTTCTTAAGTGAAACTTCCTGTGTTATAGCTTGTACCCACTGTCCCTTGTCCTATCACTGGGCATCATGGAGAAGAGCCTAGCACAATCCTCTTGACCTTCACCCTTTAGATATTTACATGCATCAATAAGATCCTCTCAGTCTTCTCTTTTCCAGGCTGAAGAGCCTCAGGTGTTCCAGCCTCTCCTCATAAAAGAAATGCTACAGTCCCCTAATTATCTTCATAGCCCTCCTCTGAACCCTTTACAGTAGCAGATTCAACAGAACTTTGTTAAATCTAAATACCATTACTCCTGCTGACTCTGCTTCTCCATAGTCTGCAGGACACCAAACTTGCAGAAAAACAGCAATATGTAATCTCCTATGAGAATGAACGGGTCTACTTGGAAAATTGGGTTGTAGGCAAGCTTTTCTGGACTCTTAAATGCATCCAAAGAATCAAACACCTATATTCTACATTATATGTAGTTATAGTCATGTATACGCTTCAGACTGGACACAAAATAAGAAAGGACCATAACACTTCTTCACTATAACACACCAAAAATATTGTAAGGGATCTTGTTCAGGCACTTTTTTCCCTGCCTTCTCCTTTTTTCTTGTAATTCTTTGAGGAAGGGAGTAGCAGTACAGTATTTGAGATTCAGAAATGATTGTTCTGAAAAAACACTAACAAAGCATGTGAACTAGTACTTACATATGATGTAGTCACATAACTTTAGCTGAACTGTTTGCCCCTATCATTTATTCTTTTTATTGCAAATCACCAAATTTTTCCAAGCACTTGAAGAATAGATTATTTAAGTGAGTCTGTCAAAAGCAGATACAGAAGGAATAAAAAAAACATCACCGCTTTGCAGATCTTTTTGAAACTGGGATTGAACAGTACCTAGAACAGCTATGAGACGTGATGTATGAGGTAATACACAGAAAGGCAGTTGATTTGTGCACAAGTTTGCTCCTCTGCAGCTCACAGCCTTAAGGGCAACATTCCTTATTTATTTATTTTCAGACAACTTCCAGTTTAAAATACATAAAATTTTAATAAAACTGAAAATTATGGAAAAATGAATGATACTTTTTCTTCCATACATGTTGGTGATAAACAGAAGGAAAAATTCACTTAAGTGCTGAGCAAATCCTCCAAATCTCTCTCTCTCAGCAGGACAATATGAACTCCAAGTTTTGACTAAAAGAATAAATCAATAAATATTGCTCTGCATATAGAAAACAAAGAAAACCAGAAATATTTTCAAGCAAGTGAGGGATTTTATGTTCAAGACACTCCTATGGACAGTGCATGGCTAGCAAGCAGTGACGTAACATTCCATTCAGCATCAGGCTTCAATTCAGCTACAGTCTAGGTAGCAGGAGTGTGGTGATTTTAAATAGACCAAGCCTGAGGCAACTAACCCCAAGTAATTCTGTATAGCTAGGAGCCTCTGTTCAAGAAGTTAGAGCTGTAACGCTAAAGAGATGAAGCAAACTCTCCAAGGGTTAAAAGTTACTTCAGCATAGAACAAGGCAAACTCCAGCAGCAGAGAGGTTGCTCACCCAATCAATAAACAAATAGAATTTCAATCATCCAAAATGCAAACTTGATGTGCAGAGATGGCTGAGGAAGGAAAATTGTTGCTGGACTTGACACAAAACTGCAGTTCAGCAACAAGGGTAGCAAGGCATGACGATGTCAAGACTAATTAGGATAGGAAGATGTCTACAAACCAAAATGATGATTTAGTAGCAAAGGCTACTTTGTACTACTTAGGAGTGCTATTGCAAATGACAAAACAGCCCCAGGGTGCATGAGGACTTCAATGGTGGATAAAAATAATGCTTGACTTGAGCACAGTTGCACAACACCTACAAAATCCGATCACCTCCAAGCATGGCTCTCTAGGGATGAGGAGGATGTTTGAAACTCCAGTTGCTAGGAGTTTTGAAACTCCTTTTGTGCAAAACCAAATAACGATGCAAAGAGGCATAGAAGTTCTACTCTAGAAAGCTCTGAAGTTGAAGTATTTTTATGTATTACAGCAGTTCTAAAAACATTTCAAAGGAGATATTTTTTTTAACCAATTTTTATCTACATTGCCTTATTTCACTGTGCCTCCTCCTGCGGGCATCTTTCCCAAAGAAAAGCCTGAAGTGTTCTGCAGCTTAATGGATAGATAAGACATACCCATGCCTACTCTTCCCTTGATTTCTGTTGCTTTTGGAAAAAAGCCAAACAAATGAAACCAACCAAAAAGTTCCCCTCTCCAACCTCTGAATCTGAGGAAATCTCAAAAAGGCTAATTCCCTTACCCTATCCATCACAGATGTTTCATGTTTGTTGATAACTTGTGTTCCAGACTTACTTTCGCAGCTATAAAAGAAGCAGTTTCCTCTCCTCCTTTCATAAAGCTCTTCTGTTTTCACATGAAGGGACAGATGCAGTGCCTATTTATTAACGTCTTACAGTCTGATCATATAGCCATTAGAAGCCAGATGACTAGCTCTCATAAACTTCAATATCAAGTCCAATATGAAACCTCTATTCATGTAGCTCAGACAAGCAGAAAAATTCAAACAGGCTTTAAATGTCCTTCATAATTGTGCTTTGCACATGCAGTATCTAAAATGGCTGAGGAAGGAGATGAAAATGGAGTCTACTTTTTTTCCCCTGTATGATAAACACGTTGGTATCAAATTTGTCACATGCCGGTTCTGTTTCACCTACCTCTTTGGCACTGTAATCAATCAGGCAGACAAAAATGACAGAACTGTGTGACAGCTACCAATCCTTTGGGCTTGCTAAAATATAAATAGTATGGTAACCTTAGAATTGTGACCTGAAGCAGACAAATGTGCAGTGAGGACACTCATGTATTTCTGCTGAAGGTGCTCTCTAAAGAACATCCTAAAATGCTCTCATCCTGAGGACAGGAAAGTTCGTCTGGAGAAAACAGTCTCTTTTAGATTTAGTGGCAAGTTAGTTACCCAAACAACAGCCAGGAGGCTGAGGGCAGAAAAGAAATATAAAGATTTGCTCTTGACAGAAGAGAGAAACAGTTGACATGAAATGCCTGTCACAGAAAATAAACTGCTGTAAGACAGTTGTGTCCTTTAATAGTAGCAATTATTATTATAGCAATTACTAAGTTGTTATATATTTTGACATTGGGACTCATGAAAATCTTCCATGCAAATCATCCATCTCATTAATGAGAAAAAGTATGCCTTGTATGCACTGAAAAATAGTTGAGACAGATAATAAAAACAAAGGAAATAAATATCCTTAGATCCTCCTCTGGTTTCTGATAAAGTCCTTCCTAAGACAGTGAAAGAGTAAAAGACTTTCACAGACAGTGATGGCCTAGGGGACTGAAAAACAAACATGCTGGAGTGTGGTCATTTTTTCAGAAAGTTAAGGGGGAAGTAATGAGATTCAGTGCTGCTTCAGAATTGTATTAGTGGCAAAATAAAGAAGTTTCAAAGAATATATACTCAAAATTTGAATTATTTACAAAATCTGAATCCCCATCTTGGTAGTAGGTTCAGAGTCCCTGGAGACTGCTTGGAAAGAATTTGCTTAGTGAGAGGTCAAAAAAAGCCCCACTAAACAGAACCACAGAAGCATACCATCCTTTTGCTTGGAAAAGACCTGTAAGATCATTGAGTCCAACCATTGTCTAATTCTACTATATATAAATAAAAGATGCATATAGAAAGTAATATTGAAGTCACAGATATGTTATAGAAGTAATAATGTAGACCTTTTCATATACTTGACTTCATGCCAACCACTTCATTAAGACAGGAGAAACAGGAACACCTTAGGAAATGGTGCCTGAAACATTCAGAAGCATGGCAAGACTCCCACAGAGGCAGGACATTTTGGACAGGGAGCAAAAGAGCAGCAGTATATAGTAAACGAGGTATACATGATCAGAAATACTGGAAAAGGTCAGCTCTGTTCTACCTTACCCTGCCAGATACCACAAGCTGCAAAATGCCTAGAAAAATACAGAGGGAGAACTGAGAAGAAACTTCTGCCCCTCCACCCACCCATTTAATCACATCACACAGTATACTCTAAAGGTCTTACTAAAAATGTTATAACACTACTGAATAGATTACAAAATTATAATATTTCATTGGTTTTGCAGAACTTCTGTGTTTCTGCCCTATAGCTTTTTCTTTGCAGATTTTAAAGCCCACTCTGAAACACCCACTACCGGCCACAGTGCTCAAGATACTCATAAATTACTTTTAAGAGTTTCACCAATTGTTATCTTCCCTGTTACAGTTTAAGCTACTCAAATATTGACTAAAGATGCTAGAATAACACTAATGACAACAAAACCACACTGCTAGAGGACTAGAGAAGCCATTGGAACAGATGCGTAATAAAGTTAGTCAGCCTAGAAAAATGACAAAGCCGATGAAAGAAATAAAATATTTTTATCATTGTAATGAAAGTATCATCTACAGCAGGAACTGATGTCACTGTGATACCTTGTTTATGCAATCTGTTTCTTGGCTTAGTGAAATCCTCCACTATGTACACCTGAGTCACGGAAGGCCGGAATCACTTGACCTACTGCACTCTGCCCCAAGTGTGAAGATCAGTTAGGAGAAAACTTCATATAGGTTTATTTTCCTCAAACTGACATCTCTAACAACACTTTGTAGTTGTTTCTGCTGTTATTTTTATAATCTAGATGTGCATATGCTGCCTTCAAAAACAATCAACCTTTTCCCCAAAAAAGAAACCCTACAGTCACTAGCTAATAACATTTGCTAAAAGGCTTTTGCCTTTAGCATTTACTTGTGAGCAGATCATTTTCCTGTAGCTCACTGGTTTTAAAATACTACTTGAGGAACTGGATTCATAGAATGCATTTTCTTTGGCATGCTAAGAAAGGTTTCAGTGACAAACTGTGACAACAAAAGCAAATTACTTAAGGAAAGATTGGAAAATTGAAGTCAAATACAGGGTGAGTGGCACCACGATTTGGAATAGGGTATGTATTTTCTTACCCCCTGCTTTTTAATTCATGAAAAAATGTTGCCCTTGTGTTATTCTCAATGTTTTAGAAGTTACCAACCTCGTGCAACAAGAGAGGCTTGGGGCAGAGTGGCTGGAAGGCTCTCTAGTAGAGGAAGACTTGGCAGTGCTGTTTGACAACTGGCTGATTATAAGCCAGCAGTGGGCCCAGGTGGCCAAGAAGGACCAAAACATCCTGGCCTGCACCAGGAACAGTGTAACAAGCAGGCCCAGCAAGTAACTGTCACCCTGTACTCAGCACTAGTAAAGCCACACCTTGAGTACAATGTTCAGCTTTAGGGCCTTCACAACAAGAAAGACATTGAGGTGCTGGAGTATGTCCAAAGAAGGGCAACAAAGTTGGTGAAGAGTCTGCAGAACAGATCTAATGAGGAGCAGCTGAGGGAACTGGGGTTGTTTAGTCTGGAGAAAAGGAGGCTGAGAGGAGATCTTATTACTCTCTACAACTACCTGAAAGGAGGCTGAAGTGAGGTGGGTGTTGGTCTCCTCTCCCTAGTACCAAGTGATAGGACAAGAGAAAATGCCCTCAAGTTGCACCGGAGAAGGTTTAGATTGGATATTAAAAGAAAATACTTCACTGGAAGGGCTATCAAACCCTGGAATAGGTTCCCGAGTGAAGTGGTTGAATCCCCATCCCTGGAGGTGTTCAAAAGATTCATAAATGTGGCGCTAAGGGATGTAGTTTAGCACCAAACTTGGCAGAGTTAGATAACGGTCGGATTCGATGATCTTAAAGGTCTTTTCCAGCCACACTGATTCTTTTTATCATCATGTGCTCATTTGACTTTCACCATGGCTTATACCGGAGAGTAGGAGAAATATGTCTTCATGGTAGAAATGATAAGAATGCCTCTGTTCCACCAAGAAATCCATCACAAAAAACTAGCATAAGAGAAAGACGTTACTGTGTATATACCTGGTCAAGTAGCTGACGCAGACGGTGAAGCTGAGACTCCAATTGTTTATTGTGGTCTTCCAATATTTGCATCCTTGCTTCCAGGCGACCTTTATGTTGTCTCAGGAGTTTAGCTTCAGCAATGAGCTCTGCATCTTCAGAAGCATGCTGAGGTGACACAATAGAGTCAGGAGGTGAAGCAAGAGGGTTTATTCCTCTCCGAAGATGTTGCTCCTTTAATTGTTCATATTCTATCTTCAGGCTCCTGGGATAGTGAAAAGAGGAGAAGAATGATGACTTACCAACAAATTAAAATAAGAAACTTCCTTAGATCAAATAATGGTATTATCACCTCCAAGAACACAAGTAACTCATGCAATGTCTTGACTTGTGGATTATGGGAAAAAATACAAGACACTAAAGTAGAGGTGAAACTAAGGTATTTTATCACAGACCCACCCTCTTCTACCTAACAGCCTATGTAGGACCATATGCCTTGATTGATTTTCTTTGGCTAAGACCATGACTCAGAGATCGATCTCTTCTCATTGCCAACATTCATACACAGCACATGCTGCAGTTAGAATTCAGACATCAAATAGGATGATTATGAAACCTTTGCTCTTCCTCAAGGTCAGCAATAATGCGCTCCAACTCTCCTCGCTCTTCCTTTTCAACTGACTTGAGTATCTGAGCAGGACTCTGTGGCTGGCTCACAGGTGATTCTCCTCCCAGCGTCTGACAATACTGCTGGATGAGGGCATGCTCATCCTCTCTAGAGCAAAAAAAAAAAACAAACCACAGAGAAAGACAAAACCCAGGAAGTTCATTATATGCAAAGTATTTCTTTTCCAAGTAAAAGTGCAATGAAGCTTTTCAAATGACTTATAGAAATTTCCTGTCAGTCAGTTTAACATCTTTCATCACAAAAGAAACATCTGAATGAATAGCAAACCCAGTTATTTAGAAATTTATACCTTGGAAGAAACAGAAGTTATTTCTACAGGGAAAAATACTCCATAAATATACAGATGCACAAGAAAAAAAAATATCTGATGTTTTACAGGCCATGCACATGGACTGGGGTTTTTCTCAGTAATAAATTCAGGCTCTTGGGGTAAAGGGAGGAAATGAGTGTGACAGGAACAAAAGAAAGTTGCAAACACTCTGTAAATGGATGACTTCCACTTAAAAGCATCACCAGTGTTAGGAGCAAGACAAAATAACTACAGATGAAGTAAATATTGATTTCTTGTATCTCCCTCTTGGAAAAGTATTTCTATTATGCATCAAAGTGACTTGGTTCTTTAAGTACTTGAGAAAACCTTTTACTGAAGACTAATCTTAACGTAGAACACCACCAACTGTTTTTTCCCCCCTTTTTATTCTACTATACGATTATTTGTCAAGTTGTGGGCACAGCTTTCTTTCAGGGACACTATCATTTGTACCTGCACAGACTTCACTTTTCCCCTATGCTCGTCTTCACTTGTGAAGTCTTCTTTAAAGATACATATGTTTTTGTATGAATTAAAGATGACATGAAGGAAAAACATTTTTAGTCAATGTATTTATACCAGAAGTCTCAAGCATGAGAGCACTACAATGTTTGTCAAGAAGGTGGGTATACTACAGTAGAGACTATGTTGTTGGTTGGTTTTGGTTTGTTTGGGGTTTTTTTGCTACCTACAAATATTTTTCCAATTGAAGAAGAGGCATATTTAATGGAAGGTTAGAAAATGCTTAGTTAGGGCAATAGGAGTAATAGTTAATATTCAAGGCAACAGATAGTTAAAACCTATTACATTTCTTTGGCGTTTTCTTAATCAAATGGCATATTGCTCACATCTGCAAAAAAACACACCTCATGATATAAACTATCAGAAAACATTCTTTTTGTCATTCAAATGTGGAAGACTTCATGTACTCTTTGGAATATGAAGTGTGCTAAAAGTATTGTTGATGAACTTGTGAACCTGACAAAACCAAAGCAGTAACTTTCCAATATTGAGTGCAAATATGTCTCTGTTCTAGGATCACAGTAGACTGAAAGACACTTGAGGACTGATAAAAATAAGATCACAGAACAGAACTCCAATTATAAGAAGCAGAGAATTTGATTTCAAAACCAGTAATAATTTCCTGCATGTGGAAAAGAATACCACAAGAAAATGAGACTTTTCTCAGATAGGTTTACACCAGGGGCAACTGAACTGAGAAAAAAAAAGTCCATCCAAATTTCAAATTCCTCCTTTAAATTCAGTCTCTATAGAATGATTACGACATGTTAATTTCTATGTCAAACTGCATTTAAACAATAAGAATCAAGCTGAACTATAATCCTAAATTCCTAGTGTCCCAGCTGTAGGGAACTTATGATTCAAACTTAGCTCTGTAAGTGCCTGGAGAAATTGCTTCAAAGTATTAAGCCCAGGGAAGTGGTTGCAGAGATGGCATTCAGGGATATGGTTTAGTGGTGGATTTGGCAGTATTACATTTATGGTTGGACTCAATGATCTTAAACGTCTGTTTCCAACCTAAATGATTATAGATAATAGCTTAACTCCAAACAACAGTTGTTCAGATCTGTGTGAGTGCTTTTGTATTTACCTTAGTTAAAGCATGCATTATTACCTGCAAATAAAACAGCAGGTGCCAGTGGGGACAATGTCACTTTCTGCTCCTCCTTGTCCTCTAAATCTCTACATATATTGCTTGTGTAACAATCTACATCTCACAACAGACTTGAGATGCAGATTCAGATATTATTATCATGTTACTACATGAGTTCACCATGTTAATTCTTTTTTTCAAATAAAGGTTATTTTTGTAGATGAGCAAGGAAACTGCATTGAAATCAACAGCTAATTTGCCAGTAAAAATGAAGCAAATACACCCTCCCTTACCACTGGGATGGATGATTGGTTGGCCTTTGTATATGAGTAGACTCATTAATTGCAAAACAAACAACTCAATCAAGTTTACGAGCATTTAGCTGCCTCCAGGTTTTCATGTTTCCTGACAAATGACAGTATGTGCAGTCCTCCTCCTCCTTTTTTTCCTTTCCCCCAAGGGAAAACAAAAAGAAGTATTTTGGCTGCATTTCTCTCACTGGTAAGCATACCAGTGGCAGAAAGACATGAAAATAGACACAAAAAGAGTTGTCTTAGTTATGTAAACAGAGTTAATAAAGCAGGAAAGAGAGAACATTTAAAGGTAGTCACATGTGCTTCTCTGAAGCAAAGTATTTCAAATCTCAAATTATTAGCACATTCATAACTGCATGATTAAATTTTTCAAAACAGCAGATGAAAGCAGTATTGAGAAAAATAGCATTTTCTACCTAAAGCTGAACAAGAATACCTGCCCCCTCATAAAAATGTTGATGACATTAACAACTTGAGTCAGTCTTAACACACTGATTTAATGTCAGACCTGAAGACACATTGAGGATAAAGCTTCCCTGTATTTTTACAATGAAACACCCCCCCCTCCCAGTCATATTTAATTCATCAGTAATTCAAGGGGTTCTACACCTTCCAGGTTAATCAATGTATTTTAATGAAGGTTTTTTTACAATAAAAGTGACACACAATTAAAAAAAAAAAAGGCATTGATAACATTAGTAGGACCATGTTTATATCTGCAAGTACAAACAGATGGATCAGCAGCCAGCAAACTGAAATGCAAACAAAAAGCTGCAACACTCCTCTGGCTCTGCGGTTCCTTCATAATATAGAGTTGTTTGGGGTTTGTTTTGGGGGTTTTGTGTTTTTTTTTATTTTCAGTGACAAAATTGTCCTCTGAGTTAGCACAAGCTTTTCACCCAGTCCACTGGCCACTTTGACACAGGATGTCTTTTCTTTTATACAATGATTTTATACAATGAAGAAGAAAGATTACAAACTAGAACCTACAGAGCTGTAAAAGTTTTCTGGTTGCATGAAATATCCTCATTTTTGAAGCAGAACAGCTGACAAACACGGAGTTCCCTTACAACATCAACAATTTCTGGTGCTCGGAATAACGCATTCATGCAGACATCCTTGGTATCATGCGTAATAGATACTTAATAGATACTTCTACTGGGACTGAGTCGTCTGTTACAACTTATGAAGATCATACATCCATAATGAAAGTTCCTGGCAGCTTTAATGAGTATGAGTTACTTACACACTTCCTGTGGTGGAGCTACTATCTGTGAGGAAGGAGCCATTGGTCCTTTCCATCTGTGCAAGCCTGGGAGGCAAAAAAAGATCATGACTTTCAAAGAACACCCTGCACAGTATAAAGGCAATGTGAAGATAAATACTACTTAAAAACAGATCAGATATGGCAATCTTAGTATATATGAAGAGGAATATATGTCTAGATTTTGTGACAAAACCACCTATAATCCTGAGGATGCTTATGAGAAACTTGTGCTATGATTAACAAAGACCAAGTATATTTCCTATCTCTAGTATAATTATCATTAGCATCTCCACAACTCTCATGGTAAAATTAGAGACACATTTTTGCAGATAGTTTTCTCTTTGAATTCCTTAAAACTAGCCTAATGAAAGAGAATAAATACTTTAGAAATATAGCATATGGAACATCTGAAATTATGGTTGGCAAGTAACATCACACTGTGAATAGACAAGTAGAGGAAAAGAACACAAAACCCAGTGTAATTACAGGGAGTCGTTGCGTACTGCTCCTTGTTTTGGAAGGAACCAATCTACAAGGACTGGATTATTGTACTCTCTAGATAAGGTAACACAGATTTAAAAAATTGCAGCAGAATTTTCTATTCAAGTTTCCAGGGAAGATAACCTTACATCTGTAAGACACACACATAAAAATTCAGAAACACTCAGTGCTGTGCACATATATTGGACTGCACCAAACACATTATGATATCTATCTTTACTATAAAAATACCTTAATTTCACATGTAATTTTGCAACTGTTCTATATTATTATAGACATAAAAGTTCTTTTTGTGTGGAAGGCCATAGAGAAATGGGAACGCTGGTGGTGTCTTTTAGCATGGAGCAAGATTGCCCAACTGCACATTTGTTAATATTCCTCAGGGTTGAAGTAGGATAAATAAAAGTACACACAGGATGAAGCTGTCTTGATTCCTTTGTCCTACCACAGCTGGGGGGCAACACTATGCTCCAACATCTTCCCTGAAGGGAAGGGCAAGCTCCTAAGTGACTAGAGACATGCAGATCATCTCTGCTCTGGGGCATCTCAAACAGACCTAGGTCATGGTGAGTAATATGCTTACAAGTTATCTTTGTAATGCTGCTCAGCATCGTTAAATCTTTGATGAAACACAGTTTTGGAAATTGATCTTCATGGTCCCTTTGCCACACAGGGAAGTAGTACAAACCCTCTGAATTTTCAAACAGGAGAGCCTGTCCCGTATGTCTAAGAGAGGGATCAAATATCCCAACTCACAAATGCAGATTCCATCATTGTTACCATTTTTACATTGTCCACCATTTAGTGAGGATTTGCTTGGAGTACCATGTGGAACCACGAGAAAGCCTTGATAAGGGTGCACAGGAAGACAGGGAGGGAACACTACAGTTGCACAGAGCCTTCCAGGCAGGATATGAATTGAAAGCAGTGTGGTCCACCTTCAGCAAGTCTAATCCAGAGCCGGAGGAGAGGGAAAATATATTGCTAGGAACTCTCTTGATCCTTGATAGAAGTCCAGAGTTTGTGCTTTATATGGGCAGAGAAAGCCACAGTGTTGTGGCACCACAGGCAGCAAAAAAGGAATACAGGGAGACAGAAAACTCTCACATCTTTCTAAAGCAGTTTACTTTGTTCTGTGACTTTTAATTGATAACAGCATTGGTCTAAGTCACATATTCCAAGGAATTGTGTAATTTATATGAATACATGTTCCAAATACTTTGCCTTTGACAATGGCAGGTGGAGGGAAAGAGTTGAGATGGATGGTAGATAGCCCTTCAGCATTGTTTCTGCTCCATTTTTCCATTGCTGCAAAGATCATATGCTGGATATCCTAGGTATTTAATAATATGCTTTAAACTTTTCTCATAATGCCCATAGATGAACTCTGCCACGAACTCTGAATAGTTATCAAAAAGCTGAAACTGTTAACACCGTTCGTTAGTTGTGATCAGATACAGCAATAAACACATCCAAAGCAAAACTCACTGTAAGTTTTCATGATAATATGGATTAATTTCTGCATGAAAGATGGCTGGTGTTACTTGGTTTTGAGAGGGTAACTTTGATGAGTGCTTAATCATGACTAGTTCTGAATGTATGGAAGAGAGTTTGACAAAACACAGAAGCATTGAGATGGACGTGGCATAACAGACATTTTGTCATGAAAGGGCTAGGGTGACCTCCTAAAAGCCAGAATATAAAACACCAGTAATTATTATACTCTGCTAAAAGTCAATGGTAATGGTCAGTGTTAATCTATTGCAGAAGAAAACAGAATCCTGGAACTGAAATCCTACAGGGAAAAATTGCATACCCCAAAAGTTCCATTGATTTCAAAGGCTACAAGTGAAGAAACAAAAGGAAATCGGCACATTTTAGAAATAAGACAGCAATTCTGCAACAGCTTCCATTCTGTATGACAGACAATAGATTTAATGCATCTATTTTACATTTAGTATGACTGCAATCATCAGAAGCTAATGATTTAAAAATATGTGACTTACATCTGAGTACAGAGTATTGTATCTTTTTAATAAATAATGTCTAGTAGAGTATATTAAAATCTGCAGGAATAAATGAGAAAATGTAGTGTACTGGTGAGAAAATGTGCCTCTCTTACCTAGTAGCATACTGCTCTATCCTGGAGTGAGTGTCATCATGAAATAGCTGTGGAGACTGGGAAGGACTAGTTTAAAAACAAAAAAAATTAGTGGTGTCTAAAGCAATTCATGATATCAACAACATGATTTTAAAAGTAAGTTAGACTGATGACAAATAAATAAATTCACAATATTGCCAAAGGAGTTATTGCTTTGGGTCAGCCATGCCCTGTAGTTCATGCACATCATGTTAATCACAACAGAGCTAAACAAAACCAACTGATATTCAGAGCTTTGCAGACAAAGGTATTCTCCATACTTACTCATATTGTTCTGGCCACATACTGATGAGTGTGATAGGACTGTAAGGAAGACACACACACACAAAAAAAGGGGGGAGAGAGAGAGAGAAAGAAACTATGAAACAAAATCTTTGGTGCCATTTAAAAAAGATAAAGCTGGAGAAACACAAAATACTTTTATCAGCGTTCTTCACAGATTATTTAAATCAGTAGCAACTGATGTAAAGAAGAGACAGCAACAGATACTGACATGGATCAGGGAGAGACTGGAGACTGACTTACATACGTCATTTTGTTAAGCAACACTCAATTAAAAAAAAACAAAAGCCAAATGAGTGTTATTGATTGAACTGCAGTTTGTAAACCATAATCAGTTCATTTTAATTCTGCTCAAATACTGGAGCTTTCATTTTTAACTAACTGGAAAATACATTTACCAAAATAAATTGAGGGGAAAAAACCCACCACTGACAACAAAAACCCTACCGTAAGTCGAAGTTAGCAAGGTTTATTTTCCTTCTGCATAAAATCAGAGGTAAATGCATATTGTATTGCATTCTGACACTTGCATATCTTTAGGGTTTTTTATATTCGTTGTTTTTCTGATTTAAAAGAATGTATGACCGAGTTTTGCCACACACAGGGGAGAGAACCAACACTAACACTTTCCACAGCATGATGCTGGCGGTTTATCTGTGTATTTCCCACTTGACTGGACAAAAAGTTTTATCCTGACCTATAATGAGAGTTTTGACATTCCAATTTCTGGCACCGTTGACAACTTTTCATCACATCAAAGCAGCTTTGCTTTCCTGCATTGGTGGCAGCTAAGAGTGCCCGGGTGAGTAACATTTTAACATTTGAGTGCATGTTGCCTTCATAGAAGCTAAGCCATCAACAATGCCAGTTTTCAGGTTACTTCCTCCTGTTTCTTACACCACTGATAAGCAGGTTGTGTTTGCTTATTGTAAATAAAATGCACAGTCCTCCAGTCATGAAAACAGAACATCCACAATGGAACTGGGCTGTTACGTGCAAGGGGAATATGTGTGCTGAAGGTTCGTATTTGCTGCTGCAAACTAAGCAGTGCTGTGTTCAGACAATATAGAAGTACCGCAGACTCGAGGATGTCAAGGAGAGTCCATCCATGAAACTACTTCTAGCACCCTGTCAACACATCTTAATTTTGCTCTTTCAACAGTGTCCTTTGCTGACAAGTACCAAGTAAGTAAATGGAGTATTTCTGCTAGCACCACAAGTAACACTGGAGAGACAGAGTGCTCTCTTTCATCAGGCCACCAATTACTTCTGAAGCCTGTAGGAACATAATTAGCTCAGAGATTTCTAATTCCAGGGACTCTGCAATAACCAAATAAGCATTCCAGTTCCCAAAGTCCAGTATTCCCAAATCTAAGTGCTCTCTGTAGAAGAGCTATTCACCCCCTCCAACAATACCTGCTAAAATCCATGGCTTTATGACAAAATGCTTACAAAAAAATCAAAGTATAAAATGTTACTTTTTCAAGCCCAGGCAAAATCTGAAAATAACACAAAACAATTTATAGAAAAGAATGCAGCACAAGACTCTACAGCTGCTCTTGATTATTTCTTGGGTTTTACATTTTTGTTTTTAAAGGAACAAGCCAGTGATCCCAGGAGCAATTACTCTATAATCAAGCTTACGTCTCCAGGTTGTCACCCTCCAATACTGTTTGCACAGGTAGGTAGCCAAGTCGGGGGTGCTTTGCAAAATACTTCTTTGACCGGAATTTATTCTTCAACACCTTTGTGAAGTCCCGAACATCTTCCCCAGATGTTGTCTTAAAAAGTTAAAAGAAATTAAATTGAACATTGCGTAACAACGTTGAGATAACAGTGCTGCCACTGCCCTCAAAAAGGATACAAGGAAGAAGTCTGAAATGTCAATGATGTTAAAAATTGCTGGTTTAGTGTCCTGAAATATGGTACAACAACAGTAATGCGACTAGAAATTCTCTTCTGATGGAAAGAACAGCAAGGCTTCAAATTTGCAGCAACAAATGCATTAGACTTATCAGTTACTTTATAAATTAGAAATAAAAAAAAGAAACAGGTTCAAGTCTTAGGCTGAAGTTTCATAATTAGTCTTACAAAATACAAAAAAAATTTCAGAAAAAGAAATACTAGTAAATAAGTCTGCCAGATACAAGGGGGATACCCTTAGCCATTGAAAGCAATCTTGACAGCGCATTTATACACATGAAGCTTGGGACTTCTCCCCGCAGACAGAAAGAACCTTGTAATGTCTCTGCTGAAAAAAAATACTGCTAACAGTAATTGTTTTGCTAAAAACGAAACCAAACCAAACCAACCAAACAACCCCAAACAAACAAAACAAAAAAAACCCCAACAACCAGAAAGTATCTAACATAGCTGCCCGTATTTACAAAGTTCCAGAAATTACTCACTGCCACCCATTTTATACCTAAACTGGACAACTTTATCATGAGATGGGAGCAGTACAGGCTAAAGCATTCTTCAGTGCAATTGCCAAGCTGCTCATGTGCATTTTCTCAAGTAACCACATCTCCTCCCACAGAATTCTGCAACTATCTGCGTTACTCTAAGGTCAAAAACACTCACCAATGAAGCGACAGCCATCGTACAGGCACTGTTCAAATGCACAGTTAGACTGACACAGTCATTTCCTTAACACCACAGGATAAGACTAGTATAAAAATTAGCCACAAGATTCTTCAAGCCAAAATTTACAAGTTACAATTGGCAAGACCCACTCCAGCAGCAGTTTTACTGGAATCCACTGATGCAGCCTCTTTCAAAGCTTTCTTAGGCCCATTACTAACATTCACATGAAATTAATGTTGTTCTTTTGAATAGAATTAAAATGGATGTAACTGCTTTAAAAAAAAATCAACCCGAATAATCACAGCAATGTTGACAGCATTGATATGGCAATACTATTCACAGAATCTTAGAATCATTAAGGTTGGAAAAGACCTTTAAGATCATTGAATCCAACTGTAACCCAACTACTGCGAGCACTAAACTATATCCTGAAGCTTCCTGAACACCTCCAGGGATGGCAACTCTACCACTTCCCTGGGCAGTCTGTTCCAATGCCTGACTGCTCTTTCAGTAAATAAATTGTTCCTAATATCCAATCTATACCTCCCCTGGCACAACTTAGGCACATTTCCTCTCATCCTATCACTAGTTACTTGGAAGAAGCAACCAACTCACTACTCAGTTAACTACTGCTACAAAAGCAGGGATACAAGCAAAACATGCAGGCATAAAATACAAGGTGAAAATGGAAACAGAGAGATTTTCAGGAAGAAACAATAGTATACTTTAAAGGCGTACTGTATACGTGCTTACAGACTGTACTGAGTACTCAGAACTGTTCCCATGATGTGTTGCAGTTACTGTTAAGTTACTACTTAAGTTACTCCTGCAAGGGCAGAAAAGAAAAAGTGATCATTCAACTCCTGCATTAGCTGGAGAATTGCAAAGGCTTCTTCAGATTTCTAGCCCAAACACTGTCACAAAGCACAAACTGCATTTCTTTGCCCTCTGCTTTGGATGAAGCCTGCTAACAAGAAAGGATGCCTAAGAGGATGGATATCCTTAAGGCAAACAGAGTGGACATTATGCACTACAAAGAGTCCTACAAGTAGGCAACCTATCCTCTGATTATATTCTCTGCTGTCAAAACATAAAAATACTTCCCTACACACCTATGTATTTTAATGTATGTATAATACATGCAGCTACAAACTCTCTAATACACATCAGATGAGCAGTAAAAATTGTAGATAATTGAACTGATATTGGTAAGTTTTTCACATAAGACTTCAACAAGTACCAACAAAGTGGGCAAATCAGATTAAGAGGTGTCTGAACACCTGAATTTTAACACAGATAAATTTAGGGAAAGCTCACAAAGTCATTCCCAGAAAGCATCTGCTTCAGCGACTGCATCATCCAAACAAGAAACACAAGGAACCCCAAAGGGCTGCTAGTTCTCATGCAGCAGTAACTTCAGCAGATGGAGCTCCATCCCAAGGCCTACACAATGCAGAAATAAATGTCTGCTGAGCTGCTACTCCTCTGCTGCATTCTTTATTTGATATGACAGCCTGATCTAGCTCCTTGGAAAGACTAATATGACTGCATACTCGCTGAGGACAGTAAATACCAGCCAGTGAAATCTGAGCAGATTTGGAAGATCTATTTTAATTTACATTCAACTAAGATGCAACTCTTAGAGATATTTCTTCTGGGTTTTTCCTATGTACAACCACATCACAGAATCCAATCCAAAATCATGTCAAGAGAGATGTATTATAACATTTTACTTTCAAAACAGACTAGCCAGCCATCATTGTACAGAATCTATTAACTAAATTAAAACCAGCAGATAGCTCGTACACTTCATGAAATCTTGACTACTTCCACACATCCACAGCACAAATATCACCATAATCACAGAGCTACTTGAAAAGCAAAGGAAGAAAATTTTTTCCTTTGATGAAAATTTCAGACAAAAAGTTAAACTCAATTTAAAATATCAAGACAGAGCTCAGGAATGATTAACTAAGATCCACAGCTGGCACACACAGCTAAATAAAAACTGAGTGTATCTGAAGGTCTCAGGGAGAAAATCTGTAATAACTGACAAACAGGCATTAGCATTCTTCAATATACCAGCCAGGAACAAATGGAGTCCTAAGTTACAAACTAAATGCAGATAAAATTCCTTGTAAACCCACAAAATTTAAGAAACTGGAATTTACATAGAAAGCAGTGCAAAACCCCAAATATGCTGAGATATGGTTTTCATATGGTGGAGGTCAGTCTGTTCAAACAAGTTTAGGTTGGATATTAGGAGAATTTCTTCACTGCAAGGGTTATATCAGACATTGGAATGGCTTGCCCAGAGAGGTGGTGGAGTCCCCATCCCTGGAGATATTTAAGAGTTGGGTAGATGTAGTGATCAGGGGGATGGTTTAGTCAAGGACTTGTCAGTGTTAGGCTAATGATTAGACTTGATCTTAAAGGTCTTTTCCAATCGAGGTAATTCTGTGATATGCAGGTCAAAAAAAAACCCAACAGTTGGCATGTAGTTTAATGTATTAACAATTAAACCTTTGTTGGGAAAAAAATACTGTCAAGAATGTAATAAACTATTTGGAGAGAGCTCCAAATTAAGTAATAGTAAATATTAAAATTACAAAGAAACATAAATATATAGAACATATGAATATGTAATACTTACTATATACACACACACATTTATTTATACTTATTTCTCACAATTCTCTTTTTACAAGAAAATACAACAAAGTGATAATGGAAGGACAAACAATTTCCCATTCCTTTCATTGCATATCTGTGTAAAAGGATTAGTCTGCTCCTAAGTCATCCTACTATTAATTACTTTTCCTATACTATGCATAGCACAAAACCAAAGAGCTGCTCTAATATGCAAACAGAAACTGATTCCCAGGAGAGAACCTCACTAATGAACGCTGTCATTAATCCCAGTCAGATATTGATGGGTTATGAGGAAGATGGGGAAAAATATACACAGACTCCATGCTCACAGTAATCACACACGTTCCAAGAAAATATATCTTGTAGAAGACATGCACAGGGAAGCAAAATTTACAGTATTAAAGGACACTATGTTACTAAAGAGGATTTTAGTTTATTCTTTGTTAGAATAATAGATACCTGACTTGGATACCATTTGATACTCTTCAAGTGCTTATAAAATGTTGAGGTTTGTAGTTGTTTGGGATTTTTAAAAAACAAACAAACAAAACCACCACCACAACAAAAACCTTCAACAATAACAGAACCAACCAACCAACCAACTTTTTTACATCTCTGTATTTTTTTATTTCTTGACATTTTATTTCTCTGGCCGCAATTGGTAGAATCTATGCATGAGCCTGGCTGTTTTTGATGGAAAACAAAATTCTTAGACCTATGTACGGTAACTGCAAGCTAGGTACCGTTAACGAGGCAGGGAAACATCCCAGCATAGGATTTGGGATAAAGAAACAGGTATTTAATTCCTCTATTGTTTAAATTGATGCTTGAGAATGCAGTTAACCAGTAACTTAAACACTTTAAAAAAGCATCTCACATCCCTTGATAAAGGCACAAGATAGGATACCACAAAAATTAGGTTATTAAAGGTGTAATAATTCTATTTATAACTGCCACATCAGTGATGTTTACACTGTGTAACATTGTGAATAGTACCTCTGTGACCACTTTCAAATAGAGGCATTTCACAGCAATTTCTCCTCAAAAGGAGAGACTGATTATAAATTGTGTATGCATTTTAGTTTACTGCAATGAAATCAAGCTGTAATTTCAAGAGCAACTAACTTAACTCAGAATCCAATACAGTTACAAAAGGGTAGCAGATCACATAAATCAGCTCTCCGAGCAACTGTAAGAGTGAGACCTAGGGAAAAGCACCATTGCCCAGCTGCTAGGTATCAAAGACTAGCCTGACCAGATAGCTATTCTCAAGGCAGAGAGTAATCTCTTAAACTCAACGTTGGAAGTGATGTTCTGCATGTGAATTAGAAATTTTCAACCATTCTTGCTGCTTGCTTTCATATTTGCCACAGAACAATGCCATTTTGGTGACAGTGAAGCATAACGCTTGGTGCACTGATAAGCATATCAAGATGAAACCACTGACTTACTGATGTCAGTTTGTTGCTTAAAGAACACTGAGGCTGCTTAATGTTCAGGAATCTATCTGTCCTCTCTGAATGTCAGTAGCAATTAAATTTTCAGATTATTTACCTAGAGGAGAAGTCTTCACAGGCACTATTGCAGATAAGCTTTGTTGTGCCCAGAAAAAAAATTCAGTCTAGGGTGAACTATCATTCAAGCAATCAACAGTTCCCAAAACATGGATTTGTGCCAGGTGAGTGTAGTAGCACAGAACTAGAAAAATCCATTATGCTTTCATGGAGCTCAGGAAGTAAGACTACTTGCAATAAGAAAATTTTCACAACTGTTGATCTGGTATTTGTATGTTACCTCAGAAAAGCTACTTTCAAGGTTTTACTTAAATACAACTGTTGTAAAGTGGAAACAGTTTGGAGAAAGAAAACCCATGCAGTAACTATTTCCACTTCAAATTCAAAGGACTTGTCAATAGGAGTCACATTAATGTAACTCAAGTACCACTATTGAGAAAATTTCCATTCCAAAAAACCTAAGAAGAAATCATGCAGGTACATTTTAACATCAGCTACCTTTGAATTTGATGGAAAAGGTAGAGTAGATGCATTCTTCCTAATCAGGCTATCTTTACCATAATATGCCCTTCCCTTTCCTGCCTATCCTCTATTTAAAAGGACAGGAAGTTCCTGTGGTCTCTCTTCCCTTTGGCCTTCCTGCCTGGCTGGGAGCTGCTCCTGGTTGCTGGAACTCTTGACATGGTTGGGCTTGCATCCACATGTTGCAGGGAAATCTGCTGCCATCCAAGACTGGGTTTTGTATATCTTTTTATATATATCCCTTCCCTCAATCTCTATGTACATCTCTTTTCTTTTAATGCATTTTATTATCTGTTAAAATTACTTTCTTAACTTCCATGTCTGTGCTAACCCTTTTGTTTACCCCTTACTTTCCTTGCCTATCTTGTCTCTGACTGGGGAGAGGGTGGGGAAGAGAGCGGTAATCCAAATTCTGTCCTGTGGGGCTTTTGCCCAGAAACCTTAAAACAGCGACAACTTCCTATACACTAAACTTCCTTCATGCACTTTAATCAACAATGTAATCTTATTTCCCTTATTATCCCATAGTGAATTAAACCTCATTTCTCCCATAATTTCATGGAAAGAGGGGACTTCTGCCTTAGATTACCTTGTTTTGCATTTAACAATACAGCAGTAGCAGAAATGTTCATTACAATACAAGCTGTCCCTAGTGCCAGAGACAGTGGAGATTCTAGCCATTCCCAGAACATATTTTTTCATATGACAGTGTTGTAAATGAAGTATCTCACAGTTACATAATGTGAACATGTATAGCAGTAACTGAAAACTTCTGTCAGACAGCAAATCTGCTGTTTCAAACTAAACCTGGAAATCATCAGAAATATACCACCCTGTTCTACGGACAGTACCATACACTGTACAAGATGTAATCTGTATTTCACTAATGCAACGTGAAGGTTATCTTATTCTTTGGATTGGCAATGTTATCTATGTTGACACACCTTACATATTCATTTCTGAATGTTCTGTATATTATAGGCATTAATAAAAATTATTTCTGTTCCATGACCATGATATAAAATAAAGATGAAGTTTGAGAGAACACTATCAGGGGAAAAAGAAAGAAAAAAGGTTAATCTAAGAAAAATACATCACACACAATCACAGAATATATCTGGTCGGAAGAAACCTCCAAGGTCATCCAGTCCAATCTTGGACCCAGTAGTGAAGTGTCAACACTAAACCATGTCCCTAAGTGCCAGGTTCACATGCTGTTTGAACACCCACAGGGATGGTGACTCCATCACTGCCCTGGGCAGACTATTCCAGTGTTTGATAACCCTTTCATTGAAGAAATCTTTCCTAGTATCCAGCCTAAACCTCCCTGGTGCAGCATGTAAGCATTTCCTCTAGTCCTGTCACTTGTCATCAAGAAGAGGCTGTCCACCTCCTTGCTCCAACCTCCTTTTATGTAGCGGTAGAGAGCAAAAAGTCTCTTGAACATCTTCAGACTGATTTGGTCATGTTGACTAAGGAGGCATGGACACAATCAGTATCACAGTATGTTTAATGATTTCTGTTAAATAAACACTATAGACCTCCAGGTCCTGAGGATGAGAACAGTCACATACAAGTAAAACTGTGCCTGTCTCATACCACAAACCCAGTATAGATCAAAACCACAAAATGACTTCTGAAAAGAAGTCAGGCTGAGAGACTTGGGGCTGTTTAGTCTTGAGAAGACTGAGAGTGGATCTTACTGATGTTTAGAAATATCTGAAGGGTGCCTCCCAAGAAGGTGCCAATCTCTTTCCAGTGGTGCTCTGTGATAGGACAAGGTGCGTTGGACATGAACTGGAACACAGGAAGTTGCACCTCAACATGAGGAAAAACCTCTTTACTGTGAGTGTGACAGAGCACTGGAACAGGCTGCCTAGGAGGGCTGGGGAGTCTCCTCTAGAGACTTTCAAAACCCTCCTGGACATATTTCTGTATGACCTGACCTTAGTGTTCCTGCTTTGGCAGGAAGGTTGGACACTACAGAGGTCCCTTCCAACCCCTACTATTCTATGACTCTAAGATGAGGCAGAAAGAGAAAACTGGTAACAGTCATATTGTTATCTTTAACAATCATTAGGAGTTGACTAAAAACTAAAAAATTTACTTCAAGAAATTCTTCAGAATGTAGCCTATCATGCCAGTTTATCAACGAAATCCTAACATCAGGTTACAGAATGAATGAAAATATATTAACATAAGTCATGGCTTCTTCTGATCATAATGAAGTGAAAACACTACACAACAGAATTTTACATCTGGTAAGGTAGACTGAAAGGGGAAAAAAAAAGGGAAAACAAGGTAGTAAGCCCAACTACTAAAGCAAAAGATATTAAATAATTATTTTTTTTTCCTCACAAAAGTTCCTGTGGGACTTTGTAACATTACTGGAAACCACCTCTATTCCATCAGCTCTAGTTACATTCTGGTCTGAATTGTTTTTTTTCCCCTGAGCTTACACACCTTTTACCACTGTTGCTTAAATCACATACCAATTTTCCTATTAATATATTTGTGATTGAGTTAAAATTCTTTTGAAGAACAGTTTAAAGAGAGAGGACAGGGACCCCGAGAAGCACTGCACAACCCAGGCTTTGATGGTGATCAAGTAAATAAGTATGTAAATAAGTTGGTAAGTTTGGGCTTTTAGCATAACTATAGGCTGAGCTGGATGTCAGCCAGCAAGCCTTCAAGGACGGTCTGTCCTTGAGAACTTGGTAAACAAACTGCCCTGAAAGACAAGAGGTGGGGGCCACTGTGAAAGACCATAGGTGGGAGGAGTATGTAATCAGGACCCTTTAGGTTAGAACCAATAAGATTGCGCCGGGCAGGCCCATGTTGGTAAAAAAGTCTGACGCAACCCAAATAAAATTCTTAAGAAAGTAAACAACTATCAGATTTTTGGAAAAAAGTGGAAGTGGTATTCTGATGAAGGAAGTTACCCACTCCTCCACTTAGGAAACTCTCCCAGAAATGTTCTTAGAAAAAACTGTTTGAAATTTCATTGTGAAAATACTGTGTTGTAAAATGAATTTTTTTTAGTTATTGAGGGTAAACCTCTCAAACAGTCACTGGTTAGAAACTGTCAGTTCTGTTTATTTCTTTTTTCTAGCTACACACCAAAATTTAAATATCCCAGTAAACTGTAATTAGTCAGCAGAGGGAAACAATTTATTTCCTACCATATTTTACAAAGGAAGCAAAATGCTAGATGGGAAAGTAAATATCATGCACCTTTAAAAATACTGAAGTGCATTACTAAAATATTAAATATGCTGCATTATGGTGTGACAACAGTAAAATGAGTCCCTTTCTTCTGACATGTTGTCATCCTTGTGTGGTGAGCAGGTGCAAGTATATGAATACTGCAAATATACTTAATACTCCAGACTTGTTTTTACAAAAGTGACTTGTACTCATTTCTACAGAATGCAAGCATGGCCCACATAAAATCAGCAGCACTAACAAAGTCCCTGATGATTGCCAAAGGGAGAAGCAAGAAGACAAGTTTACTAAACATATGAAATAGAAATCCTGGCAAAATATCTGGGTGACAAATGACTACGATCTTTTTTTACGTCAAATAATGGAAACACAATCCCTTAGGAACAGGCAGTAAATTGGTACTCACAGGAATACAATATTCCACCATTGGGTAATGCAATTTATGCCCCTTTGCTGTACGTCCAGAGAAGAAACAGCTCTGACAGACATCATAGTTGAAATGTTTTAAGCTCCGGTACCTATGGAGACATTAAACAAAGTGAAAAAAGTGATTAGAGCTTCCAAAGTTTAACCTAATATTTTCCTGTTCTTCAGCCTCATGAGGCAAATAATTTTCTGAAATGCTGTCATGTGTTTTTCACCAGCAGCAACACAAGGGTATTAGTACTTTGTTGAGATTAGCTTAGAAAACACCTTGAAGTATGCAGGTATGCGTGTCCAGAACATGGCATGGCTAACACTCACCGTGGCTGCAGTCCTAAGCATGGGACACAGGAAACCCACAGCCCTCAGTTCACTTCACATAACCTTTCTACACTATACAGGCTACCTTACTGAGTAAATAAATTCCTGCCTCTTTTAGCCACAGAGAGAGCCAATGTCAATCATCTGTTGCCATAGTGCGTTGAAGTGGAAAATCTTGCAGGCATCAGCTTCATAGATGGCGGGTAAAAAGCTCGTCATTTTAAAGCTCAAAATGACTTTAAACCATATTTAATTGACTGAAACCCATATCGCTTTAGTCTGTCTTCTTCCTCTCTTTTGTAGTCAGGTGGCATCTCAGAAAAGATGTTTATAAATAAAATCCTTGAAAATTCAAGTATTATAAAAATAAGATTCAATTTAAAACTTTTTTAAGAGGTAACAAACTTATGCATTATCCTTTGTATTAAGTCTATCCATCAAGAACTCAGCATTTATTTATTTTTTTTAACTAAATCTGACTAAAGCAAGAATTCAGTTCCAGATTCTGCCCAATTTTTGTTATAGCATGGTTGTTCTGACTGGATGAGGTTGTATCATTTGTATGAAACTAAAATGAGCTAACTGAATCAAATTGAATAGCTACTGAGTAGTTAAAGTTTAAGTTAAATTGCTTCTTGAGAGTAGTTTTCAGCACCAATCCACATTATTCCCCTGCTGAGTTTTATGTTTTATTTTGCAAGAGAATGTATCTATAAATGTAAAGGTTCACTTTTAAGAATGCTGATGCAACTGTTTATAATTTTTACTGAAAGCTTGTCTATTAAATGGCCACATCTACCTTCTGTGAAGATGCTAGATGCTTGTTGTTGCAGATCTTTACCTTCAGTGTAGACATCATTTAGAATGAGACACTCCTTTGTCTCCTTTTCTCTTCTTTTCTATTTCTACACTCTCTTTCTTTACACAGAGTATTTCAGTACAGACAAGAGTCATCAGTGCAAATCTGGCGTCTCAAAGATATCTGAACTGAAGCTTTGTCACCCTATGCTCCCTCCTGTATTAATGAAGAAAACTGTTGGGAGCGGCGAGGGAAGACAGCAGCAATCAATATGATTGATAAGCACGCTTCAACTTTATTGCCCGGATACACAGCTTATAAAGCATCTCAGCTAAATATGCATAAATGTCATTATTCTATTGGTCTCTGACTGGAGGCCACATTATAATATCCAGCCTACTTGCAATTAGGTCTGTGTACAATCCCAGAAAACTCCCTTCTAACTAACTCTTCCTTTCCCATCCTGTTATCTTACAAACACACAGCTGCAAGAACTGCTACAAGGCCACAGTGACCTTGCAGCCTCAGCATGCCAACTAACTATGGGCAGTAAACAACAAGATGGAGTACGGCCTACACATTCTGTTCAAGTAGCTGTTCCACAGAATCATGTCCCTTAGATTTAAGCCATTCTCCAACAGAAAACTAGGAACATTTAGAGGACTTTCATCTACTTTTAAGGCAGGGAACAAAGTTGGATCAGTTTGGAAGTATTTGCATGTCTATATTAAAAGAACAAGATCGCTGGCTCAGTTGTCTAACACTGACTAAAGTCAGCATATGATGAAAGATAGGTATGATGAATCTGACCACAGAATTCATGTTATTATCCTGTAAGACAACAGAAAGAAGGAGAAACAGGAAGCACGGGGAACAAAAATTACTCATCTGCCTAGATACCTATATAAAAGTCTTAAAAAAATTTACAAGACTGATTTATGCCATTCCTCAATAATACACTCAGCTTCATGATAGCAGAGGAAAATGTCAGTCTCTACTTTTAAATTTTTTTAAAATACGTTTTTTATTTTGAATCACTTGATACACTGGAGCAATCGATTCACAGATATGTTAGTTGTACTCACTAAGAGTACCAACTATCTCATGCCCCAGGATTTCACAGTAAAATCATAGATCTTTGAAGGATAACATGGAGAATATCCCTGGTGCAGATTTTTCTCTTAGAATTCCCAGCTTCCTTTGAACAGATGAGTTAAGATTGCATTCAATGCTTTAGGCAGGAACTGTGCAAGTCTTATCACCATAACATATCAATGACTGCTAAGCAAGGAAAGACTGCTATTTAAAGGTGTTTAATATTGCCTGGCACAAGTTACCAGGCTTTAAAGAGGAGACAGGAAGCCCATGTTTTTTTCTTGCTGATCAGCTCATTTTCATCTTATCCTTACAGAACACACAGATTGCACTTACACATCATTTCCTATCCCTTGGATCTACCAATGCCACAACACCCCATGATAGCGTGCCCTGCGCACTTGTCAGTCACAGGACCGTTGCATGTCTAACAGCAGTACTACAGGAGCCAACAACGCACACCTCAGGTCACACTGTAGCCACATCATGGGTGGCAAAATCCATCTTAAGGAAGGGAAACAGAGGGGAAACGAAGAATTGTACTTGTTGGAAGACTTAAAAGTGTGCATATTTTCTGAGAAACCTTGCACCCAAGTTTCATCCTCTTACCTAAAGCCAACAATTGGACATTCTTTACAGATGTTGCACTTGGCCTGATGTTTTGCTGTTTCTGCTGCAGCCACACGGTGTAGAACTGGTAGCCATACCATAGACTGTGGTTCTAAGCGCATCCAATCTATAAACTGCTTTACAGTTATTTCTGGCTTATTATGGTTCTGTGGAGAGAGAAAAAAAAACCTACAACATCCAAATTAAAGACCAAAAAACAGCACACACAAAGAAGATTTTCCTTTGAAATCCTTTCTATGCCAGGTTACTGTAAAACCAGTTATAGGATACAAGAAATAACCTTTATTAAATTCAAATAAAGACAATAACTTAAGAATACAGTAGAGAAAACAGCTGTAATAGACAGATAGCAACAAAGACGAAGCACATAGTAAAGGTGTAATGGAGTCCACAGTAAAGCCATCTTTGAACTGAAAGGACTGGAGAAAGAAGCATGAGCTTGAAAGAGAAGGGTGTTCTGCACTTCAGACACACTAAAGACATGGCTGGGTTTTCAGTTATGATCAGTATCAGTTTGCTAGAAGTCATCAGTGCTTGAATGGTATTCTTTCAAGTTAGTGCATTAAACAAACAGGCAAAACAAAGAAAGAGGTAGAGAAATAGAAGTTTGTAATTTACAAGCAATCACTGCAAGAAGACAGCAGAGATAAACTATTAGCATCAGTGTTTTAAGAAGTGAACAAACATGCATCCACATTCTAAGCTGTAGCAACCAGAGAAACTTAGTTATAATAGTATTATATTAATCAACTTTGTCAGCAATAAGGATAGAGGTCATCTTTCTGAGGTTACTGGAAGTAACAGAAGACCATCTAAAATGGAAGCTAAATTGTAAAGCATGATTGGAAGTAAGACAAGGTTTCTTAATCTAGTCATATCCAAGTCAATTTTTGTCAGTAGGATGGAGCAGCATGAAACAGAACAGAATAATGTCCTTTCCCCACCAGCAAAATGCCTGTTTTCACTAGGCTGAAGAAACTGACAGACCTTCTCTGTGCTCTCTTAACAACCAGGGACTGAATTTGAGTACTTCATATGAGAAGAGGGATGCAATCTCATCAACATTGTAATGGAAATATCACATAAGTATTTAAACACTACCTTTCTAGTATTGCTCATTCATAATTGAACGATGCAGGAGATGGGGCAGATCCTTGAGAGGCATAAAGATAATTCCTCTGTGACAGAAAAAGCTTGTCACTAACAAATGAATAATTTATTTCAATGTGACTTGAACCACTTGAGGCCAGTGATAGGTTTGTCAAGCAGCATTCCTTAGTGTCTAAAGCAGCAGTGCTAAAACCTCAGGGGAACCTTTACATGGTTAATTGGCCAAATCAACTTCCATTAAGATCTACCAAATTATTCATAATATGGACACTCTTCCAACTCTGATCATCTCAGAGTCCAGAAATTAATCTAACTGTCCTGAAAAAAAAAGATAGCATATCAGAATTTTTCAAAGCACTGGGTGAAATTGTGGAAATGTCTATGAAAGAATGGCAAAACAAAAATACTCTAAAAGTTCACTATATTTAATGTCCAATTCATTAAAATAAGAATTAAAGTCAGTAGTTCTATAAATGCCATAGTGAATTTTTAATCCATACATAATTTCTGAAAGTGCTCACAGTAGCCAATTTGACAGAAATAACACACTGAAGCAGTACAATTATCACTAGCAAACAGTCAGAGCCTTAAACATTATTGACAATGTCTTAGGTTTTGTTCCATTACAAAATCCTCTTTCTAAATCTCATCTTCTTTAAGGAGACAGACACTCCTTGCAGCCTCATTAATCCCCTGCATCATTCTGGAACAGGACAGCAGGCTGTAACACAGCTTTACTCCATATTCTGATCTGCTACACAAAGGCTCACAATATATACATGAGACTATGCTTGAAGTTTCATGCAACTCCAAAGCCTTTTGTCAGTAAAATAATGCAGCATAATTTCCTGATGCACAAGGTCAAAAACTACTATCAATATCGTTCTCTTGTTCTGTTGAAATCATACCTTCTTCCAGCAGGGAAAAGCACATTGTTTTCACAGTATCAGATTGCTTTGAACAATGCAAAGAAGTGTAATTGGCTGCTACAGATTTAACAGCTTTTAAAGCACCCAATATTGTCAAAACCACAAAGATCTATGGATTCTTTTTGCTAAATCTAATTTGTTTGATCCTCTCCTAAACCAGCAGCCATCTTTTACAGCTGCAATTTCACAAAAACTTCCCACATTCAGTTGCAGAAGTGTATTCATTTCTGCCTCCTTTTTTTACACCCTGTAAAAGTGAACCCTAAGATTTCACAGAGGTATGTTTTTTTTTCACACAAAGGTCTTTGTTATCCTACCTGTTGGAAGCAACTACGCACACTGGGTTCAATGTTGCTGCCACCAAAGGCTGCCACTTCCCCAAGCTGCCGTGGGATCTGGATGGCATCGTGAAGCAGCAGGCCCAGCTGCCTCTGGTCACACATTTCTGTGGGGCCTGCCACCTCCTTGAAGAGATCTGCAACACACCAAGAGGCACCAGCTCATTTCATTTCCATGTACAGCTCCTCTTACTCAGTAGCGCTGCAGCTTGAGTTTTATAATTTTTGTAACCATGGTTACAGGTGGCCACTGTCCCCTTTACAACAGTTTACCCTCATCTAATCTTGATTACTTTGTGTTTTCCTGATGTGTAATAATGCAAATGAGAAAAAATAAGGCAGATTAATTAAACTACTTGGCTTCTCATGGCATCTCATGATACAACTGTACATGGCAACTCCTGTTTTACTTACGAGCAGGTGCATAATGCAACATGAGAGACAACATAAAATCAAACCCCTTTTTGTTCTAATCCACACTGCTCCCCTAATATTTGCTAAGTTTTCTATGTTGTTATTGTGGAAGGATAGGAAATTGAGTTAGGCTGTCACGTTCAGAGGGTAGTGGTCAATGGTTCAATGTCTAGATGGAGATCCACAGTAACTGGTGTCTCTCAGGTGTCCTTAATGGGACCAGCACTGCTTAGTATTTTCAACAGCAGCACAGACAACGGGATTGAGTGAACCCTCAGACAGTTTGTTGACAACATTAAATTCAGTGGTTCAGCTGACACACCTGAGGGATGGATTCAGAGGACAAGCTGACCTGGACAAGATTGAGAAGTGGGCCCATACTGAAACTCAGGAAATTTGAGGTGGCCAAGTGCAAGGACCTGCACCTGGGTTGGGGCAATCCCTGGTATTGTTACAGGGTAGGGGATGATGTGATTGAGAGCAGTCTTGTGGAAAACAACTGGTGGATAAAAAGCTGAACATGAGCCAGCATTGTGCACTCATAGCCTAGAAGGCAAACCACATCCTGGGCTGAAACAAAAGAAGTATACTCAGCAGGTGAAGGGAGGTAATTCTGTCCCTCTACTCCACTCAGGTGAAACCCCATTTGGAGTACTGTGTCCAGCTCTGGAGTGTTCAGCACAAGGAGGACATGGACCTGATGAAGAAGGTCCAGAGGAGTGCTATAATTATCATCAGAAGGCTGAAGCACCACTCCTATGAAGACAGGCTGTGAGAGTGGGGGGTTCAGCCTGAAGAAGGCGGTGGCTCCAGAGAGACCTTATTGTGGCCTTTCATTACTTAAGGGGGTTAAAAGAAAGCTGGAGACAAACTTCTCAGCAGGGCTTGTTGCAATAGAACAAGGGGTAATTGCTGAAAACCAAAAGAGGGTAGATTTAGACCTGATATAAGGAATTTTTTTAAATAAGGCTGATGAAAAACTTGAATAGGTTTCCCAGAGAGGTAGTAAAAGCCCCATCCCTGGAAACATTCACAGTCAGGTTGAATGGGGCTCTGAGCAATCTGATCTAATTAAAGATGTCCCTACACATTACAGGGGGCTTGGACTAGATGATCTTTAAACGTCCCTTCCCACACATACTCCGTGATTTTATGAAGAAGGAAACAGTATTTCAGAAATCCGTACTTCGTGCTAAAATCTATGCCATCCTTTGCTTGGTCGGGGACAGAAGCACAATTGCTCTGAACTAAGACAAGAAATTACCACAAGTCACAGCTGGCCATGTGAAATAGCTTAAAGCAAGACAAACAGCCAGAAAGACAACTTGAGCTTAACATTAATCATACTTGTTTCCTGGATAAGTAAGTCCGCACCCATATATTTTCCTTTGATTGAGTCCCTTTTCCTAAGGTAGGTGTCAAGCCCTGCAGTCTAAGTGGACTTCTGGGATGACTAATGACAGGAAAAAACAGAGGCTGAAAGGAATCAAGATACAGACACTGGGAAGAAAGATATTGCTTGCACTTCCTTAAGAGTTACAGGAAAGCACTAAATTAATAGGGCTCGTCTGCAGTACAGATAATATTTCATAACACATTTCTTTGGAGATTTTTAAGTGTTAAAACTTTCAGCTAAAATTTTTAACATTTCTGCCAACAATCCTTGATTTATGAACTTAGTACCCGTGTACATTAAGTAACAAGATGAATCTCTTTTTAAAATCTCTTAAGCATTGACATCATCTCAGAAACGCTTTTAAGTTCTGTGACTGATACAAATTACAGAAGAAATGGAAGGGAATTTTTTTGTGTTCATTCCAGTTGGCTTTTACATTCTCTTTCTACCATCAGTGGACAGCCGGAATTAAAGCTTCAAGTAAAGACAAAAAAAGCCCAAAATCCATTAATACTATTCCCTTACTTTTCATGTTTCCTATCAGATCACCCATTAATGGATTAGAAATAAATGAAATTTGAAAACTGGGTCTGACTGCACTTTTGATTGAGAAACAGAACAGAAAGTCCTGTTGTACTTTTTTGTTGCCAAAGGAGGTTCAGGCAGAAGAAAGACTTCAAAGTATCAGAGTGTATTAGAGCTTGGAAGGGTCCTCCAGAAATCATCAGGTCCAACTCCACTGCCAAAGCAAGATCACTTAGGGTAGTCTGCACAGGAATGCATTCAGGTGGGTTTTGAATGTCTCCAGAGAAGACGACTCCACAACCTCCCCGGGCAGCCTGTTCCAGTGCTCCGTCCCTTCACTGCAAAGTTTCTCCTCATGTTGAGGTGAAATCTTCTATGTTCAAGTTTGAACCCGTTGTTTCTTGTCTTATTACTGTGCCCCACCAAAAAAAGCTTGGCCCCATCCACTTGAGAGACACCCCTCAGATATTTATGCATCTGGATGAGATCCCAAATTTCACAAAATGGAAATCCAGATGATTGAATTAATTTGTAGAGTTCCTTGTACTTTTCTCGCCTCTTTCTTGCCTTGTCAAACAAATGCTACATCTTCAGCACTCAGTGGTGAGAAAAAGATCCCTACAAACAACAGTGGGGACAGAACTAGTACTGCATGGCTGCTGGCTTATCTAAGCAATGCCAGATCCTGACTAGCTTCTTCAGCTGTGGTGGGGGTAGTCTTCCAGTTTCTAAGAGTCAGTTTAAAAAAACAACTGACAGCATATAAACCCTTTATTATTCTTTCCTAAGCCCTAAAACTTCAGTTGATTGGGAGCTAGTAAAGAGAGGAAAAACAGTGTTGCAGGAGTGATTAGCCAGAGCTGATCCAAGTAGGAAATCAGCAATTACCTTTGAAGAGTTCAAAATCCTGCAAAACATTCCCCTTAAAAGACAAGTAAAACTTCAGTGACAGCTGTGTCATAACCAATGAGTGTTCAAGAGGAAGGGAGTTAACAGAACAGAATAGAATAGAATTAACCAGGTTGGAAGAGACCTTCGAGATCATCGAGTCCAACCTATCATCCAACACTATCTAATCAACTAAGCCAACCAAACCATGGCACCAAGAACCCCATCAAGTCTTTTCCTAAAGTCCTCCAGTGATGGTGACTCTACCACTTCCCTGGGCAGCCCATTCCAATGGCCAGTCACTCTTTCTATGAAGAACTTCTTTCTAACATCCAGCCTAAACCTCCCCTGGCACAACTTGAGACTGTGTCCTCTCGTTCTGGTGCTGGTTGCCTGGGAGAATAGACCAACCCCCACCTGGCTACAACCTCCCTTCAGGTAGTTGTAGAGAGCAATAAGGTCACCCCTGAGCCTCCTCTTCTCCAGGCTAAGCAACCCCAGCTCCCTCAGCCTCTCCTCAGAGAGCTTGTGCTCCAAACCCCTCACCAGCTTTGTTGCCCTTCTCTGGACATGTTTCAGCAAGTCAACATCCTTCCTAAACTGAGGGGCCCAGAACTGGACACAGGACTCAAGGTGTGGCCTAATCAGTGCTGAGTACAGGGGCAGAATGACCTCCCTGCTCCTGCTGGCCACACTGTTCCTGATATAGGCCAGGATGCTATTGGCCTTCTTGGCCATGTGGGCACACTGCTGGCTTATGTTCAGCCTACTATCAACCACTACCCCCAGGTCCCTTTCTGCCTGGCTGCTCTCCAGCCACTGTCCCCAGCCTGTAGCACTGCATGGGGTTGTTGTGGCCAATGTGTAGAACCTAGCTCTTAGATGCGTTAAATCTCATGCCATGGGAATCTGCCCATCTGTCCAGATTGTCAAGGTCCCTCTGCAGAGCTCTCCTATCCTCTAACAGATCAACACCTGCTCCCAGCTTGGTGTCATCTGCAAATTTACTGATGATGGACTCAATCCCCTTGTCCAGATCATCAATCAAGATATTGAACAGGATGGGGCCCAGCACTGATCCCTGGGGGACACCACTGGTTGCCAGCTGGATGTGGCACCATTCACCACCACTCTCTGGGCTCGGCCCTCCAGCCAGTTCCTAACCCAGCACAGAGTGCTGCTGTCCAAACCACAGACTCAGCTTGGCCAGGAGTTTGCTGTGGGGTACAGTGTCAAAGTCCTTGCTGAAGTCCAGGTATCCTTTTTCCCCTCCCATAACTTTCAATGTCTTTGATGGTACATACAGGAGGAGAAGCTCCTAAACTAAAGGTATGGAAAGCCAAAATCATCTTGCTATCTGCCCTACCTCCTTAAGGTAACCCACAAGCTATTCCCTGGCAAAGGAGGCATGGTGTGAGCAGCTCTGCAGTGGCAGACATATGGGAGGATGCTCTGACAAGGAGCATTCAGACACAGTACTCATGCCAGTGGGAAAAGGAACCCCATGTCACCATTGTCAGAAGTCACAAACCTTAGAAAAGGAGTTTAATAGGTACATATATATCATACAAATTTACATACAAAATACATTGATATAAAGGTTAAGCTACATAAGCGACTAACAAAATGGCAAGAAGAATGACTGATGAGGAAGAAGGAAGGATTATTCAGACCCAAGACATAGAAAAAAGGAAAAAAGAAAAAAACAACACCAAAACCCCCCACAAAACCCAAAAGCAGAAACAAGGGGGAAAAACCCAAACCGATTAATCTTAAATTAAATACATCCCAAAATCCGTATTTCAATGATGGCAACCAGGGAGACTCAAACTGCAATTTAGATGGACAACATGAAAAAAAGAGTGCTTATCAGCTGGCAGAGAAGGGGTTACTTGAAAATGTTGAAAAGTTGATTAAATTCCTAACAAAATGGTATCAAGACAGTCAGGAGTAAGACATACATGATGCAATTTTTATGCTGCACTGTTACAAACATGAAGCTCATTATTTCCCCCTTTTTTTGTTTTTTAATTATCAGTGTTGGTGCCAAATGGCTTGAAAATTAACAATACAAATGTAACAGTAAGAATAAAAATCCAAAAAACAAAGGTCACAAGCCAAGGATGTTGTACATCACTTGAAATCTCAACTTCACAGTTGACATTTTTCAAGTAGCCCTTCTTATCCACCTCGTATCCTACAATCTTTATGCATTAAATGATATAACATAAAATCTACAAATCTAAAGAGTAAATAAAACTTTATGCGGTTGGATAGTAAATAAAACTATGTCTGCTGCCTGTCTGGACTGTCTGTATTAAAAATGAGGCCAGGTAAGAATGAAATGCATACAAATGTAGTCCCACTTATTACATGGTTCTATGACTTCTTTCTACCTCTAACAGTAAAGAAAATGGAAGGAAGAAAAAACTCCTGTTGTCCTTCAGGAAGACCATACTGAGATATCATTTGTCATCTTATTGCATGACTAGGCATAATATCTTTTGTGAATAATCACATCAAATTAAATATTTTACTGTTACAAACACTCAGCTGATATTAAAGTTTACCTTCCTAGAACATACAGGGCACTACAATGGAAAAATGTTGCTTTTCCAACAGTATTCTGAAGTCCAGTAATAATGTATGAATAACTGGTGTTAAAAAGAAACAGTGCTTTGTTTATTGTGCTCTGAGTATTCTGGAACTAAACTAGTATTACTTTTGTCCTGTGCACCTTGAGTGTTTATTTATTTTTGTTTTCTAGGGTCAGTTCTATATCTGTGAGCTAAGTATTAGCACCAGTGGCTATGCCTGGAACGCTGGAATGTGTTCACCTGTACCATTAAGCTGCTGGAAGCGTATTTGTCATTATTTTAATCAAAATCAACTAACTCTTTCTCTCAAAACAGCCAGCAATGGTTTGAGGGTTAGGCAGCGTCTATGATCATTTCCAATAAGTAGCTCACATGTGAAATTCATGTTCTAGGGAGAAAGGTGAATGAGCATAATATGGGTACAGCCAGACCAGTCCCTGGCCTCACCAACTGTGAGAGACTAAAGCTTGTCTCTCCTAGTGTGACTCAACAAAGATAAAATCACTTGCTGCTTGTCCAGACAATAGCTGATGTGCGTTGGGCAGAGCCACTGGAAGGACTCTTGGAAGGTGCAAAGATAACATTGCTCACGGGACTGCAGCTGGCCTACAACAATGGCCCAAGGGCCCAGCATTCACACCTTCAGGACAAGACCATTTCCAGCCATCAGATACCCCAGGAAAGGACAATGGCTCCTGATGTGTTAAGGGTGTGTGGGTAGGTAGATGGAGAAGGAGGAAGCTGAGGCCTTCCCCCTCCATCCAGTGGCTGCCCAAACTCACCTGAGTACACAGAAAGATTTCCTGGGGAACAATACCTGGACCTAAAGATGATTTCCCAGAACGATATCCTGGGGAACAACACCTGGACACTTGCCTAAGGGCTAAAAAACTGTATAAAAGACTGGAGCAACTACTGGCTTGGAAGGAGAAAATTGGAGAAGCAAGATGCAGAAGAAAGAAGACGGCAGCACACGCTGGAAACATCACGGGGCCAACACAATGGATCTTGGACTCTGAAAACCCTCTCTCCGTGCTCTAAGTCCCGCCTGCTGCAACTCATGGAGCTGAAGAAGCTGCCCAGAGGACCTCATCCCTTCTACAGCCAAAGCTTCAGCACCCTTCCTCTACAGACCCAACATCTCCTGCAGCACCGTTTCTCTACAGACCCAACATCTCCTGCAGCACCTATCCTCCACAGACTCAAACTGTCTTGGGGGGTGAGGGGTGTGGTAATATAATTCTTTCCCTCTTCTCCCTCTCTTCTCTCTCTCCCTATTCTCTCTCTCTCCCCTTCTGATCCCTCCACTTTATTTATGTCCATCCACTGTATATATGTAATAAATAGTCTAGCTGTTGATATTTTGGCCTCGTTTGTGCCTCTAATTTCACAACACGGGAATATTCATTAAAAACCTGAATCTCTTTCCCTCTCCGGATCGAGACACCGACACAGATGAACTAGCTCACAGAAACTCAATTACATTTGCAGGTCAATTTTTTTTTCAACAGGAACACCCAGACGTGTGCTTGGTCTTCAGGAACAAACACAGTCAAAAGAGAACAGAATCGGTCAAATAGAATACTTACCTAGCTTCCCCACACCTAGATTCTCCTTTGCTTTGGGGGGAGTGCAAAGTGCGCATTATGACAGTGCATAACTGACATCAATACTTTCTAGTAAGAATATAAGCCCTGCTTTCTCCATCAGATGATAATGAAAATAACAATTATTATCTTGCTCACAAGAAAATTGTCTTGCTATAGGCATGAGAAATGTTTTACTGTAAAATTTGCTACAATATGTGCTGTTAATGTACATGTCTTAATTATATAAAGTATGCATTTTATAAAATATATTCTTTCTTACATCTGTACTTCTCCTCCAGAAGGCCCTTAGAAAGGGACATCAAGCCAATTTTCAGGGACTGCACTCGAATTTTTCCAGTTCGGCCACTGAAATTACAAAGATAAGATAATTTAATGCAGCTTGGTTGTATTTCATTCCAACTAAAGTCTCTTTAAAAAATGCAAAGGCAATGGTGGGATCTACTTCAAATATCAAAATAAAAATAACACTACAAATCTCATTAGGAGTGCTTTCCTTACAGAAGCTCAGCTTGCCTTATAAGTGGCTTACATATCAAAACAGTTTACACAATTCCAAAAGGGCAGAAATTTAGCAGTGTAAAGCTCTCAAGATGACTTAATATTGTGATGTACATGGGAAAAATATACAAACACACAGCAGGAAAGACTACTGCTCATTGTGAAACACAGGGACTGTGAAGTAAAACTAAGGTTTAATATGCTCTGATAGATATCTATATATCTATATATACACACACACACACATAGATGTACCAGCACATAAACAGCCAACCACATTCAGTGATGAAAAGATGTGCAGTTGTCACTTCTTTAAAACAACATGACTTCAAACTTATCTTGTCTGACAGCAATAAAAACTAACAAATGCCCAAACCCCAGAAACCTTAAGCAACAGATAAGCAAGTATCAAAGCAAGAGATTTTAAATCTGCAAGACAAGCAGTCTTCAAAGAGATACTAAAGCAATAAAGACAGGGTACATGGAAAAGGACAACTTTAGAATTCAAAAGATCAGTGCAGAAACATTCTTACAAGATCTGATGATTTCTTCTTTCAAAGGCCAAAATACATAGTACAATTTGACTTTAGATAAGACATAGCACAAAAATCATGAGAATAGCAATTAAACCATGTAGATTATACACAACCTCTACAATTAAGGTTAACTGGGTCCTTCACCCATAAGCAAGATAATAATAAAATTAATATCAAGCCAAACGTTACTTTGGTCCCTTCTGCCACACTGAAGTGATATATGCTTTATTTACTTCTGGAGTGGTTATTAGATCTCTCTTTCTGTCCTATCCATTCAACATATGGTCTCCTGTCTGATTTACTTTACAAGTGTTGTGCAGAATAATAAAATTATTCATTTCCTCCTGGGATCTCCTTAAATTAGCCAGGCACCTTAACAATATTAATGCATTTGTCTTCACAGCCATCATCTAGTGAGACTAGACAGCATGATCTTCATTTCACAAGCTGGCACAGAGGTACAGAGAAATTATTGCCAAATTAATCAAAAGCCTCATTACTTTTACTGCCTAGTTTGAAAAATCAGAACCCCATTTTCCAGAATGTTATAAAAGTGCCACCTATTTTATATATTCAAGTTTAGCTTCAAATTACCTCTTTCAGTCACAGACAATGCATCATTCTGGCATATCTTAACGGTATATGGCTCATTTTGTAACCTTGATAAAGTTCTTTGCCCATTCTTTCCAGTTTAGGGCTGTCTGTGTTTCAACTTTGTGTTCAATTGAAAAACAAAGCTGAACATACATTTGTGTTTGATTTAAGTCAGGACTGACTACAACATTTGTTTATTAAAGGCAGAAACTCAGAAAAACGTTGCAGCTAAAAGGTCAGGACATACCTGCGGAGGCTTAAAATACCTCCAGATTTCAGCAGATTGCTACAGGGACTATGAAAAACTTCTTTGACATAAAAAAGCATTAATTCACAATAAACTATGAAAATCATTACAAAGCCTGCAATATTACATTTTCCAAAGAACAACTTATTTTCCCCAGCCTTTTTTCTCCTTTTTTGGAAAAGAAAAATATTATCACTTAAATTATATATGCATTAAATACAACCATACCAAAACAAACACTCCCCTTCAAACCTACAGACTTTGACACTTCCAGGTCAATGGCTTAAGTTTGCCCAGCTTAGAGACAAAAAACACTGAGGCTGGGAGGGACTTCTGGAGATCAGCTGGACCAACGACCTGCTCAGTCAAGTGGAGCAGGTTTTGCTGGATCTAATCTGGTTTTAAGTATATTCAGGGATGGGGACTGCACAGATTCTCTGGTCAACCTGTGACAGTTTGATCACCTTCACATTAAAACCAAACCAAACCAAACCCTTTTCTTTATATGTTGAAGCAGAATTTCCCATGTTTCAATTTGTGCCCACTGCCTCTTTCCCCATGAGCAAGGCTCCATCTTCTCTATTGCACATTGGTAAGATCCCCTGAAACTTCTCTTCTGCAGGTTGAAAGTCCCAGCTTTCTTACTCTTTCCTGATACATCAGGCACTCCAAGTCCTTCATCATCTTTACGGTACTTCACTGAATCCACTCCAGTTTGTCCACATCTCTTTTGTCCAGGGAAGCCCAGAACTGGACCCAGGACTGCAATGTGTGTCTCACCAGTGCTGAGTAGAGGGGAATGATCACCTTCCTTAACCTGCTGGGAAGGCTTTTCCTAATGCAGCCTGGGAGACTGCTGTACTACTTTGCCACAAATACATGTTGCTGCTGGTTCAACTTGGGATCCACTAGTACCCCCAGGGCCTTTCCTGAAAACCTGCTTTCCAGATAGTCATTTCCCAGCCTGTATGGGGTTATTTTCCTCCTTAGGGAAAAGACTTGGCAATTCCTTTCATTCAACTTCCTGAGATTCCTCTTTTTCTCTTTATTCATCATGTCAAGGTGTTTCTGAATGGCATCATAATGATCTAATTGTGCAGGAGAGCATCTGAAAATGAATGCCTAGTGAGAAGGACACTTTTTAATGTTTGGATTCACACAAAATTTATGGGTGAAGTATTTAGAATTAAGTGCCAACACACTATTCGTTACAGCAATATAAGCACAGTGTCATAGCAAAATCAATTGATAAGACCACCTGGGGCAGCTGAGATATTTTTTGCTCTGGTGAAGGGAAGGCTGAACCATTATACCTCTCTTAAATGCTTTAGAGAAATGCTGTCCATTCTCCATCAACAGTGAGAGACAGTATAAAAATGGCATATGAGTGACCTCTGATGTACCTTCAAGTGAAAAATAGGAAAATCATTATAGCTACTTGTCAGAAGCACTCTTCTTGCTTACTAAAGTCCATTTGTCCCTCTGGATACAGCAATACAAAGTCTATGGATTCATTTCCCTTCAAAGAGTGATGCTGACATTCTTCTTCCCCAAATCAACTGGATTTTTATTGTTTTAGAGGGGAAGAGAAGAGAAAAGAGAATGGAAGGGAATGAGAAAATAAAGAAATCCTTGGGTTTGTAGGTGATTCCATTGTCTCCATATACAACCAGGCAAGCTTGTGCCTGTATGGCTCAGATACGATCCCTGTTGCACCTTCATCCACTGTCAGTCAGAAGGTGCCAGAGAACTCAGAATCGAACTTTTAAACCTTCCAAGGGAGGCATTAAAAAAAGGCACACATCATTTCCAGGCATGGCAGGAGAGAATAGAATAGAATAGAATAGAATAGAATAAGAATAAGAATAAGAATAAGAATAAGAATAAGAATAAGAATAAGAATAAGAATAAGAATAAGAATAAGAATAAGAATTAGACTTAACCAGGTTGGAAAAGACCTTTGAGATCATCGAGTCCAAACTATCATCAAACACTATCTAATCAACTAAACCATGGCACTAAGTACCTCATCCAGTCTCTTCTTAAACACCTCCAGTGATGGTGACTCCACCACCTCCCTGGGCAGCACATTGCAATGGCCAGTCACTCTCTCTATGAAGAAGTTCTTCCTAACATCCAGCCTAAACCTCCCCTGGCACAGCTTGAGACTGTGTCCTCTTGTTCTGGTGCTGGCCACCTGGGAGAAGAGACCAACCCCCACCTGGCTACAACCTCCTTTCAGGTAGCTGTAGAGAGCAATAAGGTCTTCCCAGAGTTTCCTCGCCAGGCCAAGCAACCCCAGATCCCTCAGCCTCTCCTCATAGAGCTTGTGTTCCAAACCCCTCACCAGCTTTGCTGCCCTTCTCTGGACACGTTCCAGCAAGTCAACATCCTTCCTAAACTGAGGGGCCCAGAACTGGACACAGGACTCAAGATGTGGCCTAACCAGTACTGAGTACAGGGGCAGAATGACCTCCCTGCTCCTGCTGGCCACACTGTTCCTGATACAGGCCAGGATGTCATTGGCCTTCTTGGCCACCTGAGCACACTGTTGGCTCATGTTCAGCCTACTATCAACCAGTACCCCAGGTCCCTTTCTGCCTGGCTGTTCTCCAGCATACTGCAGAGACGACCAGTTTAGTGGGACCATTTGATCAAGAGTATGAGAGGGTACCAAATTGCATAGGTAGCGAGGTTGGACTGGAGCAGATATAACTTTGTTGCACAGTTTGGACTCTCCATCCAAGCAGGGAGCAACCATTCAGTTGTTTCAGATACCCAACACAGCTGCAGAGAATATAAAAAAAGCCACTTTATATAGAAGCTAATGAATGTCATACTGCACGGTAACATAAGCAAATGAGGGAAAAAAGGCTAAGCTAGAAACAGCTGTAGTATCAGAAGAGAAAAGAAAAATACTTTTATCCTATATCTTACTACAGGAACTACTGGAACTGCAGGATGCAGTAGATGGGGGGGGTGTGTGGTAAAGAATGGATAGCTCACAGATAATAAGGAGAAGATACATGCCTTGAGTTCCCTTACTAATCCCACATCAACTGAACTCCAAACAATTCTAACTGTTATGATCCCAACCTCAATACATCAGGCACAAGCTGTGTGGGAGCAAGTGGGAATCATGTAATACTTTGCCACAGGAATCTTTCAGCTGCAGAATGCATGCTAAAACCTCAAACTAGCATTTCTGTTTCTGCTCAAACACCTAAGAAATTCTATGACAGACATTAAGGCAGGCTTACAATTATCTGAGTTTAGCAAACTTTCCAAAAACTTTTCATAACAATGCAGCCACCATATACAAACTGTATTTCTTTCTCTAAGTGACATCTCAACCCAAAACTTCTTTGGCTGCATACACCGTAGTCAAAACAGAAGCCAGTGCCAACTGTAAATTATAAATATGCTAATTGGGATGTAATTAATATTATATTGTGAAGATAAGCATACAAAATTATTGTTTCCCAGTAATAGTATGCAAGCACTCTGTAGCATTATGATGGCACATCCAGGCATAATGTAACAATGTAAACATCAAAGGGGCAAATGCATCAAATGGGCACAGCGGCACGCAGGAGCTAGCCAGCATAAGAGATCATGAACAAGAACACACTGTAAGGATGACTGAAAAGCATAAAAGCATAAGGCACTAGTAAAGAAAACTACAAAGAAAAAAAGATTAGTGCACTTCAGTTCAAGCTTCTCTTGTCAAAGAGCTAGTCAGCTAGTCAGGCTTGTCAAGCCTAGTCAGCATTGACACATAGAGACTAGAGACTATCACAGACCACAGCTATCAGTCATCTACACAATCAAGCAGCAGAAGGCAGCCTATCTGGATCTCTGAAGGTCCCCCACAGATACCTCACCCTGATCAATCACAAAGCAGTCAAAGAAGGTAATTTTCCTGCCTTGCAAAGGACTAGGGCTCAGAATGCTTCTTACTACCACCTGAGGCTGCTAAGCTGCTCCCACACAGCCCTCTAGGAATCAAGACTGCTCTCAAAACTGGGAAGGCATCAGGAGCGCATGCAGAAAATTTCCATCAGCTACTGTGAAAATCAGGGCATAGAGCTAAGGCTGACTGAATAAGTCTCTCATTCTTCACATTCATCAGAAGTTTAGATTTTACTGAAATTAACACACTCACAAGACCTGGGATATTAACTTAGCCTGGTGTGAGAATTTGCCAGCTGTGAGTAAAACAATACACCACAGAATCACAGACCAGTCCAAACCGACCTTGAATGTTTTCAGGGATGGGGCTTCTACTATCTCTCTGGGTAACCTGTTCTGTATAGAACTTTAATTCTTCAGGGGAAGATTTGAGCGATGGAGAATGATCATGAAAGACAGCTCTGGTCATATGGAAAATGTTAACTGCTATACCTCAGATACTCTTCGTAGACTAACCCACCAAAGAAATTGAAAATGCCTTCTTCTAAAGTATTCTGACATGGAAGAAACCCAAGAAAACGTAGAAGTTGAAATACAAGAAGTCAGATGAACATTGTGAAACATTAAAACCAATGACTTTAGAAGTTTCTTTAAGGGTAATTTAACTGAAATAATGAGTCATCACCTACAACCAGTACACATATTCTATATTATGTATGGCAGACCTTAAAATATCTGAAACAACTCATTTCAATGGGTGCTAAGCTATTCCATTAGAACTGAAAGCTATCAGCCCATTTCATATAACAGGCACTTGGAGATTTTAAGAAAAATGACACTGTACAGTCCAGAACAGTAACCACCTAATACTATTAGATGATTTAAACACAGGGCTGTCCAAACAAGTTCCTTCACAGCTCTCGTTGAGAAATGCAATGTGTTTATTTTTAACACTGACCTAACCGAAACAAGGAACCTGAAGTTTGGAAAATATTTGAAGGCCAGATGTTGCTACCCAGAACAAACTTGAAGTAGTAAAAGTCATCAAGTAAATTTAATGTTTCTCTCCTCTACTTAGCTTGAAGAATGACTCATTCATGATGTGTCAGGAAATACCAGTACTTTTTCTAAAAATAAATGTGTTCTTCTTAAGGGCTAAAGACATCTGTAGGTAAGTCTGAAGAACTACTCAATTTGCCATCTATCTGTGAATCAGTAATTACATCTCTGGTTAATAGCATGTGACTAACATGCTTTTCCCAGGCAGCTTAAGTATTTGAAACACTGCAGCTGTATAAAACCAATGTAATAAACAATGGAAATGCCAAGGCACAAATTAGTTCTTTCCTAAAGGTCAATTTAAAAAACAAACCCAAATAACTGCTTAAAATTGCTGCCTGTTTTTCAGCCTTTTTTTTTCCCCTTCTTGGTATAGATATGAAAGGGGAGCAAGGAAATACACTGTAAAAGGCAATTTTATCTCAGAAAAACTTCATCCTCTACTTTTCAAAGTTTGACTAAAGATTGAAGTCTTTCATCAGCTGGAAGAATTATCTATACTAAAGCTTTCAGCATAATAATCAAAGCGAAATGGGAGCAACAGAAAATGTTATCGAAAGAAAGATTTGCTACTTACTACATAGATTTTAAATATGAACAGGTTAACAACAGACTCTGAACTGAAGTTAAGAAGCAAAAACAAGATGAAGAAAATATAATGGGCTTGTGATCAATCTGATAAAAACCCACCCAACTAGTAACCACAACAATTTCTCTGACATTATTAAGTCTCTTATTTTAAATAACCAACAACAACATTTACATTAAACAATTCACTGCTCTTTTTGCAAGTGACTTATTTATTCACCCACAGTACAGAGCTCTGCAAGATAAAAATAACTGCAGGAACAACTCCCAGTTATCAGCTGAGGGGCTCTCTCATTTTCTAGTAGTAATGATGAGGAGTCTAACTAACAGATATGTCAAAATATTAAACTGCAATGCTCGAATGCCAAAGCATAATAGGTAGCTGGTGCCTAAAAGATAAATTATCATATGTACTCAGTTCCCTTCTTCATTTTCCTCTACTACAATATTCAAAATAAAAGTAAAACAAAAAAGTATAGGAATGCCAGTGTGTAATCCTCTGGAGGTAAAAAAGCAATAATCTGTTGTAAGAATTCGGCATCGATTAAGTGAGTAAACATGGTGAAGATAATGCACATATATATACACACACACACATATAAAATATGCAGATATAAACAGATATAAACATAGAAAGATTCACGGCAGAAAAGGACCTGGGGGTGCTGATTGACAGCCAACTGAAGATGAGCCAGCCCCGTGCTCAGGTGACCAAGGTGGCCAACAGGATCCTGGCCTGTATCAGGAACAGTGTGGCCAGCAGGAGTAAGGAAGTGATCATGCCCTCGTACTCAGCACTGGTGAGGCCGCACCTCAAACACTGTGTTCAGTTTTGGACCCTTCACTACAACACATTGAGTGGCTTGGAGTGTGTCCCGAGAAGGGCAACAAAGCTGGTGAAGGGCCTGCAGTGCAAGTCTTAAGAGAAACAGTGAAGGTAACTGGGATTGTTTAGTCTGGAGGAGGCCGATAGCAGGTTCTAGTGAGGTGAGTGTTGATCTCTTCTCCCTAGTATCGAATGATAGGACAAGAGCAAATGGTCTCAATTTATATGAGGGGAGGTTTAGAATGGATATTAGGAGAAACTTATTGTGAACGGTTTAGGCTGTGCCTTTAAGAAATTGACACTTTCTGATAACTCTGGCTGAATGTTTTAGTATTTGAATGAAAACAAAGATATGCTAAACCAATTTCATTGGTAGAACCCGGCTGTAAGTTCTTTCAGTCTGGGGGGGCAGGCAGTCATCTTCTTCCCCCTGTACTGTGGGCTGGCCTGCTTTTCTCTCTGAAGCAACAGCTTGCTACGCAGGGACGATCTTGCTAACCAGATAAGAAAACTAACTTTTGCATTTGCTTTGAGCTTTAACAAAGTTTTCCCCTTTTAATTACCTTCCTTTCTCTTTCTCTCTAACCCTTTTGGGAAAAAGGGGAGGTAGGGAGAGAGAAGGGAGGGACACGCCGAACCCCCTGGCCGCAGGGGGTTGGGGAAAGGTCTCCTGTATTACATACATTGCTGTATATTTCTGTATACATTGTAAATATTGTATGTTTCTGTACATATTCATTGCATTCCATTTTCTGCTTTTAAAATATAGCTTTCATCTGCTTCTCCAGCTGAGTTAGCTGTGGATTCTTTTGTGTGTGTGTGGGGAACCTTCCTACCCCACCACACTTATTTACTGAAAGAGTGGTCAGGCATTGGAATAGGCTACCCAGGAAGGTGATGGAGTCACCACCCCTGGAGGTGTTAAAAATGTGTAGACATGGCACTTCAGGACATGGTTTAATGGCCACAGTGATGTCAGGTTGATGGCTGGATTCAATGTTAGCAGTCTTTTCCAACCAAAACAGTTCTATGACCTTATGAAATGGGGAAAAAATGATAGAAATTTAGTAGCCAACCTTACACAGATTATAAATTCTGATTTGTAATACTGTGTATAACTCTGAACTAAAGCATATACTCGGTTAGACACACTGAAGTGAGCACCCCATCTATTGCACTGTTGTGTCTTTAGTCAGCTTCAGTAGCATCCCGAAACGCCTTTGCTCAGGCGATGTAAGGAGATACGTTTAGCTCCTGGAAACCAGGTCTTTTCCCAGTTTTTGCTACAGAAGGAAGATGAGAATAACAAACACCACGAAGGAAAAGGAGCAACAAACATGTAACTCAAAAGCACAACTGAATAAAAACATACAGATTGTAGGTGATGGAGGCTAACATAATGCAGGGCAGAGAGATCAGAGTTCAACATTCAGTGGAAGAAAGAAGCATCTAGGGTCTCAGAAAGGACTGGTCAAAACCACAAGGGGCTGCATCCTCATGAACTCTGAGACTCAGCTGGAAATAGCAGCTGTACATTTAAATAAACCCACAAGTTGTTACTACAGGGATCCCAAAAATGTTCTTGAGGCAAACTCACAATTCACCTTGAAAATGCAGCTTTGCTGCTAGGACCAGAGATGGTGGATCATATAGCACCAGCACTTAGAACTGATACAAGGCAGAAACTGCACTTTCTGGAAGTGATCCAGGCCCAGGACACAGATGACCCTCCAGCATCAGACAAGCTTTCGTTCTGAGATCAAAACAACCACTTGACAAAGAATTCAGTAGAGGGTTCTCAGCCAGGGTTACAGCTTACAAGTAACCAAGCGTAAAACACATAACAAAATTGTCCCCACATGTAGCAGAATTAGGATTTAGCATCAATGGTAAACAATTTGGGCAATATGGAACATTTACAGTAGAAACACAGCTAAAGCAATATATCCAGTTCTCTACTCGCATAAACATTTCCTTGGAAGTAGTACAAAATCAGTGCAACATTAGCTCAGTATATCTGAGCAGGAAAGCAGAAGAAACATCTAACTGCAAGCAACTGAGTTGTCATTACTTGGTCAAAAATATCAAAATATCAAAGTTTTTGTTAAAGAACTTCTTACAGCTTCATAATTTTTATGTTATTATGGATATTTCCTCAATAAAGTAATTTGGGAAAAGTATACAACAGGCCTGTAAGTCTATCATTTTTTTAATGTCACATGCAAAAATAGCCAATTGTCTCCAGAATTTGTTAGTACTGCATTAAAAAGACTTGCAACTTACCTATCATAAACATTGAGTAGCCAGTTAAGACACATGTCTACACAGAGAGGAACATTCACCATATCTTTGTGTTTCTCTTCAAGTCCGCTGTAGATGGTAGTGAGACAGCTGATCACATCCGGGACACCAATCAGCTGGTCATTTTGACCCAACTTGTGCTGTTTGAAAACTTCACTTGTTGTGTTCAAGTCCAACAGGTCCACTAACAGATGAGAAGGAAGGAAAGGAAGGAAGGAGGGAAAGGAAGGAGGGAAAGGAAGGAGGAGGGAAAGGAAGGAGGGAAAGGAAGGAGGGAAAGGAAGGAGGGAAAGGAAGGAGGGAAAGGAAGGAGGGAAAGGAAGGAGGGAAAGGAAGGAGGGAAAGGAAGGAGGGAAAGGAAGGAGGGAAAGGAAGGAGGGAAAGGAAGGAGGGAAAGGAAGGAGGGAAAGGAAGGAGGGAAAGGAAGGAGGGAAAGGAAGGAGGGAAAGGAAGGAGGGAAAGGAAGGAGGGAAAGGAAGGAGGGAAAGGAAGGAGGGAAAGGAAGGAGGGAAAGGAAGGAGGAAAGGAAGGAGGGAAAGGAAGGAGGGAAAGGAAGGAGGGAAAGGAAGGAGGGAAAGGAAGGAGGGAAAGGAAGGAGGGAAAGGAAGGAGGGAAAGGAAGGAGGGAAAGGAAGGAGGGAAAGGAAGGAGGGAAAGGAAGGAGGGAAAGGAAGGAGGGAAAGGAAGGAGGGAAAGGAAGGAGGGAAAGGAAGGAGGGAAAGGAAGGAGGGAAAGGAAGGAGGGAAAGGAAGGAGGGAAAGGAAGGAGGGAAAGGAAGGAGGGAAAGGAAGGAGGGAAAAGAAAGAAAGAAAGAAAGAAAGAAAGAAAGAAAGAAAGAAAGAAAGAAAGAAAGAAAGAAAGAAAGAAAGAAAGAAAGAAAGAAAGAAAGAAAGAAAGAAAGAAAGAAAGAAAGAAAGAAAGAAAGAAAGAAAGAAAGAAAGAAAGAAAGAAAGAAAGAAAGAAAGAAAGAAAGAACAATAAAGTGTGATTAAGGTGGTCAAAGCATAGCATTCACAATACTTGTCCCTGTGTCTACTGTAGCAAGCACTGCAGACTGCCAAGAAGCAGCTTTCATTTAGTAAGGACACAGTAAAAAGGTGTTCTTTGTGAGACGTTGAAAGCATTTCAGTACAACATAGTTAAAAAAAACCCACTCAAAAACAAAAAAAAACCAAGACAACCATAATGACACTGCACAGCTTGGAACACTGAGAAAGCTGCTCACGCAGGCTGTGTAATTAGACAGTCCTAACGTCAGATGTATGCACACTGGGAGTTCACTCGGTTTAGAGGATTCTTCACATTTACCATAAAGCAGAACCAATGGCCATCGCTTCTGATTAAATGTAAAGCAAAGCAAATTCTAAGGTAAGAATGTTCTCTTAAATAAATGCGCTGGAAGTGTGTTGAGGCCTGATTAACTGAACAGAAGTTCCTAAATTAAGGCTTAAAAGGAAGTAGGGAGAGGGACACAGGGAAATTATTTATTGTAATTTTCCAGAACACTAAATTTTATGCTTTCACAAAACTTATTTGATCTCCTGGATTACAGGATTCTTTCTATAAGCAGCTGATGATTCTGTGGATATCCTACAGGTAAAAAGGGTTTTGCTCTTAAGACTCACATAAACCACGATTTCGAAAATCAGAGGTTTGCTTGATGAAAATATAAAACTGTCAATGAGCTCTTTAAATTTCTTTCACAAAGCAAAGTGGAGAAGAGGAAACTTAGTTTGGTGGAAAAGAAGGAAGAATAATTTAAGTCAAGGGGTTCAGTGACATTTTTTTACAGAAGCAAGGACTTCAGCAAAAATATAACAAAATAGTTGAATAAATTAGTATGCTTGCTACAATGTATACAATAGGAAGTTGAAGTATATTCCAAGCTCCTACAGAGCTGTCTGTAGAGCAAGCAACACATTTATATTATAAATGTCACTTCTCAAAGCAATTGAAACACGACAACCTCAGACACGATGTAAATTTCTCTGCATGGATAATATTAAATAAGGACCCCAAAAGAGCAGTCTTTGCAAAACCAGGGAAGTCCAGCTTGGGCTGGAAAATCAGTACAGCAGAAGAAAGCAGGAGCAAGACAACACTAAGCCACTATAAGCAATTCTGTCAAGAACTCAGTGATCATTTCCCAAAAGATAAGATTATGGGCCAAAAAGTTGGTTGCATACCCAGTCCCTTTTCATGAATCCTGACATTACTGTAAAATGAGATCCTGACATTACTGTAAAATGAGAAAACAGTACCTCTCAGCCCTTTTCCCCCTCTCTCTTATTGACATTGACACATTCTATTCCAGCCTCACAGCATCAGACATGCAGGGGCTTTACATTTGTTTCTTTTTTACATTTTTGTTTTAAAAGTCTATCTCTTGGGCCTGCAAACAAATGCCAGCCATGTATTTATCAAACAGGCAGACTGCTAATTGCAGCAAACCATCCTGGCACTGGCTGTGTATATGCAATCTACTGGAAAAGGCGCATAGGCATATTTTAAACCTAAACCGACACACAGAGCCCACGTTTCATCACAATGCAGCACAGACTATTCTGTGGGGTGGAGGGAGGTGAATGAAGCCAGATGCAAAACTGTAACATGCTATCCAGTTACAAAAATATTGCACTCAGAGGAGATGGCCACTTTTCATGCTTTTCCTTCATGACCTACAGGTGGAAATGGGGAGGAAATAAAAATGATTACGACCAGTTTGGTGTTTTGCATTTTTTCCCTCCAATTCGTTTTTGTAAGGTATTTAACAATTGGCTAAAGGCAGGTAAATAGCTTCCTAAACCAGAATGACAGCACCCAAGATCTGCCCTTTTTAAAGGAGTGAAAACTTGGAAATATTTGCAGTGCAAGAAAGTTGTAGCCTTTGGGTTAAGCTTAACACAATCATCTTTGCACTGAAAACAGCAATTCAACAGTCACTGGAGTAAACCTGCTAACTTCACATGTTAATCTGCTGGCTTTAAGATCTCATATTCACATTCTTGCCAAAGGACTCCAAAGGGAATTAGAAGATGTACTTTCAGTATTTTCACACTAAAAGGAAACTCTGTGCTACTGCACTAATGCAAATTAAGCAAAACTTATGCTTTTGGATGACACCATTCATAGAAAATAACCAGAAGAAATTACTTCCATCTCTGCTTACTTCAGCACTCACCTGGCTGAATGAACTTTATGTACAGACAGTTATCTTGACCTGGTAAAGTCTACCCACTAGCAGTGCCCCTATTTGGGCTGACTTAAAAAGGGATTACTGTCTCATTACATTTTCATTTCAGAAAGTCTAAAATAAATTGTGTTTTAAATAAACTCTTTATCTAACCTGAGACTCGGGTGTCATTGCTGGCATGATGCCTACTTTATACAGCTTTCAGTGCATTTTTGCAGTACTGTTTTAGAGCTGTTAACCACCAAACGGACCACAAGGGTCATTTCTTTCCTTTCTGCAGCAAGGAGACTTTCCCAAAGGAAAACTATAAAAAGAAGCAACATCATTCAGCATAGTTTAAGCAGATGTGAGCTACTGACTCAGTAGTAAGTAATGACATGCAGCTGTTAATGGCAAATTTGAGGATGCTATAACCCCACAGAAAATAGAAAGGCATTGCTATTGAGCTTATGCACTAGAAAGACCTTGTGAATGATAGCAAATCCTGCAAAAGACTGCATGGCTGAGGGAAATCTACAAAGGTCTCACTGTTAGCATGGTGTGCCTTAATATTTGTTCCTTAGCTTCGTGCAGTTCATGGTCCTATCAGCATTCTTAAATTTCACATCACCTAGAGAGGCTCAGTGACAGAATTATGAATATACCTGGTGGGTTTGTTCCCTTTTTCCCTTCCAGTAATACCCTTTAGTGTCTGGGGCAATATAATTTCTTGAAAGTGAGCTACGTTATGCTGCACAAGAATAAAATATTATAGATGAAGCTTGGTACTACATCGCTGCCCAGTACAGCTGAAACACAGGATACTCTCTCGGGCCCCATTCTTCTGCTAGAGTTAGAAAGCATTCTCAGTATGTCTGCCTCACTTAATCTCAAACAGAGAAGCTAAGAATTTGTCCTTTCCAGCCTGCAACCTTTCTCAGCTTCCTGCAAATCAAATACACATAGGTACATACACATATTAGTCTCGGCAGGAATCTACCTTCCGAAAAAAACATGAAATACAGCTCTACTTTCCAGCTTCTGAAGAAAAGTGGGAGGAGTGGAAAGGAACAATTTTCCCAGAACCATGGATTTTTGACACTTATTGAGACCAGACTGAGAAGACAGATTTGGCATCAGTAATGCTTTCTGAAGTATAGTTCTAAAATTACATACTCCCAAATCTGCTTGTATGGCACTATTACTGCGTTACCAGTCCTCACTGCAAAGTCAAAAGATCTATCAAGTGCATGTGGGACTGTGCATCCTGCTCTAGCTCTGTCCTTGGAGTTCTAACCAAAAAGACCTTTGCAGTTATACACACACTGAGGCTCTGACAGCAATTTGTCACATTTCAAAGTTTACAACGAGCTCATTTTCTAGTGATTTGTTTTGACATTTTCTTTGCCTTAGCAGATAAGCTTTTCTGAAGCATTCTGTACTCAAACACCTTCGAAAACCACCCACAGCTAAAATTACAGGAAATACAATGGCAGAGTAACATAAGTCAGACCAGAGAATGAGTGGCAGAGGCATAGAAGATGACTCTTTCCATACCTTAAAACAAAATCATGAACAAAGAAAAGTTAAGCAAAGAATCCTAGATAGATCTTAACCTAACTCTGCCCTTCCTCAGAGAGGAGGTTTTAGCACATGCTGTGTTTCGGCTACCTCAGAAGCCATTCATGGGACAGAATCAGGCCAAGAATCATCACAGTCAAAGTGTATTTGACCTGTTCCCTGGCAAGAAATAATCAACTAAGCAAACAATAACAAAAGGAACAGCATTGATTATATTTTTGAAGGTGGTCTTAAAATTGTGCCAGATCATAATGAACCTTTCCAGAGACAGAAAATTCTTGTACCATTTAGCTTTGTGGAAAATCAGCAATGTCTTTTTTATAACCAATCCCTGGTCAAATATGTGCATGTAATAAAGACAGAGATATTTTCTTTGGCTGTTGCCTCCTCCCATGAGGCTGAGAGATAGATCAAGCAAAGAGCTTCATAAATAACAAGGCAGATTGGATCTGTAGAGATGATAGCTTTATTTCTGGTTCTTTCAAAGTGGAATATTCTCTTCTTACTACTTCCCTCCATCCTCCTTCCATTTCTCTCTGAAACTGGAGGCAATATTAATATTCACTTCAATAGGAAGGCAATTCTGAAATCTGCAAATGAGGAGAGCTAACTGTTGCAGTTATTACAGAAATTGATACATTTTTAAGTAAAAGCAAGAACTGAAAGTATGGTCCTCCTCAAAGCTTATGAAAGTGGAGTTCATTCTATACAGGTCACCAGGCAATTTGTATGCCTGTCAGAAATAGGCAGCATGACCAACATCCATTGTGTACAATCTGTTTTTTCACCCTTCCCTGGGCAGCAGCATGCAAAAGGTGTATTTTATGTTGCTTTCTAGTTTCTTGCTTTGCTTTTGTTTTTAAGTGGGAAGCTCATAAGGCTCTTTAGTCTTGCTGGGAAAAGAGACTATAGCCTTAAGGGGCCATAGTCTCTGTACAAGAGATACAGTCATCTCCAGACTCCAGGCTATGCCAAAGAAATACATTTTCCTTGCAATATCCTCAGGCAATATTTCAAAGGACATGTTCTGTTTTTTCCCAGATTTAAAACTTTGAAACCAAGATCTTCTTGAACCAAGAAAGTTTGTGAGAAGACAGCATGGCATACGAAGACGTGGCAAGAGACAATCTGTGCTTTTGTGCAGACACGCTGTAGCTTTCTAGCAGCTAGCTACCATCTCAGCCACAGATTCGTTTGATATAATGTATATCTGATACCCAGCCAAGAAGCTGCTGCCAAGATCTGACTGCTGTCTTCTAGGCCAGAAGGAAAACTAACTGCCTGGAGAGTTAAAATAGTCCAGTTTCATTTTTTCCCCTCTTTTCTCTCTTTTACCCCATTTTCTTTCTGACTGCTGTGTGTTTTAAAGCAATTTCTATTCTGTTTATAGTCCTAGTAATTTTTTAAATTCGTATTTGCATTGTCTCTTCCAGACAATTTTTGCACCCCTTTGTGTACACCACAATCTCCTCAGTTTCATGTTTTAGCTACTTTTCTTCCACACACCCTCTGTTCTCTGCTTTCTCATGAAATCTCACTTTTTTGCCCTTTCAGTTATTTTCCTTGTCTTCATGTTTTGCCTTTCTCTATAACATAAACTATTTCTGCATTACATCAAACTATTAGTTCAATCTCATTTCTCTAAAGTGAACATTGAGGAATTACAAGCTAGCTCAGCTCCTCTGAGAAAGTACCATCTTTCTTTTTCTCATCCTCATTCTCAAAGACAATGTGGAAATATCAGTGGCAGGATGACTCTAAAAAGTATTCTGTGTTTGCTTTGCACAGGAGACTCCAGCAAGAACCCAGAACCCCATTGTGGTGCTTCTTTTGTGACTCAGAGAAGTCCCAAGTTTGAGGGCCAGGATAAGATGACTTAAAACACTTCTGAAGGTGGTAAACTTTTAATATGATAGAGCTGCAACTTGCTGCTTAATTAAATCATAACTGTGATACAATATGAAATGCTTTAAAAAATATCTAGGAAATATGGAACAGAAAATTGGATAAACAAACATGAACTTTGGAAATCAAGCAGTTTAGGCAGCCAAGTCTATTCAGTCAATACATGTCCTTTTCTGCTAACACAATATATGAGCTTTTCCAAGTAAACTATGGCTGAATTACTAGATTAACAACAGGGCCAAATGCCAACACAGGTCTGGACAGAACATTCAATGGTCATTATTAAATCTGTTGTTATTTCATATCTAAATTTAAGATTCTAATCCACATTTCCAAGACACAAATGCATACTAATATTGCTAATACTAGTAGGAGGCTTTGTCTTACTTGGGTTTTTTTGTGATTAAAATACCATCCATTATCAATTATACAAATCTCTGTCCTTTCCTGTCTCCTCTGAGTGGCCTGAACTGAATTCCAGTTAAAACTGGAATTCACACAGCAAAATAGGCCTTCTGAAAGGGAGGAATGTTTTAAGTGATATTTAGCAGCAGTAAACACCTACAACAAATGGAGTAGAACTCCCTAAAATATAATAAAATACCAAGTTTATGTCAAAGATGAGGATTTTAGCTGGCGTCATAGAATAGAACAGAATAGAATTAGAATTGAATTTACCAGTTTGGAAAAGACCTTTGAGATCATCGAGTCCAACCCATCATCCAACACTATCTAATTGACTAAACCACAGCACCAAGCACCCAATCCAGTCTCTTCCTAAACACCTCCAGTGATGGTGACTTCACCACCTCCCTAGGCAGCCCATTCCAATGGGCAATCACTCTTTCTATGAAGAACTTCTTCCTAACATTTCACAGCTTGTATCAGAAACAGTATGCAATAGTCAAGAGGTCCAATCTTTATTTTCCTATCACTTCTGAAAACATTTTTACCAGGTATGTAATTTATTTTTATCTGCCGCACCTCTTTTTTCACTAATTCATTTTATTTGTTTGCAATAATGACCTACTATTTACAATTCTTCCTGCCACTTTGTTGTCTGACACTACGTCAAGGACATATCTGGTCCCTTGCTAAACACTGATGTTAGAACTTCAGCTGACCCTTTCTTCTGCAAGTGCTGTAGCAAAACTGTACACTGTACACTGCACTGGTTAGGCCGCACCTCGAGTACTGTGTCCAGTTCTGGGCCCCTCAGTTTAGGAAGGATGTTGACTTGCTGGAGTGTGTCCAGAGAAGGGCAACGAAGTTGGTGAGGGGTTTGGAACACAAGCCCTATGAGGAAAGGCTGAGGGAGCTGGGGTTGCTTAGTCTGGAGAAGAGGAGACTCAGAGGTGACCTTATTGCTCTCTACAACTACCTGAAGGGAGGTTGTAGCCAGGCAGAGGTTGGTCTCTTCTCCCAGGCAGCCAGTACCCGAACAAGAGGACACAGTGTCAAGCTGCACCAGGGCAGGTTTAGGCTGGATGTTAGGAAGAAGTTCTATACAGACAGAGTGATTACCCATTGGAATGGGCTACCCATGGAGGTGGTGGAGTCACCTTCATTGGAGGTGTTCAGGAGGAGACTTGATGGGGTGCTTGGTTGCATGGTTTAGTTGTTTAGGTGGGTTGGACTGGTTGATGGGTTGGACACGATGATCTTGAAGGTCTCTTTCAACCTGGTGTGTTGTATTGTAAAACAATGTGTCTCAAAGGCAAAACTCACAGCACAGTGCTTTCTGCAGTCTTCGGATTTTGATGGCCGTTCGATAGGCAGAGAAGCGCACGTTGTTCAAGTCAGCTGAAACAGCAGAAGAGAAATATGAGCATCCCTAAAACCAGTTTGCAAGTACCCTTTACATACAAATTTTGACACTTTGGAAGAAGTCTGATATGCCTTCTTTTCTCTGCGATGAATTAGAAGTTTTTATTAGGGGGAAAAAGAAAAAAGAGACGTTTGGACCCCAGTCCAATCTACCTGCAGGGAAAGCCTCCTGACTCTTGACAGCCCAGGGCCTTCACAGACCAGCACAAAGGAAATCCTGATGCTATCTTGACACATACGATAAACACGCAATAGTTTTACACAGGTATTACGCAGCGTTAAGTATTTCCCAGGCAAGCACCTAAATGCAGCGTGTTTCTCAAGTAATGTATAATTCCATCAGATAACAAACAGGAAACAGAGAACAGCAAAGGTCACAGAGAAAGAATGGCTTCTTAACCTATCATTTCTATGCCATGACTTTGTAAACAGTGCTTTGAAAGAGGTGGTCAGGCAGCCATAAACTGTTTCAGAAACTGACAGGAGTAGCAATATTTTCCCTCACTTAACAGTATTGTACTCTCAAACATCTTAGAAAAACAGAGATTTCACAGTAAATGTAGATGGCAGCAAGTCATATTGAACTTAAGTGTACCATAATATGGTCCAGCCTTTACTGAAAGCATAGTTCCTCTGATTTACTACAAAAACTAGTTCCCTATAGATGGGGCATCCTGCTTTAAACATGCAGACACCCTGCATATCGGACAATCCCTTGTGCCTTTAAAAGAAATCCACAATGTAATGCATTTCAGCATGTTGTTCAGATTTAGTATTACTGAGAGGCAATACACACCACCTGATCAAGGCAGTAGTTTCATGCAAAGTGTGTCTCTTCACAACGTGGGAAATGCTCTTGTTCTGGGTTGAGTGTTACCTGATCCACGGTGGGTGGTCACCTGCCCCTGGGGGAGGTATTCTGACGTCAGGTGGCTGGCCACTTGGGAGGTAGTGTATCATGTTTATCCCCTCCCCTGCCCTGCCTGTATATAAGGAGGAGGCACTTCCTGCCTCATTCTCTTCCTCCTTTGCCCCCTACCTGGAGGAGCTGCCTGCTGCTGCTGCTATGAGTGGCTAACCACATGGTCTGGCCTACCTCCACATGTTTGGGCCTACATCTAAGAGAATCTACTGCCATCCAGAGAATCCATTTCCATCTGCACTGGTTCTGTACATACCTGTATCTACCTGTTTCCCTTATATCTCTGTAACCTTCCTTTTAATTAAACACCTCACTTTTTTTTTTTTTTTTTTTTTTTTTTTTTTTTTTTTTTTTTTTAACAATTACTTTTTAACTTCCAAATTAATGCAAAGCTGTTCTTTGGTTGTTTTACCCTTTTTTCCTCTCCTGCCTAACTGTTTCCACATGGGAAGAAAGAGAGAGGGGAGGCAACCTAAATTCTGTTTTGTTGGGCTTTTGGGCTCCAGGGAAGCTTGAGCAGCTATAGCTCTATTGCAGCTCATGGCAACTCTGACAGGGTGAGCATACACACATGCAGCTTTTAATCATGGAATGAGCATCACATAATGGTTTATTTTGGGAAATGTACTCACCTAAGGACTGGAAGAGATCAGTCATCTTAGGATGATCCCAACAGGTCGTCTGAGTCTCATGACTACAAAGGAATGAGGTAATCAAAGTTTCAGGCCACATACATAGACACTTCCAAAGAATAAAACCCCAAAGATACTCTGATTTTCTGTGTTCAAGTGACAAGAAATGCTTCAGCACTTCAAACAACAAAATTAGAGAAGGCAATAGCCCACCCATATTTAACAATACTTACCAGTGCTCACAGAACAGAGTCAACAGGCAGCATTGCTTAACCCACTGCTTAGAACGCTGTTTCAATTCACCAAGTTTTCAGGTATGCAACCTTCTACAAGCCAGAATTTACTTGTATTTATCAATATTAATTGCTGGAATGATTACACATCAAAAAGTATTTACATTTGAGCTAGATTTATAAGATAATTAATTAGAAAAAATTTGTTTAAAAGAACACAGTATTCTCTTTAAAAATTAATGAAACTTGGTAACTGAAAACACATAATAAGTCTGTAATTTTTAATCATCTCATTGAACTTCTGAAAAGACTCAAACAAAGCATTTAACCAAGAATAGACACATGTACACAATCTTCCCTTTACAACTACTGTGGCCATTCTGTCTCAGGTCACAGTGACCCTCATACCAAGGAGCAGCTTATCTTGCAAGTACTCTACTAACTTCAGGAAGAATTACTTGTAGAGTGAGGGGATATTTATTTTGAGTGAAAGTGAACAAGTTGGGCTCATTATTCATCTTGTATGTAGATGGTAGTGGATAAAAACTTCTCAATATCTACAGCAGCCCAGGTTACAAGTTTTGTTGTACACAATGAGTAGCGTAAGAAGAGATTTCTGCTGTGATCAAAGTCTGCTGGTCTTCAGGGCAGTAACACAAGTGGTGCGAACATGTTACATCTTCCCACATGGTTCATTCAGGGAAGAATTAAAAGTGTTTCATTGACTGAGCCACAAGAGAATTACTTTTTCTGGTTACTAACAAAAGACTGAGTTATTCAGAGTAAGAATCTCCTAGGTCTCTTCTATCAAAACTAGTGAAATAAGGGGAAAAAAATCACAAAGTCTGAAGACCCACCAGAAATTAATCTGGCTTCTGCTGTAAAAGACAACCAGAAATCTTTCAGTAAACACACTAGCAGCAAAAGAAAGGCCAGGGAGAGACTCCATTCTCTGTTAGATGCAGGAGGAAACATGGTGACTAAGGATGAGAGAAAGGCTGAGGTGCTTAGTGACACCTTTGCCTCAGTCTTTAGTAATAGTACCTGTTGAACTCTAGGAATCCAGCTCCCTGAGCTAGAAGTCAGAGACCGGGAGCAGAATGATTCCCCCACAATCCATCAAGAGATGGTCAACGACCTGCTGCACTCCAGAGATGTACATGAATCTACATGACTGGTTGAAATCCACCAGAGTTCTGAGATCTCTGTCCATCACTTTTCAGTCATGGTGGAAAAGGGAGGTCCCGGTAGACTGGAAATTAGCCAGTGTGACAGCCATTTACAAGAATGGCTGGAAGGAGGATCTGGGAAACTACAGGGCTGTCAGTTTGACTTTAGTGCTAGGGCAACTGACAGAGCAGATCATCCTGCATGTACCACCACGCAGTACATGCAGGACAACCAGATGATCAGGTACAGCAGTCAGCATGGGTTTATGAAAGACAGGTCCTGCTTGATGAACCTGATTACCTTCTACGGCATAGTCACTGTGGCAATGGTAGCAATAAGCATTGTGAGCAATCTGGCAGTATAAGCTTAGATCTTGACATGGTGGTAGGCCATGCTCAGCATAAGTGCAGAAGTAGCTAGCAGTTTAGCAAAACAGTGCTGTGCCTGCAGCATCTAACTAAAGCAAGGTACTGGTAGCTATAAACACCGAGAGTTATCTTGGAATAACAGGACACATACGACGATCAACAACCTCGCGTGATATTAGTAGTTTAACTGATAATCTATAACAGTATGATGTGGGGTCAGTCGTGGGGAACCAATGAAGCTATGCCAATGATGCTTGCTCTGTGCATCTATATAAGCTGTAGAGGGTTCTTTAATAAACGAACAATACTAGATCATACTGGTCATCTGTATTGATTCTGTTCTCTGCCATCAACAAGTCACCTTCTTAGTTGATGAGGGAAAAAGCTGTGGATGTCATTTGTCTGGACTTCAGTAAAGTCTTTGACACAGCTTCCCACGGCATTTTCCTGGAGAAACTGGCTGCTCATGGCCTGGATGGGCATACACATTGCTGAGTAAAAAACTGGCTGGCTGAGCCCAAAGAGTGGTGCATGAAGATAAATCCAGTAGGTAGCTGGTCACAGATGGTATTCCCCAGGGCTCAGTATTAGGGCTAGTCCTGTTTAATATCTTTATCAATAATCTGGATGATGGAATTGAGTGCATCCTCATTAGGTTTGCTGATGACATCAAGCTGGGTGGAAGTATTATTCTACTTGAGACTAGGGAGACTCTGCAGAGGGATCTAGAGACTTAACTGATGGGCAAAGACCAATTGTATGCATTTCAATAAGGCTAAATGCCAGGTTCTGCACTTTAGCCACAACAACCCCCGGCAGCACTACAGACCTGGGGAGGAGTGGCTGGAAAGATGCCTAGTAGAGAATGACCTGAGGGTGTTGATTGATAGCTGGCTGAATATGAGCCAGCAGCATGCACAGATGGCCAAGAATGCCAACAGCATCCTGGCCTGTATCAGGAATAGTGTTGCCAGGAGCAGGAAGTGATTTTCACCCTGTATTCAGCACTGGTGAGGCCGCATCTTGAGTACTGTGTTCAATTTTGGGCCCCTCACTACAAGAAGGACATTGAAGTACAAGAGTATGTCCAAGGAAGGACAATAAAGCTGGTGAAGGGTCTAGAGAACAAGTCTTAGGAGGGAGCAACTAAGGAAATTTACTGTTTTATGAGGATTGGCTAAAGAAACTGGGCTTGTTTAGCACAAAGAAAAGGAGGCTGAGGGGAGACCGTATCACTCACTACAACTACCTGAAAGGATGTAAGGCAAGCAGCAAAATATGCATTCAGTATGAGATTACATGAAAAAAATATAATTCAAAAAGTCTAAATGCATTTGTGTAAATTTCACTAAAAATAGAGATTATAACCATAAAATATTAGGTTTTTTTAAAAACTACCTATTAATGAAATGCTCTAACACTGAACCTGCTCTGACAGAGTGCAGCTGGACTAGATGATCTCCAGAGGTCCCTTCCAACCACTATTATTCTGTGTTTCTGTGAAATGAATGACTTTCTACATCTATAGGTGTTTCAAGCTGTCCGTGGAGTAGTGGGGATAAGAAAAAAATAGAGATAGCTTCATGGTTTTATTTAATAATTTCTCATCATGGACACCAGACACTGAAACAGTACTCTGCATTATGATAAATTGGATTCTGCTCCTGCAGTCATTTGCACAAAACGTTACCTGAAATCAGGATATTTATTGATCACTAATGAATCAGCAGCACTCAGAACTCTGACTTTTCTGCCCTTGCCAAATTTTAAATGGCATAACAACATCTCCACTTTATAAATATGTTGTGAAAAGTAACCGGGGTGACTATGGAGTTTGATATTGATCAGTTTAATGATTACACCAAGAAATGCCCTGCATGACATTAAACTCACTGTGACCCTTTTGTTTCTTCTGCACAGTACAAATATCTAATAATTTATAGCACTGAAAGGTACACAGCTGAAGAGCACTTACATTACATCTGAAAGAACAACAGTGAGAAATACTAGCATCAAGATTTTACAGATTCAGGTTTTCACTGACTGAATTCTACTGTGAGAGGGAAGACTCAGACTACAGAAACAGAAAACCTCCTATCAATTTTCATCAAGAAAAAAAAAAAATCAAACAGCTGGCAGAGAGAACTAAATATAATCACACCTACAGAGGCAATGCCACTTACCAAATTTGATATACATAGTAAGACAATTCAACAAGAGAAAAGAGATAAGCTAAATCGTGTAAGTAGGTTCAGTTCAACCAAATATCTGCCGCTAGCCCAGGGCGCACACACCTTGGTAAACCTGGGCTCAATGAATTATAAGCTTTCTTCCAGCCAAGCAGAACAGTCACTCCTTTCCAAAATGCCCCAAATCCAGTTTGCCTCTGTCTGAGCTCACAGAGAAGAGGAGTTGGTACACTGTTGTCTTAACCTTTAATATGCTTCTCTCATCCTCAGAAAGGGTGGTCATGCCAATCATAGCAAATAGATTGGGGAGTGAAAAAATAAAGGGCGGGCTCCAAAGCCGTCATGGTGTACCGGCACACTAAGGATCTCTTTTGCTGAGACGCTCCTCACTGTGTGTGTAAATATAAGTTACCTCTGGCATCCAGAAAAAAAACAGGATAAATGCTGTTCATCTGAAAATACAGAACTCTTGCATCATTTTGACATTTTCTGTAGAGATTCATTACTACCTAAAGTAGTTCCCTCATGAAAGTAGTTCCCTCATGCCTTCACAGCAGCAGTTCCCTATGAAACTCCACTCTCGTTGTGCAATAAAACTGCAGAGTGTAGTAATTTCAAAAAAAATACTTAGCAGAGGTAGAACTACATCATCATCTGCAGCTATGCCACCTTCTGAATATTTTACATTTCTCATACAAGAACACTCACAAAAAAGCAATCAGAATGAAGGTAAGAATTTACAGTTGCCTAAGAGAAGTTTATGGGGTTTTTCTGAATTAAGAGAGTCTGATTTCTATTAGCCTTTCTTTCCCTTTCAGAGTTACCGTTTTAAAAAAATACCTCATTTTTCAGCCACTAATCAGTGAACCATACTTTTATTGTTCTGCTGTTTTTCTTCCTTATTCCATAAAATGAACAACTTAAACCTCTCTCAACATACAGTCTTGCTTAAGACATTAAATATCATACATATCAAATGACAGGAGTTATTAAGACACGTGGTAACTGTTCTCTCTAGTCATATTGTGTTTTACATTAAAAGAAACCCCATTCAAACAGGTTAACACAATTAAATAAAAAGAAAATTAAGAAAAGTACTGTTTTCCTCTCTTCATTACACCCCATCTGAAATTAGGGAATAGATGAAGATTTAAGAGAGTATTTAAATCTAAGAGTACTCTCCAGCCTGATCATACCAAAGCAAATGAAGTTCAGAATCAGCTCTTTTCTGCTTTATTTTTCACAGCTCTGTGTTTTATTTAGATGCTGCCACCAACACTGGAATTTACATCAGAAAGCAAAAACAAATGAAGGAAACTGCAAAGGTCATTCTGCTTGTCAGACTGTGGAGCTGCTGAAATTCACTATTCCTGCATAAGCTTTTTAAAATAAATATATCCTACATGTAAGTTCTTTTTCAAGACATTGCTTCAGCAGCATGTATCATGTTGAAAGTAGGGAAAGATTACTGGAAAAGTGTTCTTTGTGATGTAGTAGTTAATTCTGTCATTAAAGGCATCCTCAAAATAAACCAGTAGTCTCTACTTCTAGAAAGACCTTCACTCTCAGACAACGTGCTCTACAATTCAAGAATCTCATCAGAGTTTCAAAACAACCGTCACACCTCAAGAATGATGACAAGAGGTTTGATCGACATAGATTTACCATCGCCTGCTTTTCAAAGCTCTCAAGAACTCATGAATTGTTTGAAGCACAAAATGTGGCACTCAGATTTCTGACAGAGAAATAGGCAATAGCACAAAGTCCTCACTGATGTGCTTTCAGAATGAACTATCTGCAGGTCCAACTCACAGTCATCCTACAGACTTAAAAACTCTACCTTTTTTCCCAAGCTCAAACCAGTTTTAGTACTTATTTCTTTCAGCCTAAAATGAACTGCTCTGGGTCTGGCTTATACACTGTACTTTCTCAAAAGTTTTTATCTCTCTGCTAAAAAGCTATCCTTTCAAAGCTGAAATCTCTGCCTATAAAAAGCATTGGCAAATAATACATAAATGCTGATGCAATGAGAAAGTGACCATTCCTCTTGGCAACCAAGGTATTGGTACAATTTTTATCAATATTTACATTAATGTTAAACTCACTATAACATCAATCACTATAAAACCTTTCCTATAAAGTAGAGAAAATGACAGGATAATCAACATGTATCTATTTTGAAGGACTTCTGCACCAGATGATGAAATGGCTCTGCAGACAGATATTGCTCACCACTGTTCTGCTACAGGTTATAAACTCTGCATTTTAAAATAAATTATTTATTCTGCCTTTTTCTCTTCAGAGCTTATACTCTGGATGAGCCACACACAAGAACAATCTTAGTTTGAATACCAGTATTGTATTACACTGGAGCATCTCTGCCATCTCCTATCTGTTTGAATAGAATTTTTACTTAGGGTTTGTCCTTTAGTTCTTTTTACATATTTCTAAATTATACAGTATGCAAAGCAATAAATATGAAAATATATAGTATATCCAGCATAACAATATGCAGATAAATATTGATGACTGTTCTAGTCACTGCTTAGTACCTATGCTTTTCTGCCTGGTTATGGTGATAGCAGTTATGCTTAAGGAAAAAATGAAACAAAGCAAACTTACTTGATATAATAGGGCACTTTGTTATGTGAAACAGATCTTTGCCACGGAAACTGTACTGAGGCTGAGGAAATAAAGAAAAGGCAATTATTGGAAAGCATCTGTCAATAATAATTATCATAATCCAACTATATTTAATTTATTTTACAATCAAAATGGTTACAATAAATTAAATGGGAACAATTCAAACTTCTCAGACAACTTTCAGTAATTAGAAAATCAGCTGGAGAAAACAATGGCAATCTATCAGGATGATTTGAAGCATCTCTTTGGTGCTAAAATGGAAAGAAAACAAATGTGGTGATTCAACTGCAACAAAGTATAATAAATTCTGACCATGCTAACCATCCTGGGAAAATGGAGACACTGGTTTTCCTACTTCTGCAGAATTATTATCAGTTTAAGCTTTGAAAATAAATGCTTCTGTTACAATTACAACTCTGCAGTAGTAAAAAAAAAAGTAGAAAGATCAATCTTCGCTTCTGTTTGGGACTCAAACAGAATAAACTTAGTATTACTCTGTATGACCAACAGAAAAGGCATTAAAAGGCATCTTTGCATTCTTTGATGAACAGCAGTAATCTTTGCAGGATTTATGCAAGCCTGATACATCAATAGATATCATCATCTGATATATCAAGAAGCCTTCTGCATACTGAGCTGCAAAAGGCATGAAATCATACACAACACTACAACTCTGCTTATCTAAAGATCTAAGCATCAAAGGCAAAAAAGCATTCAGGGCCAACAGGACTGCTGGTGCACAAATTAAAGGTAGCTGTTTACTGAAGAAACACATATATAGACATATATAATGTCCAACTGCAAATTACCAGACTCATGCCCAGTTAATTAGGGTTGAATCCCAGAAGAAACTCACTTTACCAGGTTCACTGTAGAAGCAGACATTGAAAGAACAGGTAGGAAGAACCGATCACCACAACAGCTGAATTTATACTGTACACACATGCCAACACTTCTGACAGTGCCTGCTCTTAGGTGCTAACACTCCTGTTAAAAAACTTGGTAAAATGAGATACACCTTTGGTCCACATTTGATCTCAAGAAATGAAACGCTGAATTAATGTACTTATATGCAAGCCCACTTTAGAGATCATCTCCCTTCAGAAAAAAAAATAAATTAAATAACTCTCTCCTCTTCCCCTAAAGCTTCTCAAGACTGCAGCAAAGACTTATAAGCTGTCTCAGCCTCATAGGCTGCTGCTGTTTCTGCAGAGAGAGACAGGTCTCACTTTGCTCAAAATCAGCTGTTCCCCAAGAGTTTTAACATCTGTGATCTCTTCCTGGACCACACAAAATTCCATTATTTGTAATTAAAGAAACATTCATGTACTGAAAGAGAGATTAACTTGGAGTAACATTTGGGGAACGACAAGAACCAAGTAAACCACATTATTCACTGGAAAAAATACAGAAAATTTGGTATCACTACTTCAAAAAAGAAAGTAACATTTGCAAGAAAGAGGTCAGTAAAGAAAAAGAACCTGCTAAAAAAATCTACATGGTAAAGGTTGAATATTCAGATAGTTAACTAAAAAAATGCTTCTCATGCATTCATAACTGAAAACAGGAAAAAAAGAATTATAAAAACCAACCAGATAGGTGAAGGTGGCCATCACTTTTAGAGTTTCATTCTTTAGTGTTACAATTTGGCACCTATGTTGGATCCAATATTACTATGCTAATTATGTCAGCTAACTAAGAAGGAAAATCTGGCCACAGTTTGCCTAGGTATGATTTATGTGCTATGACGGACTACAGATATTCTGCACTGACACAGATCTGGACTAAGCAACACTATAAATTAAATTGTTAATTATTACAGACAAACTAATACTCTTATTTTCTTGGGAACAACCTTCTAAAAACTCTGCCAGCTCTCTGCTGCATGAAACTAGAAAATGAAATTCATGCTCTTTCTTTAAGAAACATTTTCTCAATGAAAACTGAACAGAGTATTTATTGATTCTGGCAATCACTAGCAGGCCTGCAGGTATTAATAAAGCTGGACACCACTCGGAGCTGCTTTGAACATGCCACTTGAAGACCTAGACTAGTTGTTAGGGAACATATGCAGTCAGTGCTCTGCAGATGCTCATGGATTCTTCTAAGAAAGCATACAGGAAACACATCAAGTAGTAGACAGTGAGCCTTAGAAAAATCAATGCATTACAGATAAAACAAGTTAATTGTTTCTAAATGCATGAGACAGGAAAACAATCTTTTTGCAAAGAATAACAGATTAAAAAGGATTCTTCATCCTTATCTGTATTATCTGCATAAAATGTACTGATCTACTGATTGGTACTAATTTGCAAGTAGCTTACTTTCCACTTCATAAGCACTGAATAAAGAGCAATCAAATTCTGCTTACCACTGATGGGAGGGGAAAAACAGTTCAGCAAAGAGAGGGATCATAGAATGCACTGGCCTGCTCATACTGCCTTACTTCAGCCTCCTATTGCAAGACATTTTAGGAATGCAAAATGTCATATTGTCTCAAAAATATTCTGAAGCATTTAGCAATGGTCTGGACAAATCCATGTAACTGGTGTTCCAAAAACTACAACAGCAGGTATTAAATGCTGCACTGTGCCCTTCTCCTTTTTTAAAGTAGAGAAACGTTACTAACCACTGCAGAGATTAAATCACTGCATTTAGATAACTGGATCCAGGGTGGTAGGTATCACAGAAATGTATCACAGTATCACCAAGGTTGGAAGAGACCTCGAAGATCATCGAGTCCAACCTGTAACCACAAAGCTCACGACTAGACCATGGCACCAAGTGCCACGTCCAGTCCCCTCTTGAACGCCTCCAGGAACGGCGACTCAACCACCTCCCCAGGCAGCCCATTCCAATGACGAATCACTCTCTCGGTGAAGAACTTTCTCCTCACCTCGAGGTAATCTCATCTAGGTTCCCTTTACCATGCAAGGTTGGATCAGATGTTTCTTTGAAGTCCCTTCAAACCTAGACTTATTCTATGATTCTATTAATTTGATGTACAGGTAGAAATAACTGCTTTGCTTGCACAAATTACTGATGAAATGACAACTGGGAGCTAGTGAGTTGACAATGGTGTAATGGCAAGCTATGGTCTCTTGTTACAATTTGGAGGAAAAGTAACAGGCAGGTGCGGTAAATTTAAAATAGCCACTGTCAAATGAAAACAGATGAAAACCTCCCCTCTAATTCTGGAGTGCAGCTGTGGAGAGAAAGATTTGCAGGAGAAATATATATCATAATCTCAGTTTTAGGAGTTGGAGATTATTTCCTTCGACTACTGCTCTACTTGTTCCTCACAGTTAGAAGTCATTTTAGCCTCTAAGAAGGTTTGAAAAATTGGATTTAGAATACGCACTATTTCAACCTGTCAGAACAAAACCTTCATTTTTCCAGATTTAATCATTTTTTAATTACTTTCCTTTTGAGGTTACTGTCTCTGACTTTCATTTAATGGACCTTATATAAAGTTGTAGGTATAAAGTCCAGCTCAAGCTTTTAAAAGAGTTTTGGTGCTGTGGGATTTTTGGTTTGGGTTGTTGTTTTTTTTTAAATAAGTTTTTTTTGCACGGGGAAGAAGGTTCTTTAACAATTAATTTAAATGGATAACTACATACTATTTAGTTTTTCAGAACGGGTACTTGGCTATGGCTGTTTGTGGTATCTACCGACACGCTTTCTGGGAACTTTCAAAATCAAGTGCTCCCAATAAGCCTGTAGAAGATGCCCTAAGCAAGGGTGAGGCATGCTGATAACACAGTGCAGTCTCTGTGGACTGAAGAGGGCCTACAAGATAGCTGGGAAGGAATTGTTTACAAAGACATGTAGCAATGGACAGGGAGTGATGGTTCTAAACTATTTAGATTTAGACTGGACATTAGGAAGAAGTTCTTTACTATGAGGATGGTGGCACACTGGCACAGGTGGCCCAGGGAGGAGGTGGAGGCTACATCCCTGGAGACATTCAAGGTTAGGTGTGATGGGGCTCTAAACAAACTCATCTAGTTGGGGATGTTCTTGTTTATTGCAGGGTGGGTGGATTAGATGACCTTTAGAGGTCCCTTCCAACTCAGCACATTCTACAATTCTAAAAATGTTTTATCCAACAACCAAGCTAGTTCTCCATTCAGTCTTGTGAATGCAATTATTTTTTACGGAATATTATAACCAAAATCAAGGAAATGATCCAGCTTAAGGCAAACAAAATCTGCCAGCCTTGCCTGGCAGGTTTCCTTGTTTTATATGTGGACTTCTTCAAAGATTCCCCTCCCCCCAACCCAGATCACTCATCTGAACATTTGCATTGGTCCAGCAAAAAGCCTTAAAAATGCCACAGAAGTAAACTTCTCAGACCAGCTAGTGTAGGAATATCTGCATCATCTCTGTTTTGCTTCCTAGTCTGCTTTAATTACACAAACTAGCCTTATTCCTCTCCCAGACAGTTCATCTTGTGCTTTTCAACAATGCCAAAGCTACCACTCTGTTTATATTCTTTTTAGCAAATTATTATATAGATGTACTGTCCAGGTCAAGGTTACAAGACTGAGATTGGAAGGGCTACAAAACCGCTGTCATAACACTGTATAATGCTTATAAATGGTTTTACAGAAGCCCAACCATACGAAATCCCCCACCCAAACACAAAGATCAAACCCAACAAACTACAAAAAATACCAAAAAAAAAAAAAAAAAAAAAAAAAAATCCAATTATACTTTGAAAGCTGCTTGCTTGCTCTGTCAATGTAAAAACAAGAAAAGGACAAAGTGGCTCCAGGAATTATTTTGCATAACAGCTGTAATATTTAAATATACTGCATCTTGTTTAACATGAAGCTTACTGCAAAACTAGTTGTTAGTTTAAAGTAAGAACACAGTTGTCACATAACTGAAGAAGAAATCCAGATTTGTTCTAAATTATATTAGCTGTTTAACCGCACAGGGACATATAGCACTTGAGAACCTGCTGCTCATTTTAGTGTTAACCTCTCAACTCCTGCAATAATTTTACCTTCATTATTGAAACCTTCAATTAAAGAACAGAGACACAATTGAACTTACACTTTGTATCATGAGCTGTGGTGATGGCAGATAGGCTAGAATGTCAGCAAATCATCATGGATCTTGATATCACAACTTACCTGTCTGTAATGCCTTATCTGTCTCAGCATATAGGAGACTGTAGGCTTACATCTCCCAAAATTTCCATAAATAGAAGATACAGGGATAGGTCTCAACATAAAGCAATGCAGGTTTGCTTTTCCCACCTCCTTTATTTGAGGTTCAGGAATGCATGACATGATGTTTTTTTTTTTAAAAAAAAAAAAAAGAGAAAAAAAAAGGAAAAAAAAAGAAAAAAAGGAAAAAAAGGGGAAAAAAAAGAAAAAAGGAAAAAAAAAAAAAAGAAAAAAAAAAAAAAAAAAGAAAAAAAAAGGAAAAAAAAAAGGAAAGAAAAAAAAAAACACCAAAAAAACACAAACCACGAAAACCCCAAGCAGCTCTTCCTCTGTGTTATCCCAGAAAGCACGGAAGTAAAAGGAAACTGAGGAAAGAGGTAGCAGGGGATGGGAAGCAGCAGTTATAAACACAAAGAATCTGGAACAGCTACAGGTCAGACCTTGCAGCAAAGAGAGGACAAAAATTAAAGCAACCAGCAGGGCAACCATAACTGCAGTGATCCCCAAAGGAAGAATGCCAGTGAGAATCTCAGTGGAGTTATGAAGATGAAACACTCCTACAAAACCAGGGAGATAAATAACAACATAGAAGAGGAATTTCCTGAACCTCAAGCCATAAGGAAGCCTGGAATAAAGAGCAGTCACTGTTTCAACAAGCTGTTGTATCTCATATGCATATACTAAAACTTACTGGAAAGAAAGTGCTGTGATGCAGGCCCAAAATCTCGGTGTGCCTCCTGTAACTGTTTAAGGCGATCCTCTACGGACACCTACACATAAACAAGATTTATATTGCATTTATCTTGTACCACCAGGGCCATGATAATAAAAACGCTTGCATTCATTTGTAGCTATATAAATTAGACTGTGTGTCATAACACTTATTTGTCATCCAGATACCCAAGGCTACTGTTTTTTCTTTAATACTCTTGATGAAAGTCATGCTCATATCTTGCAGTGTTCTCTTGTGAGTCCTGCAGATCAATAATAAACAATAGTTGTTTCACAACGACTGTAGCCAACCACTGATGCTTCTAACCTCCTCCCAACCCCTCTGTTGTTCCATAGTCAGCAGGTCTTACTTTGACTGTATTGATCTCACAGCTGCTTTTCCATCAGAGAACAAATTTGGAAAATATCACTGGTTGACATGACTCTCCTATGGTTTGTTAACTGAAACTACATAGGCACAACCAGCAGCACTTTAGCTGCTTGGCTGAGAGGGTGTACAAACACACCCCCCCAAGCTACAACAAAAAACCCCAACCCAAACCAAGCAACGAACAAACAAAACCCAAACAAACAATCAGTACCAAACTACATTAGGAAAGGGAAGGACTGATGTAGCTTTCTTCTCACAAATGGCTAGACCAGGTTTTGAAAATTCAGTTCCACTACCCCCAGCTAGAGAGGCAACGGTTCCTCTGACTCTCCCCCAAGTCTTTCAAACACAGTATAATTCTTAACAGCCAGGCAAAGAAATAGCCATTGACTCACAGTAAATATTTCCTACTAAAGAGTGAGAAAGTGCAAAAAATTGTAAACAAACTTCATCTGATGTAAGAAACTTCATTAAACTATTCACTATGAAACTATCCATGAGTTTAAACTGAAATCAGGCACACTGATTTACTTTTCTCAGATCATTTAAGCACAATAATCTTAACCAAGCAATATGAATCTCTCTCCTGTTTCATAAATCTAAATGTGCTATTGCTCACATCTTATTACAGTTCTACTAACACTTAAGTCACTTCAAGTGAAATTCCATGCAGAAAACTGCACATTCAAAATGAAAATAAAACAGCTTTCACAGGAGCTGGAAACACAACAGAAATGTGTATACTGGTTTTCAGTAACAACTACTTGTGCAGTAAGTATACTGCTGTAAGACAAACAAAAAAGTATGCAGCAATAGTTCCCACTAGTCTCCAGAGGTTAATGCAGTCTTCTGAGCGAGCAAATTGCAGAGACAGCTTGGAAGAAAAAACTTTTGTTTAAGCCACAGGAGAGACAGCTCCTTCTGCTGCTTTGGTACCACTAAAGTAACAAATTAAGAAATAATGAACAAATCATAATAATAAATCTTTTAAGAGCAAAAGAAATTATGAAGCACCCTTCTCCCCTACTGCATACATTCAGAAGAATACCTGTAAAAGTTTCCACCGCATGTTAAGATCATCCAGTTGACGAGACATCTTTAATGATGGATAAAGGTCAAGCGGAGAAAGTTGACTTGACAAATCATTCACTGTTTTAACTTTCAAGTTGATAGGAGCAATTTCTTCTCTAAAAGCCTAAAAAGAAGTAAGGAGCATACATTTATGTTCAATGGAGAACCGAGTCACGCAGAAGCCTCTGTAAACTCAACGCAGTGCTGACTTGCCCAACATGGCAGCTTATGCTAAACAACTGTAGGCAGCTCAGTTCTCCTGCAAAGGAAGTTTACACTCTTCAAACCTGTGCCCTTAAAGCAACTTAAGTAAGATTTTTATTGGTACCATATGGCTATAGAGCTTTTTCTTTCAAAAAACAAATTTGCAATGCTCTATCAGGAGCTTTAGCAGCATACAGCCTGTCAAGTGCTCTTAAGAAAAACAAATGCTTTCAGTAACTACAGTTTTCCAATATTAAGCAGCTGACAAAAATTCAATTTAAAAACTATTATTGAATTAGAAATGCATGAAGGAATGCATTTATAAGAAAAAGAAGTGTAACATTTTACCTGACTAGAACTGGAGAACAAAGAACTAAAAGAAGGAAAAAGGTTTATTGAATCAAATGGAACTAAATATGGTATTAAGACAAAACTGGCGCAAGTTTTAGTTACAGTTGAAACGATGCATCAAATATCTTTCTTGCTGTGAGCAGTTAATTGTTCAATCCTAAAACCCGCTTGATTAAACAAGATGAAACAAGCCAAAAAAACACAACTGGAAAGAAAAAGATTCTTCTATGGACAATTCAATTATTTGCCTCCCTTCAAAATCTCTCTCATTAGGCACAGGAACAGAGGAACCTACTGGCAAAAAACCAAAGTGTTTGGCCTCTGGAGAGCCAGCAGGCTTCTATTACTTCAGCAGATGTTTCAGTTTTTTTTTCCACAACAATGAAAATCTAAAAAAAATTTTCTTGTCTTTACTGAAAAAGCCATCAGGATATGAAAGATTACTTCTCAACATGAGAACAAAGATTTATTCAGATCAGCATCTCATTGCTTGCCTTAGTATGTAAATCAAAATATAAAAAGGGAAGAAGTAGATGCATTACTCTTCTCAAATCAACAGCACTTTGGATATAAATCAGCTTTGACTGCCTTTATTTTGAAGATCTCCATTCCATTAAACCTGAAAGTAACAATACAATATGGAGAATGAGGATGCTTACATTGACACGTGGAATAATGCAACTCTCTGTTAGTTTCATGAATCCACAGGCTGTGTGTACACAGAGTATTTGCACAAAACTGGCTGTGGCCAATGGCCCTTCATTCTTCTAACACCAGTGTCCTATGCTGAAGGCACAGATGGTCAGATACATGACACTAGCATCCCCTAATGTTTTGCCATATTATTCTTGAACTCAAAACCTGAGCTGTGTTTGTCAAACAAGATTGGTAATATCTGCTGAATTCACCTGAAACAGTAATTTTCTCTACCTACATGTGCACATTTACAGGGTCTCCTATTCAGGCACTTTCAGCCAGCCTTCCTGGAGAAGGTATTCCTTCTTTGGGGAACTCTCTATTACTGGATCACCACCAAAGCCATGCAGCTTAAGCAGGGATGACTACTGCCCATCATGAATAGCCATGCCTTGGGGTGCTGGGCACTGCTTGGGTGGCCTGGAATCCTGGCTGCAAGAACTGATATGCCCATGAGAACATTATATGGTAGTATTTGTTCTTAACTTTCATCACAGAAAAGCCAGGCTGAAGTAAGAAAGCCAATACAAACTTTCACACAAGCTAAAATAGATAATAGATTTTTTAAGCATGTGAAAGGAACAGAATTTAAAACTATATATACACTTCTATATGACTGGAAGAGCTCTAAATGTTTTTTCTAAGAAGAAAGCTGTATCTGATAGCCAAACAGATCTGAGAGGTCACAAACCAAAAAAGAAGGAGAGCCTACGGTCAAATGCCAGGATGAAAACTGACTCAGTTCACTCGTAATTCCAGTGCCTGGGCAAAGCTCCAAACATATCTGTAGCCTAACTATGCATTAGACAATATTTGTAGGAGGAAAGTATTTAAATCCTAGAATACTTTTTTTTTCCATTTAATGAATGCTATATTCTGTACACATCTGTAGCTTGTTCATTACGTGTTTATGCAATCACAGCTGGCACAACAAGCGTGGTAAAGCACTGGACTTTGAGAACTCAGATTTATCTTCAAAGAGCTCTCTAAAATGTGCACGAGAGCTTAAGTATACATATCTAACATGACTAGGGGTAGCAGAATGGAAAGGAATGACTCTCACAGAGGAGCTCCACACTTACTGTAGTTTTCTCAATGTGATCTGGTAATGAATCTATGAGCAAGTCTCCCACAGGTTTCCATCCATTTCTCACATTCTCTGCCTCCTTCAAGTCAGCATCAAGGTCATCCATAGCACACTGCAGGTCTTTCAGTTTTTCCAATGCTTTGTCCACCTGCTTCTGCCAGATACTGGCACTGGCATTCAGGTTTTCCCATCTCTCTTTTAGCTCTGATGACTGCTTACGCATAGCTTTGGCAATCCTCAAAGCCTTCTCCTCAGGGGTCAACTCTGCAGGGAGAAAGTAAAATTACAGTTTATTTCTTCTCTTCTTTATCTACTCAGTGCTCCTGAACTACACTCAAGACAGTAAGCCCAGCATCAATTGAGGGATGGAAGACAAGAGGGCAACATATGAAAGGAGAAAGGAGGAAGCTTTTTTGCTTTTAAAAGGCTAGATGGATGCATTGCACTGCTATAGTTACAAAAGTTCTCTTACAATGCCCCTAGTGATGCAACTATTGTTTCATAGCACCCAATATAGCAAAGCACACTGCAAGTAATTAAATCATTAGACTACAATAAATCTGTTGCTGAGAAGGGAGGGTACATTTTTCCCAGATCTAAAAATAACAAGGAGTTATTTGGATCAAAACCAAGAGGTTTAGCCCACTAATTCAATTTGTTTATTTTTTTCAAAGTGTTTTCAACTCTTGTTAGCCCATATTAGTTTTAACATATGCTAGACTACAAATACTAGAAGAATATTCAGTAACACAATCCAGACGTCATCCAACAGAACAAAAACCCCAAATAACCAACCCAAAATGCATGCTTTGCATTTTAATTGGTGGAGCAGTGGGAACAGAATGTTGCCAAAAACATATGGCATTATTCTAAGAAGCAGTTCCACAGAAGAAAAAAGTATGACCAACAGTAACCAAAGGAAAATGAGAGGCAGGGACAATCAAAGAGAGCCAAAATCACCAAAGGGAGGGAGACAAATGCCTAGAGGCTGTAGGATGCAGAGCACGTTCTGACCTCTACAATCAGAAAATATCTTCTCAAAAACAGTCATTTTAACAAAGTGTGGGGCTGGGGGGGGGCAAAAGAAATTTTTATCTTAGCAAGGTATTTCAGTGATTTGTTGGGTGTCAAAAGCTATCTCAGGAGAACACTACTCATGTGCACCTTCCCTGCAAACTCGAGGCTAGCCAGTCGTAGGGAAAATGCAATGGCAAGAAAGTGTTCCAGAAGAAGAATCCGGGGTGGAACAGTTGTGACAAAAACCTGCAATGTTTAAGTAGATGTGAAGAGAAATAAATTACGTGTGTAGCTGTGGGATTTAGAAACATGACAGCAATCCACAAGTGGTTAACACTGACAGATCAGAAAAAAAGATGAAGACCAAAGATACGCTGTGATAAACTGCATATTGTCTCTGGAATTCCAATAATTCACAGTAGAATAAAGTAATCATAGGACAGCACAATTCTGGGATGACCTTCACCTCAAACTTCGCACCGCACTTTTGAAAATGGAAAACCAACAACTTATTTCAGACAGAAACTCTTGTTTTAAACAACAAAACAAAATAGCTACAAATTGCTTACATAAAAATAACAAAGAAGTTATTACTGGGTCTAATGATGGAATTATTCACCAAGAATTGCAGAGCCAGTGGAGGGGGCTTCCTTTGTTGGCATCTTAAACTTGTAAACACAGGGAACATAATAACCAGTGGAAGTTACATATACACAAAGCTACATTCTCCCATTTTTATCCAATAATATGCACTTGCATGTACCAGAGGCAAACCTACTGATTCTGCATAAGAGAGTAGAAAGTAGAAAGAGGTGAACAGTTCTATATTATATTATGAATTGGTAATTTTAAATGATCGGTAACTTAAGGAGGAACATGCTGAAAGTTTTATTAAGAGACAAAAATCTTGCAAAACTTTGTCCATAAAGGTACTGACAACAGATTCAATGAGTGCTGTTCTCATTCCAGCACAATCAATAAGAAAGAGTAGTGGTTGTAGCAATATATGGGAAGAGAGAAGCAGTCTAATTTTATTTATCTGGCAAGATAAAACAAGGCAGCTTTATTCATGAGAGACATGTCACATATTTTGGAAGGAAAAAAAGATTCCAGATTGACCTGTGTGATACTAATATCCCAGTAGGATGGAAAACTGAAATACCTTTTGACAGATTTGTCAGAAAAAGTGTTATTGTGCAGGGGAATCTGCTGCACATTTCATATGAAAAATATTAATGAATTTCAAGACTGGTTTATTTTACAAAAGCCTTGGAAGTGCTTCTAAACTTGCTGTAAAAGGACATCTACTAGGGAAATAAAGCAAAACACATTTTTTATGAGCTATAAAACCATTAAGTCTATTCACTTAAGGCAGAAATACATCTTGTGTAACTTCGTGTTTTCCATTATGAAACCCCAATTTATTAATGAGCAAGACATTACACTTTTTTCCAGCATAATCACACATTCTCCAAGCTACTGGTTGCACAGCATAGAATTTTACACCTCATTTAAAAAAAAAAAAGGTCTCAGTGAGAATTTTCTGCTATGAGTTTGCAATTCATTTCACCAGTCTGTTATTACACACACTAGGTGACAGAGTTCCCTTTTGTTGTGGAAAAAACGCTACACAGTGGTTGCTGGATTTTTGTTCCCATTTATATAAAGTCTTCTCAATGATCAGCTCTGCTTACCAGAAAGGAAAGGTACCAACTGACCTTGCAGGCAGGGAGAAAGTGCAGATAAAAAAGGCATGCTTCTGCAGTGGAAAAAAACAACTTGATTCAATAAGCATTTTTTGTCACAATGAAAAAGTAATGAAAGCACCAACAGCTTTCCTGCATCTAGCATACACAGAGTGCAACGGAAGGAAAACTTCAACGCCTGAACTTTAAACCACATCGCTTTCATATATGCTTACATAATGGAAAGTTACCAGTGAAGATAACTTGCTTAAGAATTCATTTTAGATCTCTTAAACTATCCCTGAATCTAGCAGATTTGATTCTAAGTATCTGTGCTTGAACCTCATTGCTTGGACTTGAACTAGTGATCTCTTTCCTTCTTGTTCCTTTCTCTTTTGCTATATTCTTAATAAAATATACTAAGAACTCAAGCTGATTCACGCCTCCCCCTCTTCCTTTATGTCAAACATTTTCTCTTCCTTGGTTTAGTCAATCTTTGCAGCAAAAATGTAATGGGTGACACAGTATTTGAACAGATAGAGTGGAACACTGTTAGATCTCTAAGCAGAAGAACCAAAAGCAGTGCTATTGATGAATGATGTAGTCTTTAGTGTTGCTCCACTGAAAGTACTCTCTGGGTTTCTATGAACCTGTCCAGAAAATGTAGACCTGAATGGCATGGGAATAGGAAGTTCAAAAAATAAATGGCAACTGGTAAATGTGGAACATGGCAATTATTCAGACTCCAGGTGCCCAACCATGCAATCATAATTCAACATGCCACATTTTTCTCCCATTCAAATATCTACTGCATATGTACTTAGTAAAACTAAGAGAAAGAGCAGTCAGATTCATCATTCATAGATTTATAGAATGGTTGGTGTTGGAAGGGACCTTAAAAATCATCTACTTGCAATCCCCTGCCATGGGTGGGGACATCCCCTCCACAGTATCAGGTTGCTCAAGGCCTCATCCAGCCTGGCCTTGCACACCTCCACACCTCCCTGGGCAACCTGTTCCAGTGCCTCACCACTCTTACTGTGAAGAATTTCTTCCTAATATTTAGTCTAAATCTGTCCTCCTCAAGCTTCAACCCATTCCTTCTCATCCTATCACTACAAGCCCTTGTAAAAACTCCCTTCCTAGCTTTCTTGTAGGCTCCTTTCAGATACTGAAAGGTTGGTGTAAGATCTCACCAGACCCTTCTTTTCTCCAGGCTGAACAGTCCCAACTCAATCTTTCTCTATTTAGGTTTTCTTCTATCAAACTGGAGAGCCCTTCAAATCAGAGAAATAGAAATAAATAGAGTGAATGAGGAATGTCTTTGCAGGATAAAATACAAGTAACCTTTGGTCTGCATAGGACAGAATTGCAAAAGCAGAGAAAATGAAAGCTGTTAACCTCATATATAATGAATACTCCTGCAAAGGGCCTGGAGTATGAATTCCAAACAAAGGCAAATGAGAATAGTGCTAGCAAACATATAATTTTGTTTATATTTTTTGTTGACATTTGCCATGGGGTGCTGATGGAGAAGACACAGAAGGATGAAACAGCATGTAGTAAAAAGATAATTAAGTCGTCTCATAGCATCTCTTTCCATAAAATTAAAGACTACAACAATCCTGAGAACCACACATTTATCCAGAATAACCTGTGTAATTCGATGGTATAATCAAAACACATACAATAGCCTTCACTAAAAGCATCTTTTTTGTAATACATGGTGTGACCCAAAGTAAGTTCACAATACTTTTGCACAGTGGAAGCCCACAGTTTGTGTTGCTTCAAGAACATAAACCAGGTATGATTTCAGTTTTAGTCTGCTCCTGCCACAAAACTAGAAACACCCAACATAACAATGCTGTTATAGCATCACCAAGCTACTATGTCTTCTTCCAATTCCTGAAGGGAGAGTACTAATGGAGAAAAGGCTATATCCACAGCATCCCAGATACTCTAGACAAGCAAGGAATTAATTCTGTGTTTTTCTGAAGCACTGCAACCGCAAATTGTAACAAGGCTTTTATTTCTTCCAAAAATCAATAAATTATAGGGGTTTTTTTGCACAGCACATACAGCAAGTAGCTCCTCAGCAATGCTGCAGGAGACAAATATACATCCCCTAACAGCATTTCAAAACAAAACAAAGGCATCTATTTTATTCCAAGCCAATACAATACCAGAAAATAAAGACACACCAGGCAGAACAAAAGACAGGCATCCTTGACTTGTGGGCATCCTGTGACACCACAGACTTTAAAACATCCATGTTCTGAACCATTTTAAACCTCCAAAGCAAGTTTCCTCAGCCTGTTTTATCCTCTCAAGCGAGATCTTCCTTTGTAAGAGGAAAAATTCTGGCAGTGACTTTACCTGAACTGTGTTCAGTGGTAAGAAACAAAGAAGTTTGAGTTTATGTCTGAATAGGTGACTGTGTTGTGTGTCTACAAGTTTAAACCAAGTATATGCATGTAATTAACTGGTATCTGTATTTCATTTATAACACAAATGTGATTTATTGGGTTTTCTACACTTAAATTTAAGAGGAGATAACAGATGGTAAGTAGTTAAATTGTAAATGATGTGTTTATCACAGCAACCTTGGCTACTAAACAGCAGCTTTCAAAGCTAGGAAAATTAGAAGCTATTGGAGTTTTGCAACAATACTGCAAACTCCTGGAAACAGACTGGATGAGGCACTTGGTGCCATGGTTTAGTTGTTGGGTGATAGGTTTGGCTTGATGACCTCGAAGGTCTTTTCGAACCTGGTTAATTTTATTCTATTCTAAGAAGAATCATTGTAGTGGCATGCTTTAATCTGTTAGGATGTTAGTTTATATTATTTGCTAAAAGAATTATCTCCATTTCCTCACTGCACCAGTGGAAATTTTAAGGACAGAATATCATCAGATTGTAGAACCCTGAGGACAGAAAATACTGTTTCTGATTTCCTTTGTGTTTCCCATGGCCTGTAACCTTACTAACATTACAGAGACCTAAGAAGCCAACTATAACTATGCCATTGAGAATTAATATTCTTAGATCTAAGTTTTTTCCTAAGGGACAACAAAGTTATAAATGTGACATTTGCAATTTCCTTATTCTGTCTATAAAATACAGCAGCTGGCTTGACAGTTTATCAATTGGCTCCAGTCAGATGCTGAAACAGCTCAAAGGCTGGAGAGCACGAAGCTTGTTTTTTTTGTGATAGACCCTCCCTACTGAAACATGGCAAGCAAAATCAGAAGAAAAGACACATGGGGGATAAAATTAATTTAGAAGGAAGTTTCTTGGAAGCTGAAGAACTCTGTTTGCCTGTGCCAGTTACTGCACATTCAGAAGGACAATGCAAGAAGCATAAGATCAAAATGAGAAAGAAAGCAAGGCTTGCTCATAACCTGCTTTTACATGCTTGTAATATGTTTGTAATTAATAACATTTTAGACAATAATGGGTTATCCTAAGACATCCTATATGCAAATGTTCTCTTTGGATGGAACAATGCATGTAGGCACGGGTCCTCCAAATGGGTCTCGGTTGGTCAAGATCAAAACTGATTCTTAGCGACTTTCTTCTAAACCTCTCATTCCTTGTCCTTGACCTGTTGAACATTCTGAGTGTGACCTGTAGTCACAACAAGGTGGGAAGGTGACAGGAATTAAGGAGCCAAGCTGAGCCAGGAAAGGGGGAAAGCAGGCTGTGATCTTAATGTTTGTCTTTTCATTACCCACTACTGACCCAGTAATTAAATATTTATTAGAAATAGCAATAAATGGTTTATTCTCCCCAAGATAAATCTGTTTGGTCTATAACAACAGTTTGTAAGGGATCTGCATCTGTCCCCATCTTGGCCCATGAACTTTCCTATTCTTCCTACCTTGTGCCTTCATCCCACTGAGAGGATAAAAGTAAGTGAACAGATAGGTGGGATCTTGGCTAGTAGCAAAGATTAACTCACCACATGTTCAAAGAGAGTCTATAAAATTACTGACTGTGAAGAAAAGTTAAGTACACATCTCTGAATCCTCCCAGTCTTAGTATATTTGACAAATATGATGACTAGACAAGAGGCATTGCTACATCACTTGAAGATCATCTCCCTGGCCATTGTTGTTACGCAGTTTACCATGGTCATCAAATTCCCTACTATTCTGTTATCACTGCCATCTGTATGGCACAATACAGGAATGAGAACAACAAGACTGCATAATGAGAGTTTATGGTGCAGCTCACAATCTAAAGCTGAGTTTTTCACTTTCTGTCAGTGCTAACCAGTTCACTGATATTAACCTCTACTAGAAAATGAACATTCCATGCAGTGGCATCACTTGTGCTGGGTGGTTTGAATACTTTAGAGACGAGAATCTGACTTCAAGCTTTTGTGTGAACAAGTAAGTAAACAAAAGGAAGTAAATAAAAAAATCTCATGATTAAGATCAACTAAAACATTAGAGATGGGATATGAATGAATTTGAGAGTAAAGACAAATGAAATGTTTCCAGGACTTCAAAAAGGAAGTAGTAAGATACATTACAGCAGCTAAGCTACCAGAACTAATCACAAGGAAAAGGTCTCTTTCAACCTGGTGTATTGTATTATAAAATATGGATGCAGGAAATATTAGCTGTTTCCACTGAACAAACTTCAAGTTTGCTATAGAGAGGAAATATTGGAAGAAAAAACCCCTAAATCCTGCTAGAAAGAGTTATACTGTAATGTTGTAAATTCTACAGGAAAGGAAGTTATTCATGCCTTACAGCAATTGAGAATTCTGTAAAAGCAGATTACTACCTTTTCCAACAACAACTTTTAAGTAATTTTTCAAAAATGATAATATTCTGGATTATATCAGGAAAAAATTCTAGAACTTAATTACAGGTATCTGATGTAGTCTATTTTGCTGTTTGGGGAGGGGGAGGTGAGGTGGAAGAAAATTAACAACTCCTTTTTGGCCTCTGATACAAACAAGTATCTCAACAGATACTATGCAAATATAATTTCTAGGATAGCTGTTGTTTATTCCTTAGTAATAATTCACCTGTCATTTGATTTTGTAATGACTGCCTTTCTAAAGCTGATTCATAGAATGGTCTGGGTTGGAAGTGACCTCCAAAGGTCATTTAGTCCAAACCCCTCTGCAGTAAGCAGGGGCATCCTCCACTAGATTAGGCTGCCCAGAGCCCTTTTGAGCCTCACTCTAAATATCTCCAGGGATGGGGCCCCAACCACCTCCCCAGGGCAACCTGTTCCAGTGTTCCACTACTGTGGAAAAGAACTTGTTCCTAACACACAATCTAAATCTGCTCTTTAGTTAGAAGCCACTGCCCCTCATCCTATCACCACAAACCTTTGTAAACAGTCTCCAACCTTCTGTAGGCCCCCTTCAGGTACTGGAAGGCTTCTATTACGTCTCCCTGGAGCCTTCTCTTCCACAGGCTGAACAACCCCAGCTCCATCAGCCTGTCCTAACAGCAGATGTGCACCAACCCTCTGATCATTTTTGTGGCCCTCCTCTGGACCCCATCAAGTCCATGTCCTTCCTATATTGAGGGCTCCAGACCTGGATACAGTACTCCAGTTGAGGTCTCACCACAGTAGAGTAGAAGTGGCAGAATCACCTCACTTGATCTGATGGCCACACAACTTTTGATGCAGCCCAGGATGCAATTGGCCTTCTGGGCTGCAAGGATACACTGTCAAAAACAATTCAATCACTCAAAACAAAAACTGCCAACTGCCCAAGTTGCCCTATACCCCCAAAACAACAAAAAAACCCCCAACACACACAAAAAAAGCCACAACAACAAAACCCCACCAAAAACCACAATCAGAACTGATGACCACCATGTTTTGAATCAAAAACTGGAAAAGGAAATTGTTCTTTTATACTTCTACCACTAAAATATGAGTACTTACAAAGAGTAGTAGTATCATTTTGAGACTAAATCACTGAATGAAAAGCAATCAAGATGTAGTCTAGAAAATTCTGAAGTCCAACCAACTAACTGGGATATAAAATATGCACTGGAAACAGAAATTCTTATTCTTTCTTTCTGACCCTTCCCAGATGACAGTATTTTCTGACCTGTTTTTGAATGCAAGCTCCTTCTTGGTTCCTCAGGCCCCTCAATTGGTTGGTCAGCAAGAAAGACACGTGCCTGGTCAACAGCATTGAGAATGGTTTGCTCTTTATCCTTCAGTTCACGCCTCAGTGCCTTTTGGAAAGGGAAAAGAAATGCCATTTGTAACTTGATCTTCTGAACAACAGAGATTATACCATTTTTTGTTTTCACCTCTCTGACTAGACCTGTCTAGTGAGTGAGTAATAACCAACGTGGTTTTTGGACTATGAGATAAAGTTTACAAAACAGAAATGGCAAGAAATTAATTCAGGCTAGCAGGGTAGTTTTTAGAAAATTGACTTGTAGAATTTAACACAACAAAGATGATGGTGGCAGGTTTTACAAACACTTAACAGAAACTACTACATTCAACTTCTAAAACAGAAAAGTGAAATTAATGGGTTTATTGCTATTAATGTGACTGATAATACATAGCAGATTACTACAACCAACTATTTTGTTCCCTTTTGTGTTAGCTGGGATAACAGAATAATTTGCCTACTCAAAGTTCAGAAGATAAATTCAAAATTGCTAAAAAGAACTGCAGAACTACTTTTCACATTCCTTAGAAAACATTTCCTTGGAAGACATTACCTCTTATTCGTCTCTCTTATGTATTAGTATTTTTAAAACTTAGAAGATATGTAATCAGAACTTTTATGATGAGAATACAGTCTGAAAAAACATCCTTCAAATTAGCCAGAAGTATTTTGAGACTTATCAGGCAGAAACAATTGAGTCCTGTAAGCAAGAAAAAACCCCAACAAACCCAAACCACCATTATTTTTATAAGACATTTTCATGCTAACATAAATGAATCCCAGAGCATTTTGTTCTCCAGTAAGTACAACTTTTTTAAAGGGTTATGTTTAACCACCACCTTTTTTTTTTTTAAAGCATTCACAAATAGTCAATTGAAGTGTTTGTTATAAAGCATTTTCTTACATTTAATTTTTTAACCATACATCTGTATCACCTAGAAGGAAACTGCTTTGCATGCTTTACTCGTATTATTTTCTACCAATAGACACTTTAAATTTTGTTAAAATGCTATGGTTAAGTTTCCCAACACAATGTTTTAGGTCTAATTACTAAATCAAAACTGATTTTGCTGACATAAGCTGTTCAGAACCAATTCCAGCTGAAGAAAAGCAGTTAGTCACAAAATTACATAGCAAACCAAGTGCTTTCCACTACAGAAAACAGTGAAAGCCAGTTGGTCAGAAAGTCTCACAAATGTTGGTTTATCCTTTACTCATCACTAAGTCTCTTGATGCCTCAAACACAAAACCACCCTATCTCTTGACTGTACCTTGGCAGAAGGTGAGATGCTCTTCTCCTCCCTTCTTCCCTAATTTTATCCTCCTCATTTTTTCCTAATCCTTCTATTCCTTCTCACTCAGGTTCTGCTCAAATTCATTAAAAATTCAAAATCCAACAAGAACTAATCAGTTAAAAGAGACTAACCTCTGTTAATTTTAGGAACTTGCACTATACAGTCCTATCTTCAGTAACCACTAATAATAAGCCTTATACTTGGTTTGATTCAGCAAATACTATATTTAATAAGAAGCAGAAATTATAATTTAAACTTCGCAAAAAAACCCAAAATATTAAAAGCTGTAGGAAGTGAAATATTGCAAAAACAACATCCCTGAAGAAGCTCTTCAGATCAGCACAGCATGTATCAACAGTTTAATTCCACATAACACACATTAGAATAATACATATAACAATCCATATTTTACAAATTAGGAAAGCATTCTCTCTGTAGGGATTCGATTCAGGAAAGAAGGATGACAAGAAGCCATTATCACTACTGCACAAGCAAAGCTTAAAAATTACCCACTTAAAAAGCCTGCACAGGAGCATCATTAAAATGTATTTTTAATTTCCAAAGATTTTGTCAGAAACATGGGGATAATTATTCTAATTCAGTGTGAAGCAGGAAATCTTTCTGTTTCCCCAACACAAAAGAAAAAAGGACACTATGTCAGATTTTGAGTTTGCTAAGAAATTTCAGCAGTTAGAAATAACTTAGAGATGGATCTATTTTGCTTGCTCTCTCCTGTTTACCTTCACATAGTGCATTCATCAATTGCTCTTCATCACCTACAATAAAACTTCAATAAAGTTCAACATGATGCCCTTCAGATTTAATTCTCTGTTCCTGTCCACCATCCTTGCCACTGAAAGCTGTACAAATGGAGGTTGGCAACAGAAAGATTTTAAGACTTTGGCACATATAGAATCACAGAATTAACCAGGTTGGAAAACACCTCCAAGATCATCAAGTCCAACCAACTACCCAACCCTAACTAATCACTTAGACCATGGCACTAAGTGCCCCATCCAGTCTCTTCTTAAATACCTTTAAGGATGTTGACCCCATCACCTCCCTGGGCAGCCCATCCCAATGGTAAATCACTTTTTCTGTGAAGAACCGCTTTCTAAGATCAAGCCTAAACTTCCCCCTGCACAGCTTGAGACTGTGTCCTCTTATTCTATTGCTGGTTGCATAAGAAAACAGACCAACCCCCACCTGGCTACAATCACACTTCAGGCAGGGGGAGACAGCAATCAGGTTTCCCCTGATCCTCCTCTTCCTCAGGCTAAACAACCCCAGCTCCCTCAGCTGCTCCTCACAGGGCTTGTGCTTCAGACCCCTCACCAGCTTTGTTGTCCTTCTTTGGATGCATTTGAACAACTCTTAAACTGAGGGGCCCAGAACTGAACTGGATAGATGCATTCCTTATTAATGTATATTGATGGAAAAATCTTTTTGCATGAAGGAAACTACACACATGAAATAACAATATTGAGATAATGTAACAGTAAAGAAGACTATAGACTTCGTACATTATAATTTATACTTATGCCACATGCAGAAACTTTTGGTAACAGCTACCCAGAGCAGCATAATTTTATTCCTTGTTTCTCAGCAATACTCAGTATGTTTCTGTCTCTCTTTTTCAGCCACTATACATGAACAGCAATGAGAATACATAATGCAAGAATAACCAAATGAATCCAAAATAGCCTCTTGTCCTTCTAAGCAAATCTGCCTGCAACAGAACAAAAGAGAAACCTATTTATAAATCTAATCTCATCTGTCACAAGTGGACTGAAGAAAGATTTCACTGGGGCGGAGGGGATCACATCTACAAGAAAGTTATAGAGATTTTAGTAGAGGGAGAATTCTTTCCCCTGTAGCCAGGTATACTTTTCAGAGAAAAAAATTAGGAGAAAATGAATGCTAGACTTCTAGTATAAATGAAATAGTAAGCGATGGTATGGCAAAATTCTTGAGAGGTATCTCAAAACCTGTCACTGACACTGTTTGCTAGTAAGGTCAATACATGCATGCAAGTAGTTTTTGAGTTCTGCTGGATTTGCAGATGTGAACACAAAATGAAATTATAAATGCTGAGCACATAGCCGAATTCTTTTTTTCCCCACAGGATACTCCCTTTATATTTAAAATGTACAATGATATTTTAAAGCTAAAATGGTCATTACAAAAAGGGGCTGCGTGCAACTTTGGCAGTAATTCATACCACCGTATTTTGCACTACAATTCTAAACTGCACAATTACTGTGGACTTTAGGTAATGCTGTAAAATGCAAGCTCCGCTTCCCTCAGTATTCTGACAGGTAAAAGATTACAAAATCCTATGCCTATATTTCCAACAGTTTTATTGTATTTGCAAATTCATTCTTATCTCCTACACAATCTGGCACATGGATTTTTAAAGATTCCTGGAGAAACCAACACTAGTTTTAGGCATTATTGATTCTTATTTAAAAGAGAAAAAACACCTGGAAACCTAAAATCTGGTGTGCTGATGCAGTGCCATCATCATTTTCAGAGCTGACCTTAAACACTAGGCCAAGAATAATTTGAAAAATTGCTCCTTTGAGGCCTAGAAGAATTCTTCCACTCGTAGAAACTACACTTTTGAAATGTCTAAAGCAGTATTACACAAAACAACTACAAACCGCATCACAGCATTTATTTTGTAGGTATGAGGGATATCCTTCAAGTTACTTGGCTATGGAGAGTAATCCAGGATCCCACTAACACGATCCTTTTCTCATGGAAGCAAACAAAGAAACTATTTGCTCCTGATTTAGAACCATTATTCAACTATTTATTCTCCATTTTGACCTGCTCCTCTTTCAGTAACTGTGAAACATGTTTTTCCCTTTATAGATTTGGAAGTTATATGCCACTTAATCTTTTATACTGAAATCATCTAAGCCATTCGCCCTGTATTTATTAGAGATCTTATGATTTCTAAAACAAAACCTTCTCTTCTTACAAGCTAACATTTTGTAACTGACTGTCTGAATTTATATACAAGGAATTTACCTAGACCAAGGCCTTCCAAAATTTCTGTTGGGAATACTTTGTAGGTGAAGCGTTTTCCACTCTTGAAAAATAAGAAAGGTAGAAAAACTTCCACTATTCATGAATTTTTACACTGTTTAGTATATCCTGTAAGCATCTATTGCCTTCAATAGCATCTTAGAATTGCTTTATGGGCATAGAAAGTGGGCTTCCAAAATTACAGACTGTCAATTTACAGCTTCCTTTTTTCTCTTTTGAATTGTATGGAAAAATTTAAGGAGCAGATTGGCTTAATAGTTTCAACAAATGAAGGAAAAGCTCATTTAAAAGAAAACACATGGGATGTTTCTTAAAAACAGAACATATTTAAATCAGGTCTCATTATGCACTCTTTCAAGGAAGTAACGATGTACATTATTGTAACTCTCAACAGTTTATCACACTGCAGTTTTATGTGCCAATCAGCAACTCCTGTAGCATTTAATTACTTAGCCATCTTTATTCTGCACTCAATGCTTGAAAAACTCCTGTTACTTTTATACACTAAAAAGAAACTGAAAAAAATCATGTAATAGGATCTGGAGACTAAGCAGGATGATTGAGGAAACCAGAAGAATGAAAAGAAGAACTGTATATGAAGATCAGACAGATCAAGGTTGCCTCTGCTAGCTCTCTGCAGCATTAAAGAATCAACTATAAAGAAAATAAGTGTAGCATGTAAGTGCAGCACATTTAAAAGCTGCTCCTTCACAACAGCTGTTACTTCACATTTCCAAAAGCATTTTGGTCTTTGGACATGACAGTCAGTTTCACAATGTATCTGCCCCAGATGACAAAATACATTTAAATAAAGAGCAGTGTTTAATTTGAGATGGTGCATCTCATCATGAATTTACCTTTTATTACTTCATACTCAATCAATGTGGCAAGAGAAATAATGGAGAAAAAGTGCCTTATGTGCAACCAATACCTGGATATACATAGAGACACACAACAGAGCATGTGAGATTTCAAAGAGAAGACCAAATGCTATCTATTTTGATAGTTGGTGACAAAAAGTGACCATGACAGGAGAGGGGGAGGGAGAAGGGGGTAGAGGCACAGAGGAAAAAGAGAGGAAGTTGTTTGCTTTTGAATAAACACAAACTGAGTATTTCTGATTCATGTTCTAAAAACAGAAACATCTAAATAGAAGTTTGAGTTTTGCAGGTTTATCTCATGACACCTGCAAAAGCCTTCTCAAAAAAGACTAAAAACAAGTACGTGGCAAAAGCTGAATTTTTGTAAATAATCTCAGTTTACCACTTACCACTTGATGCCTCTACAGCTGTAGTGGCAATACAAGAGTGTCCAAACAGGGCAGCAACTACTAGGGCTTGATACATAACTAATTCTCAAAGTGCTTCACAGTAGTACAGTCAAAGAGATAAGAGAATGGAAAGTATGCTCTATCATTTATTGTTTGGACTTACAAACATTTAAAATGAAGCAGTTATTAACATTTTAAAAACTAATAAATTGACAATCTCACTGTATTTATGTGGTGACACCTTAATTAGGATAAGGTAATTTACTTCCTTCTAAACTTGTTAAAGCAGTTAAAAACCAGCAAGGTTATTTTCTTCTAACTGCATTTTACAAATCATAAGAAGACATTTTGAAGGCTATTTGGAAAGTTTTCACTTGAAATAACTTTGCAGGGACTTTGAAAAAAACTCCTTTCAACAATGAAAAAGAATCTAATACTACTGTAGCAGTAGAGGTAAGCTTAATTGTCATAGAGATTGTATCAAAAAAGACATTCAAAAGCTATTCTTGAAGAGTACAAGGCCACACTTTTTCTTAAAGATTAAAATAGTTTTTCCCACAGTTAATGATCTGCCAAGAAAACCTCTCTAGTCTTCTCTGAAGGAAGAACTGCTCCAAGTCCTGCATTCCCTAGAGATGCTAGAGGATCTAAATTGAAGGAGGGTTGAAGAGAGACACGGCTTAATTGAGCAAAGGTTACAAAATTGAAGCATAATGATGTTCATTAATACATCTTCCTGCACCAATAATCTTACGTAACCGGATTTTGCATGTCCTAGCCCACTGAAATGAGACTTCATTATTTGTGTTTCTAGGTCAATGATAACCAAGCCTTAGTTGCCCTGAGAAGTTTGGTAGGCTTGACATAGCATAGTCTTAAGGCAATGTAAAGCATGGAATGCTTGCAGGGGTTTGGTTTTGTTTTTTAATGTATGATACAGAACTATTTTGGGAAAAAAAAACAACAGACTATGCATCCCTGAACTGATGTCCCACCAAAACCAAAACAAAACTCTTAAGACAAATTCCCACAGAATGAACTACTGAAATCCTCAGAATTGTAGCCATTCTGGTTTTCTCCAAAAGGGTAAGTGGGACCCCGTTGTGATAGGTTTCCTACACCCTTAGCACATACCCAGTGACCTTGCTTTGCTGGACCTTTTCCCCTTCTGCAAGAAAGCTATTTTTTAAATATTCAACTCTCCTTTTTCTGTACCAAAATAAGTCTCTCATTTCTACACCTAAGTTTTCTTTCCTATCAATGGCAATATTGACCAGGACTACTAAAGGGACAGCAGTCTGGGTTCTGGGGTGGTGGTGGTGTTTATGTGCTCTAACTTTTTTAATGGGGGTAGGGGAGAGGCAGGGAGAAGTATCCTTTAAACAACAGAACTGTCATGGTAGGGCCAAACTGGCCTAGCATAAACCCAGACAGGCCCTGATGTGTCTAGACATGGTCCTGCCCTCCCCATCTCCTTTCTGCACAAAGTCAGGGTAATGCGGTAAAAGGAACAAAGGGGACAGTACCAGGCATGTCTGGGTAAACAAGTCTACTTCTGGGGTAAGAGCACATGTACTGGCCACTGCTCCTGCCCAACCAGCCCTATGTTTCTGCCTTTTACAGCCAGCAGAACCCCTTTTCATTGGGGAACTACAGACTGGCTTCAGTTGCCCTATTGGCCCAATTGAATCTCCGGCAAGATATATATACAGGCTGATTTCTAGTTGCCCTGCCTTGCTTATCTGCTTTGCCTTGGACCTGCCTTGCTTGAAGCTGCCTTGAGTTGTCTCTCCTCAAGTTGCCCAGTCCAGAGCCTGGGATAACAGACAGGAGCCTACTCACTGCAAGCTAGAGCAGCCACAGACAAGCCTTGCTTCCCCTTGCAACTGGAATTTTCCCATGCCTCAGTATACCCAGGAAAGCCAAGAGCGCTTTGCGAGAAGAGTCTGCCCACCGTCCTGCTGAAGCCTGACCAGCCCGGAGGCTGCGTGGCATCCCTGCCAACAACCAGCTGAGCTTGGCGCATGAGAGCACCCCAAATGCCTCAATAGCTAATGCATAGCAGCAGCACTCCCCACTTGGGTGGAATCAGCTGTGAGTAATTAATTCCTTGCCTCTTTGGCTTAATGGATCTTGTCGAGTCTCCCCCACGGTCGAGCACCATTTCAATCCCAGGGATTCTCTCTTTCCCTGATATTCCTGCCGGTTTACTTAAAATTGTTAAAATGGTTTTATTTGCCTAAATACTGTACATTCCTACTGTAAATATATATTCCAACCTTCCATCGAGCCTATTTACTAAGTTTTGGGGAATTTTTCCTATTAATGAAAAGTTATTCATATTTTTGTTAACACTTGCATTTGCCAGCTCTTGAAGTGTGGAAAAAAGTATTTATGTTAACATGAGAGTAGTAATCATTTTACTAGCAGTGGAACCAATTTTCAAATGCCAACCTGCTTGTAAATAAACATTCAGTTTTAAATCAAAAGGCTACAATATGCTTTTGGCAACAACCATCCTGTAACAACACTGAAAGACTAGAGCGTTGTTATTATAAAACAAAAAACCCCAAACTACTCCTAAGGAAAATCATGAGGAGGTTTGCGGGGCAGAAGGAGAAGTGAACATGCAGCTTTTGGATTTTTTCCTCAAGAAGATTACGCAGTTCATACTAAAAGGATTAACTGGCAAGTATGCCTGTGTTTAACAATTACAGATGATTGAACTCCATTTTATATCAGATCTAAGCAACAGCACTTCAAAAGTGAAACAAACTTGACCATTAGGCCAAGGTTCGAAAACAACCTGAAGAAAAAAATGCCATCTACATATCGTCTATGCAGTCCATAGGACTTTTTCATAACAGAAGCAGACAAACACACAGCTCCAAATATTTCACCATGCCCCAGTGATTTATAAAGCATTGACATGCTCAATGAAATCACTGGTGTCCTACAGTTACCACTTTGCAAACATGTTGCATGCCAGACAGGCAGCAAGTGCTTTGCATCCCTGATGAATGATCAAGTTATGCAGCAGTGAAGGGCTCCTTACTTCAGGAGCCTGGCACACCTGAACACTGACACACAGATAAGGAAAACTGAACAGCAATTTGGCACTTTCTCTCTTGTTATTGACTTCAGTACTGTTTTTAGAAGTGATGATGATAAGTATTCCTGTAAGAACAAATAAAAAAATAATTAACAGCTTAACAAATAATTCATTTCTAGTTATTCTTTCCAGGCATTCGGGCAATGCTTTGGCCTTAACTAATACCAGCAGACTAGAAAGATGACACTTCACAATTGTTTTCTGATTCAGTATTTTTACAGTTAGCTGAGAGAACCAGATGTAGAGCAATATTGATTTATATCACCTCTCCTGTCCCAAGAACTTGAGCAGAACATACAGTCTACTTTAATAAAGGCTTCTTCACAAGTGACTAGATGGTGGAAGTGATTTTAAAATCTAACATGAGAAAAAGGTTTAAAAAAAATCCTCAATCTCTCATAACTCCTGGCCAAGCTGTCAGCCTGTGGTTTGGACAGCTGCACTCTGTGCAGGGTTAGGAACTGGCTGGAGGGCTGTGCCCAGAGAGTGGTGGTGAATGATGTGCAACATCCATCTGGAGGACAGTCACTAGTGGTGTCCCCCAGGGATCAGTGCTGGGCCCCATCCTGTTCAGTATCTTTATTGATGATCTGGATGAGGGGATTGAGTCAGTCATCAGATGACACCAAGTTGAGAGCAGGTGTTGATCAGTTAGAGGGTAGGAGAGCTCTGCAGAGGGACCTTGACAGGCTGGACAGATGGGCAGAGTCCAACACGATGGCATTCAACAAGTCCAAGTGCCAGGTGCTGCACTTGGGCCACAACAACCCCAAGCAGTGCTACAGCCTGCGGTTGGAGCAGCTGGAGAGCAGCCAAACAGAAAGGGACCTGGGGGTACTGATTGACAGCTGGCTAAACATGAGCAAGCAGTGTGCCCAGGTGGCCAAGAAGGCCAACCGCATCCTGGCCTGCATCAAGAATAGTGTGGCCAGCAGGAGCAGGGAAGTCATTGTGCCCCTGTACTCAGCACTGGTTAGGCCACACCTTGAGTCCTGTGTCCAGTTCTGTACCCCTCAATTTAAGAAGGACATTGAGACTCTTGAATGTGTCCAGAGAAGGGCAACGAGGCTGGGGAGAAGCCTCGAGCACAAGTCCTATGAGGAGAGGTTGCGGGAGCTGGGGTTGTTTAGCCTGGAGAAGAGGAGGCTCAGGGGAGACCTTATTGCTGTCTACAACTACCTGAAGGGTGGTTGTAGCCAGGAGGGGGTTAGTCTCTTCTCCCATGCAACCAGCACCAGAACAAGAGGACACAGTCTCAAGCTGCACCAGGGGGAGTTTAGGCTTGAGGTGAGGAGAGTTGTTAGCCAGTGGAATGTGCTGCCCAGGGAGGTGGTGGAGTCACCATCCCCGGAAGTGTTCAAGAGGGGACTGGACATGGCACTTGGGGCCATGGTCTAGTAGTCATGAGGTCTTGGGTGACAGGTTGGACGATGATCTTTGAGGTCTCTTCCAACCTTATTGATTCTATGATTCTATTAGACTTTCAATGGTACTGTGTGATCTAGAAACTGTGGGCTACCCTTAGAAGACTCCACAAAAACATAAAGACAAACAAACGGAAACAATATATGCAGGGAACCCCAATTCCTCCATCTTCACAGCAGTCCCTTCTTTATTTTTTTTTTAAGGAATTTTTTTTTTTTCCATTGCTCCCACAACTTTAACCATACAAATACAGGAGTAGCAGCCTTGTAATATCTGTCAAGTGCACTAAATATTTTTTAAATTAAATTGTTGGCTAAAAAACAACCAACCAAAAAACCATTATGCTTTAGCTATGCATGCCAAAACAAATAATGAGAGCCCTTATGAAATTTTATGTGAAATATGTGAAAAACACCTACCGTTCCTATCCGTAAAAAAGTTTTGTTTAACGCTTAATATTGGCAGCATATAGAAACCGAAGACAACTGCCTACATGGAAGAAAATAAAAGTGATTTGATTACCATATCTGTGGAATTATGAAAATGAATTGTCAGTGACTTTTAAGCCAATTTTCTGTTCTCCAAGTACATCGAATTAGAATAAACTCCACTATCAACTACTACAGGAAAATTCACGATGTGCTCCTTCCCAGCTTCAAGTTCTTGAAGACACAGTATCTGAGGATTCTAGCATCCAACAGAAGTAATCATGGGCATTTCTGTACATCTCCAACAGAATATGGAAAGAGAAGTAACCTTCTCTACTTGCTTCTTTTTGCCTTGCCTGTTGCCTCCACCTCTGCAACTGGCTCCTGTCAGAAACAGGAAAACAGCTTAGGGACAAACCAGAACCTTTGCTCTAACGTGTTAAAGAACAACTGTCCAGACAAAGGGAACTGACACTAAGGAATCCACAGAGATGCAATGTCATTTTAGATTGTCTGCTAAAATCCCCAAACAATCCCCTAGGAAATGATCACTGTACAATGCCAAATACACCATTGCAGTCTCTTTCAAAGGCAGTTAGAGAAATTATACTCTCTAAAAATCAACTTTCTAGACAAAGCCATATATCATCAAAATAAGGATCCTTCCATTTCAGATGAAATTGTTTTGTAGAGCTATCTATAGAACAGAAGTTACATTTCTTCCACAGTCTTCATGAAAGTTTTATCTCCTTTGAAGAAGCAAAGGAAATTTGTTTCCTCAATGCTAACTTTAATTAGCTTCAAACTCTAAAGCTGTGCACAGCACATAACAGTAGAGCTTTGGACAAGTTTTACTACATAGTTACTTAAATGTCATCTTAGTTCCAACCTATTGCATGGGGGTTGGAACTAGATTATCTGTAAGGTCCCTCCAACTCAAGCCGTTCTGTGACTAAACCCCAACAAATGACATTATGGTGGAGACACTGTCAGAGTGTCAAATTCACATTTCTTCTTTATGGGTAGCAACTAGCATAACTTCTTTTTATATCAGGAAATACTCACAGGGAAAGGTGGGAGAGGGATAAAGAACAAGCTAAACATGCAATGCCTGCAGTCTGACACAATACAATACAGTACAATAATACAATACAATACACCAGGTTGGAAGAGACCTTCAAGATCATCGCGTCCAACCCATCAACCAATCCAACCCACCCAACAACTAGACCATACAGCCAAGCACGCCATCAAGTCTTCTCCTGAACACCTCCAATGAAGGTGACTCCACCACCTCCACGGGTAGCCGATTCCAATGGCCAATCACTCTCTCCGTGTAGAACTTCTTCCTAACATCCAGCCTAAACCTGCCCTGGCGCAGCCTGAGACTGTGTCCTCTTGTTCTGGTGCTGGCTGCCTGGGAGAAGAGGCCAACCTCTGCCTGGCTACAACCTCCCTTCAGGTAGTTGTAGAGAGCAATAAGGTCACCCCTCAGTCTCCTCCTCTCCAGGCTAAGCAACACAAGACATGCAGCATCTATTGCATATCAAATTGCTTATTTCTTAATTCAGCAAGAACCCTCCAATATTCTATTAGCACTAGTAACTACATGTATCTCCCTTGTCTTGTACTATTTTCATGCACCATGGAACTGCAACTGTCCACCCCTTCAACATGAGAGAGAAATTCCAGCTGCACTGGCTTGCCAGGAGCAGACAGGCTGGGGTTTGTTTAATCTGTATTATTACGCAGCACTGATGAACTGCCAGCTTTAATAGGCCATAAGAGTCTTACTTCAAACAGAGATGATAAGACCATTAACAGGTTGGGTGCTGTGCTCTTATTATTAAGAGCAGTTAAACTCAGGTTACCTTTTGCTCACTTTGGGGAATTAAAATTTTCTCTGTATTTCTTAAACAAAACAAAACAAAAACAACACAAAACCATCAATGGGACAAGTCTGACATGTCTGGTTTCACAAACACCTTACTGCTCAACAGTCCCTTATCATCTTACTGCAGAGGTCCTGAAAGATTTTTAGTCATTGCAGTTCAAGCTCCAGACACTCAAGAGCAACTATACTGTATGCAGTACATTGAATATTCAGTCAGTTTATAAAGATAGGATGCACTTTGTGAGTATGCCCATGTCTCATGTAGTAGAAAGGGTTCCTATAACATCAACTTCCTTAGTGCAAGTGTATGCTGATGAAATATCATTAAAAAATAAATTGGTTGTACTTCATGACATCACCTGTGAATTTCAAATAATCAGAAAAGTGAGATCACTGCAAAATGCCTCAGAGGAGCATCACCTGTCTGACAACTGTGTAAGGGGAGGCATATTTCCCTCTGCAGGAAGAAGCACTGGCACCATAGCACAGTTGAATACTGAAGCAGCAAGATACTAGAGACCAGTCACACTTTGAGGGTACCTCTAGTGTTCCTGTTCTGGTTTTGGGGTTTGGTGGTTTATATGTATGCACGCATGACAAAGAACTGGCACTGAAAATCCTGCCAAAGGTAATTACTCCTCTTTCTTAAAAACAGTCTCTCTGGTTTGTTTTTCAAAACAAATGGTCTAGACAGACAACTGAATAATTACTAAACATTCAACAATCTGTTCTCTCTGATGAATTCTCCATATGCAGAAAAATACCAGAGTCAGGGACAGGCAGCAGCAGAGCAGCCACAGTGGCTCAGAATAAAAGTCCTGTGTCACCAGGACCAGCTGCAAAACTCATGCCAACCAAAAGACAGAATGAAACAAGAACATTCAGAACAAGAGGACACAGTCTCAGGCTGTGCCAGGGCAGGTTTAGGCTGGATGTCAGGAAGAAGTTCTACACGGAGAGAGTGACTGCCCATTGGAATCGGCTACCCATGGAGGTGGTGGAGTCACCTTCATTGGAGGTGTTCAGGAGAAGACTTGATGGGGTGCTTGGCTGCATGGTTTAGTTGTTGGGTGGGTTGGATTGGTTGATGGGTTGGATGCGATGATCTTGAAGGTCTCTTCCAACCTGGTGTGTTGTATTGTATTGTATATTGTAAATTTTATCAGCTAGAGCTCAAGCCAGAAAGTTTTCCCCTGTCAAACTTCAATTCCTTGTTATTCTTGCACCATGATCTATCTTAAGGAGCATGTTACATGCTCCCCTCTTCCTAATTCCCTATTTCATGTCAATTACTTCACTATCACTAAAGTCTACCTCTGCCCATCTAGTCTCTTTTTGCTCTCTGCTGTGATATGACAGATTATACTGGATCTCTGGTTTTGGTCACATCTCCAAAGTTTCCTGTCTCTCAATCATATGCTGGTATCTCCAATTTCTGTTCAGCATGGAAAAATTACTCTAACACCAAGACTTAAAAAGATAAGCAGTGTTTGAGATAGGAAATATTCTACTCCAGACAATTCACCAGGTCTATTTAGGAGAGACATGAGGGAAGAATACCTCAAAGACTGTTTCCCTCTGGTTAGCCACCTTTTGAAGCTGTTTCTCTCTGCCATCAGAAGCTACAGGAACATGAAAAAGAACTTGACACCTGTGCTCTGTTTTTACAAGGCACTGCATTAATAATCAAAACAAAACAAAACAAAACTTAAAAATCCCACAAACCAATTAAAAAAAAAAGCAAAGTACAAACCAATACACAATGTAATATGCCCTAAATTCCATGGCACAGCAGCAATGCAGAAGGTATCACAAGATTGTGGGTTTGGGGGATTATTTTTTTTTGGTGGGTTTGGGGTGTGTGTATGTCTGTGCTTAAGTTGCAGAAGACTTTCCCTTATGAATCACATCACAAGCAAGCAAGAAACAGAACTTCAGATGAGAAGTTTTAGCCTCTTATTAAACAGGGAATATCGAAACTTGTCACTTGTGAAAACTTGTCGCAATGCTTTATTAGGTCCACTTCTGCCTCTGCAAGCTAAACTTGTTCAATATAACAGCCTTAGTAGGTCTTTGCATTTTCAAATAGTGATCTAACAGTGTCTCATAATAGCCACAGAAAACCCATCTGGATCTGTAAATTGAACTAAGCAGATAAGCAAAAAAAATGTCTGCTTTCATTCAACTCTACCAATAACAAATTAGGATTAAAATATTGCTGGGCATTCAGTATAGATATATTACTAAAAACCACAGGGTCAACCAGCTTGAAAATTGTCAGTGCTTCACAAACTGTGTTAGATCATCCAAAGTTGTACCTGTCTACTATTGAACTGCGCTTGTTATTTGAATTTAACTTATCTGTTGAGTTCTTTTCCCAGTAGAAAAAACAAACAAAGAACAACAACAACAAAAACCCACCAAATACATTCAAATAATGTAGGCAAAGTTCTTCAAAATATCCATGAATACCAATACAAATCTTTGTCTTATTTTCCTCCCTTGTAAACTCTCATAGTAGTTGTTCATATAAACCATATTACGTGCTGAAAAATAGTTCTGTAAGAATGATTAATACTTAATTTTGAAAACAAACAACAAGAAATGCACCTGAACCTTACTAGAAATGTAGTCCTAAAAAAGATATTTAATGACAACAAAGTGGTTTTCTGTTTATGACAAAAAAGGGCATTTAACATAACTGATGCTACTTCAGAGTCAATTAATGAGAGAGACTAGTACTTAAAAAAAGCACACTTCCATGAAGCAAGACATATTAAAGTTAACTCAGCTACACAAAAGGTAGTCATGTTGTACAGATCACAAGACTTACTACTTATGTTCACTGAATCTGTTTTTTAAGCTCTTCAGGCAAACAACGGGACATCTTATACGTAGTAAACCTCAGCATCTATTAAACAGGATTTCTTATTCTTTAGAATTTGGAACCATAAACAATTTCTCATTAAGAGGCAAAAAAGCACACACAATCAAATTGTTATTTTTAGTCTTCAGTACTTAGAAACAAGCTGTATGCCACAGCAAAATTTGCCTAGTAAAGGTATAGAGAGAAAAAGAAGCAATAAGTAAAATGCTGGAGGTATAAATAATAACTACTGAGAACCCAAACTGGAGATATCTTAAAAATAAAAACTAGAATCAGTTTTAGTGTCTGGATGCCTTCAGGCCTAACAAAGAATATTCTGCCATAACTATATTAATATTTCCCAGAAACATAACTATCACTTAAAGCCACTAAAAAAAAGTGAAAGCACGCAAACAGTGCAAGACACATATATTCTGGTCCCTTACCCCAGAAACCCTTAGGAAAAAGCAGACACCATAAATACAGATTTTAAAAATAGTAAAGGAATTTCACTCATTTAGTTCATTTATATTGCATCTAGTAATGGAGTGCATCTAGTAATGGAGTGCTCCAGCTTCAATGCCAAGAATCTCTTAATGCCTTCTGCCATTTCTGGCTGCTATTTGCTTGCTCATACAGAAAATATAAGACCACCAGAAAATCACCTCAAATGAGGCTGACCTATTGGAAATTAGTAATTTCAACTAAGCTTGACTGCCTTGTAGTTTCTGGCTCTTTTCTCTTTGCCCATATGCATCACTGCCTCTCTGCTAAGCCCTGTTCGCTGCACCTGAGCTGTGCCACCTCTGAGCATCACAAATGCACTTTATATTAATTATGGACTTTGTTATAATTTGCCAATACAGCCTTATATTTACAAACAACAAGTACACAGTTTTAACACATTTCAATTTGTGCCAGTCAGATAAGACTTGGGGAAAAAGACCAACTGACCAAAGGACAAAAACAACCCACCCACAAAAAAAACCCAACCAACCAACAACAACCCCACACCACAAAACCACACACCCCCCAAAAAAAAAAAACCAACTCCACAAAAAAAACCCCACAACCCACAAAAAACAAACCCCACACAAATCCCACAAGGTTTTTCAATTTCCCCTCCAGCACCTGGAGTGCTTTATTTTTATTTATCCTTTAGCTTTATTTTTATTCCAGCTGCTCAAAAGAGCACTGCCAGGCTTTACAATGTTTTAGTATTTTCTATCAACTTCACAGGAATAAATTAGCTCCAGGCACTTTGGATAAGTAACCAAACAGTGCTTCTGTTAGATACATTTTTTGTTCCAATCTTGAAATAATTAGCAATTTAGATCTAAATCTCTGCCAAAAGAATAGGAGTTGAATTTCAATGTATAAAAATGGAACTCTTCAATCCTTATGATCAGAGAATCACAGAATCAACAAGGTTGGAAAAGACCTCAAAGGTCAATTCCAACCTGTCACCACAAACCTCATGACTACTAGACCATGGCCCCAAGCGCCACGTCCAATCCTCTCTTGAACACCTCCAGGGACAGTGACTCCACCACCTCCCTGGGCAGCACATTCCAATGGCTAACAACTCTCTCTGTGAAGAACTTTCTCCTCACCTCAAGCCTAAATTTCCCCTGGTACAGCTTGAGACTGTGTCCTCTTGTTCTGGTGCTGGTTGCATGGGAGAAGAGACTAACCCCCTCCTGGCTACAACCACCCTTCAGGTAGTTGTAGACAGCAATAAGGTCTCCCCTGAGCCTCCTCTTCTCCAGACTAAACAATCTCAGCTCCCGCAACCTCTCCTCATAGGACTTGTGCTCGAGGCCTCTCCCCAGCCTCGTTGCCCTTCTCTGGACACATTCAAGAGTCTCAATGTCCTGCTTAAACTGAGGGGCCCAGAACTGGACACAGGACTCAAGGTGTGGCCTAACCAGTGCTGAGTACAGGGGCACAATGACTTCCCTGCTCCTGCTGGCCACACTATTCTTGATGCAGGCCAGGATGCCATTGGCCTTCTTGGCCACCTGGGCACACTGCTTGCTCATGTTCAGCCAGCTGTCAATCAGTATCCCCAGGTCCTTTTCTGTTTGGGAGCTCTCCAGCCACTCCGACCCTAGCCTGTAGCGCTGCTTGGGGTTGTTGTGGCCCAAGTGCAGCACCTGGCACTTGGACTTGTTGAATGCCATCATGTTGGACTCTGCCCATCTGTCCAGCCTGTCAAGGTCCCTCTGCCAAGCCCTTCCACACTCTATCTGATCAACAACTGCTCCCAACTTGGTGTCATCTGCAAATTTACTGATGACTGACTCAACCCCCTCATCCAGATCATCAATAAAGATACTGAACAGGATGGGGCCCAGCACTGATCCCTGGGGGACACCGCTAGTGACTGGCTGCCAGCTGGATGTGGCATCATTCACCACCACTCTCTGGGCTCAGCCCTCCAGCCAGTTCCTAACCTAGCACAGACTGCTGCTGTCCAAGCCAGGGGCTGCCAGCTTGGCCAGGAGTTTGCTGTGGGGAATGGTGATGAATATACCTCTCCCTTTTCTGTGCATTTAATTAGACAAATAGGTAGATTTCTACATATATTAAAAGTTCTGTTGCAAAGAAATCTACAAATTGGTAGCTGTCTCAAGCACTGCCTGTTTAATGACTCGAGCCTAGAAACTTCGTAAGTCCACACAATTAAAAGAATCTCTATCAACAGTTAAACACAATATCCATCAATTAGCAGCTAAACACAATATCCATCAATCAACAGTTAAACACAATATCCATCAACAACTAAAGGAAGTATCTATCATCCCAAGTTCTCATTAGTTTTTATTCATACCAAAAAGCTGCCAGGATTACTAAGCACCTAGCTCTAGAAAAGGTCTAATAAACTTGGAAGACACTACTTCTTAGGTACCATATTTATGTTACAACTGTTCAGTATTATTGTTTACTGCCAGTTTAGAAGCTTGTGTATCTCTTAATGGAACAGGTGAAGAAAGGTTAATTGGAATCTACGTTTTAGGCAGAGCCTGGGGACTCAGTTCTATATTGGGCACTGAGGCTCCTGGCAGTATCCAGAGTTCCATATCCAGTGTGATATCATACACTAACCCCAGTGCTGATGTCAGCATGAAGCACTGCAGTGTCTCTCTGCCTCAAAGCTCTAGATGGAAAATCATCCCTAATACAGAATGTACAGGGCACTACTGATAATTTTGTAAAAATGACACCCTCCCCATCCCTTGCACTTATCTGATGCTGAAATATTTTCCCATCAGTCCTTTTACTTTAGAGAGTCAAAACGTTGTAATTTTAGCATCTTCTTCAGTTAATGGATTTCAGTCCCTGACTTGAATGTGATCCCTCTAGGGTTGTGAATGCTTATAAAAAACTTCTAGTCTGTCTGTTCTGAGGCAGGTTCATTGTTCAAAAATGAGATGGAATTGCAAACCAGAAAAATTTACAAACCTCCATCACACTAAGAGGAAAACAATGAACAAAAGCAGACAACAACAAAAATGTAACATTAAAAAAAAAAATCAAACCCAAACCAACCAACCAAAAAACCCCAACCCAAAACCAAACCAAAACCAAACCAAACGAAACACAACTCCCTCCAAACCCCACAAAACTATTACCAACAAAACAAAAAAATAAAAACTAAACCAAACAATCCAAAACAGCACAAGGAAAACTCTAAACACAGCACACCAAACAAAAAACCAAGACTGCATGTCAGCTTGATTTGAAGGTGACTATATGTAGACAGTATAAACCCTAGACCATGGGAAAAATAGGAAAAAAATGTTAAAAATTACCTGAAGTACTATTTAACATGAAAATGATGTATTTTTCAAGTAATTTCTTTTAAACCATCTAATTTAGTATTCTCGCTTCAATTACTGCTAATTCTATATTCTTCCTGACCTGTTCCACTGATTTAATGAAAAATATACCATTCAAAGTAATGATTTGATTTAATCACTCTTTAATCACAAAGTCTCTGTTGGTACTGAAAATTTTAATTTGCACTGAAGTGAATCTCACATTTATAACTGTGTGCAACTTTTACATGTGACCATTTTTAAGCTAGGACTATCATAAGCACAGTTCTTTTGTTAGTCAAGAGATTTTACTTTAGCTTTTAAGTAGCAAACCAGCTGCCTCAATGGAGAGGAAGTCTTCTGTGGGTTTTTAAAAATCTACTGTACTATCTATACTAGGGTTTGTGGCTAAAAAACCTTAGTAGAACAGGAGGAATGTATGAAAGTCATTCCAGCCTCAAAAGTGAAACATATCAGGACATTTACTTGATTTATGGCTTTAGTTTATTACTGTCTCTAAAGCTTATAAATATTTTTTTTCCAAAAACTACATTCCCCAGCAACATTAATATGAAACTAACTGGGAAATATCATGTGAGTTTTTGTATTATACCATCTAACATGCACACAAATAATTTTTTGCTTGCCATTCACACTTTCATTTAACAACAACGGTCTGAAAGATGAAAATCATAATGCAAAATGAATAAATTACTAGCAGCAGCTACCATGTGCTTTGGTGGACTTTCGATGTTCCCTCTCTACAGGCTATACCTGTTCATTTAAGTAACAGCCCATTTTGACTGGAAGTCCAGCAGAACTGTATGCCCCTGAAATCTGTCCTGCAGAGAAACAGGGTATATGGATACCCAAAGAACAGCCAGCTGTCACTGGCAGAATCACTTGCTTGTCAGAGATCTCATACTGTTGCTATCAAAAAACAGCACTAAGTGACCTTCATTCACTGCAGAACCAGAAGAGGCTGCTCATGTCACAGAAGTTACTGCACTTGTACTCTCTGTTTGGTAGAGGAGTCTGGGAAGCTTCACATGCAGTTAACACAGAGCACTTACAATCACTTTAGGAAACAGTTGCTTCACTGCTAGTTCTGACATAGGATGTTACATCAACACTAAACAAGATGGAAAGGACCTTCGAGTAAACTTTGGATCTGTATAGGACGCTTTTAAAATGTTTTGGGGCATTACAGGGGAGTAAATTACAACTTGAATAACCAAGTATGTAACCCAGCTTGTTAGTCATAAGTAAGTGATTGTGAGGTCAACATTGCACTTCTTCCCGAAACAGATCCCTAAAAATCTCCCTCAAAATCAAAACAGAAACCAAAAAGCCTCAATCTCCACAAGCAAGTAACAGACATCTTACACAAGCAAATATTTTCCATCTAAATCATACCTTGATCAACAGAACTGCATAAACTCTCGATTAAAACAAAGTAATCTAGGTAACTTTGTTTGGAACGTCTGCAGCTGTTGCAGTCTGGTGACACTGCATCGAGCACTACACAATATAGGGGAATTTACTTGTACCTTATATTTAATGCTCAGAGTACCCTGTAACATCTAATGTGGACAAACACCAACACTATTTTATGCGATAGCTCAAAAGATAAGGGTGCAGGCTCCAAGTATGATAAAAACAAAAACAAAACAAACAAACAAACCCCCCAACAAAACAAAACAAAAAACCCACACCACAAACCAACCCACATATTCCTTTTCCCCATAACTAAACCAGTCGGGATAATTGTTTAAGTAGCACGTAAGTACCTCTAACAGCTGGAAGTGTAGGAGTGGGAATCCTAAATCCAGTACAACGCCTTCCTTAAGCTGGTGAGGGGTTTGGAACACAAGCCCTATGAGGAAAGGCTGAGGGAGCTGGGGTTGCTTAGCCTGGAGAAGAGGACAGTCAGGGGTGACCTTATTGCTCTCTACAACTACCTGAAGGGAGGTTGTAGCCAGGCAGAGGTTGGCCTCTTCTCCCAGGCAGCCAGCACCAGAACAAGAGGACACAATCTCAGGCTGCGCCAGGGCAGGTTTAGGCTGGATGTTAGGAAGAAGTTCTACATGGAGAGAGTGATTGGCCATTGGAATCGGCTACCCGTGGAGGTGGTGGAGTCACCTTCTCTGGAGGTGTTCAGGAGAAGACTTGATGGGGTGCTTGGCTGTATGGTCTAGTTGTTGGGTGGGTTGGATTGTTTGATGGGTTGGACGCGATGATCTTGAAGGTCTCTTCCAACCTGGTGTATTGTATTGTATTATTGTATAACACAACCCTGAACTCACTTTGCAGGAAACATGTCTTAGCACAAACACATTTTTCCCTAAAAAGAAAGCTCCAAATCTCTAAGTACTGCTTTAGGTTTTGACACCGTTTGGCTGCTAAAGCTGAAAGACCACAACCTCAGAAAACAAAGCCTCTTCCCATAATGCTCCTAGCAGTTTCCCAGTCCCTCAGACTTACTACCTTGGATTAGAGAAATTCACTGAAACCCAGGTCAGAAGATACAGATGTATGGTAACTTTTGAGGAACACCCAATAGCAGAGGTTAGGAATTCTTGTAAACAAAGACAGACCCAAACCAAACCAAAACACCCACCTGTTCATTAAACCAGTACCTACCCTTCCATATTCAAAAAAAGGCAACAAAACAGAAATGACAGAACTCACAAAAACATAAGGAAGAGCAGCACCCCCTTCCCTCCTGTACTTTGAACATACATTTAAAAGTCTAGCTTTTAATCTAAAGAATCTGCATGAAATCAGGATTGGGTGGCTGCCATAGCAACACATTTTTTGCAATTTATTGCTGATGTTCTTTGGGTGGATTACTGGCTGTAGTAACTAGGGACTGGGGATCCAATAGTTGAGGAGTTAACTGGAATAGATATTCTTCTGCCCTAAATAATCTGCCTGTAGCAGAAAGAAGCAGGATCCAGATTAAAGTATCCCTAATAGAAAACAGACTGGATTTTTTCACTAGTTCATACCTGTAAATGCAGACAAGGTTTCAGAAGGACAGTGACAGCTGAGTTTCTCTTACTGTAATATTTAAGAATATGAAACATACCACAAACAAATCATAAACTAATGCTTCTGTTCAGTTTTCTCCAAAACCGTAACAGAGAGGGAGCTCTGCCCTTTGAGAGCACATGATGGAAGAAGACAAAACTCCAGCACTTGCACAAAAATCATGTGGAAAAGTGTCAGTTATATAAAGAGGTTCTTGAAAGATTTGGAGTAATATCTGACAGCTCTATTCCACACCTTGAATGGCAAGTGAACAGCTTTGCTAAATACAGTATGTCACTGTATCAAAAAATTATCAAAACAGAAAAATAAAGTATATTTGAGAAGAATCAGTGACTATACAAAAAATATCTTGAACTAGTTTCAGAATGAGAAAGGTAAGAACAGGACAAAGAATTTTCACCTCTGCCTGATACAGGATATGAAAGCTCCTGAAAAAAGCAAACATGGCAATGACCACTGCATTATTGTGGCACTCCAGCAGTTCTCTGTAGTTGGAAAAACAGATCCACTGCTACTGTGTTGGTGGGTTTTTTTTCCTGGCTCTTTGCCTTTGGAAAAACAAACCTCGACAAAAACATATTTTCATTCAGAGAAATGTCCTGTCTCGTTTCCTTGTACCAGTCCATCCCTGTAATGCAGTGTGGGAACTCATCTACTGATGTATTGTCCTTAGGTTGCAGACAACACCCAACATTTTTTAATACAGCTGAAATACCATCTGATCTTAAAAAGGCATGCACTAGATTGAAATCCATGAACACTTTTCTGGGAAGTTACAGCTTAGGGAAATAACAAACAAACAAGTGCCAGGAGATTTCATTTACAGGTGTCTCAATTAATTTGTTTAATAGATGACTGCAACAACAACAATATAATAAAATGTTGACTGTCATCAGAAAGGACAAGACAAAATGACCTTGTTTTACTACAGCATAAACACTTATGCAACTTCATCCCAAATATTGTACACAATGCCAGTCACTACACCTCTATAGGGATATGGCAGAGTCAGAAGAATACAGAGATGAACAGAGGTAGTTAAGGAAATACAGTAGCTGTCTTATAGGTAGAGATTAAAAATGGGTCACTGATATGCTCCACCACCTTCACTGGCTATGTAAATGGCTCACTCTTTAATGCCAGTCCACAGCCAGTCATGGTCTTCCAGCTCGAGATACAGGAGTGGAAATAAATGGTCTCATATGTCCTAGTGCATTAAGGAGTTCTGAGATTTCATCAGTAGTAGATGGGCTACTGCTAATAATGATGGAAGCAGAGTGGTCTTTTGGGATGTGAGACGAGAAGATACCCAGAAAAAGAGGCACTGAACCTATCTCAGCCTTTTAAGGGACAGAGAGTAATGCCGATTGCTGTGCTGATTCTGCAGATTTCTGTCACGCATACTTCCCTGCACAGCAATTCCAGAACCTCCTCTTAGATATTTGAAGATAGCCATAAACCTTCAAGAAGAATAGGCTTTATCCAGTGGTTTGAAAGAGATCCACAGAGGTCTTTGATTAAAACACCAAGACCTCAGAAAAGAGCAATGCGGAATGCATATACTGATAAGGACTAATATCAACATGATTAGTATTAAAAGGCAACTCCACAGAAAAGTGTTATTGTGCTGAAAAGTGACAATTTGCTTTACTCTGCATTAGTGACAAAATATTTTGTTCTTGTATTATCCATTTTATTTATTAAGTATCCATTGCAACTTCCCTGATTTGCATTAGGACAACCACATCACGCTTCTTGGAACAACTCAAATACAGCCGGAAGCAACATTTTTTCTGTCTCACTTAAGAATGTACTGCACTGACATCCTAATCTGACACTTCATTCTTTATGCCATGCTTTTGTTAACACATCATTCTTTGGGAGAAATAGCACAGGAGTGCAGAGTGATACACCCCTGAGTCATTCATGTAACACACAAATCACTGAGTAAATCCTTAGTGAACAACAGTAGTAAGTCAGATGGGTCCACTTGAGAACTGTCATTAAGCTTCAGGCATTAACTATATTCTTCTTTTCCTGTAACAGAATATTCTCACCTACAATTTCCACCTCTTCCTCCTAAGCACACCTTGAAGAAAGGAGCCTTACTCAAAGCTCAATGAAAAGAGAGATTATACTGTACCAAAAAAATTGTACTGTACAAGGACAGTACAATTTTTGGTACAGTATAATATCTCTTTTTCAATAGAAAGCAATGTTCAGGATTCTCAAATATGCAGAGTACTTAAAATTTCAATAGTCCTCAAAAAATATCCATTACAAATTTACTAAGGAGCTCTCAAATCATTCAGTAATGCTGGCTGATTAGTGGGGAGGCTATTTCTCCTCTTGATAGAGGATACAGTTTTTGGAAACACTTTATTTTGAAGAGCCATTTCACAGTAGCATGGTACAGATCGCTCAAGCTCCTGCTTCAATCTCACCCTTATCCATAGTATCATAGTATCAGTCAGGGTTGGAGGGGACCACAAGGATCATCTAGTTCCAACCCCCCTGCCATGGGCATGGACACCCCACACTAGATCAGGCTGGACAGAGCCTCATCCAGCCTGGTCTTAAACACCTTCAGGGACGGGGCCTCAACCACCTCCCTGGACAACCCATTCCAGGGCTTCATCACTCTCATGGTGAAGAACTTTCTCCTCATGTCCAGCCTATCACCATCACACCATGTTGCAGCAATTCCTCTAAGCAAAGGGCTATACTGATCCCCCTCTTCCAAACACTGACGGAATGAACTTAGGGAGTAGAACCCCAAGCAATGCTCAGCTGATAGAAGGAAATGTTTTAGCTCTTGTAGGCTGCAAACTGCAGCTGTGTAGAGAGAAAAAAGTATTTAGCTAATTACCAACGACCACTGTGACTCAGGGAAGCTACACAACGACCTGAGAATTAGAGCTGGTAAACATTGCAATAGAGTCTTGTCTGCTCTCTGAACTTAGATAAGAGATGTGTGATCATTTGTCTTTTGTCTAACACCTGTCCAAGCCTTGCCAAGGGATGTGTGTTCGCTGGCATTTTCTCAGCAGCCAATCACGAATCTGTACCTGTCACACGGACACATCTAATCACCAATCACGAGTTGCCTTTGATTATGTTAGCCTATATAAAGAAAAGACTTTGCACAATAAAGCAGACACTTTGCTTGCATCAAGCTTTATCTCCATCTCTCAATCGCGGTAAAACACAGACTGTTTTAATTCTCTGTGTAACAAATAACTCACATTTCATTCATAATTAGTATTTCAGCAAAGCATCTGACCACCTCTGTGCAGCACAGATTACTTGCATGCTTCATGTCTTGTGTGATGAGATGTATAAAGCCCTTTCTAGATTGCAAATATAAACAGAGTAGGGCAGCACTGATACCGTAGCACTCATCTTTTTAGTCTTGTATTTCCTAACATGGAAGCAGATTTAATACAGAAAATATTCAAGAAAGAAACAAATCCAGAATTAATTTAAGAATAAGCCCATTGCCTGCAGTCAGGCAAGCACACTGAAAGAGCAGAGTGAAGTTAAGGCTAGAAAAATGTATTTTTTTTTAACTCAGACTTTTCCTGCTGGTAGAGAAAACAATGGAATTATAGGCACCCTGAAGGGATAACAACAAGTAGAAAGCAATTTCCTGTTGGTTATGCTAATGCTTTTGATAAAGAGGCAATAGCTAAGTAAAACAACCTCACAAAGTTTTAAGAGCATCTGAAATATTAATGACCCATTCATAGATATAAAATTACCAAACATTCACAGGTTTTTGGCCAATCCATGCTGAGCTCAAACAAAGCTAAGTTAAGCATCTCTGTGATCCAAGACACATGCATTATTTAGCATTAGCTAGACATTTGTTCACTTATGCAGACAGATGCCAACAGGATTTATGCGAGAAGGTACCCGTTTCTGCTTAATTTGAAATGTCCTGTTCTCTCTCTGAAAGCTAAACCACTGTGATTTATATCATTTAGCCAGTCTTTGTATTTTAGCAAAAGCATGCTTTCAAAAAGCTACAGTCAGGAACTCTTCCATAAGGAAAAGCAAGATACAGCTCTGAGCACATCTCCAGAGAACAAGGTGTCACCATCTGCATCACCTCCTCTTGCACACAAGTGTGACTCTAGGTATTTCCATACACATACAAACAGCCTATTAGTTTTTCATGGTACTTTTGTAGATCCCTCCCCAAGAAATATCCATTTTGAGGGATGGGGGTGTGGTGGGTTTTTACGCTGTTAACGGTTGTGGGGTTTTCTCACGGTCCATGCAGCTGATCAAAATTTGCATTACACTTTAAATTCCTAAATGAATATTCATAAGGAAGACTGAGAAAGAGCAGAATGAAAGGGAAAACCTGAGCTGGTAAAATGGAAATGGAATGACACACCAAAAAATGACAACAAATTCTGCAAAGGCCTCTGCCTTCACTTTTTCTGTATCACTGCCTTTGCCAAGTTTTCTACACTTTAGGTGTGCAAATGTAGCCTTAGCAATAGGCACGCTTTGTATAGATGAGTTTAACTCAGTTACTTCTAAACTTTGGCTCAGCGTGCCAAAGCATTTATGTATTTTGCAGTATTCCTGCAACAGTCAGCACAGCCCACTCTCAGAGACAAATTCTGAGAATAATGGAAATAGGAAATTCATGCTTCCATAAACTTCCTCATGCCTTGCCCACTGCAAGACAGAGCATAACTCAACACCCAGACAGGATGTGCTCACTGCTTTATTGTACTTGGCATTTAGTATGTGATAAGAATACGAATACAGATGATGGAAGTTTGGCTGAACAACACAAAAATCTGTCCAAAATTTATAAATATTTGCTATAGGCTAAAAGATCTCTGTTAATCTGGGAAACATAGGCTAAATCTACAGCCCTGATTTGGGTGACTCAGATTGCTGTAAGTAATATTGCTTTTAAAGGACAGAAGAATGATTATTTTAAAAGAAGTTTGAAAATCAAATAGCAAACTACTTATTTCCTCCTGTCAACAATGTGAGCTAACTTGAACTGTCACATAATACTGTACTGACTTATCTAGCACTGCTCAAGTCAAGCACTGAGTGAGGAAGATACTAAACAGAGCAAAAGACCAACAAAATTAGGGCCACTGAGCTGAAGCAAACAATTTCCTCTGAGGCAGGGAAAGTAGGTTAAGAGAAAGAATTATTATCACAGAGGCAAAAAGCAATGCTAATACAAGAAGGATTGAGGACCCAGAAAAATAAAGGGCAGGAGATGAGACTATCATGGGTGCACATCTTACCAGGTCATTTTGAAGCACCAATAAGGACAAGATCAGGTAAGCAAGCTGGAAATAAGAACAGAGAGATCACAGAGAAGAAGAGATAAAGTGAGGTGTTGAACTGCTCAATTTGCATGAGAACAACTTCAAAGCCACACTGAGAAGTGAAACCAAAGGAAAGAGGAGAGCAGAGGCACCCAACCTTTGCTCAGTGAGGCCTGCTGAGAATCTTTTCAAGGCCAGATGACATGGTGCCCAACAGGTATTCATTAGAAGCAAACCTTTCAAATAATACAAAATACTTACAAGGTTTATATCTGAAAATGTATGGACAAAGAAACATTTTTAAAAGCCAGTGATAAGAGGTGGAATCAAGAAAGCATTCTTGAGAATAAGAGAAATCAAGTCCTATCTCTGCAATATTTATCTGATACAGCTGCACCTCAAATCTCCACCAAAAAAGTTTCATCTTAACATAGGATATATATTCTAAAAGGAGCACCTTAAATGCAAGGCAAGTGTCACCAGCCAGTGATACCACCACAAGGCACAGTCACTGACAACATGGAATCTCATAAAGTTATTTTACAAAAAATGCACTGAAAGGGCAAATATGATATGAGGTTTTGAAAAGGAAAATAAACAGAACAAAAAAGGCAAAAACCCCCACCAACCAAAAAAAAACACCCAACCAAACAAAGCCAGGCATAAAACTCAACCAAGTTTATCTTCAACATTGAGCACACTGACCAATCACTTAACTATGCTGAGGTAGCAACCAAAGGACCTCCAAAGAACTTTGGGGTTAATTTTATGGGATGTTTTTTTCCCCTCCAGCTTTCACTTTCTACCTGAAAAACCCCCAAAACTTTTCATCTGAATGGAGTTTATTAATAAACTGCAGCTTGAGCAAGGAATGAACAGTTCGTGCTGAGGAACAGTAGTGAAGCAGTGGCGTGAAGAATCAAACCAACCAACAGCTGTGGTCCAGCTTCCATCCTCTGGCAACAACCAATAAGCACCACTTCAACAAAACCCAGAAATATCCCTGTGCCAATATTTCATGTTTGGTATGGCACAGCCTCATCATATGATACATGGGAATCTCTTGGTCCCTACCGAAATAACCGTTTGAAAATAAACTTCAAGTCATCATATAATAAGAAATAGCTTCAGCTGACTATTCTGCTCATTCTTACAAAGGTGAAAAAACCCACTGCCATGCCCAGGATTGCTTTAACTTTGTGCTGTTGCAGAGGGTTAACACGGCTCATAATCAATACTGGACTAGGATATCCATATCCAGTAATTACTGTTGCACTGCAAGAATACTGCTTTCTTGAAGAACAACAGAATAATCCGTAAAAGCTCCTGAATACACATTCGAATCTTAATCTCCATATATAACAGAATCACAGAATGTTAGAGATTGGAAGGGACCTCCAGAGATTGAGTCCAACCCCCCTGCCAAAAGCAGGATCACTTAGCGTAGTCTGCACAGGAATGCATCCAGGTGGGTTTTGAATCTCCAGAGAAGGAGCCTCCACAACCTCTCTGAGCAGCCTGCTCCAGGGCTTCGTCACCCTCACTGTAAAGTTTCTCCCCACGTTGAGGTGAAACCTTCTATGTTCAAGTTTGTATCCATTGTTCCTTGTCTTATTACTGTGCACCACAGAGAACAGATTGCCCCCTCAAATATTTATAAACATTGATGAGATACCCTCTCAGTCTTTTCAAGACGAAACAGCCCCGGATCTCTCAGTCTCTCTTCATAGGGAAATGCTCAAGTCCCCTAATCATCCTTGTGGCTCTCCATTAGACTCTCCAACAGGTCCCTGTCTCTCTTTAATTGGGGACCCTAAAACAGACACAGTATTCCAGGTGTGGTCTCACCAGGGCAGAGTAGAGGGGGAGAAGGACCTCCCTAGACCTGCTGGACACACTTTTCTTGACACACCCCAGGATACCACTGGCTCTCTTGCCCACAAGGGCATGCTGCTGTCCCATGGAGATCTTGCTGTCTACTAGGACTCCAAGGTCTTTCTCCATGGAGCCACTTTCCAGCAAGGCAACCCCTAACCTGTACTGGTGCCTGCTGTTATTCCTACCCAAATTATCTCTTATTTTTTAAGGATAAAGGTAAGGATTAAACAACCCAGAAGTATTCTCTACATCACACTACTGTAGTCCTCTAGTGACCAAAGTGAGCCAGCCAGCATGATTGCTCCTGATTTTTCTACTTCAGAATTATGTATAAAAGCTAGCGTTTTTATAAACCGAGGTCTTCAAATGAGAGGCACTAGCAGTATTATTTGTTTTTAGCATGCATGTACTAGCATGACACAAACAAGCCCTTAAAAGTGGCCTACAGAGATCTAGCACCTCCACTGACCTCCTTCAAAGCACATTTGGATCTATTGCAGTCTTTTATTGCTCTTCAGCACTAGTAATCCACCATTTGATCATTATGAACATTCACAGCAGATGTGCCTCCAAACACCGTGTGATGATTTATGTGCATAAAACCAGAAAGTCACAAGCTCTCAAGAAGCAACGATCCTGAAGATATGCTAATAATTTTATTTCAACAGAGTAAATTAAGGAGAAACATGCAGATTTCCTTAAGATTTTCTATTGTGGAGCTAAGTCTCAAAAGTGCTGCTCATGTAATGCTACTTCTTCTGTAGTTCGTCACAGTATTCCGAGTATTCCTGCATTCGCATTTTCCCAAACTCAGTTTTAAGACATCAGGGCCACAAAGGTGATTAGAGGGCTGGAGCACCCCTCCTGTGAGGACAGGCTGAAAGGGTTAGTGCAGAAGAGACAGCCATGGTGAGACCTTAACTACATTTCAGTCTCTGAAGGGGATCTACAGGAAGGCTAGGGAAGGATTGTTTAGAAGGGCTTGTAGCAATAGGATGAGGGGCAATGGCTTCAAACAGGATCAGGGTAGATTTAGGTTAGACACAAGTAGGAAGTTCTTTAGAATGAGAGTAGTGAAATACTGGCTTCTCCCGTACTCAAATTTGCCTCATTCTATTATTCATATACATATACTTATCTACAGAACTTCAGCATCTTACTTTGCAGTGGTCATACTGTTGCTGTAACGTTGGAACATCCTCCAATGGGCATTTGCTTTTTCAGTTCTTCATCTTTCACATTCAGCCATTTAATTAACTCTTCCAGGGATGTCAGCAATCTGTTCCACTTCTCTGCATTGGCCTCTAAGTGAGCCCTGCAAAACAACATTAAAGCAACTTTAAAGCCCTGAATGGCAAAATCATCATGAGAAAGCATTACAAATAAATGCATCATCATTAAGATAGGAATGTTTCAAGTGCTTAACTGCAAAGCAACTTCATGTTAAAAACCCTCTACTTCAAAACATTTTGCCCAGCAAATCAAAACAAGCAGAAAAAAATGGAGGAAAACAGACAAATCTGAGATTTTAAATTAACTAAAACCTTGAATGCTGCATGTGTAAGCAACATGAAGAAATGCTGTGTGTTGTTGTGACTCCACCACTGCTGTGCACGAAGTACAAGCATCATTTTGTGAGTCAGAGCACAGCAAAACTGAACTCTTTCATGCCAAGAACCTAACTCTCCAGCAGCAAGAGTAACAAGTTCTCCTAGCAGTGATCAACAGCAAACTGCCTGTGCTGCTGAACATACCAGTGACACAGATGACGTAATACATCATCTTTAGTCTATGGCTAGTTACTAGCGAATTAACAAACTGAATCTGTCCCTCAGTTTAACTGACAGAAACTCTAGGTTCCACATCTTTTTCTGTAATTTTAAAAAATGGCTTCTCCCTGCAATGCCTACACATACATAGAGAAATCTTCAACAGGGACCACCTAATCCTCGTTTATGCCAGTCCTTTTAAATATGTTATGGACTTGAGGCCATCACATACTTAAGTTTGTATCAGAAAACAATAGTTTCTTTCTTTGCACAGGTGATGAAGTAGTACTAGATCCTTTTCAGTGTATTCTGACACTAGCTCTGGACCTTCCTGCACTGCTGCTGACACATGAATGAACTGAACTCTATTAATGTTTCCTGTTCCTTTCCCCTTTTTTGCATGGTTTTCTGATTTTTTCTTTTTTCCTGATTCCTGTAACTCACATCTTGAAACTTGCACCTTCCTTCACTTATAGTATCATCTCAAACAGATACCACAATGGTTGGACTGAAAGGGTTATATGCTGCAAGGTTAATTTCAAGACAACTTAGGTTTGGGATACTAGGATAGATTAACCAAAAAAACATATTCAGTAAGAGTGTATGGGAGAGGAAAAGATACAAAGGAAAAAGAATAACCACAGAGAAAACAACAACAACAAAACAAATCACACTTCTTAAAAGGATAAACTAACAGAGGAAACTATTCTTTACTCCATTCAGAAAAGCAATTAGGTAACAACTTGGGGGAAAAAAAAATTAAATACTTGCTAGAAGTGACATTTTACTGCCTACAGTTTTGTGCATCACTGTTTCTATCATCCCTTATTGCTCTCACTGATACCTTTCAACACTTAATTCAAGCCAGACACTCGTAGCTTGGGCCTAAACAGCTAAGACAGCATCCTACTCTACATTGAATTACAAGTAAGCTGCTGCACTTGCAGTTCCACCTGAATGGAAGAGCTTTCTGCATGCCTTAGTTTTCAGATCAGCAGCTCCTGAGTGAAATGTACTGTCTCAGCTCTTCTGGCCCACTTTCATTTCTTTAATATTCACTAACAAGAACTACTTTCAAGGCAACAAACTTGTTCTTCCTGTATGGATGCCATGAACCCTACACAAGTTAGTGCCTAAGGCATTGGCTTCACAGCTGGAGCATTCACCATAGTTGTCCCCTGAAGTCAGCAGCCATGCACAAATGCACACTCCCAGCTGCACAGGGTAGTCCATGCACAATTTCTACCTTCTCCTTTTCACAACTAGCTTGAGACTCCATCAAAAAAGCCCTTGCACAGCACATGTTACCATCAGGTGCCAGGTACAGAGAAACAGCCCTCCCTTCTGGAGGTGAAAGTAGAGTTTTATACTTTCTATTAATCAGGTAGAGGAGAGACGTTGCCCTCTCCATCTAAAGCCAAGACAGCCCATGCTTGAATTCACAGTTTTGCTGTTAGACTGTTACAAAAATAAAACATCTTTATACATTTCTAGAAGCCACCACAATTAGAATGCTTGACTCTCTAGCTTTCCATACATAGTAAATTCTCTATTCATGGTGATTTATTGCTATATCTGGCACATTAAACCAGCTCTATTTTCTAAAAACTGGCACTCTGAGGCTTCAATATTCAACTCTAGTTATTCCACAGAATTCTTCTATACTGAATGAAATGGAGTTTTCTAAGGAAGAGTGGGGGAGGGGACACGGAGGCAACCCTGCATATAGTTGAAGAGCAATTTAAGCATGACTTACTGTTAATTTAACATACAGTGCAACAATATTACTAGGGAAAAATAATACTGTTATTAATGTCAATGATCTGGGATGCGATAGTAGAATAAAGGCATTGTAATCCATCGCTAATGAGTACTCACGTGCATGTCAAATTAGTGACAGGAGGCAAGTATCACTAGAACATGATTTCAAAGTTGAGTGCAAGCTAAAGTTATGCAAGTAGAGCAGTCAAGGGGTGGGAAGGGAACGGACTACACTCCGAACACAGAGTGAGCTAACCTCTCTTGAAAGGTCAGAAACATGTAAAGGGGAAAAACATACAGAGGGGAAAACATACCACATCAGCCTGGATTTTTCCCAAATACTATCCTTTTAATCTTACCAGAAACAACACTGAAAATAGAAGTGAGATGCAGCAGCAGCTGAAGGCTTGAGACAAGAATTATATTCTCCCAGGCAGCAGGGAGACATGCATTCAGTAAGTCCCTTTCAAAGCAAGTGCTGCACAGGAGCAAGGGAACAAAGATATGCTCCAATTTGCATTTCAGTCTGATGTGTTAGTGTCACATTTATATTTGTCATGCAGATTTTATCAAAGAGAGCTGATAAACTACGTCAAAGTTCTGGAAATGTTTCTTGGGTTTCTTTGCTCTCACAGACAGGATTTCTGGCCTTTGTTTTGGAATTGCTGCTACTGCTACACAACCTACAAATAAAGCTTCAGGTGTTTGTGCTCGCATGACAAATGAACTGGTGCTCTCCAGTGATTTGCCAAGTCAAGTGGTGGCTTAAAAATCTGTGCTAATAAAAATACAGGTCAGTTACAGATGATTGTTCAGATCTGTTCACTGGTTGGAACAGTATTCCTCAGCATTGGTCAGCTGGTATTCAGAAGCACATCTACAGGAATCCTGAGCCAGAAAAAACACAGATGCTCCAACACAGCTGACCAGACAGAGTACCTCTCATCTGCCCAGGCTGAATAAAACCATCAAGAGGAGCAGCAGCTCTGACATAACTACCCTCTGTTGACCCTGAAAGGCTCTCTTCACAGCTGGAGACCTCCTCAGCTTTTGCTTCTGCTATGGAGGTAACACTTTCCCTGCTGAGCGTCAGGAGAACACATGGAATAAAAATATCAGTGGGTGGCCTACATATAGAGATCTCTTCCCTGTTTCTCCCATGCTTTTACCTTTACCCTCCCACAAACACTAATATGCTTGCACCTCCTGTCCCAGGAGACAAGAATCTCTCCTAAGCATCTGGATTTAAAATGCAGGCCCACACAAACCTGCAGCTTTGTTTTCTCCCAGGAATAAGATAATAACAGGAGAGAAAAAGAAAGAAGTGTGAATAAGTCTATAAGTAATTTCAAGGAGACTATGTATTTCCCTCTCAGGTCGTGTCATAGTCACTACCAGTACAGGTTTAAATAGCTTCCATGCATTGAAAAATATGCCACAAAAGTGCTGCTTCTCCAGTTTGGAATTCCCTTCATTTACAGTAGCAAAAAAATACAATCAATACCATCAGCTCTGAGGACTCAAGTGATGAATTGTAACTTGTATTACCCCTATAGGAGAGCAGTACTTCCAGCAATTAACACAATAGCAAAATCATAGTTGAAAACATTCTAAAAAAAAAAAAAACCACACAAATTAAGAAACCTCTTTATTTAGAAGCATTACCCCAAGCTAAAACCCATAACAAAACAACATGATTTGTCAGTCAGTCCTAGCATCTAACAGTTATATGCTATTCTCACAAGACTCATCCATCCAGTTTTGTTTTCCAATTCATCCTTAAAAAACAAGACCTGAAGGTAAAAAGATCAACACACTGATATCTGTCAGCTCTAAAGCCTTGTTATTTCACTATGAAGATTTCAGCACTCTTGCACAAGTTAGAAAAGTGAACAGCAATTAAAGAACAGAGCAAAACACATGAACAGAAAAATACTGCTTGCTTTTCAATGGTGACTGACTGAGGATAGCTTAATTCTCTTATATCTGTTCCAGTATACTTATGTTTGCCTATCATCTGTATGCGGTCCTGCAGTATTGTGGGTACCGGCAGAGTATCACAAGCATTGCAAAAAGAGACATTCATGCCTTTCTGAGCATTCACTGCACAACTGCTGTCTCTGTATTACTGACCTGGAATTGAGAGCTGGCCCAGGTAAATGGCTTAAAGACCCCCTTTTTTTTTTGCCATCAATTTCTCCACCCTTTCCCTGGGCAGGCTGATCCAATACTTAAACACCAATTCAAGGAATAATTTTGTTCATAATATTCTATCTAAACCTCCCCTTGCACAACTTGAGGCCATTTCCTCTTGTCCCATCACTTGATGATATTAGGTAGAAGAGACCAATACCCACCTCACTACAACTTTCTTTCAGGTAGTTGTAGAAAGCAAAAACATCTCCCCTCAGCCTCCTTTCCTCCAGACTAAACAATCTCAGTTCCCTTAGCTGCTCCTCCTGGCGCAATTCCACAGTTGTTAAATTACAATCTTGTGAACATGTTTGTGTCTTTCTCTCACATTGACTTATTTGTGAGTAGAGCTCATAACAGTCCCAAGTTTATCAGCTCTTGCATTAAAGTATTCACCCCAAATTGCTTGGTTCCTCTGATGCAAGCTCTGCCTATGTTTAGCAAGTTGGTGATGCAGTACGTAGATATGAGAGGTTACGTTTACTCTCCTGTTTCCAATTCTTGTGCCTGAATTCCAAGCTCAGCATGTTTTTCTGGCCTTTGGAAAATCTGTATGAATGTTTAACATTGTTCTGTTCCATTAAAAGAACAGTTTCCTTTAATCAACAAGAAAATCAGTTGCAATTAAAAGTTCTAGAAATTCTTTTCTATGCAATTAATTTTAATGTGGAATTTTATTCACATTAATGAATATGGCAGTATCTACATCTACAATGGCATCACAAAGATTTTAACAATTACTAGGACAGTCAGTGAGTTTGGCACTTGTAGAGTAAAACAATAGTGAAACATTCCTTGATTAATATTTAGTTTAAATCATTTCTTAGTAGAACAGCAGCAATGAAAAAATACTGCCAATGTGGATCAAGACCCCCAAGATGCAAGTCTTAGCAAATTATTCATTTCAGTGGTAAAACCAAAAACTCCTTATTTCTCTTCAGAGTAAGTGTAGACCCAATTATTTCATTCACATTGGTATTAATTTACAATAAGGAAAGATTCAACACTCTTTTTTGAAAATTTACTACAGATTGGCAAGTGACTACTGCACCCTTTTCAACACGAAGGAATGAGTAGTTCAGGCTGCCTGGTGAGCAAGTGTACCAACCTCACGTATTTGTGCTCAGGGATCCTTTGTGGAAGAAAAGAGAGATTTCACTTCATTGCCATGGTCCTGTTTCTCAAGTCTTCTAGAAAACAGCAACTGTGCCCTATTTATGTCCTGGCATTTTCATTAATTACCTGATGTTAGCTGACTTTGCCTTCAGGTCATTCCAGCGCTGGTTCATGTCATCAAGCCGATGCTGGAGCAGAGCAGCTTCCTCAGAGTTTCCCAAGGCTCTCACCATCTTCTGCCTGTTTCCATCAATACTTTTAAAGATGTCATTGTGGGCATCAATTTCAGCTTGGATGTCCTGAAATAACAGCAAGAGGAGTCTAAACATCTTAGCTCTACGCATAAAGGAAAGGGGAATTTATTCTCAGTAGTATCTCTATGTGCTAGGACAGAGCACAGAGTCTGACTTTCCTGTGTGACTCTGAAAACAGATACAGAGGAGAAAGCCTGCAAGTCTACCGACATCATTATAAAAAGCCTGTCTTTAAGTATGAGAAAGAGTTCAAAAGTCATCCTTGATGGTGAAACAGGAGTTAGAACTATAAACACTGAGCTCTCTGCACGTTTTTGTAGTACCGAAGGTAACTGTCTACTGTTCTCCCACTTATTTCACACAGCGCAGCATTTGCAAACGCACTAGAAATAACTTCCTGCTCAAAAATTACACAGATACAGCCTCAGTTATGTGGTCTTTTTCCTCTTTTGAAATAAATCATTACAGAAACCTTACACAGCCCAATGCAAGTCAAACTCTGTAGTGCTTGAGGTCGCATGCAATGAAAACTTGTAACTGAAACTTATGTCCTTAAACTGCAGCTAAATGACTACAGCTACCACAAGCCCGTTTTTACAATTAAACTACTGTATACCGTGGCCTGTAATATACGAAGAGGTATACAAAAAACAGCAGGATGTACTATAATCTGAATTTCATAGTAAACACTGAAAAGAAAAAGAAGTGGTTGTGATTTCAATTCATCTTACTCATTTCTTCTCCACTTAAAAATTAAGCATTTTATTCTCTGATCTACCATCTGCCTCAAGAAATCCATTACAGATGTTGTCTTCATCTAAATGAGCACAGTATCATTTTTAAGAGACTTGTGAGCAAACAAAACTTCCTGTATCATTGCCAAGGTTTTTCTAGCAGCCGTACGCTCTGTATATTCTAATAGAGCAATGTAAATGTGTGGAGAGCCAAGAGGTGTACCGGCTGTCTCAATAGGATTAATCAGTGAAGATTGTGACAGGAACTTCATGCAGATGTAAACAAACTTCTTTTGCAAAGGCAGAAATTCACTAACTAAAATCCCTTAAAGGCTTTTTTTTTTTTTTTCTTCCAGACAACTTCTCAGTAATCTCCATCTGCTACCAGAAGCAGGAAAGGAAGGAGGATCTTTTACCTCCTCATCCTCCAGATGCAAGTCTTGCATTTTTGATTGGCTGCTTTTACAATTAATAGTCGGAAACAGTGGAAAAATAGCTATGAGTCTGAGACACCATAAAAGCTTTCTTTAGTTAGGGATAAGAACAATATAAAATTATCTTTAGGATTTTTATTTTCAGGTATTGTCCAGCGATGGAAGGCTAACAAGGATACTAGACTCCCATCTTGCCCTCAGATTGCTGAAATCAGTAGTAATCTCCTTCAGTCACTGTGTCATCACAATCTTTCAAGTCTTACATGATTTTTAAACATGTTCTAGTTGTCCTTCCATACAATTTATTATTTCAAAGTGGGAAAGAGAATTCTATCTATTGTGTATACATCCCAATTCATGTTCATCCTGATATGTTCTTTCTTTTCCTCCTGCCTTTCTTGGTCACTGACTCTCCTGCTTGGGGCCTATTCAATTTTTGAGTACTTCAAAAGCAATTATAAACATTTCCTTATTATCACACAGAAACTCCCATATCCAGAGGCATAGGGGAAGCAATCTGGAGGATGCAGAAAAGACAGGAAAAGTATTCTGGTGCATTTGTCACATGGAGAGGGGGGACAACCATGAAGCATCATCATTCTTGGTGTAATACAAAGGCAATCTGCACCAAACACCTCTCCCACTACATGCAAAAGAAAGGGGGGAAAAAAACCCCACAACAATGCAAATAAAGAAGTTCTTGCTAAAAAAAAATAAATCATAGTACTTACATAGCTTATTAACCTAGATTTCAGAGGTATTTCTTTAGAGGCACCATATTTTGCTAATTTTACAAATATTTATGGGCATATATCTCTTAAATTGGATTGATAATTTATTGGTACATATATTTACCTGCTCACGTGCTTGCAGGATTAAGGTCCTAAATGAAAAGAAAGTTCTCAGAGGCAATAATTAACCCTATATATAAATCAAGGCGTAAGTTTCTAAAGTTTTGAAAGATAGAAAAAGAATTAATTAGGTTGACATTATATATCTACTTCACCCTAGCCAGGCTAATAGAAGATTGTCACTTTCCTTAAATTCCTTTTAAGAATTAAGATCAAACTGCTGCCTGTCTTTTCCACTTTGGGCTGGTGATTTAAAAAAAAAAAACAACCCTCATCTCCATTCTGAACCATTCTTTGCTTCTCTCCCTTTTTACTCTTTTCATGAGGCCTGCTCTATCTATAGGATTCAAGCCTTCATTTTATGCTTGGAAATTATTTTAAGGCTTGTCTCCTTAATAAAATGCCTTGCCTCTTTCCTTGCTTTAATTTCAATCAAGTAATGTACTGTATCATCATATAATGACAACCAAACAGCACATGTCTTTAAATAATGTGTAAATATGGTGGCAATAATGCTACAGATGGCAATTCTGAATAGAGCCCAAAGGCTGATCTGACTCCATTTGGAGCTGCTAATGGAACAGCTCAAAGGCGGACTACAGTGACTTGCCCAGGGTAAAAGAATATCTATGACAAAGATTTGAACAGAACCAAACTTTGTGACTCCAACTCCATAGTCAACTAGGTATCAATTTTTTTTTTTCTTTCTTACAGACTGCAAGAATTACAGTTACAAGAGCAGAAAATTGTTCTTTGGAAAGTATTAATCCTTTATAATGACAAAAAATAAAGCCCTTATCAAGAGGAAAAAACCCTCAAACCAAACCAACAGCATTCCCATGACAACAGGCATTCTACTACCTTTTTCTGAAAGCTGACTCCAGAAGGCCAATTCACTCTGCAATCTCCTAAACCATTAGCATAATCACCTCCACTCATGTTTTCTCAGATTTTTGTTTATACTGTCTTCATTGGTACATTGCCATTAACATAAGCAAAACATTTTTCTTTTTGAACCATTTTGTTGAAGGTAAAAACATGACTGGAAGAAGAAAACTCCACATTTCCATGCCAGAACTAAAGCAGAAGAAATAATGCCTTTTATAACACAGAGAATGTTACTCTATTCCTTTTTTACCATTAAGAGTCCAAATTTACTTGAGCTTTATCGTGTAAAATAAAGAAACAGATGTTCCTGTAACAGTACAGGGTCTATTATCAAGACACCTTAATCAAGCTTTCACTCCACACAACATGACACAAAATTCAACTTTGCCTCTTACGAGAGAATGACAACAGCATTCTATACCAAATCGTAACTACAGGAGGTTTTTAAGAACACTAACATGTAGGTCTCATTAATATTTCACACCAATGTTTTTTAAAACCACTATACACAGCAAAATTATTTATTAAATCTCAATTTTTATCATTTTTATGTTTATTAGGAAACAGAATTCCATTGGATTTTGATAAACACCTGTCCACAGAGCAGGGATCACAATTATGGCACACGGAACCACATGTGGCTTGCAAGAAATGGATGTACAGGTCCAACGATGATGCTGTGACATGGCTGTGTTCTGTGTTAGAACACAGATGGCTACATAGTTTTAAACCCCAGTTACAAGCCACAAAACAGGAAAACTCTTGTGGCTTTTGAACAACATAAAGATCTTAGAATGAGTAAGGAGTTGAGATTGACTCCTCATTAATGAGCAATAGCTTAACAAACTGCATTTTCCCCAGCGAAAGTTACCCCCAGAGCTATTTTGCCAGCTTCTAGAAGTACAAATCACATCTATGACTGGAATAGGACAGCAAGCTGGGTTCAGGTACAAAGAAATTGCAAGGCCCACAAAAATGACTGGCCATTGCCTTCACTGACAATATTCAAGTCAATGAAGATGTAGTTACAGAAATGCTGCACTTGCCTCTTTTAGAAGCTGAGAATAAAGGTGATGACTGCTCAAAGTATCTGCAGAAAATCCTTCCAATTGGAACAGCTGGAACAAAAATGTCAGAGCCAAACAAAGGATATGACTGCATGCCACAGACATCAGCCAGAATATCTTTCTTTGAGGTCTCACAGCAAGTACCAAGGGAATGGACTTTTTTTTTTTTTTTTTAATAGCAGATTATTTAGTCTGTATTGAACCAGATAAGTTTTACGTGCTGCTCCCAGCTGCCTCGGGGAGCACTGCTGTGTCAGGTGTTCCCTTTAGCCTCTGCTTCACTCAGAGCTTTTAACTTTATGATGACTCTTGAGGGAGTAAGAATTAGGGCATGATACAAGCATATGAAAGTGGCCACTGTGAAAGGGAACTAGAACTTCTACTGCTCTCTTCCTTCCAAAGGCTGGGGGTAGCAGGGAGAGGAATGCTATTGCAAAGAAAGACTGTTTGGTTTTTTTGAAAAAGAAGAGTCCCTGGAGAATCCAGGCACTCATCTCATCTAGGGAGTCTCTCTGGTGTCAGAGGACACAACTTTAGAAAGGCTCATCCCATCTGCTGTTTCAGAGGTCTGCACTATAGTTGCTGTTAAGCAATCAGTTTATAATGAATTCACACTCAGAAGAGTGGTACATATGCAAAACACTTGGGCAGAATTGCTATTATAAATCCACAAGTGGCATTAGTATGCATAAAGACAGACATTAAACCTCTCCAAAGTGTTTTACGCAGACCACATTGGGTATCACTGCAGCCATTGTGACTACTGTGTAAGATCGAAACAATTCATAGAAGCAGTTGGCTTTAGGTATCATGGAAAACTGATTACTAACCTTTCAGACATTTCAGGACAAAATCCCACATTTTGGGGGGAAAAGCAATGAGATATTTTTCACATTTAATCTTCACATGCCTGTACTCCCAGGAATCTTGCATTGACACGTCAAGTTTCAAAAAAAAACCCCAAAAACCAACAAACAAATAAACACCCCTACCACATAAAAAAACCTAACACAAAACCAAAACCTAAACAAAAACCCCAAAACCCCACAAGCAAACACACCCCACACACAAAAACCACACCAAAAAATGCCACACCATCAAAACCAGCTGTCTTGATTCTTGATTTGCACTTAAATATAACGGATAGTACCTTAACAGCCTTAACAGGTGACATATGCCATGGGTAAGGATTCATTTAATTTCATCACAAGAATGATGATGCACTTAGGAAGGCTGAGAATGCCAGCCTGCCTTCAATAACCTCTGTGGCTCCATCACGTGATATTGACTCAACATCTGTGTGGCATCATAAATCCATTAATACTAATTCTAGCAGTCACATAATTGTGACTGAACAGAGCCAAACTGGCCCTCCCAACTCCAGTGTAATATGACTCTACTGCTACAAAGGAAGGGAATGTCCTGCAAGCTTTGGAAATGCCATCTGGCTTCTGCATTGCAACCACAACAACATCATTCCTAATTTTTGCTTTATACATGAGTAGAGAAAGCTCAGAGAACTTGCAAGCCACTGTGACAACTCTTTCTCACTAAAGAGATTGCTGCTAGGAGAAAGAATAGGATTGATGTGTGGGGAATTGTGAGAGGGAGAGATGCAGCAGGGGAGAAGGGGAAAGTTCACCAACTGCAATGTTAACTTTCTTCTCCAGCATCATAGCATCCTCCAACACTGTGGTACAAATTTACAAGTTTCAGCACAATACACAACAAATTGATACACTAAGCTTCAAGCTAAAAAGTATGGCAGAACTGTCAGACCTGCAAGTTTTGCCTTTGTTGAGAACTAGGATGAATTTCTTTGAGACAAAATGACAGTGGAACATTCAAAGTCACAGGGGAGTGCACGGCATTTCCAAATTCCAGGTTTTGTACAGTACAAATATTAGAAACACTACCTGCAAAAATTGTGCCTTAACCACACCATGAAGCATATCAAAGACTCCAGCATGCACCCTACTCTTTCAGTACTACTGAAGCAATTACAGGCTACTAGAAGCAATTACAAGAGAAAAGTGAAACCCAGCTGACAGACTGGGAGCAGAAGAGGCGAAAGTTATCTATGCAGTGAAGAAATCATGTCAGAAATGTTTTCATGTGTTACTACTAGCTACTTTTGGAAATTCATGCTGGTGGGATACTGAACAGTATCTGTCTCATTAGCTCCGAAGTCTGCTACTGCAGGAAAGCAAAAATAGGAGTGGGAAAAATTTGACAGACTCAACCCAATTCACAACAGCCTTCTGAGGACTGACTTCTTGTGATTTTGAAATCAACCAAAATCATTATACACACAAACCAAAACAGCTTACTTTTAATGAGATTTTTGGTTATTTTAGTACTACCCATCATACCACCATCCAGGTGACCAATATTAATTTGTATTAAGAAACCACCGACTGAAGTTTAGAGGCAGAGGATAGAAAACCACATAACTAGGCTTTACAATCTGCTCTCCTGTTTTGTGACCACAGTATCTAGCTTTATTAATTAAAATGTAATTAAACTATATGTTTTCTTACACACCTGGGTCTTGCAGGGCAAAGGAAGTTTGTATAGAGAAATTATATACAACAATCAAAAATGTAATATGTTAAGTCAAGCTAAAGATGTCAGCACTTCCAATGAAACCTGAAACAACCAGATGAAAACAACCTGGTTTAGAACAGTCTCCTGTCCTACGCTAATCAACACAACCTCTGAAAAGCCATGCCTCCAGCCTCTCCACATTACTGTTACCATATATTCTAGTAAGAGAAAAAGAAACTACTTTGAATACAAGAACAATGGATCAAACAGTGGGAAAAGTGGCATGCTCACAGAAAGTCATTTTACTTTCAAAAGCCATCATGAGATCCTCCAACTTGACTAAGAAAATATTCCTCTAAATTTAACAGTAAACTCTGGAGCACTTCCTTTATGCTCACAGTAAAGCTATGTCACAACCATGCTGAAAAATTCCCTTAAACTCTTTGACTTAAAAAGTCCACACTTTTTTGTCATTTTCATAAAAAAATATGACTACAGTCTGAACAAATAGTCTACAATTAATCTTGGTGGACCACAAATGTGGATGGGAAGAATTCATTAGATTTCCCTACATGAGAATCAATTGGGGGTCACATAAGGACCCTAAAAGTAACACAGAAACCCCCTTAACAGGAACTTGCTATTTTTAATGTGTATTTCTCAAAGGTATCATCTTTTGCAAAGGCATAAGTATATGAAACTGTGTTATCATACCTTTTCAAACTTTGTCAGCACCTCACGTAAGCTGAAGTTCAGGCCAATCATCATTAAGCATCCCTCGAAGCCTACATTTTCCTGGTACGTCCTCCAAGACAGGTCGATCACCTCCGAAAGGTTTCTCTCTTTTTGCACCTATACTGTCCCAAAACTCCCTGTGAGCTCCTGCATGTGCTCCTTTCCTGAGTTGTGTTCCCCCAGAGGCAGTTCACGCAGCACCATTGTCGCAGCCTCCCTGTCCTCACTCCCATGGGCTGGGTACCTGGGTATGCGCTGCCGACACCAGGCAATGCTCCTTGTAGGGTTAACCAGGCCCTAAGGTACTGTAGGAATCTCCTCCACCACACTGGCCAGGACTGCCTCCAGCTCACCTCAGCAAAGCCTGCAGGCTCCAAGTGCTTCTTGCAGGCCTCAAGGTCAATGTTTACTCTCAATGATCCCAAAGAAGAGAAACTACACTCCGCTGCTATGTGATGGATGCAGAGGGTGGGGAGAAGGAACATGTCCTTCCATGTTGCTTCATTCAAAGGTTTTTAGAAAAAAATTAAAATCCCCACAGAAACTTCTATTTATAAAAAGTACCAAAAGTCAGCTCTTCAGAGAAGTGAGATGCAGCACACTTCAGCCTGGGAAACACAGCAGCATTACCAGCCAAGAGGTCACCTTTTCTCTCCCTGCCTACCTCAAAGCCAGCCACCAGTGTATCAGCAACCAAGCCACATCCAGCTTCGCCCAGGGGATGCTGCACCACAGAATAGCCAAGGCTCCTTAAAAGAAATCTAAAAAGTAATTTCCTTTGTTAGAGGGGAAAAAAGTCCAGCAAAGAATCCTGCTGCAACCTCCAAAGACTTTGCTGGGGATCTCCTGTTTTGGTCCTGTCAGTTCTGACAGTGTCGAGGTAATCTATCCCCAGCATTTGTTTATTATTGTAATCAGCATCCTCCCTTTCAGCAGCCCTGGTGCTGCTCTGCCGCCAAGCACACTCCCCCTTCCTGGAGAGCTCCCCGCTGGAAAACCACCACCATTGCTAAGGCTTCTGGAACCCCGGAGCCGAACCCCTCACTCTGTCCTTTTCCTCCCTCTCAAAAGGAAAGGTGGCTCTTTAGTTACTGAACAGGTTCTGGAGCTATAAAAGTGCTCCGCAAAGCCTACATGTGCCCGCCGCTGCTCATGGGAGCAGAGTCAGCGCAGGCAGATTGTTTTCGTAGGAGCCTTTGCCCGCCTGCAGGAAACCCGACACCCTAAGGGTGGCTGCTAGGAAATCGCTCGATTCCAAACCATTCCCACTGGAAACCCTGAGTGCACGTGAAGGCCTATTTAAGCTACTATTAAGGCTTTTCATACAACCACACATTACTCGACTGGCAAAAAAAGTTTCAGTAACAGTTGCCAGCAAGTCAAAAAACATACAGTTAAAACCAAACCAACAACCCAGTAAAACTATTAGCCCTGTGACCACACTGGGAGTCACCTGCTTTTACTTTCTTTTTAATTCAACCAACGTCATTTGAAGCACCAATGAAATCACCAATAACAAAACTATATAAAAAATTATCTTCTGCTAGTGGTTTGTACCAATACAGCCAGTATGGGTCAGGATTTTAATAAGAAATTCTAGAGAAAACAAATAAATATTTGGAGTAACAAAATTTTTACCTATTTTATTTGTGCTTTGCCACGTGTCTGTATGTTTTATGAGGGCATATTACACAAAATATAGGAGTGCCTGCACAACACACTGAGGCCCCGTCCCTGGAGGTGTTTAAGACCAGGCTGGATGAGGCTCAGGCCAGCCTGATCTAGTGTAGGGTATCCCTGCCCATGGCAGGGGGGTTGGAACTAGATGACCCCTGTGGTCCCTTCCAACCCTGACTGATACTATGAAAAGTTTCCTAACAAGGCAGAACTAGATCAGCTTCACTGCATAACCAACAGGTAAGTACTAACTGAATTTACTCCACTGATTATCAAAGTGAAAAGACCAATTATCAATGCAATGGTATTTAAAATCACGTTCAAAACCTGTTCTTTTCTAAATTAACAATTTACAGAGGGCATGTAACACATTAGACTGAAACAGTAGATGTATGCTGCAAGAGATTTAACTACAATCCCTGTGTGAGAATGTCTCTTTTTTTCTCCCGCAAGACAGACATGAAGTTTGAATCCTCATTCCCATATCCACTGTCTTCACTGTCTTCTTTCTGCTGCTCTTGCAGAAAAACACTTTGCAAAAGACAGAGAAAACTGCATTGAAATCCACTTCAGAGGTGCTAGTGCAGATGAAATGAAAAAAGGTGAGGCTGGATTATAATGAGTCTTCCTAGCACCAGGACTGTAAAGAAATAGACATTAATCTTATGTTTATTGTCGTGCTTCATATTTAGATAACTTGCTTCCCAATTTTTTGTTATCCAAAAAAAATCACACCTTCTAGCTCTTTCAGTATTAGTAGATGTAAATGCCCCCTGGGGTGGAAAGGTACCATTTTGCAGAATTCTGTAAAAGCTAGTCGAACAGACATATATACACACACACACAGTGTTGGATGACTGCTTCCAGTTAAACAGCTTTGAAAATCGTAGTGAAAACCAACTTTTTTTCCTGTAGTCCTTTCACGTGAAAACATAGTGCAGTATTTGAGAAATTCTGTATTTGTAGAAGAAAACTATTATATAAAAACTGAAATAAGCTCCACGCAGAAATATACTCAATATAGCCTGTGCATATAGAGACAAGAATTTTGTAGACATGACAATGTTCCAGAAAGAAAAGGGGGGTGGGAGAGGTGGTGGTGGTGTAGGAGGAAAGGTTAATTTATTGCCTCTGGAAGGAAAAATACACAATCAGCTCAGAGATGATCTTACACCTCTAAAGTTCCATTTCAGAAAAAAGTCTTTCAGATTTCCATCTGCAAAGGGACTAAGTATGTGCAAAGACACTATAAAGAATTTGCTTCATACTTGAGATGATGTGTGAAAATGCAAGAAATATGTCATACTAAGCACAATTTGACTTTGGAATACACACTAAAGAAAGGAGAAAATATGAGGGTTTTTTTTTTCTAGAAGAAAAATAAACAACATCAAGAGCCTTAAAAGTAAATGAACCAGGCTGTTTATACACAGGGCATACATATATCTTACATGACTCACAACAATGAGTAACAACAAAGAGAAAACAAGAATAGTGTTCCCTTATGTGACTCAGAGGTCAAGAGGTGGTTACAGCAAATCAATGCATCCTGGTTTCACTCAAGATCTGTTGCTTTAGACAGGAACACAAAAAAATGCATTTAAGTCAAAAGTATGGTGGTATTTTCTCCTGCCTTGCAAAAGACCTAGTGTCAGTCTGGTCAGACTAGGAGGAAGAGCTGACCTCCCTTCTACAGTATGTCAGCATTTAGAAGACAGAGTTAACACATGGCTCCAGCAAAGTCAGTCCTACACTGAGGCTCACTATCAGCTGAACTCAACACCAGAGTTTCACTAAGCAGAGCTCTTGCAGCACAGCCTTGCTAATAACCTCTGCCAGATGCCAAACTACTCAAGCAACATAGTACCCCAAAGACGAAAAATTCATCAAGACAACAGATGGGACAAATCAAGGTTTTAAAATAAAGGTAAAAAAGCAGCAGGTCAAGACAAAAGTGCATAAATATGTTTGCCCAGATTAACAACTAGGTATCTATTACAGTGATGATTGCAATGCAGCTTATGAATTACACATAAGGGCTTGTAGGGTTCCTAGAAGAGAGCCAAGGCACTGCACTGGTTTCAGTTTGTCTTAATTTCTTTCTTTAAGAGTAAAGGGTGTCATTTTGCCACGGAAAGCTATTTTTACATGGATCAGCAAGTCAGTGATCTGCCATATGCAATATCTGCCAAATTCACTGACACAGTTCTGCATTACATACTGTGGCCTATTTCAGAAAACGAGATTTAACATTTTGTGTCATACCCCAAAAGGAGATAAGAGAATATAATCTTGGCAACAAATACTGCATTGGAACGAAAGATTAGTAAAGGACTGGATGGTTTGGTGGTGATTCCTCCTCCCCCTCTCCCCGCTTAGTTGTTTGGACAACACAGCTTTCAGCTTTATGAATCAACCATGATTTTCTAATGTTTTGGCTCTGAATATTAGTTGTGTGTTTTAATTTCTTTGAACTTCCCAGAACATCCAGCCTTAAAATCACCGCACTTCAAATGTACTCAGAACACAACCCCCCCCCCCCCCAAAGAAGTATTTTTCGATCTCTAAAAGAGAATGGATGTCAGATGGAAGTATGCAGACAAGTACCTTCATAACATCCATTTCAGGCACGGAACCATTAAGAAAATTAATGTACAAGAGACTGACTGATTCCACTTACAGGACTGGCCAGAACATGAACATTTCAATCCTGACTCTGACAGAATGAGAGAAGTAGCAGGGGGCATGAATGAAATTTGGCCTTGATGCTGGACAGAAATTTCATCATCAGGTTGTTTTCCTAGTTATTACTGGTGACTAAATATAATGATCCTATTGATTGACAGTCAATAACGAGTTCAGCGAGGAAGCCTCCTCCTAAGACTATTAGCTGCCTTTTCTCACAGTTTTCCCTCTTTGGGTGTGAGATGTAGGCAACTGCTTGCAATAATCGGATTGGAAATCTGTAAGTCACAAGGCAGCTCATAGTTTTCCTGTCTTTAATGGCATCATTAATTCTGTTCTTTTTGCACAGGAACAAAAGAAACAAGTTGCCTTTGATATACTTACTAACATTTTTATTAAAAAGGGTAAAACTGAAAACAGCAACGGCCTAGTGGTAATATGGCAGATTGCCAAAGCAGGGCATTCAAAGACTAGATTCTAGCGATTGCATTAAACCATACCCAAAGTAGGCATCCAGTTTCCAAAGTTAAAAACACAGGGCCCTCAGTATTGTAGTCCAGTCTGAAAATGGAGCTTTTCCTTAAGATTTTCTTGACTGCAGTGAGAACAGTTTTAGAGCTCTCTCACAGCTCAGTCCAAGAAAAGCCTCATTAAATTCATGCATAATACATGGAACAATTAAGTACAAATCTTTAAAATAATTTGCTACAGGAGGAAGGGCTTATTTATCTATTTATTACTTGGTGAAAGACACCAACCGCAAGCCACTAAATCTGACAAATGAAAAGCTGATTAATTTAGTAGTTTGTAGACAAGTACTCAGTCCAACTAGTAGAAAGATCATGACAATAACATTTTAATTTCAGAGTTTATGATAAATAATTGAACATCTTAAATTCTGCAGCATTTACCCAGTATCTGTGGATTAAAACCTCATTCAAGTAACATATTGCAGTCACTTCCTGCTTTACTTCTAAGCAATCACATTAGACTCAAGTACCTAAGAGGGATATAAGGACTATTACAGCTATAGCGCATAATTCATAATTTTGCCACAATCCAAGGATAAGTACCCAAGCACAACATTTTGTCTCAGCTTGCCTGTTTATGCTCTGTTATTTTACACCTTGTTTTAAATTCTTAGTTAAGTGGCCTTACTGTGCAAGAAGTAGTATTACCCAGATCTAATTGGTTTTGGTTTTTTGTGAGTTTGTGGGTTTTTCAATCGCCTTTGGGAATTGGACTGTCCCCATCCAACATTAATTCTAACCTGAGCCATAAAAAAATTACTTTAGCTGTAAGCTTTTCAACCATGAGCTTTTAATTCTGTACTTGAATACTGGATAAGCATTTACTAAACAAAAACAAACACATTTTGAATTTGCAACATAACCACTTGCAAGATGATCTTCTGTATTCGAAAAGACTACAATGTATGTAATTGGTATTATTTGAAGTTGCTTTTTAATCTATGAAATCAGAATCCTTATAACATTTACAAATCTGTGTACTTTTATATTAATTTTAATATATCATAATGGAATAGGCATATCAAAACTACTCCTGTTAATAGAGCAAATGGATAACTACTAGATAGTTCTAGCAAACCACAGAGGGTCAGTTTCCTAATCTAGCAAGAAATAGAAAAGTACACCATTCCAATTTACCCATAAAAGGTAGAGGTTTTGTTTGTTTTCAAATACCACTGAAAAAGACCAAAGGCCATGGACTACAGGGATATTCCATTAACATTCAATTTAAATCTTTTTATGCTGTGGATAGTGTACCAAAGTGGGAGGTCACAATGCCTTACTAACTGAACTGAAATATACTTTCTGTTGTGAGCTGGTAAAGAAAGGTAGTATTTGATATAGAGGTTACTTTTCAAGTATTAGGACTAATACCATAAAATAATTTATCTTCATCAAAATTATTTGCAAACCGTGGTATTAATCACTAAAAATTTTTCATAAGATTAGGGTTTAAAAATGGTAGGTCAGAAAGGGTATTCATTCTTCTCACTGTGTAATGATTCCCTGAGCCAAGTTTGCAGTTATGTAATTTAAATGAATAAATGACATTCCTTTTTACCACATCCAGTGTGCAATGATAGCACTGAAGCTGACAGGTACACCAAGTCATAGCTTAGCAACACCTTAAGGGAGAACAAATGCTCAATGCAGTAAAGAGATGAAATTATTCTGTTTTGTAGCTGACACAAAAATGGGAAGCATCATTCTCATGCTCAATGCCCAGAACACAAACACGTGGAAGGAATGTGAAAGAGATCTCTATGTGAAGAAGTGATATTTCTGCTATTCATACCTTTTTATGCACATATAAATTCAGAAATTAATTAATCTTGCTTTAATCAGTGAGGCAAAAATGGGGGAAAAAATATGTTTCAGGCTAAAGTCCAAATTGCGCACTGTTAAAAATGCCTTTGTTTCTGACTGAAAATAAGCTCCCAAGGCAATTATAAAGCACTACAGAAAGCAGAGAAAATCCTCATCCAAACTTTAAAATTTAAGAGCAGCAAATAAGAGACTTAACTTTTCAGAAGGCATCAAGGGAACCAGTCACTGATTGTTTTCTTGTTGTGGATTTTAAATCTTATCTCCACACTAAAGCTTCCAACAACCATTACCTAAGGGCTTCCAAGGGGATACCATATGCTCTTAAGTAACTGGACAGTTGAGATCAGTTTTTCATGTTAAGCTGTTGACCTTTCTGGCATCTCCCACAGCAAGAAGTGTTCTCCATTGCAGTGCCTGAATGTCTAGGCTATCATCTTTGCTTTAACAGGACATTTTGCTCTCCACTTTGGTTTTTAAGAATTGTTCAAGAATTCAGTCAGAGTGAGAAATGAAGGTAGTCTCAGTAAGAACCACCTGCACTTCCCAAAGCCATACGATACAGCTCCTATCTAGTTTATTTTATGATGGCTGTATATGATTGCTAGCATCAAATTCATGTTTCCTTATGTGTCGAAGTTGCAAAAAATGCTTTTTGGATAACTTTTATTCTTCCTGTTCGTTTGTTTTCATCTTTGAGTATACTATGCAGTCCTTTGGTTTTTTTGTTTGGGTTTTTTTTTGGCGGCATATGGAGAGACGGGAAGGTGTTTGGCCAAACTCAACCCTTAGTTATTCTCATGACATGACTCTCTGCTCCATAGGGTGAGACGAATTTGACAGAAAACCCAGTCTGCCTTAATCCTTGGTTTATAATCATGCTTTCTATTTGACAATTTATTCCAACAATCATGGTTGCTTTACCAGACTAATTTTCTGGCTAAGTCTCCTCTAGGTGACTAGTGGCCACCTGTAGGAGATCAGCTGTGTTCCTGGAATCCCAAACGTGCTGCAGGATGAAGAACCAGCCTGAATACTGTCAACATATTCCCCAGTTCAGCAAACCGTTGGCAGCAATTAACATTTCAAAGAACATGCTCATAGAAGGCTTAAATTCTGGAGCAAATCTATTTAATTCAGGAGAAAAGAAATGGAACAGAGGGAATGGAAAAGCCTGAATCATCCTCTTGTATATGTTCAAAACAAAGAGCAAAGACCAAAATGGGCTGTGCCTATCGTCTCTGCCTGCCTCAGTGCCTGTCCTGTGCAACATGCCAATGCATGCAGAGAATGCTACTGCCTTGCTCGCAGGCAGCACTGCCAATCCTTAGACTGAGGTAAGCCAAGTCAAAATAAGGTGCTCAGGGAGGTGGAACATGGATTCAAGATGGGAGGTTGCTGAGGGTTTTCACCTTGCTCACACAGAGGGACTCGAAACTTGCCACTGGGTTTCTCAGTTTAACTGCTGCAAACACACTCTTCTTTTGAAAGATCCCACCTGACTAAAGTAAGCAAGCAGCAAACCTAATTTCCTCACAGAAGGTTTATTATCTTTGTGCATACTGTGCCAATTTTTTCAACTAAGAGGCTCACATGGAGATCTTATCAGTGGCCTGTTGCAAAAGAAAAGAGCATTTACAATTGAAATTATGATAATATAATCTTTACTCTTGAAATAAAATGTAAGCTACATTATCCATAACTGCAGCTCTTTAGCTCTGGCTTGAACAAGAAGCTTATTTAAATACAATGTGCCTAAGGCTTCTCTAGCCCCATTTTTATTACTTTACAAGAAACAGATTTTCCAAATTTATTCAGGCACTGTTTTCAGTGTTTAACATCAGTCAGAAGCTCCATTTCCACTGAATTGATGTGTGCTTTTATTTTCATTTCACTGTCCTCTAAAGTCAAGGATTCCACTCACTTTTCAGAAGCACATGAGTTTGGGCTGGAGAAAGAAAGATAAAGATTTGCACACAAAAGGGTAGAATACAAGTTAGTCAGCTTTTCAAGGACAGAAAAGCCCTGGATCACCTCACAGTACTAGCAACTGAAATCCACCTTGGCTTTTAATCAGGTAGTAACTTCTTGAAGGCAGTTTTGGGTTTCAGAGCTTCATAAAAAACTAGCTGGTACTGAAAAATTGTGGTCAAAACCAGGATGATTCGAGGAAAAAAGGATTTTAGAATGATCCGCTGCTTTACATTCATTCATTGTGTGTTAAAAAACAAAACAATAGCAAACAAACAAAAAAAGCAAAACAACTTAGAGAAAGATTAGCACTCAGGGAGGATTCAGGTAAAAACTTTAACTGTAGGTACAAGTAAGAAAATAATACACTTGGCAGCCATGTCACTAAAGACAACATATAGCAGTCCACTATATATGTACTGATGTTTGATCCATGTAGGATCAAATCCTGTTGGCCTTTAAAGTCCCAGAGAGGCAGGAGAGGAGAAAAGCAGCACAGAGAACAAAAACATAGCACAAGCAGAATTTCTAGTAAGTTCTGGGGTGGGAGAACCCATTGCATATTCATCTCTGTATAGAGTAACTAACTACCAAAATGAACCTTCTACAGCAGATCAACTCAGAAGAGCAAGAGTAAGTTCATCAGGCAGCATCCATGGTGAGCACACACATTTCGAGCACACTGATGCAAACAGCTGTGAAGGACAGAGGAACTTGCTGCTTTCATGTTCCAGACCTGTGACACACAATTGGATGAAGGTTGAGAACTGTATTGTCCAGAGACAGACATTACCAGAACAGGTCTCCTCTAGTACTGGAGTTTCTGCTTAGCAAGTTCATACATAATCATCCATTCAATGATTAGTGAAAAAGGTTCAAAATGGCAAAAGGAAACTCAGCATAAAATATGCAAAAGGAAGAAATGCCAAGAAGGAGAACATGCAAAACCCCCAAAATGTAATCAGCTGAAAAAAAGCCTTGTGTCTTTGGTTTATTTTGTAAAACCAAGATATAAAACTGTCAGGGCAGAAAGTATGAAGCAAATGTGAAACCTGCGTTTCTCTCTAAAGGTCTTCATCATTGTACTTTGCTTGTACTGCAACAATCTATAAAAATACACTCTGTTAATGCAAGTGATTGGAACAGGTTTTCCAGGGAAGCAGTGGAGTCACCATCTTTGAAAGTTTTCCAAAAAAGTGTAGGCATGGCACTTTCAGAACATGGTGGTATTAGACTGGACTTGATGATGTTAAAAGTTTTTTCCAACTGAAACAGTTTCATGGTTCTATGAACACATTAAGCTGATTTACTATTCTCTGGTTACCTTAAGAAAAACAACGGGGCGGGGGAGAAGGCAAATTGATGGTATGCTTATTAGCACAAGATGAACATTATAGCCCTTTTTGTTAAGCCATTGTTTCCTTGAAAAGCAAGCAAGGGATATTCAAACATACCAGCCTCGAGTAAGTTCTTCAGGTTGTTGGCATTTCCCTTAGGTGCTAACTTGTCACAGACCAATTCCAAACTGCTGCGACACTCCTCGATGACTACCAAGGAATAAACAATATCCACATGTTTATGTATAATAAATGATTTATCTTCCCTCTGTGCTTCTCAGCCATACATAAAAAGAGGGTATGCAAAGAGCAAACAGATTTGTAAAGGAGCAGATTTATTAAAAATACAACCTTGGATCATCTGTCAAGGGTGCTGAGTAGTTGCAGCTCCCCTTGAGACTAGGGACCTTAAAGGCAAGAAGTGTCTCAGCAAAGTCTAATGTTTATATAACTAAAGCTAAAGCAAACAAATGAAAGCCTGCTTGCAAGGCAATGAAGCCCAAAGAATCATATTCTATAGCTCAAAAAAGTCACTGTAAATGACAAATGCTTCTTTCTATTTTGTTAGACACTTCCAACAACAAAGGACGTTATTACTGCAACCTAATGCCTGCTAAAGGAATATCTCCCCTGTGATGGGTTCTGCATTCCTCTCTGGTACATGATAAAAGGCCTATTTTCTGACCTCACAGCTCACCTGAGACTTTGCACTGCAGTGGCTCTGGCCATCACAGATTAAGGAACACATGGATTTTAAAATGAATGAAATTCTGAGCTCATATCAAGAGTTCTACTGAAATCACAACGCCATGGGGTAGTTCAAGCCCTGCTATGCAGGCAAAATAACTAGCACCAGGCTCAGACATTTTACAATATAAATAAGTTGTATGTAAGCCACATTGCCAGACATACGTGCAAACACTATAATTCAGAGCTACATTCTCTCCTGACAGAATTACTTAACTATGGTGTTTCCATACAACATTCCCCAAACAAAACATTGAACAGCTTCCTCAGGAATAACAAAATATCTCCAAGATAGACTTTTTGTATGGAATGCTTAATATGTACAGTAAATGTCTACAGTGTAGCAGGAAAAAGAGATCAATGATGGGAGCATGAAACATACTCATTTGTCAGAAGGGGGATTCAGAAGGGAAAGCTTTGAAAAACATAGAGGACCAGAAAATAACAGACATCATTCATGAGCTGTAAAGCTCTACAAGTTAGTTTTCTCAATATGCTTTCATTTTGTTTAGGACAGCAGAAAGGAGTGCAGCCTTAGCAATTTAGGTCTAAGATCTTCAGGGAAAGAGGTGCTGCCCTGCTTTGACAGTAGCAGTTGCTGAGGCAAATTAGGTCTTTGACAGGGATAAAATGAAGTTTCACTGTTAGTACAAAAGGGCTCCCATTGATTTTGGCCTCTTTCAGCTGATGTAAATAATCAAGTAACCATAAATTTGACAAGGAATAATTGCTGCCTTGTTATTACACAGTGTACTCAAAAAGGCATTTAAAATCACCTTGAGCAGAGGTAAAAGGATAAAGGAAAGCCGAGCTTGGACAGTTCGCCTTCATTAAGCTCTATTTTACAATGTCACCTGCAGCCATACAATCATCTTTCAGTGAGACAGGGAAAAGGAGTTAGGTGGTCTAAGCAGTAAGTTTGAAACACCATACTCTGACAGGGTCACTGGCTCTTAATTCTGCCCCCAAAAAATTTATGGAATTTATGAAGTTTTGTTTAATCTGCAGATGAGGTCATTCGAAGCAAAGGTGATCTGTGAGCAGTGGACCCAGTGATGCATGGCTCCAAATAAATTCCTCTAAAGCTAAACTTCCACATGGCTTCCCTGAGCCCTGATGGGAGTTTTCATCACAGCCTCTGTTAGTGACAAAAGACGAAATTTTCTTTAACCTATTCTTGTGGTGGAGTAGGAAGGTTCCCCCACACACACACAAAAGAATCCACAGCTAACTCAGCCGGAGAAGCAGATGAAAGCTGTATTTTACAAGCAGAAAATGGAATGCCATGAATATGTACAAAAACATACAATATTTACAATATATACAGAAATATACAGCAATGTATGTAACACAGGAAACCTTTCCCCAACCCCCCCCTGTGGCCAGGGGGGTTCAGCCTGTCCCTCCCTTCTCCCTCCCTACCTCCCCTTTTCCCCAAAAGGGTTAGAGAGAAAGAGAAAGGAAGGTAATTAAAAGGGGAAAACTTTGTTAAAGCTCAAAGCGAATGCAAAAGTTAGTTTTCTCTTATCTGGTTAGCAAGAATCGTTCCTGCGTAGCAAGCTGCTGCTTCAGAGAGAGAAACGAGCCAGCTCACAGTACAGGGGGAAGAAGAAGACTAACTGCCCCCCCCCCGACTGAAAGACTAAGCTAGAACTTACAGCTGGGTTCTACCAATGAACTTGGATTAGCATATCTTTGTTTTCATTTATATGCCAAAACATTCAGCCAGAGTGTTCAGAAAGTGTCAATTTCTTAAAGGCACAGCCTAAACCGGTCACAATTCTGTAGGCAACAGATTTTTCCCATTAGTCATCTCTAGTTCACCCTGGACTGCTAGTACTCCAGCTATATCAAAGCAAGCCAACAGGAGTTCTCTTTATCATGACACAGTTATTACATGCTAAGGCAGCAAACCCTTTCTCCTAAGTGACACACCATAGGCACCCCCGAGACCAAAAGTACTTACAATGAAATTTGCATCTATGAGTGAAGGTTGTAGCAACTAAATACATCTTCTCCACACAGAGAATTTTACTACTACCACTCAGAAATTACATTTGGCTTCTGAACATGCAGAGAATCCCTTCCCTGCCTATGAATTTGTTTCAATTTCTAGAAAGTTGACAAAGTGGCCTTACACAAAACGTGGGTGCTACCTTCCTAATTCATACAAATAAGCATCAGGAAAACAAGCCTCAAAGAAGAAGAGTACAACAATTGCATTTGTTGTTTTGAGCACCTACAGATTCCCAGCCACCTTTTCTTCAACCAAATCTGGTATCTCAAGTTTTGTAACAATGATAAACTAGTCTTTAAGCTTACATAAAATAGATTTTAAAACAGTTTCCTGCAGCTGAGCTTAGACAGGGGAATTCTTAGTAAATCTACAAAGGTCAGTCTCCCATAAATGGCTAAATTCATTAAAGGGAAGAAAAGAAAAAAAGAAGGAAAAAAAGGGTGTATTGATTTCAAGTAATTGCTTTTGTGATCTCAATGAAAGTTCAGAACATTTTCCTCATTAAGTACATCATTTTGATAGTGAAAAAAACGGCAAAGTCAAGTACTCACATGTGTAAAATCAGTTTGTAATTGTTGTTACCTAATATAACTGTATTGGTAAAAGTGCTAGAAGGAATGAAGGGAGAATCAGCATCACTTTTGGAAGAAAGAAAGAAAAAAAAATCATCATTATTTTATGAAGCATATTTAGGGATGTTCTGTGATTTCAGAAGATTTCAGACCTGTTTTAGCTCTTAATGTCTCTTAACAAAACAAATAAACAAAAAAAAGGGAGGAAAGCTATACTGATCTCAGGTGAGTCCAAATAGTAGTAATAAAGGACTGCCAGTTGTCTGCAAAAGAAAACCAGTGTTTGTACCAACTTTTGTGCTAGAAAGCAATAATGTCTGAAAAACACACAATTATAGACCATTGTAGTCTATCACTACAAATGAAATCTAATGGTCAATGAGGGTAGCAGGATAAAAGTCCACCACACAAGTTCATCTGACACTTTACATCTCTATCTCTTCCACATTACAGAAGGTTATCAGGAGTAGTCAGCATGGATTCACTAAGGGTAAACCATGCTTGACTAATCTAACAGTTTTCCCTGAAGACATGACCAAAAGGATATATGAAAGGAGAGCAGTGGTTATTGCCTACCTTGACCTCAGCAAGGCTTTTGATACTCCTCCCATGACATCCTTGAAGGGAAACTCAAGAAAAGTGGGATGGATGACTGTACCACCAGGTGGATTGGTAACTGGCTCAACAAGAGAGTTCAGAGAACCGTGACAAGCAGTGTAGAGTCCAGTTGGAGACCTGTGGCTAGTGCTGTTCCCCAGGGATCAGTACTGGGTCTCATTTTGTTTGGTATCTTCATCAATGACCTGGGTATAGAGCGTACCCTTAGCACATTTGCTGATGAAACTGGGAGGGGTGGTTGATATACAGAAGGTTGTGCAGTCATCCAACGAGATCTGGACAGGCTGGAGGGCTGGGTAAAAACAAACCTTACGAAGTTCAGTAAGGACAAGTGCAGGGTCCTGCATGTGGGGAAGAATAACACTGGGCACCAGTAAAGACTAGGGGCCATCCTGCTGGAATGCAGCCCTGTGGAGAAAGACCTTGGCATCCTAGTGGACAGCAAGTTATCCATGGGACAGCAATGTGCTCTTGTGGCCAAGAGGGCTAACGGTATCCTGGGCTGCATCAAAAAAACGTGTCCAGCAGGTCTAGGGAGGTTCTTCTCCCCCTCTGCTCTGCCCTGGTGAGACCACACCTGGAATACTGTGTCCAGTTTTGGGGTCCCCAGTTCAAGAGAAAAGGGGATCTGCTGGAGAAAGTCCAACAGAGAGTCACGAGGATGACTGGGGGACTTGAACATCTCTCCAATGAATATAAAGACTGAGGGAACTGGGGTTGTTTAGTCTTGAGAAGACTGAGAGGGGATCTTATTAATGTCTATAAATATCTGGAGGGTGAGTGACAGGATGAAGGTGATAGGACAAGGAACAACAGATAAGCTAGAACAGAGGAGGCACCACCTAAACATGAGGAAACACTTCTTTATAGTGAGGGTGACTGAGCATGGCAAGAAGCTGCCCACAGAGGTTGTGGAGTCTCCTTCTCTGAAGATTTTCCAAACCCACCTGGACGCATTCCTGAGTGACCTACTCTAAGTGATCCTGCTTTGGCAGGGACCTTGGACTAGATGATCTCTAGAGGTCCCTTCCAACCCTTAACATTCTGCTATTCCATAAAAAACTCATCACCAAAAACACAGCCACATCAGTTTGGTAGAGAATAAAACAAGGCACCAGGTGAAGGTATGCAGAAAACAAATGAAGGAGTGAAGATAGAAGTATGAATGACACCTAATTCTTTTTCAATACTTGACATCAATTTGTTGTGAGAGCATATGATTGCTCTACAAAAAAACCCTATATCAAACAAGGGCAATTTGGCTACACAGTTAATTATCATGTATGAAGTACTTTATCATTTGTGGATGTAATAATCACTAATATTGCCACTTTTGTTGAAAAAGATGAGAGAATAAGATGCTCCAAAATTTAGGCACCAGATTTAGGTTTATTTGCTGCATTTTCAGTATGCCTGAAGAGACTGCTGTTATGGTAGAAAACTTACAACAGAAAGCAAAATGGATCCAAATATTTTCTAATCTCAAAACTTAACCAGCAACATTTATTAAGATTTATACCTCTCAAGAATGACATTCTGGAAAACAAAACAAAACAACAAATGAACAACAACAACAAAACCCCACAAACAAACATGAAATCCAAAATACTTAGTGCTCCGACCCTTGAAACAATCAGAATTTCTGGGGAGTGTTCTGAAATTTCCTCATGCATTCAGTTTACATCTTGATATTTTTACAAGTATTGAATGACACTGTACTGACTGCTAATTTGCTTGAAGTCAATACCCACCGAATGCACATGACCCTTTTGACCATTGCTTTCTTTTTTTGCAGGATGGAAAAGGTGGTTGTGCTGATATGCAGCTGTCCTGCCACAATAAAAGAAAGATATCCAAACATCAAACCCATGCTGCATAAATCTCATGAACCCAATGTTTCCTATGTCACCCTCTGCTGATGTTATGGATGCCTGGATAAGCATTTTTAACTTTCTGCTTTTTTAGTGACTCTCAAAATACCCACTTTGGGGAAAATAAATAAATAAATAATCTATGGGAACAAGAAGAACAGCAACACCAAAAAAGATAATTACTCAAAAATCCACAAAAAAAAAAGAGAAAAATTGGCAGTGCTTTCTAAATGAAAGCCCATGAGGACTAAGGTATGACCATGCTAAGAAACACCAAAAATCAGCCTAAGCTAAACACAGTTCCCAGTAAAACAGCTTTAACAGAAATGGGAATCCCATGTGGAAAAAGCTGCTGAATCACCTACAATGAGAAACTGCATTAAAGGAACTGAAAGACTGTAAATTAATTACTAAAAAGTACATACATTGAACTCCAGTACAAATGCAACCCAGTGTTTTTAAGGTATCAGAGTATGCAACACAAGGACTGGAAAAGCAGATTAGATTTACCAACAGTTAGATACTGAAGCAAGAAAAATCAGCTGGCAAACCCTTAACCTATATACAAAACAGCCTCCCTTCTCTTCATACAAAAGTGACAAAACAACCTCTGTTGGACATCATCTGTGAGCTAAACTGAGGGACTGACTTTCAGCATTGCAAAAAAAGGTTAAGTCTTGTTGAAAAGTACATCATCCTAACAAACACGTGCAGTAAATCAAAGGCAGAAACATGATTAGCACCAAGTTGGGAGGATTCACTTCCATGCAGTACTCTTGAATATGCAAAATACCAAGAAATTATTTCTATTTTAAAATAAGAAACATATGGTTTAAATCTGTTGTAGCAACCTATAGATTCTGAAGAGAATTAAAGTGATAGCTCTTACAAAGTCCTTTATCCATTTTAGATGCTGCATCCCAAAAAACTTGAGCTTTACACAAAATTCTTCTTATCATTCTTGGGACTTTGCCATCACTGGTTTCATTATTCCTGTTACCATTTAAAAGTACCTTATTTTAGCTGAACTTAATCCTGTTGATAATTAACAGCCTAACCAGATTAATCTCAGTTGAAGTACTTTTTTTTTTTACCCTATTTATTATGCATTGTTCAATTAACCTTACTTAAAAATTGCCAGTTGAAACAGTGCAATTTTCCAGACAGATAATAGGAAAAATGATAAATGCATTTTGCTGCAGGAGCTAAGAGTTGAACTTCTGACCTTTAAAACTACTATGTCCCTATCAAGTACTTTTGCTCACTGGAAATTGAATAATTGAATATATGACAGAGAAACTGACTGAAATCAGTTGTACCATAACTGTATTCTGTTGTACTATGTGTGTACTATGAAAAGAAAAAATACCATTTAAGGCCCACTAGCAATCAATAGGAACCAGCATATACTGAGTAGCATCAGAAGTGGTCACTGAAATGTACACTTGTCTTTCTAAGGACTTAAGTTTTTCTCTCTGAACATTTCCAGATTATTTTCGTCTATTTAAAAATAATCATTACCTATTATTTAAAAATTAAATTTTAAAAATGTAATTATTATTTAAAAATAATCATTGCATTTGTGCATACTTTCATAGAGTCACAATAGATATACATCAGTCAGTTTAAACATTAATTACCTTGTGTCCAGTTCTGGGCCCCTCAGTTTAGGAAAGATGTTGACTTGCTGGAACGTGTCCAGAGAAGGGCAACAAAGCTGGTGAGGGGTTTGGAACACAAGCCCTATGAGGAGAGGTTGAGGGAGCTGGGGTTGCTTAGCCTGGAGAAGAGGAGGCTCAGGGGTGACCTTATTGCTCTCTACAACTACCTGAAGGGAGGTTGTAGCCAGGTGGGGTACAGGGGCACAATGACCTCCCTGCTTGGTCTATTCTCCCAGGCAACCAGCACCAGAACAAGAGGACACAGTCTCAAGTTGTGCCAGGGGAGGTTTAGGCTGGATGTTAGGAAGAAGTTCTTCATAGAAAGAGTGACTGGCCATTGGAATGGGCTGCCCAGGGAAGTGGTAGAGTCACCATCATTGGAGGACTTTAGGAAAAGACTTGATGGGGTGCTTGGTGCCATGGTTTGGTTGGCTTAGTTGATTAGATAGTGTTGGATGATAGGTTGGCCTCGATGATCTCAAAGGTCTCTTCCAACCTGGTTAATTCTATTCTATTCTAAGACCTATTTTGAATACAGAATACTTCATTACTATAAGTTGCTTGATATTTTAATTTATAAACCTCAAATATTAAGGATGCTCCTTACCTACAAAGATTGAATAACTGTGCAATCCAAAATACAAAAACTGTATTTGAGATCATCATGCCAAACAGTTTCTGTTAACTACATCATCTTGATGTCATTTTCAAAATTTAGTCCACGTTTAGAATGATGACTGACTTGTGATACAATCTGAGACCAATAAGGAAGCAGCAACCTCCTGACCTGCTCTTGAAATGACAGTTTCAATGAGTAAGGGTGCATTTGGGTTTTCCCCATCTGTTTAAAGATTAATTGTTTTTTTTTTCATTTTTTTTCGTGTTTTTCAGGTTTTGGCAAGTGTAGCACATGCATCTGCATACAATAAAGGTTTCATAATAAATTTAAAAAGGCATGAAAGAATACAAATTGTGCCTTCAAAATTTCTCGTAGCAGACATCACTCTGTTCATAGCTCTCTCCCCATTAATAAGACTATTTTCAGTAATAGCCAGAATTTTAGTAAATCACAGATCTATCTGTACCTGTTAGGCTAATGCCAGTAATATGCTTAATACTGGAAGACTGTAGCTCTATGTTGTCTTATTAACAGCAGCTCCCCATTTCATCTTACTTTTAGCAAAAATATTGACAAAAATCTACTTGAAAATCTCTATAAAGCATACACTAGGGATGTTAAAACCAGCCCAAATTAAGCATTGCACATGTAGAAAGTATATCATATTACACCAAGAACACTTCTTTATTAATGCCTGATCTTAAAAATGTTTAATATCCTTCTCCAAAAGCTGTTACTGCACTTTCATAGATGCCCTTATGTGTGTATTTGGATCAAATCAACCTGTTTGAAATCAAGTTTTAGCCATATTTTATTAACACAGTCTAAACTTTCTGAGATATGCAAAACTTTCCTTTCAGTGTTTGAATTGCCAAAACATATCCAATTCAATTCCATTCACATAATCAGGCAGAAATGTCCTATCTGAAGCAGGCACCAATTCTCATTGTTTCCAATACTGAGAGAGAGAGAGACACAAAGGCTGACTCATCCTATCAGAAAGCACAGATAATGGGTTAATCCCATGAGAGATGGGAAAAAATTGCTTTTCTTACAGCAAGCACTTTGAGCAGCCTCCAGAAAGCATCCCTCTCTGAGAAAAGAGAAGCTGCCAGACACACTGGAAGGGAAGTTCTCACTGAAAATCTCTGTAGAAACTCTCTAGAGAGAAGAATGACTGGGATTGTATGAGAAACATTAAATGTAATTTCAAAAAATAACACACACCCCAAAACCCAAACCAACCAACCAACCAAACCCTTTCAAATAATAGTTGTGTCTACTGCATTTAAGTAACTATTAGTCTATCAACATTATTTGAGGGAGGGAAAGCCATGCCAGATGCTGTATTCGTCTTGCTTTTCAAATGTTTACTTCCCAACTTGACACATTAACTGAACACACAGAGACTTTCCCAACCATTAACCTAACACTACAAGTCAGTTTACCACAAAATGATGTCCCCAGGCACAACACCTACACTTTTTTTTGAACATTTGCAGGAACAGTGATTCCATCACTTCCCTGGGTGGCCTGTTCCAAAGCTCAAGCACTTTTTCAGTGAAGACATTTTTCCTAATACCCACTCTAAGCCTTCCCTGTCCATGTCTCAGGCCATTTCCTCTTGTCCTGTTACCCAATAATAGGTAGAAAAGGCTGACCTCCACCTCCCTACATCCTCCTTTCACATAGTTGTAGAGAACAATGAGGTCTCCCCTCAGCCTCCTCTTCTCCAGACTCAGCAATCTAATTTCCCTCAGCCACTCCTCATAAGACTTGCTCTCTAGACCCTTCACCAGCTTTGTTGCCCATCTCTGACTCAATGTCTTCTCTTGTAGTGAGAGCTCTAAAACTGAATACAGTACTCAAGATGTGGCCTCCCCAGTGATCACTTTCCTACCTCTGCTGGCCACATTGATACAATCCAGGATGCTGTTGGCTGCCTTGGCCACCTGAGCACACTGCAGACTCATGGTCAGATGGCTGCTGATCAGCACCCCCAGGCCCCTTTCTGCCTAGCAGCTTTCCAGCCACTCTACCCCAAGCCTGTAGCATTGCATGAGTATGCTGTGACCCAAGCACAGGACCCTGCACTTTGCCTTGTTGAATTTCATACAGCTGGCCTCTGCCCACTGATAGCCTGTTCAGATCCTTCTGCAGAACCTTCCTACCCTCAAGAAAAGCAACACCTGAACCCAACTTGGTGTCAACTGCAAACATACTGAGAGTGCACTCAGTCCTCTTGTCCACACAGCTCATCAAGTATTAAAAAGAACTGGCCCAAATAATGAGCCCTGAGGAACCCCACTCATGACCAGCCAATTACTGCAGATTTGAGATATAGCAGACATCAGTAAAGGAATCTGTTTCCCACTGATGGCAGCACTATAGTTTGGGAACACATAAAGGCAAAGATCATGATGATGTTAATTCACAGGAAAGCATTTACACCTAATAGTTCTCATCAGTACAGGAATTGTCTCTGTTCAGACTGATCAATACAAACAGTGACTTGTCAACATTTTATTCTTTAATATAAATTCTAAGTCTGTATTTACCCCTGAAAAAAGGCAAAAAACTAGAGTCTGTCTCCATACTTTGCAAGTTATTACAGTACTACATTCATTCACAATATTGTGAGAACCCGTGGGAGTTTTCCTATCAATCTTGCAGTAGTGCATAATCTTGTGATGCAAATTCCTTTCAGAAAAAAAACTTCCTTTTTAACTGATTGCAGAGAAAAGCAAAAGCAGCAACTTCAAAGTTCTCCAGTTAAACAAGGACTACAGAAAATACTGCTGCTGCTTTCACAGATGAGTCCCCTCACCTAATTGAGTCTCATCGTGAGGGCATCAGCAAATACAGCAATTCAAAGGAGAGCCACCTATGACGTTTAGTACCTTTGCTACAAATATATATTCATTTTGTACAGTTCTTTACAACTAAAATCCCTAAAATGCAAGTTTTAAATGAAATAAGATTACAAGAACAGCGTCAGTTCAGATTCTTCAGTCTTAACCACTGGTCTAAGCACCCATTCTTACACATACATATTCACACACATATATATGCATTATTCAAAAATCATCCATACCTCTTTGTTTTCATAGAATCATAGAATTGTTAGGGTTGGAAGGGACCTCAAGGATCATCTAGTTCCAATCCCCTGCCATGGACAGGGACACCTCACACTAGATCAGGTTGCCCAGAGACATCCAGCCTGGCCTTAAAAACATCCAGGGATGGGGCTTCTACCACCTGCCTGGGCAACCTGTTCCAGTGTCTCACCACCCTCATGGTGAGGAACTTCTTCCTAATATCCAATGTGAATCAACCCATTTCCAGTTTGTTGGGTGTTTGTTTTTTTGTTTGTTTGTTTGTTTTTTCCCATTCCCCCTAGTCCTATCATTACCTGACACCCTAAAAAGTTTTAAAACAAATTAAGTTCATTATTTAGCCAGCTACATGCTATGACCAAACTAATGCCATGAAAACTCAGCTACACAGGGCATTGACACCTCAAGGACCTTCCATGTATAATAGAGATGCACAAAGGGAAGCATCTTCTTCACATACTGGTAAACTATTTTCTGAAGTAACCAGCGATGCACAAGTAACACAAAAGATGCCTAAAACAAACTGTGGAAACTATGTCCCCATAGAAGTTTTTTCCTCACAAATTGTTTCTCTTCTATCACAGAAGCTTGTGTCAAACAGACTGCTTCTCTGCTCCCCTTCTCTCTGTATTGAAGCATCCATGACAGTCTACGCCTGGAACAGTAAACTGCAGTTCAGGCACCACTTGGGTACCTACACCTCACCTGTGCCAACTCAAGGTGCCAGGATGCCATTGGCCTTCTTGGCCACCTGGGTACACTGCTGGCTCATGTTCAGCCTACTATCAACCAGTACCCCCAAGTCCCTTTCTGCCTGGATGCTCTCCAGCCACTCTGACCCAGCCAGTAGCATTGCATGAGGTTGTTGTGGCCAGTGTGTAGAGCCCAGCACTTGGATGTGTTAAATCTCATGCCGCTGTACTCTGCCCATCTGTCCAGCCAAGCCATAAGCCCACAGCCAACTCAAATGATCATATATCAGTATTTGTCAAGAAATGTATGAATTTACACCTGGTCTGCAAGATGGTTCACTGCAGCAAGGCAAAATGAGGTAGCAAGTAATTTTTATGTACACTTCAGCTGCTTACCAAAATAAGCAGTTTCAACAGAAGTCAAAACCACACAAAGCATGATCACAAAAACATCTGTGCTTTATGTGGAAGGAGGATGAATGTTAATTACAGCATCTTAAAAATAAATAAATAAAATTGCTTCCCTCTTTACTTGCCTTAAACATGACCATACTTAATGTAACCAGAGCTGAATTCTGGTTTGGCCCCTTCCTCACCCCACCAGCATTTGAGTATTTTCACAGCAGGATGTGGGGCACTGCCATCCCAGAAGCTTCCTTGCCCTACTCCAGACACCATTTCCTATTCTTCCTCTGCTTTCAGGAAAATTAACAACAGTTGTAAGGAGAAGAAAGTGAAAGATGTAGTGTGAAGGCACTGAATATCTGGAAAGGCAGCCCCACAGAGTCACACCAGGGATCAAAGTCAAGAACCAGAGTAGAAACCCTCATTAGGAGGGGAGTTGGAGTAGGTGATCTCCAGAGGTCCCTTCCTACTCCTTCTGTGATTCTGTGAACACAGTATCTCCAAAAAAAAGCCAGCACTGCACGGGGGGAGGGGGAGAACACTTTGAGTGTTCCTACAGCATTTCACATAAATCTGGAAAAAGTGAATTGAAACAATTGTTAATTTTCACTGTGGAATTGCCACGTTTAAGCTTATGAATAACATTTTTGTAGAAGACCTCTTTTAGAACATAAAATAGTCTCCACCACCAGTGATACAAAACATATTTTCTGCTTTAGAAGATTATTCAACAGAATGAGCATTGTCTGAAATGCAATCATATCTTCCGAAGCTTATAAGCTACTGACATGATGCTATGCCCAAAATTCACCTTTCATAGATGTGAGAGTGCAGCAAAATTAACAGCATTTGAATTGTTCCGTTTTCTGTTTATAAAATAAATGCCTTATGTATTAAACATGAGGCTGCTTATGTTTGCTGCTTCTTTGCTCACTTTTTTAAAAAAAGTCTTTTTTTAGATCATCACATCTATTCCAATGAGAAGCTGACGTGAGAATATTATTACAACCACACATTTTGAATATGAACTATTCCTAACACATACAATTCCCAAAATGAGGCTTGCAAATTTGAAAAGTTGTCCTCAGTGCATTATCATATATCTGATTTAGCAGTTCCCTGCTCCATGGGAAAGCAGAAATGCTATTTAGCACCGTATTGTTCTCTGATCAGTTGCTCTCTTCTCCTCAGTTTTTAGGTCTGGCTCCCCACTCTCAATCAGTTTGTGTTCCACAATAAACTCCTTAGTACATAGATCCATAGGTTCAAGGTAGATTTTCTCTTTCATTATTGCCATCAGTTCCAGACATGTTTGGGGTTTTTTTTTCTGGTATTTCACATGCTTTAAAATTTTTAGATTAACACCTTCCCTGCTAGCAGGGCAGAGGCAGAAAAAGCATGTCCACTACATCAGAGAGGTGTGTCATGACCTCAAAGATAAGCTACATGTCCAGTAATTACAGTGTTTTGCTCTTCTTAAAATTTTAAAAGAACTTGGATATCTCACGCCTCTCTTACTATTGCCTTACCTACATCTGAATAAGTAAAATGCTGTTCCTTTTTTCTGGCCTATGAATACAGTTATATAATATTAGTGAATTAACAAAAAAGAAGCTGAATAAACTTCAGAGTAAGTTAAATATTTGCTCTGATTTTTGCTCAAACTTTCTCTGTGAGCATTCAATATCATCTAAGAGCTGGTTGCCACAGAGAAAAGGTTGTTTTAACTGGACAATCCTACATCTAATTCCAGTACTACAGAGACTTATTCCATTTGTCTCAAGGAAGGCTTGCTTCTGTGTTTTATACCACGCACACCAAACAACAGAAAAAGGCAAGCTAGCTACTGGTCACAGATTTTTTTGCAAAGCTTTATGACCTACTGAATGAATCAGCCACAAGTAGCAAACCATCTTGGAAAGGAGAAATCGGTGCGTCAGTTACATGCCTTTCATTTCCTTCAGGAGGATATAAAAGTCATTCTCCTGTTGGGCCTTGTGTGGCAGCATTGATCATCCCACTTGAAAACTGCTGCTCTGTTGGACAGACAAAAATTCTACAGGAGAGACTGAATTTCAAAGTAGTTTTTATTAACAGGTCCACCCTTCATTGTTCTTAGCATCTGTCTACGAGCATCTTTTTTACCAGCACTTCAGAAAATAATCACTTTTAAGGAGAGGGAAGGATAGAGGCAGACATTTAGAGCAGCCTATGCTTCCCTACTACACGGCTAGTAAGTCACAAAACAGAGCACCATAAGCTTGGAGTTTCAGGCTGCATTGTCTCTCTGAGATAGCATCTAGCAATCAGTATTTCCAAAATGTCCAACTTCCACTAAAGAGTATGCCAAGATGAGGTAGCCAGGCACAATGGGTGGAACAACCAAAGCTCAAAAAGCTAAACTTGCTAACATGAATGAACACAACTTGTACCTCACTCTAGGCTGGAAACAACACCAGGTTTCAGCAGTAAGGCCCATGGTTAAGTCAAGCTCATCTGCCAGCTTTGCACTCTACAGGTCTTGTAAAGCACATTGTGGGCTCACCTTCACCCAGACTACAAACCACCACACTGCTGCTACTGGAGGGGAATGGGGCCCAGCACACCAGACTAGCCCTTTGAGAGAAAGGATCCTTCTCTCTTACTGTAAAAGTGATTCCTATTTAAGAGATAAAAAAACATCCTCATTTAACACTCTCATAAAGCTAGAAAGACAACTTTTGGCAACAGACTCACTTTTAAATCTACATCCACAGACAGTAAGATAGAGCATCAAGTCTGATCATGTTACAATTTATTATTCTTGCCGATGTTTTCTTTTACTATTAGTTTGATCACCTTTAGGTTGACATTTGATCTGAAGACTTTCAATTGATCATGACTGACATCTTTAAAATACTTCCATTGTTGCCTGGATTATGTATTTCTCTAAAACATATCTACTAATGCATGCACTGTTTGCAAACAAGCAATGACAAAATATTGTTAAAAAAAGTCAGTCACTAGGCTAGGAAAAGAAGTCTTCACATATTGCAAGTACAATCAAACCAGCACACAACTCCAGTCCATTCTGTGGCAAGTGGTGGCCTATTAGGATAAGAGGCATTAACCAAGAAACTAAGCAAAACTGGTTTTATTGTGGCTATGTGTAAAACTCAAGCTCAGGCAGGCACTCACATGACAGGCAGAAGAGAATTATGGTTGAAAAATCACCATTTCTCATCATAAATAGCAATGTTTCCCTTCCATTTAGCAAGAAGAATGCTTTGAAGAAACTCAATCATATATATCAGTTATATCATATATATCAGTTATATTTCATTTTGCCTTTTTACTAGAAATGAAAGGTTAAAATGTCAACTTGTCCAAGTCAGTTTTAAAAAATAATAATAGAATCCAGTTTTCTCCATTCTGAAGCTCAACTTTTGTCTCTACAACAGACTTTAGAAACCCTCATTGGTAAGGCTACCTGTAATACATTTGAAGAGGCAAAGTGATGGTGTTATATATACTGGGCAGGGGGAATGTAGCGTAATAAGAAAACAAAATAACCCCAGCAAACACCCAACAGCAACCAAAAAAACCCCACCACCCAAAACCAACCACACAAAAATAAACAAAACCCCCAAATTAACCCCACCCACTCAACAAAACAAACAAAAACCCCTCATGCACAGCACGTGTAGAACTCCTGCCTTCCACATAAATTTCTTCTGAAGAATTCAGTTAATCACTGCTAAAACCTAGGCAGGTGACCATTACTATTCACATACTAATCAGTCAGCTGCAGTTCTATCAACCAGCTTCATTAACAGAGTTACAATAGAGGCAGCAGTCACATTGTTTCAGAGAAACAAACATAAATACAGCTTTCACAGAATAACACAACCATTTGAAGAGCTCTGCAGGTCAGCAGCTCAAGTCAGGGCTGATTTCAAAGCTAAGTTACACTGCACAGATCCAATGCAGAGTCCAGGATTTTCTCTCTATGATCCATTTTTAATTTGCAGTTTATAATTGGGGGGGGGGGGGGGGAGGAATTAAGGCAGTAATGGTTTCCACAACATCTGCTGTCATCTTCCCCTCCCTGCAATATCTTCATATTAACTACTGTAGAAATGTTTATTACTTTAAAGATTATGAGTATGCACATGGAAGCAATTAACAAATGAAATGCCATGGAAAATGCCATTTGAAAGATATGAAGTTTTGCAAAGTAGCATCCTATAAGGCAATTAAACAGAACATAACCAAAATCTTGCCAAATCTGTATGAAGATCATCATTCTTTGGATGATGAAGACATGAAGAGAAACAGTTCATTTTGTGAAATCAGTGTTGCATATGAATGTATGAAATTTCAAGCTACATAAAATTGTCTTTGCAAAAATAGAGTAGCAGCTTATTTGACTGTAAATCAGTTGCCTCACCACTTCATTCATTTTGCAAATAACTTGTATTTGCAAAAATCTAGCACTACCAATGAATAAGAGCCAGTTCTCTATACAAACACATAATTACAGTTTAAGTTTGGAGAAAATAATTCACCAACTCTAAATTACGTGGAAGTCACGCTGCCCCTGTACTCAGCACTGGTTAGGCCACACCTTGAGTACTGTGTCCAGTTCTGGGCCACTCAATTCAAGAAAGATGTTGAGTTGCTAGAAGGTGTCCATAGAAGGGCAACAAAGCTGGGGAGGGGTTTGGAGCACAAGTCCTGTGAGGAGAGGCTGGGGGAGCTGGGGTTGCTTAGCCTGGAGAAGAAGAGGCTCAGGGGAGACCATATTGCTCTCTATAGCTACCTGAAGGGAGGTTGTAGCCAGGTGGGGGTTGGTCTATTCTCCCAGGCAACCAGCACCAGAACAAGAGGACACAGTCTAAAGCTGTGCCAGGGGAGGTTTAGGCTGGATGTTAGGAAGCAGTTCTTCATAGAAAGACTGACTGGCTATTGGAATGGGCTGCCTGGGGAAGTGGTGGAGTCACCATCACTGGAAGTGTTTAAGAAGAGACTGGATGAGGCACTTGTTGCCATGGTTTAGTTGATTAGATGGTGTTGGGTCATAGGTTGGACTCGATGATCTCGAAGGTCTTTCCCAACCTGGTTTATTCTATTCTGTTCTCATTCCTACAGAACAGAGTATGGAGAGACAGTATTTTGGCACTTAAAAAATACTTCCAGTGAACATGAACTATTTTATATAATGTTCCTTTCAAAATTAGTTGGCAAGACAATGCTAGTAGAAATCAAAACTAGCAGAAATTAACATATTGATACTGTGCATATAACTGAGAAACATATGAAGAGTAAACAGTCAAACAGTCCAGTATAAAATGCTCCCTATTTTTCCCTCTAGAAGATTTGTGTCAAGAAATACAAGATTTTTAACATAAATTTATTCCTATGAAATTATCTAATTTCCTCTGCAAGAAAATATTACTGTGATTGGGTTCTTTATCACACTAAGAACTAGAAACCTTACAATGAGAGCCTTCAGCATATGAAAATCTTTTGAGGTATAAAGTAATTTACATGAGGCATCATAAATATAGTACAAGAAAAGAGTTCCTGAATAAATTAGAAGCTAAATACACAGAAGATTAGAAGGAGGCCTAAACATGAATGTCCCAAGCTATGTCTCTTATTAGCTCCTTTCCTTTCAGAGAGGATTTTTGGTGTCTTTCACTATTGTGCAAGTGCTCAATTCTCTCAAAAATATGGGCACGTACAATACAAGATGCCTACTTAAAGCTTCTTCCTAAAAGTATAAATTCATCCCCTCCTTTCAAAATGGCAATGAAGGGGACTGCCAGCTTCCACCACTGTTCACATTCAAGACAGAGCTGTTTCACTGATAGGAAGCAAGAAGAAAAGGCAATCCACTTTACTTACTCACCACTTGTATCTACTTGAACCTCTCAGGCAGTCCAACAGCAGTTTCCACCTGCTACAGACTCCAGTAATTGCAAGAATATTACATGAAAATTACAAATATTAAAGTAAAATATCATATCAATTGATTAGAAGAAATGTTATCCAATTGCCTATTTTCTTTCTATTCATATAGAAGAGATAATACACTTAAGAGGGCAAAATGAATTAACTTCATGTTCTTTGCCAGTTATTAATTTTGTGCTTCAGATAAAGAATTGAAGACATTTTAATTAAAAAAAAATATATGGGCAGTCTGCTTCAGTGCATTAATAGATATATTGCCCATTTTATCAGCAGATATCTTAACTTTCCTCTCATCTCCTTCAGGCATTAAAGAAAAATTACAAATCAAATATCAGAACTAGTTCAGTTACAAAGGAGGTCTACATAAACATGAACTCGCTCCTGTCATGTCAGGAGTTTTATTTATCTTAATTAGGCTGACCAATGGTGCCCCCCCAAAATATCAGTTTCCAGGAGATGGACAATTACTCTACAACATGGAAACTCCTGTCTTTGCATATTACTTTTCTAAAGACATGTATCTGCTTTTTCCCCTCACATGAGATTTACAACATTGTTTCACAATGCTCTCACACAGACACACAATCAGCTTCCTAATGAAAATAAAAACAAATGAGACTAAGATCCAAACTAGTCCTTGGAGAGTTTCAATTAATACACCACCCATTAGGCATCTGTTTCATTACACAATGCAGACCTCTAGATTATAGCAGCATTAATAACTGTCCACAGACTGAGCCATTTACATGAGTTTCTGTAATGAAACCACTATGCACAGTGCAAACCTCAGTGATTCATTTGGCCTTTACCATCACATAAAAGTAAATTCAAGTTGGCAAAAGATTTAGGTTTAAATAAACATCCCAATCTATCACTGATGACTTAAATTCCTTGGCACTTCCTATTCAGTACTATTTCAATTAGATGCATAGAAAGTAATACAGGAGTGGTTGTTTCTTCGAAATTATTCTACCAACAGCAACTCACAGATAGCTAATGCTACCTTTGCTTTCACTGGGAAATTAATCTGTATTTCATTTTAAAAAAAATTTGGGATATGGCAAGGTAGTCAAAACGTCTTATTCACTCAGAGCACTTAAGCGCTTCTGGTTCATCAGGAATTGTTGATCAGGTTAGCCTCAGCTGCCACATGCTTGTATTTATAAACCATCATTCTAGAAGAGGACAGCATCCTGAGAAAGCAACACAGGAGAAGGCTCAGCATAGATCAACAGATAGTTTTCTGTGAGCAAGCACACCATACCTGCTGCTTTCCTCTCCAGCCCACAGAGAATTACGTGGGGAACATAGTGACCAATGCGGGGTTTGCTCCCAGTCCCCAACCTCCCAGAGAAGCTTACAGCTGTGCCAAGACGCCCAGTAATCTGAGGCATAAAGAAAGCCTACTCCCTAGCAGTCATCTGATTACTAGTGAGGCCAACTATTCCCTCAAACAAGAAGGCTCAAAGATATTTCTCGGCGGAAAAACACCCAAACAGCTGAGTTGACTCTAAATAAATGCAAGACAGCAGAACACGCAACACCCAGAGCAAAGAACTGTTAACAGCACTTCACCCACATTACCTGCACCTGGATTTATTCACTTCTCCAACAGTCTTTTGAGTCAGAGTCTGCTTTTCAGAATGTAAGGATTTAGGCAATAGTTTTGCTAGAGAAAAATGGTAATTATAAGAAAACCCTCTTTTAACTGGTGAAACTATACCTCTTTTTCAAATAACAACTGGATAGTTGTTTTTTCCTGTTAGCTTTCTGATTCAGTAACTTATCACAAAACATGCATCATCCTCCCTTTGCAGTCAATAACTGCTTTTCTACAACCTATGGTTTCACACTAGGAAAAAAAAAATTAAAATCATCAATCATCTAGGTCAAGATTTTTCAAAATCATTATTGGTAATAACTGAAAACATATTCTGTTTATCAAATCTTTCAAAGATCTATATAACCATGAAAGAACTCAATAATAAAGAAGCAGACTAGAAGACAGTAGCTAAAGTATTTCTAAGGAATAAGTATTCCACAAATATAGCAACAAGGGCTGATGATGGTGGGCTTTGTTACATACAAGATTGCAGAAAGGAATACATGAAGAGAAATTAATAGTCTTTCAAGGCTTTCTTTACTTTTAAACCCAGTCAGCCAACTAAAGCATCCTTTTGTATATACCAGCCCTTGACATTCTTTCACAGCGGCATTACATTAGAGGAACCTTTTTATAAAAGCTCACATTTTAAGTATACCTAAACCAACCCTAGCAGAGGTTGACTTCACTGAAATCACACAAAACCAACAACAACATATGACTCAATTTTGTCAACACTCAATTTCCTTAAGATTTAGAATTCTAAACATTTTAAAGTATTTTTCAAAATAACAACTGAATGAAAGAAATACATCTATATTCCACCCAGATCTACAACACTTACTAAGTATTCATGCCAGTGTGTGAAAATTAAGGTTCTGTTATTCCCACTGAAGCAGACAGCCATTTTCTCACTGGTCCCATATACCATCAGCAATGAAATTAGAGAAAACCCCTAGAGGGACCAAAAGTCTACTTATAATGATTGCCACCGTCTAGCAGGGATGATTAATGTCAGCTAAAGTAATTTAATAATTTGGCAGTCTTTAGTGCAAGACATGCAATTTCTTACAGAAGTAATTAAGCATTCAACTCCTTTTTTGTTGTGTCTGTGTGACTCCCTTGCACAGTCTGAAGAACAAAACTTCGTTTCACTGCCAAACAGAGGTACTATTACCACTGTACCTGGACTTGTAACATTAATATTTTTCTTGCTAAACACAGCAGATGAGCTGTGCTGGAGTTTTAGGTGCTTAATTCCTCCAGCAGTATCTTTTCCGGACTCTGTCCCACCAGTATTAAGTCCCTATTGCATTAGAGGAATTTTTGGAAGCTGATAGGAAGTTGGACTATAGTAGTAAGTAGTCCAGAAAAAAAAATTAATTACCTGATTTCTAGTAATCTTGTAGCAGAGGTATCTGTCGTTTATAAAATCCATAAAATAGAATACAAGAACGTGTATAATTAAGAGCTGCATATATATGTTCCCAAGTAAATATGTAATCAAGATATGAACAAATTCCCATATTTTATTTGATTTCCCAACCTTTTTTCATATACACACGTTGTCAGAAACTGGATATTACATTAACCTTAAATTAGAACATTTTGTGTTAATACATTTTACACATTCATAGCATATCAAAAGTCAAAACGTACCCAGGTTTCTCTGGAGTTAATGCAAGAGAATTTTATGGTTTTTTTCATTGGATTTGCATCACCACAGAATCTACACAACCACCAAATCACATACTGCTTCCTTAGAAGACCTTATCTAAAAGAGCCAACATTTCGCTCTGTTAAAACACTTCAGTCTACAACTAACTTACAAATCCTATTGGTACCCAACCTCTTTACTGTTCCTAGTTTGACATCTTGGTACCCTTTTTCATAATGGTTATCCCACCACTGCTCCCAAGAGAGCTGGCAGCAATGAAAGGATAAGATTCCGATATAACTAATTAAATGTAAGCATGCCTCTCATTTGTCCATGCTGACATTCAAAGTCAGAATCACACTTAAACAGGTGAAGTAAGAGCACACATGGTATGTGCCCACCCTTCACCAGAAAACCTTCAGTGCTTCAGCTTCTCACATGTTGCTTAGGTGAGACTTCAAGCTTGAGCTGCATTGATCATCTTCACTCAATACGGTCAAATTTTTGTTAAAATATTTTGTTTGATTACCAAAAAAATACAAAACCAAAACCTAACTTCTTCCCATTATTATGGCTAATGTTTTTATGTCAATGTTGTCCTCTTTGTATTATATGTCAGCTGAGATTGTAAGGCAAAGTTTTCTTTACACAGTAGCTCTTCATTGCTGCTAGTATGACTATTTTAATTTTTAACTCCTGTGTTAAATCATCTATAGATCAACACAGTAAGTCACATCAGTGCCTAGCATGGCAACATTAAAACATTCCTAACTCACTGATTCACCTCAAAGGGGCAGTCATCTTTGCTGCATCACATTGGTGGCACACAACCACACTATCAGTTGAAACATCTTGGTCACCTTCATTTGATGTCTCCAGGTTAACTATACAGTTTATAGTGTAAGTTACTACTGGCCCTCCAGTACACACAACTTGCACTATGCATAATTAAACAATGAATGCACTACTCCAGATTTCAACTCATGTAGTATTTCATGGATAATTTTCCAATTCATCTTTGAATTCTTAACATCTCTTACATTGTCTCATCAACAAACTTAATCAGTGGACACCTTTTCAGGCCATGTTCTGAAGTGAAATATTTTCTCACACTGTCCAAATAGTGTCCTGTAAGAATCTCCCCATTTACAACCAGCAACCCAAGTAATTTCCTCTGTGTCAGAATTCCTCATTGTTAACTTTTAATTAATACCTCACTACCTGAAGACATTTTATTAATCTTAAACAATGAATAGCTATTAGCACTGCCTTATAATATTTTCACTGCTCTATTTGTCTATGTGGATGAAAAACTCTCATATTTCCCAAGTTAAAATCCTGCTATTTTCCCACCTTTTCTTAAAAAACCCCACCCAACAACAAAAAACTCTCTCAAAAAAAAAAACCCAACACCACCAAAACCATTTGATAAAACCACACTGCTTTATATAATGCCACAAAACCAGCTGTGAACACATTTAGACAAGAACAAAAGCATTTACAATGAACCTAATTCCGCTGCCTATTTATTAGGGATGGAAACACGGATATCAATGGAAAGACAAATAATCACTCAAAGGGCAACCAAGAACAATTGAGCTGGGCTCCTAAATACTGGATATGATTTACACTCTTCTAGTGCTTGCTCTTTTCTATTAACTACCTAACAGAAATTATGGTTTACAGATCACTTAGGTTTCTGAACATTAGAGGAATGAGATTCTAGCACAATCTTCTGATGGGAATGGAATAAACAACTGACCAAGCTACGTTAGAAAAAGTGATACTATTCACCAAGAAGCTATTCAAACAAGCCAAAAGAAATCCTCTACCACATGGAATATGCCAGGGTACTTTTTACTTTCTTAGTAGCTCATATGCACAAATCTCAGCAATATTTAAAGAAAATATCATAATGAGGGAAACTTCTTTTTTCGTGATGGAGAACCTGTGGTGCTAGGGGACATGGTTTAGCACCAGACTAGGAAGCACTGGATAATGGTTAGATTCAATCTTAAAGATCTTTTCCAACCAAAATGGTTCTATGATTCTATAAATACAAACCTCTGACTTGAGTCTGCAGTTGAGGCAACATTAAAAAGGTTGTTGTCTCATCATAAAGCCAAACGAAATTGACTGTGTTTTCAAATACATGCTAGCACTTGCCAGGGTAAAATTTCTATTTAGATTAACTACTTAATTTGTACTATTCCTTTCCTGTGCATTATCTGAGCCAAATTAAACATGGCTGTCATTTAGAAAAATGAGTTTAAAAATCTACATTTTCTGTGCAATGAACTGTAATAGAAGGATTTTCAGAAGTATTTTTGTTCATTAAAAATTAGTTCCTGGGCCTAAATTACTGAGACAAAGAAAACAATGTCTAGAAAATTCTCACACCAGTAATCACTGTTTTGGTTTCTCAGAGGAGACAGGAGATATCATATTGAAAACATGGAAGATAGGGAATAAAATTCACATAGAGCTAAGTTATGCTTAAAGAAGCACTGGAATGTACAGACCTTAATTTCAAATATCCCTTTTACCAGCACAATTTTGGTTTTGATTTCCATCAATTCAACGAAGGGGGTTGTTCTAATGGGTTGCAAATGTCAAGTACCTCTAAAGATTCAAAATCCAGGAATTGAACATAAAAGTTTAATAGACTTCTGTTTCAAGGGCTTTTACAACGCACTTTGTTCCCTTTATTTATTTTATTAACACTTTTACACCTAACAAGATGTTAACATTTTACATCTAACTAGATGCTCCCAGAAGAAAAGCCCAAACATCACGAAAACTCATGAAGGTGCTGGCAGTACTGAGCTCAGCAGTAACCCAGTTAGGAAGGGATTAACTGAAACTATCTGTACATGCACACATCCACACACTCTCCTCTGCTCCAAATAGTCCTCTGAGATCTACAGAGGCTAGGCTGAGTTCTAACCCAGTTAATGAGAGTTTAGATATGCCTTTGCTTGATATGGTATAGAGGGGATAGAGATACAACCAACAAACCCCAGCTACAGAAAACAACTGAGCTTGTTCAGGCAACTTTTGTATGATTTTTCTGTTTAAGAGCACAGATCAGTGTATATAGGACAAAAAAAAATTACAGGGCAGCTTAGGAAGTGAGCAATTCATTACTTGGCTCTGTCTGTAAAAGCATTTTATACTTCTATACATCCAAACACATTTTTAGATTTGCAAATAGCCTTTTATCTTTCTCTTCTGGTTCACAAATTATTTTTCAGGTGGTTAGCTCACAGATGTAAACCAAAACCCCTTTGATCTTCAGGACAAATCCAGTTTGCAAGTCTAAAGCATGGCCAAAAAAAAAGGTGGAATCAAAAAGATTTCTGAGTCACCAATTACTGTTTCCAGGGGAAATGTAGTTTTGAGCAGAAACCATATTTTGCATTTTGTGAGAAGCAAAACAGGACATTCTGTCAGTAGTACTATACTATCAATTAAAAGTAATTAAGCAATGAGAAATCTGAAAAGTTCAGCCAAATGCTTTTAGAAGTACATATTCACCCTTTCCCCTGGGGACGAAACGGCTTCTTGCTTCTGCTTCTAAATAAATGCAGAATAAGTGAATGGATGCTTGTGTCACAGACAAGCTGTGTACAAGACACAGCTAAGAACCTAACTTCAGAGGGCAGGCTGAAGAATGCAAAGACAGTATGCAACAGGAGAAGTCCTTCCTCTGACACACTTCCCTTGTCTCCAATATTACAGAGCCAGGGAACTTCATGGATCAGGCACTATCCACATGTTACATTTAACGCTGATGGACTACTTTGTTTTACCCACAATTTTGTCCAAACACTTTAAGTTCATTCTTACATTAGGCTACTAGGTCGTCCTTCAGAAAGAAGGTCATATGATTAAGTAAATTCTTTCATTTAATGACTTGCTGTCTCAACTAGATAACTCCTCATTCTCATGTTAGGAAACATAAGCAACAAATAATTCCCTCTTCATCTTCTCCCTGCTCTTCAAAGGCTTTATAGACTTCAATGAGATGAGTTAGGGCATATGGTTTTCCATATTGAGAATCACAATTTACTTTCATTCCATTCAAAAGCCATCCAGGACATCTCATTGCTCTGCTTGCCTTTCCCAGTGTCTTTTGTAGTTGAACTATATCCTTCTGAGGATAAGCTGAAAATAAAAATCACAGTATCCAATAATAAGATTATCAAGAGCATGGAGGAGCATAAATAATGCTTTCCATTTTGTTCGCTATTAATTACTCTGGATTCTTGAATTTCAACATTAAATTCAAACACTGAATTATCCTGGAGATCTTGTGGGGGTTTTTTCCAAGTGTATCCAATTAAAAAACACTGTTCATGTATAATTAGAACTGCTTCTTCTGAAAGTCACTCATATACCATTTTAATCACCTTAAAAAGCATTACAAGTCTTCACAGTCCATTTTTGTTTTGCTGTCTTTAATACACGTGTGCCAGCAGCATAATTCAACGTCTCACTATTCATCTTCTTTTCACAAATCATTTACTAATAGATTAAAACATAAAAGTCCATCTAGATACCTAATCCAAAAGAAGATTCCTTCTTATTCCACGACAGCTTTCGGGAATTTGCTCTTGGGTTTTTTGCAGTTAAAAGCATCAACCACAGAAGCCTTCTCTCCCTCTCTCACAATGTACTGTGTTGACTGAGCAACTACATAGTGGCCCTCTAATTCTCTAGAGAATTCTGTTAAGATTTTTGTCACATGGCATTTGTCCTGGTTTGAACTAGAACAGAACTAATTGTATTGAGTGATTTTACTTTTCAACTCATTCTCTTCTAATTAGCAGCACTTTCTGAAGTTAACAGTATATTTTCACAGACAATGGCTGCTTCTAGAAGTGATAACACTTGATGCTTATCATCTCTACCAAGGATTGATATGCTTGATTGCTTATACTTGCTCCTATGGGTACCAAGATTACTGCTAAATTTTGTCTACCACTGTGGAGTGAACAAGGCAAGAGGTCACACCTGCAGGTAGAATTGGGTAGGACAGATAACACTACACTGACCAAGGAGAGATTCCATTCCATATACCTCATATTCAGTATGAAGCTGAGGGAGCACAAGGATTAAGCCCTCTCCTTCAACAGTCAGCAATCAAGGACGACTCTGTCCTTCCTTCAATTGCAGCAATGTTGCTCCCCAGCCTTCTGAAACAATTGCATTCTTGGATGCCTTCCCAGCCAGCAGTCTTGCCCACATACCCTCTGTCAGAGGTACCAGAATTAATCTCTTAATTAGTGACTTATAATAAGGTCAGGCTGAATGCAAATCAATTTATGTTTCTGAAATACAGACCATCAGGTAAGTGCAGTGTTGATTTTTAAGAATCTGTGTCAAGAGGAGCAATATTCACTTTTTCACCTCCTGTGCTTGCAGAAGAAAAAAAAAAAAGAGAGAGAGAGAAAAATTAAAAAAATAAATAATCTTTTCCAAATTCCTCTCACAGGGTGTTTCTTCAGAGCAGAATCAAGAAGCTTCTAGATAACTTTTCAGTGTGTCCAGGCCAAATTATTTTGCTCTATTTGTGTTCATTCTAGGCTCAGGCCTCTGGTACCAATTCCCATTAATTATTTCCTCCTATCTTCAATAATATTTCAGTCATATGAGGGAAAAAACACAGTATTAAATATATATATAGAGAGAGTTACATAGCATGTGTGTTATCATTACCAATACAACATCCCTGGGATTAATTACTGTTCACACTTAAGTGTCATCAGTGACATAATCTACCATGGTCATACACATGTGTCATTCCCTACACAAAACTTACTTGGTCCAAATTAAAATTCAAACACCAAAATAGATTGTTTTGTTATTGTTGTTTTGTGTTGCTTGGACATCTCATTTTTGCCTGATTTACTTATGAAAGATTTAATGATTTAAAAATCCCTAAATCTGCCATTACATCAGAAGTGCACAAGGGCAGGATCCATTTTCCTTCAAACTTTGTAACACAGAGTCTTACTCTATGCCTGGGTCACAAGCATACTAAGAGGATTATATAGTATGCTACAGTAGAAAAAAAGCCCTGGGGGTGAGCAAGGCAAACCCACATATTCTTTTCTTGCATTTCCTTGTTGGAAGTAGTTGTGACAGTGAATTGCCACTAGAGTGAGTGATATATAAATTACTGCTAAGTGAATGGTACTTAAGTGGATAAAAAAAGAGGAGCTATGCTTGACAGGAGAGCAATAATGTCTGTATGATTATTTGAGTTAAACAAAAAACTACCATTTGTTTTGCCTTATAAGGTTTAACAAAAACCTTACAGCAAAATAATAAAACTAATTAAGATGCTTTATTATGTTACAGTGTAAGCACATTTTTTATTGTCAACTTTTTTTGGGTCTTCAGTATTGAGCTATGGCAGGAGTACATTGTGGGATCTTTGGTGCAGGTGCATTTTGCAGTGGAAACAGCAGGTCTGAGATACCAAAAGATACCAAATTATCCCCCTCCCCAAGTCACACCCATCATTCCTGTCAAAGGCCAGATGAGCACACTTTCTTTACAGTATGCTGGAATTACATGTGTAAAAAGACATAGCTAGAACAATTGCTGCAAGTTTTATCTAGCAAAATCAGGACAAGTAGAATTATGCTTGCACCAGGATGACTACGGAAAGGCTTCATGCTTCAACAGAAATAAAAACTAACACTCAGTAATCAAGATTAGTATTACAGTAACAAGGGCGTCAGTATATTACCCCCACAAAAGGGACTGATTGTGATGGAGAAAAGTCAACAAGGATTTTCTTTAAGCTTTAAACAGATTCCATGTTAGTAATGAGACCCTTCCCTCAAGTATTTCACATATAGAGAAAAATGTATTTGTTATTCTAACAGAAATGTTGTAGTATGTCGTCACCTTCAAGCTCTCTTACCCCCGTTTTAGAACGTGCCCACTCACAGTGTGCAGAAATAGTACATTATAATCTACAATAAAGAAAAACACTTTAATAGTGGAGTGATATCTAACTGTCTTCATAATATATCCTTGATTCAGTCATTTACCTTCACACAGCTACTCGCAAATAAAAGGTAATGTCCATTAGAGTTCAGACCAAATGAGTTGATGAAGTAGAAAGCAATAATAAGAATCAGGGAAGTAATATGGCCTGCCAAATGACATTTTAGTACTGGAAAAGTTTATTTTGAAGGACAAGGGTATTTTACAGAGCTCTTTTATTTCCCCATTTCAATGAAATGATGAGATCAGAGAAACTAAACTGTATACACAAATTAAAATTGCAGGGTACAAAATTAATGTACAATAGAAATTATTAATGAAATAACTTTACCTTCTCCCCAGTAAAAAACACAGCACAGCTAACTCTAGATTTGCATCATTATATTGTCTGAAGAGTTATTCAACAATATTTTAACTTAAGAGGTGGCCACAAAACCAGCATAATCCTTAACATTACCTGCAGCAACTATAAACCTTTTACTTTTTGATCATCATTTCACCAAACTTTCAATATTAAAGATAAAATGATGTATTCTTATAAGTATTTTTTCCCTTCTTCTAACAAAAAAGTTTTCACCCTGTTCTAAAAATAGTACATTAAAATAACTACAGCAGTATGCCTCAGAAGCATGGGTTCTCTCTTCTCTCCATTTTGACACCACTAAATCACCATCACCATTAACACACACTAAAATTTGATTATCTGAGGATTTAAATAAAATTTTATATATATAAATAAATGGATATGTAAAAACAAATTTGTCCCTGGCCAGGAGAAACTAAAAAGCTTTACTAGCCTGAATTTCCTCTAGATTATTTCTGTTTCATACATGTTTCAAGCCTGGGCACAGGCTTTCCACATGGATTTGTACTAAGGTAAGAGTCACAAGAGCGCCAAAACAAAACCAGAAACCGAACCCAACAAATAAAACCAAACCAAGCAACCAAAACCCAACAAAACAAAACCCACAAAATAAACAACAACACACACATGCACAAAAAAGAGGCATGTGGAGAGAATGGAAACTGGGTAGGCAACCTAGAGACCAGTAAGTGGCACCTGTCCCAGTCACTTTATCAGCAAAAGAAAGGTGGGTTACTCTAAAACACCTGGGCTTGAATCTTTGTAATAAGGTTCCTTACCTACATATATTTTTGCCTCTTGTCACAAAAACCCTATGGAATGTTTCTCAATACCATCTCACACCCACTTTTACAGGAGAAGCAAATCCATGTTTGCCAGACTTCAGTTTCTAGATACCAATCCGAAAACTGCCAAGACCCTGCAGTTGCAGATTACGCCAATAAAAGTTGTTCCACAAACAAGCAAAATACTTAATAAGTATGAGCAACAACAACAAATACATAAATAAATAAAATTAAAAGCATCTTGAACACTTCAAACATTGCAGACTTTTTGGATAATTGATTTTTCAGCTTCTAACTGCAAAATTGAGGTAAGCCTCATCACTCAGTTTAGGACACAGATTCATTAGTATGTATGAAACACTTGGGAACTATAGCACCACACAAAAAGTTCTACAGCATTTAAAAAAGTGTCTTAAATAATATTGCTCACAGAACAGAGTTCAAATAATGTGATTTGAAGAGGAATGAGGTCACATGCCAAACAACAAGGAACTAAAAATACTGCACGGATGTTCATTAAGCAACTCATTTAAGCCAGAAGAAGGAGTGTAAAGATAGCAAAACCATTTAATTAAGGACTGAATCATAATGCATGCACCTAAAGGAGGCATTTTAAGGTTACATAAATTAAGGGTAGCATCTCTTGACTTTAATATTTAACATGACAATACTAAGAATGTTTTCCTACTATTTTACGTGCAATGAAAGTTTGCAATCAGTGCTCTGACCTCTAGAATATCTCCCTTTCAACCACAACTCCAGAATGGGAAGCTGATGCACAGAATTACCCTACCGAACCTCCTCTGCTTCATCAGCACCAAGCTTGAATAAAGTCGCACAAGACAGGGAGAAAAGGCAGGTCAAGGAACGTGACTGTTTCTGCACTGACGATACAGACACATGCTTTCAGGTGATCTGCACTTCTGGAGTTCCCCCAAGTGATCAGGAAGCACTTCTCATATTCAAATATCAGGAAACAGATCTGTGCCACTGTAATACTATGGGAAGTGAACTTCTACTGTATGGCATCATGAAATAATTATCTATCATATTTATCTACTCCAACAAGAAGGAAGGTTGATATCTTACCACTCTGAATATGTGCATAAGTCTACGTGTTTACGTGCATCTCCAACTTAGAAGTTTAGATTAGCCAAAGCAGGAAACATATTTTCACTCTGTTTGCACAGCATGGCTTTAGGACAAGCCCAGGATTCTGGGATGCTATCCTGATAAGAGTGCCACAACAGCACTGCTTTTCATGTGCTTTCCATATTTTAATAACTATTGGCTATTATTCTTCTTACACATTAACATTGCAAATAGGCCAGAGATAAATACAGATCATGTCTACATCAGGAAGCACGGAAGTGTACCATGAATAGACCTGTAGAATCCAAACATTTCAGCTAAGGACCATGTGTCCTCTTTCGGTGCTCAGGGCTCTGGGCTAGCTCCCAACTGGCCCAACAGTCTGCATGCCTACCAGTACCTGAAGCACACTAGGTGTGCCTTGGGATTGCATCTTCTATTTCAGTTTTAACCAGAACAGTATCCCCTTTATGCATTCCAAATTCAATGGCCACATCCCACTTGTCACTGACTGGTGGGTATCAGCTCCAGCCCTTTGCCTCACTCCAACTTCTCACAGTTTTCAAGATTATTCCCTTCCTTAGTGGAACTTTACCTGCTTTATCAGCAGAGAGGCAGAATCCTTGAGAAGTACAAAGATTTTTGTACAGAAGATGAATCTCATTAAACTGTTGTTGCAGAATTAAAATGTTGTACAATCACCTATAGGAAAAAAAAACCCTCTTGCATCCCAATGATTATTCTTTGCATATGCAGCAATTATATACAAGTCATTAATTTTCATGTGGGTTTTGCATTACTTGTCAAATTAGCCACCTGAATGTCAGAATACCAGAGTCATTTTTATATGGGGAAAAAGGAATGAGTTAATAATTAATAGAATTACAGTAACAATAGTTCTTGCTATCTTTATAACTGCCCACATCCTAAGTTTCTTTGTGAATGTTAATATGCAATCCTCAGGTTAACTTTTTTGGTCAGCTGAATAGATGGCACTTTAATAATAAAAAGAAGGGAAGAAACAAAAACTGAAATAATGTTGAAAGAATTATGTCTACTTACAAAACCAGATAGGAACTAAACAAACAAAAAAATGTGATGCAATGAAAATGGAGCCTTTTCACTTCACAGGTACGTTTTAAAGGCAAAGGTTTCACTCCTGCAGCAATTATACTGTCCTAGGTTTTAAGAAGTTGTTTACTCCTAGAGTGGCTCTGAATTCAACATTTAGCTGACCAGGGCTGGAAGTAATTACTTCTAAAAGCTTTGAGGGAGATAAATGAAATGCATTAATTTAGCACATCATAACTCCTTTGTACATAGAGCATTTGGAACTATTTGGATAACATTTAAGAGCTTGTAATTATTATTCTTCATGAGTGAAAAGTAGCAGTGTCACATGAGGCAGCAAGATGTAGGATACTCACAACTGGATTAAGAAAGCCAGGTAACACTAGGTTGAATTTTTGTGTTCAAGCACAAAAGGCTTGAGAACTGTATTGCATAACAAACAGTACTTGTCAATTCTCTTAACAAGTGGTATAGTTGAAATAGTAATTTCTTTCACATTTTCTAGTCACCAGTGGCTAAAAGCATTTCAGTAACACTGACAACTTTACTTCCACCCAGCAGAGTTCCATAAAAACATCTCATTATCCTCTTAGTTATCTGCGAATATACCAAGCCTTATTTTAAATCAATATTTTTCTATCCCTCAAATCTATTTATGAAATGCATATACTGCTAAAAAACAATCATACATCATATTCCCTTCTTATCTTAGCTGCAATACCTCTTCTGGCCATCCTATTTCAACCCCATCTAACCAATATGTCTGGAGAAAACAATGTCTTTCTTCTAGTGCTCAGACTAACATGACCATCAAATGTCTTAAATTTGCTTCTAAAGCACTTTCAAATACTGTTTGGATGTTCTTTTCTATCTCCAATTTATGCATTAACTGCCACAGGGATACCTGGATAAGATCCCTCTTCAGGACTACTAAGCTTTCATACTTAGAGCTTGTGTTGCTACCACTATCATCATCTACTTCTGATCTCTTCCTAATAAAGTAGCAATAATTAACAAAAAAATTATCTGCCAACAATGCATCTGCAACCTACTTGTAAGAATCCTACACTGCTTGTTTAAAACCCACTCTCTCTCATCATGTTTTACTACATTTATCACTTGCTTTGATTAAGACTGCAAATTTTTCAAGTTTTACTATCTGCTTCTGCAAAGTGCCACGCTTATCATGCGCTATAAATGCTACATAATGATAATTAAAGCTATTCATCTACTGCCAACAGAAATGTGCAACTGGATTAAAGCAGATTAATTTGTTTTAAACATCAGTCTCTTGACCTGGTGGAAAATAGTATCTAGGATGCCTGCTGTATTTCTAGATTAGTTTGTTTTGTTTTCTCCTTATCCCACAGATTAATTCCTATAGTTTAGCACTTTGTTCTTTTCTATAAAGAATTTAATACTTATGAGGACTCAATTTTATGACGGATTATCTTTACCAATATATTAAGCATTACAACTTCAGCAATAGCAAACACTGTGCCACTTTCCACAGATGCATGGTGACAATACACAAGGATCCCTTGATACAGCTGCCCATCACTGACACATCCCCATGCATATACTATTCACAAGTGTCTGCAAATACACTAATGCTATTAACATTCTCAATTAGATGAATATTTTTTGCAAGTGCTTCATTAAAACACTAATTCAAACAAACAAACAAACAAAACCACCCAGCAAACAACAGTAGCAAAAAACCACTTCTAACCTAATTTTAAATGAGTTCATCTTCAGGGTCAAAGAATAGAGTCTCAGCCCACACTGATATTAGCATGGTAGGCACTAAAGCACATCACATGGCTTCTGCTAAATGCCAAAGAAATAGCAGCACTAAGATTCACAAGCACAAGGCAGCCCACAACTCACATTTAGCTGTGCTGCCAGCTTATTACACCTCTTACAGCAAATTTAATGGCAAACTCTAGTCTTCTCCAGTCACTTTTCTTTACAATTATCACTCTTTGTACAGAACACTTTCAAGCTATTCCATAACAAACTATCAAAGAATAAATTGGAAGAAAATGATTTTAATAATGAGCTGAACAGCCTGCTGACTGAATTTTCCAGTTCTTCAGTGTTTGAGACACCTGTCCTTGTTTATCTTTGTTCCACCACATACTCTAGGTTAATGCCTTGTCTTACAGACATGCACACAACTGCACCTATAGAAGGATAATGTAACTGTATATTTAATTTGATTCATCACCAAGGCTTAAAATAACATATTTGCCAGAAAATAAGCCCATCATATCCTTTGCAATATTTTTCACAGTAAGGAAAAAAAAACCCAAAACCCTATACAGCTTACTGTCATTGAAGAGCTCATCATTACCCTGACCTCTGGAATCTCAGTGCAGAATTCCAGAATCAGGTTGCACCAGACACCTAGCTGTGGTGGCACAAAATATGCCCTCCAGAAACATCACAACTTAATACAAGAATCTGTAGCATTCACTTACTGCCAGGCAGCTTACTGCTAATTGGAGTCTTCTTGACCATTACCACCCACGGACCAGGCAGAGCTGCTTTGCAAAGCATTTATCAAGACAAAGCTTCTTGCAGCTATGATACAGCACAGAGAGAGGTTGTGTTAGTGGGTTTAAGAATTGGGATGTCTTAACCACACAAGTCCTCCAGGAGTACCAGAGAGGTGCAGGGAGGTAGAAAATCTTTTGTTATTTCATCCCATCATGCCTGCATCTCCCCTATATAAATGGACATTTATGCCTATTCTGCCCTTCTCTCTCTGGGCATTGTGGTGGTTCCTATCTCTGGTTCATGGGGGAGCTGGGCTTTGAGCTGGCAAGCTGAATTTCTTGCTGCACAATGCAGCCTGAGGGGGAGGGAGGACTTGAGGTATTTTGGCCTGCTGCATTTAGTTGGGGGGAAGAGCAGCTGTCAGCCTGTTTGGGGGCATTGAAGCCTCAGTTTTCGGAAGCTGTTTGCCTACGTGAGGTTTTGGAAAGGCCAGGATAGAGAACTGGGCTGAGGCCGAATATGAATTTCATGTATTTTGGTATGGTTTTGTACTGTTGGATATAGCCATGAATAGCACTTCCATTTAAATTCCCAATTCTTTCCAATCCTGTGTGGAACATTTTTCTTTTACTTCTTTGGGGAGGGGTGCTATAGTCATTATAGGTGTCTGTAATGTTATATCAGCTAGCTCAACCAGCTAGTACTGGATCCACACAAAGGTAAAAATGCAGTCTACAAATGCTTCATGGTCCAGATCACTGGAACAGCGTGAAAGACAGTCAGGATTCTCATATCAATCTCATCCTCCAAAACAAGCTAAACTAGTGGTAGTGGTGTGTCAGCCACTCCATCGAGTTTGGTGCTGCCAGCAAACTTGTTAACAGTGCAATCTGTGTCCTCATCCTGGTCATTGATGTATATATTGGCCAGGCTGGATGTGGCTCTGAGCAACCTGATCTAGTGTGAGGGGTCCCTGCCCATGGCAGGGGAGTTGGAACTAGATGATCCTTGAGGTCCCTTCCAACCCTAACAACTCTATGATTCTGTAATATTGAACAGCACCGGTCGCAGTACTGATCCGAGTGACTCCACTAGATACAGCCTTCTCACTAGACTCCATCCCATTGACAACAAGTCTGACTTCTTTCCTTTAACAAGTTCACAATCCACCTCACTACCAGATAAACCATTCACGTTAAAGGCTCAAATCAGGCGGTTTGTGTGGTCATTTCTAGACGCAGTTCCATACCGTCCAAATTTTGCTTCACCGTCTGCAGCTGCACCTCCTTAACAACACAAAGATGAGCTGATGTTTTCACTGCCCCAAAAAAAAAAAAAAGTAAAAGTTTTATAACATTGTTTTTTAAATTAAACAACCCTCTATGGAATTGGTTCATTTCCTCTATAGAGACAAAGCCAATAAACAAGATCTTAATTCCTGTATTTAGCTATGAAGTTACTTTTTGGAAAGGGGGAGGGGAGGGGAAAGGTAATTTTGCATTGAAATCAGTATTAAGACTGAAAAGAGAAGCTATTAAAAAGTTATGCTGAGAAGGAATGTTCAATACTTTCCTTTGCTTCCAATATCACTACTGAAGAATATTGTGGTTCAGATTATTACTTAACCACAGAGATGAAGTAGCAAAAATCTGAGCTTCAACGAGCAAGGAGAGGCCAAAGGGCAATTCAATAAGTTTGACTTCTTCACATTGGATGGTTCTTACAAAAATTGGCAAAGAATACTTAAATAAAAGGTTCTAAGTGTCTAAGAGCTATTAGCAGTTTTCTGAGCACCAACAGAGGTTGGCAGAAAATGCAAATAAGTCTTCCCTTTAAATTTGAGATTAAAATGAAGATCTAAGGAATTCATTATCCATACACTTTACTTCAATTCCTATGAAAAAATAATAAGCACATCATAAACACCTTAAATGTACAAGAAAATTAGCAATGTCCAACATGCTTTGTCAGGAATTTCTTTCAGTGACAGGATAACAAGCCTTTGGATTATGGAAGTGGTAGTAAGTATAATTTATCTTGACTTTACTACTTGTTGAGCCTTCCAAGACAGATCCCAAATGCAAGCATACCTAGAGAAAAAAATATATTAAGTAGTAAACATTTCACTATCAAGGTTCATGTAAAGAGATAATGCACAGGGAATAGTCTCAAATCCAGTACTTTTGAACATTTTCATTAACAAAATTGTCATAGAAAAAAGTCATCTTACTCATTTTAACAAGGACAGCTAAGATGGAAGCAGCTGCACAGATGCTGGGGAAAAGAAAATGGCAAAATTAAAAGGCTGTGAATTAGAGACATCTTGACAATTTCCAGGACTATTCCAGAAATGAAAGGAGACATGTATCAAATGTAGCAAAGACAAACCCTTCTGTTCTGTAACTGAGTAACACCTATCAACACAGCAAATGCAATCTGAAACACTTTAGTCAAGAGGCTTTGCAAAGAAAAATGAGTGTGGCATCACTGGGTTCCACACTGAATGTGAACCAACAAGGCTAATGAGAAACCTATTGAAGAGCAACAGGACCTTTCTGCTTAGCTCTAGCAAAGTCTGAGCAAATTGCATCAAGTTTTGAGCACAGAGGTTCATGAAAACTTTAGAAGAACAGCAAATTATCCAGGGAGCAGCAATGTAAATGATAATTTGTCAAAAAAAAAAAAAAAAAAAAAAAAAAAAAAAAAAAAAAAAAAAAAAAGAAGAAGAAATCACAACAGTCTTCCAATACATACATGTCAACTACCATGGGAATACACTCTCCAACACTAAATTCAGGTATGTGGTGACTTGAAGAGGGACCCTACAATATACTTCTAATTATAAAGACAATTTCATTTACATATCAAAATTAAATACCACCAACAAAACATCTTATTAGCAAAGACTTGAAAAAGCTGAATCAAATTGTCTTAAAAACAGCTGTAAAAACTGTCCTTAACAGACCAGACAAACATTCCTAAGAAATGACATAGCTATAGATGACCTCAGCACTGTGCTAAGACTAGGTGACACAGTCTTTGTGCTTTTGTCTGCACTGTTTCTTACCATTCATATTCATTTACACACGAGAAACATGAAGATGTGTCATCAGCTCAAACGGCCACTTGACTTTTCTGTAGTGAATTTATATGCACAGCTGTGGAATCTTCAAATATAGCTGAAATATCTTCCAGAATCACTCACTTCATTTCAAACTTAAATTTGTGTATCTTCAATGCTATTTATAACATCACATGACTCTTAAATATATACATAGGTCATTTATCTTTTGATACGAAAAGCCACAAAATTGGAGGTTCTATCAGAACGAAAAAAAAAACCACCTTTGGCACATATTAAGAAGTCAAAAGGAAATGCTGAAGTAAAAATCACAAGCACACAACTTATTATACCTTTTTGTGAACTGCAGTAGTATATTTAGTACACAGTTGCTTATCATCAAGAGGAGATGTCTTTAAGAAGGGGTTTTTTTGCCTTTTTTTTTTCTTTTTTGCAGTTTTGAAGGCCCTTTTGAGTATAATCATATCATATACCTCCAGAGCACTGTGTTTCATTTTATCTCAAGTCCATGTTATCACTCTGTGACCGGTTTAGGCTGTGCCTTAAGAAATGGATGCTTTCTGAACACTCTGTCTGAATGTATTGAAAACAAAGATATGCTAAACTGATTTCATTGGTAGAATGCAACTGTAAGTTTTTTAGTCTGTTTAGTCTGTTCAGTCTGCTCTTCTCTCTGTCCTGTGAGCTGGCCTGTTTCTCTCTGAAGCAACAGCTTGCGGAGCACAGTGACCTTGGATTAACAGAGCTAACCAGATAAGAAAACTAACTCTTGCATTCGCGTTGAACTAATAGAATTTATTTTTCTCTTTAATTACCTTCCTTTCTCTTTCTATCTAACCCTTTTTTTTTTTGAAAGAAAAGGGGAGGTAGGGAGGGAGAAGGGGGAACAGGCCGAACTCCCCTGGCTGCAGGGGGGAAAAGGTCTCCTGTATTGCATACATTGCTGTATATTTCTGTATATATTGTAATTATTGTATATTTTTTTACATATTCATTGCATTCCATTTCTGCTTGTAAATATAGCTTTCATCTGCTTCTCTGGCTGAGTTAGCTGTGGTTTTTATCTTTAGTGTGTGTGGGGGAACTTTCTCCACCCTGACACACACTCAGGCTGAAATATACAGCTTCTCTCATTCACACACCTATAAAAGTATGGCAGACGAAACTGGATAAGGAAGCAGTTTTTATGCACAGCTTCATTGCAACCACACAGGCACAGCGCAATTGAATACTTTACATTTAGAAAGTTTTTAGGATTAGACTGTATCAGTGGTACCACAGGAAAACCTTTGGCTATATTCACTTTGAAGAGTCTCAGAATAATTATTACTGAAACCAGGTGATCGCAGCAAGTGTAACAGCAGACTAGACATAGGATACAACTGAAGCTCTGGTACCTTCCTAATTATAAAAATCAGGAAAGGATTTCTCCAGAACACAGTGACAAAAAAGTTTCATTCTGCTTTATATATTTACAGTTACATCTCCATATACATTGCATCCTCTGGAGAAGAGAGAACAGGTCTTCCTTCTCCCTCAGAAAGTTAAAAAGTTATTGCACTGCATCCTGCACAATAATCAGTAGGTGGTATTTCAGTGTCTGTTAGCTGTCAGGTGACCATTTTGTAGCTATTCACAGTTGCAGTGAAAAAGCTGAAGGAAAGATTTGGGAAGAACTCCAAATTTTAGAGACATTTGTATGGCACAGCAGGCATTGCTCATTTCTATTGGGAAAGGGATTTTTTTGTTTTTCTTTTTCAGATGCTGGATGAGAAGTGCTATAGAGCTAGAAGTAGTGATAGAGAACATTTCAGCAGTCTAATGAAGAATTTCCAAAAGCTTCTTGACTGACAACTTGGTCTTTTAAATAAGGGAAACTAATAGATGAAACAACCCCAGAGAACAACATTCAGAAAACCCTGCCCCGGAGTATGAAGCCTACTCCTGTCATTTAGAAGGGTCATTGACTGAGGTTATGGAACAGCAATTCCCAATGCATCACACAAGCTTAGCCAGGATGCAACTGAATGCTGATCTTAATTTTGAAAGTGAATTTCTTCATGTGAAAGAAAATTTATCAGTCTGGTAACTAACAAGGAGATCTGGGGATTACAAGGAAAGACTACAACTAAAGGCACACAGGGAGGGGAAAGGGAACAATAACCACTGACACCAAAGGTAGCAGTTTAAGCTACCAAATCTCTTTTCTGTAAAATATGTTAAATAATATTCTTGCCTCTTCCCTTCCTCTGCTCACCAGGGCAGAACAAAAAACTTAGGTACAGTGATGTCTTTACAGAAACAACCAGACTACCTGCCTGGCTAGTACCACTAACACTTTTTACTTTCAGCTTTATCTTTATACAAAACAATTCCAGCTGCATAACCCAAACCTCTAGATTACACAAAAAAATTCAACCAACTCAATTTAAAAGCAGTTACCTTCACAGTCTAGCATTTTACTTTAATCGATGTTCTTTCATGTCTTGCAACATCCCTTCTCTCCTGCATGTTAAAAATGTGGCATATTTTTAACTGAATCCATTGAGCTTTTCTCCAGTTAGAGGCCCAAGAGGCTGAGGCAGTCAGTAGATGCTTGTCAAGGATTGAGGTGAACCTGCTGCTGTTATTCATACTGTGCTGCAGACATGCCAGCTTCAAAAATAAAAGAGCTGACTGGAACAAGGTATTATAGGGCTTGAGGCAACATGGGAGGCTTCCTGTTCTGGTTGCTGTTTCTGGGTTCTTGGGTGTGAGCTCTTTTCCACTTGGATGGCGGCAAGGCATGTGGGAGTCAGGTAGCTGCTGGCTGGTTTGGGTTTATGTTTTATGCTGCTTTTTTCCTATATTTTACTCTGCTGCTTCTACAAATAGGCTAAGCTAAGGTAATCATGTATTGTATTATTAATTAGATTATTGCTCATGATATCTCATGTTATATTAAACTCCTCTCTCTCTCTCAACCCTGACTTGTGTGTGTTACTCTTCCCCTCACTTCTGTGTTGGGGGAGCAGGCACTTTAGCCCTTGACTAATGGTTCAGACAAGCATGCCAGAAGGCAGATTAGCACTGTGAAAACTGCACTCAAATTTTTGCAGCAACAGGTGTTCACACTCTAGCTTGCCCTTGAATTATACATTTCACATTTTTACTTGAACAACCAATTTGCCCTTGAATACATGTCCAACATTTTCACTTAAAGAAAGCAGCAGACAAAAATATAAAACAAAACACTTTTACATTTGCTTTTTAATTCTCTCTCAGGCAAAAGCTCATGGATAAAACCAGAATTCTTCCTGCAGATTTGCCCACTCCTAGGAAAAGATCTTTACTTTGCCGTTAATCTATCAGCACCTCATCTCACAGCTGCCATGTAGAGAACCTTCCTCACTTCAACAGCTGTGAGCAATACAGCTGTTTGCAGGTATCCATGCCCCTCCCCAAAATGGGAGCATCCTGCAAGCACTACAGCATCACTTTAGCTTTTTCTTCATGTGACAAATATCATGCCATAGGTGGTCTTTTGAAAGGCCATCACTGCGACCACTGAAATTTACTTGCCACTCTCCTTCCTTTTTACACCAAGAAATAATTAAAACTCTGTAAAATCAATGCAGACAGTAGGCCTAAAAGCAGGGGCTGGCAGATGTGGAATTGGAACATTTGGCAGGTAACAATTTTAAAGGTGACAGGGGAAGGAAAAGGTGAGAAAAGGAAAGGAGTCATCACCATTTTCCCTTGGAGCATGTATGAAAATTAATTTCAAGTGATCACACAAAGGAAGTTGCCAGGAACCAGTTACAGCAACAGGGGAAATCAGCATTCAAAATTCTTATGGCTGTGATCAAATTACAAAGAATAAAATTAGCCAGAGAAAATCAAATGGAATGGCACTTTATTTACCTTCCTTTGTTCTACTTTATTCCACTGAGAGAAATTAAAGCATACTTTCTTTTACAAAAAAGCCACAGGCAACGATGTCCTGTGCATCTGCACAGACTTACAGCACAAAAGCGAACAAAAAGGAGGTGTAGCAGCTTTTATCTCTTAGCAGTTTGTACAAACCCTGACAGCTTTGCTGCTTGAAACAGTCAAAACACAGAAATAAAGTTAAAAAAAGTCTGAAAAGCATTGCATCAGAAGCAAGAAGTGGTTTTCATTTTCTGCTGGTGGAATTGTCAGGAGTGAAGAGAAGAGGGAGGAAGGACTCATTTTTTTAATTTTTTTTATCAACCAACACAAGAGTCAGAGCAGTTACCTCATGCAGACCACTCTCTCTTCCCATGTAGTGACACTGCATTTCTACAGCAGATAGCAACTATATTTATGCACTTTTGCTCAGAATAAAAGCAAACTTGTTTTTCACTTTAGAGCACCTGCCAAAATGTTGCATCACAAGAACAAAACAGACAATGCTACAGCAATTGGGCACATGAGAGTCTTCTGTAACTCAGTGCCTAGTCATGAAGTTTTATGTGTCTTTTTGTCTTTCCAACACGTCCATTTAGTCCGGTCACCTTGTCTGTAACAGCTCCAGGCTCCCTTATGGTCTCAAGCCTCAGTACTCCAAGTATAGTAATGACCGACTGCCAGCTCTTAACAGTGTATTGACTGACTTTAAAAGCAATCCCAGAAAATCACCTTTAGGTGAAACAAGACCACGAAATTCATGTCATCATTATAAACTAAGTAAGCTGTTTTTCCTTCTGAAGTGTCTTTAATTTAATTTTATTTGTCCCTAAGTCACTACACAAATGTCATTGCCAAAGACTTATCTCTTCTAAAGATGCTGGGACAGTACCAAAACAGTCATAAAATCTAAACATACTTTATAATCAAATTAAACAATGCTAAACAAGACAAATCATTATGCTTAGGCTTTTTGCCTTGGGCTCTCTATGATGATGTAAATCACAGATCCCGTTCACGTCCTATGTAATTGAATTGAAGCCCAAAAAAAGAGATGGTTTAGAGCCTTCCTATACTTCCCCTAGATCCTGTTCTAGATCTGTCATTCAGAGTATAACAACTACCACTTAAGTATCCTCTCATACAAGAAAAAAAGGAAGGAAAAAAAGATATGTTCTATGCACACATGGTCCACCTTTGTCCTGTTTTAAAAAAAGCATAACATAATGATACATATAATACATATATGAGGCACCTATCACATCTGCAGAAATCCTACTTTCAGTAGCTTTATTTTGGGCTGTGTCTTTTTTTGTTTGTTTCCATCTTTTTGGTGATCATGTTTCCCCTTTTCTTTCAGACCTTAACATGTCTGTAACATTCAAGCACTTTTACTTTCAAAGTGGCCCTTAATGGCCACCTCAAAGACCATCTATAAGTTGTATGCACACAGACTGGTATAATTTCTAGCAGCTCTTGCCTGGAACAAGAGACTTACTGTGAGCATGCTGACAACCAAATTTATTAAATATGCAAAAGTAACACAGTTAGAGGGCTTCATTTATTTTCTTTTGCAGCTGTTACTTTTCTGCTCAGCCTATAATTCTTCTCTTTTCCTGCAATAATGTTCATTAAGCTTCAGCAGAACCAGTGTGACCACACTCTCACCACCACAACCAGCTTGATCCTCCAGGTAACGTATTTTCTCAACAATGTACTAGACCTCAATGATGTTAAAGCCTGTGTTTGCTCACTAACAAAAACTTCATTGCCTTCTCAAATTTTGATTAGGAACCTCGAACCCTAATGATTAACATATTTAATCCAATGCATGATATAGTCTTCTTAGACTAAAGCATAACCTTGAGTTATTCTTCAAGCAACTTGAGTTATTCTTCGAGCAACTGATGTCGTTTACCCGGACTTGAGCAAAGCCTTCGACACTGTCCCGCACCACCTCCTGGTCTCCAAGCTGGCGACACATGGGTTTGATGGATGGACCACTGGATGGATAAAGAATTGGCTTGATGGCCGCACCCAAAGAGTGGCTGTCAACGGGTCCATGTCCCAATGGAGGCCAGTGACAAGCGGAGTCCCTCAGGGATCAGTCCTGGGACCTGTCTTGTTCAACATCTTTGTGGGTGACATGGACAGTGGCATCGAGTGCACCCTCAGCAAGTTTGCTGATGACACCAAGCTGTGTGGTGCAGCAGACACGCTGGAGGGAAGGGATGCCATCCAGAGGGACCTGGACAGGCTGGAGAGGTGGGCACAAGCCAACCTCATGAGCTTCAACAAGACCAAGTGCAGGGTCCTGCATCTGGGTCGAGGCAATCCCAGGCACAAATACAGGCTGGGCAGGGACTGGCTGGAGAGCAGCCCTGAGGAGAGAGACTTGGGGGTGCTGGTGGACGAGAAGCTCAACAGGAGCTCTCAATGTGCGCTTGCAGCCCGGAAAGCCAATCAGATCCTGGGCTGTATCAGGAGAAGTGTGGCCAGCAGGTCAAGGGAGGTGCTTCTCCCCCTCTACTCAGCTCTGGTGAGACCCCACCTGGAGTACTGCGTCCAGTTCTGGAGCCCCTATTACAGGAGGGATGTGGACGTGCTGGAGCGTGTCCAGAGAAGGGCCACGAGGATGATCAGAGGGCTGGAGCACCTTTCCTATGAGGACAGACTGAAGGAGTTGGGGCTGTTCAGTCTGGAGAAGAGAAGGCTCCGAGGTGACCTCATTGTGGCCTTCCAGTATCTGAAGGGGGCCTACAGGAAGGCTGGGGAGGGACTTCTCAGAATCTCAGGTAGTGATAGGACTAGGGGGAATGGAATGAAACTGAAGGTGGGGAGATTCAGGCTAGATGTGAGGAAGAAGTTCTTCACCATGAGAGTGGTGAAGCCCTGGAATGGGTTATCCAGGGAGGTGGTTGAGGCCCTGTCCCTGGAGGTGTTTAAGCCCAGGCTGGACGAGGCTCTGGCCAGCCTGATCTAGTGTAGGGTGTCCCTGCCCATGGCAGGGGGGTTGGAACTAGATGATCCTTGTGGTCCCTTCCAACCCTGACTGATTCTATGATTCAGTTCAATCACGTTTAAGATATTAAGCACACATTAGCCAAATCTACCTGGCCTTAATTACACATATGCCAGTAGAAAATGACCAATTGAGATGTGACACATGTGCATTCTGATAGACTATAAAACTTTGCTGGAGAACGTAATAAACATCTTTGCTTGCTTACATCTGGTCCTGAAAGCATTGCTCCGAGGCGAATCCGAACAGCTATACTATTACAAGTTTTCACATTTTCTGTTGCTTACTTGTTGAATGGAATCTCCACACAACCATTTCTTTTAGATCACGTGTTAATCTAAAGCCAGAGACTCATTAGAAATGCAGGGAAAACAGTTGCTCTTCAGCCACACTACAAGACCATTCCACCAGAATATACTACACATCATAGCTGTTGTCTGCAGTTTGGCATGTGTTCCAACTACTCATGTTGCCAAATGAAGAGAGTCTTTTATGCCGCAGGAACAGCTTAGTAGCCACAGACAAGCTCAATTAGCTGGCATATTACACAAGCAGGCTACAGTTCCAGCCCTCCTATTGCAGTCACTTACCAGCAGTATTAAATAAAACCATGCTTTAAGTTCTAGCAACGCTATTCCCTCTAACACTTCTCCTTTACTGAATTGACTCTAATATATATCTGAAAATACTTTTAGCTGGTACCTTCAATTTCAGAAGATGCTTTAGAAAAGGACTCCTGAAGCTAGTCTATATTTTAGACTTTTCCACTCAAATGTATTATTGAATAGGTTTAAACAGGAGAGTTTTTCTACAGGATAAAGCCTGCTAGTCCTCAGAATGCTATTACAACTACCAAAAATTTCTCCACAATCACAAAATTCAATGGCTGGTTTGGGGTTTTGTGGGGTTTATTTTGTCTGCTTTGTTTTATTTTCCACTCTTCTCCAATTAAAACAATTTTTGGCATTGTAGTTCAAAGCAGGCACAGAATTTAATGATGTTTGCTAAATACATCCTGCCCCTCCACACCCCACTTCAGTCACATATCATAAGAAACACTTGCAAAATGTGTATTCAGGTGTTTCTGGAAGAGTGCCAGCCTCTCCTTATGTAAAGGGTCATTATCACACCTCTGTACCATCCCATAGCACCAGAGGCTTGAAATCTTGAAGTTTAGCATTTCAACATAAGACAAGAAAGAAAAGGGAGTTCAGATAAAATTAACATTTTTTAAAATCTCTAACCAAGTCCAAAAGTCATATAATCCACTTCTTTTCTTACGCTAAACAATTGTAACCAAACCTGTGTGAAGGCCTTACCACATCAGCTTCATGAGAGACATGGCTCATAGAAGGTCACATCCAAATTATTCAACAAGACCTCTTGGTTACCTCCTTAATTTTTATTTAGAAGTACACTTGCATAGAGGAAACAGTGCTTTGTTTCTGCATTATAAAGTAATGAGTCTTGCACAATCTGGCTGTTTGGCTAAATGATCTGCTTACATATAACAGCTAAATTGTTTTCGACTGTGTTCTTATTGAGGGCTATGGAAAGAAATTCCAGAGCTAATTTTTCACTGCACCATATGGGCTATACGAAGTGAAAGATAATGGCCTACAAATAGCTATACATCTATCTCAGTGAAAACAGCTGAGGGACCGCTGTTAGCTCCTGATACAAACACATAGCAAAGAAGAGAAACTACACTGAGAGGCTTTTTTTTTTTTTCCCCTTTCTTTCTTTCCCCATTTTCAACCTCTTCCAAAAGAGGAAAGTGTTGTGCTTAGTAATAAAGAAATACTAAACAGGAAGGGTGCAGGTGTGTGTATTTTGTGTAATCTGTAACATTTTTGCTTCCATCCTGATCAGAGGAACCCCAACTTTAAGAAGTGGTACATTTCATTTAAATTCTCAAGTTTAAAATTTGCTTTCAGAAAAGAAAAAGAAAAAGAGCAGACAGACAACTATTTCAACTATTTTGCAATGTTGGAACTTGGAACAGATGAATATTACTTTCGCAGTGAGCAGTAAGAGAAAATACCAACCAAGAGTTATAGTATTTGACATGGAAGATTCAAAATTAAACATGAAGGGACACGGATTAGTTTGGAGTTTAAAATGCATTCTTCCTTGAAAAAAAAAAAAAGGAATAGAAAAGCATAGTCCAAAATGAGTCCAGGTGACAAAAAGCAGCGACCTCAGATGACTGTTCTAGGACCACATCCCAAACCCAGCCCAATTAACACTAATTGGTCAGCAGTCGCAGAAATGCCAAGAATTGAGAAAGCATTGAAAACCAAAGTCTCAGGCTCTCCCCAGGAAGGATGCTTTCTTCAGGTCAGAAAATTTTAACACCAGTGTGGAGAACCTAGCAATTCCCCCGTTACCACAACCCCAGGCCCATACATGCTGGGCTCATCAGCACCAGCAGCATTTTGATGTATTCCTTCACTTGCAACACCTACCATATTTACCAAACACCAGAAACCACCAGTAAATACAGTTCTAGTATTACTATGAAGAATTGCTTTCTGTAGCACAACACAGGACATCAATGATCAGGAATGCCATTGCCATCTTCCACCACATTCAATTACCCAGCTTTACAGAAAAGTACATCAAGAGTGCCCAGCATGAAAATATCACAGGACAGCCAGAGAAATGCACAGGGCTGCAATCGGTGGATATGAAACAGGAAGCTTGTAAAGCAGCTTTGGAACATGAAGTGTCATAGCAGTTAGTCCTGATTAAAACAGAAGAGAAGGTAAAAGGCAGGGCAGAACTCTGAATATCTGAGGACTAGCAGTGACAGGACAGCAAACAGCATCATTTTCCCATAATGAGTGCAGGTTTTTATTAAAATAATCTCAAATTATACGTATGAGACAGAAGACAGTCACTTCTCCAGATGAGAATTGCTGAGGCATAGTTCTTTTAGGAACCTAATGCTTCAGGACTTCATGAATTTGGGCATGGTAATTGAGCTCTAAAGGAAAGGAAAAAAAATTGCTCCACGAAAAATGGCAGCAATCAAAAATCACTGTAGTAAAATACTACAGTGAGATGGTCTCATACATCAAATATTGATCCAGCTCCTGTAAACACATGAAGTTCATAGAAGTCAATTTTCCCATTAATCCTACATTCATGCCTTAATATAACTAACCCATATTTCATATTCTTTTTAATTCTCACTTGAAACAGCAAAATATTTTCAGCTCAAAAATCATACTTGCCTTTAAATGTAAGAGGATTCTAAAAGCATGTCCTGAAATACTTCACTCATCTCCTTTATCTTTCTTTCCTCCCTTCCAAAATAATACTGAAATGCTATTAAAAAATAAAAATATCCTCAACCCCATTCTCTCTCCTGCTAAGTTGCATTCTGCCTGCAAATAGGAAAGATTGGTACAGCAGTTAAAAATGTCAAATTAATGAACCTTGATGTCATCTCTCATTTTGTTTCTCCTTGTTCTCTCACCCTAGGGAAACAATTTTATTTCTAGAGAAGCCTGATACATATATATGATACATACAATACACACAGCACTAGAGAGCAGAGTCCTTCTGTAAAAATGGATTAAAAAAACTCTACTCACTCATTTGGCACTGATCATAATTAGACAAATAGCAAAACAAAATGGTTACAATCAGGTCAACCTCATCATTCGAGATGTGCACAATCTTTCTCTGACAGAAGACAGTGGCACACCTTGAGTTTTGAAAACATCCTCTAAAAAGGCAAAAGGCAGGGGATGGTTAGATGATGGAAGATTTATGCTAAGGAGGAGAGGCTGAGGGATCTCGGGTTGTTTAGCCTGGAGCAAAGGAGGCTCAGGGAGACCTTACTGCTCCCTACAACTACCTGAAGGGAGGTTGTAGCCAGGTGGGGGTTGGTCTCTTCTCCCAGGCAGCCACCACTAGAACAAGAGGACACAGTCTCAAGCTGTGCCAGGGGAGGCTTAGGCTGGATGTTAGGAAGGTGATCTTCATAGAAAGAGTGACTGGCCATTGGAATGTGCTGCCTAGGGAGGTGATGGAGTCACCGTCCTTGGAGGTGCTTAAAAAAGGATTGGATGTGGTACTTGAAGCCATGGTTTAGTTAGTCATGAGGTATTGGGTGATAGGTTGGACTTGATGATCTCTCAGGTCTTTTCCAACCTTACTGATTCTATGCTATGTTGAAGTGCCTTATCACAGCCACAAACACACACACAAAAAAATCAGAAAAGCACCAAATGTCTGCCTGTACCACACTGCTACAGCAGAAGGATTCACAAATGAACATGAGCAAAAAAATCAGCACAAAAAATCGCTATTTAAAAACAGGACATTCCTTTTGATAGGAAGTAGGCGACACAGTTACAGCTGAAAAATGCTGCACTGTATTTTTGACTATTTTAGTCTTCACTCATAAGCTAATAGAGCACTACTACAGAGAATCATGGAAAATCCCAAGCTGGAAGACCTCTAGAGGTCATACAGTCAAAATCTCCTGCCTATTTCAGGAGCCAATTTCAAAGGAATGTCTAGCTGCTAAGGGCCTTATCCACTACATTTTTAAACACAACAGTCTTTAGGGGCAGCTCACTACAGTGCTGTGCTACAATTGCTGTGCAGAACAATTGCCCTTACACCCAATTCCTCTGATGCAGTTCATTCCAATGGACTCTTTCTTCATAAAGCTCCTGCAAACAGCATGGGTCCACATCCATTTGCCATAGTAACAACCCACCAGGTATGCAGGGACAGCACTCAGAAACACCTAGAACCTTCTCCATTCCAAATTAAATGAAGTCATCTTGCTCCACGTCTACTCCTACACCATGTGCTCCAGCCCCCAGGCACTGCACTCTCCTCAGTCTTTCAGTTATAGCTGAAACTGTGGGCCTGAAACCGACCACATAATTCTAAACACAATGTCCTGAGTAGACAGGAACAATCACTTCTCCCTATTTGACAGCAACAATCTTTCTCACACAGCCTATACCAATACATTGACTTATTCCTTCCCAGATGCAAGAATTACTTTGAGGTCTTTTGGTTACTTTAAAAAAAAAATCTTTACTGGCTTCTAGTCAGCCCATCCCTCCCCACCTGAGGCTCCAATGAATGTGAACATCTTGACTGCTTCTCCACAATCTGGTATCATTCACAAAACTGCTGATGATGCACTTGTTTCCACTGTTCAGATTCATAACAATGCTGAACAGTACCAGTATCAATTCCAACCCTTGATGAACACCAACAATCCAGCCAGCTGTCTTCCCATCTTTTGGATAATCTGTCTTGTCCATATATCCCTAATTTGGACTATCAGAGACTACATCAAATGTCTTCTGCTTTCCTTTCATCCAAAGAATGTCAGCTTTCTCACAGAAAGCAATCAGGTTGGGCAACGTTCTTAAAATCCATGCTGGCACCTCACAGTAGTCTTCCGGTTCTTTTATGCTCAGAAATGGCTTACTGAATGAAACCATTGCTTGGGGACTTATTAAAACATTTTAAGGACTGAGGACATATGGGGTTTGGGGAAAAAAAGACTTTGTGAGTTTCATCAATCTTGCTATCAAAAGGTCTTCCCAGTACTAAATCTACAAGGTTGTTTCTTGAAATTCTGCCCATTTTTCTGAGCTCCATCTTCAATCACAACCAGATTCCACATCTATAGCAATCACTTGTCTTCATGAACCAGCTTATGCCATCCTCAGGAAGAGAGCAGAAGTTTTCAGGATCTTACATCTCTCTAGTTTATCAAAACAAAAATATCCTTCCAAGACGCCACTGACTTCCTTTTCTTAAAAATAGATCCTTCCAAAATTTGAAAGGGAATTAATCTGTAGCATGATAACAATTAACAAGTGACATCTTGCTTACATATCAAACCCCTGACTATGCTTGTCTTTTACTGATAAACTGTGTAACAGGGTGCAATCTGATACCAATTAAGATTAAATTCCATTATAATTCTTTTATTTCCAATATAGTTACTGTATTTGCATTTTTTTTGTGTCCATAATTCTAATTTTCATGTCTTCTGACTTTATGGATAGTCATTTCCAGCCTTCACCTACCTCATTTATTTTAATACCATTAAAAACTTTCTCCTGTCAGCCTTCCATTACTTATGTAGTTGCTGTGATTATTCTAAACAAAAAAGACAGAAACAAATTAATATTCATCTCCCAAAACTTTTCGATGCCTATCTTTCCAGTATTCTCCCACCAGTTTTCAAATTTCCAACTTTTAATCCATATCCCAAAAGAAATTATGCCCATCTCATTCATTTTAAGTGACTGTTGATTTATGTGCATTCTTAGCCTATTCACAAGTCTCCAAATTATGAGATGTTATTGTCCTTTCGGTCACTAAAACCATGATGCCATCATATTGCACTTTAAGCTCTGTATGTCTTCATTAGCTGTCTTCATTCTGCTTACAACACCCTCAAAGTCAGGTTTAATCCCACCCCTGCACATACACAGTCACAGAAGCACAGTTCTATCGTCATGCTCAACACAAAGTAGGCATTTCTGGATGTGAGTTGTTTTTCAAAACAGTAAATCCTAAACTCGAGAGATGTTGATCATCGGATATTATTTACTAAATCTCCTGTTTCAAAATAGAATTATCCCACCCACCCCCGAATGTTAGGGGCTGGAAGGGACCTTGAAAGATTACCTAGTCCAACCCTCCCGCCAGAGCAGGATTACCTATACCAGATCACACAAGAACGCATCCAGGTGGGTCTTGAGTATCTCCAGAGAGGGAGACTCCACAACCCCCATGGACAGCCTGTTCCAGTGTTCTGTCACCCTCACAATGAATGTAATTCTACACCTAATGAGAATGCCCCTTATTACTAGTAGTACATTATCAAGTAGTTTAGACTTAACTTTCTCACCTACAAAAAGAAATTTTCTGCATAATTCAGCAACACTTTCTATGACAGAGGCACTGCTTCATTTTCCAGTCAACAATTAGCCTAATACAGTAGCCTGCTTCAAGACATGCTTCCAAAATTAACTTCTGTTGTCACTTTTACTATTCAATAAATATGTACTATGTCACTGCTATAAAGCCTCCTCTTTATCCATACTTACAGAATACAGAATTAACCAGGTTGGAAAAGGCCTTTGAGATCATTGAGTCCAACCTATCACCCAATACCACCTAATCAACTAAACCATGGCACTAAGTATCATAGTATCAGTCAGGGTTGGAAGGGACCACAAGGATCATCCAGTTCCAACCCCCTGCCATGGGCAGGGACACCCCACACTAGATCAGGCTGGACAGAGCCTCATCCAGCCTGGGCTTAAACACCTCCAGGGATGGGGCCTCAACCACCTCCCTGGACAACCCATTCCAGGGCTTCACCACTCTCATGGGGAAGAACTTCCTCCTCACATCCAGCCTGAATCTCCCCACCTTCACTTTCATTCCATTCCCCCTAGTCCTATCACTACCTGAGATCCTGAGAAGTCTCTCCCCAGCCTTCCTGTAGGCCCCCTTCAGATACTGGAAGGCCACAATGAGGTCACCTCGGAGCCTTCTCTTCTCCAGACTGAACAGCCCCAACTCCTTCAGTCTGTCCTCATAGGAGAGGTGCTCCAGCCCTCTGATCATCCTCGTGGCCCTTCTCTGGACACGCTCCAGCACGTCCACATCCCTCCTGTAATAGGGGCTCCAGAACTGGACGCAGTACTCCAGGTGGGGTCTCACCAGAGCTGAGTAGAGGGGGAGAATCACCTCCCTTGACCTGCTGGCCACACTTCTCTTGATGCAGCCCAGGATCTGATTGGGTGCCTCATCCAGTCTTTTTAAACGCTTCCTTGATTACCTGTATTTCACACCTGAATATGATCAAGTGCCAATGAACAGCACTTTAAGTTATGTATCCCTAAAATAAAAGAACCATAAGATATATACTTCTGATGCATCATTTCTTTTCACAGCTGAGGAAATCAGGAACTCACCTAAGATACCATGTATCACTTCAAGAGGGAAGGCTCAGGTTGGATGAGGTTCAAGATTTCAAGTATTTTAAATGAAGTGAGCTTATTATTTGTTTTTAAAGAGGGTTTGTCTCAAGAAGTTGTCACAAGAAGAAAAGAGAAAATACTCTCTTGGGTACTAGCTATGTTCCTCAGGCTGTTCTCCAGTGGACGAATGTTCCAGTCTCTGCATGCTAGCATTGCTTTTCAAAAATACCACAGAATTTCCACAAGCAGGATACTCATTTACCTGTCTGACAGACACACATTACTCCTCCATCTCTGTCAGGGAAGTTAGAGAAAGCTTCCCAATTTCCCACTTCATTTTCATAAATAACATTGTAGCTCTGGTCTCTCAGAAGAGATCTATCCTTTTCTACCTTTGTCATGAATATTTGCTGTTCCAAATAAAATTCTAAATTCATTCTAATTTGAGCTAGCTGGTTCTATCTAATAGATGAAACTCTTTAAGGAACAGTAACACATTAGTAAGAACACAGAGCAGATGACGGCCCCTATGAAACATTTTTTCTAGTTGTTCATTTTGAGTGTCAAAAACATTCAAGAGAGTTACAAAACCATGCTGCTAGCAACAGCAAAGCAAAACTTAAAACACATTGTCCTGATAATGCATGCTAAATGTACATGTTTCACCCTGGTATGTCACTTATTTCAGTGTAAAAGAATCAAATAGCAATACTAGTGAAAAGTTACATCTAGCAAAGCTCACCTTGATATTGAAGAAATTAGGAAAGAAAAGGCTTCAAAAGAAGAAAAGTCCTAAATCCTGGGTTTCCTGGTTTTCAGCAATACTGTACTGTGTCAAAATGTTTATGTTTCTGCTCTAAAGAAATTTGCAAAATGAAGACTGTGATCGCTGAATGTTACTAGTACACAAAGCTGCTATGCTGCTAGTAAGAGAAACAATTATGACTTTCCCTCACAGTTCAATAACAAAGCCTTGTTTATTCTTTTACAAACAGTGCAGTTTCAAACAAACACTAACTTCAGGACTTTGTCTTAAATGTTCAGTGGCACTTTTTAAACTGTTTCTTTTACTGGCAAGCTGTTATGCTTCAGAGGACACTTCACATGAAACATTTAGATGCTAATTCATGAAGCACATACCCTGTAATACAATGCAGTAATTCATGCACTCATAGTAACTATACTAGTGTATCCACAGAGTTCACAAGACATGCACAAACTTGTGAAATTCAAAAGACAGAAGTACACACAGCACTACAAGAAATTCTTCTTGACATAGTTGCTTTTACTTTGTAATTTCCATAATGTTTTCTCATCCAAGTATTAACATTTCCATCACCAGACCCCTATATATCATTGGCTTACATTGACATCTGCTGGAAGCGACTGGGATTGTAAAGCATTCCTTTTTTCCTCAGTGTCTGGTTTAACTCTACAGGCAGCCCGATATTTCTACTTGCAGTAAAGTAAGCACAGGTATCCAAAAAAAACCCTAAGCAGTGGGACATTTTAAACAAACTTTAAAAGATACAATGTGAAATTTTAAGCCACAAAAAAAATTCCCAAGGCTATTGCTGCACAGATGCTTTATCAGAAAATGTGCTTTAGAAATATCTTTGAAATTTCTTTTAACTACTTTTGAGGTAGATTCAAGCTCAACAAATTGAGAATCCACCCATTTACTAGTCTCTCAGGCTAATTAGCAAATAATTATTACTGCAAGAGTCACTAAACAGTTCTGCGACAAACATTGTCACATATAAGCCCATATACAAAAATGTGACTAAATAGGTTTTAAAACACTTAGTTTACTAGTGTTTATGAAAAGACAATCAAAAACCATGTCTTTACATTAACGGAGGCTTGCCTTATTCACAAAAGCAACCCGAGCTGTTTAATGGTATAGTTGATAAAGACAAGAATAACTGAACCATGCTTGTTAAAATAGCTTGCACATACACAAACTACTATCATTCTTCATGACAAAGATATACCTCTTCGTACAGCTTCGGAAACAGAAGCACTTTGAAACACCCATTTGAAAACAAGGTAATTTTCCCTCATGCCAGAACTACTTCTATAAGCCTCACTGTTATGAGCCAGATACCCCATTACACCCTTTTCTTACTTCCAAATTCTACTGTAGAGATGCAATCTCTTTTACTTGATACCATTTTTGTATGTCTCATAATAGAAAATATATCTCAGATTGAACCAATTATCATGAGTTATGATGGCTTTGCTTTATCATCAGAACAAGGCTGTGGTCATGTGCTTTGGCTTTCACACGTCTTGTATGCACAGCTTGAACAAACACAGGCATTTTTAAAGTATCACAAGCAGCAAGAATGTAAAAGGGAAAAAAAAAAAAAAAGAGGTAAGTTCTAAGGCAGCCAAATAGAACTTCTGTAAGTTTATGTCAGGATACAGCTGAAGGCCTCTCCAATTTCACATTTTTCTAAAGTTACAAAGCAGGATCCTTATCTCAAAGTCCAACAGTACACCACTGCATGATCATTCCACAAAGATCAGTTTGAATTGTTTTACTGTGTTTTATTTTAACCTGAATGATCCGACTAATTAAAAAAAAAAAGAAACCCAAGGGTTTTCCTAGATGTCTTAGATCATTATCACAGTATTAAAGTTCCAAACTACTAAAACTGTTAAGACGAAACAGAAATAGCCACCAGAAGAGGTAACAACAAAAACACCAATGTCAACACGCAAATTTTCCTCCAACTTTTCCTTATTTTCTTTCTCTGACAGAACTCTATAAATACAGGCAAGTCAACATTTCTTGGATGCATATTAGTCTGCTGAAGTCATTCCTAATTAAGTTCCATAAAGCTCAAACCCGAAAACAGTGGGCACAGGACAACAGTTATTCTACATAATGGGTAACCGGGAGTTAAAGTACTGCAATTACCAAGAATCATCCAACTCCTTTGAAAGAGGAGATGTGGTAGCATTTTACAGAAGATCACTTAACAGTAACAGTTTCCTCCTGGACACTTCAATGGTCGGCAAGAAAGCACTTTAAAACAAAAACAAAAAACCCCACTGACAAGCAGCATGGGCTTTTGTACTGCTTTCTTCACAATAACACACGCATGAGAGCATGGCAGACTTTACCCACACACTAGATAGTCTAGGTACTTTTGACACTCTTCCCATTCCTGGTTTTTTTTCTTTTTCTTTTCTTTTTATCTCAGAAAGAAAACTGCTAGCATTAGACACTCTCAAGATTTAGGATTTACATTCTTACCTTACAAAGCTTCTGGTAACGAGGAGAAGAAACTGCCATCCTCTGTAATCGATGCAACAACAACACAACTTTCTGCAGAGACGTTCTCACCACAGCCATCATTTTAAGTTTGCCACACTTCTGAAGACACCTCAGAATTTGCATTATAAATGAAGAACAACTATCATTTCCTCCCGGTCACTGGACAATGATTTGCCGGCATTCTGAGCATGCTCTCTTCCAGGACTGCTTTTGCAAGCCACAGGCTTTATACGTTTCAAAGGCAAAGGAGGTTGATATAGCATAAGTTTCTCTCCAAAAATAATCCCACAGAATAAATGCAAAAACAAGAGCCTTCACAGATTCTTCTAACCCGTATTACTCAGCTCTGCTTTTGCATAGGATAAATGAAGTTGTTGAGCAGCAGAGCATCTGCCACCATTCAGGAGTGTACTAAATACCCAGGAAGGATTGTTAATTTAAGCCTGAAAGCTGCAGGAACAAAAAAAGGAATTCCTTCAGGAAGACGACTCCAGCGTATCACAACAGTTGCTCTCCCCTCGTAGCTGCTTTCTATCGGCAGACTGAGCATTTGCTCCCTCACCCTGCGAAAGGATGCTCTTGCTCTCAGGCTGAACGCAGCTCTGGCAGAGCTGTAGAGTGAGTGAATAACAGACTGTGTTATAAATCTTGAGAGAGGAGCAGAGGGATACCTGCCCTAATTATATCAGCCATACGTTAAAGGCTGATAAATCACACAGGCACTTCTCAAAACTAGATTACCCAATATAAAAGGAAAAACCGCAGGGGGTAAACCGCTCTACTATGAAAACTCTCTTAAAGCTCATTTAGTTAAAGGGATCTCAAAGGATTCTGACTTGCACTAGAAAGTAACAATGTTTTTCAGAAGCCACTTCCAATTAAAATCTTTTCCCAAACGACCTCTTAGGACAAGACAGAATAGTGTTTCAGCAAATTGAAAGTATACAGTTGTGCCCTCATCCCTTTTTCGAGCCATCCTTGAATCCAAAGACCTAGCACCATTTTGACATTTTTTCCCATGACAAAGAAGAACTATTTAAGCCATCAAAGAACTTGCGTGCTCTACTGCTACCAGCAAGGGAGTCCCAGTGCAATCCAACCAACATACCCCTACATATGGTGATACTGCAGTATAACCAGAGACAGCTATTTCTTAATAATTCCAAGGGTGCTACAATCAGTCTACTTAAAACTGTACTAGAGCAGCTGCCACAGCAAACCTTCAGGGAAGCTGCTATCAACACCGTTGCAAGTAACCATATTATTTAATCTGTACGTTGCCACGTGAACAGGTACCTACACAGTTCAGGTACATCAGCCAGCACAGCACAGCGACACCAACTACAGGTAGCACGACAAGTTCACGTGAGGTTAGATAACATAGAGCTTAGATGCCAGTGCATTATGTGCTGCCTTGCCTCTTCTCAGGTACTTGCAGGTACGCATCTGAGGGGATGCATACCAGGTGTAGGTTGTTCATACAGGACGTTTAAAACCTCTTCCCATCCAATTGTGCTAACACAGCCCTTTTCATCCTTATTTTTCTACCATCCTCAGGTAAACTCCTTTTACCCTTTCTGTTTTGCTTCTGATCTGTCCAGCACCATGAACAACATAATTTTGAGGAAACAGAGCTTTCCTTCAACTCTGTATATAGAAATCTCACCATATATATTCTTCACCTTGCTAGACTCACTTTATTTCCTCATCTCTACCTCTCACTTGAACCATTCCCCTGTACTCTATTGCTCCTGGCTCATTATCTACTCTCTCAACAGAAATCTGTTTCTTTACTGGCTCTAGCCTACCATCATTTGCTGACATACTGTTACCGAACATCTTTTGAGGAAATTTATGAAGCAGCTCAGCACCAAAAACACAGAGGCATTCAGAGCTCAAACCTCTTCTGTGTAATACAGAATCCATGGTCCACATCTGCCATTTTCTTTCAGGTCTGCTCTTTTCCTTCACAGCTAATCTACAAGTTGGAATCGAGCAGTGTGAAACACAGCCCACTGCTGGTCACGTTGATTTTAGATTACAACAAAAGGCTTCTAAATTATTTTGAACATCTTTAAATCTGTCACCACAGGATTCCACACACATTGACCTGGCATTACTTCTCCACTTCCAAGCCAACTCCAGAATATTATTTTTTTCTGGTAGATTAAACTCCAGTTAAGGCTCAAACCACCACAATATCCTGGTGCTCCAACATGGAGGGTGAATTAAACCTTAACTGAAGTTCAATCTACCAAAAAATAAAAATAAAAATCTGGTGTCGGTTTGGAAGTAGGAGAAGTAAATTTTTTAACAAAATATATATATAGTAATAACAGGGAGGGTTTACAAGGGTAAAGAATAAAGATGAATAGCAAAAAATATATCAAACCGAATTTGGATGGCCTTTTATCTCACTCAGTGTATGTGGATTTCAGTCCTTTAGAGAAGCATGGATGGGGCAGGGAGAAGATCAAGCCTGACCATGTGGCAGAACCAGGAGGCCAGCAGCAGCTGTTGGTCCTTTCAAACAGGTGAGGCAGGAGCAAAGAGAAAAGTGGCCACCATGCCCTCCCCTTTATAGTCTTGCTGGACAGGAAGGGGGAGAGGAACAGACCAACTTAGACCTGGGGGACTCCTCCTTCTGGGAGGGGGAAGCCAAGTCCACCAGGATCAGGTTTCTTTTGTCCCCTGGGGGAAGCAGGGCTCTTGCAACCCTCCTCCCCCCCCAGGATGGGTGTAACACAGCACAATTATGATACTAAGAGAATGAACCAAAAAAAAAAACAAACCTATAAGTGTGAATTTTCTTCTTTTTGAAAATAAATTATTATTTTACTCAAAGTTGCCATTATTTGCATAGTACTGTTGCGAGCCTCAGATGTCACAATGGAGGGCAGAACAAAGCTTCAGCAGTGCCCAGATCACTGATCCCACTGCACAGTAGCTTGAACTTTGGCCAAACAAGTTAACCCCAAAATGTAATGGAGGCTAGTTTTCCCATGCACGCAGATGCCACCATAAGAGATGATCCTAGTTCAAAAACACATGACATATAACAACGATAAAAAATTCATCACGTTTTATCTATGTTCAGCATGTATTTCACCAAGAATTTATCACATCTTAAACCCATAGTAAATTTTTACTCAATGCACTTGCCTTAGAGGCAGAGGAATCTTCAGAGAGTGGAGAAGGTCACAAGCTCTGTGTTAATTTCTAAACCATTTACAATAAATAATTCTTAACAATCAACAAAAGAACATTGTTATTTTATACCACTCAACAAGGGAAGAACAAAATCTTTGTTTAATCAGATCTTGAACTTCAGAATTTTCAAGAGGGAACTTGATATGAGGTACATCAAGATGGTAGAGATTCATTTTGTTTTCAGAAGTTCAGTTCAACAAATATTGGAAAAGAGAAATGCTGATTTTGAACTGTTTGACATGGTATTAGTGTCTTGAATTATATTTAAAGATAGTAGGGGACACAGTCCATTTCAGAAGCCATTATGCTGACAGTCTTTGACATGCTCTACTTCATTTCCTTTAGCAGTTGGAAAAATAAATAAACAAACACACACCAAAAAAAACCCAAACAAAAAAACCCACACCAAAGTAAGCACAGGCAAAGTTATGGGAAAGATGATCGTGCTTCATGTGCACAGTGCGTAGCAGCACACAGTCACAGAAAAAGGTGGAGAATATGAGGCAATAAACAATGGGAGATCATACCCAACCTACATCTGCCTTCTCAGTGGATACAGCCAGAACACTGGGCATAGTCAGGAGTTGAATACAGACCTTCTCCACAGAGCAGGTCATTTTACCCAGCAGTTCTCCACTCATACAGCTCAACAGTGGCATTTTTAACCAGCTCACAGAATAACGAAGGAGGACAAACAATCTGTCATGACCAAGATGCTTCTAGATGTTGCTATTACAGCCTCATCTCAGCATTTCACAAAATGCTCCATCTCTGCAGATGAATTAACTGACCGACCAGAATCACCTAAATACTAGTGGTGACATGTTATCTTCAACAGACCCCAACTTCCAAAATATATTCTCTTTATTATGATTACAGTGAGCATCTTGCTATCAGATAATGTAAACTATTTTGTTTAATTTAAATTCATTGTAGATAAATTCAGATCAACAGCACTACCAAAAGTAGCACTTTTTTTTTCATTATAAGCTCTTCAAAGCCTTTAAACTTAGACCAGAGACAACATTATTCCAAACCCAGAGTGCAGGACATAACTGATCTAGCCCCTCAGTTCTGTGCATATAAAAATAATTGTTCTGAATGAGGCAATCTCATTGAAGGAAATGATGTATTAAAACATTAGAGGAAGATGACACACGAACGGTGTTCACATCAGGTTAATAGGACAAAGAAAATGCTTACATCATAGAAACACAAAATCATTTTAGATAGTGATGCTCAACCTTTTGCTGCCACAGACCCAAAGATACCATTTTTTTAAGAGCTGTCAGGTCTTCACACACTTTTCTCCTGTTTTCCCTCAATACAATGTACCTTCGAAGCAGACTGAAACCAGCTGCTCTCCCTCTCTCCTTCCCCCCCCCCCCAAAGGAGACGTATAGGCTATGCAAAGGCAGGAACCACCAGACCACTACTCACCTAGCCTGTGCTTCTTAATACAGGGAGAAGGAATGTCCCTTCTAGATTTTAGACAAGCTAAGGTGTCCATAAATTAAAAATTACTGTAAGTGGTATTAGTTATTTCTTAGGTCTCCAGTCTGTGTACAGAAAAGCAGGCCAGCTAGGGAGCTGCTGAGCAGCAGGAAAGGGTGATCCAAGCATGACAATTTCTTGAAGTGCTAGAAAAGCAGGAGGAAAAAGGCAGCATGCAGAGACAGGAGACATTACAGACCAGGAGGGCTCTACATTGAGAGAAGTAGATTAAATTGTTTGGTTAGACAATCATACAATGCAACTAGGTTTAATCAAGTATGCACTTCTTGAATACCATCACCCTCTGAGGACATTTAGGAGCACTCAGTGCCACAGGTGTTCCAAGAATACATTTTAAACCTTAGGAAGAAAATTCTGCTTCCTTCACAGCCTTCAATTCCAAAACACTGGATCTTAAACACCTTCCAATAGACTGCAGGTTTCCCTGCTCTAGTAAATAGCTATCCTTTATAACGTTTGCTACTGAGAGAAAGTATAAATAGCAGCAGCATTATTTAGTCTCACCTGCATCTGCTTTCTGAGTTCCTTTATGCAGGCACTGTCCTGAGCAGTGTTCTCACGCTGGGATGCATCCGCTAGAACATTAACTGTTGTCTCAGCCTCTTGAAGCCACTTAAGGAAGCTTTCCAGATCCTTGTGTGAGGCCTGTACTGTCTTCAACTCTGTCTCCAGGAAATTCTGCCTATCAACAGCTCTGAAAACAAGATAAATGTTAGAATATTCTCCCATAACATAAAACATCACATACATCGTAATGAAACTTTCTAATAGAAAATCTGGACATTATCTCTAATAAAAACTGTACATCTGTCATAGCTTGCTTTATCATTATTTATTATCACCATCTCTCTGGTGATTTTATCTACAGCTATCTGCAGATGTTCTGAAGTGGTTATATAATGTCATATCCCCTTTTTAAAAAGGTGTGCAGAAGAAATGAAATCACTAATCAGTTTTATGTTTTTTTTTTCCTTTCTCAGTATTACCATTTTGGGTAACATAACATACTTTTCACACCTAGTAACACACGTGAAAAGTGCACCTCAAGTTGCACTACAGAAGTTTTAGATTGTGTATCAGAAGAAACTTCTTGACTGAAGGGGTTATCAAACATTGGAATAGGCTCCCCAGCAGGGTGATTAAATACCTTGTGCTGTTTAAAAGAAAAAGATGTGGTGCTACGGGGCACGGTTTAGCATCAAACATGGTACAGTTAGATAATGGCTGGACTTGATCTTACAGATCTTTTCAACCAAACGATTCCATGATTCTAGGGTTCTACATGAGAATACTTTTACTTCTCAACAAAAATTATATGGAGCAGAGGCACTGAAAGTTTGTGATTTTTTTGCGATCTTCCTCTTTTGCAATGAGCAGAAATATACCCATAAAGTTGTTGAGGGATGAAAAGTTAACATCTGGTTTCTGCTAAAAGACAAGACTTTTGACACTGTTCCTCAGACAGAATAATATACTGCCATCATAACAGTCAAGCCACACTCAATATGCTTAAATCTAAACAAAAAGACTCTCCATGCATAGTCCAGATTTTCATTCAATCCAAAAGATCTCCGGTTGGTACAAACACAAGTTTTTGATTGTAAGAGTACTTCTTAAGATGCAAGGAACTCATTTAAAACTTTGGGACTGCACTGTTAGTAAGCAACTTCAAAAGATTTCCTAGAAAAAAGATCACATTTCACTTCTGCATAACAGAACTGTTTCCTTCTCATTGAAATGAAGCTCACATGTGGAACTCCTATAGTCAGCAGTTCGAAAAGATCTGATTAACAATGTTAATTAAAGCATGACAAGCTAAATTAAATCCATTTGAGGCTGTTACACTGAAGAACCCCTTTTTCCAAAATCAGGACAAAAGAAACAAGATGTCCCAAACTAGTACACTGTATAGAAATCTTTAACAGGGCTACCATCTAGAATGATGCTGCTAAGAAGGAAGGTCACTCTTATTTTCACATCAAGGACTGACCATATTGTAATATTTCAAGAGCAAAGTGGTATTTAATTTCCAGTGCGAGAAAGCCAAAACAGCATTTGATATTTCCACAGGAATTCAACGCATTTTGCCAGGAAGGCCCATAAAACTTAGGTATCTTCTGCCTCCTCCTGTTCTACTTCAGATTTCTTTCCTCCTTGCCAGGTTGTGGCAGCAATAATGCTCGACTAAAGCTTTGGGGTTTTTTTCAGAAAGCAAGTTGCAGGTGACATTTCAAAGCAGGTACTCTGGTTTGCTAGCACATCAAGAAAAGAAAAACACAGATGCAAGGAAAAACTGTTTGCTTGCAAGAAAATCTCATGCAACTCAATTCTGCAAGGCTTAAATTCCCAAGTACTCACATAACCAACCAAATTTTCTAGACAGTGTTGCAACCTTCACTTTAGGGACTTCAGACTTATGTCACTTGCTAACAATTGCTTTATCCAAAATAAGACTGTGAATCATTCTTGAGCTTGTGCCTGCCCAGGTTTCAGCTATTGGTAAATGACTAGCAGGGTAAGCAGTATTCATTCTTGCTTCTTGCTAGAAGCACTGAAATGCTTCACCTACTCTTGAGAAAAAAATAATAAAGACCATTGCAGGTATTATAAATGGTTTTATTGCCTAGAAAAAATAACAAGCATCAGCTCAAAAATTAGCGCACATCAAGGAACTGTGAAAAAAATGTAAAGTAAAAGCAGTTGTAAGCTCTGGCTTCAAAACCTTTTCCCTCTGCAGGGATTTTCTTCCCTAGCAGGGCGTTAAGGCCAAAGGTAGAAAAAAAGGATTAACAACAGGAAGAATCGGCTGGTAACAAAGGTGACTTTCAAAGGAAAAGAAAAGCCCCAAAGGATGAAACACTGTAAGTGACCCAGATCTCTAAGTCTAAGTACTGATGTACTAGATAGGAATTGAGACAAGCTGAACTTTGTAGCTAGTAACGCTTATTGAAGAATGTTGTCTTCAGCCTCAAACTTTCCACTTGGTTGAAATTAAAGGAAAAGATGAAATACTACTACAGTCCCGCTGCTCCATGGTATTTGAACTAAAGCTGAAAATCATCCCTTTCACTAAATATGTAGTACAGCAGCATAAATTAACAGATTTACAACCAATGTTCTAAACTGTCATTGGTTTTTTTGAAGAGGACCTTATAGCAGGAGAGAGCAACACAGAGCTGCCAGTAAAGGCCACAAATGTAAAATATAAAACGAGGGAGAATTTTGTACTGCAGATTTATCACTAGCCCATGCCACAAAAGGATGACTCAGACTTTCAAACAATTCTAATACAATTAGAATTGTCTCAAAAGGAAGGATCCTTCTAGAATGTAAGAGCTAAACATAAGGAAAAACTTGAGAATCCTTACTTCACTTAACACAGTGACAGTGGAGAAGGTCTAAGCAGATTGTATTAGCAAAGATGCCCAAGAAAACAAAAAATTTAACTCTAAGTTTTCATGGCACTGTTTCAGGTTTCCTTTCCATCCAATTTATTTTTTTGTAACTAAAAAAAAAATTTTAAAAAATCTACAATACATACAAGTGTATGATCAAAAGAAAGTAAAAAAAATAACATCTGAGACTGTAGAAACAGCAATTATAATCCCTTAGTGAGGCAGCAAAAACACATGGAATTTACTACAGTTTCAGCTTAAAGCATAAAAACAGAACATAAACAACCACTGGGCAGAGCATCCAGCTTACACACAATCAGGCTGGGTAGTTTCCAATGGATAAAAGGTTATAATGAATCAAAAAGATGCAAGATTAAGCTGAAAACTTAGAACGTTATGAAAAGCAAGGATAGCAACTATCTACAAATACATAAAGCATACCAGCACCCAGGAAAATTAGAGAAACTGTTCAAAGACATTTAGGAGAAAATAACAGCACAAGAAAACATGACAAAACATGAGAGAAGTATGTTCTCCCTTCAAAACACCAACCATATAATTAGGAAGCCTTCAATCATGAACTGTCAGAATTTCAGTTGTTGAAACTCAAAATGGCTTCACTACAATTGGCTAATTATCCACTGTAGGCCTACATGCCACACCAAAGCAAAGAAGAGCCAACAATGTATATGTATGCATAGGATATGGGCATAAGGCACAAATAGCTCCGTGAAGTCTTGTCATTACCTTTGGTTCAGATTAACCCAACAAGAATTCATTTGGTCAATGGTTTCCTTCACTCTCCTTGTGTCATCATTACGATATTCTCGAAGAAGTTTATTAGAGAGATCATTGAATGTAGAAACTGTGATGTCACCTCTATGCAAATCCTGTATTAACAGCTAAAAGTAATTCCAGAGAGTAAAATAAAAAATAGATTATTTCTCATATTATTGCTTTATCATATCATTAAACCTTCTCTTTTCACCTAGAAGAAAAATCTTAAAAGGAAAATCTACAGACACTATGTGTTCTGACAGTGATCCAAACAAAACACAAATAGGTGAAGAAAAAAAAATCTATTTGTCAGAACTGCCAAATGCTAGAGAAATCCTCTTGTGTGTTTTACTGACAACAGATGTAAAAACACTCCCATATTTTTAGTAGCATGAACAAGTTTAAATTATGTAATTGGGATATATTCAGCAGCTAGAAGTTGCATAAATTAAGTGCTCAGCTAGAGAATTTGGTTTCATTGTTTTGTGGAATGTTTTTTGGTTTTAAATGAAGAAAAAGCATTTGATGTCTTTGCTTATTGTGCAGGCTATTCATAGCTTTACAGAATCCTGAATTCAAGACTATTTCTAAATGAAAAAAAAAGAAAACAATTTGCATATATATATATATATATATGTGTACACATATAATCTATCCAGCTGTATCTCACAATCTCTGTACTAAGTAACTGGGCAGAGGCCGACTTTCACTTAAGAAAGCAAGGCAGACCCAAAAGTCTATTTCTAATGCCCTGCTTCCCTAACAAAAGATTATAAAAAGCACACAACTGTTTTTCTATAGATCAGTGAAGATTTCTCACAATCATACTGCTTATACTCAGCTGCACCCCTACATCTTCCCTTCATGTATGCCAGTGTGCTTATATATATATGTGCATATATATATATAGTCGCACAGGTTTTTAAACTGCTGTACCCCAGTTGTAAATACTAGACTGATAACATTCCCTTCTTGCTGATTTGTCTCTTCAGTTCTCATCCTGTGGCTCCTACAGCTTGCCTTTTTTTCTGATGGCCACCATAACAAAGGACATCAGACTTACTGATTTGTCACAGCAGGTTTGCTGTGATATGAAAAGCAGCAAAGTCTGCATGGGATTGGAGGGGGAAATAAAGAAAAAGAGAAGCTTTGAGTGCACCTGACACCCATCTGAAGTGAAATTCAGGGTAATTTTAATTAACTTGGTCTATTCCTGGTTTTACTCAGATATTGTTAATAGGTTTCTATGAAGTAATACATGTTACATACTGTGGGTTTGACTAAACTTCTATTGGTCTGAGATTCAAACTTTTTGCACAGTATCACTTATTTGATGCTACACTATGCTCATTTTAACTACACTTGCACACGCCACCTGTTTCCCTCCCAGAACATGATTCTCAGAAAGTCTAATACATTCCAATTAAAAACAAAACAAAAGAGAGACACCACTGAATCCAGTAGCGTTGCATAGCCTGAGTCTGGTGTGGCAAAAAAGCTGTGTAGATGGTCTTACTTTGTTGTCTGAGATCTGTTTGGTAAGCATCACTTTTGGGGCTTGTTGGAGCATACGCAGACGGATCTCACATTGCTCCATGAGGTGCTGCATTTCTTGCCTTTGCTCATCCCATTGCACGCTGTCTGTCAGCATGTACTTCAGCTGCTGCTGCCGCAACTCCACACCATGCTGGGTACTGTCCCACTGGTTCTTTACCTTCTCCACTGTGGAAGACAACACAGAACATCAAGAACTTGAGGAAAACAAACAAGTAATCAGAACAATCAATTAATTATCAGGATTAAAAAAAAGCAATAATTTAATTCTCAAATACAGTGGTTCCCATATTCAGTATTTTAGTCACCCATGTAGCTTACACATTCATGCAAGCAAATGATGCAAGTGTTTGGTTACCTCGTTTAAGCAGGTCAGCATACATGTAACAGTTATTATTTCTGGAATATTTCAAAAGTGTTACTCTAAAGTACAGATGTGTGGGAGGCAATTCTGCTGCAGCTGCACTACAGAGATACACCAGCAGCAGGGCTCCATGGAGCAAGTCATCTTTGTGCATCTGCAACTTAAACTAGTATAAATAAATGTAGTTCTATCTGAATAGCTTAAAGACAATTGAACAAAAATTTCCAGACCACTGTGCATTAAGGCCAGTCTAGTGGCATCTGTACTATAGTTTTCTCCAAGGTAGAAGCAGCTCAGTAACAACCTACTTCAGCACTTTCATTCTACCATAGGCTTTTATAAACCCATGTAGATTACACAGCAGAGAAGTTATTGCTCACACCCCATTTCCTTCACGTATCCCATTCCTCTCCACATAAACTGTTAGATGATCAGTAAACAGGCTTTGAACTTTAATAAACAAAGGGTGAAAAAGACAACATGACAAGAGCCTAGGACAAAAAGTAGTGTCAGGAAAATGAGTAAGTCTGCTTGAAATGAAAAATGAATAGCATCAAAACTTTTTCTTAATACTTGCAGACCATAAAAGAGAATATTACTTTAAAGTCTACAGAGATGGAAACAAGTTTCCCTGATACTTATCATTACAGATAGAAACACGTATTGCTTAGAAGAGCAAAAACGCAACTGTTAAAAAGCGACCAAACAAAAAACCTAAGCAGAATTTCTTGAAATATCTGTACCCTGAGCAAGAGCAGATAGGCAGCATGTAACTCATCCAACATATTTATCAGTAAGCATACAATTTTATTAGAGAACTAATACTTGATACTTGAGAACACACTTGATACTTGAGTTACTTTGATACTTTATGAAGCAAAATTGCTAGAGGTTGTGCTTAAGCTGAAAATACCTAAGTGAACTTTAACCCTTTTGTTTTTATTATTGTTTTAAACTTTTTACAGTTATTCAAAGGCATTATGCCTCCTCTTCTTGGGAAGATCTCTCAACCTTTAATACATTCAACAATATTTCATTTCATTTCACAAAGCTCTCAAAGACTGTGGCAGCAAAGCCCACTCGTCTGAGTAACTGTATTGCTGGCAGACAAACGCAATAATCTATGCAATATAGATTCATGAATTTCAACCCACAAGTAACTTTTGGATTAATTTTCAGGCATAACATAGGTCATACTGAATAAGAACTTAGAAGAAAGCTTCACTAACCCAACAGCAAATAATTTTTAATTATTACCAAAAAAAAAAAATTGAAAGAAAACCAGCAGCTGCTGGGAGAGATCAATGGGTTCACCAAAACAGCAAAAACAAAACCAGAAGTGAGTAAAGGCTATAACCCCATGTGCTGGCTAACTAATTGCAATGAAAAACCTTTTAAGTGTTTAGGGTCACCTGACAACGTTGGAAAAAATATCTCTGAGAAACAGCTGCCTACAATAGTAACTTGACTGAAATGGGTAGATACTTCACATTTACATAGCAGTAGTAGTAGTATGGAATAATATTTCTTGATATATTTTTCCCTATTAGTAGCTTCGTTGACCTTACTCTCTGCACTGTTGACACATTTCCCTTTCCTTCAGTCTCCATCAAAACAGGACAGAAAGGCAATAAAATTCTTGGTAGCCTCAGCGTTCAATAAGTAGCTTGCTAGAAAAAGTTGTCAGGAGCACCAGCCTGCTATATCAAAGGCAGAAAGATTAGAAAGAATTCCTGATGAGCCTGTGTTTTTAATTCCCAATGTCCGCAGAGTAATTGGGAGGGAAGTTCTGGAGAAGGAAGGTTTTCTTTGTTTCTGTGCTCCTGTGCTCCTAGCTATTTGATTAATTAGGTTTCATCTAACAACACACAGCAGGCATACAGGAATTTGTAGGGCATCAGTATACTCCCCTCAATATTTAAAGGAGGTGCATAAAGCAGTCCTGAGCACTTTTCTTTGAAGAGTAAACTTTTCTTTACAGATGCCAGTAGCAACAAAACCTTCACTTCTTTCCTGTTTCATGATCGGTTGCAATATCTTCACACATGTCTATTTCATACAGTCTGTCTTAGATGGCAGGTGCCATCTCATCAGACACTTCAACATATCTGTGGGCTTTCTATCCGACGCTGTTTTCTCCAGCACATAGTACAGAATCACAGAATGGTTTGGGTTGGAAGTGACCTTAAAGATACCTAGTTCCAACACCCTGCCACAGGCAGGGACACCTCCTACTAGACCAGGTTGCTCAAAGCCCCATCCATCCTTTGAACACTTCCATCAAAAACATTCATCTTGAGGTAATAAAAGAAAATTACATTGCAGAAGAGAACATAAGGAACTAAAGTTTTTCCATTTTTATTTCTAGCTGTGATATTTTCTGCTATGTGAATTTTCTAATATTAGCAACTGTCAAAGCTTAATGTTTCAAAGACTACATTGTCCCTTAGTTCCCAGTTGTGTCAGTTACATGTTTTCTTCCATTAAATGTCACTAAAAAAAATTCAAAGGTGGTGGGGACTTTTAAACCAGAAACTCAATTTTTAAGTACAAAGTGGCAACTTGAAAACTCTTCTCTCAGTGAACAATTTCAAAAGTATATTTACAAAGTTATTGTCCTAAGTCAAGACATTTGTACTCTTTGCTAACTGCCCAATGCATCATAGCTCAAAAAAAAAAAACCCAAAGAGACAATTAATTCCTTTTAGCAATAAACAAAAGAGGAAAATTCTTGACTGAAAGGGTTATCAAACACTCAGGAGGTGACTGGATCCCCATCCCTGGAGGTGTTTAAAAGACACAGATGTGGAACTATGGGACATGGTTTAGCAGAGTTAGATAATGATTAAGCTCAAGGATCTTAAAGGTCTTCTCCAATCTAAATGATACTATCTGGGGAAGAACAACCCTATGTATTAGTACAGGCTGGGGGCTGACCTGCTGGAGAGCAGCTCTGTGGAAAAGGATCCGGGACTAGATGATCTTCAGACACCCCTTCAAACCCCTACCATTCTGTGAAATTCCAGCAAAAATATATACCTTTTCACTTCAGAAAATGGCCAGTCAAGAAAACAAGAGGCAATTCCTGTTCCATGAATTTTCATTAGGCTGTTAGACTTAAAGCCACTTAACTGCAAAGTTATCAGTTTATTCAAGGAAGGCAACTTCAGGTACTCTCAAAATCAAGAGCTTAAGAAAAAGAGGGAGATTTTTTAATTGACATGGAAACACTGAGTTTGCAAATACAGAAAGAAGAAACTTACATTTTTCTGTGATCACTGTCCTAATGTCTGAACTGGAAGTTTTATTTTTCAAATTCTGAGCCAACGTAAAAACAGAATCAAGCTGAGGGTGCCGCTGGTCCAAATCTGCCTTTGTTATCTGTTGAGAATTGGTATATGATTTTTAAGTCCAAAAAGCAGGATTTAGTGAACATCATCTGCATTATTTGTAGACAAAACCAAGCATGTTGCCATAAGTAGATGGTTGTTATAATTATTGTAGCCCTTGGATTGTAACAGTATGGTAGCACTTCTTTACAAAGCAAAAATATTCTGCATTACGGCTACTGAAAATCTGTAGGTGAAGGTTAACCTATACAAACTGCCCAGTTACCACAGTGTCATGGTTAAACCACAATACAGTCATTGCATAATATTTTCCAGTAACTATTTTTCACACATCACATTATACTTTCCGATTCCAAATTGTATTAGACAGATACAGAAACAGTTTAGCACTTTTTTTTAGCCTGCAGCTTTTACTCTACATTTACTCATGTTAATTGCTATCAAGTAAGATGAACCTTACTCGCAGCATACGTCCCAAAATACTGCCCCTAGTCACAGCTCAGCAAAGCATGAGCTATCAACAGAAACAAATATTTACATCATAAGCATTTATGTTACAACTTCTAATTGTTTTAGCATGTTTCTGGAAATCAGTTTAGTCAAACTATATCACAGCAAAACTCATCAGAGCCCTCTAAAGAGTGGATCATAAAGGTCACGCTCCAAATAAATACGAAGTTTCTCCAAAGTCTTTAGCATAAGATATCTATACATTTCCAGAAAGACGTCATTTCCAGCAAGTCTTCTCTACATGCTTTGTTTAAAACAAACAAACAAAAAAATGTCACTGCTTAGCTCACATGGGGACACAGGAACTGGTAGAGGAGAGAGAAGTGTCATAATGACAGAACTGAAAGCGTAACTTTCAAGTTACGTATTTAATGCAGTCAGGCAGGTGAGGGGCTGGCAGTTTGGGTGATTGGTTTGTTTAAACACATTTCTTCACTGACTATACAAACTATTAAAGTGTAAGTCAATTTTCAGTCCACTAGCCTTCCAAGAAACATACTTTCATTTGTGCAATAGTCCGATTGATCTCTTCACTGTTTCCCACGGTGACAATGTTTGACTTGAGCATCTGGTCAATCAATACCAACCAGTCAGCCAGCTCAGTTGTAGTTTTATCCAGATCAGCAGGTGCAGAAAGTTCCAAAGCCTGCTGAACAGGAATTTCCAATGCAGAAGATACTAGCACCACCTTTTGGACATCTGAAACAGAGTTTGGGAGTTTTGTGCAAATGGAAATTATAGGGGGTTTCTGAAATTTCCATAAATACAATAATTCCTGTAAGATTACAAAGCAAAGTAAAATTTGTATTTGAGGCATTTCAAACATGAGAATCTAAGTAATCAGAAATTCCCTTTGCTCTTTTTTTTTCTTTTTTGTTAAGGGCTGTTATTTCATTGTATGTCAAAAACTCATCCAAAGGATTTGTCCTCAACACCAAACAAAAACAAAGAAAACTTGCAATGATAAAATGACATGAAATATAATGGTGCAAAGCTAAACATTGGAATGAAAGGGAATTGCCTCTTGTTAAGCATAAAAAACAATGCTTTCATTTAAGAAAAATGTTTAAAACTGTATTCCTCACTTTGGTATTATGTGCCAGAAAAGTTTTGCCTACTCCTCGCTCATAAGCACAATTAAGCTGAGCTACTGCAATAGATCTTTCATTTACTTGGCAATACGCAATGATCCTAAGAAGGGACAGATGCCTGCTAGTTCAGATCCCATCCTTTCCTTCTTTTTAACCTGGCATTACAAAGAAGTGAGGAATGAGCTGTTCAAAATTCACTCCAGAAGCTGTGTTTGATTGTGCTCTGCTTCCAAGAAAACACTAAGTTAAATCACGCTGGAGCATGAATATTACACACTTGCCTCAAGCTATGAAATACAGGAGCTTTATTTAAACACCCTGCATGAAAGGCAAAAAGTTGAATCAAGGTTCTGAATGCATTAAACAGAAGTTGGTTTTCCTTTAAGATTTGTTTACTGCTGCTGAATGGGAGAAAATAAATAAATGCTAACAGCTAATACACTAAAGTTTAAGCTACAAATTCTTTCAGGAAAAGGATATCTTTTCACAGTATCACAGTATCACTAAGGTTGGAAGAGACCTCGAAGATCATCGAGTCCAACCTGTCACCACAGACCCCATGACTAGACCATGGCACCAAATGCCATGTCCAATCCCCTCTTTTCTACCTGGCTCTTTGAAAAAAGAGACCTGGGCAGCTGCTGATCTGCCTCGAACAACTGGAAAAGAGAGCTACTGTCAGTGTCTGACATAAGAACATGTCATGTGAGGTGTTCAGGAGAAGACTGGATGGGGTGCTTGGCTGCATGGCTTAGTTGTTGGGTGGGTTGGATGCGATGATCTTGAAGGTCTCTTCCAACCTGGTGTATTGTATTGTATTGTATGTTTAGCCAGCATCCCCTACAAGACTCCTGAAGATGAACATCTAGAAGATAAGACCTATCTGTGTCTCTACTGAGATGCAGAATGACCTTTATTTACAGGATTGCAGAGAACCTGCATGTAGGAGAAACAAATAACTAACTGTAAGGATCTTAATTACTAAAAGGCATAACCACAAGGCACAATTCACAGGAAACCAGGCTGTCACAAACACACCTAATACATGGGCTCCTGAGGAGGAAGCCTAAGCCTTACCAATACATTCGTCCATTTTAAAGCTCTTAAGGAAATTTTCAAGGACTCCTCCAATCCTGAACTGCAGAGTGACTTTTACCCTAACCAATATTCCCTCCCATAGTAATATGAAAGCAATTTCAAGCGCAACTATGGACATGACTTATTTCCAGTTTTCTAAGTTTGGAGGGAGGGATTTTTGGATTATTTTTGACCACAAACAGGATTAAATTCAATGCAATTAGGCAAAACAGAAAGATTGATCACTCACCAGAAGGCTTTGTCTGTGTAACAACATGAGACTGCCCAACAAATGCCTCCAGTTCTCTCACTCTGTCAGGCACTTCTCTGAACACCTGCAGCCCAACAGAGAGGGAGAAATTAAAACCGTAATACAGCCTATATTAGCAGCAAAAAGTAATCACTTATTAGAAGACAAAATATTCTACACTACGATGGCATGCCATATATATATATTTCAACAACATTTTTCAAGGTATCATTTAAAAACAATAAAAATACCAAGAGATACTCTTAAGTGTTAATGCACTACATCCCAGTGTCTTACCTAAATCTTGGGGAAAAAATTAACTGTTGCAGACAGGTTGTTTATATGGTTTTTACTGCTTAAGCATCAAAGCTATGACTCATCATTTGAGTACACTTTGAAGAAAAGATGACACAAAGCATGACTTGTAGTCAGCTGTGATAGCAAAGCAGAGAAATAGGGAACTAATTTGGAAAGAGAAAAAAAAATATGCTACCAGTAAATGCTACTGTAGTAAAGACAAACTTACCTACCTTGCTTTCTAAAGGGCAGTGGTGGAAAGGTAATATACAAATGGCAGGGGGGCAATTCCCATTTTCATGGCTGAGTAGGTAAAAACATAACTGTTTTTCTTTCCCTGAACTATCAAAATATCAATAAATGCTTACCTTCCCTGATCCATAATATAATCCCAAATAATTCTGTTTTTAATTTGGATCTTCAGGCTCTGCTTGTAAAAATTTTGGGTTTACTCCAACCATTAACCTCTCTTCTTCTTGTATACTCAGAGAGACTGAACAGTAGAGTTTCTAATTTACAGGAGTTATACCCAAGAAGAATCTAAATTTGATGAGAAGCTCTACTAAACTTTACCACAGAATTGTGTGTCTCTCTGTTAACTGCTGAAAACATCCAGCTTTCATATACAGCAATGATTGATCACTTTCAAATTACTACACTACTATTTGCCTCAAGTGAAATATTTTTGATATTTAAAAGAAAGCAAATACAAAAGAAAATCAATACAAAGCCTAAGCCAAACTAACTCACTCTGAGGGAAAAAACATCCACCAGTGTTTTCATGCAGACATGGATTTGGGTACATTTCCTGAACACACAGGGATGTCCAGGACATTTTATGCACATGTTGCAGATATATGGAAGGGAAAACAACCAGTCCAAGCACACCACTGTATTTTCAACTTCAGGTAACCAGTGCTGAAGAAACACACACCTTATTCAACCTCATATTAAGGGACTGCAGGCAACTGGAAAGTTTGTCTTTTTCCTGAAGATCAATATTTTTATCCAAAAGCATTTCAGTTTCTGCTCTGTTCAGCCATTCCAGTTTGTCTCTCTGTACCTCCATCTCTTCACTTAGGACCTAAAAGGTACAGAAAAGTTTTAGGGTGAAATACAATGCATACACGCTTCAGCAAAAAGAGGGAGAAGGGGAAGGCTTCCCTTAACTGCAATGTTTAGACATTTCCCTGAAAACTTGTAATAGAAAAGCTTGCATTTTGTTTTCTATGCTCTATCCAGAAACCAATAAAACATTCAGATATCAACATTTATTGCTAATGGGGGGAAAAAATAGCCCAACAACAACAAAAATAACCACCACAAAACCCACTGCAAATAACCAAGTTCTCCATACAGCTTCCCGAGATGCTGGTCTGATCAACTCTGGATGTGTCACGTGTTTACAAAAGGCAACACACTGGCAATAAAACTGCTGCCTGCATACTTGTATTATTAAAAAAACCCAATAAAACAAACAAACAAAGAAAAACAACTAAGGCTCCATTCCTAACACACATTAGACATGTACACGGTAGTTCACCACAAGGTAATTTACTACTTTACTACTACTACTACCTACTACTCTTAAGGAAATGTACTCTAAAAAGTATTTAAATACTACATATAACCTTACAACTTCATTTTGATCAACCTCCCACAGCCTTCTTTCTCTTTAAACATGAAAGTGCAGGTCAAATCCTGCAAAAAATAAAAGAAAAAGTAAAAATAAAAGCTTATGCTGCCTGACTAAATAAACTGTGCTATCATTTGAGCATAGTCCACAAGCAGTGGAGTAGGAATCACAAATTCTGCCTCTAGAGAACTAGAATTAAAAACACTACAATAGCAAGTACACATTGTATTTATCCACCCCTCGACTTACACTAATCTCTGTTACACATAATGAAGTGACAGTACTGTAAACATGGAGTTTACACTTAACATAGTATCAGGCTGCAATAAGCACTATACCAAATAGTGGTTTTCCTAAATATTCAGGAGTCTCCCTCAAAATACTTTTTTTTTTTTTAATATACAATATTTTTATTAATTGGAGGCTACTCCAGACGCTCTATTTAGAAATCTCCTTCTCATTCCCAAACTGTATTTATAGATGTTAACTGATCAATCGGCTGTTATGCCCGTTTCTCCAATATCAGCCTTTAATAATAGCTCATCTTTCTTATTCTTTTCACCATACCCCTTCTCATTGTTCTTTGACTAGACAAAACAAGGCAAGCTCTACATTTCTTTGCAGAAAAGTTCTTCACCCTCCTGAACAGCCCAGCAATCTTAATTAGTAACTGTTCTACTGCAAACACACCTTTGCTTAATATGATGCCAAAATTGTGCATGTGCTCCTGTTTTCACAGGGCCAAACTGGCACTTAAAAATTCCCTACTAGTATTTCTCTAACAAAATCTACTCTTTTCCCCTCTATTCCAATTCTACCTCTCACTTTGGGTATATTAAGGTAGATGACAAAAAATAAATTTTCATGATAGTAAGACAGCAAATATTCTACTGACATGAGCCAATTTGTTGAGGAAAACAAAACTGCAACTACTTTATATCAGTCCTATGCATTTGTTGGAAGCCTTTCCACCTGATTTGGTCTAACAGATTGTTTGGTTTTGGAAGTGTTGTTTTGTTTTTTTTTAATTTCTAATTTTTAAATAATGAGCAAGTAGTTTTGTTGGAGTGACTACTCCTTCCATTCTTTTAAGATTCCAGAAACATTCTCTTTCACACTTGCCACAAAGCAAAGGTATTCTGTCATCAAAGCCAGACAAAATAAACAGGAAAAATGCACACATACACAAGTGTTCTACTCACTTTAAATGACCCAAACCCTTATAGTTTAAAAAGCAGGTTAAACAATGTCTTACACACGTAACAAAGTATTAGAGCTGCCCAGTAAATGGGACAATGGTGCTTACTTACCATTTTAAGCTTATTGGCCTTTTGCTAAAATTTAGACAATTATAAAAGTGACTCGGGCACATCATCTCCAGTGGTATTCCCCTTACTAAATGTTAGCAGTGGTAGATATATTTCTCACTTTCTAAAACCATCTTCTTGCTAGAAAACAGAGTTATCAACTCAACTTCATTATGCACCTTTCCTGTGTAAGTAATCTCATGAAATTGTCAGAGACAGCCATAATATTTCTTAGGCTATTTACGAAGTGGAAATTCCCCTCCCCAATAGCCATGTCCTGATGTGTTTCACAAGATGTATGTGTGTACACATATGCATGCTATGCAATCTTGCCTGTAATTCTTGCAAGTTTTTCTCCTGGTTGAATGCAAATCTTGTGTCCATAACGTTTTCTGCACTTTCCAACCAGCAACGCAGCTCATCAAGCTTCTTTTTGTAGTCTATCAGCTGCTGATTCTCTCCTTTTAGCCTTAAAAAGGGAAACAAAAACCCACATGCAACTCTGCAGTGAACACAGCACACCAGTACCACATTACTTCAGATGCAAGAGTCATATGCTTTTCAGTACTTGGAGCATTTTAAAGGATTCATTTTGGCATTCAAAGGATTCTATCCTCATCATTAAAATACAAGATACTCATAAATTAATACAACTACCTTAAAAATAGGTAAATTCCAGTTAAAAGATCACACAATACACTTTTTCAAAGTCTGCTGGAAGCATTAAATATAAGTGACAGGAATGACAAAACCCTCAGACCTAACCATTTTAAGACACTACAAGGACACTGATTGTGAAAGCATTGGAAATGTCCCTAAACCCTCCAAGGGAAAAACTCCCTAAATCTCACAAAGCTTTAACAGAACTTTTGAAATGTAATAGTTAAAAAAATTATTTCTAAATGTATCAATACAATACACCAGGTTGGAAGAGACCTTCAAGATCATTACGTCCAACCCATCAACCAATCCAACCCACCTAAACAATTAAACCATGCAGCCAAGCACTCCATCAAGTCTCCTCCTGAACACCTCCAATGAAGGTGACTCCACCACCTCCACGGGCAGCCCATTCCAATGGGCAATCACTCTCTCTGTATAGAACTTCTTCCTAACATCCAGCCTAAACCTGCCCTGGCGCAGCCTGAGACTGTGTCCTCTTGTTCTGGTGCTGGCTGCCTGGGAGAAGAGACCAACCTCTGCCTGGCTACAACCTCCCTCCAGATAGTTGTAGAGAGCAATAAGGTCACCCCTCAGTCTCCTCTTCTCCAGGCTAAGCAACCCCAGCTCCCTCAGCCATTCCTCATAGGGCTTGTGTTCCAAACCCTCACCAACTTCGTTGCCCTTCTCTGGACATGTTCCAGCAAGACAACATCCTTCCTAAACTGAGGGGCCCAGAACTGGACACAGGACTCAAGGTGTGGCCTAACCAGTGCAGTGTACAGGGGCAGAATGACCTCCCTGCTCCTGCTGGCCACACTGTTCCTGATGCAGGCCAGGATGCCATTGGCCTTCTTGGCTGCCTGGGTACACTGCAGGCTCATGTGCAGCCTACAATCAACCAGTACCCCCAGGTCCCTCTCTGCCTGGCCACTCTCCAGCCACTCCGACCCCAGCCTGTAGCACTGCCTGGGGTTGTTGTGGCCAATGTGCAGAACCCGGCACTTGGATGTGTTAAATCTCATGCCGTTGGATTCTGCCCATCTGTCCAGCCTGTCGAGGTCCCTCTGCAAAGCTTCTCTACCCTCCAGCAGATCAACTACTGCCCCCAGCTTGGTGTTGTCCGCAAATTTACTGATGATGGACTCAATCCTCTCATCCAGATCATCAATAAAGATGTTGAAGAGCATGGGGCCCAGCACCGATCCTTGGGGCACACCACTAGTGAGTGGCCGCCAGCTGGATGTGGCACCATTCACCACCACTCTGTGGGCTCGGCCCTCCAGCCAGTTCCTAACCCAACACAGTGTGATCCTGTCCAAGCCATGGGCTGATAGCTTGGCCAGGAGTTTGCTGTGGGGGATGGTGTCAAAGGCCTTGCTGAGGTCCAGATATCTATATCAGGAGATGTTAAAAACAAAATTATGAACAGAGCCTCCAAAAATAATATTAATTCCAGGGATTTATCCTTATACATTTTTTAGCAGTAAACAGAAGGGGGACCTTACATTCCCAGATACACTCAAAGCTGGTGTATTTATCTCAGCCATAGGAAGTACCCGAGTATTCCTCAATTAAAAAGTCTGACTTAGCAATGAAATTATTTTTTAAAACAAAGGAAAATTGCAACGAAAGAAGTTTTGTTGTTGTCATTTGGTAGGTTGTATCAATTACAAGTACATTTATGAGAGACTTGCTCTAGAAGAGAGACACAGAAGTCTAAATGTCAGGAAAAGTCAGATAAACGACAATGTGTAATAAGAGTGCGCTCTCTCTCCTAGAGTCTTCTAAATGAGATTCTCCTCACTGGATCTGGTCAGACATCCCAATGCCTGATTAACTTATTACCTCTGTTTTCTATCAATGACCTCCACAGTGATTGCTTTCCAGCGTCTGTTCAATCCCGCCAGCTTCTCCTGTAGGAAGTTCCCATCTGTAGCAGACAGTTTCTGTATGATCCCTTCCCCAGTTCTGTTCAGTGCTGAAACACTAGTCTGATGGCTGCTGATTCCCTCTTCAAGTTCCTGTCAGAAATGTGAAAGCAGCACAATTTTACTACTTAAGTGACTTTGATCTGTAGCTCAAAATATGCAGGATGAATCCTGGGTGCATATTACTTTACTGAAACAGGCAGCTAAAGCCATCTTACATGCTCCTGATTATTAAGAGTCTGTTGTTGAATTTAGTTTAATTTTCTAATGAGCATCATAAAAAAAGGACAGAATAGGCTGCCAAATACTAGACAGGATCACAAGAATTCATTTAAGCGATCAGTTTTAGATTCCTTTCCTCTTACCATACAGCACTTTCTAGTAGTGCTAACAGATGGTTTGACTTTTTTAACCAGTTCTTCTCACAATCTATTCCCCTGACTATTTCTGTAACATAACAGTATTTTAGCTAGCATAATTGTGGCTGTGCTGCCATGGTCTCAAGGCACCACAGAAGGAAGTCAGAAGACATCAGGATGAAACCTTTACATACACCTAAGCACTACAAAACCCTTACACTGGCAGTAAAAATTTCTCTGCAACTGGATCAGGAATAAGATAAATTAAGAAAGAGAAGGGTAATGTCCTAGAAGAAAACTCCTAGTAGCAACAAGGATAAAACACATGTATGTCGTACCTAACACGCACTATTTCTTTCACAACACATACCTAACTCTTAGATAACCACTATTCCCAGAAGAACTAGAAAAATAAATAAATCTGATTCTTAAAGATATGTTTTCTTCTCCTTATTTAAAAGCAGGTCATGTAGCACAGCTAAATAGAAAATTTTGCTCTCCCATAATGATGGGTTAGAAACACATCTGGGAATAAATTTCCAGCACTGAAGTCTGAAAGAATAAAACTTAAAACATCTCTAACTGAAAAATTTTCTTCTTCTATACTGCTTATGCAAGGCAGGGTCTTGTAAACTTACTAGCTAAAAAAAAAAAAAAAGAATTTCAAAAAATTACTAAGTTATAACTGATGGTTGCTGGGGTTCATTAATTTTAATTATGAGAAAAAAGTGATTTCTTAACTGATGTGGTAGTTTTAGGCTATGCCTTTAAAATTCAGCTGCATTTTTAAAGCTGTAACAAAATATGAAACAATAAAAATTATGCCAACATTGCAATTATCAAATTATCTCAAACCCATCTATACTGAGTCGCCATAAAACCCCATATTATAAGCAGGAATTTAGCTCATCCCCTAGGATCATTTTAAGCTGCAATTAAAACAAAGGTATTTTAAGAATTACCACTTCATAAAGTACAGTTGCACAGCCTCATTTCAAATCTTTATATCTATATAAAGAAATAGGATTTTAGGCAAAAATCTAGACTTTTTCCAGCTTGCTTGTTTTCTATACAAATCATACATACCTGCTGATGAAGCCCAGCTGTCTGCAGCTCCAGGCTGCCATCTGGACCACGGGCATCGGCTAGTAACACTTCAGCTTCCGTTATCCAGTGAGAAAGGTCATTGAGATCACAGTGGAACTGCCTCCACACCTCGACCGCCTTGTCAAAGCAACTGGTTGAAAACAATGAATGGAAAAAATATCTTAACTGTTTTTGGGAAAACAGTTGCAATTCCTACTCCAGCAAGTAAAACCTTGCCTTGCGAAAAAGAGAGGCTAGTATGCATCCTGGTTAACCAAGTCCCAGCAGCGAACACTTTCTGACATAGTAGCAGCTGGTAAAAGCCAACAGCACAGTTTGTCATTAACTTCCAGATCAAGGAAGAAAGGTCAGTCCTACGCAAAGTTTTATTTCTATCACTGAAAAAAATAAGATTGATTAGCTGTTTCACATTGGTCTGCAGAACCCTTTTTTCAACATTATACAACAGTTCACATATCAGACAGGGTGGAACATGAAATATGATTAATTGCTATGACTTTCTTAAAATTTTAATTCATAAACTATGAGTTGCTGGTGCCTGATTTTAATAAGTGAAAGTGACACTGATTACATGTACAATCTGATTATGCCTACATAAGTAGGTCTTATACCATTTCATCACACAATAATTTACCAGGCTTTTCATTATCATCATCATCATCTTTGCAGACTCAAATTAATGTGTAGCTTACCTTAAAGGGCAATATTTTCTAACACAGAACAGGCTGAATTATGAATCAGAGGGTTGTTTTTAACTAAAATGAGAATTTTGCTACATCACCAAACTAACAAAACCAGTCCATGAATGTTAAATAAGAAAATCATGTCAAAAAGGCTTAGGGAGGATGGCTTGCTTTCTATTTGTTGATTGCTAACTCTCACGTTAGCACTAGGAAGCAAATGGGACAGACATCTCCAAGGATACAGGTCTTGAAACAAAGATGAAATCTACATTGATGCCAACAGATTGGGCAGTATCCAATTCCAAACTAATGGAAATAGTCCTCCTTAAAGACTTAAGAGGCCAGATTTCCTGCTAAATACACGATGCTCTAACCATAGAATACATTGGGCTGGAAGGGACCTCTAAGATGTCATTTAGTCCAACCACTCTTAAGTAATCAGAGGTATCTCTAACCAGAGCAGGTTGTTCACAGCCCCATCAAGTCTGACCTTGAATGTCTCCAGGGATGCAGCCTCCATTTCCTCCCTGGGCAACCATTTCCAGTCTTCCACCACCCTCACATAAGAACTTCCTAATGTCCAATCTAAATCTACCCTTGTTTAGTTTAAAACCATTGCCCCTTGTCCTAGTGCTACATGCCCTTGTAAACAGTCCCTCCTTAGCTTTCTTGTAGGCCCCCTTCATGTATTGGAAGGCCGCTATAAGGTATCCCCAGAGTCTTCTCTTCTCCAGGCTAAACAACCCCAGCGCTCTCAGCCTGTCTTCATAGAAGATATGCACCAACACACTGATGATTTTTGTGGCCCTCCTCTGGACCAGTTCTATCAGGTCTATGTCCTTCTTGTGTTGAAGGCTCCAGAAGTGAACACAGTACGCCAGTTAAGGTCTGACCAGAGCACAGCAAAGTAGCAAAATTGCCTCTCTCAATCTTCTGGCCATGCTTGTTTGATGCAGCCCAGGATGCAACTGGCCTTCTGAGCTGCAAGCGCACAATGATTGACTCATATCCAGGTTATCCAGCAGTACCCTCAATTCCTTCTCCACAAGGCTGCTCTATACCACATTATCCCACAGCCTATATTTATCATCAGATAAATATGCAATCTGAAATTAGCAGCATAACATCAAAGATATCCAAAAGCAAACTTTAAAGAGCGCCACCATTGTATCTATTTTCTTCACTAATTAAATTCATCAGTCCCAGAGTTCCTAGCAAGATTATTTTCCATCAAAAATAGATCTTGTTTTTATAGACACTCATATCTCTTGGCACATGCAAGGTCTTTTTGTTATTATTCTTTATGTGGACCAATTCCAATAAGGAAGAAAACCTTAAAAGTCACCACATTTTTGTGATGACCTCTTAGTTCTACCATTTCAGTTCCCAGCACATATCTCAACTCAATGCACTAGAACAACCTCTAGACTGATCCCAAATCTTAAGCTCTTTTTATTTCTCTGGTACATTTTAGTCTAATTTAATATATTATTTCACAATAGTACTTCATAGTACAGTCTAGTACTTCAATAGTACAGTCTAGGAGGTTCTTAGAGTGCATGGAGGACAGCTTCTTATCCCAGGTGCTGCGCGAGCCTACCAGGGGTAAGGCTATGCTTGACCTCCTCTTCACCAACAGGGAAGGGCTGGTGGGTGATGTGGTGGTCGGAGGGTGTTTAGGCACCAGTGACCACGAGATAATTGAGTTTTCAGTATTCAGCCAAGCCAAGAGGGGGAGCAAGAAGACCTCCACTCTGGACTTCCGGAGGGCGGACTTCAGGCTACTCAAGGAACTAACTCAGAAGGTTCCTTGGGAAACAGCCCTTAAAAACAAAGGGGTTCAGGAGAGCTGGACCTACTTCAAGAAAGAACTCTTGAAGGTGCAGGAACAGGCTGTGCCAGTGTGCTGGAAGATGAGCCGCCGGGGCAGACGGCCAGTCTGGTTGGGTAATGAACTTCTAAAGGAACTAAGGGAAGAAAAGAGGGTGTATTATCTTTGGAAAAAGGGGAGGCAACCCATGGAATGTTTAGGGATGTTGCTAGGTCTTGTAGGAAGAAAATTAGGGAGGCAAAAGCACATTTGGAGCTCAGACTGGCCTCTGCTGTGAAGGACAACAAAAAGTCCTTCTATAAATATATTAATAGCAAGAGGAAGGGCAAGGAGAAGCTCCACTCCTTGGTGGGCATGGAGGGGAATATTGTAACAAAGGATGAGGAAAAGGCAGAGGTGCTTAACACCTTCTTTACCTCAATTTTTACTAGCAGGACAGAACGGCTTCCAGACAGCTGGCCTGCAGAGCTGGCAGAAGGAGCCAGGGAGCAGCATAGTTTTCCCCTGTTCCAGGACGGGAGAGTTAGAGATCTTCTCAGCCGCTTGGACTCCCACAAGTCCATGGGACCGGATGGGATCCATCCTAGGGTGCTGATGGAGCTGGCGGATGAGCTGTCCAGGCCGCTCTCCATCATTTTTCAGCAGTCCTGGCTCACTGGAGAGGTCCCAGAAGACTGGAAGCTGGCCAACGTGGTGCCCATCCATAAGAAGGGCCAGTTGGAAGAGCCAGGGAATTATAGGCCTGTCAGCCTGACCTCAGTGCCAGGCAAGATTATGGAACGGGTCATCTCGAGTGCGATCACACAGCACTTACAGGATGGCCAGGGGCTCAGGCCTAGCCAGCATGGATTTAGGAGGGGCAGGTCCTGCCTGACCAACCTGATCTCCTTCTATGATCAGGTGACCCGCCTGGTGGATGTGGGGAGGCCTGTGGATGTGGTCTGCCTGGACCTCAGCAAGGCCTTTGACACCGTCCCCCACAGCAAACTCCTGGCCAAGCTGGCAGCCCATGGCTTGGACAGGAGCACACTGCGTTGGGTTAGGAACTGGCTGGAGGGCCGAGCCCAGAGAGTGGTGGTGAATGGTGCCACATCCAGCTGGCGGCCTGTCACTAGTGGTGTGCCCCAAGGATCAGTGCTGGGCCCCATGCTTTTCAACATCTTTATTGATGATCTGGAGGAGGACATTGAGTCCATCATCAGTAAATTTGCAGATGACACCAAGCTGGGGGCAGGAGTTGATCTGCTGGAGGGCAGAGAGGCTTTGCAGAGAGACCTCGACAGGCTGGACAGATGGGCAGAGTCCAATGGCATGAGATTGAACACATCCAAGTGCCGGGTTCTGCACATTGGCCACAACAACCCCAGGCAGCACTACAGGCTGGGGTCGGAGTGGCTGGAGAGCTCCCAAACAGAGAAGGACCTGGGGGTGCTGGTTGATGGGAAGCTGAACATGAGCCAGCAGTGTGCCCAGGCAGCCAAGAGGGCCAACCGCATCCTGGCCTGCATTAGGAATAGTATGGCCAGCAGGAGCAGGGAGGTCATTGTGCCCCTGTACTCTGCTTTGGTTAGGCCGCACCTTGAGTACTGTGTCCAGTTCTGGGCCCCTCAGTTTAAGAAGGACATTGAGACACTTGAACGTGTCCAGAGAAGGGCAACAAGGCTGGTGAGAGGCCTTGAGCACAAGCCCTATGAGGAGAGGCTGAGGGAGCTGGGGCTGTTTAGCCTGGAGAAGAGGAGGCTCAGGGGCGACCTCATTGCTCTCTACAACTACCTGAAGGGTGGCTGTAGCCAGGAAGGGGTTGGCCTCTTCTCCCTAGCAACCAGCACCAGAACAAGGGGACACAGTCTCAAGCTGCACCAGGGGAAGTTTAGGCTGGAGGTGAGGAGAAAGTTCTTCACCGAGAGAGTGATTCGTCATTGGAATGGGCTGCCCGGGGAGGTGGTTGAGTCTCCGTCCCTGGAGGCGTTCAGGGGGACTGGATGTGGCACTTGGTGCCATGGTCTAGTTGTGAGGTTATGGTTACAGGTTGGACTCGATGATCTTCAGGGTCTCTTCCAACCTTGGTAATTCTATTCTATTCTATTCTATTCTATTCTATTCTATTCTATTCTATTCTATTCTATTCTATTCTATTCTATCCCACATTTAATATAAAGACATTCTAAGTACTTAATTTTAAAAAACATTTTATTGCCTTCCTTAAAAATAGAGGTTTTTAGGGGAGTTTTGAACATGTGACTCTTTCAGAATTGTGATTTAATAACCTGACAGAAGGGCACCTTAAGAAACAAAGCTTCAAGTCTTACCATTTCTGTTGTGAGCCTACAGTTTCATCAGTACTGTCAACAATGAAACAAAATTTCACTCTGGTTTTGAGCCAGATGCACATGCTGCTATATCACTACAGACTGACTGCACTGAAGGACAGAAGTACCAAAGTCCTGCCACTACAGCACTGAGAATTTGCTACCAATTGCTTGCTCCACTTGCTTCCAATTCACAGCTTGTTCCCAAGTCAACACTTCAGCACCAGGGAAAAGCCCATGCCAGAAAGCACAACTAGCAAACCGCCATTGTTACAACCATACACACACAAAGCACACACACACTTATTTTGGCTTGAACAGGTGTAAAGTAATTTAACGTCAACTGGGTATAGTGGAGCATTTAGCAGCTTTGACAAGTAGTTTAATTCAACTCAAGCTTGGCTACATCAGAGCTTTTGTCAAAATTTCAACTACTTACCTGACACTCTATCACAAAATCATTACTGCCTCTGAAAGCCAAATCAATCTTTTGCCACAGATTTCAGATGCTGTATCTCCTAATATTGACAAAATCTCCACCCATTCCAGAAACAGAAAAAAGTCAAAACTTAAAGAGACAGTCTTATAGCTTCCTTGCTTATACTTAGGGCAACACTAAGAAAGGCAAGAATATACTTGGGTGGAAGTTGTTCTTATTAACAAAAAGAGTATAAAAATACTAATGCCAAAATACAGCATTGTAATATTAAACAAATATTGTCTTCATTAATCAAAGTATATCCTTATATCATTAATGCAACACTGAATACACTAATTAAGCTACACACCATTTAGCTTAAACTGCTAGTCCAGCTGGCCCTTCCATATGAAGATTGCACTCAATGTTATTCTCATTACAATGCAGAGCTTTACAAACTTTATTAAGTTCATGATTAATTTGTATTCAGTGAATAAGCTGAGAATGTAATTTGTTGCATAAACATTGAACTTATTACTCCTTCAATACACTTACCTTTTTCAGTGGAAAGAGAAGGTTTCTGGTTAAACCTGGCTACTTAATGAAATAAAATTTAAGTAGTAAATTAAACTGTACTCATAGAAGGATAATACCAGTAAAAGCTTTTCAATTACATTATGGGGGGATGAATGCAGAACTAAAACTTAGTATGTGTCATATCTGTGAAGATGGCAAAATAGTTGCAGGCATATAAATAGATGGACACCAGATTCAGGAGTGGTTGTTACTAAACATGGCAGGTGTCCACGGGCAGCCAGAAAGAGCACAGAAAGTGGTACCAACTGGCACCAGTATTTGTATTTGTTTCCAGATTAACACAGGGAAATAACAGTGCCTGCTGATTTGCAGAGGGACATCGACAGGCTGGACAGATGGGCGGAGTCCAATGGGATGGCATTCAACAAGTCCAAGTGCCGGGTGCTGCACTTTGGCCACAACAACCCCATGCAGAGCTACAGGCTGGGGTCGGAGTGGCTGGAGAGCTCCCAAACAGAGAAGGACCTGGGGGTGCTGATCGACAGCCACCTGAACATGAGCCAGCAGTGTGCCCAGACAGCCAAGAGGGCCAATGGCATCCTGGCCTGCATTAGGAATGGTGTGCCCAGCAGGAGCAGGGAGGTCATTCTGCCCCTGTACTCTGCTTTGGTTAGGCCGCACCTTGAGTACTGTGTCCAGTTCTGGGCGCCTCAGTTTAAGAAGGACATCGAGACACTTGAACGTGTCCAGAGAAGGGCAACAAGGCTGGTGAGAGGCCTTGAGCACAAGCCCTATGAGGAGAGGCTGAGGGAGCTGGGGTTGTTTAGCCTGGAGAAGAGGAGGCTCAGGGGCGACCTCATTGCTCTCTACAACTACCTGAAAGGTGGTTGTAGCCAGGAAGGGGTTGGCCTCTTCTCCCTAGCAACCAGCACCAGAACAAGGGGACACAGTCTCAAGCTGCACCAGGGGAAGTTTAGGCTCGAGGTGAGGAGAAAGTTCTTCACTGAGAGAGTGATTCGTCATTGGAATGGGCTGCCAGGGGAGGTGGTTGAGTCGTCGTCCCAGGAGGTGTTCAAGAGGGGATTGAACATGGCACTTGGTGCCATGGTCTAGTCGTGCGGTCTGTGGTGACAGGTTGGACTCGATGATCTTCGAGGTCTCTTCCAACCTTAGCAATACTGTGATACTGTTATATTGATTCTTTGCAGACTCAGTGGCCCAGAATTTCTGCTAAGTCTATGCTTAGTCAATAAAACCAACCGATTTTTATATTCCTACACCTACATAAGTTTGTGTAATATATAATCTTCCTAAAAAACACCCCTTCAAAATACATAGCAAATGTGTGTGATATCAGATTTTTGGTGCTAAAAAGCAAGTGAACATGGCTAGAAACTACTTTGTGCTCTACAGAACTTCTGCATTAACCATCACCTTATACCACTATTAAAATGCAAATACTGTAAAAGCAAATTAACTAGAGTACAAGTCTCTGTATAAAATAATTTTCAGTCAGTAAGTTTGTTTTGCTTAGTGGCAATCTCAGTGTCCAATGCTGCTTGCAGTGTGAGGACCTTCAGCTTAGTGGTAACTTGCTGAACATGTACTTTCACAGAATCACACAATCACAGAATGTTAGGGGTTGTAAGGGACCTCGAAAGATACAATACAATACAATAAACCAGGTTGGAAGAGACCTTCAAGATCATCGCATCCAACCCATCAACCAATCCAACCCACCTAAACAACGAAACCATGGCACCAAGCACCCCATCAAGTCTCCTCCTCAACCCCCTGCCAAAGCAGGATCACCTATACCACATCACACTGGAATGCATCCAGGTGGGTTTTGAGTATCTCCAGAGAGGGAGATTCCACAACTCCCTGGGCAGCCATTTCTAACTAAAAATGCCTTGCTGACACTTTTCCATGTCTGTATAAGTGGTATTGAGATTGGTTTTAAACATTTAAAGTATTAAGGTATTTAAAAGTATTGAAGTATTTCAAGATATAAGGTATTATCAAGTTAGAGCATCTTGTGCAATGGATGAGGAAAAATCAAAGCTTAGTTTACTTTCCTTTTTCCTACTTTTTTGGCATAAATAAAATTACAGCTGTTTGATGTTTGTGGAAAGAAAATGAGATACACATTTTTCTTAAGCACCTATTTCACTATTCTCTTGTTCTCTCAACCACAACATTTTATAATATGGCCATCTCTCATCTTCAATTACCTACAAAGATTATTGGCAACTATCATACATCCTATACTTTAAAACACTCATCCTTTCAAACTTCTACTTTCATTCAAAAACAGCTGTGAATTATTTGATAAAAGATACCATACTCGACATTTTTTCTGGAACTTTGCTTTGCAATACCTTTACAAACATTTTTTTATTATTATTCTGTAAACAAACTATTCCATTTTCTGCTGTAGAAGCAGCCAGCTTCACAAAAGGGACCAAACTATGATTTGCATGTTCACTGTTTTATCATTCAGTAGTTCTGGCAATTATTGTGCAATACTAACATATTAAAGCTGATTACTCCCAAAATCTTCATCATCATCATCATCAAGGCACCTTTGCCAAAACTTATTTTCAAATACATAGAATATTTACCACATGGTCACAGAAACCAAACATCTTTGACTTACCACTTACGATCATTGTACATTCTATTAATTCTGTCCCATTCTGCATTCAGCTGCGTCAAAGCGTCTCCTATTTGTATTGCCTCAGGTCCAGATGCTTCTAATATAACATCAGGCTGTTTCTCATGTATAACTGCAATTTGATCCCCAAGTTTATCCAAAATATCTTTTATGTTCTGCAAGCAGAGTGATTACAAAAACCATTAAACACCCGAAGGAAATAATAATAATAATAAAAAAACAATCATAAAGTCATTTCCTCATAATTACAGAACGATAGGGATCAGAAGGGAGCTCCAGAGATCACAGAGCCTGACCCTCTGCCAAAGCAGGATCACCTAGGGCAGGTGAACACTTCCAGGTGGTGAATATCTCCACAGAAGGAAACTCCACAACCTCTCTGGGCAGCCTGCTCCAGTGCTCCGTCACCCTCACTGTAAAGAAGTTTCTCCTCCTGTTTCCAAAAATCAGTATCTAAAATAAGATCTTGACCATCAGCATCAGATTAATTCAGTTTTACAAATGGACTGAATAGCCCATCACACCTTTTAAAGCATGTGTCCTTTTCATTTTTTTCCATGAAGAGGATAAAACAGCTTTATATATCTAATCTGGTTTTGAGGTAAATGGGCATGACCTCCTTCTCAAAACAACATCATCTTCATTATTAAGCCAATCTGCCTGTGTCATGAAGACAATGTGCACGATCCTTCTCATGTAAGAAAGGAACCAAAAAATGTCACTTCATTATGTTTCATGCAATCTCCCATGCGCACAGAAGTGCAAAAGCATAAGCTATAAAGCTTCAGATTTAAATGACCAAGTAAAAGCAGTATTTCTCAAATAGGATTGATATATGAAAATATCTTTAAACTAGATGCTGTTGTAAGACAGATATTCCATGTAGGACAAGTACTCCATGCTAGCAGTAGAATTTACTCACCTTTTTAAATTTAAAACAGTACCACTTCTACAAATTCTATGCTTTGCTATTTGCTTCCTCAGAATACACCAAAATTTCAAAATCAGATGAGGTCTCTACACCAAAACAGCATTTTTTTAAACCTGCCTTAATATAGAGGTCCAACTACATTGCACCACACCATGTGGAATTTTCAAATACAAGGGTTTTTTTTGTGGGGATCTCTGTACTGTGTTCCTTAACCAGGACTGAACTCACATTCGAGAGGAGGATACAGTATTTTCAAATATACTTTCTTCATCCCCTTTTGAAAAAGGGCAAATCCTTAAGGACTACCTCATTATTATTCACAAAAGTAAATCCACTGGCTGACAATGAGAAATGGAAGATGAAAATTGAGTATATATTGATGTTTTGCTAATCAACACAGTTACCATCTTGTGCCCTGATACATAGCTTCATACAGAAGTCACAAATCTCCCTTTCTCCCTATTCTTAATTAAATTTTTTTCACATGACACAGATTAGCAGTAGTGTTAAGGAGATCAAGCAGGACCATAGGAGATTGGCTTCATCTTTCCTCTAAATATCATGTAGACTACGTGATAAAACCCACAATTTCTCTAACAAGAGATGTTACATTCTTCTCCATCAACCTCCCACCCAGTTTCCACACTGTTCCACTTTGTACCCAGACTCTGCATAGAAAAAAAAAAATTAAACAAGAATTTTGTAGCTAAATTTTCAATGCATATTGATCCAGCACATACTGAGGTAAAAATACAAATACAGCTACACAGTTGCTACAGTGGCCTTTTTCTCTTCTGCTATTCCCTTCCCTTTTTCTTCCCTCAGCATACAATGCTTAGACATTCAGTACCTTCAGTGCATCTTCCTGAGTTGAAAAATCTTCATAGATGCCAATATTTAGCTCAGGAGCGTTCAGCAGCAGTTCAACATCAGCCATGGCCAGCAAGACTTTGTTGATTTCAACCAAGTATTCAGCTGAAAAAGGTAAGGTCCTAACTTCGGCAAAGTGGCTTTTTAACCTCTGCTGGACAGGCGTTGCCTAAAACCATGAAAGCTCATTTTACATTTCAAAGAACAAGTAATGGAAAAAAAAAAAACAACACACCTAACACAAAACTACTTCAGCAAGGTATATTCAGAATAGAACACTTTTCTACATTAAAAGACAAAACAAAGGCCTTTCAGAATTGCATAAAGCTGGAAGCCCTGCAGAAAACTATGTCTGTATTTATTTTTAAAAGAGAAAATTGCAGATGTGTCATAATGACCCTGTATCATTCCTTATTAGAACTCTGGGTAGTGGGAAGGACACTGGTGAGGATTAAGTTAAGAGAAGCAGCATTTCCGGAACTTACACTTCTTGATTGAGCCTGCAGCTAGTTATAATTACAACCCACTATCTCCTTCTTTCATTATCAGGTCTCCCAGAAGTTAATCTACTGAAGCAGCTTTTTCTTTCCTGGTTCGTTTTTTTCTTCTCCTCTCCACACTCTTTCAATAAGCATCCCCACTCACAAACATTTCTTAAATTAGTGCTCCACCAGTACCACAATATGCTTTTTGCAGCAATAAGAGACACTTAACTCCTCAAGAGCTCAGCAATTCTTATCTAATTCTGGCTGTGAGACTACACTATCTAGCCAAATACCATGTTAGCAGATACCAAAAAAAGGCAAGAAAAGTAATTTAATGCATCTTTTTCTTAATCATAACGATTTAGATCCAGGACATCATTTAGGAAGCCAGCTGCAAGAAGCTAAACTCTGCTGTGCATGGAAAAGATAGTAGATGCAGGTGAAACAAATCCAAAAATCAATAGCAGCTTTTTGCTTACAAAAAAAGGTATCTTGTGCAACAGGATTCTGTTACCATCTCTGAAAACAGCCCAGTTCCTTAAACTCAGCAACTGAAATATAAACCTGCCACCAAATACTCAAGAATTCAAACAACTTTTAAGCCACCATCCTGTACTCAGTGAATTTGAGTCAAACAAGACAGATGCACTCAACTGTACAATTTACTAACAGCTGAGAATAACTTCAAGGGCATGAAGAATAAATCCACATTTTCAGTGATTTCAGTCAGTGAATTTTACTTTGCATTTAGTCTGCAAAGCACAACTGACCAACAGTAAAATACTAAGCCCCACCACTAACAAGGCTGTTGGAAAACACCTCCACGTATATCTGAGCATTTCAAATACGTCAAATTAACTGGAACCTAGTATATGCAGCATGTGTAGTGTAAGAGGGGATAAAAAGAGAACTGCAGCAGAAAGGGTATGTTCATATATTTACCATTCAGGATTTCTTCTCATGCACTTAATGCTCCTCAGTATTTTATTTAGTTTGTACTAGTTCAGGGCAACTGGTTTGTTTTTAAAGTAGAAAGTCATCCCTCTACTGAAAGCTGGGGGAGAGTTGTATTTCCTCAAGACCTTTCCCATTAAACATGCTACATTTGGAGTCACTCATTGCTCCTCAAAGAAATAGGACACGAAGGTACTTAAGCATACATTGAACCCTCTGAACAAAAATGTTCCTGAGAAGCATCATAAAATACTCAGCATTGCATTCAATTCACTAACAATAGAGCAAGCAAACATAACAGTAAAACCTATCAATTCTTCCATATGCTTTAGCTACAAATCCACCATTTTGGTCCCCAGACATGTTTTCTTGAAGCACTGTATATATTTTGTCAGCTTTGATCACTGAAGTTTGGAACAAAATCCCAAGGCTTAGACACTGATTTGATTTCCTGTGGAAGTAGAAACCCCAGCTCCTGAGAAATCAAAAATTGTAGTTTTCCCCCAGCAATGTGGAATAAACCTGGGTTTGAACATACACAAGAATGCCTGATGAAGCACAGCCACCTGCAACACCTTCAGAAGGTGTTTTCACTAACTTTCTATCATCCCTTAAGTCCTATCTTCACACAGGCTACAGTCCAGAATCTAGACTTCTCCCAAATGAATAGGCCACTGAACTCTCCATCTTTCTATTTCACACATATTGCTTTATTTCCTATTGGAAAAAACTCATTCAGGATTTAAGCCGACAACTGTTGGCATGCAGCAAACTTGTTCTCCACATGTTGCCGACACTGACATATACTGAAACCTTCTGCTTCCCCTGTAGAACCAGCCTGGGCCAGGTTATTGCTCTTCTGCAAAGCAGTGAATTACTCCTGGTGCCGCTTCTGCAGAGCAAACCTTAATTCTAATCTCCAGGTGCCTCCTGTGAACTGAAATGATGTTTCCCCTTTTCATAACCCTCTTTCATAAAGGTGAACATATGTAAGTGTTATAAACACACTAATGGTTTACCACAGTTGAATTTTAATTGTTCAGCTGTTCTCTATCTTATACTGCAGACCAGGAGCTTCTACAATGCAGCATAATGTACTACAAATAAAAATAAAAAATAGAAGAGCAGAAGTTTGACTGTCTCACAAGTCAAACACCTAAATGTTGCAGAAGCTGGGTTTTTAATCATTGTGGTACGTTGGGCATTTTTTTTTTTTTTGTTTTGTGTATGGTTTTGATTTTTTTTTAATTAAGAACAACCATAACAACAAAAAAAAAAGACAATTAGACTATCTTCTTACACAAAAAGTTAATCAAGGATTACTTGGAATAAAATCTGACTTGATGACAATAGCAATTTTCTACTATCATTTCAGTGACAGAGTATCTTTAACTAGTAAGGAAAATGTAGGATTGGGGTGAAAAGGAGAATAGTCAGCAATGTATTTTCAATTAAAAAGGCATCTCAATGAGAGCTGCCAAAAATTAATTTAATTCACTGTTTTCCTCCTATGCTAAGCATCTAGTTTGACTTGCAATTCAGAATTTGATTTCAGCTTTCCTTTCCCTTTTTTTTTTTTCCTCCACTTCAGTATGTTTTGAAACAGAACCTACTGAAGATTCAATTTAGGGAGATACTCTGACTCGCTTCCAAGTTGATTTTGGAAAAGACACTCAGGAAACTGATATAATTTTTAAAATTGCCTTGTATGTTTAACTACATAAATATTTTAACCTGAAGTGTTTGCATAGTCTAATCTCAGTTTACCACACATTATTTGCCACCTGATTAGGGATGCTCACTTTGTAACCATTCCTTGCCCCTTCTCTCACACTCAAAATATTTCAGTCCATTTTCTAGAAAAATGTTTTCCAAATCTAAAATCTCATGTCCATTTTACTTGATCTTTAAAGTTAACTAATGAAGTCAGTAAGCAATGTATTTGCTGGCAGCATACCTAATGGTTCATATTCAAGTAATCAAGAACCTTCTCTATAAAAAGTACAAGAGGCAAATAAACATGTTTTCTTTATTACTGGAATAACACTTCAAGAGTCTTTAAGATGGTGCCTGTGTTTCAGTTAATAGGAAGAACCGCACTGTGCCCAGAACACCAAATTCACTTACCATCTGCAAAATTATCATTTTCACTTCAAAACAGTTTTCTAAAACGTGCAAAAATCTCTCAGGAACCTGCAATTAGAGGTTTAGTATTTCCTTTCCCTCATTTTGAGCCAAGTCAGAATAGAGCAATTTAAATAAATAGCAAAGCAAGGTTAGAAAAAAGGAACTCAAGGAGATACAAACTTCTGATGCAGGCTCTTCTAGCAAACAGATGTGTAGCAAAGCAAGAGTTATTCAGAACTACCTGCTATGCAGAAAGCTTACTAATATTTCAGAATCTTTACTCCATAATCCCTATCAGTATACATGAGGAGGAATAGCTATGATCCATCTAGTTACAGATAGGTATACATACATATATATGACCTTCAAGCACCATAAATAAGTGCTCTCCTCCACACATTTACAAAAACAAATAATACGTAAAACCTTAATTGAAGTCTACTCTCCAGCTTGATGTCTGAAACGTTTCTTTTGCTTCCCATTTGTTCATTTCAAACACTAGTTTCTCCTCCTCTGCTCACTTCACCTTCCTTACACTAAGGTGAGGGTTTCAGCCAGTTGTGCACCAGTGGGTCCAGAACTCATTTACTCCTCCTCAGTCCTGAGCTAAGCAAAGAGTACTGCAATTTGCTCTTAAGTAGCATGTGGGCTCTATGGATTCATCCAGGGTTTCCCTTTCCTCACCTTCAACAGACACTCTCTGCTGATTAAAGAAGAGAAGAGAAGGGTGTTCAGGCACAGAATAGGTAATAAATACAAAGGAGGCAGCAGTTTCTGTTGCAGAATTTTATCATTAGGAGTCCTCCCTGGTGCTGAAGCTAGGTCAAGTATAGTGGCTCCAAGAAAATACTGGAGCAGCTGTGTTCATCTGTTCCTTCTTTTAGAATCTGCATGATCCTATACCTTTTTTGATGCTCAATTAGTAAAGTGGGAGAAAGAACAGGAAAATAAAGTCACTTGAGACAGGCTACCTTACCATTTAAACATCAGAAAGCTACAGGCACAGACACAAGAAGCGAAAGCAGCAGATTCTGAGTTTCACAGCAGTAATGAAAACTGCTGTCATCCCTTTCTGAAAGCCTACTTGACCCAGCCAGACTATAAAACTACATCTGGATGTATAAGGATATTTTTACAGTTTCACTAATTCTGAGCAAAGATAAGTTTTTCCATCAACAGTCTATTGTAATTGCTATGGTATTCCATATTTACATGAAATTCTACATTCAGCACCCAGATAGCAAGAGGCAGTAATCCAGAAAAGGATTCAGTAGTACCAGGGATTAGCTACAGTATATCCTTAAGGAAAAGGGCTTTACAGTAAGCAAAATGTCCAGTCAACCTGCATGAAACCAACAGTGACAAGGAAGACCATCTGTAGCACAACTGGTCTCCTTCCATTAGCAAAGACAGGGCACCCTTTTCTATTTCCAATCTGGTAACTGATGGGTCAAACAGAAAAACTGAACCACGTTATTTTAACTATGTATGGGTTCCCATTTCTTTCTAATTCCCCAGCATTAATCAGGTCCCAGGGAGCTCATGTGCAAGGCACACAGTACACCAGGACTGAGTACTGATGACCCAGCAGAGAAGTTAGATATCAGGCAGTTAAACAGACCCTGGAGCCATCTTTGCTGCCCAGCTCTGCGTGGAAGATCTATAACTTGAAAAGTCCAACAAGAGGCAGATTTAAAAGGTCCACTGATACTGAATAGGCTGCATGACTAAGGAGAGCAGACTGTCTGCTACAGGCCTGCAGCTATCGCAGGGAGCTGAAGACAGACAGCACTACAGCTGTGGATAAAGAGCACCACATTGTGATTTTGTGGTGTCTCTCATACAGAGCCAGCGCATTTTACCCCTGCAACCAAGTTACTTGGTGCTGGATTAAAAAGCTACAGAGCAGTCAAAGAGAGATTGATTTGTTTTAATTATGAAGCTTCAGATGCAGAAACTAAGAAGTACTTAACAGACTGCCTAGCTCCCAAGCTTGTCCAAGAAAATTACATGGTGCTTTACAAGGTTCCTCACTGTTATTGTCTAAAATATTAATATAATTACCATGCAGCCAAAGTGTTTTGAAAAATAAAACCAAGACATTTTAATTTTTTAAAATAAACCAACACACACAAAAAACCAACCAACCAAAAACCAAACAACAACAAGCAAACACACACAATAACACGCCACAAAACCACCAAACCACAACAAAACCCATAAACAAACACTGCAAGCATCTCTGCTCTCAACAGCTAAGACATACAGCTTTCTGGGCAGTAAATTTTCTCAGATCTTGACATCAGTTATCAAGATCCTCACACACATACCACACATAGCTCTTCTCATCAGATATATATCAACCTTTGTCATTTTTATTAGTCTTCATTGTGTACAGTGGTATCAATCACAATGGTAACTATCACTCCCTAACCACTTGAATCAGCAAAAGGCAGTGTCAGAGTAGTTACAACATCCCAATCACAGGAAGCAGAGGCACAGAGTTTGAGCCCCAGATGAAGATTTTATCATACCTGCAGCAACCAGACACAGAATCAGGCTATTTGAGCCAGGGCATCAAAATGAGCTAAATATAATACCCATATAAGCAAGGCTGACAAGAGAAATTGTCCTGATTCAACCACACTGCCCAGAGCCCACTCCTCTGTGCCTGATAGCTAGGCTGTCATCATAGGTCCAGACTAATACCTAACTAGTAACATTTGTTTCCAAGAAGGTGTTAAAAGACCAGCCATAAAAACTGAATATCATCTCTAAAGCCCATTCAGTATTCACTGCTGTAACAACAAAAGGCTCATTTACCTGTAACTTTTGTTCGCCTTCTACACCTTGTTGACCTGGCAAACGGTGCTCAGCCTCATCCAGCCACTTCATCAGACTGTCATGTTCCTTCTTATACCGGGAAAACACTGGAGACAGCTCCACCACCTGCCTCCTTTGAAATGACCTGCACTCCTACAATTCAGTGTATTAGGAAAAAATGGTGTAAGAGGTAAACAGTGAACAGAACAGATCTTACTTGAAAAACAAAAATACGTGAGGGATTTTTTTGAAGAAGCAAATTCCAAAATACACAGTGTGCTAGAGTCCACAGTTGCTGAAGGTACTCTCTAGAAGAAGAACAGGAATTCAAGAGCAGACTCATATTCACACAAATTTCTTCAGCTGAGGACTCAGTGAATGTGCTTGTGTACACGTGTCTAAGAACTCACTCCATACACTGTGGTGGTGGAAGATCAAAGACAAGCGAAGCAAACACCCAACTATCTGCATCCACCTGTGTAGATTCATACAGAGTGACCCTCTGTGAAGCTCATAACAGGACTTAAAAAATATCATCAAAATCAAAATTACTCCCCCAAAACTTTGGAATGACAAAATTTGTGCTTTGGAGTTGCAAAGATTTCGAGTCATACTGCACATATGCACATTTAACTCTTCCCCAGAGAATGTGTTTGTGTCTCTGCTGTTCCTTGAGAAAGGACAAGAAGAAAAGCTATTTGAGGTCACAAATGGAACAGCAAGAACCAAAACTCAGCACTACCTTTGGACCACGACTATAGATAAAACTGCCTTGACAAGAAACGTTAATCAGGGGTTATCTGGTGATGAGTCTCTTCTCTCTTCTATCAAACACTGTCTTCTATTTTGTGTTAAAGGTTATTTTTGTAAAGGAAAGAAAAGACATTATCATAGGGAGGAATTGCCCACTACTGTATCTCTATACAGGCTTTGCTGGGTGTTTTTTAAGAGCTGAAATAAATGGCTTGTTTCTTCTATTTATTTTTTGAATGAATTGTGCAATACATTTTTGATGGGTAGCGTCTGAGGTGATTTTCCTGTGATACTGTGAATCCTGTACACTAAAAATTTTGAAGTCATAACCAGGTTGTAAGTGGAATACTAAAGAGAGAATTGTATAAACGACCTTTAACTGCAGTAACTATCATGATCATACCTGCACACTGTTATACTTTTTCTGCAGAAGCAACAGTTGTATGCGGATCTTCTCTCTCTTATGGTCTTCCATAGGCTGCTGTAGCATCTGTCCTCCTCTCTGTAAAACTTCTTCAATCTGATCTCTTTCTTGATCCATCTAAAATTACACAAGTCTGTATTATTTATAGAAAGCTCAGCTGTGGTTTCCAAAATGAATTTATTACTGTTCACATATTAACAGTAATGGTACCAAACTATTACAAGACACTCAAGCTGAAATTCTTCTTCTCCACAACTACTAAATCCTAAAATCCAACTTAGTCATTCCAAAAACTTGATAATAAGATGCCCTGAAGGAAGCTCACTCAATGAAGCCAACTGTAGGCAGCTACAGCATGAGGATGTTAGGACTTCAGCTCTGTTTCTATTCTATAGACAGTAACAAGTAAGCTTAGAGGAAAACAAAAAGAAAAATAAATATTAAAAAGCAGAAAAGGAACAAAGTGTTCTAGAACAATAAGTCCTTCCATAGAGGCCTTTTAATACTGTTTTCTGTAGTGTAAGTCTATAGAAAATAACACATAATATTCAACTTTCCAGCTCAGTTTTTAGCATTTCATGTGCTTAAAAAGAAGGCAGATGAGGTAGCCTGGCAGGTCTTTACCTACATTTGTATCCTACAGAGCTATAAAGAACAACGTACAAACAAATTATGATAGCTTTATACAGGGGAACTGCAGACCCCTAAATAAGAATCTAGAAAAACCTAATTTTGTTCCACATTCTTATTTGGACTTGCTATGAGCCATATTGCAACACTTTTATTTGCACCTCATCTCCAGCTGCCTCACCTCAATGGCTTGAAGTCCAGATGGACAGCAGCAACAAGTGGTGTCCCTCAGAGGTCCATACAGGGACCTGTACTGTTTAATATTTTTATCAATATAGACAGTGGGATCCAGTACACCATCAGCAGGTTTGCAGATGACACCAAGCAGAGTGGTGCTGTCCATATGCAAAAGGGACAGAATGCCATCCAGAGGGACCTGGACAAGCTGGAGAGGTGGCCACAAGTGAACCTCATGAGGTTCAACAAGAGCAAGTACAGGATTCTGCACCTGGGCTGGAACAATCTTCACGATCAATACAGACTGGGGGATGAGGTGTTAGAAAGCAGCCCTGTGGAAAAAGACTTGGGGGTCCTGATGGATGAGAAGCTCGACATGAGCAAGCAGTGTGTGCTTGCAGCACAGAAGGCATATCACATCCTGGCTGCATCAAAAGATGTGTGGCCAGCAGATCCAGAGAGGTGATTCTGCCACTTTGCTCTGGTGAGACCTCACTTGGAGTACTATGTCCAGGTCCGGAGCCCTCAATACAGGAAGGATTTGGACCTGATGGAGCGGGTCCAGAGAAAATGATCAGGGGTTGGAGCACCTCTGCTACAAAGACAAGCCGAGGGAGCTGGGGTTGTTCAGGCTGGAAAAGAGGAGGCTCTGGGGAGTCCTAATAAGGGCCTTCGAGTACCTGAAGGGGGTTTACAAGAAGGATATAGAGAGAGACTGTTTACAAAGGCCTGTAGAGACAGGATCTTTGAGGTCTCATCCCACCTTAATTGATTCTATGACTCTATGACAAGGGGCAATGGCTTCAAATTAGAGAAGAGCAGGTTTAGGTTGGATGCTAGGAACAGGTTCTTTACCATGAGGGTAGTGGAACACTGGAGCAGGTTGCCTGGGGAGGTGGTGGGCACCCTGTCCCTGGAGATACTGAAAGCGAGGCTCAACAGGACTCTGGGCAACTTGATCTAACCGAGAATGCCCCTGCTTACTCAGAGGGTGTTGGACTAGGTGAGTTTCAGAGGTCCCATCCAACCCAGACCATTCCATGATTCTATGCACTGTGATTCAATATATGACATCATTTTAATTTGAAGGGGGGAAAAAAATACCCACTCAATGGAACAGTGCCTCCAAATTGCTGAATACATACTAAGAGTCTCAGCTACATTAAGTAATCATTTTGATGTCAATTCAGACAGATACAAAGAAAGAAAAAAGTTTTGTACTATATCAATTTTACAGGAAGGTTTCTTTGTAATCAGCTACTCTTAGCAGAAAAAGAAATCAAAAGTCAAAGGTCACTACCTGAATTATATAAAACCCATGACGAAAATATAGGCTGATGTATGACTAGTTACTTTCAATGCATCAGCCAAGAAGGAAGAGCTGTGGGAAAAGTATAGGGAAATTGTGCAATAACCTCAAAATTCTCTTCATCGTCTACTCCCATCATTAAAAGAGTTTCTCAGAATTCCCCCTCAGTGTCACAGAATGTAACATGAGGACAACACAGAAAGAGAGTTAATCAGTTATTTAATTCTTCCATCGCTCACAAACCTTTTCGTCTTCCCCACTCATCTCCTGATGCTTTTCCACAATTTTTAACATACTCTGTACGTCACTCTCAAACTTTTCCAGGTCTGGAAAGGCTCCTCTGAGTTCATGGGACTCTGACATGACAGGAAGTCGTTCTTGTCCAACAAGCATCTGCAAAGCAAAATATAACTGTGTTTGAGCTGAAATTTTTGTCTGAGCTATCATACATAATTTAAACCAATGCTCCAGGGGTATCAGTTTGTATGACCATCAAATATTAGTACAAAAAAAATTGCAAGGGCTGCTTAACACTGACAGTTAACTTGCACACTGTCAATAGGTATCATCAAGCTTCTATCTTCAAACTTCAGTCTGAGCATTTTGGTCTCAAACAAAACCCTTCCAGTTGCATTACCTTATGGTGTTGTTCTATAGCATGTCTATGTACTGCAATATATACATGTGGCAGGGTGAGACACAACACATTGTACATTTCACAATATATTTTTCTGAATCTTTATAACGCACAATTATTTGCAAATTTTTCCTTGAAGCTCAAGGCATCATCTGTTACTCGGCCACAAAAAGCAGCTCTTATAAAATCAGTCTGTCCATTTTTCACATGTAAATATCTACACTTAAAAGAGCACCAAAAGCAGCAAAGTTGGGAGGTCACTGACCCTTTGCATTAATCTCTGGTGAGGCTACACTTCAAGTATTGTGTTCAGTTTTGGGCATCTCAATACAGAAGAGATGTTGAGGTGCTGAAGCAAGTGCAGAGGAGGGCAACGAAACTGGTGAAGAGCCTGGAGAATAAATCTTATGAAGAGCGACTGAAGGAGCTGTTTAGTTTGAAAAAGAGGAGGCTGAGGGGAGACATCATTGCTGTCTACAACTACCTGAAAGGACCTTGTGGAGAGGCTGGCACTGGTCTCTTCTCAGAGGTAATTAGTGATAGAACAAGAGGGAACAGCCTCAAAATGCAACTGGGTAGGTTTAGAATGGACATTAGGAAAATGTTTTTCGCAGAAAGAGTGGTCAGGCATTGGAATGGGCTGCCCAGGAAGGAGGTTGAGTTGCCAACCCTGGATGTGTTTAAGAGTTGCTTGGATGTTGTGTTTGTTGAAATGATTTAGGGGTGAACCTTGTAGAGTAGGGTTATTGGTTGGACTTGGTGATCCTGAGGGTCTTTTCCAACCTGACTGTGTCTGTGATTCTGTGAAGTGCTGTTCTAAGATAAAGATCTATCCCCTTAAAGTTATTTGCCAGCATTTTGTCATAAACCTCCCCAAGCATGTTTTGGGGCTCACACATCCTCACCTTGGCACTTTTGATGTGTTGAGAAACCTTATCAAAGTTACGGTTTAGTTCTGCCAGTTTGGGTTCAACAAGTTCACGGCACGAAACTCCCCGACCATTCATTAGGATGAGAGCCTGGTCACGCACATTGTCCACTCGAAGACTAACATCATCTAACTCAGATATTAAGCGCTAGAAGGTGTAAGAAATTGCAAATGGTTACCTCAGGAAAGGAAAAAAATACATGAAAAAAATTACAAATAAAAATCACTGGGCAGGGGGTGTAAAATCATGATAAAACAAGCAGCAAACCTGCCTCGATATCATTTAGAATCCAGCAGTGGTTACTTGACAGCAACTTTTCCTACCTTCACAGTTTCCTCCTTTTTGCTTGCTGACTTCTTCTCAATCTCATCCAGCAGGGCTTCAGCCTGATATAACCAAGTACTTATGTGGGCAACATTTTCATCAAAAATTTCCAGCTGGCTCTGATGATTCTGGAAAAAGAAAATACACCAATGTGAGAAACTTTAAAGAAAAAAAAAAAAAAATAAATCCAGAAACACCCCCACAAAACACTCTGCACCAAAGGGGACTATGCTGGAAAACACACCTTTAGAATTTGATTGTACCTTTCACCTTCAATAAATATTTACAAGAATTCAGTTTTCATTCCAGATCCTTTGATATGACCCTTCCCAATTCATAGAAAGGGAAACACATAGCTGTGAGGGCTTCTCCAAAGAAAAGACAGACAAGATATGGCCAGACCACAGCACCTCAGTAAGGAAAAAAGCCCCACTTTTTTGAATTGTCACTAGCAGACACAGATGTTCATATTATATGTGGTAGTTATTTCTGTTGTTTTACAAGCAATGGGATTACACCAAAACCTAAAAACTATGATAGTCTAATTTTGATATTTTACTGATTACATTAAAATATTTATTCCTCTTAAGAAAAGTCACCACATCATAGACACACTAATTACATCTGCTTCCATACAGTCAGAAGTTATAACATTATGTGCTACAGACAGAAACACCACATCATTCTGTGTGACAAATCAAAGTTAACAGATTCAGAAGCACCATCCTGCTTGAGCACAGAGCTTCTTATCCCCAGACCAAAGCCGAACATGAATAATGAAAAAGCTTTGATTTTTTTAGACCTACAGAACAAAGGGAGAGGAAAAAAGAGAAAAAACAATTGCTCAGTGCATCAACATAAAGAAATTTGTATCTTCACCTAGTGAAAGTACAATGTAACCTAACAGTAAGCACAAAGACAGCACTGATCACCAGACATGACAATAATTTAGAAAGATTTTAGTTGTGGATCATCCTGACAGCATTTACAAAATAAGGGTTTAGCTACCTGACTGCTGCTCCCGTGAATATAATTGGATTAGGAAACAGTACGACCTACAGGCATTAGGCAGGACGCACAAGGCTCACCATCTAGGTATACATCAGTTTCCACAATTTCAGCCCATATCAGAGGCTGTTAAAGGTGAACTGTCTTTTCACAAAGCTTGCAGCTTTAAGCTTTATAAAATGTGTAGTCTTCCATTCACTCAGCCACACAAACACATGCTGCTGGCTCAGCTGGCATAGGCTTAAACATTTGCAGTCATGGGCTATCTTGAATAAGCAATAGCTGACAGAGGCTCCTGAATGCTTTGCTGAACACCTCTAGAAAATTGTCCAATAAACTGTCAATGCATCTGGATCTCAAGAATATCTATTGACACAAAAACACCCTATCCATACTAGACCTGGCAGAGAGGTTCTTTCAGGCTGAATAAAGAGCAAAGGAGCCTCATGGATATCAATCTTTTTAGGCTAGTTCCTTCCCTTTTTCTACTTACATTAAGAAATTAATGAGATTATATAAGGTTACACAGAAAGCACAAGATCCAGCTGCTGGGCTGTAATTAACTTATGAAAGAAACAACACTTCCATAACTTGGTGGGGTTTTGCCTCTCATTTTAATGTGGCAGAATTAGGTAGTACTAATTAATGGAAAACCCACTATCAATTTTTCAAATGCTTGCATGCCCCATGACCCGATACGTATTGGTAACTGCCCCCTTCAAGGATAGTTTAGAAAGCTATTTCTATGCACCAGCATAAAAATTTCTAACAAGAATCTTATTGAGAATTAAATAATAAGCAGACACAAAAGGCTAGCACTCTTCATGTAGCAGAAGAAAAAGTGTTAAAACATTAACAGGGAAGAGGTAAAGCAACATAAATTTGTAAATAAAGACAAAAAAATTTACAATGTAATAGCATATAATGGGAGGAAGGGGGGATGAAAGAGAGAGATTAAAACAACAGATATGTGAAAGTGTATGCTGGATTTTATATTGAAAAAAGGAACTACATGACAAAGTTTAGGGAGAAAAAGAACCTAGAACAGAGTCCTAGCACTAGAGCCAGAAGGAAGAGACAGACAAAAGAAGGAAAAACCACCACCAAAAAAGCCCAAAACCACAAAACAAACCCACAAACAAAACAAATCTTAAACTTAGAATTACTCTCTACAGCTAATCAGGTTCTCTCTCTGCCTAGTATATTTACATATTTTCATCACTTTCAGATTCTGCATTTTATTTTCATCTCCTACCCACTGAACAATAGCTATTACTACTAACAAGTGCATGGCACCAATGCCTGGCAACACATCTAAAACACCTGCAAAACAGTTCCCCACTTTCCTTGTTGTATATAGCTCATGAGTCACCTCTCCATCCACATAATTAGATATCTGCTCTACATTTCAGTAAGTCCATGAGGCATCATTGAAGCTTCGCATGACAGCAAAGTGACACAAGTGAAAACTGCACCAGCTGGAAGAATGTTGAGGAAGAACCACCCTATTTCTCACATGTGCAACTTACCAATAAGGTGTCACACCAGTCCTCAGTCCAGGTTCGAACTCGGCTCCAGCCAGCATTAAGAACACACAACTTCTCTTCCAGGTAAGTCTCACTCCCTTCCACCAAGGCCTGGAGTGCAGTGCAGCTTTCTGTGATGCTCTTCAGATCAGCTTTCCTTCTCTCCAACTCTCTCAGGACACTCTGAAAGGAAGGGCCATTAACACTGCAGTGTACCAAATCACAAGGGCAAAGGAGCCAGATTTTTACCTCCGCAAGAAATGAATAGTATCATAGGTGATCTTCACTCTAAAATACTTAAACCAAGTAGAATCACCTACTACATATATGGATTATATTATATTCCTCCTCTGAATGGTTCCCTTTTTTGAAAGGGAGCGCAATATATGTAAGTGTCCTGAATAACTTAACTTGGCATCTTTTTATAGTTTTATAATTTTAAAGGTCCTTTTCACCATGTAAGTAAATCAAATGCATCACATCATAGGTCCAATTTTAAGAGGTTCTTTTCTGCCCTGTCAACTATCACAGAGAATGCAGAGACACGTTGGATTCCTCTATATCTTTTCCTATTGAAGTATTTCTACAGTAGGCAACAATGAGAAAAGTGGTAAATAAAGGCTGAATGTTATTTTGAGAACCACCACTACTCACTGCATATGTTCAGTTAACTTGCTACATATTACAGAAGCCTTGTTGTCATATATCTACCTGTACATATATTTACATATCTGCCTACCTTTAGCTCTAATATTTTTTGCCTCTAGAAAAATCTTGAGAGATGAAGGACAAGTCAGCATGCAACATAAAGGCTTGTCCTCCTGGTCGTTCAGCCTAAGAAATCATGAACAATTGCTTGCACATCTGTAATAAGTCTATTTCAATGACTATTTACAAGCTTCTTTGGAAAGAAATCTTAGGGATACTTCCCTAGCAAACTGTAATGGTAATAATTGCTAATCCTGAGCAAAATGGCTGAGAACAGGTTATAATTAAATGTTTTTGTAATTTCATGAGCTTTCAAGTTTTAGAAGTGTATACACACCTATTCCAAAAGAAAAAGGTGACAAAAAATGATGACTGGAAGATCAGTATTGCTGAACACTATTAAATGACAGCTGTTGCTAATTATATATACAAGTTTCTACACTGGAAAAATTGATGCTTTGCTTCAGAACAATTATAACACATTTGTCTTCTTCCATCAAGAGTTACAATTTAGAGATGAAATAAAATAAGGAATTACAGGAGTTTTTTTCATTTTGCAGAGTCACCATTTTGAAGACAAAGCTCTTTCAGTGAAAAGTTACAAATCGTGTTTCTCATTAAAATGTCAATCGACATTCAGTTTCCTCTACTAGTAAAATATTTGACCCAGCCCAAAATTATACTGTTGATAATTCCAAATATTATACTTATGAACTCTGTTAGAGATACAGTAAGTCACTTAAATGCCTATTAATACCCAATATGAAGCTGTATCATTAATATTTCACTAGCCATTTAATTTTGAGGCAAGATGCCAGAGATTAAATAGATCAGAGTCAGTAAGGTACTGAATCTTATCTACTGAATTTGCCAGAATTTCATGACCTAAGATATTCAGGAACAAATTAGCAGAATTTGTATTCACAGCTAATTCTACATTAGTATTGCCATACTGTGAAAAATTTCTTCTATGGGTGTTTGAAGCCTGCTTACTTTGGCCCAGCCAATTTCTGAATCTAGATCAGAAAGCAAGCTCTCTGCAGTGGACTTTTGCACAAGCTCAGCCTCAGTGCTAGTTAGCCATTCTGACAAAGAGGCAGCTTCTTTCCTCATTTTGCGTGCCAGCTGCAATGCTCTTTCAAGGTCTTGTTTGCCTTCAGTCACCTACAAAGATATGAAAAAAGAAAAAAACAAAATTAGATTTTAAAAAGACAGAAAAACCCCAAAGTGCTAAAATATTCACCCAAGTATATAACATCCTTGCATCTTAATACTGTCTTCTATTAGGGAAAGACTCTGAAAAGAAAAAATCCTTTGTGAACATCTGCATTGTACTACAGAAAGCAAATATATAAAACTAGAACACTAGTACATTAAGATACACTTAAAGAAGACTAAGAAACTTGCATACCAATTTTTTTATAGCTAGACATCACCAAATTGATGTTTAAACTTTGTTTATCATGATCCTTCAACCGAAACTCAAGTGGATACAAAAATCCAACCAATGTGGTGGTAGGGCCAAACAGGCCCAGCACAAACCCAGACAAGCCCTGATGTGTCTAGACATGGTCCCCCTGTCCCCCATCTTTCCTGCAGAAGTCGGGGTAGTGTGGGAAAAGGAACAAAGGGACAGAACCTAATGTGTCTGGATGAAAAAAGTCTCCTTTTGGGGTAAGAGCACCTGTACTGGCCACTGCTTCTCACCGACCAGGTCTATGTTTCTGTGCCTTCACGGCCAGAGCCTGGCAGAATCCCTTTTCATTGGGTAACTGTTTGCTGGCTTCAGTTGCCCTATTGGCCCAATTGAATCTAGGGCAAGATATATAAGCAGGCTGATTTGTAGTCACCTTCGCCTTGCCTGCTTGGACTTGCCTTGCTTGAAACTGCCTTGCCTCAAGTTACCTGGTCCAGAGCCTGGGATGGAAGCCAGGAGCCTACTGACTGCAAGCTAGAGAAGCCATGAACCTTAGGAGCCAGAGCCAAGCCTCTCTTCCCCTTGCAAATAGAGTTTTGCTATGCCTCAGTTTAACCAGGAAAGCCATACCCCTTGATAAGAAGCGTCGCAAACCTCCCACCATACTGCTGAAGCCTGACCAGCCCCAAGACACAAGGCATTCCTGCTGGCAACCAGCTGAGCCTGGCTAATGCACAGCAGAGGCACCCTCCCCCCATTTGGGGTAGGACCTTTCATGAGTAATTAATTCATTGGCCTCCTGTATTTATGATTCTTGACAAATTTCCCCCCACCATGGTAGAGAGCCATTTTGCACCAGGGAAATCTCTCTTCCCTTGTTGCTCCTCCTGGTTTCCTTAAAATTGTTGTATTAGCTTAAATATTGTATATTCCCATTGTAAATGTGTATTCTAACTATACACAGAACCTATTTAATACGTTTTTGGCAAATTTTCATATTAATAAAAGTTAATTGTTTTATTAATATTCCTAATTATACATTTTATATTAATACTGTTAATTATAAATTCATAACAGCCAGTCACACAGGTAAAACTCGGTTCCTTTTTGTATTTTGACAGATCTGCAAGAAGAAAGCTGTTCAGAAAAATTTCACTGAAAATCTAGCCTACCCTTGAAAACATCTCAGTAATGTGAATATGAAATCTGATGTTTGCTGCAGTATAATCAATTTTATTTCCCACCAGCTAAACAATTAGTCTGGTCAAACTTTAACACAAACATGAGACTAAATCCAACCATAGCAAGTCAGAATCAACTGACAGTTCAAGAAGCTACCCTCTGTCTCAATTTAGTGTTTGCATGTATTTATTCAAAATAATGCACTCTTCAAATATTTTTAAATCATCAGACACAAAAATTATCATAGTATCATAGTATCAGTCAGGGTTGGAAGGGACCACAAGGATCATCTAGTTCCAAACCTCCTGCCATGGGCAGGGACACCCCACACTAGATCAGGCTGGCCAGAGCCTCATCCAGCCTAAATCTACCTTTCTACCCTTCCCTAGTGTTTTTTGTCTATATCCTTTCCAAGTTATAGATGTATAGGTTCCACTACAATTCACACCTTCATGAATGTTCTCCACTTTACAACAATAAAATATTTCTTATTCCAACAACACAGTCTGGCTACACACACAGAGCTTCATTCACAGAGCACTGAACAGGCATGGATGTGCTTGGCCTTCTCTCTTAATTTAGGCCTGCATGGGGTTGTTGTGGCCAATGTGTAGAACCCAGCACTTAGATGCGTTAAATCTCATGCCATTGGACTGCGCCCATCTGTCCAGCCTGTCAAGGTCCCTCTGCAGAGGACCTCAACACCTGCCCCCAACTTGGTGTCATCTGCAAACTTACTAATGATGGCCTCAATACCCTCATCCACATCATCGATAAAATATTAAAGAGCATGAGGCCCAGCTAACTGCCTCTTCAGGAACACTTTGTGAGCACAGGGGTCTTGCACAACCACAAGATTTTTATCTGTAATCTCTAATGTCTCAGTTGACTGCTCCTGGACCTAGCAACCAATCTATGCAGTACTGGCTTCAGAATCAAGGTTAAAACAGCATCTCACATGAAAAGAAAGGGAATTTTTATGCAGACATGTTTCATATTTGTTTTTCTTACCTGTGCCCCCAAGTCATTGTAAAGAAATTTCAATGCTGTCAGTTGTTCATCCATCCCCTTGGGATTATCTGTCTGCTGTTTCTGTACAATTTGCCTTCCTGTCTTGATGACAGTTTCAACCTCCAATTTCACCTCACTGAGGGTCTTATAGAGTTTCTAAAATCACAAATATGTATAATGGTAAACAGTCAGAAGTGCAGATTTTCAGATTTTGCTTCATTTGTGGACTTGACCATCAGACTGCATTTAAACTAAGAACAATATCTGTCAAGACTTCCAACTCCTGATGTTCTATATTTTATTGTAGTATTAATTTCATTTTCACTTCAAACAAAGAACTATCCCAATAATTTATCAGTGGTTAATCCATAATATTGCCACATGCCAAGGTTAGCATTGTGATCTGTATTTGCTCTAAGGTATGACCTTATGTATAGTATTGGTGGTGATCAAATACTAAGAACTAAGCAAACCTCAGAGTGTTGCTTCTAGATAACACAAAAATAAGCCAAGAAAGGGAGTTTATAAGAACTCATATATTCCACCACATCTACGATCAACAATCCACTACTCTGATGTCCACATTCTCACACAGAATAATTAGAGAGTTTTAGTTATCAATTGTTCTCCCAACATTTTGCAAAGAGTTTTAACAGTACCACCAGGACATTAATCATAATTTCCTCAGGAGAGAGCTTAAGCAAGAACCAGCACCCAAGAAAAAACTGTCAAGCAAGAGTTAGGAACATTGCATATGTACCATGCAGCTGTCCAGATGAGCTTGAATTACATCTGGGTCGGTATCCTTCACATCCAAGACATGAAGTTCTGCTTTTACACCATCCAACACTCGCTTACAGTCCAACATGCGCTGCTCAAAATTGGCTGGTTTCTGGAAAAGCTGATACTTCGTAGATACTTCACGGAGTTTTCTCTGTTTTAATGAAAATTGGGTTAAAAGATTGTTTCAAATCAGTATCACATGTCAGAAAATAACACTTATAGCATTTTTCTCATCTATATTCTAACTTGCCTCTCAAGCCATTACAACTCACATAGCTACAGCAACACTACTTGCCAAACCAAGTTCTATCACATATTCCTAACCTTCACCTGAGGTGCAGGAGAGCTGTAATTTTCATACACTTTCAAAATATCCATTCTACTAAAATACAAAGACTTTCTGATTTTCAGCATTTAGTGTTGAAATTTAAACTTCCTTATTTGATTCATCTAGAGCTGCTTGTTCCTAATGAAAGCACATAAAAGCCTATAGTATTTGCTTCTAAGGTTCAGCTGACTGCACCAAGCAATTCATAGGCTGACAGCAGCAGAAAGTCTTCACTTCTAAATTCTTAGTGCAACTCATTTTTACCTGCAAAGCATCCAGCTGAGTTCCACCACGGGGAGACCTGCATTCAGGAGAAGCAGGAGGGAAAGAGCGAGCACTTTTTTTGAGCTCCTCTAAGGTGGATTCATGAGCTGCAATTTCAGCTTGAATTTTCTGCCATGTCACAGAAACAAGAAAAAGAATAAAAAGAAAGTTACAAGATTATTCGCAGAGAGGGGAATAAAAACCTGCTTGCCACGTAGTACCCACCAGAAGTAAATCCACTCCATTGAAGTCAAACACTAAGAGGTTTATTTTAAATATTCTGTCTATGGTGACAGCTTGCTAAATTGAAGTACACTAAGACTGTTATTCAATACAACCTTCTTAAACAGGAAAACAACAGGATTGAAATAAAACCTTCATGAAATACTAAGTCTAGGCTGAATACTTTCATAAGATATTTCAAAATGGTTTGTAGTGAAAATTTATACTGGAATACCTGGGCCTCCTGGGGCATCTGAAAAGCATCTACTCTATCAGTGAGATAAGATGTCAGCTGTCTATCAAGATCCACTAGGTTTTCCTGCAAGACCTGCAACATGTGGTCAGTTTCTCTCATGGTCTGAAGTTGCTGTTCCAAGGCGATCTGTCGGCTCACTGCCTGAGTGGGACAGAAAGGAAAGACAAGATGGATCACTAATTTAATACAAATTTTAATCAAAATTAAAGTATGCCAAGAGGAGCATCTGAAAAAAGCAGATGACTGACCTAGAAAGGCAACAATTTTTGAAGCCTGATGTGATTTATACCATTAACTGACAAACACTGATATAGAAGGAGAATTCTGCAGCTAGATGTACAGTGAATAACGCAGGTCTCTCCTATCACCTAACAAAAAGTATTCTATTAAAAACATGCCATTTAAAAAAACTAGCTATTCAATGGGAATAACAGACTTTGTATTACACTACAGATCAATACTCTTTGACAAGTAACTTGTGCATTTTCTTTCAAAATAATGAAGTCTTTCTGTTACAGTGTGAAAACAAAGGTTCACAGTTCCTTCCTGCGAACAGCAAAACTTCTAAGTTCAGCTGAAAAATCACTACTTGCATGAGAACATACCTTCCCCACTATCAACACATGCACAAACCAATGACTATGTACATACACAATGATGTACAAAGCTGTCTAACAGGCCAGTATGACAATGCTGCAACTGCCAGAGCAGACAGTTTTTTATATGGCAATTACGTACTGTAGTAACAGGAAACACAACAGTGAACACTAACTTAAATGAGGGCATGTGTCCCCCAGCTGAGGGCACTCCATTCATGTTGCTCACTGTAATGAGGCTGAACTGAAATTACCTCTATGACTGCACTTTGGCCGTGAGAGAAAAATCTCCTATCCTACAATTTGGCAGAAGTCTGTATTACCAGGATGCAGAATACAAATTACAAATGTATGCAACTCAGCTATTCTTCCCGTACTAGGAAAAATTAGACTGAAGTATGAGAAAGGGGGGAACAACAACAACATAGGAAAATGAGAGAAAAATGTTTTCCTTATGTTCCTTATTTTGGTGTGACTTCTTCACAGCTATTTCTTCTGTTCCTCATTATTACAGTTAGTGAGCAGCTCACCAGTATTCATGGCACTGTCCCCTCTGATATTGGGATTGCCTTTTTGTCAAAATTACATGGAAAAATAGCATGGGATTCTTGCAGCGCAAAGGTGTACAAGTTCACAAAAAAACAACAACCAAACACAACAAAAACACACAAACCAGCACCTGTCTCAAGTCAGAGAAAAAAACCCTCCCAGAATATTGCTTTTAGGACTTATCCAAACTAAAACCAGCAGGAAACATTGTGGAAGTTCTTTCTCTTTTTCTGTACCATAGTCCTACATCTATGAATTCAGCTATCCAACAGGAATCATTGCAGACCACTGAGCTGAAAAACGCACTCCATTTCAGTGCTGCCCTCAAATTCTTACCAAATGACTCAATTCCTCATAGCGAGTGTTGAAAGCCTCCAATTTTTCACTGATGATATCATCAAGAATCCCTCCATCAATCAGTGTCTGCCCAAGTTCCCGAATCTGGGTTCGATTATCAGCTGGATGACGCAGGACTGATTCCAGGGACTAATTAGAACAGAAAGTTTCAAAGGCCAACACACCAAATATTACACATTTTCAGAGATAGAAATCTGTCTGCATGCACAGAAGTTCTATACTTCAAATGTCTTGGAGAGCACTCTAAAAGCATGAATTAGTTATGCCTTAATCCATGGTGGCACAAGGCAAATAGAGTGATCATTTTGCATTGAACTTCACAGAATTTCTCATCTATTCACATCATTTTACACTACAGTGCTGGAAGGAATTAATCCATTTAAATAGGACAGGACAGAGCATACAATTTCATCACAATACCAATATGGCACAATCACGTACAGCAAAATTGATTTTTTTGGTGGAAGGCTCCACAAATATCAGCTACAGGTTCAGAGTAATGTGTCCATTTAACCTCAAGAATCCGAATATTCAACATGTTCCAGGATTCTACTGAAGTGTAGAATTTATGACTTTTCAAAACGAGCCATCTGAAAAGCTACCAATCTGATCAAACGACTACAATACCTCAAGAGCATCGTTGACAGCATCCAATTTATCAGGTAGATTTTCTGTCATTTGCACCCTTTCTTCCAGGTTGTTTAACCAAGCTGTTTCTAAATCAAGATACTGAAGCAGCTCAATCCAACAAGACCACACCTCCTAGGAGCAAAGGAAAAAGCACAGATTAGCCTAGAATGTCAGGCATTTTCACATAATCTATGAACACCTGAAAGAAATTATGTTTCTGAGTCATACACCTCAAATACCGAGTAGAAAAATATTTTTTAAACTTGCCACAGCACATTAAAACTCCAGGCAGAAAAATCTGCAACTATAGCAGCAAGATAAAAAGAAAGATGCAAAGTACATACAGAAGTCTCTAAACTCATAAGAAAATTATCATTGACAACCAGATTCTTCCAGTGATCTAAGAATGTAACATCCACTCCTGTTGAAAGACAAGCCATATACAACCCACCCTAAACTATAATTGATATGTTCTAATTATCATTGTATTTCAACCTTTAATCTCTGGGAAGTTTCTTTGTCATTTTGGAAGATGCATGGATGGATCAATGGAGCTGTGAGACAAGGTCACTTATTTGCACAAATGTTGTTTACAATATAGATTATAAAAGCAAAGTTAGGTGGTGTCACACCAATAAGATTATTCCTCTTTAGGTGACATCCTTGAAAAGAAGCCATAGCAACACGCATTTATGCTGAAGCTACTGCATTCAGTGACAAAATTGAACACTTTCAGTGTTCTCCATTCCTCACATCACCTGCCTCCATTTTACTAAGTTGAGAGCTACCACTCTTACCTCCAAAGTGTGGCATTTCCCCCGGATTCGATTGCACAGTAGCTGGTAGTTCTCCAGCACAACATTCAACTCAGTCACCAGGTCCTGCCCACTAGACGGCACTTTGGCAGCCAACATCTTGATGTTGTCTTTCAGAATCTTCACCCGCACCTCTTTCTGCAACACATCCTCCTTCGCTCGCTGCCCAAAGAAATGTATCACAATATCAGCTTGCAACTGCTGTAGGGTCAGCTCTTCACCACTCAAACCAAAGATCAGCAGTTTAACCTGGCAAGTATTGTTACCAAAGTATTCTTGGTTTCTGAGTGCAGGATATGGCAGTCACTTGCATGTAATTCAAATTACATTAGTAAGCGTTAAAAAAACTGATTTTATTAAACATGCAGACAAATATATCATTTATAGTTTGTTCATTAAAAAACATCTTTGACTCAAAGCAAAAAAGTAATAAATTCAGTACTATTTATAAGCTAGTATATAGCTAAGATAAAAAGAAATGAGGTTTACTAAGAATCCAGCATACTGGAGAGAAAAAGGTACAGTGAATTTACAGAAGAGTCTCAGAACTCGGTAAGTATCTCCCAAAGTTATGCAGAGAAGATGACAATTACCCAGGAAACACACAGATACAAAGTTGAGACCTCTCCCACAGCTGTTGGATGTACTAGAAGTACATGCAAAAAACCAGCCAAAAGTTATCTTTCAACCCATCTGCACTACTTGGAGCTTGGTAATAAATATATTAGATAAGCACAATGTAAGCCCCAAAAAACAGGCCTTGAGAAAACTGATCAGTTGTTGAATTTTGCCCTAAACAAAATACAGGAAGCAGGACAGATGGGAGACAAATCACAAAGACCAGTTTGAGCCTGTCACTGTTAAGATAACTAGAAGGCTCCAGAAATAAAGACTGCCACATATAATCTTTCTTTTCAGGTTTCAAGGACAGTTTTAGGAAGCTGAAGTAACTGATAAGACATTGCACTTTATGGCAGAATTTAGTACGTAGCAACACTGTCGCACGCATGTCTTCTAAACTTAAGACAATCCAAAACAGTGGCAGTTAAAGGAAAGGCAAAGAATGGAATATATGTGGAACCTAGCCTCATCCTAAACAAACTCCTTCAACTATCAGCTGGAGTTTCACTCTGCTCAAGTGAGAGTAGAAATAGGAAAGCTCACAAGTTTTTCAAAACCTTATGCAAAAATGCCCCTGGTCAAATATACAGAAATGTTCTTTCCCAATCCTAAAAGAAGCCCCGCGTAATATTCTTACTGCAAGTGAAAAGAGGATATGCAAGTGTTCCAGTAAGCTTACTGGCTCATGGACATATCTGCCAAATTTAGAAGTACAGATTTGACAAAGGTAAATGTGCTCAAAGTCTCTCAGGTTTGTCAGTGAAAAGAGGGTTCTCTCTTTTCTTGGCTTGTGCTCTGTAGGCTGTCAGACTGTGTGATTCTAAATGGAAATCTCATTGGACAGGAACATATTAAAGTACTTATTAAAGAATCCTTCAGAAAGTCCCTTCAAAAAGAACAATTCAAAACTTCAGACAGATTTGTCAAAGCACTCATAAGGGAGGAAAAAAATATTTTGTGTTCCATTGAAAACAGTGAAGGGGATCTTCATTTAATAATGTGCATACAAGTTTTTTTGTTAAGATACACCTGTACTCCCAGATTTAAAAGCAGAAAGAATTATTGTTTACTCTGTGCATACATCCAAGGAAATGGTAATTTATAGATTAGACAAAAACAGCTCCCTCCTCCTCCATTTTTTTGGCCACCAGTCCCAAAATTAGAGAAGCAGGAACCAGCCTCAGTGTTTGCAACAGATGAGGAACACAAGATAACCTTACAACAGCACTATTTTAGACTGCTTTTCTAAATACAGAGTTACTGTATCTAGGGGACAAGAAACTGAATCCAAAGAGCTAGAAGCAGAACATGTTTTTGTAACCGCTTATTTCACAGAATCATTCAGGTTGGAAAAGACTCTTGGGATCATCAAGTCCAACCATTAACCCTACCCTACAAAGTGCAGCCCTAAACCATATATCATCATTTTTCTGATTTTCATCTCCTGAAATAAGTTTCCATATTCTGGGTGTTTAATACACTATACATAGCAAGCCTCACTCAACAGCTGGGCAAGATGAACTCCCTACCCTTTATGGCCAAACAGAACATCTGCTTTTAGAGTTGTGCCTTAAAAACAAAAATTCCAAAAGCAAAGCTAAAAAATATCACTAATCTTCTCATGACTTGAACTCCTTTCCACATAGATAGTAATTCCACAAAAGGTCACTCTCCAAAGCCATTAAGTTTTGTTTCTCTCTAATCAGAGCTCTACAGTGACCCAGTATTCCTGACCTTCATTTCCTCTACTGCATTCTCTAGCTCTTCAGGTGACTTATATTCAAAATCTTTCTCCAAATATTCTTCTTCAGCTTGGGTCATCCATTCTTGCATCTCTGCCAAATCCTTCTTCAGATTTACAGCTTTTTCCTGACTTTCAGACAGGCGATTTTTCTGACTAATGATCTAGAATCCAAGATAGAGAACAAAACAGGAGTTTTGTTACTTAAATGTCCTTGTATACATGAAATCACACAAGTCTTCATTTAAATATTTTACTAACACATCATCTTCAGGTCTTCAGTTAACAAAAAGCTTTTAGACACGTGAACGTTTTAGCAGATTAACAAAACTTGGGGGTGAGGGAAGGAAGAAAATAACCTTTTATCACCTCATTGCATGTAAGTTGGTAACAATCCCTGGAAAAAGTCAGATGGGGAAAAAAAAACACAACAGTCTGATCACAACTTTCACACAGTAGATATATCTTTACACAGAGCACCAAAACACCCTTCAGGCTTCACTTCTTCACACAGCCCAGGCAATCACGATTCTGTATCAGCAACAAGATTCTGCAACACAGGTCTTTGCCAGGCATTGCAACTACAGCAGTACGTTTCTACAAACTGCAGAAAGCTTCACCCAAAAAGAAAGAACCAAATACATCTGACTTAAGTGGGAGTCTATTTATAGCCATTTATTTTTTTAAAGCTGCTTGGAAACAGGCAAAAATTATACAGGGCCAGAATGACACTCCAGATTTCAAGAACAACAGAACAAAAAGGTCAGACTTCCCTCCCTTCCACACAGCTGAGAAAGAGCAGCATCAAGCAAACTGAACAAAGTAATTTTTAGTTACCAATTAGAGCTCACTGTGCTTGTTCTAGGTAGGTACCAAGAAGTGCACGCATTCAAACAAAACTTCTGCTGCACAGCTATCCCCCAACATTTTTGCAGTTCTGAAGGCTTCACTGGGCCAAGTTACATTTCAGCCACTGTGATGGTGGAACAAGTAAAACACGCTCATCCCACTGATTCACTGATTCACCTCTTCATCATCCTCCCAATGCCACAGAACCACACAGCTGCAGTAACAAGCAAGCTCGAGCAATGTATGGAGAACTCACCTGCTTGCTCAGTTTCTCCCACTGGGTCTGGCAGTCTACTAGCCTAGACTTTGCCCAAGTATTCACACTTGCAATAGGCTGAGCTCTTAAAACAGACTCTATTTCTTTCATCTCTTTCAATGATGGCTCAATTGTCTCCATTTCATTGACAAATATCTGAGGACAAAGAGAAAATTAACATTGTTCTTTAACATGACAAAGTCATACAACACCAATAATTTTGTAACTTGCAATTATTTCAGAGAAACTTTAAAATAAAAGCAGATTGATGCTGTGTTTATTACAATTCTCTTTAAAGCAATCCTTCAGTTGCCCAAAACATCAAAAATATGTGACTGAAAACCAAAATACAGCTTGCTATACACAGCAAACACATTCACACACATCAGATTTCAGCATGAGCACAATGCAAATTTGAAGATTATGTGCACTGAATACCCCGATGTTTATGGCATTATCTCAGACTCATATTCCTCTCCCAGCAACAAACTTTTGAAGGTACACCCTAATTACTTACTCCAAGATTATTTATACCTATTTGTGATCATTATGTGCCACTAGCTAGGAAGGAATCTCGTAAGACATATATAATTCCTAATCCCTAGGAGTTTCTCAGTTATTTGCTCATTATTTTTATAGCCCTTGGGACTTCAATGCAGACAGCACTTTTCACTCAATTCCCTAATCACAAAATTGAGAAAAACATATGAATATCTTTCAGAGAAAATAATGTCAGCTATGTAGATGAGCATTTGTAAATATGGCGAAGACCTTTGAAATGTACAAAATGTTACAGCTACAGACAAGCAACCAATTAAATTGTGCCCTGAAAAAAGGTAAACCAATTTTTCTGGCACGCTTTATAAAATATGCCATGGATAACATTCAATAATGCAAACAAGAGATGTTAGTCATTATTTATTTCAAAAAGTTCTTTAAAAGAACAAAACTCACTGTGCATTGGTCAAGTTGTCTTTGAAGTGCTTCAGTATCTCCTTGAACATTTTTTTCTGTCGTTAAGAAGTCTTTCACACCATCCATCCACTTCTGAACAACTTTTGAATCCATCTAAACCAAAGTAATGAAGAGTTGTTACAACGGCACGATGAAGAACGCATCGCTGTTGCATCTCAACTTGTAGCAATGTTAAGTCTACAGGCTGCTAGCGTTGCCTTGGTTTTGAATCAGACCTTTGGTTTCATTTTGGGGTTTGGTTGTTTGGTGGGGTTTTTCCACCCAATTTCTCCATTTCCAAATTCATTAGAAAAATTAAAGTCTCCACAGTGATATTCTCCCACCCATGCTGTAGCACGGTTTAAGTGACACTGTACTGCTCCAGGCTATCACACAAACACAGGATCAAGTAAAGAGGCAAGAATGGCTTCAAGGAGTACAGGAAGGGAACACCATTTTCCTCACACCAGAAACCATACATAACTGCTTCCACCCCAGTCATACAGAAGACATAGTGCACTCCCAGGAAAAGAGAAGGTTAGGGTTATTAGGGAAGAAGAGGAGGGAGCAATGCTAAACATACTTGACAGGTAAGAAGCTATGCTGGGAAAGTCATTCACCTTTAGAGAAACACAGACATAAAATGAAAATACCACAGAGGATTACACTAACCACTGCAAAAAAATCTGGCTCTCTGAGGCTAATAGCAGCTATTGTACACACTAGATGAATGTACAGCAGAAAAAAATGCAAATACATAAACAGAGTTATCTGACCTAATATATGGCAGTTGCTTTCCATCCTGTAATGAGGTAAGTGGGAAGGGAGACAGGAAGGGTTGACATCTGCTTCCCATGCCATTGTGGATGTTCTCAATTACTCTTATGGGGTGGGGTGAAAAATCACAAAACAACTTTGAACAGGGAGAATGTTTTCCCTTGTCCTGGTTCAGCTGAATTATGTGAGTTTTTTTTGAATGATGCATCTTTTTTTTTTTAATAATCTAGTCAGACTTCTTAAAGCAGCATTTTTGGACTGTTCGGTTAGGTTTAATATATGACATCATTTTGTTCTGACACAATTGTCATCAGAGACCACTGTTACTGAGAAGCCAAGTCAAAGCTCAGCAGCTTCAGCTTCTATTCCCCATGTCACCGAAGAGGAAAGCATACATTTTATTCCGTTTTAACACTTTGCAAGCTTCCCTCAAGATCATCTGCTTCTCAAAAACAAACCCAAAAAACCACCCACAAAAAAAACACAACACAAATTTTCCACTAATGAAAACCCATTAGACTAAGATCATGCTTATTTTTAGGCCAATGCTACCATTACAGGTCAAAGTCATGACGTTTTCTTAATTCCTTCTACATTTTGAAGGAATTTCCTGCAGCTGATTAGCCTGAAAATTATTTTCAAAAAGCAGACCCCAGGAGGCTTAACTCTGAACCATGCCTTAATGTAAAAAATTACATATTTATAAAGGTTGCCATTCAACAAGGCATTTTAGCATATACCTAATTTAGCTTGCTTACAGTAGGTTACTTACATAAGTGGCTGAAGTGAACTAAATGGATCACTCACAAAGGTAAGTAGACATTTAAATAACCTGCTGAATCACAAGCCAAATCTACAGAAGTTTAAAAAAGTAAAGCTCCTGCAGTGCGCAGGTAAATAATTACCAATGGTCAAATATTCACTGTAGGTTGTCGATGTACAAGAACTCACAATTTTTAGACCAAAACACTGGGTCAGTTTCTAAAATTTATTACAGGCAGGAAGACAGATTAAGTATTCTGAATTTTAACTTGTTCACTCCTGAAAAAAACCATTACATACAGCCATGCAGAAGCTTTAAAAGAACTGAAAGCAACACATAATCAAAGATACAGCAAGCCATGCATTCATTACTGAAGGTATGACAATAGACTACAAGATACATTAATTTTCTTCTATAAAATACAAGATGGAAAGCTGATAAAATGAGCCTTGTCTGCTTTTCCTGTCATATGAGTATGAGAGTCTCACAGTAAAACAGAGATTATATCACTAATGCATATGTTGTCAGCTTGGGGGAGCCTCTGTCACATCACAAATAGGCCACCTGAACAGCAGAACCCACAGGCAGATCTACCATTAACTTGCGCATCAGACTAACAAGGACATTTTAAGCACCATTCACCTGTCTGCTTATTGTTAAAATGAGAATGCTTACATTGTTTCTTTTAAAAAAATCTAAATGTGAAGAGTGCTGTTTTGGGAAATGCCAGTTTGTAAAAGATGATTTAGGAAAAAAAGAAACATTCAAATAAACCAACACTGTGTAGATGCACATGGCCAACTGTTCTCCAAGGGTTATCATTCACTTACTCTTTTTCCTCCTTTCCTCCAACAGTTTCAAATTGCTTGCTTTGTCATTTTTGTTTTATTCCCTTCAACAGCCTGACACTTCATTTCCTCTATTTGGCAGGAAGATACTCTCCAGCTATTCTTCAAACTTCTTGTGCCTCTGGCATCACATTTCCAGTACTTACCCCATTTAGTGTCTGCATCAGGACCATATATACCTGTCTGTCCATCCACTCAAGAGTGTCATGAAATATTTCAAGGCCACATTGGATAAGGCCTTGAGCAGCCAAGTCTAGTTGTGAGGTGTCCCTGCCCATGGCAGGGAGTTTGGAATAGATGATCTATAAGGTCCATTCCAACCTAAGCCATTTTATGCTATGATTTAGTGAACACAGAACTGTTTACTTAAAAATTCAGTTCATGAGAACCCCACACACACTATAAGCCCCACACTTCCACAGACAGCACCGCTATGTATTTCTTCCATTTTCAATTATTTAATAATTGCTTCCACTGTTCCTTCTGCTTTAATTTCTTTTTCAGCCTCTGGACTTCTTTTTAAATTAACAGGAAAGGTCTTAACATCTCACTCAGGACAAAATTATCTTCTCAGATCTCTATGACAGAGCACAGCTTCTATGACACGCCCTCCATTGCTCTTCAAAACTCTCATAAAACCCTCATCTTTCACCTTTTCATCATTCAGTTGCAATATGTTACCCATATGACTTCTTCCATGTTTATGGTTTAAAAAAGCCGAACAAACCCCACAGCACAACTTGAGGCTTTGATGGCTTTTGAAGCATAATTTGCAATGGCTTGTTCAACATTCACTGTGACACCATGCAAGTTAGTTACCTCACCTTACTAGTATCAGTTTCAGTTTAAACATGTCTGTACTTGAGCAGTTATTTAAGATCTTGTTGGCTTTAAATAATTAAGTATACATGCACAAAAAACCAAACCAAACAAAAGAACACCAAACCCAAGCACACTTAGTTTGAAGTTTGAATCCACTATCAAATTTTCTGCTTAAGAGGGGAAAGCAAGACTGAAAGAAGTTTGGGGGCAATGCATGACTAATTCTGAAGAGGGTGCATGCAGCAAGTTGCTTATGTTTGTAATTTGCATGATACATACTCCGTTAAATAATTTCATACATTACAATGTGTAAAGCATATGAATACACAAATTTCTGTTAGCTAATGCATGTGTCCCTTCTTGAGAGGCAGGGAAACTAAAAGCACCTTCCTGCTTTTTGAAGTTTAAAATATAATATCAAAATGAAAATATGAAACTTAAAATCTAGTCAAAAATTACACTAAGAAAATAAATAAATGGCACTATACTTAGGATTTTATACTGCTCTAATCACTCTACAATTTCAAGCAGATTTTGAAGAATGGTCAGTTTAAGTTTTGGGTCACAAAAATATATCATGATTTATAGTCCATGGCAATATTTAGTTTTTGTTGGGTTTTTTTTTCCCTCTCCCCTCCCCAGGAATATAAATAGGCTAGAAGACGAACTTAAGGTAAACACAAAGACATTCATCTAACCACTAAATACTGAGGTAGCCTCAGCAAAGTTACTTCAGAATTTCTCTTCCCTCCTTATCAAAGGATTAAACATTTAAGTGCCTTTTAAATACCTTTGCTTTTAATCCCTTCATTTTTAAAGCAGTGGGATTTTCTGCCATGTAGGGTTTCTAAATTCTAATTCTAAAATTAGAATTCCATACCTGCTACAGAAAACCTGCTCCTGCAAGTGTGTTTTCTGTTAATATTAATAATTTCTGTTATGTATATATGCACACACATGTGAAACAATTCTGTAATCCTGTTTCACATGTGTGTGCATATATACATAACAAAAATTCTTTATTAATATTAACAGAAAAATCACTTGAAGGTTTTCTGTAGCAGGTATGGAATTCTAATTTTAGGTGTCAAACTAGTAAGGCATTGGGTGTCTGACACCGAACACAACAGAGGGCTAAAGCCCCTGGTGGGATCAAGCCTTCAGTACCACAGCTGACATACCCTTGACTTTAGTGTAACTATTGCTTCTGGCATTGAAAGATGACAACTGCTAATTTTAAATGAAAAGTAATTCTATTAGAAGATAAAATAATATTCTGGGCATGGTAAAAGTCCTTTGTTACCCCACTACAAATACACCATGTAGTCTGTGCCAGACTAGTGGACCATCAGTATTGCACTCTTCAATCAGTATTATGCACACCTGCAAGAACACCAAGAAGGGGCTCCAAAACAACTGAGTTACATAACAAAAAAATGTTCTTCCATTTTACCTCAAATATTCTCAGCTTGGATGTAATTTCCTCCAGTAGTTTAACATCTTTGGAAATCTTGAGCTTTAAATTGTCCCAGTGTCCCTGTATGTGCTTGAACTCTTGAGTGTACATCTTTTTTATATCACAAGAAACACGTTTCTCCAAAGCCTTTGTTTCTTCAGCAAGTTGATCTAGCCTGGGCTTCTGGGCTTCCAGTTTCTCACAAACAGTCTACAAGGAGAAAAAGTAAAAAGTCTGCTTCCAGTATTAGCCATACAGTAGGTACACACATAGATGCAAGTGCAAGGAGATGAGTGGTTTTGTTGTGCAGAGCACAGATTTGGTGAAGAACTCAGTTACCGCAGCAGAGCTATCCAAACAGCCTTTCAGGCAGCAAAATCTTCAGCTGCTCTACTGATGCAGTAGCAGAGCTTGACCACAGCTAAACACACCCCAGTACCTACATCTCTCCTGTGCTGTGCTGCACTGGCACCCCAGTTAGCAAAGCAATAGCTACACAACACTGCAGGCACGACAGAAGTACAATGTAGACATCCTAGGACCTACATTTTTTCATTCCCTCTATAGTTTCAGTTTAGTGTTGGCTTTTTTGGGTTTTGTTTGTGGGTTTTGAAGGGGGGGGGGGGGGATAGTTGTTGGGTTTTTTTTTTTTTTTGGACAGGGGGTCATTTGTTCTTAAGAAACTAAATAAAGCCTATACAAACAGGCTGAGTGTGTCCTTCCAAGTTTTGTAAACTAAAACTGTCAGAACATCTAGCTGCAATGAAAGCTCTGGATACCTAAGTTTTGAAAGCTACTGTTCCAGATGGAATGCAGGGACCACACGATTCACTATGATATTGCTCATATGACGAGTCACTTGATGTGAAATAGTTAATTTCCTAGTACTCAGAAAAAGTAAGAACCGAAGGTATAAGCCAGAGCGTGAAAAACAGTGACATGTCATTAAACTGATCAATTTTGTCATCCTGCTTACAATTTAAGAGAGAAATTTGGAATGAACACATGAAACCAGCGGTAATTTCACAAATACAGCTTTGCTACTATATACATTTAATGTATACATGTGGGATGTGTGTGCACATATTGTATTCAACTGGGAAACTAAGATTGAGAGCATAAACATTTTAAACATTCAAGGAAAGACACGGGATCAAGTGTACCACTTCTTCTAAGACAGGTAGTGACGTAGCAATGATACTGGGAAGAGGGATGCTTCTGCAAGCAAGCTTCCTGTAGGGGTGTCACAGACTAAGTCAAATTCCTGGCTTATGTTTATGCCTGAAGCACTTATTAGTGCCTACTACAGTGCAGAAGGAGCAGCTGGACAATGACAGGTTCAGAAGCAGCTTATTATCTGCAGTTTGTTCCCATGTCCCATCACACTCTTTAAAGCTCCCACACTGGCATATGTCCTTCCAGGTTAATTAGTCTCTGAAGGGGCAAGAAGGATTTGGGATGAAGTAGGGAAAGACAAGCCTCCAAAGACTAAATGCTATTGCAATTCAGCCACTATATGTGCTAGACCATCTCTGCTAACTTTAAACAATACAGAAGCAACATTAAAAGAGAAAACCAAAGAACTGAACTTTTTTACATCTGCTCATTCAACAAAACCCACCCCTGCTCACTGAACTTTTAAAAATACCTATCTGATCACTCTCTGCTGAACAGAGAAAGATATAAGGCTAGACAGCCTCTCCCCACACAGAAGTAGAGGTCAAGAGCTCCTCCGAAACCAACCAGAGCCCTCTTACATCATCACACAAGAGATAGTGAGCATGCCTGAATTAAGAATGATTCCACAAAAGCAGTGAAGGCCAGTGGAGGGACAGAAAAATATCTATAGGGTTTTTTTAAGGAAGGGGGGGGAAACAAAGCAGAAAAAAGGTATTGGAGGTGTAAGATTCTCTCTCTCCTATTCCAACCCTACCTCAGTAACTGATTTATACAAAATCATTATCATCCACAGATTATTTTTTTTCCCTTATATTGTTTCCACTGGATGGGATTTGCACATGAAATACCATTATGGCTTGCAAGCACTATTTCCCATTGAAAGTGTTGCCGTTTTTGAGCAGACAGAAGCTCTTTTACCCCTCCCCAAAGGAGTAAAAGAAAAACACTGCACACAGGATTGAAAATAATTGGAAATTTAAATGGAAGTACTATTCACAACTATATACAACAGTACAAAAACATATAAAAATACACAAAATCATATGCAGCTTTGGCCCACTTCTCTCCAACCTGGCCTTCACCAGGTCAATATTGTATAAAACATCCCCCCACAACGAGGCCAAAACCCCAGGCATCAATGCCCACCCCTCCATACCTTCCTACCCAGGCCCAAATGATGCAGTAAAAATTAACCAGGCTGCTCAAGGCAAAAAGCCTCATCTCCCCATAAATACCAGCTAGGCATGCTGGGAGAAGAGAGAGGGGGCAAAAGGGACAGAACAGCTTTCATTGTCTGTTTTTATAGGAGGCATGATGGGATGAAATAACAAAAGTTACACTTTCCAGTGTCCATCCCTGGACTATCTAGCCCCTCTGGAGAGCTGTACTCTTTGGTTGAGACATCCAGTCTTAAACCCACAACAGAAAGGCAATCTGGAGACCAGAGAAATTACTCTCCCATAACAGCAAAGCAGGATGAAATCTGATGGATTTGTTAACTCTACGAATCTCAAAGACAGATTAAGAATCCAGACACCCCATGTCTGGGTACACTATAGCCAGGGCTTGAAAGAGGATTACAAGCCACCACAGCCTCAGTGGGAGGGTAGAGACAGGGTCAAGGAGCTTGCACCACCAGGTATGGCTATCAGGTAGCTGCAGTGCACTCAGCTAGGGAGAGCTGATAGATCCCAAGGCAGGGAAGGGCAGACCCTGCCTCCTGGTTTTCCTCACAACTGCACTCATCAGTGAAGCAGACGACCTTGGATCAGGTTACCAACCTGATCCAAACTGCTGGGAGTAGGATGCTCTCAGGGCCCTGACATCCATTTTAGAGCTCCTCAGCACAAGAATGACTAGGGATGCCACCAAGGTGGTCTGAGTTGCTGAGCTTCAGAGATAATCCCTCAGAGATGCCTCTTTCCAAACAGTCTTAGCTCTCAGTCTTGTCTCTTCACAGCAGTTGTGAAGTCTGCAGGCTCAGAGATACTCAACCCTTGCCCAGACATCCTTCAGCAAGCAGCTCCCACAGAGACCACTTCCACAGACCACTCTGCACAACTTGAATAACATTTTAGTTGCATCACTGAAAATAAGGCAGGAGAAAGGAGGATGACAGTAGCTGAATAAGCAACTTCCTTGCTTCATCGCAAAGGATGAGATTTACCTTCACCTGCTGCAGGGCCATCTCAGCTTTACTGGGTTCACTCAGTTCACTGACAATGGATTGATGCTTGCACTCCAGCTCACTCAGCGTCTCCTTGAACTGCCGCAGGGAGTCCACATAATCCTGGCTCGGCTGGCTTTCTGTCTCTTGTGTCATTAAAAAAGGTAATGGAATGAAATACAAAGAAAAGAAATAGACAACAGACGTGAGTTACAAGAAACGTGAACATGAAGTTATCACAATCATTTAGAAATGAGAAGTGACATTACATATACTTGTACATTGAATCATACAGAATGGTAGGGGCTGGAAGAGACTTCTGAAGGTCATCTAGTCCAGCCTGCACACTAGAGCAGGGTCACACAGAGTAAATAACAGGAATGTGGCTAGACAGGTTTCCTATGTCTCTAGAGATGCAGACTCCACAACCTCACAGGGAAGCCTGCTGCAGGCCTCTGCTACCCTCAAGGAGCTTTCTGCACTCTTTGAGAAGTCTCCAGCTGTACCTTCAGGAACACACATGCTTCTCAAGAGCTACCCTTAAACCAGCCTGGGCTTTACACCCAGTTCTGACCAGCATTACTTTCACTGAAAACAATGCATAAACCCATTTCCACCCCAATTCCCCTCAGCCACTCTTTTGCACCCTTGGCTTTGTGAGAAACCCTGCTAAGACCTTCCAAGAATTAAATAAAAGCAAAGCTGCCAATGGCAATATTTTTTTCCCTTAAAACAATGAAATATATATAGATAGGATATTAATATGTATTACATGGAATATAACAAATACATGATGACAAACAATACCACCTCTTAAAAAAAAAAAAAAACACAACCAAAATTCAATCCCATTTTTACACTGAAGCACCTATCTCTTGGGGTGGGTGGGGTAGTGGAATTACCAGTACTCCAGCTTTTGCATGCCTAAATACCCACAATTTAATCTTTTTCTTTTTAAAAGGTTTTTTTTATGTATGTATATGCAAATACACTCACAGATCTCTACATAAAGTACAGCATATATAGTAGATATATATTACATATGAAGTCAAATATACATGCCACATTTAGTTACTATATACACACACAAGCTTATATCTCAACACATACATAAAATATGTATTAGTATAGCATTAGGGTTTGGGGGATGAGAGGTCCCTTTTTATATGTATACATATATACACATACACAAATATATAAAAAATAGCAGCTTTCAGCCTGTTGCAGAAAAGAGGAACTATCTGGGGTAACTGAAAAGAGAATTAAAGTTTGGGTGGAATATTGGCTTGCAATTTTTGTCTGCACCTCAGATGTTGTTTGAGCCAGCTCTCTGTGAAATCCCAGGCAGGAGGCAGCAACTCACTCTGGCATTTCAGAATGAAAATGTCAGATTTAGAAAACAGCAGTGAACAGGATTATGGCTGCAAGTCCCATACTGTGGTATGCACATTCTTGGGCCTTGGATTTCTAAGCAATTCTGTTACTGCCACAAGTGAAAATTAATCTAAGCCTTGTTCTGATTCACCAGGTAGCTTTTCAACAGCTTACTGTCAGAACTGCCATACCATTTATAACTAAGGAATGAGTCAACATTTCTAGAAAGAATCAGTTGTCTAGCTTTCTCTTTTCAAAAAGACAGGATAAATAGAGGGAAGGAGAAAAAAAAAATGAATTAACTAAAAAGCAAACAGATGTACTTTCACTGAACTACGGCAAATCCTGAAAGAGAAGAAAATAGCTCAAATTAAGTCCCACTGACAAAAAGAAGAAGTCCTACACAAAAGAAGAAGAAAAAAAGTAGACTCTTGCAAAAAAAATGCCCATGGAGTACTACTCAGTCCCATATCTGAGGGAATTTTCAGAAGCTCAAAGAAGAGCCATGCAAGGAACTGGACTTCATCAGTCAAAGAATGCCAAGTTCATAAACGCCCGAATGTGACTACCAGTTTGTTCCTCCCAGTTATATGGCTCTGGAAGTTCTTTTAACTTACAGTAATTCAAACTATGCTGTAAATAAACAAATTAAACTGTGAACTGAGATTTCCATTTGTTCTTTAATACACAGTATGCAGAGAAAGTATCATTAAAAAAACCCACCACCAAAACCACACACAAATAGGAAACGAATATAATTATGGAAATTGTTTTTACTAAGTAATAACTGGTTCAAGTATACTAGTAAGGCCTCAAGTGATGTGTGGCATAAGAAAAAAAAACACACCAGTATTTGTCACATCATGCAATAATTAAAAAATACACCAATACCCATAAAGCCATTCTAAAATCCATGAATTCAGAACAATCACAAAATAATCATTCCTTACAGTAAGAATGAAAGCATACCTTTTCATTTGAGCATGGCAGACAAACATGTAACCCATACAGCTTTCTACATGAAGATAATGGCATTCAACAAGTCCAAGTGCCGGGGGCTGCACTTTGGCCACAACAACCCCATGCAGAGCTACAGGCTGGGGTCAAAGTGGCTGGAGAGCTCCCAAACAGGGGGGACCTGGGAGTGCTGATCGACAGCCACCTGAACATGAGCCAGCAGTGTGCCCAGGCAGCCAAGAAGGCCAACGGCATCCTGGCCTGCATTAGGAACAGCGTGGCCTGCAGGAGCAGGGAGGTCATTGCGCCCCTGTACTCTGCTTTGGTTAGGCCGCACCTTGAGTACTGTGTCCAGTTCTGGGCCCCTCAGTTTAAGAAGGGCATCGAGACACTTGAACGTGTCCAGAGAAAAGGCTGGTGAGAGGCCTTGAGCACAAGCCCTATGAGGAGAGGCTGAGGGAGCTGGGGCTGTTTAGCCTGGAGAAGAAGAGGCTCAGGGGCGACCTCATTGCTCTCTACAACTACCTGAAGGGTGGTTGTAGCCAGGAAGGGTTGGCCTCTTCTCTCTAGCAACCAGCACCAGAACAAGGGGACACAGGGGAAGTTTAGGCTAGAGGTGAGGAGAAAGTTCTTCACCGAGAGAGTCATTTGCCATTGGAATGGGCTGCCCGGGAAGGTGGTGGAGTCACCATCCCTGGAGGTGTTCAAGAGGGGATTGGACATGGCACTTGGTGCCATGGTCTAGTCATGGGGTCTGTGGTGACAGGTTAGACTTGATCTTCGAGGTCTCTTCCAACCTTAGTGTTACTGTGATACTGTGATAATTGAAACATGCAGGCATGATGCAACACTGTATATATATATATATATATATATGCCTAACAATTTCATAATTAAGCCAATTTTTGTTAGGCATAGACAGTGTTAATGCTCTTCCACTGGGGGCTGTTAGCAAAACCTTCCTTGAATTCCGCAGAAACAAGATAAAAACTACACAAACAAACTCTCCATATAGGTCTATGCTCTTGATATTCAGCTCTGAAATATTAATAGAGCTACATATTTTGTGTACTACATTTAGAATCCCTTAGAAGCCAGCATGACCGTTTTGAAGACTCATAATCAAAATTTTAATGCAACAAAAACCCAAGTAGGAAGTGCCAGAGAAGAAAGACAGATTCCAACTCACTTCAAAGACAAAATTTCCAAAAGGAATCATGTATGACTAATGTGCTCAAAGCTGTGAAAAAGAATACATTTCATATGTGCACTTCAATTTTACAAGGTTCGCCTAATCTTCCAGTTTTCATTTCTAGTGTTATTTTTTTCCTGTGTCAGAGAGACACAGCTTTTCAAAACACATTAGACACCTTAAATATGTTTTTCTAATAGTTTAAATATCGTTTCAGGAATGTTGCATACTTGCATAATCACTTCTAACACCATAGGGCAATATATTTTCTAGTGTTAGGTGGGTAAAACGATTTAGTCAGCCTGACCAAAGACCTCCAGAATAAGTAGGAAAACCCTACCAAAATTCTGTGAGTTTTTAAACACCTCAAAACAACACAGGTACCTCATGTTAAAGTAAAATGTTTGTGTGTACACATATATTTACCTTTCTTCAGCTGCTGGTGACGTTCCTCTAATTTCTGACGAGTCAATCTGAAGTGATCGAGAAAGCCATTCAAGCTCTCCTGAATGAAGTTTGGAGCCATGGGCTGAGAGATGAGTGTCTTGCAGGTTGTTTTCAGATGTTCCAACCACGGAGTCAGGCTTACAAGATGAGTTAACTCTTTCTGAAAGATTCAAAACAAACCCAAATCTCACACTTGCCATCTAAATACAAAAGATTTTAGCAAGCTACTGCAGCACAGCTCCTCCACGTTACAAGTACAACAATGCTGAATGACTCCTGTGACATAAGTACCAGTATCTTCCAGTCAAATCAGGTGTCCTGGATACCTCAGACATTTTGAGCTACATTACTGACTAAGCTAAGCTCCTCTGGCGTATTCTGTGCTCCTAACAGCTTCCAGTGAAAATTAACAGCTTTTGCCAGACTTACCTGACATAAGTCTTTCAGGACTGATGAGGGTTGGGATGCTGAAGTAGCATCATTCCTAAGCCAGGCATCCTTCTCAATTACAGTCTTCTCAAGCTCATTCATTTCCTTAAAATAAGCATTTATCTCTTCCTGGTACTTTATCTTCCTAGTCACTTCTTCCAGATATTGAACCACATCTTTCCACTCTGACAATATTTTCTCCATCACTGTTTTTATATCCACTGTAGAAAGCCCTTCTAAAAAGATTATATAAATTATTGTTATATTAACAGCAACATATTTTGATTAATAGGCATTTAACCTCTCCTCTCTTCAAGTACAGGTGCACATTTGCATTAACATGCAAAATTATAATTCCAACTCCCCTCTCCATAAAACTGTACCTAATAGTAACAGTGTTTCACCTTTTATTTCTACATTAACAGTAAAACGAACAAGGTATTCCAATTCCTTTCTTTCCCATTGATAACTTTTGAACTTATACCAATGAGCTGACTCTTGACCACCATCATTCCCTTAATCATGATTCCTGTCTCAACGTTATACAAACACATTTAAGCTTTATTTAAATAAGCTTCCAGTAAAGTTTGGTTTTGTTTTTTTTTTTTAAGATATTCTAGATTCCACAAAGAAAAGGGAAGCAGCAAGTTGGAAGGTAGCAATGAAGTCAATGAAAAGGTGGATGGAAATTCTGTCAGCCTGAAAAAGAAAGGGAACAATGGCTTAATAGTGTCACCATGATACAAAACTGGGAGGAATGGCTGACACACCAGAAGGCTGTACTGCCATTTGGCAAGACCTGTTCAGGCTGGAGAGATGGGCAGAGCAGAACCTCATGAAGTTCAAGTGCAGAGTCCTGCACCTGGGTAGCAGTAACCTCATGCACCAATACAGGTTAGGGTCTGACCTGCTGGAAAGCAGCTCTACAGAGAAGGACCTGGAAGTACTGGTGGACAAGTTAACCAGGAGTCAGCAGTGTGCTCTTGTGGTCAAGAAAGCCAATGTTACCCTGGTGTGACCAGCAGATCAAGGGAGGTTCTCCTCCTCTACTCTGCCCTAGAGAGGACTGTGTCCAGTTCTGGGCACACCAGTTCAATTGGAGAGAGTTCAACAGAGGACCATGAAGATTATTAGGGGACTGGAACATCACTCTTACAAGGAAAGGCTGAGATACCTGGGTTGTTTAGCCTAGGAAAGAAAAGACAGAGGGGATCTTATCAATATCTAAAGGACAGGTGACAAGAGTATGGGTTCTATCTCTTCTCAATGGTGCCCAGTCTGTTGCCCTGATAAGGGGCAACAGGCACAAACTGAAACAGAGGTGGTTTCACTTAAGGAAAAGCTTCTTTACTTTGAGAATGACAGAACTCTGGAACAGGCTGCCCAGAAAGGCTGTGGAGTCACTTTCTCTGAAGACTTTCAAAACCCACTTGGACAAGTTCTTGTGTAACCTAATCTAGGCAAACCTGCTTGAGCAGAGGGGTTGGACGAGATGATCTCTGGAAGTCACTCAAACTCCTACCATTCTGTGAATCTGTGTTTGCATGCAAAGAAGATTAATAACTAGGTAATATGAACAGCAACAAAAGCAACATGACAAAACATGAGGTTATTTGCCATTGACAGTGACTACACGAAGCACTTGCTATGCCATCTGACAAATCAATGCATTACCTGTGTAGCATAAGTGAACAGACCTCCCAACCCATTCCTTATCACTTGATTTCCTCAAATGCAAGAAGTAACTGACAGTTTTGCTACATAGGAAATTCCAGTGCTATGCGCATGCAGAGTGCATTCTTGCCATTGCAGCTTTCTAACACAGATTTGCCTTCAAAGTATCACCATTTTTATATAGGGTGTATAGGGTCATTTGGACTCAACAGTTCTGTCACTTAGATCCAAGTATGAGGAAAGTAAGATGGAGTGGGGTTTCTGCTGCACCACTTCAGTGTAGTGGAGCCCAGTGCTTTGGTCAGGGTAGGCAGCCAGTTAGTTTCTACAAGTGCACTTGAAGGCTCTATAGATCCTCCCTGTGCTTCACACATTGGCCATACACTTGGCATGTCTACAATACAGAAGCACTGCAGCTGGACTGAGCCATGTAAGAGAAGTATGCACGCAACAGTCACTCACAGCACATCCTGTTCATACCCCAAAGTTACAAATGGATGCATACACACGTGCCAGTGCTGTGCACACAGATGTAGCCGAGTCCAGTTTCTGGAGAGAACGGCTGTCATTCTGAGCTGGACAAAGCATACTACCAGGGGCTGTAGATTGGTTATTTTCTGTAGAACCCAAACTTTAAGATGCCAAATTATTAGGCAGCAATTTCTGTATCTTATTTTTTGCTAACACAAAGCAGTTTTTCAGCTATGCATTTCTAATGATGATAGACAGATACCAGCTTCATAGCCATGACCTATCACAGGTGGAGGTGTTTATAAAAAAAGAGAGGGGAAGGGAGGGAACAGCTACAGATTTTTATAACCCAAACTCCAAGTCAAATCAACTTCAGGGCAATGGCACCCACACTGAAAAGCTTCAGCTGTAGTAGATAAAGAGGTAAGGACTGGAGATACTAAGCAAATAGGGGCATACAGGCAAAGGGGCTGGAGAGAAAAGAAAACCCAAAAAAGTTATAGTTGCAAAATTCAGTGGAAATTAGCACTTTCCAAAAGGGATATTGGTCAGTATGCAGGGCACTGACACCATCCTTTCACCACTCTGAATGCTGCTAATCATGGCAATTTCACCAGAATCCAAGTCTATAGCAGATCTAAAAGACTGTCTCTGGATGATATGAACAGCTCGTTTATGAAGAAGCTGACATTTTACTGATGCAGTTCTGTCACATTATGAAACAAGACTTTGGCAAGACTTAAAAGATTCGACTTTCACTGATAATGATTGTATGTTTCCAGGGATAAATGTTTTAATTGACAATCAATCATTTTCTCATGCATGTAGGCTTCTCTCTTGCCTGTCAGCCATAAATTATGATCGTATCAACAAAACATAGTGAAAGATTTTACAAAAAAAAAAAAGGAAGAAATATACACACATTTATTAAGATTAAATTTGGTTTCAAATCTCCACTTGAGGAAGTTACAATGGAGAGGAGAGAGGAGAGAGGGGAGAGGGGAGAGGGGAGAGGGGAGAGGGGAGAGGGGAGAGGGGAGAGGGGAGAGGGGGAGGGGAGAGGGGAGAGGGGAGAGGGGAGAGGGGAGAGGGGAGAGGGGGAGAGGGGGAGAGGGGAGAGGGAGAGAGGAGAGAGGGAGAGAGGGGGAGGAGAGGGAGAGGAGAGAGGAGAGAGGAGAGAGGAGAGAGGAGAGAGGAGAGAGGAGAGAGGAGAGAGGAGAGAGGAGAGAGGAGAGAGGAGAGAGGAGAGAGACCAGACCAGGTTGTAAAAGACCTTCAAAATCATGATGTCCAAGCTATCACCACATAATTTAAAATTAAACCAAGTCCTTTCCCCAGAAGCAAGTTGCCACCATTTCAAAAAATTATTTCAATTTCAATAAATATAATTGTTAAAAGGTTTTAAATGAACATACACACATTAAAGAAAGAATATTAATATTGCTTTTCTACAAGCTAGAATAAACACACACACACACACATATCAGTAACTAGTAACAGCAGTAATAACCAGTGTCTTTGAAGGAAAGAAAATGGAGGGAGAGGGAAAGAATATATTGTGATGCTTAATTGGAGCTAGTGTCTTTCAGTATCACTTTTCCAGGAACTCATCTGATTAAATTAAAAACCAGAAAAACCTTTAAGTTGCTTACCCATTCCCATTTGATCCAAAATAATATGTCCACTTTGTTTCAGGTCATCTAATTTTTGGGTCTTTTCAGTTCTCTCTTTTTCAATAACCTACAAAGTAAATGGCAGAAGACTACAGTTTGCAGAGAGTAATGTTTTTCTTGGCTTTCCCCCACCCCTCCATAACATGCATTTTCCCACTACTAGCAAAACATATTCCAGTTTTCTTGGATCCAGCACCTTCTAAGATACACATTAGCTCAGTTTGTTCAGAAAATAAATGTCAAAGGAGTTAGCTCTCAAGTATCAGGCAAGCACCAGGAACAAAATATTGTTGAAAGAGTGTGGATCTTGTTACATAAAATCAGATATTGGGACACCAGGTAAAACACAAGTACAGTGCGTGCAGAGCATCACAGCACGATTCAAAGTGTCCCTGAGCAGCCCACTGTCCCAAGTCTGCCAAAATTATAGAAACTCTGAAACTATTTAACTGAAAGGATTTAGGATTATAGAATGGTCTGGGTTGGAAGAGACCTCCAAAGGTCATCTAGTCCAACATGCTCTGCAGTAAGCAGTGGCATCCTCAACTAGACCAGGTTGCCCAGAGCCTCACTTGGATGGGGCCCCAACCACCTCCCCAGGCAACCTGTTCCAGTGTTCCACTACCCTCATGGCAGAGAACCTGTTCCTAACTGAATTGGATTAATTCAGAAAAAAAAAAAAAAAAAATAAAATAAAGCCACTGACGCTTGATAAGCGGGATGATTAATTTTAAAAAAAAATGAATTAATTTATTAATAACAAAATTTCCGCGTCAAACGTTAATAAACTTATTTACAATTTGTTTAGGTTCGGGTATCCGGTGGGGAATCACTTACACAAAATGTTGGTAATATTAATGATATGAACACTTTAGTTGGAGGAAGGATTTGATCTAGAGGAACTACGCTCTTGATATCAAGCTCAAAGTTGAAGGGAAAGCGAGGAGCCGCAATTCCTGATCCAGTAACAAAGTGGGTTTCCTTTGCTCCCTGGTGGAGCAAAGGCAGAGGGTGAGAAGGAAATTAATGTCCAATATGCCTTATGAAATCGATAATCGGAATCACTTACGAAGCACTATTCAGTCCAGAGATTCTGAATCAGTCCAAGACGTGGTGTTGTGAGCAGCGGTCAGGAAAGTTTGTAATCCAGAACTCTGTTCTCGGTGTAATTTGTAAAGCCAAAGAAAGGGAAAAAGTAGGATCCAAGCACGTTGCCCAGCGCTCAAAGTGAAACTGAAGTACACGTGGTGGATGCTGGTGGAGGGGGATGGGCGAGTAGCACACACACCTCACCGGCTGGCGAGGAGCCGGAATCAAGGAAGAAAAGGGGCCGGGTCACTGAAGAACCCCTCTAGTTAACTGTTTTTTGAAACAAAACTGACCACTGGCAGAAAAATTATTTGTAACTTAGCCAGTCACCTTCTGGGCATCAGCACAGTGGTGAGTGGTCAGGATACCTGCCAAACAGGTTTGGCTGGCTTTTTACTGATACATGTTTTCTTTTGTCTGTCTCCCCTAACTTCTTAGGGCTCTTACTGAAGCCTGTTTTGGGCCTAGTCATGCCCAACCAGGACATTCCACCCCGTTGCCCGTGGGCAGTTTTGTATCTATATCAACAATAATTATCCTTGTGATTGAGGATTCTCTCTCTCCCTTCATAAACAGAACAACCTACATTAAACACATAAAAGTCGCTTTCAAACATTCTATGAACAATATTATAAACCATATAACTAGGAATAATGTCAATTTGAGTCCAGTCAATCCTTATTTGGGTCATTCTCCGTCGGCTTTCTCCAGCTGTCCACCCCGTTGATATGCTTATGTCTCTGCAGGAGAAATCCTTGCTCATCAGGTGTAGGATGCTTTATTGGAGCTGGTTCTTGTCCTGTAGAGAAACAAATCTGCCCATGGTGTATAAAACTGGGCCTGTCAGTCAATTGTTAGTCTCCAGCGTCCATCGGGTTTGCGTACTGGCCGAACTGGTGAGTTGTATGGCGAATGCACCCTAGTGATAATTTGTCTTTTCTCCAGATCTGCAATTACTTCAGTAATGCCTTGCCTGGCTGCCACAGGTAGTGGGTATTGTGCAACACATGTGACACTCAACTGAGGTAGGGCTGGAGCAGTTTGTAGGGTGTAGACTCGAACAGTCTTAGTTCTGCCCAGTTCTACCCCATATGAGGCAAAGCTCCACAGCGAACCATTAGGGAGATGCCATCCTTTACCAGCCAGGACATCAAACCCCAAAATATTCCCTGGATAAGGGCTTAGCGCCACTTCCGCTATGGTAGTACGCTTGTCTCCTGGGAGCCATAGCCTGGTTTTGGCCAGATGACAAGTGTCAGGTGTTCCTGTGACACCACATATTTTAATCTTCCTTCGTGACGGTAAAATCCCCAGGCGCTTGGCTTCTTGTATGTTTAAAACACTAATTTGCGCCCCTGTGTCAATAAGAAATTTAATAGCAGTTCGTGTTGGTCCTACTGGGATTAAAACAAAGGGTTCCTTATTCTCAGACCATTGTAAAGCGTGTAGGAAGCGGTGAGGGAGGCCTGGATCGATCGCCGCCGTGTTTAGTTTTTTTGGTTTTTTTTTTTTTTTTAATTGTCCTGGGGACTCTGGGGTCGAGGCACAAAAGGATTGGTTCCCTTGTTTGGTGAAACTACTTTGGGGGGGCTTTTGCTGCGGTGCTCTCTCCTCTGGTCACCTTTTCTTGTCATGATGATCACTATATCTTTGATTTGCTGGGCTGACAGCTGCTTCAAACGGTACTCAGCAACTCCTAAAGCGAGTGCTTGCTGGTACCAGCTTCCAGGCGGTGAACAGGATCCTTTAAATTCGTTGGGAAAACTGTTCCTTCTGTAGTAGTCCTGTCGTCCTCGGTTGTAGCGTCGATTCTGCTCTGGGCTGCTGCGGGGGCTTACTTGGGGGAATGCTTTAGCTGGGCGAACCTCACGTGTTCTGCTGTTTGGTGGTGTCACATCATTGCGTCTGCCTGTGCCATACTGGCGTGTCCCCTCGTTTGACTTAGCTGCGGGCATATGGTCTGTGTATCCAAGGTCCTTGCCATTATAGGAAAGGTCCACTAAAAGCTCCTGCCAGGTCATTATGTGCTCTGGGGTGTTTCTTGTATCAAGATTTCGCTCAAGTGTTTGTTCAATCTGTCCTTTTAACACATTGGTATGTGTCTTTAAGGCTGCAGACATGCCCCTAATAAGAATCTTAAGTAGCATAGGTTCGATCGGGGCATCCAGGGGAGAGTCAAAAAGTGATCTGTGGTGCATCGCTTGCACGCAGGCAAGCTTCCTAATTGCCGTATACAGTTCAGCTGCACTGTTTACTTTCACTTCATCTGGTTCACCCCTGTCTATTCTAAAGAGACCGCCAGCCCAGTAGACAATTCGCGCGGTTAAAGAAAGGTTCCCCTCTGGCCCTGGGCACAGGAAGACCTCATGCCCCCAGTTGCCCCTCGCTTCCTTGTCACTCAAAAAAATTTCATCACCTCCTGTGTTTGAGACTCTAAATAAAAAGTCGGTAACAGATTCTTCTGGTTCCCGGGTAAATTTTTCCCGTATCTCACTCAGTTTCGAAGCGGAGTAAGGACGAATCCGCGTGGTGGTTGTGGCGCCACGGCGACCTTTTGTGATCTCTTGCTTGATTACGGGGCGGACGCTGCGTTCTCTTGCGGTGTCCTCGTCTGAGCTAGTCTCCCCGGAGCTGCGATCCGAAGGGGTTGTGTCGATCGGGCAGTCGTAGTTTTTTTCTTTCGGGGTTTGCCTGCGTCGGGATGCACTGTTGTGTTTACCAGATGAGCCGCGGGTGGTCCGGGCTGTAGGCTTGCCGGCTGGGGAGCGGAGGAGTTCGAGTCGGGCTGCGGGATCGTTGGGTAAGCGGCAGGCAGATTGGGATGGTTTTGCGGCGAGGCTCGCGCCTGCCACACGGCTGTAGAGCAAGCGGTAAAAGGTCCCGGCTGGTACGGGGTTGTTGGAGCTGAGTAGGGAACGGCCCGCTGCGGCGAGACGCATGGTTCTTCTCCCGGCGTATATAGTGCGGAGAAGTTCGCCATTATCGTGGCCGCCGTTGTCGGCAGACCGGGTCCTGCTACGCAGTTAGCGTCCACTGCTTGCGGCTCGGGCAGCCAGTAGGTAGGAGAAGTTGGTGAATGGGGTCCGGCACCTAACACCCGTTCCTCCCTTTGGTTCCCGCCAAGATAATAAAGTTCGGGGCTTGGCTCGCTTTGCGTTCTTACAGCTACCCTTGCCTCTTTAATTTCTTTAATTTGCATGGCTGATAAATCATGGAGTATCTGGTTCTGTGCCCTTTCCTCCATTAATTTTCTATCTAGATCATCATTGATTTCCTTCAAATAATGAATCTTTTCCTCATAACATTTAAATTCTCTCTGCAATTGACTTATGCAGGAGCCCAGCACCACAGCATATCTTTCGACTGTGGGTTCGCAACATAGGTCAGTCGTGCTCTCGGCCAATTTTTTAATGATTGCATTCGGATTTTTGCAATTATATCTAGCCCATTCTAAATCAGAATGCTTAATAGCGTACCCCATTTTATGTAAGTATTCCAGCATTGGATAGCCTGCTTCGAACTGCGCCATCTGAATTGGATTAATTCAGAAAAAAAAAAAAAAATAAAATAAAGCCACTGACGCTTGATAAGCGGGATGATTAATTTTAAAAAATGAATTAATTTATTAATAACAAAATTTCCGCGTCAAACGTTAATAAACTTATTTACAATTTGTTTAGGTTCGGGTATCCGGTGGGGAATCACTTACACAAAATGTTGGTAATATTAATGATATGAACACTTTAGTTGGAGGAAGGATTTGATCTAGAGGAACTACGCTCTTGATATCAAGCTCAAAGTTGAAGGGAAAGCGAGGAGCCGCAATTCCTGATCCAGTAACAAAGTGGGTTTCCTTTGCTCCCTGGTGGAGCAAAGGCAGAGGGTGAGAAGGAAATTAATGTCCAATATGCCTTATGAAATCGATAATCGGAATCACTTACGAAGCACTATTCAGTCCAGAGATTCTGAATCAGTCCAAGACGTGGTGTTGTGAGCAGCGGTCAGGAAAGTTTGTAATCCAGAACTCTGTTCTCGGTGTAATTTGTAAAGCCAAAGAAAGGGAAAAAGTAGGATCCAAGCACGTTGCCCAGCGCTCAAAGTGAAACTGAAGTACACGTGGTGGATGCTGGTGGAGGGGATGGGCGAGTAGCACACACACCTCACCGGCTGGCGAGGAGCCGGAATCAAGGAAGAAAAGGGGCCGGGTCACTGAAGAACCCCTCTAGTTAACTGTTTTTTGAAACAAAACTGACCACTGGCAGAAAAATTATTTGTAACTTAGCCAGTCACCTTCTGGGCATCAGCACAGTGGTGAGTGGTCAGGATACCTGCCAAACAGGTTTGGCTGGCTTTTTACTGATACATGTTTTCTTTTGTCTGTCTCCCCTAACTTCTTAGGGCTCTTACTGAAGCCTGTTTTGGGCCTAGTCATGCCCAACCAGGACACTCATCCATCAAAGCCCCCAAGTCCTTTTCCACAGGGCTGCTTTCTAACACCTCATCCCCCAGTCTGTATTGATAGTGAGGATTGTTCCAGCCCAGGTGCAGAACCCTGCACTTGCTCTTGTTGAACCTCACGAGGTTCACCCGGGTCACCTCTCCAGCTTGTCCAGGTCCCTCTGGATGACATTCTGTCCCTCTGGCATATTGACAGCACCAGGGACTTCACCTAAGTGCCAGGGCTTTTCAAATACCATAGAGAGGGGCTTGGCAACTACATCAGCTAATTCCCTCAAGACTCTGGGATGCATTTCATCAGGTCCCATGGGCTTGTATATCTTCAGGTTCCTCAGATGATCATGCACCTTGTCTTCACTTACAGTGGGAGGTACTTTGTCTCCATCTTGTGGGCCATCAACATGAGAGCCATGAGGCAAGGGACTGCCAGTGAAGACTAAGGCAAAAAAAGTTGTTGAGAATCTCAGCCTTCTCATCTGTTGATAAAAGTTTCCCACTATTGCTCATCAGGGGGTACACTTTCCTTAACCTTCCTTTTCTGATTAATGTACCTGTAAGCCTTTCTTGTTTTTCTTGACATCCCTTGCCAAGTTCAATTCCAGCTGTGCCTTGGCCTTCCTGACCCCATCCCTACACAACCAGACAACATCCCTATACTCTTCCCAGGAAGCCTGCCCCTTCTTCCACTTCCTGTGTAGTCCTAACTTGCCCTTTAGTTTGACCAGCAGCTCAACCAGTGGTGGTCTCTTGACTTCCTTGCTCAATTTCTTATATGTGGGGATTGAGATCTCTTGCGCTCTACAGAAAGCATCCTGAAAGGTCTGCCAGCAACGTTCCACTCCCTTGTCCTGGAGGGCTGTTTCCTTTGGAGTCCTATTTACTAACTCCTTGAAAAGCTGGAATTTTGCTTTCCTAAAATTTAGAATCCTAACTATGCTTCTCGTGGGCTTCATATTCCTCAGGACGGTGAAGTGCACAAGTGCATGACCATTGCAGGCCAGCCTGATCAGGCAGCCCGTAGTAGACTCCTACCACAAGGCTCCCCTTGTTGTCCCAATCCCTAATTCCCAGCTCGTAGCTATTCTTTAGCAACAACTATTCGCACTCTATCCCCTTCTTTGCATAGAGGGCAACACCTCCACCCCTTCTTCCTCCCCTGTCCCTTCTGAACAGCTTGTAGTCATTGACAGTTACACTGCAGTTGTAGGATTCATCCCACCAAGTTTCCCTAATTGCCACCACATCATAGCTTTCACCTAGCAGGGTAGCTTACAACTCCTCCTGTTTGTTGTCCACGCTGTGTGCATTGGTGTAGAGGCACTTCAGCTGGGCCATGTCACCTTCTTAGAGGGACATCCCACTGTTCCCCCAAGGCATTTCATGGGAGGTACCCTCCTGTCTCCCATTACCTCAGAGGACCCTGGCTCAGTTCTGTAAGACCTTGCCTTTGCTGCAGTGTTCACAGCATGCTTCAGGGCAATAGGCTGGAGGCCCTAACTATCGCCTCACCCTACCAAACCCTGGGGTGTCTTCCTACCTTTTGTCATAAACAAATTTGATATTGTCGCCATCTACCACCTCAAGTGAGATGGTGGACTGAAGGCTGTCCTCAGGCTCATCTCTAGTGCATCTGGTTTTAACCCCTCCCCCTTCGAGCCTAATGTAATCCCCACAAAGCATGCACATCAGTCCACACCTTCAGCTGACAGCCAGTTTGGAGGCAAAATATACAGTTATGGGGTACACTATCTCCACCTTTTACCTTCAACTTTTCTTTCATGTTTGAAGTCTCTCTCATCTTCTTGTACTCTTTGATGTCTGTGGTCTGAATTGCAGATTTGGATTTTGAAATCCAGTTCAAGAGCTCAGCACTTTCAGCATCAAACCTGGTTTAAAAGGCCAAACAATTTTGTCATTTTTCCCTGTTCAGTCACGCTGTCTTAAAAATCAAAAGTATTGAAGGTCAGCACATTCTTCAATCCCCAAAAAAGCAAGACTGCAAACGAGATTCATGTTTCTTGTATTACTACTCATAGGCAATAGGACAGAAACAGACTTCCAAAAATCTACCACAGTAAAAATTACATCCATGGTGTTAAACTTTGAGGGCAAACTGCAGGTGAATAGTGCAATTTTATGTTTTTCATACATACCTTCATGCAAACTATTACTGTTTCTTTTAATATGGTATAAAACATATCTCTCAATGATGAATATTTTACAAGCAACAAACTAAACCTCAGGAACAAGACAAATAAGAACTACAGTTCTAAATTTCCTAGAAGTCTGCAGTATTATTTAATTTGGAAAAGCTAGCAGCTTAAGAACTCACGGCAGTGACAGCGGACATTTTTGAATACTAGCTGACTAAACATGACCTTACAGCTTAATATTTTTGGCGAGGGTGGATGTTCTACAGAGCTAGAGAAAAGAACAGATACACTACACAGAGCCCATGTCGGGACATATTACAATTATACAACTTAACATAATCTAAATTCTAATATGGAATACAGCAGCCTACCAACAAATGCAGAAGTCGCTGTTAGTCACAGGTTTGCATGGCACTTTGACTTTTTTAACCAAAGATGAGATGTCTTTAAAAAAAAAAAGAAAAAAACCAAACTATTTGTCTTTCAGCAAAGGAGCTGAGATACAAAGGTCTAAAGACACAGTTTTGTGCAAAACATAACATCCCCATTTCCCTTTGAAAGTAAAGGAAGCTGCAGGTGTTCGCCTGCTCTGTTAACAAGGCTGTACATAACATTTTCTTCACATTCCTCAAACCCAACTTTACAGTCAAAACTTAAGTATCCCTCACTTACACAAAAGAGGAATCAAAGCCATGACCAAGAGATGTGAGCCTACCTAGCACCTAGCGAGCAAGGGAAAATGGCAGTGACATACTTACTTTTTCTTTGTTTCGCCATCCCCTGGGATTTGCCTTTTCTTTGGGGGTGGTGGTGGAGGCAACTCCTGTCGGAGCTGTTTAACCACTACCTCTTCCTTCAGTAATGTTTCTGCAGCAGTCTTTTGTGAGACCTGTGACATCCCTATGCTTCCTACAGCTTGAGTTACCTATAGAAAATAATTTAACAAAAGGGGTAAATGTAATTTTTAACAGAAGTTGAATTGCTTTTGTTTAGTTACTTTTATTCACCAATCATAAAAGCCCATCTATTAACTCCTACAAATGACCACTTCTAGCTGTCATGAAGTATCTCTAACACAGATGCACTGCAGAGAAAAATTTCCTTATTCTCATTTTACAGATGGGAAGCAAGCATCAAAATACTCAGTTCAGCTAGAATTTCATGCCAGTTCAAGTGAACTAAAAATAAAGAGGACACAGTCTCAAGCTGCACCAGGGGAGGTTTAGGCTGGATGTTAGAAAGAAGTTCTTCATAGAAACAGTGATTGGCCATTGGAATGGGCTGCCCAGGGAGGTGGTGGAGTCACCATCACTGGAGGTGTTTAAGAAGAGACTGTATGGGGCGCTTGGTGCCATGGTTTAGTCAATTAGATAGTGCTGGATGACAGGTTGGACTTGATGATCACAAAGGTCTTTTCCAACCTATTTAATTCTATTCTAAAAAAATTAAAATTGTATACAACACTTCTATCTCTTTATTGCTTGCTGCACAGAAAGAACTAAGATCCTTAGGTTTATTAATACACCATTCTATATTTTATACTCATATACCATAAAACCAAGCCTTGATCTCAAAAAGAGCTAATAAACAGTGGATTTGACTCAAACACTCACTGAAGTCAATAGAAACCTTCCACATTTGAACAAAATATAAAGTAAGTCTCATGGGAATCAACCTGTACATTCTAACTATGTGTTCCATATTTAGGAGAGGGAAAGTGAAAAGATGAAGATAGGATTTGGCACTCCCCACTGCCTTCAATCAAATATAAGAACAAATTAGAGTCACATGGCTGAAATAGACACCTACGCAGACCACACAACTCAGTCACTACACAACAAACTCTTTGTGAATCAGTGCTGCAGCCTTCATCATAGTATTTTATTACTGTAAAAAAGGACATGAGTCACAAAACTATCAAACAAAATTCTCAAAGGAGCCAACAGGAGTTCTATCTAAATAAAAACATTATGGAGCACTCAAAATAAAGTAAACATTTAAGAAACCAGCCTGACTATTCATTACTATTTAAAACAACTACTCCATTTTCAACAAAGGAGAGACCATATACAAGCATTTACGCTCTGTGAGTGACTCCCATTTATCTATCTATTCTGGGGTTTAGGTTTTGTCTTTGTTTTCATTTACTATCAGATTCTATCCAGTTCCAGCACTCTTATAATGTTTAAAGACATTTGTATTGATTGATAATACACAGAAAGCCAGCTTTATCAGAAAAATGAAGCTTAATCTGTGAGAAATGAGTAATGGTATTAGGTATTAAGTAATAGGTTGGACTTGATGATCTCTGAGGTCTTTTCCAACGTGGCTGATTCTGTGATAGCAATAGTCAGGTTAACAACTTGGGGTTCTGAAGAGCAAAAAGTGAAAGCAACTTTGTCAGCAGATAAAGTCATGAAAGAGCACTCACCTACCTCTCTAGCATGATGCTAAGAATTTGCTTGGGCAATTTTGCTCACAGTATCACCAAGGTTTGCACATATGCAGACACCTAAACAGCTTAAAAGTAGTATTGCCTTGTTAAGTACCTGGTTAGAGTAATCTTCTAGCTTCTGAACCAAACTGTCCCATCTCTGAGTTAGATCTTCTTGATCCTGATCAATTTTACTGCATGCTCTGTCATTTCCAATTATTTGGGCCACATCCTGACCTAGCTCATTTAGCTGGTCTAGTGTTTGCCTTTTCATACCCATGTCTTCTTTCAAAATCTGAAGTTAAAAGAAAACATTAAAAGATGACATCAAGAATTTCACCAACTCCTAGCTTTTAATTCCATAGCAGGGACGGAAAACATGCTAGCTGAGCCACATGCATCACAGGTTTCAAAACAGTCTACTGTGTAACAAAGCACCAACAAACACGCTTAAAAAGAGCACAGCCCTGAAACAGCTCCTACAGCAATCAGCAGTATCTCCTGAGTAACAATTACACATGATTAGCTCAGGAGATGAACAAATATATTAAAACCAGAAACAAACAAATTACACACACCCTCCAAAGAGGGGAAAAACAAACAAATAAACCACAAACCCATACTTCAGAAATGTAGCTGGACTGGTGGCCTGCAATAAAAACCCAGGATAGCTGTTCCAAAGTTTGGCTCACCACCTTGGAAAAGCTATGGCGTAAGCTGTACACGTTTTTTAAAATCAAGTAATAAGAATTTGGCAAGGATAGGATATTGGCCAGGCTTCCAAAGTACCATGCATTCACAGCTCCTACTGGGTTCTAAACAGTAATTTGCAGTTTATTTAGCCTATGAGATTTGACAGGACAGAGCAGGATAGTGATACTCACTGCTAGCTTTCGAACATTTACACTCAGGTCTGTTTGATCTTTAAAGTTGCTTGTCTGGACCTTACTCAAAGCCTCCTCTTTCTCAGTCAGCCAAGCTTTCAATAAGCACTGCAGATCATAAAAAAAAAAAAAAAAAAAAAAAAAAAAAAAAAAGGGAGGGAGGGGCACAAGAAAATAGCAAGTTTGTCAAATAGCTATTGACAATTCCTTCTTTAGGATCTTTGCATTCAAAGCACATTTCTGCAGTCTAATATGCAGGAATTTCAGTTGGCATTAATAAAAAAAGGTATTAAAAAAAAACCCAACAGATCAGAAAACTAAGTAACAAAATAATTTCAATAAAACCATTCCTCAATATACCATACCACTTCCCACACAGTTATAGCAACAAGAGCTCCACCATAAAGATGATGTGGAACTTAGAAGTTATTTTAGGATTAAATACATGAAAATGGTATGTAGTCTGTCTTTCGTTCTCCACCCTTCTCACTCTGTGATTCAAACCCAGCCATTATAAACATCTTCCCACAGAAGCTATGCCACTCATAATTCAGAGCTTTTTGTAGTCCAGGCAGCCAAGGACATGATACTCATTAGTTACCTCACTGTTTACTGTACCTACTTCCAATTGCAAAATATCTTCAGCAAATACTATCTCGTTAACTACTGAATGCTAAAGCAGTCTGCCCTGATAAGCAATAACTCAGGGGTCTTGAGCTTTTTCTGTTATGTAGGTTTTTGTCTGGTGGTGGTGGTATCATTTGTTTGGTTGTTTTTTTTGACTTGTTGTTGGGTTTAGTGGGTTGGTTTTTTGGTTTTGTTTTGGGTTTTTTGGTATGGGTTGGTGGTGTTTGGTTTTTTTGGGGGGGCAGGGGGGAGCAGCAGGGGGAGTTGTTTTTAGGGTTTGTGGTTTGGTGTGTGTTTGGTTGGTTGGTTGGGTTTGTTTTTGTGGTTGTTTTTGTTTGTTTTTTTGTGTTTTTTTTTTTTTAGGAAAACTGTCCTGGGCATTGCTTTCTTGCTTTTCTTCAGTCACAGCACTCCTATGGAAACTCCAGAATAACTGGCACCAAGTGTTAGGAAGGATTTTATACATAGTATGTTGTAAGAGGTTGCTAGATTATACTGGGCTCTCTCTGAAGCTCAGTCAGATGGCCACTGGAACACTGCTACTCCTCTAGTGCTTTAAAACAACCATATAAATAAAATGATACAGCAACGCAAATTTTTTTCCTTCACTGAACAACACACTTCAGTACAGCCAGTGGGCACCACAGTCTAGTTGTATAGTTTTGGCATTGTTCCAGAACTAACTACATCAACTTTCAGGCCATAGGATTAAGGCAGTTCACATTGCCAGCGTACATCAATAAACAAAACATACAGATAGCAAATACAACAGTGGTGAGATGTCATAAGGCTGTGAGAAACAAAATTATAATACCAGCCTCTGGAAAAATCATGCTGGCATCCCAGCCAACATATTTTATGCACAAGGGAAGCTTAAAAACCCTTCAATGTATTCAATTAATTTCTGCTAAATCAGCAGTCAATGATCCGTCTCCATGGAAAACTGAAACATGATTATCACAGTGCTAGGAAATATCTGGCACTGATTGAAGAATTTGTTTCCTGAATGGTAAGGTTTGTGTTGACTTGGCAATGCGGTTTCCAAACATTTTCCAGGCAGCCACAAAAAGGCTGATGCATCACGTTGCTCATCTCTCCATCTGGCTGGGCAAAATGGAAAGCTACAGTAACTTGTGTTAACAAAGTTAACATTCAAAGTTTTCAATTAGTTTCAAATTGCAATTTTCATAGGTCTCTTGATCATTTTTCAGGACAGAGACTTGTAATTCAAACCTGTTGGCAATAAATGCATTGTTCAGAGTTGAACAACCACCTAAAATAAACTTCTACTTCCTCATTACTGCCTATCTGAAATTTATGTTAAACAGACAACAAATTAATATTTTTAAGCTTTACAGAGCAAAATATTACATACTAATTTAAACAAACAAACAAACACACACCACAACTGAGTGCAAAGCAACTCCACTACTTTCTTAACAGCATTGCAGTAGTCAATGAGTGGTCACTTTCCCCCAGACAGATGTAACGGTGGAAGAGGAGAGATACATGTTTACATAGGGTCATCAAAACTGAGAGCATTGGAAGCCTGCACCCTGACTTACAGAATGAGGATTTCTGAGAAATCCTTACTTCTCAACTTAGCAATTTATCTCGCCCAAGAGCTGCTAGAAAATCCTTACACAGAACTTACATATGTACATACACATACGTATGCCCACACGGTAATCTAAAGAAACGTACCTAAATAGATACTTGGCACTGGATAAACAGAATCTGAGCCTTGGTACTTGATTAACAGCAAGGTTATAAGAGCTGCAAATTCAGCTTATTGATATATAGCAGATACAGAAGGTGTCAGGGAGAAACACACATGCAACCCCCAGAAATGCAGACACAACATCCCTGTCAAAGAAACCAGGCTGTGACAGATAGCAACAGCTATATCAGCACTGCTCCACTCCTTTTAAGTGTCTAAAAAAAAAAATATAAATTTGTGTGTACTGCAGAGTTGTAACAATAGCTTACAGAAATAAATACTATCATTTAAGAAAACCAAATGATTTAAGTAAAGCCTTCAAAGGAAAAGCCATCAAGTATTTTAAACTGAGAGACAAAAATAAACTCCAGGACTAGACATGCCAATGTAACACACACAGTTATCTTACCACATTTTCAGTGCCACCACTAATTTGTGTTTGAGCATTGTATTTAATACAGACGTAAAATCTGTGATATCAAAGGAAGGAAAACTCACAATGCCACCACCTTCACAATTCAACTGTTTGCCTAAACTCAGCAAAATGAGACAAGCTGCATGCTTCACTATATTGACCATGGTTTATGTAGCTGATTTTGAAAACACTATATATTGAGTAGTTGATCACATAAACATGTTCATGCTTCCATGCAAATACCTTAATTAATAAAATTTCTGTAATTAAACCACCAAATACCTAGTGATGCATTTTTACTTCTGTTATCGTGGATATTCCCAATTCTTGGCCACTTTGTAAGCTTCCTTGAAAGTTACTTTATAAGGAGTTATTAACTTTCTTACGTAAGGAAAATACTTCTTTTTTTGCTGCAACGCTACTCTGCTCCTCAAGAAACACCGAGAATCTAAACAAGAACATAAAATCTAGTTTTCCAGGGCTTTCTTTCTGAGTGTTGTTAAACCCTTTCAAGAGGCTTGTGGGGCTTTTGTTTGGCTGAGTTTTCTTCTCTTCAGATCAACCAGTCACTTTGGGTATCTGAAGGGCTACTAACCTGTTCTTCCAGCAGCTCCTGCCACAAAAGCTGAATTTCTTGCAACTTGACCCGTCGCTCCTCAGTCCAACGACAAACCACTGTCCACCGCTCGCCAAGCCTCTACAAAGGCATGACACACATTCACAAGCCTCAAAAGGAAACTCACAGTAACCTCTTTCTACATCATAGCTACTTCCTTGCCAGTAATTGCCACTGTTGTATCACTCAAAGCTGGAAGTTAAAACCTTCAAGAGCATTCACGTATGGCTTTGCTGAAGTCAGGGAGCTATTTGATTGACTTCAAAAGCAGTGAACAAAGTAGCATGAATTCCATTTCAATGAACTGTTTCATGCTCTCTATACTTGAAGTTACAGTCTAACTTATGACAAGACCCAAAAAATACTTCACACTATGTTCCCTAGATAATTTGTGCCCATGCCTTCAAATATTTTCCCCCACTGGGTATCAACTTCCTAATGAAAATTATTTATGTGAAATAAGTGTTGTACTGTACATCTTCCCATTTTAATTCAACTGCTGAAAGGATATACTACAAAAGTGCCTAGGTAACTGGGAATATGAATAGCTGCACTCATCAGGAATTGAGTTTGAAAGTCACCAAAGTACTTTTGCAGAACAAATTTAATAACTCTTTATATTAATATTACTTCTAAAAATATATACACACACACACTACTTTACTTCCTAGTACAAATTGTCTTTAAACACAAAAATGATGATTAGCAATTATATGTGGAAGTTGTAAGTGCCTGGAACTACAGTTACAGAGAGCTCTAACATTCTACCTGCAACTGTTCCTCCAGAAGAGCTGTTGCACTTTCCCCGCTGCTTTCATCGACAATGACGACCATGTGCGTTAGGGAGTTTACCTTCACCTGTTCTGTCTCTAGGTCACTTTGCAGGCACTAGAACAGCAAATCAGAGGTTACCAATTTCCAATACATTTTTGCTAATCTGCTATTTAAGTCATAGTGTCTAACAACTGCTGTGGCAAAGTACCTCAGATTCAACAATTAAGCACACATTTTCCCATTGGGAATCACTGCACAGTTGAAATAAATGTAATAAGTGTTCAATGCAATAAATTGCTCAAAATGAACTCCAAACCCTTCTGTTAAAATGTGAGAATATGGAGTGCTTAAAGCTGTGTGCACCATACCAGGCTAGAACTGCACAGTAACTGCACTGACTTTCTGTTATGTCTGTTGTTACAGGTAACAGAGCTCAAGTGCTTCTATAAAACACTATTATTATTAACAAGCAAGTATCTTAGGGCATGCCAAACCAAGGGGGGAGGGGGAAGAGAGGGGAGAGAACACTAAGTACATTTGTCTTTTAACAGTTAACAACATAGTTATCAGAAGTTTCAACAGTGCTACAAACTGAACATGGTGTTCAAAGACAATAGTAGAAAACTGCAGAAAACACACACATCTGATGGGTTTGATATAATCTGGAGATTTAAATATTCAGACAACTTCTAACAGAACAGAGTTCATGGTTAAAGCTTACCTCCAAAATACTTCTGCAAGATCAATATGCTTTTACCGTAGTGTAAATATCACTTTTCATCCCAGAATAGTCTAAGCTACTCTGTGAACCACAGACCTCCAACTCCCCAGACTTTGAAGACAGAGGAAATAATGTAAATGTGGGACTTGGAATTACACAAACTGAAAACATTCCACAATTCTTGCCCTGTGAGGTGTGCCCCATGCTACAAAGGTGGTCAAACCTCAGCACTGAAGATGAAAACCGAAAGCACAACCACACTAAGTATCAAATGACCATCACTCACTTCAAAAAAAACCCACAAAACACTGCAGGCTAGAAAGGCTGGACTCCCATCTGGAAATTTAATTAGAAGACAAACCACTTCCAAAACATTGTGCACATCAGAATGTAGTGTCTATGTACCCCTTAGGATGTAACCCCTATAAAAGCAGAGGCAGAAATCAGTGACTTGAGAGGCCCTTCCTGACAGTTTTAGCTCCCACTTATTTAAATCTTCAGGTCTCAAGCATGCTTTAGCAATGCCTGCAAGTCATTAAAGGCAAGTTCATCCGCATCACTTTCTATGCTGTCCCTCACACCAACAGTTTACCTGGAGGAGCCTCATTTTCTACACAAAGTGAGTGGAACACAATTTCCCCTACAGGTTTTGCTTCCTGCTATAGCCATCAGTGCTAAAGTCTTCAGCTCCAGAAACTTCCAAGTCCTTTCTACCCCATCATCATCCTTTTCCAAGTATCAAATGCAGCCCTTCAACATACAGCCATATATAGCTTCTGATACAGTCAAGTTTCTCAGCAACGTATGCATCTTTCAAACATTTCTTCCATAAGGTATTACATGATACAAAAATGTTTACTTTATGTTCTTCCAGCCGTTTTTGAAGTGACTCTAAATCTTCTGCCAAAAGCTGAGATTCCATCTTCTGAATGCGTGCTTCTGTGACCGTCAGCCAGTCAGACAGCTGCTGCAACTGCTGCTTCTGGAGCTCCATCAGCACATCATGCAGGCTGCAGGGAGAAGCAGGAGTAGAGTTCTCAGAAACAATTTCCCAAGGAAAGAAACTAAGTTCTATTTCCCGTAGGAAATAAGTAAGGCTATTCATAAAGCAGTTAGCTATCATCAAAAGAGATTTTTACTATTAAGCTAAGGAGCAGTTAAATATCCTTATTTCTTTCTCAACAATGAAAAAAAAAGCTACTGAATCAGGCAATTTATATCAGAAATTGTTTCTTGCATCAGGGATTTGCCACTAATAGAGAAGGGGACTATTAGTTTGTAGGGTTTGTAGTGAAAGGACAAGGGGCAACAGTTTTAAACTGGAGCAGGGTAGATTTAGGTTAGACGTAAGGAGGAAGTTCTTTACAACAAGAGTGGTAAAATACTGGAACAGGCTGAGGCCCCGTTAAGATTAGACTTGATGCGGCCCTGGGCTGCCTGCTGTAGTGGGAAGTGTCCCTGCTCACTGTAGGGGGCTTGGACAAGATGACCTTTGAGGGTTCCGTCCAATCCAGTGCAATTTCTGAATTTGTGAATAAAGCATCTGCAGAGTGTTGCAACAAAATGCAGTTCCCTTGATGTGTGGCACTCAGTTTGATAGCCCACAGGCAGGAAAAACTTCTGAGCACTTTTTAGTTGCATAAATGCACATAATTCTACTTCTACTGTATACTTTATCGAGGCTGAAATAGCATAAACCCCACATTTAACTATTGCATCTGAATACCACATATCTAGTCCAGCACATTTACAAAACATAACAAAGCACTTTCATATAAGAATAAAAAACCCAAATAATTTAAACCCACTCAATTATATATTCACTTTTATTTTTTCTTGGAAAGTATGAACAAGATGGATTTCATGTCACAAACCAAAAAATTAAATTCTAAAAAATCCCTTACAACTGGATGCAAACCACCTTCTCCAGGATGCAGTAAGCACCAGAAGTTGGTCCTGCAGCTAGCTGTAGGAGAGCTCACGCCACAGTACTTACCGAGACTGCCTGTCCATGCTATCCACCCTGAGCTCCTCCCAACGGGAGTTCAGCAGCAGCATTTGCTCCTGGATCTCATACTCCTCTTCAGGCGACAGATTTCCCTGGGCCACTAGTTGGTTTCCAGCCTGCAGAACACTGCCCACGCTGCTCTGATGTGCAGTCAGTTCCATCATAAAACCCTGGAAATGGTACACCTAGCCATGACACACTGATCTCTGATACAGTTCATGCATTTGTAAACTCCTGCTAAATTGTCGTATTTGAAGTAGTGCTGCAGAATGAGCTGGCACCTTCAAATATACAAGCATGGCAAATCTGTTGTTGTCTATGATAGAAGATTCTCCATGAGCTACAAAAATTCTGGAGCCAGTTAAAATAGAGCTAATTGCAGAAAAAAAAAGCTGACCACCTCAGAGAAAAAGCTCTTCGTAAGAAGAGAGCCTTTGAACAAATGTACCAAGAAAATAAAACAGAAACCACGGTCAACAAAACATAAACCAGGATCTGAAATGTGCTGTAGGAAAGCACACAGAACCCTATGAGTTAATAACATTAAAAAAAAAAATCACATATTTGCTGCAATATCAGAACACCTCTTCCTATGGTTCCTGGCTTTAAAACTAGAGCAAGGAGGGTGGAAAAAAAAAATCTTTATATATTGATTTAAAATTTACAAGCATACACTAACATTAGAACATTTGTTCAGGCTCAGAACAGAACCAAAACAAAGTAATTTGGAAATAACAACAATGTGTTTCTGAAATAAACTATGCTAATCATGACAGGGAGAATTGACATGATTATTAATTTCATCATTGTTCTCACAGCAGGTGACATACAGATGAACAGGGTTTTTAGTAGTTGGCAGCAGATCAGCCCAAATCAGCACGGACCAGACTTTCTTTGTATTATAGCCACCAGCGAGCCAGACACTGAAAACTGATTTTAAAACAAAACAAAAAAAAACCCCAAACACACACACAAAAACACCACACTCAAAAAAAAGTTTCAAAAGCATGTTCCCATAAGTTCTCCTAAAAGGAAGTAGCCTCACCTTCAAGAAGCTATTAGTTCAGTAAAAGGAAAACAAGACAAACAAATCACCATCACATTCAGTTAGAGGTGCTTTTAGCTCAGAAATAAGCAAGACTAAACAAGTGGAATTGCAGGATTTAAATAAGGATTAGGAAATTTAAGTTTTGCAGCACACACACAAACCCAATAAATTAATTTTCAAGAGAAGCTTACTTCATGGGTGGAAAATTGCTCTTTGACCTCCTCAACATCACCAGATATTTCCTCCTGTTCCCGAAATGTATCTTCAGCTGACAGCAACCACGTAAGAACTTCTTCCAGGGCAACTTGGTAGCTATCCAAGTCCATATCTACCTCTGTCACTGTACTGGGAGTCTCTGCTCTCGAACTGCCCTGTTCTTCTTCAAGTGCTACAGCCTAGGCAGCCAAGAGAAAAGTGATGTCTTAGAAGTGCATGGAAGATGCCTTCCCAAATGATACAAAAACAGAACAACAAAGATCCCTTTTAATCCTTCGTATAAAAATTATCATTCCATACATTTTAATGAGAAGGACCACAGTCATTAGTAAGGAACTTTCGTTTTGAAATAAAGAACCTAAATAGAAAAGACAACTTTAATCTTGCCTTTTTAACAATGAATCTTACACCCAATAGGAATCCATCACTAACAAAACAAGTCCTGTGGAAAACTTCCAGAATTTGGGCCCCCCACCTCCAGCTTGCTAAGACAAATGAGAAAGAAGCATTAACATGGAACTTTCTACCTCAATACACAAAATTTCATACTTGAATCAGTAAAGAAGAAAAGGGAAGATTAAATTATTAAAGTCAGTCCAAAAAAAGACGCTGGGATTTTCCCTGTATTCCAGTGTGTTGCACAAGATGGAAAGCATGTTTCAGAGGTAACAGAGAAGCTTGAAAATCAGCTAAAATTACAGCTCAAGAAAAGCAGACACTGATGACAAACACACCTGCTGCATACTGAAATCTCCATCCTCACATTCCTGCTTGTATCTCCTTGGAAGGGTCTCCACTTCCCGGATATCTTCCATAGTGACTTGCTTAGGAAGGACCTCAAACAAAGACGTTAAATACATAATAATAGACTTTTTGTCTGGAAGCTGAACAGCAACATCTGCATCAAAAAGACAAAATATGGGGGAAAACAAATGAGGAAGCTGCTTTTCTAAATACAGAATGCAGTTGAGAATATAAAAATAGTGTAAGTCACAGGTTCTCCTGCTAATTAGCCTTTAGTAGACTTTAAGAGGCTAGGTTCAACATAAGTTGAAAGCAGCATGAAGTAAAAAAAAAAAAAAAAAGAGGTTATTTTTTCTACATTCAGCAGAGAATTCACATCAAAATGTATGATGACATTTTTAAGTAAGAGCCCAAATCTGAAGTTACTAGGAGATAAAAACTGTTTAGCGGAAATTATCCTGGAGCATCTCCCAAGCAGAAATGCAGTTCAGGGACATATTCCAAATAAACATTTCCACTTAGGCTCCATCCCCACTCACAGTATTGGTCAGCTCATTTTCTCAGTTTTTATATGGAAGAGCATTTCATTAACTCAGGTTCCCTTATGTCTCAGTTTATGAGTACTGCTCCTTCGGTTAATTTGTGTTTTGGAGGGGTTTGGGAGTTTTATTTTGGTTTGTTTGGGTTTTTTGAAAAAGAAGGTGGTGCTTGAATCTATAAAGTTTGAGAGCAGAATAAATCTTTGGAGGTTCACTTCAAAGTGGAGCAACAGCTCAGGATTTTAAAAAGGAGCCATAAAAGTTTCCTGGAAAGCATTCCTAATCAGCACTTACAGCTAATGCTACTCAGCGTATAGTAAAGAACAAAAGATGATGAGCTCTTAAGCTATCCCGTTCTACATAATGCTCTACATCATCTGAAAAGCACAGACCTCTGTCACAGAATTCCTACCTAAAATAAAACAAAGTCACAATACCAACTTCAGTATACTGTCTCTGAATGGTACATCAATCTGGACAACATTCAAAAGTTGAAGCATATGCATGTACAGACATACCCTTATCCTACAAACTACATTCTTTTAACATAAGTTTAAGGATTTGAAACAAAATACCATCACACAAAACTACTGGAATTATTATGCATAATAAATGCCAATAGAAGATATTTCTTTTAAGAGAGCTCAAAAAAGCTTCTAGTCCAACAAAAAAAACACCTATATCCCACCTTCGGGATCCAAAAGTTTCTCAATTCCCAAGTGGTTCTTGGCTGTGCTGAAAGCATGTTCCAGTCTCTCAGCTGGGGACATCTTTAGAACTTTATCCCAGCTGAACAGCTCAGGTCTAAAGATAAAGACAAAACAGGAAAAGTAGTCATCTTCACCTGAATAAAAATATGAAGTTACAGATATGAAGATAGCTACCTTACACATACAAAATATAAACAAGTGCATATACATAAATGCAAATATGTGTTTTATTAGTGAGAATCTGACAATCACAAATCAATTCCATTGACTGCATGGCCACAGCAACATCCACTTTCCATTCTACATATTCTCTACACATTTATCCATTGACTTCAATAGGAGATTAAATACTACCAAGAAGAAAATAAATTCTGTGTTTAAAATGTATTGCAGAACCAGTCTCCTTGAACTGTTTCTTTCATAACATTAATGTTATTACCTACTTTCTGTATCAGGCTCTGCTGGGTAATCAAGAGTCACTCTTTCCCAGAGTGTGTAATTCCAAACTTCTGCTGTGGTTCAGTGACCACTTCCAGATGATCAGAGCCAGAAGCAGCAGCAGTCCCCAACCCTACTCACTCAACCTGTCCCAGGGTCATTTTCCCCACTTCAGAGAACTTTAAAAAAACAACCACACCCACACAGAAAAAGCATCCCAAAGCAATCCCATTGTAAGTGTTCATGAGAGTCATGATGCAAATCAGAACAAGGAGCTGATCCTGTTACAGTCCCAGCAGTCTTCATCTCTCATTTGGTTAACCAAACCAAATTTCCAGTCCAGCTGAGTACCCAAGTTTCCAGTCCAGCAGGTCTCAAAAGGAAAGGAAACACCACTCTCTCCTAGTGGTACCCACACTGGACAGTGCACCAGCAGCCTAGTACTGCAACAGCACAGCTGCAAGGCTAGAGAGCCATAAAAGTACTTTTCATTCCTCTGTAATAGTGTATTCTCATTGAAAGACTGCTATTGGTTCTGTGTTTTATAGAGAATGGAGGAAGAGATGGACTTTCATTCTTTTAATACTTAATTCTGTTACAAATTGTCATGAGACTTTCCTTTGAACAGCTGTGGAGTCACGATACTTTCTGAATCAGAAAGGCATAAGTCATCATCGCCTGAGAAGCAGAAAGCCAGAAGAAGGCAGGGTATGCAAAGATCCTAAGAGAAGCTAGTGGAATACTGTGTCTCCATGCAAGAAACAACAAGGATAACCAAACAGATTCCTACAAAATGCTTTAGCAGAAATTGTTATTTGAAAAGCACATTTCATAAGTATGTTGTATATGCACGACCTGCACACTGCCACAATGACACATTTTAGTGACATTCAATCCAGGTATTTATGCATGAGAAAGAAAATTGTACCAAAGGGTATAACTCAATTCAAAGAGGAACTAGGATAATATTAGGAAACGAAACAGACCAGCACAGCAAAATGTTCAATGTTCTATTACCTGATATTATTTTATTATGTAGTCCAAGTGTTACAAAGGTATTAGATAATATAGCCAAGAGGTAGCACTACTAACAATTGTTGATAAATACAAAGAAAGAAAAGCAACCAGGATGCAGAAAAGATCTGTATTGTGTCATCTTAAGCTAAATTTAAAAAGCAATATTGAAAATACCCCTCAGGTAGGAAAGCACTACTGTCTGGGTAAGTTAAACAGCTTTTTTTGTCTAAACACTTCTGCAGCCTGTCCCAAACTCCTTGCTTTTTGTAAGTGCTTATTAAAGCTGACCTAAATTTAAACTCAGCTCAAAAGTTCTCAGAAGCATAGGGAAATGGCTACAGGACAGGTGCCCAGGGACAGAAAAACTGAATTCTGACAGTAGCAGCTGCCAGGCTCCCAGGAAGAGGGAATAAAAGGCTCAGAGATCAGCAGAGCCAGGTAAATGAAAAATTTTAGGAAGCCAGAGGAAGGCACAGATACTCAGTTTTCAGCAGGTCCTTTTGCTGCTTAATAGTGCTCTGAAAAGGGCAGAACTCACAGACTTCAAATCCCACAATAACACCACTATAGAAAGTACTAGTACATCTCACATCATCCAGGGACCTGGTAATACAGAAAGTTCAGAAAGACCTTCGCTAGCACTGCTCTGCATTTCCAGAGCAGTCCTTCCAAACATTCAGGAGCCCTCAGTGTGATGCAGGTCTCCCCCACACATCCATGCAGGATGAACACAAATCCTCTGGTCTACCACCAAGCCTGTGACAGAGGCTGTTACTTCAGTCAGCACAAGCCAAAATGGGTACTTCAGAGCAGAGAACAACAGGCTCAAAGTCAACATACACTTCTGTGAGCACTGTGCATCTGCTGGGTACAAATATTCTGGATGTTTGTACAGCATTTGCAGGGTCAGAAACCTGGTGGCCAGAAGGTCTGGTTAAATTATAGAAATCACCATACCATTACTACATTAAACCAGTATTTCTGGTTAAGAACAGTTGATCCTTGCAAAGCAATGAGCTGATGTAATTTAAGGTATAGTGAAATAGAAATGATTGTAAAGAAGCAGACCTCGGAAAACTTCATTATTTTCAAGTAAAAAAGTGATGATTTAGACTGTCAAAGATTTCTCCAAAACTCAAACACGGAAGGCCTGCGCAAGGACGCTTTAATGCCATTCCTTATGAAGTACCACGAACAAACTAAGGAATACTCTACCTGAAGTATTCTATTACCCTTTGGTTTCCACACTCAGCAGTTCTCCTGAAAGAACTATGTACTTTGTCTTTCAAGCGAGATATTTTCAAAAGCCAACAAAAGCTACAGAGTCTGACTTTCCTATTCCTTTATTTTGAAGCTGCTGTGTCTTCCTACTCAAATGATCTAGCAGGCTCCAGATGAAGAAATTATTCCCTTTGCAGAAAGAGGGCAGGAGGAAGGAAGTACACAGGAAGGAGGTGGTCAACCCCTTCTGCAGAGACGTGTTCAGCATATTCTCTGTATAGTGCACACTAAGTGGGGTGTAAATCCACTTCAATTACATGTGCATGCATGTGCAGAAGCCAAGAGAGTTACATTGCTGCCTTTCCTCCACCCCTAGCAAGCATCTGGCAATATCCCTCCACTGTTATTGTTACCATAACAATACTACAAACAAGGAAATAATTAAAAAAAAAAAAAAAAAAAAAACCACAACCACCAATGAATCACCAAAACAGGCTAGAAATTGTCAAACAATTAAGCATGAAGACGTGGGGAAAATGCTGCTTACTTCAGTTTGTCTAAAGATAAGGTGTTTCCTACTTACTTGTGCCTGTGGATAACAGCATTAAAGGCGAGTCCATCCGCCCAGCTTGTGGTGAAGTTCAGAACATTGACCTGACTATAAGGTCTCGTGGACTGCCGAACCCAGCTCAGCAGGATCTTCTCACTGTTGGTCTGCTGCAAATCTGACATGATGTTTTTCATGACATCTTTCACCTGTAAGACAGCAGCAACTACACCTTAGAGACACGTTCTACACTTTTCCCGCTTACAAAATCTTCAAACAAAACTATTTGACAAATCATGAAAGGGTCTTTCCAATTAAAAGCTGCAAATCAAGCTAACTCTGCACATGAAATTTGGGAGCAAGAGTCTTCAGGGTATCTCTGCACTCTGCTGATTACGAGAACCAGTAATGATTCATGTAATAATGATGCTGTAATGTAAGATTAATATCCTCTTCCTCTTCTCAGTGCTGCAAGAGATATCATATTTCTCAGTGCCTCGTGCTGCAGTTCCACCAATAAGCTAATCTCAAAATCATAGGTTTCAGAGGGTTTCTGCAACAGGATATTTTCTCAGCCAACAAAAGTAGTTTGCTGTTTGGGTACCACACATAAGCATCTGCAAAAGTCCCTCCCAGTGAATTCAAGATCCTTACCTGGATAAACCAAGAGCAATTCAATCTATGAGACCAAGAAACAAATCTCCAGAGCAGTATATAAGATGCAAGCCTAACACAGCTACCTCGGCAAAAAGCCACTTGGAAATCCACTCTGCAATTAATACCATCAGGAACTGAACTCAGAGGCTGAGTACAACTGAGCACACATGAATACACATATCACAGGAGGCAGCCAATAGACAGAAATTAGAAACCAAACATTGGCCTGCCTTTATTTACCAGCCCGAAATAGAAGCGATATTTTCCACCACCAAAGCCCTGGGAAGGTTTGTTGAGAATCCCAGCAGACTGATGCACATGATTCCTGGAAATGAAGAGATCTTGTGGCAGCCTCTCACCTGCCAGTGCAAGATAATGCTCCACAGCAGCCCCAATGTCAGCTTGGGGTTTCCATCAACAATGTCAGTTCCTCCAATATTCACCAGCTCCACCTGGAGAAATAAAATCAATTCTGTATCACACACTGCTATCACAGTTTCAAGTTGCAACCCCACCCCATATTCCTGGCTGCCCAGCCACATACTATCAAGTGCTCCAAAACAGAGTAGTTAGAGAGGAACAAAGATGACACTGCACTATCCCATTTTGTCATGGCAACTGCTTAAACATGAGAAAAGATAGCACTGAAGATACTCCACTGGAAAAGTATTATCCTCTCCTCTAATATACAAATGCAATACCAGCATCAGAACTGACCAAAACAAATGCAAACATGAAATATTTCATACAAAAGAAGTTAAGCAATCTTGCTTCTAGATACACTCTGAGCTGCTACAGAACCATAGAAACTCTGCAGCTTTGTCCTTTGCATGAACTAGTATACAAATGGGACAAGTTTATACAAGAAGATGAAAAATTCAAAGGAAAAATAAAATTTTCAAGTTTCCAATACATATAGGACAAGGTACATAGACTTGGTGACACTCTAATTGAGATTATTAAAAAGACAGAATCATGGAAACAAGGAGATTATTTTAGCAAACAAGAGAGCAGGAGTGGCTACCCACTCTTGCATCAAGTATTCAGCCCTCAGAAGAAGCAAAGCTTAGAGCACATTACTCACTCATGCTACTTCAGAGCCTGAACCGATTTGGGGCATTGAGTCTCCATTCAGTGTTCTGAACCATATTTTGGAGTGAACCAACAACAGTACACTGCCTTGGTCACCACCATGCCTATGGAAATTAAGCTAGGAACAGTTGCCTAGCCATTGGCAGAGGAGGCAGACACCGCCCTGTGCATATGTACACACGTAGCAGATACCGCAACACACTCCCACACAGGGCAGATAGTGCAGCTTCACTCTTGTGAACAACTTGAGCCAGGAGCATCCTCCAAGCCCCAGGGGCAAATGGCACAGCGCACAGGAGAGATGTGGACGTGCTGGAGCGTGTCCAGAGAAGGGCCACGAGGATGATCAGAGGGCTGGAGCACCTCTCCTATGAGGACAGACTGAAGGAGTTGGGGCTGTTCAGTCTGGAGAAGAGAAGGCTCCGAGGTGACCTCATTGTGGCTTTCCAGTATCTGAAGGGGGCCTACAGGAAGGCTGGGGAAGGACTTCTCAGGATCTCAGGTAGTGATAGGACTAGGGGGAATGGAATGAAGCTGGAAATGGGGAGATTCAGGCTGGATGTGAGGAAGAAGTTCTTTACCATGAGAGTGGTGAAGCCCTGGAATGGGTTGTCCAGGGAGGTGGTTGAGGCCCAGTCCCTGGAGGTGTTTAAGACCAGGCTGGACGAGGCTCTGGCCAGCGTGATCTAGTGTAGGGTGTCCCTGCCCATGGCAGGGGGTTGGAACTAGATGATCCTTGTGGTCCCTTCCAACCCTGACTGATTCTATGATTCTATGATTTCATCTCCATGGTGAAGCTTTTCTCCCTCTCACTCCTGCTCCAAAACAAAGTAGTGATATGCACCATGATTACCAGAAATAGCTCCCAGCTCACACTAACCCCATAAAACTGCATCTGGGCATTCCTTGGGATTGGAACTAGTCCTAGACAAAACCTGCACCAAGAAGCTGACTAGCAGTTAAACAACATGGACAAACACAGAAGCCAGGCTCCTGCTCTGGCTTTCAGTGGATATAGCCTAAAATGACAGAACAGGCAAGACCAAAGAAAGTTTCACTTTATTTTAGAGGATATTGCTAATGTATATAAGAATATAATTTTATTCCATTATTATATTTCCTCTTATCATGGAATCACAGTCAGTTTTAACAAATTCTAATTCTAATCTAATTTCACTGCTTTAAGATATCATCTTGACAGTTTTCAGTGCCCCACAGGTCTCCTGGTTAGGAGAAACAAATCAAAACTATGTTGTAAGATTAAGACACAGCCACAAGTTATACTTCAAAAAACTACGGAAGCTTGTGGATTTGTGCATTGTCCTCTTTCAGTTTTCACAGCAGCTGAAGGTCCCATATGTAGGCCGGACCCATCTCATAGGGAAGTTATTAGCCTAGCAGGAGTCCAAGTTGGAGATGTTACCAGAAGGCTGCCCAGTCTGGTACAGCCCTCAGATTATTATCCCTTATTGGTCATGCAGTTAGGGAATGATGATGTTGGTACCAGGCCTCCCAGGGCTATCAAAAATGACCTCAGGGCCCTGGGAGATCTGGTTGAGGGGTCAGGTGCACAAATAATTTTTACATCGATACCGTTAGTTGCAGGAGGGAACACAATAAGGAACAGGTCAGCCGCTGTAGTCAACAAGTGGCTTAGGGGCTGGTGCAGACGAATGAATTTTGGGTTTTTCGATCTTGGGGAACTTTCTACTGCACCAGGTCAGCTGGTAACAGATGGAGTACATCTGTCCCAGAGGAGGGGAAAGGTCACAATACATGAGAATGGCCTGTCCCCCAAAGGTAAAAAGATTCTGGGAAGGGAATTAGCAAGTCTCATTGACAGGGCTTTAAACTAGCTTCGAAGGGGGAGGGTCGGAAACCAGTGCCCTTAGGCAGGAGTCTGGAGGTGATAAGCTAGAGCTAGAGGTGAAACCAGCAGCCCAGCTGCAGTGCATGTACACTAATGCACGAAGCATGGGTAACAAACAAGAGGAGCTGGAAGCCTTGTTGCAGCAAGAAAGTTATGATGTAGTTGCCATCACAGAGACGTGGTGGGACGACTCGCATGACTGGAGCGCTGCAATTGATGGCTACAGGCTCTTCAGGAGAGACAGGCAAGGAAGAAGGGGTGGAGGGGTGGCCCTGTACGTCAGGGAGGCACTGGATGCTGTTGAGATGGAGATCAGGGATGATAGGGTTGAGTGCTTGTGGGTGAGAATTAGAGGGAAGACCAAGAGGGCAGACATCCTGGTTGGTGTCTGTTATAGACCACCCAACCAGGAGGAGGATGTCGATGAGGCATTCTATAGGCAGCTTAAGGCTGTCTCAAGATCACCTGACCTCGTTCTCATGGGTGACTTCAACCTGCCTGATATCTGTTGGGATCTCAACACAGCAGAGAGGAGGCAGTCTAGGAGGTTCTTGGAGTGCATGGAGGACAGCTTCTTATCCCAGGTGCTGCGTGAGCCTACCAGGGGTAAGGCTATGCTTGACCTCCTCTTCACCAACAGGGAAGGGCTGGTGGGTGATGTGGTGGTCGGAGGGTGTTTAGGCACCAGTGACCACGACATAATAGAGTTTTCAGTATGCAGCCAAGCCAAGAGGGGCAGCAAGAAGACCTCCACTCTGGACTTCCGGAGGGCAGACTTCAGGCTACTCAAGGAACTCATTCAGAAGGTTCCTTGGGAATCAGCCCTTAAAAACAAAGGGGTCCAGGAGAGCTGGACCTACTTCAAGGAAGAACTATTGAAGGTGCAAGAACAGGCTGTGCCGGTGTGCCGGAAGATGAGCCGCCGGGGCAGACGGCCAGCCTGGATGGGCAATGAACTTTTAATAGAACTTAGGGAAAAAAAGAGGGTGTATCATCTTTGAAGAAAGGGGAGGCAACCTACAGAATGTTTAGGGATGTTGCTAGGTTGTGCAGGAAGAAAATTAGGGAGGCAAAAGCCCATTTAGAACTTAGACTGGCCTCTGCTGTGAAGGATAACAAAAAGTCCTTCTATAAATACATCAATAGCAAGAAGAAGGGCAAGGACAACCTCCACTCCTTGGTTGACACGGAGGGGAACGTTGTAACAAAGAATGAGGAAAAGGCAGAGGTACTTAACACCTTCTTTGCCTCAGTCTTCACTAGCAGGGCAGAACGTCTTCCAGACAGCTGGCCTGCAGAGCTGGCAGAAGGAGCCAGAGAGCTGCATAGTTTCCCACTGCTCCAAGAGGAAGTTAGAGATCTACTGAGCCGCTTGGACCCCCACAAGGCCATGGGACCGGATGGGATCCATCCTAGGGTGCTGAGATTGCTGACAGATGAGCTGTCCAAGCCACTTTCCATCATTTTTCAGCAGTCCTGGCTCACTGGAGAGGTCCCAGAAGACTGGAAGCTGGCTAACGTGGTGCCCATCCACAAGAAAGGCCGGTTGGATGAGCCAGGGAATTATAGGCCTGTCAGCCTGACCTCAGTGCCAGGCAAGATTATGGAACGGGTCATCTCGAGTGCGATCACACAGCACTTACAGGATGACCAGGGGCTCAGGCCTAGCCAGCATGGATTTAGGAGGGGCAGGTCCTGCCTGACCAACCTGATCTCCTTCTATGATCAGGTGACCCGCCTGGTGGATGTGGGGAGGCCTGTGGATGTGGTCTACCTGGACCTCAGCAAGGCCTTTGACACAGTCCCCCACAGCAAACTCCTGGCCAAGCTGGCAGCCCGTGGCTTGGACAGGAGCACACTGCGTTGGGTTAGGAACTGGCTGGAGGGCCGAGCCCAGAGAGTAATGGTGAATGGCACCACATCCAGCTGGCGGCCTGTCACTAGTGGTGTGCCCCAGGGATCAGTACTGGGCCCCATGCTCTTCAACATCTTTATTGATGATCTGGATGAGGGCATTGAGTCCATCATCAGTAAATTTGCAGATGACACCAAGCTGGGGGCAGCAGTTGATTTGCTGGAGGGCAGAGAGGCTTTGCAGAGGGACCTCGACAGGCTGGACAGATGGGCAGAGTCCAATGGCATGAGATTTAACACATCCAAGTGCCGGATTCTGCACATTGGCCACAACAACCCCAGGCAGTGCTACAGGCTGGGGTCAGAGTGGCTGGAGAGTGGCCAGGCAGAGAGGGACCTGGGGGTACTGGTTGATTGTAGGCTGAACATGAGCCTGCAGTGTGCCCAGGCAGCCAAGAAGGCTAATGGCATCCTGGCTTGCATCAGGAACAGTGTGGCCAGCAGGAGCAGGGAGGTCATTGTGCCCCTGTACACTGCACTGGTTAGGCCGCACCTTGAGTACTGTGTCCAGTTCTGGGCCCCTCAGTTTAGGAAGGATGTTGACTTGCTGGAACGTGTCCAGAGAAGGGCAACAAAGCTGGTGAGGGGTTTGGAACACAAGCCCTATGAGGAAAGGCTGAGGGAGCTGGGGTTGCTTAGCCTGGAGAAGAGGAGACTGAGGGGTGACCTTATTGCTCTCTACAACTACCTGAAGGGAGGTTGTAGCCAGGCAGAGGTTGGCCTCTTCTCCCAGGCATCCAGCACCAGAACAAGAGGACACAGTCTCAGGCTGCGCCAGGGCAGGTTTAGGCTGGATGTTAGGAAGAAGTTCTACACGGAGAGAGTGATTGCCCATTGGAATCGGCTACCCGTGGAGGTGGTGGAGTCACCTTCACAGGAGGTGTTCAGGAGAAGACTTGATGGGGTGCTTGGCTGTATGGTCTAGTTGTTGGGTGGGTTGGATTGTTTGATGGGTTGGACGCGATGATCTTGAAGGTCTCTTCCAACCTGGTGTATTGTATTGTATTGTATTGTATTGAAACAGAATCTTATTGCAGTACTCTGCAAAGACCAGGCATATACTTTAAATTGAACAGGCAAATACAAGCCAAAAGAATCACCAGTGAGGATCATTAAGTAACTCTGTAGTAAGCTCTCTAGAACACAAGGAGCAGAAGGCAAGACGAAAGATCAAGAGCACAATAATAAAACAATTACAATGCAAGAGCTTTTTTTCCCCACCTGTAATAGAAGAGAAACATTCCTAAAAATGAGTAACAGAAAAACACCTCATATTTTTAAAATAATTATGAATAATGCATTCCTCTTATCTACATCATAAATAAATACATACATATGTATGTAGTGTATATATACACACACACACACTCCACATGCCCATTTTTGTGATTCTGAATTAAACCAATGCTTTGCAGAGCGCAGCCAGCAGCCCACTAGGATGATGAGTGGACTTCTAAGACAAAAAGAGAATCATAAAAGAAATCTGACAGCAGACAGCCAGTACTATTGACAACAGATTGATATTGCCTATATGGGGAATGATTTCTAGTGGATATTTTTTAATTATCTTCTAAATCTTGGTCTACTTGAAGTTGACATTCACTACATGGAATCATACGACTCATCAGAGGGATGATGTTTACAGATCACTTGAGTATCTCCACTTTTGGCTTGTCTGGGGCTTGCAATATATGTTTAAATGTTTTTATAAATTATTTCACAAGTTTTGAATATTATTTGGCCCATAGACTCCCAGGCAGCAGGACACAAGTACTTCTCAGTGGATGCCTTTCCCCTTCATCTTAACGCATACACACACACACTCTGCCTAACGAAGTTAATCAGTAGGTATAAATCATGTAGAATAGAATAGAATAGAATAGAATAGAATAGAATAGAATAGAATAGAATAGAATAGAATAGAATAGAATAGAATAGAATAGAATAGACCAGGTTGGAAGAGACCTTCAAGATCATCGTGTCCAAACTATCAAACAATCCAACCCACCTAAGTAAACCATGGCACCTAGCACCCCATCAAGTCTCCTCCTGAACACCTCCAATGAAGGTGACTCCACCACCTCCACGGGTAGCCGATTCCAATGGGCAATCACTCTCTCGGTGTAGAACTTCTTCATAACATCCAGGCTAAACCTGCCCTGGCGCAGCCTGAGACTGTGTCCTCTTGTTCTGGTGCTGGCTGCCTGGGAGAAGAGACCAACCTCTGCCTGGCTACAACCTCCCTTCAGGTAGTTGTAGAGAGCAATAAGGTCACCCCTGAGCCTCCTCTTCTCCAGGCTAAGCAACCCCAGCTCCCTCAGCCTTTCCTCATAGGGCTTGTGTTCCAAACCCCTCACCAACTTCATTGCCCTTCTCTGGACACGTTCCAGCAAGTCAACATCCTTCCTAAACTGAGGGGCCCAGAACTGGACACAGTACTCAAGGTGTGGCCTAACCAGTGCAGTGTACAGGGGCAAAATGACCTCCCTGCTCCTGCTGGCCACACTGTTCCTGATGCAGGCCAGGATGCCATTGGCCCTCTTGGCTGCCTGGGCACACTGCAGGCTCATGTTCAGCCTCCCATCAACCAGCACCCCCAGGTCCCTCTCTGCCTGGCCACTCTCCAGCCACTCTGACCCCAGCCTGTAGCACTGCATGGGGTTGTTGTGGCCAATGTGCAGAACCCGGCACTTGGATGTGTTAAATCTCATGCCGTCGGATTCTGCCAACGGCATGTACACGACCTTAGCAACCTTCAGCTAACTAATACCATCTGCTTAGTTCCAGAAATCCAGATACTGCCAGCCTAAGGAAGAAGTAATTAATTGTTGCAATTCAATATGATTTTGTTTATTATCTTAAAAAAAAAAAAAATCAAGTTTGAAAAAGTCATTATTTATCCCTGGGGGGAGGGGAGGAGGGGGAAGGAATAGTTCCAGTACCATAGAGAAGAAAACGAAAAGAAAGAAAAAGAAAAGGAGAAAAAAAAAACCCAACACACACACAAACAATGACTAACTGGCTAATTTTCCTAGAAATATGACATTTGCCCACCAACACAGAGAGGGGAATTGTGGTATTACACAGCATGTTCACGTTGCTTTTCAATCAGCAGTTTACATAAATGTGTCAGTGTCATTTTGCGTTAGATTTATTTTACTGCCAAAATGTTCTTAGTGAGTTTTTTTAGCACCCTGACAGTCACAAATAGAAATTCTAGCTGTAGAGAGTATGCTTATCACAAATTGTTCCTCAGAGGGGAAAATAAAATCACTTTACTACAACACTACTGGGTTCCAGGCAGTAAAAACAAAATCAAACAAACAGTGATTAGTCTATTTTTTTTCTTAAAGAAAACTGGAGTTGGTTTGTTTGTCCTTCTGATGAGTTAACCAAAGCTCCAAATTAGGAATGGTCAGCAAAGATCTGATCGGGAGCTTACAGATGTCAATGGAAACATCCTTCTTGATTATGAGAACAGGACATAAAAAAACATTGAGATACAAAACCCATCGCTTGCTTACAAAGTTTTGCACAAGTTATGTCTTCACTGGAAGTTATCTTTTTGTCCTGAGAGGTTCTTGAGTGATGTGTAGCAGTTTTAAATCAACTTTGCTTTTGAAGCTGAAAACTTCAACAAAACAGTTTAGCTCATACCATTACTAAGTTAGTATTTTAAGATTTTACAAAATTGCCAGGCAGTGAAATTCTACATCAGATAAGGAAAACTGAGAACAATTTACCCATCTCATTGACTGCTCATTTTTAATACCAAAAATCTTTATTCTCTGCATTTTGAACTACGATACACACAGGAATCACAAAGTTATGGGAAAAACATGCTCACATTGTTCTGATGCAAGACTTGCAGCACTCGGTTGACATTATTTAAGGCATGTACTCGTGTGGACCCTCGTTCTTTAGGCTGACAAAACAAAGAGATACAAGGTGTACATATCAGAATTAACTTGACAGATCAAGCAAAATAAGTGACAGAGCAAATAACAGGTGTCTTCATTTTCTCCAGATTTTTTTTTAATAGAAACAAAAACTGAACAAGCTCATCTACAACAATTTCAAAATAAACACCAAATTAAAATGGTCAGAGCCATATTCCTTGATTCAAGGCACAGGACAGCCTTAGATTCAAAATGTGCTTCAGTTCATCCTTAGTAAGTCCAGAATTCTTTTCACAGCAGCTGCAGAAATAAAAACTGGCAACACAACAGCAAAGAGGGAGTTCCTGGGGAAAATGTGAGGGCTTTGAACGTTTGCCAGAGCAGATGAGATTGTTTTGCTCCCAAGAGGGAACAAGCAACAATTTGTTTTTCTGGCACTGAAAGGCTGACTTTCCCCACCTTTTAATATCAGGGGGTGGGAGATGAGAACACAGATGGGACAGGATGACATGGGAGGGTGGTGGCAGGGGGAACTGACCAGACACAGGGACAAACATCCTGTGGCAATTCTTGACAATACCTGCGGCACCATTTGCTTTTAACTCCTGTTGTGTAGCAGAACACGATAATACTGCAAGAGCATGGAGCTCTTTTCCTGAATTTGGAACAGAGTAATCAACAAAATCAGAAACCAAAAAGCTTACCTTGTCTTTAATATACTCCAAACTGGAGTGCAACTCATTAGAAGCACTAACTAAATTTATCTGTTTGAATAACAAGGCAAACTTGTAAGCAGAAATTACAAATAGCTGAAGGTTTCCCGTAAGGTCAATAAACAAGTTTGAGATCATTATAAACACTGAAATTAAGAATTTAATCCCAAGGAATGGCATAGGTTTTACCACACCTCAATGTATCTTTCTGAAGAAGCATTGATGTTAGTGGGGTTTTCAGCTAACATACACTTTCACAAACAAGGCTTCAGTTGTTGTTAGCCCTCTCCTAGCAGTATATCAAAAAGGATTTTTCAGTGGAGAAATAGATTTTTGTATTGTTGACTAGCTGTTATCATTTTATCTTTTAATGTTTTTTAAAGGATTTTTCATAAGCTTATTTGCAGAAGGCCCCAGGCATCCAGATAAATTCTGCTCTTCCAGATCATCCAGAAGCAGGCCTTTAAAACATCTCTATGAATGATATACACCATGAGAGGAACACCACTAGCTTGACCCTATATCCCATGAGTGGACTTCATGGGAATTTCACTGGAACTGTAGAAAGCAAGTTCATATTATAAACAAAGTAGGATTTAAAATAAATTAAAATCAGAAATCACATGTCATAGTTTGGGTTTTGTGTGTTTGGGGTTTTTGATTGAGTTGTTTCTAATAAATCGAAACATGACTCATACACATTCCCCTTACCAGAGGTTTCCCTGTCAGACCTTCCAAAAGATCCAAAAGCTTTCTTCCATCTTTCAGATCTGTGAACATGTCCTTAACTGGGGGCTTCCCACTCTGGAAAAAAAAAAAAAAAAAGTATAATAATAAAACAGTGTTTAAGCAAAATCTCCCCCAAAAAGATACTTTTTTCCTTTTAATCTCTTATTTAGTACTAAACTAACAAATAGAAGCTAAGGAATTTGACAGTGGTCAGGAAGGCATCTTTCCCTTCTTCAGCATTTGGTTTCTTTCCTTCCCATCTCTACACCTCTGTGTACCAGCAGTATAGCAGCAAGAAACCAAATAAGTATATCCTAGCTCACATTATGGTAGATATGTTAACACCAAAAGACAGCAAAGAACAAAAATTGGCAAGTTCAAGGAGTCATTTGGGAAACAATGCTTTGTCTGGATGCATCTACAAGAGGAATAAACTGGGGCTTTTCAGAAAGCCATTGGAACACACTGTCTCACATTAAAACAAAAAAGAAAAAGCCAGCAGAGCTTGGAATTGAGCCCTGCATAAGAAGCTGCCACTCTTCTATGCTGATTTGTAGATAAAAAGGTGTAATATACATTGAAACAAATAAATCATTTTCCCTAGCCTGGAAAAAGAAGCAAAATGTGAAACAAAGAGCTGCTCTAAATTATATAGTTCCAATATTCATTTCCTTTGTGAGTGGAGGAATCCTTTACAAAAATGGTGGTGCATGATGGAACAGTAGAAGATGTTACAACTTCTTCACATCCCTTTTACTCTTCTTTCTTCCTGAACCATAAATATGGGAAAGTGTTACAGGGCAGTAGGAGAAGGCACAGCCAGCCAGCAGCTACATAAGTGTATTTGCTTTGTAATGCTCATCTGCTGGCTGCCAGGAGATCAATTAAGGTACTGCTTTCAGAGTCCCTTTGAAATGCTGATTTAAGAAGAATATTTTCTAAAATGCACATAAAACTCTAATACTGTCTTTTTCTATCACCTTGGCTTTATAATATGGTTCCTCAGACAGAAAACTGTCAAGGACCCATCTTACATGACATGAATTAGCTGACTTAGATTTCCTCTGCCTTCGCTTACCTCCTGCCCTGACAGTTGCTAGTAATGGCCAAATGCTGAGTAACAAATCCAAGAAAGCTGAAATGCCCACTGAACCTTATTCTCTGGTAAATATCTGGTTTTCCCCCAACGTTCGTGATTTTTTCTTAAAAATCCACTTTAATTAGATTTGATATTACTGAAACTAGTCACAAGAAACCAGTGTTCAACAGCTGCAGAGCCATTATCTGCTGTACAGAAACCCACCTAATTGTAAGTCACCAGTATGAACCAGTTAAACTAACAGCAGCAAGAACAATTGTGCAAGTAAAGTCACTTCTTAAAACACAGATGCTAGCTCCGGTGCCTGATACTAAATCAGTTTTGCAATTAATTTTTCTGACAAATTTATTCTCCAATTAGTTTCAGAAGTCATGCTCTTCACAGGTGATTCAGATGCTTTGCTGCTGCATAACAACTTAACCAAATTTTAAAAGCATGCTGGAACAGAACAACAGGAATACCCAAGAGCAGACGCAGGTAAGCGTCTCGCACATTTTATGGTGCATAACAGGAGGAGACGATCCAGGACTTGCTGAACTTCACAGGGTTTGCATGGGACCACTCCTCAAGCCTGTCAAGGTCTTTCTGGATGGCATCCTTTGCCTCTTGCAAATGAGCTGCACTGCTCAGTATGGTGTCATCTGCAAACTCGCTGACGGCACACTCAAGACCACTGCATATCATTGATGAAGATAATGAACACTGTAGGTGACAACACATACCCCTGAGGGAGACCGCTAGTCTTCATTTGGACATTGAGCAGTTGCCTGCAACTTTTTGGATGCAGCCATCCAGCCAATTCCCTACCCATCTAACAGTGCATTCATCAAACTCGCATTTTTCCTGTAGTGACAAGGATGTTGTGGGAGACAGTGTCAATGGCCTTACAGAAACAATGCACACATAGGTAACAGACAGATAAAACTAATGCTATGAATGCTATATCTATATATTCCCAATAGATTTGTTGCCCTTGGTTTAGAAGAAAAAAAAAAAACAAACACAACAACAAACAAAGATTTGGATCTGCTGAGAAAGCAGAAAGGTGCCTCGTTTAATACAGTAAAACAAGTGTCATGAGCATACAGCCTTCTATCTTCTTTTCCCATCCCCTCACTTCATGTAAGTGAAAACAAGTAGAATGACTTCCTGCTTTCAGTCATTTGGCAGGTCATGGTAAGTTCCAGCTATATGCAATGTGTCCTGCTGTGATTGTGGAAAATAATTCAGATTCACTTTCTCAGGAGAATGTTTTGTTTCTCTTTCACTGGCCACCAGAGCACCACATCTTACTGTCAGCAGAAGAGTCTTAGATTGTTTCTGCAATCCAAGCTATTCCTCTCTGGTTTATTAAAGTATCCAGTATCCTCAAAACAGAGACAAAGCAAAGCCTCTGCACTGAGTGAAGTCTAGCAGAATGCTGTCTATGGGAAGGAAGTCATTCCACAGGAACCACTTCTCTGGACAACTGAAGTTGGCTAAGAAAAGGCTGCAGCATCCATCCTGCCAAGCCCATGACCTACTTCATTGCAGCACATCTATTAGGCTGGCTAGAAGCCTGCTCCTCCAGGTTCCCACGCCCACTTGAGGGACATTCAGGCACCTACCTGGTGGCAGCAGCCACCCAGGCAGCCCCAGCTGTCCCATCAGGGCACAGAGCCAGCCCCACAGCACTGCTGTTACAGGAGCAGAGACTGTGCATGCGCCGCACCCTCCTCTGCACACACTGCCTCCTCCCACCATGCCTTTTCCTCACACCTAGATATATATTTCCATGTAGGATTTGCTACCTGAGCCACACAGTCTGCAATCAGGAATGTCACTGCTCTGTCCTCCTGTCCACAGTGCAGCTGGATGCTGCTCAGTTTTCCTGGAGAGCAACCTGCTGTACTTCAGAAAGTCTTTTACTTTCCTTTTCCAAACAAAAGAGTTGCACATCCCAAATTCTGACAACTTTATGACTTGTAAAGTTTATTAAGCTTACGAAGGGCATGGAAAATTATTTTATAAAATGGCAGCCCAAGGGATGGTCCCACACATTCATTTCCCAAGAGAAGACAAGGAAATCTTGAGCAAACACCACCATTACCTTATGTGAAAACAGTTGCAGAACCCCATCTCTTTGCATCACTGAGCCTACTGCAGGAGGCTGCTGTGGCAGCACAGAGGCAATCTGGAAACCACAATACATGACCACTAAGGCTGGAACTGTGCTTCTAGTTAGGAAGCCTAATCCAAACCAAGTTCCAGTGTGGCCAGGAACACTCTGAGCTGTGGCTCTGACCCATCACCCCATTTCCACCACAGGGCACCTGACAGGTGCATGGAGAGAGCACTGCTCTGAGTCACACCAGAGTGAAGCAGGCAGCCCTGGGACCAGCTCTGTGCTGAGACAGGCTGGTGTACAGCAGCAAGAGCCAGGGTTCTGGGGAAGGGCAGATGTCCCACTCACACCCTACAGTGTAAGGCATAGGGCTCAGCAGACTACACCCCAAACCATCCCTGCCACATCCATGCTGCTCACTGCCAACATCCAGAAAGCAATCTAGCCTTAGGAAAAAAGTCTGCAGAACTACACACACAACACATCTGCAATATACAGAAAGCGGTATCTCAATCTCCGTAGAGTCTTGCCTAGCACACAGCATGCCAAGCGCAATCTAAATTTTTCCTTTTTGGAGCAGATATTTTACTCACTTTCTACACATTCAAAGACCACATAAGCACAAAGCAGCTCTGCCTCTGCCAGCACTCTGTGAGGAAAAGTTTATCACTGAGCATAATGAATTAAAATATATATATCTACATATATGTTTGCCTTATGACAATGACAAACCATACTGAGCCCTTCAACAAGGGCAATTGGCTAGTCACGGTTATGTTGGTAAATACTTAAGGAGTACCCTACATTGTGCTAAGCACTGTACAAGGCAGATAATGGGTCCTGTCTCAAGGACAAAACAGGGCATGGTTTATACTATAAAGATAGTATACAGGACAGGCAGGGACACACCACATATGAGAACTGTGCCAGTTCAAGGTGTAAAATATTCACATCCCACTCACTGAACACTTTTATAAGCTAACAGAAGGTAGTTTTTCTCAGCTTCACTTATGCTTGCTGTGACCAGGGAAGGGGGGCAGGCAACAAAAAAAACAACACACCACACCCCAACCACCACAGGCAGAAACCTTTTTCCCTCAGCCTGCCCAGGAAGGCTCTGCCAGCAGAGCTGCACACAGATTTGCTGTAGTAGAGAAAAGGGCTTGCTAATACAGATGAAAGCACATAATTGAGTCTTAAAGAGACCATGTCGGTTCCTCAGTGCCATAACTGGCACCTGGAAAGGAGCTGACACACTTCAACAGGGACAAGTATAAAGGAGAGAGGAAGAGAGAAGAGGAAAGGGAAAGGAAAGTGAACAAGACAAAGGAAAGTAGAGAAATGAAAGCTAGAGAGAGCACATAAGATGGGCTTAGTTTGCTTACGCTCCTGCAAACTTTGCATTTGCCATCCACCACAGGGCTTATGCACAAGGATCAGAACCAGATCTAATCCAGAACATTACATTTATTCCCACAAGCGTTTTGGTGTCAGCCTTTGTGCTAACATGACTAGGGAAAGGAAGAAATAAAGAACTTCTCCTAGTTAGCAACAGCAGAAACAGCCTTTCCTGACAATTCATCTCTCTCAGAACAGCAGCAGTTTTCAAATGATCCTTGAGCTAGAGACCAGCTGCTAGCTGTATGTGGCAGGATCAACCACTATGGGCATGACCGTTGTATCTTCCAGCAAGATACCAGCACCATTTGGGAAGGAAAGCCTATGCACAGTGATCTTGCAGTAGCAGCCACCCTTACATCCCTGTTGGCTGTCTTTCAGCCCTTCTACCTGGATCAGGTTTAAGAGGGTGACTCACACTTCCTTGTGTGCATCTAGGATTACTTGTGAAGAAGGGTCATCCAGGCCAGTCAATATGACTGTGCAGAAATCATTCCTTCTTTGCCAGAAAGCATTCCCAGCAAATAGAGGAAAATATAAACAAAATCCATACCAGATTTTTTAAGTCATCCAATGCTACTGACAGTATAAAGACCAGCCACCAATATTTAGCTTGTTCTACTGAAACCACACACAAGGCAGCAATTTTCCTTGATATTATTTTACAGTAGAATATTAACTATCCCTTCATTACTAATGGAGAATTGTTTTAAACTGAGCCAAGTTACACAGAATTATAGGGAATCACGAATTCTCAGTAGCTCAGTCTCATTTTTTAAGCACAATCTAGTATCATTTTACACAGCTATTTATGCTCTTTGTACGTTGTTCTTGAACACTAAATGACATGTAAAATTAAACATTAAAGCAGTTTTAATAGCTACATGTTTATCTGGAAACATGCCATTTTCTCTTATGTCATCATAGTTACCAGCAGCAGAGAACGTACACGTTCATTAAATGAGTAATAATGTAACTTCAATAATTAGATCTAGCTTTTCCAATACATGAATGCCAAAGTTATTTGAGAGAAAGAGATAAGCCACCTCTAGTTCATATCCACCTCAGTAATAATGATTCAGACCTCCTAGTGACGACAAAAAGCAGGATGAAAGGTCCTCTCAGTTTCACAGTAAAGCACGCTGGCTGTCACCAGGGAAGTAACACGGATTGTAAAAGCACTCCTATGACCTTCACCAGCCATCAAGGGAATGCTGCAGACAAGTTTCTGGCTGCTCAGAGCAGTGCTGGGAAAAGCCTAAGCTGCCACTTAGATCGTATGCCACCTCAAAAACACCCCAAAACCTCAAAAGGATATAGGAAGCAGTACATCTTGATTTTCCATCAGATTTTTCTAATCTTCCAGTGTCACTGATACAGAGGTCAGAGCTGCTTACTTAAATTTCTCTAACCAACAGGTTACTATTTTTACCATCTAATAAGATGCTCAGTAAACAGGCCACTACTGCTGCAAATTCTCCTTTGCCTTTTTCCTGGGAATGGGGAAATATTTAACAGGTTGGGCACTTGAACCATGTTTGAGTACATTCCTAGGGAACTCATGGTAACCATCTACTTAAACTCAATTACAAACAGCACAAGGAGCAAGAATGACACTTTATCGTGACCAACACAGAGCAAAAAGCATGTCAAGTGCTGCTCCATCATGAAGCCAGTACATGGGAACTCAATGTGGGAAACAATTCAGAAAGCAAAGAGGTCATTGCAAAAAGTAAACAACTATGTCAACAAATAATCTTGCCAATTTCCAGTTTAAGACCATAGTCATTGTTTACAGAAGTATTTTTATTAAAACATGATACATTTTTTCCATTCTCCTTCCCATTGACATGCAGGAGTTACAGGACAGAATACATAAACACCAGCTATATTGCGACAGATGCATTTTATTTGAGTATGCTCTACTCAATGCTGATAAGTAAAAAACAAATTAAAAGTTACAACCACAGGATGAAAAATACTTGCAGACTGAACTCAATATCACTACTAGTGTTTAAAAATAAAACAACTACAAACAAATAAATAGCTATTTAAAACTCCAGGCTAGCAGGGGGAAAAGTAAGACTCATGACCAAGATATGCCAGAAAGTCTGATTCCGCTAGATGACAGATGTAAGTTTAAGGAGCAGCAAAGCTGAGAAGCCAAAGATAGCTCAATCCACAGAATACCTGACATACTTGACTAACAACACAACAGAAAGAGGAAAAATGTAAATGCAAATATTAGACATAGCAAAGCAGCAGAACACACACAAGGCATCAGCAACTCTCTATGGAGCTTCTCCCCAGTGCATCTATTAATGTATTTACATAAGCTTGTGTTATAATTTGTTTAATGTAACAGTACTAACCTCAGCTGGCAATTAAGCTCAATTATGCGTCGTTACCAGCAGGGGCAGTTGGGACCATGGTTCCCATTACTGCCAACTACTACTCCTGTAAGAATGGAGTGCTACCTTCCCCGGGTTTGTTGGGAGGTTTTTGTAAATTTAATTATTTGTTTTTAGTTGATTGTTCAGATTGGTCATCTCCAGCAAGGGAGACACTGCTCACATCCTGTTCTTAAGTCAGAAAACAGCAGCAGTTGTCAATTCTTACATTGTGGCCAAATCTGGGAGAGATTGTGAACTGCTGTGTGTTATTGGGTTTATGCTATAAATCAGACATTCTTACTATATCACATAACCTATTACAGAAGAAAATCTTTATTTTCCTGCACCTTGATTAATTCATGTTCTTTTGATCCCTTCTCAGAAGGAGAGAATAAGTAATCCAGGTAGGGAAAAGACTGAAAATTTCATCTTTTAAGGCCAGTTCATACAAACATGAATTCTTTTCCACTCAGGGTGTTCCTCAGGTTAGGGCCAAGTTATTTTATGAGCTTTGGCTATCTTTGAGTGAAGTTACATTTTACAGTTTAATTTAGCAGTGGAAAACAGCATGATAAATTAAACTTGAGAACGTCTTACCAGCATTCAATTTTTTTCCTTGCTTGTGCCACAAAAACTGAACTACAAAAACAACTACAGAATATCTTAGGTGATACCTCCTTAGACAGACACAATGGATTAGTCAATCTTTTCTGATCTTCTTCTTGCAAGACTAATACATTAAAGTTCATAATTCTTCTTTCCCAAAAGTCCCCTCTGAAATGTCTTTGGCCTCAGGTATCCAGGGTCATATGAAATTAATTATACTTAATGTAAGGTATGCTTTAGAAAGATTTATCACATTGCAAAGCATCAGCAGTGAAACAGCAAAATGTCTTAAGAGGTACAAGGTCTGACATTTACTATTATGGTAAAATAAACCTCAGAGAAAAGGAGAAAATTACAGAGTAAAACTAGTGGAAAAGTTCTAGCACACCACCTAAAAATCTGGGTAAGAGTTTGCAGTTAGCAAAATTATTAATGCCTGGCATAATGAGGGAAGGACTGGTTTAATTTTAAAATGCATAAAAAGCCATCACACCACAGAGCACTCCAAGTACAGCTCATCACTTTGCCTCCTGCCCTGTCTTCTCTCATCTTTATTTGGTGCCCTTCCAAGGGAGGGGACTTGTCAGCACCCAGGAGAGGAAACACACAGGAGACCCAGCACTGAGCATTTGCTTTCTCACAGGCTAACATGCAGCTCAGCCCTGACAGATGCAGTCCACTCCCAAGCTGCACCTCAGTCTCCTCAGTCTCTTTGCTCATCAAGCCTCCTCATTTCAGAAAACCCAAGAGCAGGAGATGCTGTGAAAACATGGGAAGCCTGAGTTTACCCACACTGTCAGCTCCTAGCTCCAGGTTCTGCCAATGCTGCTGCTGCTGATCAGTGTAGATACCAGAGCATCAGAACCTGGAGGATGAGGATCATGGAAATACATGCAACAAGGATGATACACATGCAGAAATATGACTGTAAGTCTTTTGTGTGTAAGAATAATGAAATAAAGAATTTGAATTGGGAAGAACTAGGTGTACATGACAAAAATGGAAGGGAGGCACTGCTTGCAGGCATGCAAGGGCTCTGAATTCATTTCATGACACCTTGTAACAATGCCCCCAGCTGGCTCCACTTAACAGCCATCTGTATGCAAGACTTAGGACTGGAGGGATGAGGAAATTCAGTGTAATTTTTTACTAAACACCACAACAAGTTCATGTTCTTTTTGCAGAGCACAACCTTCCTAGCAATAAAGCGGTTTTGCCAGCTCTGTGGGGGGAAAAAATCCCAAAGGTAATGAAAACACTATTCTTTGGGGAAAAGCCTTGGTTTGCCCATGCTGGATCTGTGACCTCCCTTTAGAATTACATCACTAAGCCCTGACAGGCCATGACAGATCTGACTCCATGGGTTTAAATTAAGAGTTAGGTCATCATGTTTCTTGCACTGACTCTAGGTCCTACAGTCAAGTTCAAGAACAGCAGAAGAGAAGAGAAACCAATCTGAAAGCAAACTTGGAAATGTACCACCTTGGAAAAGGGGAATACAACTTTCTGAAACGAGGGTGTAATAGTAAGGCAGGGGGGATGGGGGTGATGAGGAAACAGGGTCGGAAAGCACAATTAAGGAAAAGTAAAAACACTGCAGATTAAAAACCCCAAGTGTACTTGCTGGGTCTAAAGTGGGACACAAGACTCTTGAATCCTTCAACAAGCCTATCAAGTTTTCTAGAAACCTTTTAGAGTTGCAGGCAGGAGTATCCAGCCTCTACACTGCACAGCTGAAGCATCACAGGTCTGTATAACAGATTTTGAAGTTCCAGGCCTGCTGATAAGGTATGCAAATAGATACAGATTGAAGCGATATAAAAGCATGGAAAACAACAAAACTAGGATATATTGCAAAATCCTTTGTTCATATGTGTCACAAATAACATATGGTTAATGGAGCAGTAAGGTATCCTGTGGACCTGAATTCAACTTTTAGCCAAGAGTTTCCCCGTGACTAATCAGAACAACATAAAGCACAGTTTTACAGGTAATCACTACCTGCGTGCCAGTTTAAGAAACTTCTTTATGTCACTGAGCTCAGTTCCTGCTGACACAGGGAGCACACCTTCAAGTCCCTCCTCTATACTGATCAAGCTCCATCTGAAAACCACATAAGTTTTTTTACATAATTATAAAAAAACAATTTGGGTTGGAAGGAACCTTTAAAGTTCATCTAGTTCAACCTCCCACCATGGTCAGGGACATCTTTAACTAGAGCAGGATGCTCAGAGCCCTGTCCAACACGGCCTTGAACATTTTGAGGAATGAGGCATCTACCACTTCTCTGAGCAACCTGTTCCAGTGTTTCACCACTCTCATTGTATAAAAAAAAAATTAAAATATTCTTTTATCTAGCTTAAATCTACTCTAAGATCATTACTTCAGTTTTTTGATGGTTTGCTTGAGTTTGTAGGAGAGATGAACTCTTTGAGCTTTTCATAAAACTCAAGAGCAGCTCTTCTTTACGTGAAGCTATTACAGACATGTTAAATCCTCTGGACAATCTAAAATCTCAGGCTGGACACTCAAAATTAGTAGCTACTTATGATATTTGCCTTTATTTGCAGTGGCTGCAAACACAGAGAGCAGTACTCTTGCATTGCAGATAGGTGTTCTGAAAATACATACATTGATACTTACAAACTGTTAAGTATTAATGAAAAAGGAGAGAAAGGGATAAAATTATAGGGAAAAGGATTAAAATAAACCAATTGTATAAGTTTTAAAGATCATATTTTAGCTATCCATATACAGAGGTGCCTTAATTGGTGGGCATATGCTGAAATACTCTTATAGTTTTTATTCTCTATCATTTTCACAGAATATCCTTAGTATACAAGCCACCATAGACATATCACTGCTAAAGAGCTCTACAGTGAGCACTGAGGCTTGGCTGAGCACCCGTATTGACCTTAAGAATTTTACATGTGCATGTGCCCTCCTTTCAAAAGATACAAGCACACAAGATGCATTTTGTCCCAGCACAGTTCAGATGAAGACCATAAACAAGTTACTAGACTGTGGACAACAGCAAGAATGTGGAACTCACTGAACAGGTCCCCAGAACAGCTATGGATACCTCACAGCATACCCTAGATACTCACTGTTTCACTCATCTCTGATGAGACAAAGGAAAGGCATTGCTCTCCTAGACAAGCTAAAGACACTGCTCTCTTTCCAGACACTTTGTAAAATCCTATTCTGTTGCTTTAAACCAAGTTCAGTGATTTTGAGTACATTATGCAATTGTAATTTTAGGATTTTGGTATGCCAAGCTAGTTTATAAGAGGCTCAGCTGCTTTTCACTTCTCTGCTTAAATGATGGGCAACTACAATATAATTAACGTGGAAGGATAAGTAAAATTCTTGAAGGGAACTTTGCAATTCCATACAGAATTCCTCAGTTACCATTTTGCTTTCTGCTGTATGAATCAGATTACATTTACCTAGCCTCCAAAGATCTGTCTAACCTGCTAAGCAGCTGAATCAGCCTAGTTCACAGAAAAGGAATTTTAAACAACCCAAATTATTTGGTAAATATTAAAACTTCACCAGCAATTTTAACATGATGGTCTTCATAAATCTGTACCTTGTCATGGCAAAGTAGCCATGCTCAAGTTTGAATTGGATGCACAGTAGATGGGGGTATGTCCTTTCATACAAATCTAATAATTAATATGGCTTTCACAGCTTCAGGTGGTTTAATGGGCCATGAAGTAACAGAATTACTTCAAATCCAGTAAGTATCTAACCATTTCCTGCAGCAGGGAAATCCAGGAGCTAAGCAGGGTCTGTCTGAAGACAAGAGTACAAAATGAAAAGACACTTTATATCCATGGGTGTATAAGTACAAAAGCTTAAATCATTTTTACATATATATTTACATAATACAATATCCATGACATGGACAAACAAGGCACATTCTCAGTATCACTGTCACTCCTGTGTTCACGCCATCTTTATGCCAAGGCAAACCTTTACAAACAGACCTTCCTTTCTCACCACATTTCACTCCTTACATGATCCTGCCCTGCCTAACCCTCCTCCCACAGGACTGTCTTTCCTCTTGGCAGCAGTCAAACGCAGAGTGTAAAACAACCAGTTAGGCATACATAATCCTCCCCTAAAGACAAAACTAGCCAAGAATGCATTGGGTGCAAGATATCAGCTCTCCACCAAAACAATCACAGGCCAAAATGACTCAACCAAGGCTGTAAGTCTTGCATTGCCCAGTGTCCTGCTGCACAGGGAAGGAAGGAAGGTAAAAATTTCTTAGGTTGCTGGCAAAGGAGTTTGGAATGGCAGCACTCCAGAGGCAACCATTCATTGCTATAGCACTGTCATTGCTTTATTTAAAAAGAAAACCAACACACACACAACCCCTTCTTCCTACATTTCTGTCTAATTTAAGGATTTCACAGGCACTCCCCTTTTCATTAACGGGGTGCAAACTAGTAGTTATCCCACTTGTTGGACTATACTGGCTACAAAAAACATGAGTGTTCTCTGATGATGGCCCATGTTCCTCACATGTTCAAACTATAGAGAAATTTCCCACAGCCACCATATTCCTGGGCAAAGTGTGCAGTTTCACTATCAGCAGAAAAGCATAAAAAGCAGGCTTTAAATAGCATCCCAAATCAACCACTGCTTCCTTTCTTATCCCAAAACAAGATCCTCAGTAAGCCTCAAGTCAGTGGAGAATGAAAACAAGAAATGTACTGCATGAGAGCCAAGGAAAATCCAAAATGAGCAAGTAATTCTACAAAATGTCACAGTAAAGACTCAAGTGGCAACACGAGGTGGCTTCAACTGGAAGTTTGCACACTATTTTGAGTAAGCAAAGCCAACCCAGCAGCACTGAGAGTGAACACACAAAGTTCAAAATCTACTGTAATGCATGCAGAAAACTGCATAAACTGTATAAAGTAAGAAAGACCAAAACCCAAACAAACCCCTTCATGCAAATAATTGTATTTTAATATATTCACAAATGGCATCTTTGAGTTTTTCTTAAATAAGACATGCAGTATCAAATGTTACAGGGGAAAAGAACAAACATTATGGTATTTTACCTGTTTTCATTACACATTTTGACACATTTTGCTAAGAGTATTCTACAAGACTAAAAGTAAAGCATATTTCACAGAATGGTTTAGGTTGGAAGGGACCTCAGAGATCATCTACTCCAACCCCCTTGCCATGGGCAGGGATGCCCAAGGCCTCATCCAATCCAGCCTTAAGCACCTCAAGGAAGGGGGCATCCACAACCATTCTGAGAAATCAATTCCAGAGTCTCATCCCCCTCATGCTGAAGTTCATCTTCCTAAGATCCAGTCTAAACCTACTATCCCTCAACTTAAAACCATTCTCTGCAGCCCTGTCACTAGACATCTTCATGAAAAGTCCCTCTCTAGCCTTCCTGCAAGCTCCCTTCACGTATTGGAAGGCAGTTATAAAGTCCCCCTGAAGACTTCTCTTCTACAGGCTGAACAACCCCAGTAGCCTCAGCCTATCCTCCCGGAGCACAGGTGCTCCAGCCCTTTGATCATCCTGGTGGCCCTCCTCTGGACTCTCTCCAGTAGTCCTATGTCCTTCCCATGATAGGGACACCAGAACTGGAAGCAGTATTCAAGATGGTGTCTCACAGGAGCAGAGTAAAGGGGAAGAATCACCTCTCTTGACCTGCTGCCCATACTCTTCTTGATGCAACCTAGGATACAGTTTGCCTTGTGAGCTGCATCAGGGCACTGCCAGCTCATGTTGAGTTTCTCATAAATCAACACCCCATAAGTCTTTTTCTTCAGGGCTACTCTCAAACCACTCTGCACCAAGTCTGGATTTGTGCCTGAGGTTTGCCAAACCCAGATGCAGGACCTTTCACTTTGGGTTGTTTAACCTCACACAATTGTCACTGGCCCACTTCTCAAGCCTGTCAAGATCCCTCTCAATGGCATCCCTTGCTTCAAATGAGTCCACTGCACCACACAGCTTGGTGTCATCAGCAGCGTGCAAGCTGAAGGTGCACGCAATGCCACTGTCCATGTTAAACAGCACTGGACCCAGGTCTGGATTCAGCTCCCTGAGGAACTCCACTTGTCACTGGTCTCCACCTGGACATCGAGCAACTGATAACAACTCTGAGTGTAACCATGTAGCCAGTTCCTCATCCACTGATAATATTTAACCAATATTGCTCAAAAACAGCAAAGTTGTCATCTCAACCCAACATTACCTTGGAAAAACGAGCATTTATCCATTTTGTAAAGGTCTTTTTCTGTACATCGTTGTGTTCATCTGAAAAAAGAAAACAAGAAGAAAACAGGGAGTGAAATTGTGTTCTTACTCACCCTAGATTGCTCAAAACAGGTCATATTAAACACTGTTCTGACTCAGCAGGAGAATTTTTCCCTAATCTATCTGTAAAGCTGTGTGAACCTCTACAAGACTGTGTGCAAAGTCACACAAATGCTTTAAATGTACTAGCAAGCACAGCAGCTCTCTTACACTATACTCAGCCTCGCATCACCCCTGGTGCAGGACAATGATGCATTAATAGGCTTCCTGTCTGTTGAAAAGCAGTCTATGAAACCATGGGCTCTTACTCAAAAGATTTCACCAACACCTTTTTGCTTGTATGCATGACTCCAAAATATGATGAGGTCCTTATTCAACCTTCTGATGCAGATGGCAAAGCAACTGCAGGAGCAAAAACATTGGAATAACCCTTGAAGCATTTGCATCCTTACCCACTCTCAGCTTGGTTTCACACCTGGGCCTCGGTTAGGAATCACATTAGCAATCGAGTCACAGTTGAGTTCAGTTACAGTGTGGGAAGAGTTCAGCAGCCTTTCCTTTCAGATACCCCTGCTGGTGTGGCACTAAAGCACCACCACCCTAGCATTCAGAAGTGTGGTGGAGTAGGAAGGTTCCCCCCACACACAAAAGAATTCCACAGCTAACTCAGCCGGAGAAGCAGATGAAAGCTGTATTTTACAAGCAGATATGGAATGCAATGAATATGTACAAAAATATACAATATTTACAATATATACAGAAATATACAGCAATGTATGTAATACAGGAAACCTTTCCCCAACCCCCCCTGCGGCCAGGGGGTTCAGCCTTTCCTCCCTTCTCCCTCCCTACCTCCCCTTTTTCCCAAAAGGGTTAGAGAGAGAGAGAGAAAGGAAGGTAATTAAAAGGGGAAAACTTTGTTAAAGCTCAAAGCGAATGCAAAAGTTAGTTTTCTCTTATCTGGTTAGCAAGAATCGTTCCTGCGTAGCAAGCTGTTGCTTCAGAGAGAAAAGCAGGCCAGCTCACAGTACAGGGGGAAGAAGAAGACGACGACTGCCCCCCCCCCCGACTGAAAGACTAAACAAGAACCTTCAGCTGGGTTCCACCAATGAAATTGGATTAGCATATCATTGTTTTCATTCATATACCAAAACATTCGGCCAGAGTGTTCAGAAAGTGTCCTTCTCTTAAAGGCACAGCCTAAACCAGTCACAAGAAGACAGCCAGAAGAACCCAGCAGGACAAGCAGGAAGCACAGCCAAGCACCTACTGGTCAAACCAGAGGGAGGGGCAATAGCACTCAGCTGTATGGAGACAAAAGATCTTTACAGGTTAAGGAAGCCATTTCATGGAGACTAGCCCACCCCTAGCACAGCTCTGCCTGTATCACAGGACACCTCTTTGGCAAATTGTGCTGAGTAGTATTAAGGGTGAGACTGTCTCTCATCACCTACACTCACATGTCAATGAATTGCCTGCTGACAACAGACCAGGGAAAGGAAGTTGATTCACCATGAATTTTCAATGGCTACTTGCTGCAGCCAAGAAAGGGCCTCCAAGAGGGCTTCAAGACTCCAACATCTGCTTGATAGACCAGACCCAAGACATGCTTGAACCACCCACAACACACTGTTGCCTGGGACTCTCTCTTACAGAACCTCCTGGTGGCAGCTGGCATCATTTTTTCCAAGCACTGTACCAGAGCACAAGCATACCACCATGGTGCTCAGACCATCTGTCCCTTCACTAGGTTGAATCCATAAAAAAAAAAAAAAAAAAAAGAAAAAAAAAAAAAAAAAAAAAAAAAAGATTGCAAGGAAAAACTATACAGTCTGAAGAGATATAAAACATTATTAAAGGGCACCCCTTAAAAGCTCATAAGCCTCAGACAGCAGCAATTGAGACTTATCCAATGAAGTTTTACCTACAAACCCCAGATGTTTATTAAATGTAGAAAGGCAAATTAAAATCACAGAATGCTACTGGAAGAGTGCTTTGGTAGGTCACCTCAAAACTTCAATTTCAGATGCATGTTGGGCCCAGAAACAAGATCTCATTCATCTCCACTATACCTAGCCATAAAGCTAATACACATAGGCTACTGGAGCAGTGGACCACGGGGCCAGGTGTTTTTACCCAACAGATGTGAATAAGAAATAGTGGCTGTGGCTCAGTGCAGACAAGGGAAGAAGTCACACTGGTAAGAAATGAGATAACATGACTGTTAAGAGGCTTAAGCTTTATGAAAACATTCCTATGAATTTAAAAATAAAACCTCAGTTCCGGCCTGCTTTTAGGCTACAGCTGAAAAACCCGCTTGGGGCACGCCAAAGAATGTGCATCTGCTGCAGTGTGACAGCCAGCAGCCACTGCCCCTCCTCTTTGCCATCTAAAGCTGATCCAACAGAGCCTGCTTCTTAGTTGCACTTAGAGCTCAAACAGAAATCAAAAGATAGCCCACAGCAGAAAAAGAACTAGGATATCCACAGTGTATGCATGGCAGGCTGTGCATAAAACAGCTCATTGAAATTCATGCTGATCTGGGCAAATATGTATACTTAAGACCTCATTAACCCTTCTCTCTTCCCTCAGTGAAACAGAGCACCTTGCCATCAAAGATAGGTAGGATCTATCAGCAGGATAGTTGATGCCATCTCATAAGAGACTGATGAGGTCAAGATTTAAACTGCAATATACTACATATATTTACACCATTTTTGTCCTTCAGGTTGTGGGGTTTTTTAGGTGACTGGAACGGACTAGATTATTAACTGCCACTCCTGGACTCAAAAGCTATGTGTGCACACAACTCAGTCCCAGACTCTGTCCAAGTCTTGATAATGTTTCGCATTTACATTAATTGCAAATACTAACTGCATTGAATATATTGATATTTAAACACTCATCTCTCTCTTTAAATATCATTCAGTAACCTTTATGCCTTTTCTGCCAACATCCTGAAGTACATACCGATGTAGAACAACATTTCACTAAGGCTTGGTCTGCTTTTTCCTTCCATAGCTTCTTACTCCTTAAGATGGCTAAAGTATGACAAGAGGCCAAAAACTGTTTTATCAACTGTGTAAAAGTGTAACAACAGTTGTGAAAAGTGTCATGGAGTTACAGATCCTGTGTGCTAGGAGGTCTACACACCCCACACGTGGGGGCTCAGTCCCTTCACAGGCACACACATGGTAGCATTACACCAACTTCATCCTTCCAGCACTCCGTCAGCAGACCTTGTTCCTACAGCAGCTTCCCCCAGACCTCAGGTCCAGTTTGTGTAAGTGCTTGTGCTAAGTGTGCCACAGTAGCAAATGTAGCATCCTCTAAAAATCAAAATATTTTCCCTTTTTCAAGAAGAGGGTTTCCAGGGGTAGGGGGAAACACAAACACACACCAAAATATTAAAAAGTGTATACCCCTGCTATCTCTTCAGTATCAGATCATCCTCCTTTTTATTTTGGTTAAGCAAGGAATTAGAACTCCCACAATTCCCACCTTCCCAAAACACCCTGCTCACTTATAAAATCCACAGATGACACTTTCCTAGTCAGGCTGTGCCTTCATCTTTGCTTTGTAAGAGCCTCTGAAACTGGCCATTACAGCTAAGGCTGTGTCAAGCTTTCTGCTATAAATCTTTGGAAATAAATTTGTAACTGAAATGCTGGTGCTTTGCTAATAACAGTGACAAATTATTTTATCCCTCAAATTAAATGTCTTCAGAGTCCTGTGAGTCTGTAAAGCTAACCCCCAGAGGCTGACATTGTGATTCAGATAACAAATTAGCCACATCCAGTTAGAAAGAAAAACAAACACACACCCCCAAACAATCCACCCCAACACTACCATTTAGCAAAGCACATGGTGCTCCAGCCAATCATCTCTTTACACAAGACATTAAAAATGTCAGCAAGTCACAGCCTAGTGGGAAACAAATGTTTTACCAAGTAGCTAAAACATTTGTGTTTCCTTTCACACGGCCACAGCCTGACAATATAAGCCAAGGACTGACTCAGGGCCAAATACTGCTTCATCACCCACCAACTGTTTCCTCTGGCCATCATGGCTCTGCCTGCCCTCCAGTCAGTTAAAGGACTTGTAATGGCCTATGTCAGAACAGTTTGTTCCTTGAAGAGGAAATAAAAAGAAAGCTAAACACACACAAAATTAAACTCTTGTGATGACAAAGAGAAGAAAAGCTTCCTATCCCGGACGCTTGTTTGCCAAAGACTTTTTCTATTATACAACATGATGCATATCCATGCACTTGGAGTGTGCTCAAAACAACTAGATCACGTAATCAGATGCCCAGTCTGTGCCCTGGCATTCAGTCACTCCCAGCAACCACTTTTTTAGGCTTATGTACCTCCTCCATCTTCAACACTGTCCCTTAATTTTATTCGGGCACCTTGAAACCACAGTTTGAGTCCAGTCTATTACTTTGTGAATATTGTATTCAGGAGCAAAAAAAGATATCTATATAATCTAAAAATAGAGTAAAAACAAAAGCTTCAGCAGATTGCAGTTTGTCCTTTACTCAACCTCTGCCTCACACTGAGAGCTAGCTTTCTTATTCCCCAAAACGCATTACATGCTTGCATGACAGAACTGAGTGATTTAGTTTTTGAAAGACAAAGGTTATTACACCCCAAACAGCTGGAAGAGCAGTACTATAATGAAAGTGTCCCAGAGAAGCACATAGCCTAGATTGGCAGAAAGAAGTTAAAATTGCCCAACCATTCCAGCACAAGTTACCAAAGGTCATCACATATTTTAAGACACATATTTGCCTTTCCCACCTCATTATTTAAGTTCTCAGCAAAGGAATTCAGAAACAGAAGGAATTAGCCTGTGGGTTTCAATTAAGACACATGGAATGTAACAAAGTTAGAAACATCCCTTTGCTTAAACCTTGAGGCAAGCAAGAGTGTCTATCACAGATACTGCCCCACCCAGGACTAGCACCATCTGAAACTGACAACAGTAACAAAAAAATAGAGAGAAGTTTCATATTCTGGGGTGCAGGATTTTCTTTTTAATCAAACTCACTCAGACTACTTCATGTACAAAAAGACACAAAGTAAGTAGCTGAAATTTAAGAATGGAAACCAGCATAGTTTTTAATAACTGCTATCAAGAGGCAAAAAGCCAAGCAAGCCACAAACCTCCAGAGTTTGTGACCACAGAGCTCACAGAAGAACCTCTGATGCTAATTGGGACTACAGCATCATGGTGTCATTAACACAGAATAATCTTTATCAGAAGCCCTGAAGTTTTGGGGTTGGCTTTCTAATGGGAGAGGGTGTTTAGATTTTTAATGACAGAAAGCAAAAGTTAAAACTACTCCGCAGATTCCCTTCTGTCTTGCAACACCACTGTAGAATAAACGTCTGCAGTAAAAAGTAATTCGTTTATAAGCTTTCACTTCTGCACTGCAATTCTGCAAATCAGTCTTGAGTACAAAGTCTTCCTTCATTCCTCCTCCTTCTCCCTCCAAACTCCAACATTTGGGTAAAAACAGAATCATATTAATAGTGTCTCTTACCAAAAAGAAGCAATGGTGCCAGCCTACAGCAACTGCCACACAAACAAAACAAAAAAAACAAAACACCACCACCACAACCAACCTGCACTTTACTCTCTGGTGTTTCCCAACAGCACACACCATGAAAACCAAGACAACACAGACAATGAGGACCACCCCTGTTTCTCACTGAAGCATGCTGCAAGTCTAAGATAAATTATACTTATTTCACAATACATTAAATGAGGTGTTTTGTTTTTTTTTTTTTAAATCTCCCAGCCCCTGATAGCTTTGCAGAAGGCATCCTCACAGCTGAACCAATACTAAAATAGCTGCTTTCATACCTCCCAGCAAAAGCAAATCTAACACGCCACACTGCCAGTCTCAGCACATTAGAATGATATTCAGAAGGAAGACAGAGAGAACAGTGAGCTCTGGGGAGACAGAAATAATTCTGTGGCATAACACACTGGGCCTGACAGCCCACATAGTGTCCCAACACCTACTCCAGGCTGCTCCGGAGTGGGGCCAGGGCCCAGCAACACTGCATTTCACTCCAACAGCCTGCAATGGCTCTCTAAACTTCAGTCAAACCAAGCAATATCAGCTATCGGTGCAAGACAGCCCTGGGAAGACTTCATGTCCAATACAAATACGTTTGGGAACTTACAAACTGTCAGTGTTCACACAACAAGGTTTGAGGTTGGAAAAGTTTCTGCCAAAGTCTTTGGTTACAACAAAAGGGTTTCAGCTATTTGCAAGTGCACTGTGGGAAAAGAAAAAAAAATAACCTGAAATTACAGTCTCATAAATATCTCTACAGTGGTCAAGAGTGGCTTGGATTATGTGTGTCCTGCAGAAATCTAAGGTCAAACTTCACTCACAGGGAGAGGAAGATGCCTATGCCATCTCTGTAAGGTCCCAAGCAGTATGACCCGGCCACAGAGAGATAAGAACTCCCACCCAGAATCTGGCTGTTAAAATGTTTCCAAGCACACAAACAGAAGAGCACTTAAGAATAGAGTAAATTTACAGACGGACTAAAAAGGTAGAAAACAGATTACTACAGCTCATTTTTTTAATGAATACAAATCAGGTCTTTTTTGAGGTTGTAAAGAGAGTGGTAAAGAAAACAGTATTGCTTTTCACAAGTTGGTGTTAACGATCTGCTCTTTTTCCTCTACCCAAATTAGAACTATTATTAAGCTCACTTGTATTTGTGGAGGTGATTCACTAGGATAAGGTCAGAGAGATCCCTGTGATCATCTGGTGTAATCTTCTGCATAACACAGGAGATGTCCCCACAAAAAGCCCATCTGCATACCAGAAACAGGGACACAAAAGAGCCCGTGCAGGCCCAAGCATATGGGCTTGGGCAAGGAAGGGAACCAAGTCATAAACTGTATATATGCAAGAATCTCTCTTCTCGTTATGTCAAAATTTCAGATCAGGAAGACATCACAACCAACCTTGTTTGAACATTTTCAGGAACTAATGCTTACAGTACAAAAGACATAATATTGTTTTGCTCTGCAACATGCAAGTAGACACTTGCACTCCGCTAAGCTCTTATTCACAAAACTGAACTTCTGTCCCTCATATTCCAGTCTTTTATCCCAACTCTGTTCAGCCAGGTTTCCCTATCTCCTTTTCCAAAAACCCAAAGGCTGCAATCCCCAATTCATAATGACAGCCTTACTGTATATTCATATATGCCCCGCCAGTGCCAGCTCCTCCCTACAATTTCTCTGGCCTCTCACTGAAAATTCCCACCCCAACCCAGCAGACAACATACAGGCCATAGGTAGTTGGGTATGGACCAAATTGTATTTTACATGCAGATGCTGACTGGCAATCCATCAGGCAACAAGGAAAATATCCATTTGATTTGCTAAAAAAATTTAATCTATTCTTTAGGCCCTGTATTTAGGGCCTCTTCTTCTTCCAGCCATTGATTTTCACACAACCTGTAGCTATTTAGTTAGCCTTATGACAAGAAAATCTCATTATATTTTCCACCAGTTCATCTAAATTGGACCAGTTTTACAGGGTTAAAAAAAACCAAAACCCAACACAGAAACACAAGACCTTACTTGAAGGGGGCTTAGAAGAAAACTGGGGATGGACATTTTACAAAGGCATGTAGCAATATCACAGGGGGCAATGGTTTTAAGCTAGAGAAGAGTAGATATAGATAGGACATTAGAAAGACATTATTTACTATGAGGGTGGTGGAACACTGGAACAGATTGCACAGGAAGGTGATGGAGGCCCAACCCTGGGAGACATTCAAGGTCAGGCTCAATTGGGCTCTGAGTAACCACACCTAGTTGAGGACATCTCAGTTTACTGCAGGGTGGCTGGACTAGGTGACCTCTAGAGGAGGTCCCTTCCAATCCAGTGCATCCTATGATTATAAGGATAATCAGAGTATCCTACTTTCCTCTTTAAAACAGATTAATCAGATTTAAAAAACTGTATGCTGCTAATGATTTAAAAATACTTAAACGCTATTTAAATGCTTTGCAGCCAGGCTAACTAAATACCTCCTAATACGGACCAGCAGCATGCAAACCACAGTCATTTAAAAGTAAATGAAATTTATAATTTCACAGAATATATATACTGGAGGGCTAGGAAAGACTTAAGACATATATAACATTGCAACTTCAGCTGCTGAGTCAAGGTTTTCCAGATTTGATTGCCTCAAATCGCTAATGGTACTTAGATACCTAATCTTAAGACCAAAAAGTAGCACGCATACAATTGTATTTCATCCATGGAAGGGTTTTTTTGGTTGTTTGGTTTGGTTTTGTGGGGGTTTTGTTTGTTGTTGTGTTTTTTGGTTTTTTTTAGTATTACATTTTCTAGTGTCAATTAACTAAAAAAATAAAATAGTGAAAGTGTCTACCTTTGTCACTTGGAACAATATTTCTAGACCCTAAAAAACCCCAATGAACATAAGCAGGTTATATAGCTGTTGCAATTTCTCAATGGTCATATTTGTTGCAGTATAAATAAAAGTCCTCAAACTAGCTTACCAGCATTAAGCAAGTTTCAGTACCTATGTGAATCCATCAGTCTTTGCATTGCTTCCAAGAAGTTTAGCAGAACTATTCATTGAAGTGTTTTCACAGGAAGTACAGCATGGCAGAGGTCAGAAGGCACCAATGGAGGTTGCTTGTCTAGCTCAACGCCCCTGGTCAGAGAAGGTTGCCTGGGACCGTGGTCCAGCCAAATTTTGACTCCACAATCTCTCTGGGCAATTCATGCCGGCGTTATAAAGAGAATTTCCTGTGTTTCAGTTTGCTCCCATTGTCTCTTGTCCTTTCTCTGGGCACTGCTCAGTAGCATCCCCCTGATCCTGAGCCTTCTCCAGGTTAAGAGACAGCTCTCTCGGACTTACCTCACAGGAGGAACACTCCAGCACCTTCATCATTTTAATGGCCCTCTGCTGGCCCTCACTCCAGTATGTTCACATGTCTTTTGTACTGGGGAGCCCAAAACTGAAGCAAGTATTCCAGATATAGCCTCAGCAGCACTGTCCATATACATGCAGCATGCTCATTGCAAATAAAAGGAATGAAAGAGAAAAGAAGCAAGTTCCTGTTTCACAAACTTGACAGCACCTGAAGCTCAAGTCACTCGATGGAAAGCTTCTCACTAACACAATTTCTGTAAGCACTGGGCTCAACTTTTGCTGCTGAGATCAGTGTACAACAGTTTGAATTGAGGAATACTTTTTCTTTGGGCTTGCTTTCCCTCTTCTGTCTTCCAGAAGTTGCCTACCCAGAGACTCCAAGTGTAACGTGACTTGATGTGACCAGTTTGAGAATAATTTCAATTAATAGACTATATAACACACTCTTCTGTGGTGGAGTTATAACCATACACTAACAGATTCAATAGGATGATTAAAGAATTCAAATTCCAAATATTTGTTATCACAAATCATACCAAATATTCTCAATTTCATACTTAAAATACTCCACTAAGTCCACTATAGAAATTATCACTGTACATTAACCTGCTCTTAGCTTTTACATGACTCACCTAAAGCATGTTAAGTGTTTTGTACAGCCCTGCTGAGGAAGGTAAGTCCATTTCTTTAGGTAAATTTAATATTCCATTCCCCAGGCATGTTTCTTTACTGTCTAAGTAACAGAAATAGTACACCTTTGGGGAAGTGGGAACCTTTGTGTGGAAAAAATGCGATGCTAAGCAAAGCACTCTGTGCATGAATAAATGACTATTTTTCTCTAGAGATAAGAGGAAACACAGTCATAAAGGAGCCTTATCCAATTCAGGTATCTAGTGAGACACCTTAATGAGGAAAGAACAAAAAAGAAATTGAGTAAAGCATTGTGAATGTTCATTTCTTATTCCTTCTGGCAAGAACTTTCTTTTGTCGTTTGATTAGAACAGCAGTACATCGAAGCATTGCTAATCCTATATCCTCACTAAACTCACATTTCCTTCCCTGGTTTAGTCATTAATTATGCCCCGAAGTCGAGCCCCTTCCCTGCTTAACATCTCTGAAAGCACATAAATTATGTTTGACAACTGCCAGATAAATATCTGGAATTTGTTAAAATAGATAGTTACGCAATTAGAGGCACTGATCACTGTCAGTGTGAGACCACAAAAGATTTCCCACTTCAGTACAGAAAAATCCTTCAAGAGATACCAATCCAAACAGCCTGACCAGAACTGGAGAAGATACAGGAAGAGAGCAGTGAAAAAGGAGAGCAATCCAAGTTCAAAGCCTGTCAAGCCCTTAGCAGCAAAGGATTATACATACACATCCCAATCCCTGTGCTTTTATTATTTGATGACTAGCATTTAGGAGGATGGAACCTGTACAAATGTGGAGACTGAGTACTGTCATTCTAACAAATCAAATGGCTTTGTGAAGACATGTAAAATTCTAGACACATTTGCCTTTCTAGAAACTGGCTGTACTAAAACAAGGAACACTTAATGAAAGCAGATAATTACAAGTCAGATTATTACTGCTGCCTCTAGCAAAAACTCCAGTAGATCACTCACACTCACAGGTATGATCCTGATGCAGGTGCATTTTCAGAAAAGGTTTTTGTATGCCTTCCAGGTGCTAAGGAGGCAGGCACCATGCAGACTCGAGATTCAAAGTCCTTGCCCAGCAGGCACCTGCCCAGCTGAAGCAGCTTAAGAGCTTTAAGTCCCCAACTTTGTTTCACTCTCTGCCAAAGGTTAGTGTCCTTGCAGCAGAGCAGGCAGTGTCTGTGCCTCAGTGAGGGTGGGGTTTGCAGCCTGAGTGGCAAAATTAATTATGACAAACACCAGTGAAAGCAAGACAAAGAAAGTTACTAGTACAAATGGGCTAAAAACATCAGAGATAAAAATGTGGAATTAAGAGTCCATACATATAATCTGTGGCTGAAGAAATCTCCAAAATGCAAACCACTGGGAAGCACCACTGAAGATGTGCTAATGAATGAAGTGTAAGCACATGGCATCTAGCTGTGGGCACCACAGCAGCTACCACTCGAGGCTAAACCAAGATCAGCCATATTACCATAGTAACCCACACCCCTGAGCAACGACCACTAAATCCAACAGGAATTGCAAACCCAGGCACCCATGTTGAAGAGACAAGTAGCACAGACCAGCACCAGACCAATTTCAATGCTGAAACAGTCATAGAATAGAATCATAGAATCAATAAGGCTGGAAGAGACCTCAAAGATCATCGAGCCCAACCTGTCACCCAAGACCTCATGACTACTAAGCCATGGCACCAAGTGCCACATCCAATCCCCTCTTGAACACCTTCAACATAGAAAATTAATAAGAGACTATTTTGGTTGCCATGTTCAAGAGCTTTTAAAATCAGACCTGTGATGCAACTTTGACCTAACTAGATGGCAATGTTTTTTCAACTCAGATGCTTAGGAATTTCCTCTCATACAGAAGAACCTTGTATCTTGTAACACAGTAAAGAAACACTGTGAGGCTTAGCCTGAAAAAAAAAAAAAAAAAAAAAAAAAAAAAAAGTTTTTACCACCAATGGATGTAAGCCAGCATCTAAACAGACAAACTATTGAGTATTGCTGGCACAACTGCTTGGTTTGGCAGATGAAAAATGCGCAGGGACATCATTAATAACAACACCCAAACTGGCATGACCACAGCTGTGTCAACGATGAGCTTTTGATGGCTTAATTCACTTATTTCAAGGAAAAGAGTATACTCTTTCCACTAGTAGGAAAGGAAGGCTATCCAGCAGAGATGACATGGTACAATCAGCACAGCTTCACCAAGGGCAAATCCTGCCTGACAAACCTAGTGGCCTTCTATGACAAGGTCACAACATTAATAGATGAAGGCTGAGCAATTGACGTCATTTACCTGGACCTGAGCAAAGCCTTCAACACTGTCCTGCACCACATCCTGGTCTCCAAGCTGGTGCAGTATGGGTTTGATGGATGGACCAGTCAGTGGATAAAGAACTAGCTTGACAGCTGCACCCAAAGGGTGGTTGTCAATGGGTCCATGTCCAAGTGGAGGCCAGTGACAAGTGGCGTCCCTCAGGGATGAGTACTGGGACCAGTCTTGTTTAACGTCTTTGTTGGTGACATGGACAGTGGCATTGAGTGCACCCTCAGCAAGTTTGATGATGACACCAAGCTGTGTGGTGCAGCAGACATGCTGGAGGGAAGGGAGTCCATCCAGAGGGACCTTGACATATTGGAGAGGTGGGCCCATGACAACCTCATGAGGTTCAAAAAGACCAAGTGCAAGGACCTGCATGTGGGTCGGGACAATCCCAAGCACCGATATAGGCTGGGCAGCAAATGGCTTGAGAGCAGCCCTGAAGAAAAGGACTTGGGAGTGCTGGTGGATGACAAGCTCGACATGAACCAGCAGTGTGCACTTGCAGCCCATTTTGAATGTCACAGTCACTAACCTACCTGCTACTTGCTTACACAGCACAATAAATGTTACCACTGTCCAATAGGTTTGGAAATAAAAACTCGCCTTTGAAGGGTATCTTAAGTCAGCCAGAACAACTAAATATTGCTATCACTCCCCTCAAATTTGAAGAGTCCAGCTAAAAAGGGCTCTGCTAGTGCTATTTATTCAGAAAACGGAACATCCAGATTTGTAGGTAAGCAAAAATTGAGTGAAAGGAGCATAAAGAAAGAATCACCAGTGTCAAAGAAAGGACTTCTAAGGAGTCTAGAAAAAGGAATATGTGAAGATTTTTGCTCTCAAAAGAATTAGCATGACTAAGAGCTGGCTTCACAACCTATTGTGCTAGTTTCAATTTTGGCACATTTAATTGCAACCTTCTATAGGCAAGGGGCTTGCCTCCAACCCTGCACAGATAAGCACACAATGAAAACCAAACAACAACCTGCCAAACCTACACAAGTTCAAAAGCTTTAGTTTTGTCTGTAAGAGTCTCATTGTTCCAGTGTTTCTATTTGTATCACAGCACTTCACTACTGTCCCTCAAGTCTTTACACAGCTGCAAAAAAAGAACAGGCATGAAGGGTGGTTGCCAGCCTACTCTCTGTTCAAATGCAGAGTGTCATTTGGGCTCGGTATGGGAGAACTAGAAGATGACCCGAGAATTCTATCTGCCAAGCTGTACCACCTGCACCTCCTGAATAGGAACATTATGGAAAAATTCTTCCTATCTTTCTACTTTTTATTCTCTTACCTTTAGCAGAGCAGAAAAAGCCATGCAAGAAAACAGTATGTGAGGACACTCATTCTTAGGAAAGGAACAACTACAAAAAATTACAAGTAAGCAAGGATGAAACATGGGTCTTGGTATTTATCATATCATCACCAACCCTGTAACACAAGTACATCATCTGGACCACGTCAACTGGTAAACCACTGCATAACAGCAAGGAATTTGGGAGGGGGAAAGATGAAGACAAAACAAGTATCAGTTAAGACACAAAATATTAGATTTAAGAGAAAAACAAAAGTGTCATCTTACAGCAACATCAAGAAAGAGTGGATGAAACAAAGAGCCTGTGAAATAGAAGATATTTATCAAAGAACTTCAAAGAGGTACTTAAGCATAACAGAAGAGGAGGAAAGCTGAGGGTCACACAGGAACCACCACACTATTAGCAATAGTGTACTTATGCAAATTTAAACACACACCACATTGCTTACATATGCAAAAACCATCTTTAACAACATAAGTTACCATTTTGGAATTTTACCTCTTCCTCAGCTTCACATTTGGGTTTTTTCATTCAAAGGTGAAGGCCCAATAACTCTTATACCAGCGTAAGTGAAGCACATGACAGGAAAATAAATATACAGATAAACAAGAATAACTTTTTCTGTGATTTATTAGATATGAGAGCACTACTCCATGGCAAATCAGTCAATAACAAAACAAGTCATAAAAGACAATCTAGTTGTCTCAAAAATCTTCAAGAGCTGCTATTAAGCCAGTAAAGTGTTTCCCACACCTGTGGCTTTGCAGGCTGAGACATTTTACAGGAAATTCCACCAAATCTACCATCAATTTTGTCTTTACTCCCATAGCCCACAATACAAAAAATAAGACTGCTATAGATGTATTCATAGTGCCACATCTGATTTTTAATTGAACTGGAAGCAGTGGCACAACAGCTTGCTAAACTAACAAAGCGATGAATACTTATTTTCCTAGTACTGCCAGACACTGATAATTTGTATACCCACTCAGGTAGGTTGGGTTCTGCTGTTTGGTTTTGGTATTGGGTTGTGTATTGTTTGCAAATAGCTAGATTGATTATTTATAGGCTAGCCAAATAGCCTCCTATCTTACAGATAGAGTACCTTAACATTGTCAAAACAATAGCTATTATTTACCTGTGGTGACTCTGCTGTGCATAGTGTTCAAGAATATTCACTAGAACTGCTATTAGAACATGCAAGTTTCACTGCTATCAACTAGCTCACCCTCATTTACTCTGGAATGCAACCCTTTCAAGGCATGCAGTTTCATGCCTGCTGCAGCAGAGGGTCAAGTGACAGGGCAGCATCCAGTAATAAGGAACACTATGCCAAGACTTGATCAAAAAGGGGCTAGAAAGCACCCACTACTACTGCTTATGCTGGCTGTAAACCAGTTGTACTGCTGCTTCTGATGCTATTAAAACCAAGAGTAGTGTTTACAAACAGAGCAGCAAAACATCACACTTGCTAAGCAGCTGACCAGGATTGTTTCCAAGATGCTGCAAATATTTAATGTAAGTCTGCTCATCTCAACACAGGTTTCATTAGCGTGGGTTTTAGAGTCACACACCAAAATGGAAGGTAGAAGGAAACACTGTCAGCCAAACCTTGCTCCCACATGCATTAGTTTATTTGCTAAATCATATTTTGAATATTTTTGCTTAAAACCAAGAGTCCACTTTTACCATCTGGAAATTTCTAAACCATAGGTTTTTCAGCTCATGCTCTTGCTTAGGGTTGATTGCACATGTCTGCCAAGACAAGCCAGCTTCTCTCAAACGAAACCCCACTTTATACAAAGATATAATTTAAATAAGCATGCTTCTTCATTCCAAATAGGTGAAGACAGCAAGGATTTGGCAATAAATGAATGAAGTTGAGCCTGGGAAGGAGGAAAGAGTTAAGGAGGTGTTATAGTTTCTTTGTTTTTCACCTATCCTAATTATCAATAAATTAAAATTATTTTTTCCCCACTCAAATGTGCACTGACCATGATTGAAACTGGTGACCAATATCCCCATCTGTATCTCAACCTACAAGTTTTTCCATCTTAATTTCTCCCCTTGTCCAGTTAAAGACAGTGAAGTAGCAGTTGGGTGGGCATCTGGCAGCCACCAATGTCAACCCACCACAGGGGCTGAACAGCAAAGCTGCTCTGTAGTCAGTAAAGACAATATTAATTGCAGTAAAGTACACTGCAATGTATACAGAAAATTTTTTCCCCTTAGCTCGGGGAGGAATAAGATAAGATAGCAAACTAGTTTACTTGACCATAAAGCAATTCCAGCTCAGCTCCTGAGGGCAAACTCTTGAAGCTGTTTTTTATTGCTGTTTAAAAAAAAAAAAAATAAATAAAATTAAACTCCCACAGCAAACCATCAAAAATACATTTTAAAAAAGAATGCTCTACACACAATACAAATGTATTACAGTACTGCACACCATCACTCATAAATCATTTGATTCTAACAATGAATTAAACATTTTTTCTTGTATCAATCCATTGCCAAAATGAAGTATCTCAGAAGGAAAATATATCTCGCATTGTCAGCAGTATTTTGTTTTCTCTTTCAATAGCAAAATCAATAGTTACTTGGTTAAAACAAGCACTTTTTCCCCTTTAGTCACTGATACATTACTCAGAATCAAAAACACCTAGCACTATGCGTTAAAGTTGGAACACCAAACTGACCGATTCTTTTCAAGAACTTTCTCAAGAACATTTGACCATATTAAAGACTACTATATTAAACTGCATCAAGATTAACCAAACACACAAGAAGGTATACTGCAATTGATTTAATCCTGTCTAAGTATTAGCACTTGCAGTTCTGGCTGCTAACATTCACTTGTATAATCAGTTCTGTCCACAGGTCAAGACCAAAAAGGATAAAACACTCACTTCCATTTGATTTGCCAGTACATTTACTGCTAGCTTACTACAGCAGAATACACTATCAGCAAATCATAATTTGATACTGAAGTTAATCAGCAATATTTTCTCTCATTTTTATTAAACTGAGAAATTAGCTTGATCATTGTGGGAAACCACATATATTCAAGACTAGTATACAAAAAGTTGAGGCATGTCACCACAAGAAAGTTATTTGTGTAACCCACACTTGGAATCTTTTTTTTAAAGCTACTGGAGTTACTGCTTGTAGATTAGATAAGGAATGCCCCCATGAGGTTTCATGGCAACAGATAAAAGATTGAGGGTGAGACATCAGGTGACAGCATTTTCTGCCTTTCTTTTACGCAGTGCTAAGAATCTCAAATTATCATCAGCTAGTTGAAATTTAAAGAATTAGTAAAAAAATATTTGTTAAAAAAATACAAATGAAAGATTTAAATTACAGAAAATAAAAGGACAAAGATGCTATTTAGTTATACAAATTAGTTTCCAACTAGCCAATTCCAAGTTTACATTTATTTCAGCAACTAAAATGAACATAATCTTGAAAATGGTATGTGCCTGAAAGAAATTTGACAAAATCTGAGTAGGGACTATACAGATGAGAGAAAAAAAGCATAACTTCAGAGGGGATCTGTTATTCTGCTTTCAGAATAACTCTCTGCTACCTTAAAAGAAGTAGTCAAAATAAATATTTTTCCTTATATATGAAAATACTTAGGTCACACAAGCCAAGAAAATATTGAATTTACTATAGCTGAGCAGGGAGCAAAAGTTAATTTCAATGATATGCAGAGTGTTTCATGAATTGCTTTTAAACTGTTTTGCATTACAAGGTATTAAATCAGCTAAGAACCTTTTAAAATAATCTGAAGCTTAAAACGACCGAGCTATGCAATTCAAGCAGGCAAAAAGCATAACTGAGAGAAAAAGAAGTGATAATGTAATGGATTTAGCCAACTGAATCTGCTGGCTCCATGTTACCAGCTCAGGAAGATGCCCTCTTTCAACCCAAAGTAGGCAGTCCTAAAGCCTTGCTGTTGTGGGACACCCCACAGATGCACTGGGCTGGAAACAGTAACCAGTACTAGATGGGGACAGGCAGGGACAAGATGTGCCTGGACATCACACACTATTTCTTTTAAAAGTTAGCCTTTTAGCTAAACAACTTGATGCATTCCTCCTTTTAGCCCATTTACCAGAACAATGTGAAATACGTGATCTTCAACATGGTCACAGTTCACTTACCTGCCCAACCTTCTTTTACATACCAAGCATACAACTCAACACTGCATTTCTACACAGCTCTAAGTTAGTGTATCTCAAGCCCTCATTTCAAGTTTATCAGACCCAGGACAGTTAAGCAAGCCTGAACAATGTTTTTTCTCAATTGAGTGAGCTATTCCGTAACTGCAGTACAAAATCCACACTGTATGGATATTCAGCCAGACAGATACAGCCACCCTGCTTTCCTCTGCACAAGCGATACTAAACGCTCCTTTAGCTGTCGAACATCAGAGAAAGCTTTTGGCGCACATTGTTGTACGCCAGATTTGATCTGGGCAGACACAGGGGAAAGCTGTTGACAGTCACCCTGCACAGCACAGAAGTCAGCTACCACATTTCCAAATTTCTGAGAAGAATTCTTGAACCGTTTGTTCAGTGCTTTTCTGAACACTTGGACAGAAATTCACCTCACCATGTAACAAGTGTCAGAGTACAAGGCGTCTCCTTCCCTTGTGGCCCAAGTGCCCTCCTCCACCCGGTGGAAGGATCAGCAGAGGAGTTACTGCAATTCACTCTCAGCTACTTACTAAGTGAAGATTAGAGCACACTCCACCCAGACGCCACACAAATTAGGTCACATAGCAGACCATACTGCTGCCAATTTCTGCTCTATTCATCAGGGAACAGGGTAGGAAGCATATGGAACTCTCCAGTTAAGGGTCAGAACATTTTAGTGAAAACAAAAGTGAACCAGCAGCAGATTATTCATCGCCCAGGGGGAACAGAGTTTCTCCATACAGCAGAAGTGAGTCACGGGCACCACTCTGTCCAACACAATACAGAGGGGCAAGGACTGCACCCAGCACCAAAACACCACCTTACAGTTTACAAAAGGGGCTTTTACTATAAAACAACAGAAAAATACTTTCTAGCTTCTCAGTAGCTATGTGCCTTTAATAGTTTAATATATGTATATAGGAAGAGTTGAAAAATAAAACAAATAAAATAAAACCAACCCAACAGTCCTTCAGAGACTGAAAATCAGTTCACGTGAAGACCCAAACAGCAATTATGTTCTTACTATGTAATCTATTCTTATACAATGTCCTTACTATGTAATCTGTTCCTATGCATATCATCTACACCTATGCTATATTTCATAACATATCCTTTATCACCTGCTTCCAAAAGGAAATATACTATTTTCATGTGTTTAAATGTCAGAGTTGTTTCAAATCAAACAGATTTGAGGTCCAGCACAGCTCTACTAAGCAAGCTAACCAACCTAAGGCTTAGAGCAACATGAATAATTTATTAAGTATCTTCACAATTGTAACAGCATGTGGTCTCACAATTAAGTCATTTCAAGCTGCTATCAGTGCATATATCTTGTGGGAACAGAGATAATTCCTTCCCACCTGAAAGGAAGCTTTTCATTTGTAGGATAGTGCTCCTGGGATTTCCAAAGGGCAGCTATGAGAGCAAGAACGGAGATCCAAGTGGTAACAGAAGACAAGTACAGTTTCCTAAGTTTCCAGAATTTCAAATACTCTCAAACTATCCGTTTGCAAAATGAAGGGGGGGGGGGGAAGGTACAACACCAAAACATTCCTTTTAATCACAGGGTCACAGGGCTAGGCACTAACAGCAGTTCTTTCAAGCAGTAAAATTTAAATTGATCTCTCTTGCCTCTGGTGAGAACTGCACTAATAAAAAAAATGTAATGGCACATTATTAAGATGTTAACAGAGATTATTCAGTTACTGCAGAGTGCTTTACTGGCTTCAGGAATTGACATTTTACAGAAGCAATGGCATGGGGCAACCCCTTTCAGAAGGTCTCACAGAGCTGCTATCTTTTTTCTGCCTCCTTAATACAGGATAAACAAACCTACCCTCAAATGACAGGATGACATCCATCTGCGTAATGAAGCGGGGGGGGGGGGAATTGAAAAACAAATCATCACATCAAATATTGCTACACTAGGAGAGTATATGTGTGTATACATAAATACAAAATAGCCCAAAAAGGTTTCCCTGAAGAGTTTCATAAGTTTTCATGGGGAAATATAAATTATCTCACAAGACATGAAACAGCAATACACCCATTTGTTTGAAAGGGTAAAGTATAAGACCTCTTCTTTTTTTCCTTCCCTCCCAGATAAAGAGCCAGCTTTGGTTCCAGTTTGGCACCAGACAGCTTACTGGTGTCACCATGCTCCCAGCACCTATCTTGAGAGCTTAAAAGGCTGCTAACAGAGATTAGACATTTCTAAAGGAGGATATCCATCTGTTCTTTAATATGTTTCAAACCATAAAGCAGTCTCTGACTTAAACATGCTCACATTGTTTAGTATTCAGATGACAGAAGAGTCTTAGCCATTTTGGCTTCGCCCAAACTAAATCAGTTACATTCACACACACTCCACCCCCCATTATCCCTTACATTAATATTTTAAAAGTTTCACAACTGATGTGTTCACCAGTTAATTGTATGACTGGTTGTAACACTTGTCTCAAGTTTATGCCTCTCCTAAACATTCAATGATAAAAGAAGAAAGGAAAAAAATTCAAGAAATAGTTCTAAAAAGCTTACACAAAAAATACAAACAGAGCCAGAACAATCATTTACCCTAAACAAAGGTCCAGGCTAAAAACTCCTACTTCTAACTTTCCAAGGGTGATGCACTGCAGCTGTACCTCACTGGCAGATTGAATACATGTAGATTTTAAAGAACTCTGACCTGTAACTTAGTGAGCTCTCCATAATCAGTCAAAAGCAACTCCACTCACATTACTGAGTCTTCTTAACATTTTTGTCAGTTTTTGCAGAGATTGGACTGAGCCAGAAAGGAAAAGTTTCTACTCTCTGCTAAATTGGCATGTATCCAAATCCACCTCATTGTTCTAGAAGCAAACATACGTGAGATCAGAGTCCCAGCCCATCCTTTTATTCTAAAGTTAGCCATTACACTGCTGCATCTCAAGAGGATGTGTTTGCCTTTCTAAAAACCCATACTCAGACTCTAGCTTTGTACCCAAAAATCATATCAAAAGCCCATTCAAATGGACACATCTCTCTATCGATCAGCAGGTTCCACACTGATGAAGTTCTGACATCAAGCTACAATGCAATTAGCTCCTATCTGTCAGTTACTGCATCTAAGCAGCATATTCACAGGTACTAGAAATCCTCAAAATGCATTTTCCATGTCAATTTACACTCTTTGGCCCTGGTCACAAAACAGAATAATTGACCCATGGTATTTCAATTGAAATGGGTAGGAAAGCATGACAGCAAGAAAATGAAAAAGAAATATCCCAGTTTCTTCTGCAAAGCACCCTTCCCCAAAACACTTTGTCTAAATTACAAAAAAAAATCTTGCTCCCTGGAGATACCTCCAAAGTTGTGATTAGGGAGAAAATGTGAGGGGTGAAGGCGCTGCTTCAAATATGGACATTCAGAACACCCAGAACACACAGTAAGCAGAACTGTAGAGAACCAAAAGAAAACTCAATAGTGGGATCATCATAATTTAATGCCTAGTTTAAGAAAACTGGGGGCATTAAAACTTTCAGACAGAACAGCAACAAAAGTTGGACCACGACAAAATTAACAAGTTACAGGTGAAAAGGAAGCCTCTGACACAAGCATTACCACCTTTGGCTGCAGGTGTGACACAGCCAGGGCTAGCACAGCACTTGAAATGGAGCAACGCCACAGAAAACAGCCTTTCCCTGAACTATTTCCTGCCATGCTTTCCACAACCTACTCCTGTTAGAGTTAGTAAATTTGAACACAGTTAAGAAAAGCAGCTTGCATCAGGTGTAGAAGATAAAAACAGACACACATGGCTGAATCTTGGCATCCACCAGTCTCGAAAACATAGATAAACATGCACTCACCCAGCAGAGAGTAACAGGTCTGCCTGTCAGTGTCCTGAGGCACAGCAACCTTGTACTTATTCCACATGACTTTTTTGGCTGTTTGAATGCTCATGATCAAGCTCACTCTTTGAAAAACAGGAAAGTGAAGATGCAGAGGAAGTACACGCTAGTACTCACACAAGAACTGCATGCTGGGATTCAAGGGGGAGGGAAGCACTGGTTTTCCTCAGAGGGTTCGATACATTTAGCCACATGAGGACTGATAAAACCATTCAGGAAACAAACCTTTTAAAACACTGCATGTTAAAATATAACAGAGGTCAAGCTAATTGAGATTTGGGTTGGTTTGCTTTTTGGTGTGGTTTTTTGTTTGTTTTGTTAAATTTAAAAAAAAAAAAAACCACCAGATACACTGAATTGCTACTCCTTATGAAGACAGGACACTCCAGCTTTCAAAGCATCAGCAAGTTAAAAATCTATGTACAGAAAACAGGAAAAAGTGACAATTCTCCTTTTCTGTTCAAGTCAGCTGTTTAAACAACATACATTTAAAATCACAAATATTTTTATCATTTACTTTGCAGAAAGCTTACAGTATAGCCATAACATTTTTTTCCATCTATTCCATAGAATATGAAACCTGAACAACTCTGCAAGGTGGCCCTACATCTTTTAATGGCTTTTACAAAGAACACAACAAAACCTTTAACATAAGATTTCAGCATAAAAGGAAATTCTACAAATACACCTCCATGGCAAAAATCACAAACCGTCGTTGGGCATGTCTTTTTCACTGTGCAGTAATTGCAAACAAGACCAGCCACAGCCAGAAAAGCAGAAGGTTAATGCAAGACTATGACAGCAGAGTTATATTTCGAGTGGGCCATTAAACAATATTTACCACCAATACAGAAAGTAAATTCAGACCCTCAGCCTTCTCATCCTGTTGCAAACTTTATACCTGAATTGAGAGGGCTCAGAATTCTGTAGTTATGGAAGATGTGCAATTCCATATTACAAGCTTTAAGATACCAAACTGTTCCAAATTTCAGTCACGAAAAAGCAATGCATGAGGAGTCAAACCGCAACACAGAAGTAAAGGCATTGAGACCAGAGAGGAGCTGTAAGCAGGAGAACTGGTTTCAAAAAGAGAAAGACAGATGTCACTTGATTTGTCCATCTCATTGTATTATGCTACCAGAGAAGTCTTCTAATACAGCTCATATCTTTTCATAAATGTTTTGTTGGGACAGTTTACTGAGTCACTAGACAGCCACTACTGGGGGTGGGGAAAGATCAAGCTAACTTCTCTCTCTCTCTTTTTTTTTTTAATTTTTATTTCATTTTACTGGAGGCAGGATTTGGTTACTTTGTGGGTTGGGTTTTTTCCCAGATTTAAGGATTCCTCTAAGTCAGAGCCTGAAATATGAAGACAAAAGGAGTTTTGTTTCTGTGAATAAAGAAAACCATACATTCAGAGGACAAAATCAAACATTTGTATCCAAATATTTCTGTGGGCTACTCAAACAAGTGCAAGGGTGAACAGCAATAAAGTTTTAAAGCTAGGATTCCTATTTTGGAAACAAACAATCATGATGTGTTTTTGCCATAGCAAATACAAATATAAACCTTAGTGCACCAAACACTTCACAAGCAAACTAAAAAGATCTAGCAAACTCTACCAAACATATGATGACAACTAGCAGGCAGCCATGCACAGACACCAGAAGTCATACCAACAACACCTGAACCTCCTTTTCTTAGGTCTTGACAAGATTGATTTGGAGTCCGTAAGAGCCTTCCTGTTGTTTCAATACCTCACCTTGGTCCCTGACACTCCAAACTAAGGCCCACGCACAAATGAATTTAGACTCTCTTCATCAGACACTTGCCAAGACTGAAGGACACATATAGATTTCAGAAGTTAGCTGCTTTATAACAACACTTTTGTGTTTCCAAGTCCTCAATAAAGAAAGGATTTGTAGTCATGGAGAGCAGTTAGAGAAACACCAGTTTCCATGAGCCTCCATCAGTCTTCAACATGAACACACTAGGCTGAGGGAAATCACTCATTCACAAGAGAGCTTCTGGGGAGCCTCAGCTCTTAAGCTCTACCATCAGCAACTACATCATGTACATGAGAGAAACCACTTTTACCTACTGGGAAGTGTTACTTAGAAAATCCATCACTTCGTTAAGATTATCCACTAAGAATATTTAATAACTTAAAGGAGGTGGTTGTTTTTAATTTAAACATAGTGCATCTCTCATCCAAATGGATATAGAATTGTTAACATTAGTTTCATGTCAGAATCTGTCTGCAAAGAAGTCAGCTTTAGGAAAGAAGGAATATTTATTTAAGCTAAATTTTTAAAGTGAAGCTATGGTCTCTGCCAAAATGTGAAGTGCTGGGTGTGAAATCTGTGTATAAACCACAAGAGCTGATATTCAAGTGAGATACAGAACCTTTGGGGGAAAGTAATCTTTGAAGAAGACAAAAGAAGATTTTTCTTTTTCCTTTTTTAAACAAACTCAAGAGTTCAATATATTAGCACTCTACCTATAAACCACTTCATTCATTAGAAGATGTTCCTATTCCTACTACTACTGAATTCAACAGGCCATTTATTTAGCAGCTGACTGGAGCATGTGTTCCCTTTTATTCACTCTGGTGTTGACAGCAGTAATCAAATTTTGTACATACCACTGCCCCTATTATAGTTCAACAGCAGCTGGCTGGCTGCCTAGTCTTCTTATCCTCATGTAAGATAAAAAAGACCAGGCAAACAGACCAGATGAAACTACAGTGGGAAGACAGAAGTGGAGTGAAGCCTAAGCAGAAGTCTAGTCAGTAGACATGACAGAGGTTTATGCTTGTCCACATATTACAAGGCATGGAAAAGAACAAGGCTAGCCTCAATGCAGGAAAAAGTAACAGTTTTTGGAAGGACTGGAACTTAGATGGCAACTCAGTCCTTATAGAAGGGAAGTTCTGAATGCCACACCTTATACTTGAAACACTACCCATCAATATCTCAGCTCACAGCATTGAACAGGAAAGTGGGGGGAAAACACAACATAGAGGTGAGGGAAAAGGCAAAAAGTGGTGGGGAAAAAAAAAACAACAAAGAAAAACCAGAGAACTGCATCTGTTCATTTGGAGGTGAGCTCATAAATACTTTGGAACACTTCTCTATCGCAGCCCCCACATGTATGAAGTCAGCGCTGGGTTTAAAGTAAAATTAAAGTTCACAGAGGCAAACAACAATGGGAGTGGAGGGCAACATCCTTTAATTATAAAAGTCCTCTGTACACAGGGTAGTCTAGAATGAGATTGGTTTCCATTTCTTCTTTGCCTTCTGGGAACTTTCCAAGAGCCTTGAATGCTTCGACTCTGAGAAGAGGAAACTGGCTTCTTTTTCACAGCCTCCTTCTTCCAGCTTAGTTTCAAGCAGCCCCTAGTTAACTCTGTTCTGAACTTCCAATCTTCCAAACAAGTACGTGGAGAATGACTTGTTTTATAGAGGACGAAAAAACCACCAACCCTTAGGATTTCTTATGGGAGCAGAACAAGGAGATAGAGTTCTTCTGTCACCTTCTTTTTCCATCACATGCACGCAAAGAACATTTTTTTCCCTTTGCTGGCCTGACAGACATGTTTTGAATCAACACACCACACAAGTGGTACTGGAACATGTCCAGAGAAGGGCCATGAGGATGATCAGAGGGCTGGAGCACCTCTCCTATGAGGACAGACTGAGGGTCTATTCAGGCTGGAGAAGAGAAGGCTCTGAGGAGACTTAATTGTGGCCTTCCAGTATCTGAAGGGAGCCTATAAGAAAGCTAGGGAAGGACTTTCTAGGGTGTCAGGTAGTGATAGGACTAGGGGGAATGGAGCAAAACTAGAAGTGAGTAGATTCAGATTGGATGTTAGGAAGAAGTTCTTCACCATAAGGCTGGTGAGACACTGGAACAGGTTGCCCAGGGAGGTGGTAGAAGCCCCATCCCTGGAGGTTTTTAAGGCCAGGCTGGATGTGACTCTCAGCAACCTGATCTAGTGTGAGGGGTCTCTGCCCATGGCACCTCCAGGAAACCAACAGCAACTTCAGTTCTAAGAATTTCCATTGAAACCTCCATCAGCATAAAGCATTCTCCTGAAAAGGGCATTAGCAGTACAGTAACCGCCCTGGTACTGCAGAAAAAGAACAGTTTTGAGTATGGCAGATGTTGGAGCACTACAGTACAGATAACACCCAGACACACTCTCAGTGCTCACACAGGCAGTTCCAACTCCAAACCCTTCCAGTACGCAGAAACACTTCAGTCATGATGCACTTGACACATATCATTCTGGTAAAACAGCATATCTGTAGCTGCTCTAAATAACCAACTGACTCATCCTGCAAAAGAAATAACATCAGCAACTGCAGAGAACAAATTGTGACATCTTTCAAGCCACCACAATTTTAATTACACTTTTTCAAAGTCTCTCCTGGGGAGGATGGGGGGGCATTGAGTAGAGAGAAGGATGTGTGGAGCACACTATTCTGGTTTCTTCCAGAAGTGTTGTCTACATTATGATTGTACCTATGAAACCCAAATGACATGACCAGCAGCCTCCTTTCAAAAAAATGCCCTAGGCCACCTGTTTCCAGCAGGCCAGAAGAGTGACATCAGATCCATAGGAGATGTAGGAGTCTTCTGCATTTTGTTTCTCTTTTAAGAGCCTGAGCCCATCTTCTGAAACAAGGTTCATGCCCATGAATGAGGACATTTAGAAAACAAACCCAAATCAATCTAGGGTAGATGCATATGCATAAATGGCTTCATAATCCCATGCTTCTGTGCTGAGCCATAATGCCTTTTCCAGCAGAAACCCTGCTCTGGGCCCCAGGCAGCAGCATGGAAGCCCAAGCACAGGAGAGGAACAATCTCTTCTGCCACCCTGACCCCTCCCAAGCTTCCATCCTGGTGGTTTACACTTCTCAAAAATCACTTGCCCTAGAAACAGTCATTGCCCTGCTGCAGTGAGACAGACAGGGGAGCCTGGGCTCAGCTCAGAAGCCAAGTGGCTTGACTGCTGCTGGTAGGCAACCCCACCCAGGACAGGGCACTGCCCTTAGCATACTCTGCATCATCAGGAACTGCTGGGGGGAGGAAAAACAACACAACTCTGCCTTCAAAACACATCTCACTCCACTGCCCTCCACGTACCAGGCTTCAATCCAGAGCTTGGGGAGCAATGACTTAGGCAAGCACATGCATAACAACTTACTTGTACCTTTTCCTGCCACTCATCTTGTAAAAAAAAAAAAAATTTAAAAAAAAAAAAAATCAGTTTGTGCCTCCAAGAAAAGAAATAACTGAAAGCTTCCTTCTGAATTGCACAGAGATTTTTTCCCTTAGAAAGTATCTTCTGACACATTCTTCTCAAACCAGAAGACGTAGGTGGGAGGAATGAGAAACTTATAGGATTTCATTCTCAACTGCATCTATGTAGGTCAATTTATTTTTGAGCACACTTCTATAGGTATCCATTCTAGCTTATGTCAGCTAGTGTACTTCTGCAAACAAACTCGGGTGAGGTACACCACAGAACAATGCAGAACACTCCAAAGACATATGTCAATACATCAAATACTCAGAGCCCTATAGGAGACATCTGCAGGGAAGGACTCTCTTCCTCCTCCTCCCAGCCCACCAGCTACAGCAGCAAAGTACTAACCACCTTCTAATTTTAGGTACCACAAAATGGTACCTAGCCACTCCCTATACACATGTATACACACATGCTATATATACACACACTCACAGATCTTACTAAGCTGACAGAAGCAGCCAATCCTCCCATCTCTCCTTGTGCAGACCAAGCAGGGTCACACAGAGGCATAAGGGTTGGCCTCGGGATGGGCAGAGGGGATGGACAGTGCACAAAGAAGCCTGGAAAGCAGCTCTAGTCCATGGCCCTCCACCTGCCAAAGATTCAGGTCTTCACTGAGAATGCCTGCATCACACCTAGTGCTGCAACCATGACCTTCATGCTGAAAGCTAAAACCCTCACCTGCTACCACTGGAGGAGAAGGAGGGGAAATAATCACAGTTAAATTTATCACAGGCACATCAGCAGTGGTGCAGTCAGCAATGTCCAAGGCATTAGTACCTAGCAAAGTGCCAACAACTGCAGCTTCAAACACCTAGAAGTTTGCTTTCCTATTCAATGGCCAGCAATGATGCATGGATGATCAGAGAGCACCCGCTAAGATATTAAATCTTCAGCTCTACTATTTAGAACACACTCTTTGTGTACTGCCACTGAGCTGCACAACTATGCATATTTATTAAAAGTAGTTTTTAAATTAGCATCATATTTCTCCCACCCAGTCTACTTCTCTTGCCATGTAGCTTATTCATTCTTTTCCAAAACAAAAAGGCACAGAGGACAAAGGGAGAGATAGCACTGTGCAGATCTCCTCTGCCTTCTGCAGGAGCTGTTAATAAAGTCCTTTGGGCTTCCAATAGTCACCATGCTGGGGATGTGGAGTTTTGCTCATCAGGAAAAGAGGGATCTGCAGAAAGCCTGAAATTCTCTCCATTCCTTTCTTGAACAGCAAGAATAGTGTAGAGAGCCACTTAAGCTAAGTAATCTTGTTTCCTAGTCCAGAAAGCTAGAGGTCAGTAAGAAACTGCCAGAGATATCCTAAAAGTAAATAAATAAATATGTAACCAATAATAAATAAATAAAACCAGAAATTCCGTTCCTTATGTTTATATAGCTGGCTGCAGGCAGCTTCAGGAGTGCCTTCCTGCAAGCAGCTTCTTGTCCACTAGCACATTTTGACAAACATTGATGAGAAGTTCGACTCATTTGTGCTGACTGAAGTCTTTTAAGACTAAATACAGCAATTGGAGAGAAAGGACAGAGTTACACATCCAGCACAAGTGTATCTCCAGTTAAACTCTCCATTCCCCAAACAATATAACTATCTCCTGCCAAGGACCCAAGACAGGCAACCCCTTTCCAAAACAGCAGTGCTATTATGGGAATTTAAAAAATAAAAAGCTCCACACCAAACACCAACAACAACAATCAACCAACCAACACATGCAACACGCCTATGCAGCCCAGCACAGGAAGGCTGTGCTAGAAATGCAGGACCCAGTACAGAGCCCGAGCGATGCATCCAGCCCAGGCTCCTGATGCTGCACCACAGCCCTTGGGGACCATGAACTGCCTGGCCTGGTGAGAGCAGGTGCTGCATCACTCCTGCAGAGTATGTCAGAGGCACACCTCAATGTTTTTGAAACTGCAGAAAACCCATCTTAAAATTACCCACTCTGCTGCCACAGAACAAGGTTTTACTTCCATGAAAGACCCTGCTATCAAAAGAAATAAAAAAGCTCAGTGCTCTTTAAAGCCTCCAACTGTGCACTTACTATACCTCTTGCTATTTTGTCCTAACAATTAAATTGCACTCAGTGTTAAGCTGACACACTAGTTCAGAGCCTTTAGCCACTGATCTCCTTTTAACAGCTACAAACTGCAAATCATTGTGAGTGCGCTTAAAGCTGCCAGGAATGCAACAAGGCCGGAGAGTGTATTTCAATAGATAATCCAATATCAGACATTTTGGTAGGTGTAACACTCTACAAAGACTGCAATACAGAGACTAAATAAATAAATAAATAAATAAAAACTGAAAGAAGAAGCTATTTACTAAAGAAGTACATCATTAAAACTATTGTTAAAATTGATGGCCTTTCCCCCTCCCTCACAGAAGATAAAGTGAGGTAAAACAATGTCCTTTGCTAAATACTGAATCTACCTGAAAAATAACTGATTATTAAACTAGTTTGAAGTAGAGTTCAGTTCAGAGCTCCATTGAACATCAGCTACAGCAACACAATGCCTCCACACCACACTGCCTGCTAGGAATAGGAGCCAGATAAGAACAAAAAGAAACAAAACAAACAGCAGCAACCTGCTTGCTTAGGGCCACAGGAACAGAATTAAATGTCTCAAAGGAAGGGCTCTTCAATTTAGTACAGCATTTCTGTGTTTCAAAATGACTAGGGAATAAGAGCATGGAAAAAAGACAAAGCACATGGCACAACAGAATTGTTACATAGAGAAGAGATCCACAGAACTGAACACCAAAAATCCCAAACCCACCTAAATGTAACTGTACACACACAGTCCTAAGCCAATATCTGAGAACAGTGAAAAGAGATGTGCACATCCTTTCCCAAATAAAGCACCTTATCTCAAGCCACCTTCCCTAAGCAGGTGGCTAGGGACCAAAGTGCCTAAGTACTCAAGCAGAGGCTAGAGACCAGCGCAGTCAATACATCAGCTGAAGAGGTTACATAATAGCTGGGTCAGCAGGTACGGCACTCAACTCCACACTAGCTAAGAAAACCTCACATGAGCCGCCACTGTGTACCATCAGCTGAATCATGGTAGAAACATGACTAGGAAGCAGCAAGCAACTATGAGGCAGTAACTGACTCAATTTCGCAAGCCAGCACAAGGTTACACGTTTACATCCTAGCTTGTTTTCAAGAATTTTTCAGCAAGCTTTCTATGGATATTCTTTGCAGGCTTCTGTCTGGTCAAATCGAAAACACTGGGCTCAGTTAATTAAGCTCAAGCGTGCAGAGGAGTAATTACCAAAGCTCCACTGGACAGAAGGATTGCATTCTTTTCTTCTTCAAATGCCACCACCCACTAAGATACCATAATAAAACTCCCAGAAAACTTCTAAGCAAAGCCAGCGCACACAGTACAGAAGTTAGCCTACAATCACACAGTACCCATCCCAAAACCTCCACCTTACACATCTCAAAGTACACTGATGAACTCTGACATTGCTGCCACTACCAGTATGGCTTTTGTCACCAACATAACTGAGTGTTAGTCGAATGTGACAGTAGAGATACAGGCCATAGGAAGTTCCAAGAAGTCTTCCTGTGCGAGGTTGACTGGCAAATTTCACATTGACGAGACAGAAAAATGACAATTTCTGCTTCACTCTAACTGCAATGCAACACACGCAGCGCAGCATTGCCACATAAAGATTTAATGCCAACAACATATGTTTACTAGATTATGTTAAAGCCAACTGAGGGTTAAAAATAGATGCAAACACTATACTAACAACATTGTTGGTCACCTTACTGAAGCATCACAATTTAAACCTGAAGTGGGAGCAGGTGGACAGTCTCGTTCAGCCTGAGCAGCAGCCTATCTGCTACTCATCATAGCCTCATTTTGTATTATCAGTTATCAAGCCATCTGACATTTACCATAACAATCTTACAACAGGCTCAAAAAAAAAAAAAAAAAGAAAAAATCAATCACATTACTTTTACAACAACCTTTTAAAAGCTGAAGCTTTTATATTCAAGGGCAAAGAGGCAAATTCTTAAGCATCTTATCCCTCCCCTGGTCGACTAAAAAATTACTGTTCTGATGTATTTAAAACATATGTATATAGCTAGTACAGGTGTATGTAGTGTAAGTAACTTTTCTTCAAAGTTTTTACACCAAAGTGGATAGACTGATTCTGGAACACCATGCTATACCCTGTGTGTTTAGGGCCCTAGCTTCATTCAGCAGATGGACTTTTATAATGCCACAACCTCCCTAGCACACAAAGCAAAGCATTCCCAACCGCACAAAGTTTGCCAGTCTGTTCCTCACTTTGTTTCACTGTTCCCACTGCTCTGCTTCCTTTTGCTGCTGCTACCAAGCACTAAGTTTCCTCACAGGGTTATTTTCACACTAGGTTAACTTCATTCTTGAGCAGCAACATGGTGCTACTGAGAAGCATGCCTCATTTTTCTCTGCAAGCCTGCCAACACATACAGGCAAAAGCCACTTAACTCATAAAGCTAATACTGTGTCAAGTTATAGTAAGCTTGTTTAGAGGTATACTTTTAAAAAAAGTTTTTATAGGTTGGTAAAACTCCAATAAAAATAATGTGAGAGAAGAACAACAACAAAACACTGTTGTACAAGTTGTACAGCAACTGTAAATTCACCCAAATAGAAGCGTGGATGCCTCCAGGCTCTTTGTTACTCTTCCCTCAGCTTGCCCTAGATTTAAACAGCTCTCTGCAACATCTACACTCAGACATCAGATTGTATTCACTAGCAATAATTTATTATCTAACTGTAATATTCCCACAGACTGTCACGTAAATGTTTCTATGAATGACATAATACAAAGCTCACTGCTGCTTTATTTTTTCATTTCTTTGGGGGTTTGGTGGTTGGTTTGTTTTGGTTTTTTACCTTCCATCATGTTACAGTTAATCCTTTTTGTTTGTTTCCTTTAGTCTGCTTATAGGTACTTTTGTTTGATTTTAAGACCACTGAGCTATTACACATTCCACTCCCCATAACAAAGCCTGTCTCAAAAACAATCACTTTCTAATCCCAAACATACCTCAAATCAGCCACAGAAAAAAGTCAAGCTCCCACTACATATTATCTTCATAACTATGTTAGGAGCAAAAAGGAGAACCTCATGATAAAGACCTTTACAGCTGAGACTGCAAAATAAGCAAGGCAACTTAGGAGAAGAGCAGCAAAGTTCAGAAACAGAACTTCATACAGGTGCAATTAAATTATGTGAGATGCCACTTAACATAAAAACCAGTAACATTTTTTACCATTGGGAAAACTTTTGCTACTGAGTGCATGCAATGTCCTGGGTCATTGACAAGTAACTCCAGTGTAGATACAGCCAAAAAAAGCACACGGAGTCAAGAAGCTGCATTACCAAGATTTTAGAAAATCTACTTTGACCGTAAATACTTCACATCCAATTAACTGCTCTCAGCTCTGCTGCTTTCCACCACCTCTCTCCCCACTTGCCTCCATGTACTCGATTACTCCTCCTGTAAACAAGAATTTCACTATTGTTAAGGAACAAAAAAATCAGCTCTCAAAGTCAAGTCACAAGACAGTTCACTCAGACTGACACAAAGTTTCTGGCTAAGTCCAGCTCAGCCACAGAGAACTTTGCTGGCTCCATCTGACCAACAAGCCCAGAGAAGTGCCCAGGCCCAGTCACAGCCCTCACTGCCTCTCCCGAGTAGTGGGTGGAATTGCTTCAGCATATTTCAAACTGTATTTTTGTGTTTGATAGAGAAGGAATAGGACAGTACAAGGGTATTTGTCCAGCTGCAGGGAACAAGAGCTTTCTAACTACTACAGGAACTGTCAGTGCTCTTCTCAGTTACTATTTTGATAATTCATTCAACTCCCCACACCCCCAATGGTTCCAGCCAAAAACACCAAGGACACGAATAATGTAGTTGCTTTGCCACTGTTTCAGAAAACCAGCTTCAATAACGGCCTACTTCCAAACTAAAACCATTGCTCCAACCAGGAAGCAAGCAGATCACAGAGCTTATTTGTATGTCTTTCCCTCCCCTGAGTCCCAGCTTACTTATACGTGTTCTCCTCCCCTAAATCCAACCTTCTGTACAGAAGAGCCAAGATATTTATAATTTGGGAGGATAGAAGGCATGGTCAAGTTCTGCCACTGCTGGGGAGCAAGAAGATTCAGACAGGGATCATCAATCCCGTGCTTGGCTTGGAAGGTGAAAATTAAGGAGCACTTAGAATTTAGTTCAGTGCTTACAGAAATTATACAGGGCTCCTGTGGGAATCAGAAGTTTCACAGCCTCAATCAAGCTTTTTTCTGAAGGGGAAAAAAAGTCAAACTTCATACTTAGCCTTCATAGCTAATACTACTATAAAAATAAGAAAGTTTTCATCTCATTCCCTTCAACAGCTCTACTGGAAAATTTCCTGTTCCAGCATGCTGGCAATATTCTGTAAGCATAGCCAGCTACAACAGGCTTTCTTCATTATTTGTAGAACATTTAATAGATATTTAATTCCACTCTAAGGACTGCTTCTCCGGCTGAGTTAGCTGTGGATTCTTTTGTGTGTGGGGGAACCTTCCTTCTCCACCACACTAAGGGAAGGGAAAAAAAAGGGGGGAACCCTTAACATACATACTAGGATAATGTTAGAAAGGCTTGGTAAACATTTTAAGTACAAAACAGGATTCTCATCCACAACAGCTTCATAGAAATGCAGCACAAGTGTTACAGAACTGTCAACCTGAACAGAAGTTCTCCAAAGTTCTTCTGCAATAAGCCAAGTGTTTTAACATAGCCTAGGTTAGAAAACATGCATTGCCAAGACCCCCTTCATCAAAAGATTTTCTAGACAGCATCACTATAATATCCAAGCATCTTCCAACTAAGCTCTGCAGAGAGTTCAGCCCTCTCAAGTTGGTGTCTCCTTCCTTTCTGGCACTGGAAAGAACAAACTTCACAAACAGCAGCAAAGGATAGCTAAGGAAGGAGGGAGAGGGAGCAATCACCACACAAATACAACCCTTGTGTCTAAACACAAAATCCATTACCAAAATGGAAGCTAGGCAAACTAGGAAAACAGTGAGTCTCATGCTTGCATTAATTTGTTGCCAAACCTCTGACTAGGATTTATGAAAATGCATACAGGAAATGGAAAAAGGGAAATCCTAAAACAATTATATCATCTAAAAAGCTGGGCAAATGGTGAATGTAGTGAAAACAGAAACCACAAGGAAGCCTTTAAGCATCATATATATGGCATTCTAAGTTTTGATTTAACAAAGCCATGCTCAGAGGAGCAAGCCAAGCAGAGAACTGCAGAACCCTCCTCAACTGGGCGGGGAGCTCTTGCTGAGAGCAAAACTAAGATTTTCCGTCAACTTCATGAAATCATCACTGTGTGCTCATTCAGTTGAGCACTTCAAATGACACTCAGTCATATACACAAGTAAGAAAGTACACAGACAAATGAGGAGAAAAACTTACAGAAGAGCAGAAAAATATAGCTAGCCATTTCCAAATTCAGACTCTGACCACGAGAAGAGACGGTGTATCTTGGACCAAATAGATAAACAATTACCAGCTTTTCTCTCACAGAATTGGAAGGAAGCAGTGAATCTATACACGTCTCCAGAGTCCAGATGCCAATGTCCAGGCATTGCATATATAACAGAGAAATTAACAGGTATCAGAAAATGCAGAGACTCATAAGAAACCTTGGAAATTAACCTTACCAAGCATGCAGAGTTGCTGAACTCAAGACATACAATTAGTGGGAAGTGTTTGAGATTGCTTTTCATTTGAGATATCAAAGCCAGCCAGGAGCAGGAAGTGGACTGGGGGGTGAAGGGTAAGCAGAAAAGAGGTGGCAATAAATATTATCCCATGGGGGTTTGTTTGTGATGCACTTCCTTGTCTGTATCTACTATGTGAAGTCTCCGACCGCATGAAACTAGCATTCAGGAGCAAGAACATCCTTTGTCTGCCACTTCTGTTTTGAATCTCTCTCACCCCTTATGAGCTTTATTCTAGATGACTGAAGATTTACCTTTAGATCAATTCTGGTATTGTCTTTTTAAAGTAAGTGAATAAGCAAGAATACATAGTCTCCACATGACACTTTCATTTTGGAGGGAAATATTCCAGTTACAAGCTAGAAATCTACCTTTCATGTCTAAGGTAAGCTTGGGGAGGAGAAAAATCAAAGGATTTTAGGGCAGCATACAGCAATTCTTACTCCAAATTTCAGATGGTTTAACAGCAACAAACAAAACAAAAAATTACAAATGGCTACATTTCTATTAATTGTTATCGTTCAAGGTTTCCAATACACATCTCCTATATCCCCAGGACCTAGGAGCTCCCCACACAGTCTGGATGTGACAAGGAGGCAAACCCGTACCCTAAAAGTGGTCTAGCTGCATTAATGATGCACTCCCAAGAGCTTTAATCAAGCAACACATGCACTTGTTGGCAGTTGCCTCCCAGTCACTCTTGCCAGCTGGACACAACTGAGGCTGTAAGTGGAAAAGTTAACTCCGCCACCAACTGGTACATAGGGCAGTGGTTCGGGACAGGCTGCAAGAACTGCCACTCCAGCACATGAAGGTAGATGCACAGACACGTGCTTTAGTACCAGCTGAGGATTCACTATCCCAAACAACCAACTGGAAACACCTCACTGAAGATAGTTTAGATATCTTAGATATACTACTGTCTAATTATTCTGAACTTCAAAGGGCTGCTTCATTTCTCAGGAATGTCACCATTTCCAAATGAAAGTCCCAGAAAGCATATATGTACATACATAGAACTGTATGTACACAAGCATACATATCTAACATATACCTCTGTCTCTTATCTTTAAGCATACACAACAAAGAAAACATAACTCCACTGCATCTTGTTCCACCTCTTAAGAAAACAAAATACACTGCCTTGTTTTGTGGGTGTGCTTTTGTACATCAGGAAGAAATATCCAAGTTAATGATGTGCAATTACATTTCTATTTACTTTACCACTTATTTTATGAGGGGAAGCAGTAGGAACAGGAGCATTTTTTTCAATGCTGTTCCTTGAAGGCTGAAACTCATGAAACATTTTTTTTTTTTAAACCAGTCTTTTCTGCCCTGGATATCTCTCAGCACCATTCCCCAACTGCTACAGTAATTTCAGTATGAGTACAACCCATAACCTCGCTTATCCTGGACTAACATATTTAGTATTTGGTATTTTATTTGAGCCATTTCTGCCACTTAGCAGAAATCTTGCTACCTCCCTCAGCTAGTCACAGGTAACAGCTATCTACCCAGTTACCAGTTATAACAAAAAACAAGTTATGGGAATGTATGAATCTTTGAAAGCTCTACCTTCTTTCAGTGTTGAAGGCATTAGTCCACATCTGCAGTGAGAAAACAGAGAACGGAGCAGGAAGTCAGGGTAAGCTTTTTGTTTGTGTTCATTTACGATTTGCTTGTTTTCTTAAAGAAGACTAGGCTATAGTGCTAAAGATCAAGGCTGACCTTCCTGGATGTTCTCGATATTTCCCCTGATAAAGTCATAGATTTGAGTTATGGATAACCTGAATGTTACAGGCATTTGTCAAGCCCAATCATTGGTGACAATCAATAGTGCAAAAGAGAGCCAAAGACAGTTTTCCCTTCTGATTGAGAGGAAATTTTTTAAAAGAAAAAAGGAAAATCAAATCACTATTCTGCAGTGTAAGCAGGCTTCATCCTTAACAAATAAATACATTTATAAGCTACCACTGTGATACAGTGACCCTAAATTGCAACTATAGCACAGAGAGGTCTTTGGCACTTCATATTTCAGCTGTTAGGATGCACTGACTGAAAAAGAAAATAAGAAAAATATTAAACCTTTGAAATATAGAGGTCATTCACTGAAGGAGCCCAAGACACAGGACTCGAGACTGGTAACAGGAAAATGAACTACTGCAAGCAGTTGGCTCTACTGATAGATTGCACCCAAGTGAAATAGGGATGTTTTTGACGCGATTCAATGGTCCCAGAAATTCCACCAACTGGAACCAAGCTCAGGAAAACTAAACAAATGGAAAGTTACAGCTGCTTCTTTACTCTTACCATCTCTCAGCAGAAATAACTGAAGAAATCACAAGGAGGTGAGGGGGTGGACAACAAAGCAGTAGAAGGATGGAAGAACACTACACTCAAGGGTGGGAGGAAAAATAGCCATACTAAAATCCAGTACCTAGATTTAACTACAAAACAAATCAAGGTGATTCTTAAGTAATAAAGTGGATACAAATTCATTAGCAGATAGTTTAAATGCACTACAAGCACACACCTTCTACCAGCCTGTTCCATCACCTGCTAGACAACTGCTTACTAAACACTTCATATGTTATGTTGCCCGATTTTTTTTTTTTTTCAGCCATTGTGTTTTTATACTAAGTCAAAAGAGACTTCTAAGGCATTTCAAGCATTTCCACCCACTCCCCATATTTATGCATCAACACTGATTCTCATGAGCTAGAAAGCCTGCCACAAAGTCATCTCTTGGAGTTAAATTTTAACAGACCACGTTATATTTGCATAGGTCTGGTTAATGAAGAAATGACTGACAGTGGGTACAGTATCCTAACCTTCTGTCATGAATTTTAATTGCCTACAGATGGTTAAGCTTAGCCCTACCTTTCCACTTGAAAAGATGTGCATGGTTAATTTCTCCCTCAACCTTACCTAACACAGCTGATGCTTAATTGAGCCCATTGTGATGCCCACTAGTTACTTGCCATGCATCCTGCAATAGGTGATGTGGAGCAGTGTGTCAGGTGTGAAACACACAGGGTAGCCAAGGTGAGTGCTAAGCTGAAATTATTCTGCCCTTCCACAGTTCAAGAATTTGACCTGGCAATGCCACAGCTACTGTAAATCAAGTAATTTCTAACAGCCAGCCTCTGTTGTTCTGACTTTTATGATCTCAACCGCTCTTCTACATTTGTCAAAACTTTATTCTTCAAAGTGAAATATTCTTCATCCCCTACACCCTGGCAGGTTATCACAGGAGAACAAGGCCATTCTAATAGGCAAGTCAGGTCAGAAAAATCAAGGAAAAGGAAGCGAACACTCTTCAAATGCATCCATGGAACAACAAATTCCACTTCAAGTGGAAAGCGAGGAAATGTCTTTCTACAGCACATTAATTCCAATAACCCAGAACAGACCAACAGACTTATTAAAGCTGAGGTCAACTTGCAATTTATGAAAAATCTTTAATAAAGTCTATAAAATAGAAGTACTTGAATTTCAGTAAAACATCAATACCCACTGCAGTAGGCACAAAGCTCTTCCCTGTATAAGCAGTTTTTAAAACAAAGGTCTGATCAAATAAATGATAATCCATAACACAAGATGCCTTTGCAGAATCACACATAACCAGATTCAACACCTGACTTCCTAGTTCAGCAAATTTTATATGTGTTTTTCACTTGGGGTTTTCTTGTGTGTTTTGGTGAAGGGTTATTTGGTTTTGGCTTTTTGGGGGCTTGACTTTGTTTCTTTGGTGGGGTTTGTGGTTTTGTTTTTTGGGGGGTTTTGGTTGGTTGGTTTGGTTTTGGGGTTTTTTAACATGCTTTTTACAAAGAAACCACTAACTGCATGAAGCAGTTAGCAAGATCCTGATTTTTCTGCCATGCCTCCTGTAACTATGATGTTAATCTGCCATTAAAATACTCAAAAATATTCTTGAGTAACTGCCATAAAGAGAACACTCTTCTGTAGCTACACAACCACAACCATGCTTAGTTCACTGCACTAACACTCTGCCCTGCAATTTTAAATGCAAAAATTTCTCCTGAAAATTCAACAATGTTCCACTAAGATGGGGGGGAGGGGAAGATGCTGGCCACCCCTGGTGACTTTTATCCCTTGCTATTTAGCTGCCTAGAATAAAGCAGGAGCCAGACAATTTTGCTTGCTGACAGAGCATAAAGCTCCCTTTGACTGCTGCTTCCACATTTCCAACACTCTAACAACAGACCTGAAAAATTTATGTGAGGATGAATTTCTATATGAATAGTTGCAAGGAGACAGAAAGGCACACACCCTATACTTCCAAGAATCCCTCACACTGACAAGAACACCAAAAGATCATCATGAGAGTTTAAGAAGCAACATCCCAACTAAGCAGGAAAGGTAAGCAAGGCTAAACATAGCCATCCACATCTTCCACAGCTGATGACCAGGTCAAGCAGTACGCACACATCAGCCAAAGTTAGTTTGTGAATGGATAGGCCTGTTTAACATTAGAGTCTGGGAGACAGGAGTAGGCATCAAGGGGAAGCGTGGGGGAAGAAAAAAGAAAGATCAGATGCCGTTTTATTTACATTTTTCATCTGTTGTCAAGAGGCACATCTTGTCATTTTCAAAATTAAAAAACAAAGAACTCAAGGCCAAGGTGATACTTTGCACCATTACTTCACTTAGATTTACATTAGATAAACATAGTTTCCTTGAGGATGTCATTTTAAATGCATTTTTTCTTGCACACACATTCTTACTTGAATAGGAAACTAAATTAATCTTTTTCAAAATTAAGTATGTGGTTAGTTTATTTTACAGAAGGCAATCTGAATTTGACTTCAAGCTTTCTTTTACTTAAAGCTGACAGGACTTGATTAACTAGTTTTGCTTATTATGAAAGAAAGTCAAATTATAATCATTGGACCAGTTCTTCATAAGTTTGTAGCAAAAAAAACCCAAACACCTCAACTTGTATTAATACACCACCCCTCAGTACCGAGATATAATTAAACCTGCTCGTTCCTACTTTGCACTGGAACAGCAGTAGAGCAGCAGGTTACCTATTCACGCTACCACCATTTAAATAAGTTATTATTTGTAATGAGCTGGGTGATTCTGGAGGAGGTGAGCTGGCTGACCCACCCCAGCTGTACTCTTGTCAAGGGAAAAAGGGAAAAAGGGGGAAAAAGGGAAAAAGGGAAAAAGGGAAAAAAAAAAAGGGAAAAAGGGAAAAAGGGAAAAAGGGAAAAAGGGAAAAAGGGAAAAAGGGAAAAAGGGAAAAAGGGAAAAAGGGAAAAAGGGAAAAAGGGAAAAAGGGAAAAAGGGAAAAAGGAAAAAGGGAAAAAGGGAAAAAGGGAAAAAGGGAAAAAGGGAAAAAGGGAAAAAGGGAAAAAAGGGAAAAAGGGAAAAGGAAAAATCTCAAGACTGGTAAGGGAAGAATTCTACATACAACAAAAACTTGATCTTGTCTTCCTTAATCAGGATACTCAAAGGATCCCTTATTCAAAAAATAGTAACTTAACCATAAATCATCTCTTGTTTCTGTTTATTGCATTAAATGAACACTTATGTCAAAAAAATAATTCTGCAAAATAGTTGAGTTATAAAACCTCTGTTCACCTTACACAGAAGGGGCAAACTCTGCTACGCTAATTCTCACTGCAGTTAGATTTCAATATTTGCCAGAGTTTTGATCAAGGCTTTTGTGATACCTTGCACATTCCAAACTCTAACAGAGCTCAATTTATTAATCCAAAAAGGAATAAAATAAACGGGGGGGGGGGAATTAATATTCTTTATTAAGTAGGTCACAATACAGACACATAGCAGACCAAAAGATAAGTCCCACACAATTCAAATACATCATTTTTCCCCCCCACATACACCGCACTGCATCCCAGATCCAGACCAAAATTCACCCCAGCCAGTACAGCTTCTCACCAAGATCAAACATAATTAATTCAATTGCTTTTTAAAAGACTTCCAGAAACATTAGTTATCATAATTACAATTCATCTACTCTGTCAGCTGATAACCTTCTGGCTCGCTAAATTCTGTAGAGCCAAGAATGTATTACTTCCTTTTCTTCATTGTACTGTAGATGAGAGTTGAGCCCCAAATGCCTACAGCCTCTTCACATTTTTTTGGCAGCACAAGAGGTTCTTACTAGGAGAGCAAGTTAAGGTCCTTTTTGAGTGCTACAATAGTATGAAAGAAGTCTTATTGCAAGTGAGAATACCAGGCAGACGTTCTATCTCATGAGGAACAAATCCCCTTTTTCTGCCTTCTTCCCTCAAAAAAAAAAAAAACACACCACACAATTGTGAGAATTTTGTTATAAATGAGAAAAATGTCAGTTTCGTGCCCATAAGAACCCAAATCTTTAGGATAGATTTTTCAGACTCTAAGAAACAAATATAAAAGGCTACAATTTGTTTCACAATTTCTATCCTCCCATACCCACAAAAATTACACAAAATACTTCCATAACTAAGTTGCACTAGTCCTAGGCCACATAAATTTGTTTCAGATGACCACTATGGCACATTATCTTTCAATACAGCAATACATCAGGAGAACTCAGTCTTCAACCTTGTCTTTCTTTCCCCAAGCAACAAAAATGCACATTTCATTTTCATGTATTTTTATTATATGGGAACACAAGTATACGTCCCCAGTACAAGCTAAAGCCTGTAATAAAAGGTGGTGAAATCTAGGGTGGAAAACAAATCAGCAAAACATTTCTAAGCAGTCTTCATTTCTCTCAGACCATTTAACTGAACATTAATATAGCCATAGTCCATTTTCACCTCCTGGCTAACGGTATCTCCTCTAACCCAGCTTCCCCTGCCCAATACCAGCAGGGCAATGATGTAGAGGAAACAAAATATCAGACCTTTCAAGGCAACAAATGGCAACAAATTCAAAGCTTTCTTTTTTTATTTTATTTTTCCCCTGTCCAAATCACACGAGATCCAAAGTCTCTAGGCAAGAATGCAATTAATCAGCCAACATGCCAGTTCCAGTGGCAGGATTTGCAGTGGATCCCATGTTCCCCAACAGGCTGTTCAACAGATTTGGACTAGTTCAAAGAGGACTTCACTGTCAACCACAGATTTAATCCTGAAACTAAATTTAAACCCTTAAAATAAGGCTACTGAATCCTTTAAGAACGAATACAACACCCTAAGACCTCTTCAATATTGTATTGGAAAGAGACAAGAGTAAAAGCAAACTTTACATGTCTACAACAGGTCAGAGTTTCTGCAACCCTTCAGTGCTTTGATGGCAGTCTTCTCAGTGCTAAAGGGACCCTGTCCACTTAATATACAAAGAAACCACTACATCATGTGATGTTTTACCCAGAATACCACAAATACATATGCACTGAATTATGTTCTTTATAAAGCCATAAACTATGTGATCCACCAGGTATTACATAGTACTCTTCCTCTTCTAATTCAGTTCCTGTTGAAGAAAGTTTATTCTGCCTCAAAAGTGGGCATTACATGCTAGAGTGATCCCTGACCTAACCCAGTAACCCCTAACCTAGGTGTAGTATCAAATGAACCAGTGACAGCTTCAAGAGCAACACTTGGTGCCATGGTCTAGTCATAGGGTCTGGATGATCTTTGAGGTCTCTTCCAACCTTGGCGATACTGTGATACTCTGTGATACTAAAGTAGCTGCAAGAAGAAGGAGCACTGCAATGTGAAAGTGCCCTTTACCACACCTACATTCTTCTGCAGGGCAGGTACCTTCCTCAGCCACACTCACTGACATGACACACATGATTCCTAGGGAATTCAGGAGCCCCAAATTACAGCAACCTCACTCAGGAAGTCACCAAGAATCAGACCTTAACCACACAAACCACAGCATGCCTTACATTCATTTATATGGTGAAGTCAATCACTTGAATGCGAAGCAGAGATCATAAAGCTAGGAGGCATTTGACTAAGATAACGCTGCATAATGCAACTAAGGAGAACACCTGCCACCTCAGTGCCAGAACACTACCATGCCCAAGCTAACACACTTAGATGTGTAATTGTGTGATGCTACAAAGTGCTGGGTTCTACACATTGGCCACAGCAACCCCATGCAGTGCTACAGGCTAGGGTCAGAGTGGCTGGAGGGCAGCCAGGCAGAGAGGGACCTGGCAGTACTGGTTGAGAGTAGGCTGAACATGAGCCAGCACTGTGCCCAGGTGGCTAAGAAGGCCAAGGGCATCCTGGCCTGTATCAGGAATAGTGTGGCCAGCAGGAGCAGGGAAGTCCTTCTGCCCCTGTACTCAGCACTGGTCAGAGCACACCTTGAGTACTGTGCCCAGTTCTGGGCCCCTCAATTCAAGAAAGATGTTGAATTGCTGGAACATGTCCAGAGAAGGGCAACAAAGTTGGTGAGGGGTTTGGAGCACAAGCCCCATGAGGAGAGGCTGAAGATGCTGGGGTTGCTTAGCCTGGAGAAGAGGAGGCTCAGGGGAGACCTCATTGCTCTCTACAACTACCTGAAGGGAGGTTGTAGCCAGGTGGGGGCTGGTCTCTTCTCCCAGGCAACCAGCACCAGAACAAGAGAATTAGAATAGAATAGAATTACCAAGGTTGGAAGAGACCTTGAAGATCATCGAGTCCAACCTGTAACCACAACCTCACAACTAGACCATGGCACCAAGTGCCACATCCAGTCCCCTCTTGAACACCTCCAGGGACGGAGACTCAACCACCTCCCCGGGCAGCCCATTCCAATGACAAATCACTCTCTCGGTGAAGAACTTTCTCCTCACCTCGAGCCTAAACTTCCCCTGGTGCAGCTTGAGACTGTGTCCCCTTGTTCTGGTGCTGGTTGCTAGGGAGAAGAGGCCAACCCCCTCCTGGCTACAACCACCTTTCAGGTAGTTGTAGAGAGCAATGAGGTCGCCCCTGAGCCTCCTCTTTTCCAGGCTAAACAGCCCCAGCTCCCTCAGCCTCTCCTCATAGGGCTTGTGCTCAAGGCCTCTCACCAGCCTTGTTGCCCTTCTCTGGACACGTTCAAGTGTCTCAATGTCCTTCTTAAACTGAGGGGCCCAGAACTGGACACAGTACTCAAGGTGCGGCCTAACCAAAGCAGAGTACAGGGGCACAATGACCTCCCTGCTCCTGCTGGCCATACTATTCCTAATGCAGGCCAGGATGCGGTTGGCCCTCTTGGCTGCCTGGGCACACTGCTGGCTCATGTTCAGCTTCCCATCAACCAGCACCCCCAGGTCCCTCTCTGCCTGGCTGCTCTCCAGCCACTCTGACCCCAGCCTGTAGCGCTGCCTGGGGTTGTTGTGGCCAATGTGCAGAACCCGGCACTTGGATGTGTTCAATCTCATGCCATTGGACTCTGCCCATCTGTCCAGCCTGTCGAGGTCCCTCTGCAAAGCCTCTCTGCCCTCCAGCAGATCAACTCCTGCCCCCAGCTTGGTGTCATCTGCAAATTTACTGATGATGGACTCAATGCCCTCATCCAGATCATCAATAAAGATGTTGAAAAGCATGGGGCCCAGCACGGAGGACACAGTCTCAAGCTGTGCCAGGGCAGGTTTAGGCTGGATGTTAGGAAGAACTTCTTCACAGAAAGAGTGATTTGCCATTGGAATGGGCTGCCCAGGGAGGTGGTGGAGTCACCATCACTGGAGGTGTTTAGTAAGAGACTGGATGGGGCACTTGGTGCCATGGTTTAGTTGATTAAATAGTGATGGATGACAGGTTGGACTCGATGATCTCAAAGATCTTTTCCAACCTGGTCAATTCTATTCTATTCTATCACAGCTAAGTGCCCGCTGACAGCATCAGACAAATTGAGGAATAGCTCTCCAAATATATCCTCCATGTTTTGTCCAGGCAAACTCAATTTCCTGTCAAAAGGATCCTTCCTTATCTATGTGGTGACATAATTCCTCTCTATATTCCCCTCTAAGCTCCTCTTCTTTCTAACCATCTCAATTATTTGGACTCTGACATCAACAAAATTCAGGATCATTCTCTCATCTCAGTTAAACAACTACAGTAATGAAATCTTACTCCTGCAGTGCTTTGGAAAAAACAAACAAACAAAAAGAAACAAGCCACACGAAATAAAACACATAGACAACCCACCACCAAAACCAACGATCAGAACTCTTCCTGTGACAGGCCAGCCACCTCTGCAGCACAATAACACAATGTCTCTTTCAACATAACATTACCTTTCTTCCAACCATCAAGAGTAGTGGTAGCCAGATGGTTTTCAAAACCAACAACAGAAGGGCTTGCTTTGGCTATTTTTTGGGGGAAAGGAGAGCAATGATTCTCTTCTCTTTTCTTTATTAATGACCTTACAATGTCTTTATTCCCAGGAAAAAATATTGAGGTTCACTGGAAATCTGCTCCTCAGCTTAGAGAATCATCTTTCAGCACCAAGTTTTGATACTGATGCCTCAGCATCATCTTCAGCAGACGGACAAGTTTCCAAATTCCTTTTTTTTTTTTTTTTTTTTTTGGTCTTCAGCTGTAGACATGATCATCAAGCAGGACATCTCTAATGCAGAAATGCATTCAAGCACTCTCTCTCCCAACATGTGCTGGAGTTTGACTGACTTAGTACTAAAAATGCCCTCAGTGCTCTCTGGTCCCTCATGCTCTTCCTGGCACATGTTCTCTCTGTGTGACATGTCAAGAATGGGCCACATCTTGCTCTATGCTGCTGCTAGGTGCTTAAGTTAATGCTCAGTGGTTTGAATCCTTTGAAAATCAGAAATGGCATTTCAAGAGTGACTAATTGGCTCCAGTTACAAAGCAATTTCAGGAAAGATCGGCACCACCCCAAATCCCTCTCCAATTACAGCTGTGTTTTGGAAGAAATGACCTCTGCAAGTCGTTCACTGTGCTGGACAGATGTGGACCTGGGCATGGCAGGGGAACAGTGCTGTGCAGACTTCAGCTGGCAGAGAGGACCAGCATCTTCCTCCAGACATGCACTATTTCTCCAGCAGCATCCCTGTAAACAGCTTGGCAGCTTCAGCATCAAACTGTAGCTGTTCACCTAAGCTTTGAGGAAAACGCCTTAAAACGTCTGGGGCCTTTGTGGACAGCTACTACAACTTCCCCTGCTCAGCTGCTCTGGTAGCATTAGGCCCTTGAGTTTCTCATTGGTAGTTACTACCCTCAGCTAATTTTCCACTAAGTCTTCTCTGTACAAATATTCATACAGGTATCTCTGTAAACAGCCTTGTCTTAACCAGTTTGCTTCTGTGAAGATGATCTAGAACAGCTTCTAAATCCTGGAGGAATACTTTCCCCCCCTCCCTCTATATCCCTTCCAGGTCAAGGAGGTGAAGCCAGGGATGCAGAGTTCATCAGGAAAAAAGTATTATGACATTTTACAACAGTTTCATGAAGTTTCTAGACTGTCTCACCAAACTGCCTTCTGTTCACAGCACAGTGGAGATGCTGCATGAAAAACAGGAGTAGGGGGTCCCCAGCTGTCAGCGCACAGCCCCACCACACACTGGGACACATCCCAGGGCAGGGGACAGAGCTGCCACATTCATCATTCCACCCTTCCCTCATACCAGGATAACAGCAGGAAGGAAAAAATCCTCTCCAGCTCTTTTCCTCTTTCCCCAAAATGTTGTGCAGCACACTGAGGCAGTCACTGCAGTCTTCCTCCAACTGAAAGAAAAGCCATGAATCTGAACAAGACTGAAACAAGACAGAGGAAGAACAGAGTGTGCACACACCAAAAACGGGGGAGGGGGGAAGACAAAAAGAGCGAGCAATGGCTGGGAAAAACAGAAATATGCTTTTCAAAGAACAAAGTTTAGAGGTTTTTAGATTATTTTGGGTAGTAACTGCATAACATGTTTAGAAATTATTATACTTGGATTTGAACGGGACATCTATTTTTAAATATTATTAATTCAGTCACAAGTTATCCCCAGAGACAAGACAAATTAGAATAAATCAATGCCACAAACAAAGTTGTCCTGGTTGTAAATTAGCCTAGTTATCCATTACATATTGTCATTATGTTTTATATGGATCTGTGGTTTGTATGTGCCACAACATCTTCCTTCTGTCAAATAGACTACATCTCATTAGACTCAAGATCACACATTTTAACTCCAGATACATCAAAGCATCTTCTTTCAATCCCAAATTTTGCCATCCCAACCAGGTGTATATAGAGAAAAAAAAAGTTGATACAATCAGGTAAAGATTCTGTTACCGTATTTTATGCTTATGACATGGAGGCTCAAATTGATTAGTATTAATATCCCAGTCTCACAACTGACCAGAATTAGTGCTAACAGGAGATGAACAGAGCGTTTGCTTCTGTCCAGCATGTGGTCTTCCAGTTTGGTCCTTCTGCTCTAAGGGCTGTTTAGTTTATACTGCATGCCACATGAAAACAGCACTTGTTATCACCAAGACTGTCATACTTGGTGCCTCAGACAGCCCAGACCACAGGACCTCACCTGTCACACTGCACTCCAGGCATTAACTTCACTGCTTCTCTGAGTGCAAATGACTCTCAAACTAGCAACCAAGGGCTAACTGGCCCTCAAAAGCAACCAGTTTTGTGAGACAAGCTACTGTTCTTTCCTCAGATTGCACCCTTCCCTTTAGAGACACGAAAAAAGTGTAAGTGAATTAAATTTCTTTTCTTTAGAACAACATGCAAAGAGCTCTGTTACACTGCAAGCATGTCAAGTGCCTCACTCAAAATTAACTGTTCTTTTAAAACTAGAGAAAATCTGGAGATCTTCAATTTAGAAGAAGGGGGGGGGGGAAGGGGGAAGGGTTAGTTTTGTTTGTTTTGGGGTTTGGGATATTTTTGTCATCTGAGACTATTTTTAACTATCAAAACAGGTGATTCTCTCCCTGCATTTCCTTCATGGAGATGAACACACCCAATACTGTTAGTCATTATGTATGCAAAGTAAGTACTGTCCTTAAACGATGATGAAATATTTAACACTGGCTGCTGAGAGGAGGAGGTTATTTACCACATAGAGACAGAAAACCCGCTTCAGCAGATTACATGGAGAGGAGATGGCCTCAAAGAACTTAGGAAATTTGGAAAGATTTGGAAAGACAACTATCCTTCATTAACTAGAACAGAAATTTCCCCTTTTAAAAACAAACATGAGCAATGAAACAATTCATGTGGAATTTGTTAATCTCAAGTTTCCCATGTTTTAGAAACCACTTCATTACAGGCTAAATGAAAACCTTTCTAAATAGCTACTTCAGATTAAAAAAAAAAAAAAAAACAACCACACCAAAAAAACCACACCACCTTGGTTGTTCTCAGCTCCACGCCTCACTTCCCTAAAGAGTGCACATAAAGACCCCAAGAAGTCAGTCCTGAGACCTCGTACCAGGTCCTCACGCTCTATTCTGTCATGCATACACGGTTGTGCAAGAAAGATGCAAACAGCACACTAGTCCTCTTGTCATTAAAAGGCATTTTTCCAAACTCTCAAGAGGTATCATTCAAAGAGAGGCTCTGCTGGAGGATTGAGAAATAACAGATACCCCTGCAGGTGATGCGGCAAACACTTCTGTCTTGACTGATCTAGTCTTCATCAGATCAGAAGGGATCAAGAACAGCATCTATGTGCAAACGCACTGCAAACTGATGCCATCAGTTTCCCAATACCCATAAACAGATGAAAAAGTTTTCCCACTAGCGGTATAATGCACCTGAGCATTCAAAGTCCTTGCTAGAGCTGCAGTATATCTGTTAAAACTGCATCTCTACTCAATGTGGGTTTTTTTTAAACATCACTTTTCATTTGGAAGAAAGGAAAAAGGAAATAAGTATCTGGATAGGCAATATGGCAGAACATCAGGTGAGAAACCCAGCATCTAGAGATGCTGTGAAAGACCTCATTAAAATTACAGATACCAGAGGCAGCTTTCAGTCTCCTTTCCTTTCATAGTGTTTTCTATGTAATCAAGAAAGAACTTTTTGTTAACATTCAGAGAGCAAATCATAAACTTTCAATAGCCTTAAAAAAACCACAACAAGCAAACAAAAAAAAAAACCCACAAGCAACCACACACAAGTACCACCCACACAATGGGGTGACATTTATGAGAATGAGCACAACCCTGTTTACAATCCCATTTGCACTCTTCCTTCATTTTGCTTTTGTTCAGCTTTGGACATTCTGGTTCTTCAGTTCAGAACAAACCATTAATACAACAGTGAATCTTTGACTCGTCCTATCAAAACAGCAAGACATGGCTTTAATAAATTCTCAATGTCCAATGAAACCAGAACAATGGTTTTGGAGGGGTTTGGGGTGGCAATTTGAACATTTCAGTGTCTTTCTGCCCCAAATTATCTCAACATTCAAACAATAATGCTCAACTTGCAGAGGGTATTGGGGGGAGGAAGGGAAGTCTCTTGAGGCATCCAGGCAACAGTCAAGAGGTAAGAGCACAGAGTCCGAAGGATGCAACAGGGTTCATGGCCCACAGCCAGCTAGGAACCTGCAGCAGCCTGAATCATTTGCTCACCTCCTCAATGTGCCAGGGAGAAACAGCAGCCTCCCCTGCAAGTACCTGGGCACTGCAGGAGTCTGACACCCTGCCAAACAAGACTGTTCCTCTGCATAGATCATAAAGTATGTAAATGTACTTTTGAATAAAAGAAATGTGTTACATTAAAAATATCAGTAACAAATAATTTTTAAAGCTGAAGTTCAGTAAATCAAACCAGAAAGCTAGAAATTAGACACTACACTTAGGTCCAAGAGAGAAATTCCTGAGTACAGAGGAAAAGCATTCAGAACAGAAAGATTATGTGTCACTGTCCCAGAGAAAGCAAAATTATATTCAGAGGAACACTACCAAACTTTCAGCTTCCACAAAGTCTTTCCTCAAGAAAGGGGCATGGCATTAACACAATGTGTTCCTGTGAGTTTCCATGAGAAGCCTCATCCAAGAACAAGATGTACACGTAGAAACCAGACAGAGCGAGCAATGAACTCTCTCTGGAAATGATTTATGCTGACCGTAGATGTTGATCATTGTTAAGCTGTAACAGAAATAAAAGGCTAGAGAGAGAATAGAAAAGTACTGGTCTGTTGTCCTTTAAATATTACTTTATTTATTCTCTTCTTTAATACAATCATATTTTGTAAGTATTAACAAAATAAAATTAGAATAACCAAAAGGCTTTATTCTATTCCCAGCACAGTCCTACAGAATGTTCAAGTAAACCTCCTCCGTTGGTCAGTCATGCACAGACTACTCTTCCTTGCTCATCCAGGATAGTGTGGTAAATAAATAACAACAAAAAAGCTAGCAAACTTAGCCATCAGACCAATTTTCTCTGATCAATAATTCCTAACATAACATTTTAGGAGCACATTCCACCTTTGGTCCTCTGCCACGATCTAAATTAGGAGGGAGCAAAAACCACATTTGATGGTAGGCAATAAAAGCAGAGTACAAAGGAACTAAAGTTATTTATTAAATGAATTAAACAGACCCATCAAAGTGTGTTCTTTCACGGCTTAAGAGCATGTTTCTCCATAGCTAAATGCATAAACCAGTGACTGTCCTTGTGTGTTTGTCTAATTCCTCTACAAAATCTCTCGTGAGTTTTTGGACAGTGGGTCTTCCTGATTTTCCACAACGTGAGGGCAAAAGGCATTGAAGTCCAGAAAGGACCTTCATTACCATTCCTTATACGTATAAGCAAAATAACCTTAAGAATACTTACTTAATCTCTGTCATGTAGCCATATCCTCTCCTACCAGCATAAATCCACTGTTTTTGACATAGAACTTGGTCTTCTGCAAGAACACACAGCCACCCTATCTTCACCAGCTAAAGACCTGGCAGCTCTTCATCACTTCTTCCACACCCAGCAGGAGATCCCCACACCTAAGAAGGGGCTAGCCTGCTAGAGAATGCTTCTCTGGCACAGGAGCTGCCTCATCACAAGAGAAACTACCAAGGAAGGTAGGCAACATCAACATGTTTAAGGCATCTGTCCCATGCACTCAAAAGATTAAAAATTTGCATTTTTAGATACGCATTTAAAAGTACACAAATCACCCCCCTGTACTGAGCATTGGTGAGGCCACACCTCAAGTACTGTGTTCAGTTCTGGGCTCCTCACTATAGGAAGGATACTGAGATGTAGGAGCGTGTCCAGAGAAAAGCAATGAGGCTCATGGTCTACAAGTAGCATCTGAGGGAGCTGGGGTGGTTCAGTCTAGTGAAAAGGCTGAGGGGGAGACCTTATTGCTCTCTACAGCTACCTGAAGGGAGGTTAGAGCAAGGAGGGGCTGGCCTGGCCTCTTCTCCTTAATGACAAGCGACAGGACTAGATGAAATGGATGCAAGCTGTGCCAGGGCAGATTTAGGCTGGATATTAGGAAATACTTCCTCACCGAGAGGATTATCAAACACGGTCTGCCCAGGGCAGTGATGGAGTCACCATCCCTGCAGGTGTTCAAGCGGAACATGCACCTGGCACTTAGGGACATGGCTTAGCATTAACCCTTCAGTACTAGGTCAAAGGTTGCACTGGGTGATATTTGAGGTCTCTTCCAACCAGATGTACTCTGTGATTCACAAGAAGATCTGTAGATGGGTCTCCATTAACAGCCAGCCTCTCCTGCTTATCTGTGATTCACATCCAGAGCTGTCCAGACAGTCACAGGGAAGACATAGCCCCATAACATACCCAGACAGACTCAACCCTTCCCTCCACAGAAGGAACTGTGACTGCCTGCACCCTACCTGTTACAGGTGACCATCTTCCAGCAGCCTCCCCACTGACCACCTGAGCTGAGCCCAGCCCCAGCAGGCACCATTCATGACCAGTGACTCTGTACCAGCAGCAGAACGCTGGTCCCACAGATAAATGGCTACAAAGTATAACTGCAAGAAGTTTGCATTCAGTTTTATTATATTTTTGGCCCTACTCAGGGCTGAGTCCAACTCAGGTCAAGTAATCAGTTTTATTTTTTTACTTTCTCCAAAGGCAGTGTGAGGTAGCATGGATGTCCTTTCAAAGAAAAGTCCCAAAGATGTCATACCCTTATAAATAAATGGCAGTCTCTGCCTCCTCCTTCTTAATGTCAGATGTTTTGCTGACTTTGCAGCTGTGTATATTTACAAGTCAGTAGTTTCTTCCTTCATTCCCAAAACTATGGCTTGCATCAGAGCCAAATCACTCTTCTGTCAAACTCACAGGTGCCAAAAGGCTCTTCTGTGTTTCCTTAGCCTGTTATTTTGTTGCTACCTTTAAAACTCCCAGCTTTCTTCTGAGAATACACTGTCACTTTCTGAAATTACACCTCGGGTTGCTTCCCCATTTTGTTCCAGAAACACACTGAGGGAGGGAAGGAAAAAATAAAATAGACTTCTGACAAAGTACAGAGCACTAGAACTTATTCTTTCACCAAGACAATAAAAAGTCAGACAATGTCGCTCCTCCCTCCCACCTTGTGCTGTTTAAACCCTGTTATTCGTTCTTCAGACTATTATTAAGGCAGCCAAACAAATGCAGTTCTCCCCAGCTTCATGCCAGAAGCATCTCAGCTCCCAGGATGGGTGAGAACAGCTGCACTCTTCTAATTGTGCCTTTTCCTTTGAAGGAAGGATGCCATACAACACATGAAAAACAGATCATGCAGGCTCCAAGCACAGCGATCCATGCTGCTACCTGGCAGCAGAGAAGCGATACTGTCCTGAAGCAACATGAGCTCAGAACAAGTCCCCATGCTCTTCCCCTTGCCCTTCCACACCTACACTGATATTCCAGTCCATCTCCCCACGAACTCACATTCAAAAGACATTAATCACAATGCTGCCCTACTCTTCCTGGCTCACAAGTCAGCCTCAACACACACACCAAGAACAAGTGATTCTGCTAGGACTCAAGATGAGGAAGAAAATCAAGAGCAGTTACTTAAATGTTAGCAATTAGCTTTTTGCTAAGATGCCCAATGCAATGAACTTTGACAATTTCTCTACACATAAAAATATTTTCATGATATTGTATGAGAGTCCTTCTTTTTCCCTTAGACCTGACAGGAGAAGGGTGGATAAAGCCTCACAGTACTGCTGGGGGTGAGCCAGTTACTTCACATTGCTTCTGGTCTGCCCTTCCCCTAGGCACCTTCTCCATAGGATCCCCATTGGTGGGGTGTCATAGACTGTTTTTCTCTACCCTGACTTTTAGACCTTTTTGGAAACTCTTAACACACAGCACACAGTGCCTCACATAGCAGCTCTTGACCAGGGTCATTTCCTGACAGAGCACACACACACACACACATCAATGGGCTGCTTTAAAGGTTTAGGTTTTTATATTGGGTTTGAAGGGTTTTTTTGGGTTGTTTTCCTTTTTTTCCTACCAAAGAGCCCCGATTTCTATTCCAAGGCAAAATCGTGCTTCAAACACACAGAGCAACATATGGTCTTTCTTCACTTACCAATCAACAGACTAGAAGAAACCAGCCTGGTACTTATATATCTGCCATTTCATAAACTGCTAGGCAATACCCTAGAATGGTCTTCATTGCAGCATCCAATCTGTCCCTAGTAGACAGAGCGAGAAAATAAAGTGATACAAACAGAAAGAAACCAGGCTACCGCAAACTAAAAGCCTATTAAAAAAAAAAAAAAACAACACACAAAAAAAACCCAGTCATTTTAGTGACTAGAAATAAGCAGCAGAAAATTTGTCACTTGTCTTTAACACTGTATCTACAAACACTCTGCACAAACGTCCCTGAAGAGCTGACACAATGCAGAACCAGCTACGTCAGCTCCGCACCCACTTGACAGAATCCTAATGGTCCGCCTGCAACTCTAACAAACTCCTGGCCATTTCACACCAAGAGAGCCAAATGACAAGCGAGAAGCAGCATGTTTGGCCCACAGCAATCTGGTGGTGAGAGGCATGACCAAAGAAACCGGTTCCAAAGGCAACATGTGGCACTGCAGGGCAGAAAGATCCTGGAGCAAAGGGGCTGCCAGCCAAGTAAGCATTGCTTCATAGGGACAGACAGACAGCAGCCATTCTCAGAACAAGCTCTGCCCATGAACTCCAAAAATAAGTTACTATTTCTCAAAGCAGCCTTTTAGTCAAATATATTTAATGTAATCAAAAATGAAAGGTAGATGAGGAGAGTTAAGTTCCCCTCAATTTAGACAGGAACTCAAAATGCACCAGAGGCATAGAGTAATCTTCCAGAAATGTTTTTCCTGTCATGTCTTAGTGTTTAATTATATATTACCATTCCAAGCGATCATGACAGATTTTAAGTGAGTTTGTCTTTTTTTCCATAATTAATCATAGCAAAGACTCATCTGTTCTTCAAGCCTGGTGATGACAGCACTGTTTTCACCACTGTAAGGCAATCATCCCACAGCATTCCTTCCTCAGAGCTACTGCAAGGAGAACAGCTCACCTATCTGCACAAGATGCCTTTCAAAGATATAAATCAGCTCCATATACATTACTTCGTACTACAGGGAAGTAAAAAAGAGAAAACTGCTTTTCCATAGCAAGCAATCACACAGACACACACAGGCATAGCACAGACTAATCATGCTAAATTAACGCTGATTATAAATACATAAACGAAACATAACCATGCAGGAACAAGCATCCTATCCCTTAAATGTCAGGCAGAGCCACAAGCATCTACCACTGGTGCAAGTGGAACAGAAGCAAAACAACACTTGGCTCTTCTGCAAATACAAGGCAGGCTCCTTTATAATTACCATAGCCAAAAGTTATTTTAAAGGCAGTTTTGGTCACCATCATATTCTATTCTAAGTACGGAAGATGTATCTTCAAAAATAACTTGTAGCTACATGTAGATCTGTACTAACAAACTATCTAATCAAAGAGCCACATGCAAAGCAGGAAAAAAAAAAAACACACACAGAAACTGGATAACAAAAAGAGTCCTGCTTTCTTTTTTAGTAGCCCAAGTGACAAAAGTGAGATTATTGAGGGACAGGATGGGGGAACCACAATAAAAAGCACAACTACTCATCTGCTTTGGAAAAATCAGGCATATATCACTTACAGGTATGGTATAAAGCACATTCATAGGCAGTTTTCTTGCTGACCACCAAAGGAGAAAAGTATTTCCAATAAACAACAACAGACAGGGATCTTGTTCAGTGTTTTATCCTTCAGCCTCTCAGTTTGACCTCCCCAAAGGATGAATTAGATACATGGAAAAAACACTTTTTCCTGTCTATGAAATCCTTCAAATTTTTGCACAAACAACATATAGAATACAATCTGCAGTTAATGTTGATTGCTTTATGTAAAATTGTGCTTTATGTAAAATTTCTGCAGTTCTCTCATATCCTTCACATGGTATGCTGGTAGCTTACCAATTACAAGCCCTTAAGTTAAAAAAAAATTACATAGCTTGTTCTGCTCATAAAACCAGGCACAGAAGGACACCACACAGCTTTGAGCAGCTGTAGATTTGTGTGTCTTACTACAGCCTCATGAGAGTAATTTTAGATCTAATCTCAAGATTTCAATAACCAATGTATTAACAGTACCACTTCTATGGCTTCCTATCTGCTTCCCAGTTTTCCAGAGAAAGATAACTGAAGCAGAAATGGCTACCAGAAAAAAAAAGACAATATATTCAGTTTGACAGGCTGATAAAGACTAAAGTTCACACGTGTACTGAAATATTTAGAAACACTTTTACTAGTACCACTCTTTGTAAAGGTCTGACCTCTTGAAGATTCTAGCATGCCAAATTGTCAGTTTCTTGTAAGTTACAACAAAGAAGAAGATTTAGCGTGTAACTTAACTGTTTTTAAATAGCCACAATATTCTGAGAGCTTGGTGATCTGTTCCAAAAAATAAATAAATAGACAATTCCCCATGAGACCACAGAGGGAAAGTGATCTTTATACAGGAGGACATCATACATCTTTTATTTGCAAGTAGAAAGTCAACTGCTTTCATTCTTTGTATTTAAAAATACACAGGAATAATATGCACTAAAAATATTATGACATGTCACTTGAGACTTTTCACCCACTTTAAGTAGAGCTTGTAGTTTAATTTTTAAGAATGAAATATTAAATGCAAATTCGCATGCTGTAATCAAAGTGTTAGATACTTCCCACATCACAGGTGATAAATTTATAACATATCAAACAACAGAGTAACATCCCATTTTTATAACAAAGTGGAGATCCTTAATTTTGTCTGGTTGTGCTCTCTGTAGCTTCAAAACCCAAAGACCCCTAGGCACCCCAAATATTAGTACTCATCATGTACCCCAGTCACTTGTACTATGAAGAACATCCCACATTGGAGAAATCTTCACAGCAGAAAACAACTCCATGGTCTAAGTATCAAAATTAACATTTGCTTTTCCAGACAGTTAGGAAAAATGGAAGTACAGCTTGCAGTACTTTCATTAGGAAGTCACTCTGACAGGTTCACTTCTAGGGAAGGGTTCAAATCTGACCTATATAGTACAGTAATTAACTTGAAGAAATTGCACATCCAGATCCAAACCAGAGTATCATTTAGAAAAGATCAATTAGTTCAGATCTATCTTCAGTCGCTATTGAATTTAACATATGAGTCTTTTAGCCTTATATTAGAACATACATCATTTTCTTGTTATCAGAGAAGACAGTTAAAGCAGTTGTAAAAGGATATTTATAATTGTCTGTCCTAACCACAGCAACAGAACTTACTGTACAACATGCTCATCCAAGGAAAATCTGAAATACAGTCATGTTTCCTCAGACATCCTATAAAACTGCAGTGCTTGCATACAGATATGCACAGAAACTGTCTGCAAGGCACCTCCAAACTGACTACACACTTACTACACACTTAGAATCAAATGAAGTTATGTCCAGAGGTTTCAAAATAACAGCAGAAAATGTAAACCAGCACTCCAGAATCCGAGATGGAAAACCACAAGCACTTCTTTTTCATCAACCACACTTCCAGAAGTTAAGAGGAAGCTTGGCCTCCAGCAAAGGTGTCATTCCTCAGAAAGAGGAAATCTGAGAAACAAATTATTCAAATACCAATGGGATCCAGACTCTAACCAGCATCCTATGTTGTCTGACATATCACCACCAACCAAAAAGCTACAGCTTTTATTGTATGGAACATTTTCAAAACACATTTAGGTTTCAGATATTGAAGGAAACCTTTTGACAACATAAGCATTTTGCATTTAAGAGAGAAAAGAGAGTCTAAAGGCTAAAGAAGAAAGCATCCAGACTCTGGATTTCAGGAATTGCTGTCAGGGTTTAAATAACTTGCTCCTGCGCCTCTAAAGCCTCTACTCAGCCTCTGCTAAAATCAGGATGCATGCTTACCCATCCCAGCATCCATCAGCACCTCAGAAAACTCAAACATAAAATAAACAAAAAAGCCCACATATTTTTCCAATAACATTGAGATCTGTTACATGAATGTTTTGCCAGAGGAAATGCCTGAGCAAGTAGCCTTAGACAACTGGTTTACGTTAAGGCAGAAGCACAAATTTACTGCACAAATAGTACCACGATGCACTTTTAGGAGGTACAGTATTGCAGCTACAGTTGCCATTTTAAGCATCTGAGAATAAACACAAAAGCTTCCAACACAAGGTTGCATAAGAGAGCATTAGGCATATGGTTATTTACAAAAGCAGAGGTAATTATAATGCAGAAGGTGGATCCCAAACAAACAGACTTGCCTAACACTGTCAAAAAAACCTACCAAACCAAAAATCTACACTTACTATTACTTAATTGTAGGACAGCTGCATGAGTAGTCTCAGCCATTCACTGTACTACCAATACACAGCCCCAAAAAAATAGGAAACGCATGCTTTTTTAAAATACAAGTTGATGGCAGACGTTACACGTAAAAAATAAAGGATGGAAGGAAGGACGGAAGAAAGGAAAGACGGAAGGAAAACAAAACACAAGGAAAACACGGTTTGTCTCAACAGCTTACCTGATCTGGACTTAATGATGTCACTGAACTCGCTGTGTCCTCCACCAGGTCCATCCTTCTGGTCAGAGACCCAGGCCATGCTCACAGGCTGGGGGTACACCAAGGATGCAGCTAAATCCGTCAGAAGGTTCCCATGGAGGGCCCCAGGTCAGCACCAGCACCTACAGCACAGGACCACGGTGAGGGAGGCACCACAGACGTGACTCCACATGGAAAGCGCAGGCCGAGACAGAGTCGCGCCAGCCATAGCCACGCGTGACAGGGCAGCTGATCAGCCACTCACTGTGACCCTGCTGAGGGACATCTTACAGGATTTTACAAGTGATATAGCACAAGAGTACTTCTAGACACTTTAATCGCCACCCACGAAAGCAAAGCTTCAGCCATCCTGGGACGTGAGGTGCCTCATACTCACCCGAGCACTCCAGAGGGGCAGAACACAGCTCTTGTAGGGGTACCATCACCACCCGTCACCCAGCTGGCACCAAATGGGACATCCCAACTTGAGGGGGAGGTGACAAAGCCCCGGAGCCCCGCTTCTGCCTGGCTGGGACACGCTCCAGCTGAGAGCTGACTAAGGGCAGGCGTGCTCCTCCGACCGGCCAGAGGTCGTGAGAGCCACGTGTGGGAGAAATCACGAAGCTCCTCTCCCGGGCAGGGGGAGTGCAGCCCCGCGGGACGGGTCCTTCACACGGCCCGGGCAGTTCCCCGCCCTGCAAAGCCGCCGTCTTCCCCGCTCCCCCGGCGGGCGACTAGGCGGGCTGGCAACTCTTGCCCGCGGGGTGCGCGGCCACAGCGGTGCCACCGCCCCTCGAGCACCCCCGCGGTGGGGCCGTCCCTTGCCTCGGCTCCCCGTAGGTGTCCCGTCCGGCCCGCTCTCCCGCCGCCCCGCCCGCAGGTGCCCTCAGCCACGGGTGCTACGCCCTCGCGCCCCCTCCTCTTTACCGGCTTAGAGTTGGGGGAACAAACTTTCCTTCCCATGCCCTTCCCGGAGCCGCGGCACCCGCCGCCTCCCTGCGGGGCAGCTCCGCTCCCAGAGGTGCGCCCACCGACAGCAACCCACCGCCGCCACTCACCCTTCGGCCACGGCAGCGGGAGGCGGTCCGCTTCCTCAGGGCCAGGCCCGGCTCCTCCCCGCACTCCGTCCCCCGGCGGCGGCGATTCCCGCGGTGGTGCGCTGGCAGAGCCACAACTTTTCTGTGCGAGCGGTTGCCAGCCACCTCCTCCGCCCCTGCCCTGAGACGGCCCCACCCTCGGCCCCGGCGCCCCCTTTGTTAGCCGCCCCAGCACCGCGGTTGCGGGAAAGTCGCCACGGCCGCGCGGCCCCTTCTCCGAGGGGGCGGGAGGGGAGGGGCAGCGCCCTCCGCGGGCCCCGGGCGGGACGGGGAGGAGCGAAGCCCAGCCACGCCCCGCGCCTCGCCGGCGGGCGGCCGCCGGTATGGCCATGCACTCCAGTGAGTCCTGTGACTCCGGCGGTGGGGCCGTCGGGGCGCTCCCCTCCTTCTCTCGGGGCCTTCCCGGCCTTACCTATGCGCTCGCACCTCACCTTTATTTTCCCTTTCCCCGCACAACTAAGTGAGGCTCCCAGTGCTTCGGAAACCAAGCGCACGGCCGGGAGGGCACAGCAGGGAGGAGCGGGGCGGGGCACGGCAGGGTGGGCACCGCTGCTCGTCCTGTCCATCGCACCCATTAACACCGAAATCACACGGCACGGGAGCGTGACGACATTGGAGGGGCGTTTAGGACATTTAAATATTTAAGAGGAGGAAATAGCTCTCCCGAAAGTCTCCTGCTTCGGCCCTGTCTCCAAGCCACATCTCAGGGAGTCACTTGGCAGCTGGAAGTCCGGGGCGGTTTTCATCTGGACAAGAAATGCACGATATAAAGAATCGGTAAAAGTGTGCTGTGCTGAACACTGGGTGTGTGCGGTCATTTTTTATGTATGAACATTTTTAGGTATGTTATTAAAATATTTAGCTCATGCTAATTAATTTATTGTCACATTTGCAGTCTGGGAATGACTATACTCCTATTTGCCCAAAGTAATCTTAACTCACCTGTACTGTAAAGCTGCTGAACACATTTATCTTGGTAGGTCTAGTTTCCAGGATATCAGAGATGCTGTAGCTGAACAATACCTACCAAGCCTCAGCCATCCAGCCCCAAATGTTTTCAAGGTTAGATGTGTTCCCAATATCGAGTACCTCACTGCCTTTGTTACAAAACCCAGTACCAGCCAGCAGTCTGCCTGAAAGGAGGTGCAGTGTTTGTTAGGAGAAAAGAGGGAGTCCAGGTTTGGCAACATGCCACTGTGTCTCCAGGTGAACAGAAGTTGATAGCAATGGTACAAGGAAGATCTCTCTTTCAAAGTCTGGTTTTTTTTTCTTCTTACCAGCATACAGCTCACGAGTATACCTAGGGACTATACTAACAGTAACAAATAATGAGTATGTGTATTTCAGCCTAAGGTAACTTCAGTGGTCTGTGATATTTATCCATACTCTATTAACACACACACACCCCCCCAAACAAACAATCAAACAAAAAAAAGAAGGAAATTAAATCTACCTGCACATTATTATCATAATTCTAACTGAACTTAACATTCTTTTCCTCAACCTTTGATCTGTGCAGTACATGTGTAACAGGGACTGGGACATACTGTTTTGCCTTCCAGGATGGAGGGCCTCCCAAGACAGCGTGATGTATTTTTGCACTTCAAAAAAGGCCCAAAGGTGAAGATGCCTACTTCTGATCATTCAATAGATTTCCTGGGTGAATCAGTACAAATTAGTTACATCATCCTTGATCTGCTTACCCCAAACCACTGCACAAAGTCATTAATGGTTATTACTTATAGAGAGATACAGTCCCCAAAGTGTTGTGCTGACTCAAGTTATAAATATGTTGAGAATTGCAGCTCTTGGATGGCAAACACCATAAACCCACTGATAATGACAGCTGTCAGTGTCTAAGGTAGTGCTCAGCAATAGCCTGTTTACATTTAATTGATAAAACTATGCAACCCACATAATATTTGTGGCTAGAAGACAAGTGTTTCATGCTTTCTGCCTTGCTGCTCTTGACTGAACAGATGACTTCTCTGCCCCATTCCCTCTGCGTGCTGGATTTTCAAAGAAAAGCCCACCCATATCTGGAAACCCAGATTAGGGTTACAGGTCTTCATGAACAGGACAAAAGATGCATTGACCTGTGTAAGACAGCGCCCACTCAAGAGTCAGCATGGGTTAAAATTGAGATTTCCCACTGCTGGGTATCTAGTAGCACTTCAGAGCATGAGGATTCCAAAGCACTGAACTGTCTTGCCTAATGCAAGGAAATACTAAGTGGAAGAAAGGTCCTTCTTTCATAGGCTGCACTGAGGGGATTAGTTATTTCACAGAGGTTACCCAAGACCGTTATCTGGTAGCAATAACTTTGGTTGCTAAAAGCTGCAGTCAAGCTGATAAGCAGGAGCAAAGAGCTGGTATATATCCCATCTCTAATCACCATGTGTAAACTCAAGGTCCTGATTTTTATAATCTTGTTCTGAAAGCACCTACAAATTACTTCTCAAAAAGAAACATATTTCAGGTTAACCTGATAGCATTTCCTTTTTTTCTCCTTCTTTCCTATATTTTTTCTGTTTTATACAGAAGTAGCATCATTATCTTCTTTGAACTACAGAGCGCCAGCAGAAGGGTAACACAATAACAAGACTGCACACTACCTCAGAGAAGCAGATGGTTTTTTTCCTGGTGTGCTTCAAACATACCTCTCTCCAGAGTCATCTTCACTCAGCTGCTGATCAAAGCTTGAATTTTCCAAGCTAATTATTTAGACAGCAGGCTTCTCAATGCAAGGGCTATAATTTTTGTATCTGCATAGGAAACAAAACAAAACAAAACCCCAACACCACCCTAATATTTAGTATTCTGTACATGTCTATGGTTTAGGTCTCTCTAATCTTGTATTCCTGTGATTGGCAGAATGAGAAAATAATGACTGGCACAATTGTAATGTCAAACAATGAAGTCTCCATCTGGCTGTACTTCTAATAAACTTCTACAATTATCTTGGTTGCTTCAGACTATTAATATCATGTGGATTGTGTGGCACAGTTTACCTTTCTGTATAATGTAGAATAAATTTTTGACGAGAAAGCAAAAAGTCCATGAAGCCCTTAGACAACATTAAGGAAGAAGGACAAAGGGAATACAGAAAAAGAAATTGTGAAGAAATAAGTTGAGATAGGAAGCCCTTGAACTTTGACCAAAGTAGATACTTTATTCCTTACTGCATGAAAACAATGCTGTTGTGAGACCCTGAGCTCATCTTACCTTGTGTCCTTGTCTTTTCTATGCTCCTAGCATTTCTGTTTTTAGAATACACTCATAATTGATAGGATTACATATAACTAAGAATTTCATGTATCTCATTACTTTGAGATTGACTGCTATAATAATGCATGTGCCCATTCATCAATGTTTTGTCATTATTTCAGAACACCATTCCAAATTCAGCACGACATGAGACACCAAATGGATTGCTTTGGAAGTAGAGTATCTTTATTGTCCCTTTCTGCACAGCCCATCATGTTGCCACTCTCGGTTAACAGATCAGGTAGACTGTTACTCAGCAGACTACTTTTTGTCCTGCAGAACTTGCATCTGAATTCAAGTAGCAGTCCCTTCATGCTTCAGTACTGACAATATACTGCATTAACCAGTTAGTACAAGTCCCTTGCTATTTTCATTATCTCTGATCTGAGGAGAAAAAAAAAGGTAAGAAAACACATTAAATAATCATTCTCTCTCTGCATGTTTCTCCTGTAAGGGAAATGACCAAGTTTTCTAAAAGCTCAGGCTGGTTTTATCTACAAAGTCTTTGGTGGTACCTTTGAAATAAATACTTTAGTATGCCAGGCAAACATAGCTAGCTTGCTCCCTTTCTTTGGCTGTAATCTAAGTGCTTTAGAACTATGTTCAACTAATTATCTGATACTAAAATTCAAGTTTAGCCCTAGCACTAGTTTTAAAGCTGGGACAGCATTTTCTACACTCAACTCCTTAGGTGGGGATCTAATATTAGATTGTTTACTTTTGTTCCAAGCTCAGCTGCCTCTGTGTGTAAGGTCCTTCTGAGCATCTCCAAGAACTAGAGCCCTGTTGTGGTGGCACTGTAACATATCTTAAGAAAACCACGACAGTTTTGCTACACAGAGTTAACAATACATCAGAGTCCACCAGAAAACAAGAGGGATGGACTGAAGCAGAGGGTGGCAGGCCTCGCTTGTACATGATAAATGGACAAACCCAGTGAGCAAGAGGCCCTCTGAGCAAAATGCCCATAGCCTGCACTGCTGTCAGGTCCACCTGACTGTCTCTGCATCACTGTTCTCTGTACTTCTTTTAACCTTAGCATACTTCCATTTCTCTAAGTTGGGACCCATACCCTCAGAAGACTCTCCCCATTCTTAATTTTGTCTCATTAGATTCAATATATCCATCAATTTGATCAGAGTAAGCTGGAATATTGCATGCATAAAATAGACTGGAACCTTGTCTTTTAAGTTACAGCAATTTTTTTTTTTTTTTTACAATTTCACTATAAGCCCCAGAAAACTGCACTGTATTAATAGAAATGCTGACATCCCTTTTGCTGTAGTGACACTAATTGAAGCTACTGTAATTTATCATCATCTGAAGAATATAACCTCTAAAAGTACATTAAATAAGAGTGCATTAATGAACAATTATACTAATCAATTTACCCTCCCAACATAACACTCTTTACTGCATCAGGGGATTGGAAAAAAAAGAAAACCATGAACCACAAAATTGCTTGTGCAAGACAGGAACTTTTGGCCAACATTATAAGGCAATCCTCTGCAAGGGCAGGCATGAATTGTCAAAGTTACTCCTAACACAAGTTGTTTTCTGTACTTTTTTTACCTAGTCCTTCTGTTTCTTTCACTCATGGCTATTTTTTTAGTGCTGTTCAGTTCTCATTTGAGTGGCCTATGCTATGTAATGGCATAGGTTTGTTTTGTGGCTACACACATAAATACAGAATCACAGAATGGACTGCGTTGGAACAGACCTCCAAAATTCATTTAATCATAGTATCAGTCAGGGTTGGAAGGGACCACAAGGATCATCTAGTTCCAACCCCTGCCATGGGCAGGGACACCCCACACTAGATCAGGCTGGACAGAGCCTCATCCAGCCTGGTCTTAAACACCTCCAGGGATGGGGCCTCAACCACCTCCCTGGGCAACCCATTCCAGGGCTTCACCACTCTCACGGTGAAGAACTTCTTCCTCACATCCAGCCTGAATCTCCCCACCTCCAGCTTCATTTCATTCCCCCTAGTCCTATCACTACCTGAGAAGTCCCTCCCCAGCCTTCCTGTAGGCCCCCTTCAGATACTGGAAGGCCACAATGAGGTCACCTCGGAGCCTTCTCTTCTCCAGACTGAACAGCCCCAACTCCTTCAGTCTGTCCTCATAGGAGAGGTGCTCCAGCCCTCTGCTCATCCTTGTGGCCCTTCTCTGGACACGTTCCAGCACCTCCATATCCCTCTTGTAATAGGGGCTCCAGAACTGGACGCAGTACTCCAGGTGGGGTCTCACCGGAGCTGAGTAGAGGGAGAGAATCACCTCCCTTGTCCTGCTGGCCACACTTCTCTTGATGCAGCCCAGGATCTGATTGGCTTTCTGGGCTGCAAGTGCACACTGAGAGCTCATGTTGAGCTTCTCGTCCACCAGCACCCCCAAGTCTCTCTCCTCAGGGCTGCTCTCCAGCCAGTCACTGCCCAGCCTGTATTTGTGCCTGGGATTGCCCCGACCCAGATGCAGGATGCTGCAACCCCCTCTGCAGTAAGCAGGGGCATCCTCAACTAGATCAGGTTGCCCACAGCCCAGCCAAGCCTCACTTGGAATATCTCCAGGGATGAGGCCCCAACCACCTCCCCAGGCAACCTGTTCCAGTGTTCCCTCATGGTAAAGAACCTGTTCCCAACATCCAGTCTCAACCTGCTCTTCTCTAGTTTGAAGCCATTGCCCCTTGTCCTATCACCACAGGCCTTTGTAAACAGTCTCTCTCCATCCTTCTTGTAGGTCCCCTTCAGGTACTGAAAGACTATTAGGTGTCCCCAGAGCCTCCTCCTCTCCAGGCTGAACAACCCCAGTTCCCTCAGCCTATCCTTGTAGCAGAGGTGCTCCAACTCCCTGATCATTCTTGTGGCCCTCCTCTGGACCTGCTCCATCAGGTCCACCTCCTTCCTATATTGAGGGCTCCAGACCTGGATGCAGTACTCCAGGTGAGGTCTTACCAGAGCAAAGTGGCAGAATCACCTCTCTGGATCTGCTGGCCTCACAACTTTTGATGCAACTCAGGATGTGATTTGCCTTCTGGGCTGCAAGCACGCACTGCCTGCTCATGTCCAGCTTCTTGCCCATCAGCACCCCCAAGTCCTTTTCCACAGGGCTGCTTTCTAACACGTCAACCCCCAGTCTGTATTAATAGTGAGAATTGTTCCAGCCCAGGTGCAGAACCATGCACTTGCTCTTGTTGAATTTCATGAGGTTCACCTGGGCCCACCTCTCCAGCTTGTCCAGGTCCTTCTGGATGACATCCTGTCCCTCTGGCATATTGACAGCACCACTCTGCTTGGTGTCATCTGCAAACCTGCTGATGGTGCACTGGATCTCACTGTCTACATTGTTGATAAAAATATTAAACAGTACAGGTCCCTGTATGGACCCCTGAGGGACAGCACTTGTCACTGCTCTCCATCTGGACTTCAAGCCATTGAGCACCACTCTCTGGATGTGACCATCCAGCCAGTTCCTTATCCACTGAACAGTCCACCCATCAAATACACCTCTCTCCAACTTGGAGAGCAGGATGTTGTGGGGGACTGTGTCAAAGACCTTGCAGCAGTCCAGACAGATCACATCCATAGGTCATCTCTTACTCACTGACATAGTCACTTTATCATAGAAAGCCACTAGGCTGGTCAGGCAGGATTTGCCCCTAGTAAAGCCATGCTGGCTGTCTCGAATCACCTCCCTCTCCTCCGTGTGTCTTAGCATCTCATCTAGGAGGATCTGTTCCATGATCTTCCCAGGCCATGCCTAAGGCTTCTACAATTACAGAGTAAGTACACTTTTTCAGCAAGTTTATCAGTTATGGATTTGACCAGGAAATGGGATTCCTGTGTTAACACACACAGAAACTTGCATAGATTGCTTAATATTAGTAACTTGCTTCACTCTTTGCAACAGGAAAGAAAATAACATCTTCCATCATAGAGGCATTACTTATTCAGTGAAATAAGAAAGTTGGACAAAGACAATTTGTAAACACTTAAAAAATTAATGCACTCATCACTCTGCAAAAAGTTAATTGTCAAATGGGTGTTTCTTTGCCAGTCTTTTAATTTTAAAGGTATGTAGTAGGATAAAATGCAGTTTATTCCTACCTTAGCACTCCGTGAATGCTCCCAATATGGAATGAATGGAAACCAAAAGAAGAGAAATGAAACAAAACAATTTTTCACAAATGATCACTATTTTTTTACATTTATTTGCCTCACTTGACCAAACTATTCAGTACATGTCACCATTTCTTTGCTGTTCCATGAGAAATTATCAACATGGACATTTTATACTGGACCTAATTCTCTAATTAGAAGCAGAATTTAAGGTTTTATCTACAAGACTGCACAAGTGTAATAAAAGCTCTCTGTGCTCGAAAACACTATTAACATCTTTATTGGTATAACAGCACCTCCTAGGACAGCAAAAGCACCAGAAAAAAACTGTGCTATACATGGTGTATTGCATTTTCCTACCTACTAAACACTACCCATCCAATCATACTCCCCCATAGACTAGATTTGGCAGCCTGTGACTTTTGCCTCTCTAAACCACATGAGGACATGGGTGGTTACAAAGAGTAAGACAGGAGCCAGGCTTGAAACACTTCAGCATTGATCCCTCCAGGTGCAAGACATCTGCAGTTCAGAAGCTGCATAGCAGAGCTCTCACTGCCCTGAGCAAAGCCCTCCATGTTTGTCTTCCACACATGGACAGCCTACGGCCAGAAGCTTTACCAGTTTTTGACATATCTGACAACCAAGTGTGCACTCAGACTCTCCAGGAAGCCCCACTCTTAACTAACTCTATTTGGGCTTACAAGGCTACCATTAACCTCCTGTTTCCAAAAGATGCAGAGTTTTGTTAATGTGCTGAAAGACGAAGTAACTTTTAATGACTACCACTAAGTCGGTTTGTCTTTCCTTGAAATGACAAGCATTTTGTCTTTTACCTAAAAGTCATGATGATAAAATTAGATCTGAACATTATAAATTTTTAATTCTAAGCAAATTAAGAGCCTTTTTTTTTTTATTAGTCAACAGAATAAAATGCTCAAAGTTTTATATCCACCAAAGACTGTAGTTATGAGTTTGTTTTGCATTGTCTGATTTTCTGTGGCTACACCTGTAGAGAAGGAGATGCTCTGCAGGCTGTGGCATCTGACAAACCCTGCTTGTAGGTGTCCAGGCGCCCTAGGTAATCTCACTCTGTCCTGCTTCACATTTTCTTATTTTACAAAAATTCAGACTGATTGAGGACAGGTATCACAAGACACAGTCAAAGATATTTCAGCTAATGGTTTAAATCACCTTGACTCAAGCCTCTCAACCCCCTCCCAAGTTCCTCCTGCTGCAGGCACCAGCAAGGCTGAATCCAGTGAGGCACAGGGCAGAGATCAGCTGCTCTTCCCAGCTGCCCCACTCCCTGTGCTGCCAGCTGGCTGGCAATGTGCTGGGGTGCCTCTGTTGAAGTTTTGCCTGCGTGAGCGGGACATCTCGATCGCTTTGTTAGGGTAGCCTTCAGTCTGCTTTGCACAGCCAGGGCCAAGATTGATGTCTGAATCTAGTGAGCTTTGTGGGTTTCTCAGAGGAATGTGTACTCTGATATTTTTTTAGTCACTGAAAGGAGCACACGGATAAGATTTCCAGAAGTGATGGGGAGCCATGACACCCTACACACTAAGCAACACTGACCAGCATAAGCTTCACACCTCAGACAGGTAAGACTGCAAACAATGTCCTTGCTTATCCTATGCCTGGCATGATAACGCCATGGCAGCTGCCTGACTGCCACAGGGATTAAGTTCAAGGTAAGTGTTTGGCTCAAAATGCATAGGAATTTTCTAAGAGATGTTGGCCAGTTCCTTAAATTATTTTGCAGCTAGTTAAGTAACTGCTGTGCTAGGAGCTCTGCAGGCAGTAATTATTGCTCCATTTTCTTCTATTAGGCAGTCCTGAACTGAGCCATGAAAATTGCTTTGAAATCACAACAGACAAAGAGGAAAATTTTGGACATCATTTATTTTGGGATGTTCCAAACCAAGCTATCTTCCAAACCAAAAAAGAAGTCTAGCCCTGCCAAGTCCTTAATCACTGAAATGAAGAAAGAGACCACAAAACTGAATGGAAAGATGATTGAAACCATTTTACTACGCTGAAAAAAGCCTTTTATGGAGTTGCTGTCAGAGAAAATGAGGGAGCAACAAAAACCCTTAATACATCACTGATGTATCTAACTGGAGGTGACTTGCAAACACCAAGCATCTGAAAAGAGAGCAATGCTGGAGCTTGTCCTTGCTGGGAAAGAATTTGTAGATGGATTTACACTCCAGAAAATAAAGCCTTACCAGCATATCCAGAGAAATTTCCAACCACGTGAGAGCAATAATCTTAAGAGTATTCACCATACTATGCCATTATAACATAAATGCAACATAATATCTGAGTACCTAGCTTCAAGATCTCACAGATTCATCTTAAAAACAGTTACCAGGTACAGAACAATGGTATTATTTATATCACAGAAGTACCAAAGGGCTCACTTTGTCAGGATCTGGTGCCATTGAGCTTGATAGTATATAAACACAGAGCAAGAGTCCTTCACCCACACAGCTTGTGTCTGGCCCAGGACAGAAGGTATGTTTTAGAATTCTGTGAATAAAACCTGACATATGCAGGGACTGCTGTTAAAAGGACCAATGTCTATTTAAAATACAAATGCATTCTAGCTCTGGCAAATTCAGAGTTTAAATCTAGTCTGTAATATAATGCTGCCATCATGAAAACAAATGAAAAAAAGACAACTGCAAACCAAACTGTATGATTGGGAAAGCTGGCTGGGAATGAAACTTAGTTTTAGCAAATCCTGTGAAACTTTTGTTATGAAATATAAAATCAACTGCCCTTGCCTTTAAATAGCAATCACCAGTTAGTAGCATTTTATCAGCATCAGACCAGAAACAGCTCTGACAAGGAATGTGAAGGAGTGCAGTAGAAAACTAGTTTCAGCAAATATACAACACACTAGGTAAGCAAATGCTGACAGCAATATTTGCTGGAGTTACTAAATGCAAGAGTGCAGTCCCTAGTAAAGAACCCTGCAAGCTCACCCTTCTCCCTTCATCACTGAGTTTCTTTAAAGCATTTGTATTCAACTCTCTGAGACACATTCCACAGACTCTCTGGGTGGGATTCAACAAGGACATAAGACATCACATTTGAGACATGGACCCTGAAATCCTAGGCATCTCTATGGCATGTGCCTCTCTCTGTTTCTGCTCTCTCAATGCAGCCAATCCTGTCCTCAACCCACGGTCAGCCAAACTGGTGGTGCTGATTAGGAGACGCTTTTACTCTTTTTTAACCTATCACATTTGTTAACTTTTTCTTAAACAATCTTTAAATCCTTTCTTTTGTATTGTGAAGTGTGTCCTCTCTGTCACAGGCATGATACTGAAGCCCATACACTACTATTCAGTAGCATTTCTTTTCTTGGGAACTAGGAGAGTTTACTTTTCCATAGGGAGAGCTTTGCTATTTTGAGTGTGGAATGAGGTGTGTGACTGCTCCTGGAAGTCTCTCTCCAAGAAAGAGAGTAAAGCAAAACCTTGGATGTCTACCAGTGCAGTGCTGATCCCCAAGGGGTGACCTTTGCCAAAAAGGATCAGCAAAGCCTCTATTATGTGCTCTTAATACAAGGACAACTATTAAAATATTATAGGTAAGAGTATTACTGCAGGCTCTGAGATGTATGTTATCAGATGTCCATGGCCTACCACACTAACAAATATCACAGTAGATGCCTTTAGGAGTGTTTGTGGCAAGGTCTGCAGGGAGCAAGAATAGCTTTGAGATGACCAGCCAGTGCAGTCAGAAAACCAGGTGAGTTCTGGGCAATTAACAACCTACCATTCCGCTGTTTCCCTGTGCTTCATGACCTACCTCTGTTATTTCTTGAAAGTTTTTGGGTTGTTTGAGTTCTGCATTTCAGCAGTGCCCAGATCTCAGCGGCCAAAAAATGTGACTCCCCTGTCCTGTAGTTAAGCAAAGACTCACAAATAGTAACAATGACAATGTGTGTGTGTCTCTGTTACGACTGCTGTTCAAGTGAGGCTTTTTGTCCTATTTCTTCTTCTATACCTCTTTAGACATAAATTGTAACTACAGCAGGTCAAAAATACAAACGAAACATTTGAAGATCACAGTTTTTAACTTAGATGCTACTTAAACAATCTGACTACCTCAAACAATACATGATTCATTTGTGAAAAGTGATGTTTTATTTACAAAGATGCAACACCCAGATCTCAGAATGAGAGAGTGAAAAAAGCAGTGCATGACGAAACCCTCCACTGGCACCAGCAGAAGATAAAGTATGCAGCAGAGACAGAAACGGAACAGGCAGAACATCCTAAGCCTTAGAACAAAGTGGGTAAAGGCTTCTTTGGACTCCTTGATTTCTGCCAGAAATAAACCACTTGAATAGCTCTTTTTAAAGTAGCTGTTGGCCTCATGTGTAACATTATCAAAAGCCACAAATCTTCCAAAGGGCCTTCTTCTGTTTCCCCATTCCAAGTCTTATTCCCACAAAAATCTAAGCCTTAGGAACAGCAACCAATAAACAGAGGCACAGTAACACCAGCAATGGGAAAGAAACATTGCTGAATTCAAATACAAGAAATGAAGGAAAACAAAACCTTTTCAACAATGCCTGAGGAAGCCTACAACTCCTAGAGCTGATCCAGAAAAGGCTGTTAATCCAAGGACTGCTTTTCACCTTAAGGATTCACTTTTAAATTCAGCCAAAGCTGTCACTAGTCACAATGTCACAATGAGGGGTGCACTAGTAATTAGGGAGTGCTCTCCCCTTATTCAAAATCACACCATTCCAGCATGAAATGTATTCCTGAACAACTTTATCAGCAGAGTATTTCCATGAGCGGTGCAGTGATTCACATGCTTTCTGCATTCTCTTTACAGGGCCTCCTCTCTCAACACTAACCATGCTCACATGGCTTTGGTACTGAACTCTGATTTTACCCTGAGCTTTACTGGATACAGTGAGAAGGGAACGACCAAGGAAAGCAGTGAGGATTCCTGGTTCACTACCCGCTGGCCTGACAGCAGCAGAACATCTCTGCATTCCTCACTGACAAGCACAGTGGGATGGCACTAACCCATGTCCTGGCCTTTGTAGATATGGTCCCAGCTCATCACCAGAGCTTTTATGAGAGTTAAGTTTCTACTTTTTCTTTCTTAGCAGGAATTTTCCAATAAGCACTTGAGCTGGAAATGATCCACTTTCCTGCACCAGGAAAGGCAGAAAGCAGTTAGGGAGAGAGAGTCCCAAACACTATGTAAGGCTTTACATTTGCCAGATGCCCCAGTAACTTTGCCAGTTTCCTTCAGCTGCTGGGTATGCAGCCTTAGACACACCAGCAGAGCCAGCCAGTCTCCCATCAGAGAGCCAAACCAGCTGGAGAAGTTTTCCTGCCTAAGAAGTTTCCAGCCCTCACAGACCTGCACAAAGAGGCTTTTCACGGAGGTCCAGATTGCCTCAAGAGCCTGTCCTTTCTTTATTTGCAGGAAGGCTCTTGATTTAGTAAGGGAGGGCTGCAAATTGCTAGGGGGCTCTAGGCGAATTTTATCAAAGAACCTATGTTGCAATGCATCCTCAAAATGGTCTGCTTTCTGATTTATTAAATCTTTCCTGGAAAATAAAACTTCACAGCCCCAGCTCCTTTGACCGTGCACGATTATCTTCAGACAATATTTGCATTTAACAGCCTTTGTGATCCACTTTGCTCTTGAACAGCTCAATTACTTTGGATTTACAGAGCTGCATCTGGTTTGGTGGAGATGGAGTTAATTCTCCCCATAGCATCTTTCATAATGCTGTGTTTTGCAGCAGTAGCTGGAAGGGTGCTGATAACACACCATTGCTTCAGCTGCTCCTGAACAGTGCTCACTCAGCACTGAGACTGTGCTTTTCCAACATCCTCCCCACCAACAGCAGGCTGAGGGGTGAGCAAGATCTTGGGATGGGACATGGCTGGGCCAGCTGACCCAAAATGACCAAAGGGGTATTCCATGCCATATGACATCAGCTCAGATACAAAAGCTAAGTGAAAGAAGGAAGTGTGGGGGGCATTTGTTGATGGCGTCTGTCCTCCAGAGCAACTACTACACATATTGAAGCTCTGCCTTCCAGGGAGCAGTCAGACATCAACTGCTGATGGAAAGTATAGAGTAACATCTTTCTTCGCTCTCACTTCTGCATGCAGCCTTTGCTTTCACTTTATTATACTGCTCTTATCTTGACCCATGGGCCTCTTGTTGTATTTTCCCTCTCCACCTAAGAAGGGGGTGATAGAGTGGCTTTGGTGGGCATCTGGTCCCTAGCCAGGGCCAAACCACCACAAGGGCCAAAGACAAGACAACTCAGAGGGACAAGCAAGTATCTAACCAGGCAGTTCTGTGACAGGGCTGATGCAGAGGTTAGCTGCCAGCTGCACAGACACTTTCATTTCTTACTTCCATGTTCCTACTGAGTCTGTTTCTGAAATATTGGTATTCCTACTTATCCACCCAAGAAGAGGTGACATATGGGTCTGATGTGGTGCCATCTGAGTCTTCAGATGCCCATAGGTATCCCAAGGCTATATTTAGGCAGCAGTATCCCACCTGAAGTTGTAGATACCAACCTAGAGCAGTCAAACACCTGGATTGCCCAGAATACAGCAAAATTCTCTTGCAAATAGGGGAAGAGCCACTGCCTCCATCCATCTGATTGCTCTGTATGCAAGGTGAGAGAAACAGCACTATTATCAGCTGATGCTGAAACAGGCTTTCTTTCTCTCTCTCTGCTAATGTATGTGTAGGCAATAGGGCCAGCTACCAGAAGCAATATTATCTGACCCCACTTTTACAGAGTTTCTACAGGAATATAAATGCAGTCAGACTACCAAGAGATGGAGATATCAAATTCATAAGATAACACTGAATCCATGCCACATGTTTCCATTAACTACATCTGGCACACATAAGGACAAACAATAATGGAGTATTTGGAGCACAGAGCTCACAAAGATATCCATAGTAGTAATATTGGTGGATGGTCTAATGATAGAAAAGGACCAAGCTTTGAAGAGACATAAATTAGATTTCATTGGACCAATAAATACACTCAGGAAAGGTAGACAACTTTTCAGACACAAAAACAAGCAAACAGGAGGCAGTTGATAGAACATCTGGTACAAAACACTTGCAGCTGCAGTATGGAGAGAGGAAAACATTAGGGAAGAAGTTAACCAAAGATTCCCATCGCATTAAAATTCCTGCTTCATCATAACTTGGGACACTTCCAGAATTTTGTGATCCATGCACACATATGATGAAATTGATACTGTTTAAAAACAATCCTGCTATCATGATAGGATGAATTTCTAGGATGGTTTCTAGCTTAAAATTACAGTGCACCTAGAAAGAACCACAGCACTAAAATGATTTAATTTTAGTGAAATTGTCATTAATGTTTTACCTAACGTCATCCACTTTTCTTCCTTGCCTAGGAAGATGTATCCTTTCACACTCCATATTCCACTTGATTGTACTAATAGAATTTTATGGCACCCACTCAGAGCCAATCAGCAATTAATTTCTTTTGTAAAACAACAGACCTGTCTCTTTTATCCCTATATGATTGTATTTCTGTTACAAGTAAAATAAAGTTAAATACTAATTTGGTTGGAAGAAACACCATTTAATCAGAGGCACAGAAACACAGCTCCATTACTTATCCCATTTGTGGATTAGAAGTTATTCTCACATTGAGGTTAGTTTGGGTGGAACAGCATTACAAGCGTTGGAGCTATGAGCATTCTTCATGTAGCTGTTTGCAGCAAACACAGTGGGTGGGATTCCCAGAGGAAACTCTCAAGCAGCATTACTGTATGTTAAAATAACTCCAGTTTAAAGCCCCCAAAACTCAAATCATTGACAGAACTTTGCCTGAGGAACTGAAGTGTTCAGGAAGCAATTGCATCAATGACAGAATCTTCACAGCAGCAGGCATCAAATGTTCATATAATCAGTACATAAAGTAATTGCAAAAGGCTTTAGAACAAGTAGAAAACAAAAATAAAGGTATGCTGACAAATGCAAATAGCTACCATGCAAGGTAATTATACAAATTACATTCAGACTATCTTTTCCAAAGAGATATCAGGGTATTATCATATTCCTCCCTACTTATCTTTGAAGATTGAACATGCATGGAATGCAAAATATTTTTATCTAGAAGTGCCAAATCCCTTAAAATGACAGACCTTTGACCCCCTCCAACCTGAAGTGACAGTGACAGTAACAGAACTTAAGAGGTAACAGCTAAATTAGTCTTTAGTTATTAGTCACGGTACATTTGCAGTAACAAACTCATAAATGTATTGCAGTTCGGAATGATTAAAAGAATTATGCAGGTGTGAGGCTTGGTTACAGAGAGAAATCATACAGAATGAAGTTTTTTTAAAGATGGCAAACTAAATTTCTACTTCAAAAAATGCAAGAAAGTTGTAATTTATAGCACGTGTGTCAGTTATTAATTATGAAGTTAAAGTGTATTTAAAATGTCACTTATGGATATTATTTAGACTATAAATCTAATTCTTTAGATTTTCTTGAGAAAGTTTCCCTGCAAGTACAGTATTTGGCTAAGTTGGAGAATATATGCAAACCCAGCATTTGATCTTGATGGCTTTGGCACATTCTCTTAGGCACTCTCCATGACAATGAGTCACATGAGAACTGGATGCACGTAGGTGTCACATGCTGCAACACCACCACTTCTGCATGCACTTGCTTCTGTGATTCTAGTACCACCTGCCTTAAGCTACAAGAAAGGAAAACCTCCTTCATCCTCTAATTGGCAAGATATTTCAGGATCATGGTAAGTGCTGTGATGAAGAAACTGGAGGCACAAGGCATTGTAAAGGATAGGATCAAATGAACCACAACACCCTGAATCTGAAGGCAGAGAGGAGGGGTCTGGTATTTATCAATCCTTAAACTGCAGGTCATCAACCAGAAACCACCAACACTCCATGAGATGATTTTCAGTATGATAAAAGAGAAGGAGGACTACATGCCAAGAACAGACACTCCTCTGGGAACACAGCAGATATGAAAGCCTTGGAAAGCTGCAAACTGATAGGGTGAACAACAGACAACATCCACAAGTCACAACAGAAAACAACCTCACATAAATAGTTCCACATTTAGTTGAGTCTGACTGGTTTGTTGTAGCCCTCAGGCTGCTCTCCGGCTCTGCATAACACAAGACATGCCTGAAGCTCTGCACAATTCCCAGACTTTGTGCCAACAGTTTTCATACAGGCGGCCTTCAGACCCCCTGTCGTGTGTCCATGCAACCCTAAATTACGGGTGATGTTGCCAGTATCACCTTCCCAACTTCCCACACTCTGCTCCTTTATTCTGTGAAGTAACTAAAATTAAAAAAAAACTGTTCAGGAAGCCTGGAACCTTGACAGTGCTTTCTGCTTATGACCAGACCCTGCTTGTCCTTCCTCCCCAGGAAGGCTTTCTGGGGCCATCCAGACTGACCATGAAGCTGCTGGACTGAGAGAAGCTCCTTTAAACTCTGGTGCTGTTTGTTTCTTGCACCTAAGGATGTCCAACAACCAACAGCCAGGTGGCAGCTGGGCAAAAAAGGGCAGATCAACATAACAAAACTGAATGCAAGCCATGCTAACGAAAGCACCATATAATTGGGTAAACTCTCCCACTGACTTCACTGAGAGAAGGATCCTACAAAAAATGAGGAACTGATAGAAAGCACACTAGGGTTTTAATCATACCTTTCTCACTAGCCTGTCTGGAAAGCTTTCCACAGACACGGCAGCTAAACCACAGTATTTGTTTCCTGAAGAAAATCCCTGACAAAAATACATTTCTGCCACCTAACAGATAGTCAATGGTGTGATTCAGTAATTGAACCACACTGAGGTGTAACTCCTAAAGAATGCAGTTACATCATCCACCCTGCCCATCCTTGCTCAGCTCCACTTCTTGCTCAGTTCTACACCTCTTCTTATACAGGAATTGCTTGTGCATGTGGCGAGGGTAACATTGCTGACTCTCAGTCACTTCATTCCTTCAAAGTTGTCTCTGTGCCTATAGATTAAACCTGGGGCTTAGTACAAGGTAGGAGAAAGAATACATTAATCCCTTCAAAGCAAAGAAAGCAATGGGGAAATACCTCCTCTCAGAAGTGGTGCAGGACATGGATATTTGCCCACTCAGAGCCGAACCTCTCCCATCATTTGCCAGCCTGAACTGAGCTCCACTCAGCCCCAGGAGAACAGTGGTGAACCTTGCCCTTGATGGGGGGCTGAGTGTCACTTGCCCACTCACCTCCTACTTCCAAAGTGGGCTGGGCTCTGCTGCAGCAGATACCCCTGTGTATCGTGATACCAACTGGACACAACCAACCTTTTTTCTCCAAACTACTCATTTTTCATCCTCCTGTATTGTGCTTACAGAACTAAACTCCCTGCTGTACAGAAGAGGTGATGAAATCTGCTGTGATGCTATTTTGAAGGACTTGGCCCAGGCTCTGTGGTCTGCATAGATACCACCCAGACTCCACAGCCTAGTGGGGCCACCTCAGGCCCTGTTGCTCCAGGAAGTGGCCCTGGTTTCTCCCCCTACCAAGCTATGGCAGCAGTGATGTTTCACTGCCCCCACAAAGCTGTAACCCACAAAAATTCTTCCCCTGGGACAATGTACCATTGCCACAGACAGCCATAACTGGGAGGCTGGTAACAGATCAGTCATATTTCCAGGCTCATTTTGATTTGCAACAGCCCTCAGAAAATGACACTGCCATTTTGCAAAAGCACATGAGAAGAAACCAACATGTAAAACCACTGCAGTCCTAAAGTTTCTCTTGAACAAAGTAAGACTCATTAAATCTACAGTCTAAGTAACTGAGGAATACGATTTCATATTACAGCTAGACTTACGATCAGTCATCTCACTAAATAGCACCTGTTTAGGCAGTATGATCATGTTCGTTGAGAGGCATTCCTTTTTAGAAACTTTTCGTTACTGCTGAATTCATCTTTGGATGGTTCTCTTTCAAATCTGTTCAGCAATATTTGTCCTGGAAATAAACAAGGTGTTGAGGCAGTCCCTAAATATTTGTACTAGAATGTTATCCACACACACACCCCACCTTCCCCTCCCTCCCCCACCAAAATAAAGGCTCAAACATAGAATGCACCAGTCACCAGAAATGTTACTTTTGTGTGTGCAAAACGCAGAAAAATGTATCCAAAAGAAATCATCCAGTTGAACCTTGTTAATGCAAACTGGGCCTTCAATTTCCAAAAGCCAAGAGTTGTTAGTTGCATTTAATTTACCCTTTACATGAATTTATGGCTGGGCTCATTTTTGTGGCTCTAAGACCCCATAAAGAATACTCCATGATTTAAATGATTTGGTGGCATGGGAGAATGGCTTTCCAAAGAGTTTATAACCTACATCCTTTCCTCTGCAGAAGCTAAATGTTTATTCAAATTTTATCCATATAGATTTATGTGCCTTCCCATCACCTAAAGATGCCTCTTCAACATTCCTGTGAAGTAGGAAACATACTGTAATTCTGCCCTTGCACTAGAAATCCCAGACTATCCTGTACTCTTTACAGGCCTTAATGGAATTTTTGCTTGAACTGCTTGTATTTTTTATTTTGTTTTTTGCTGGTTTGAAGATCAGTAAATAAAGGGAGATGCTCAGGCACAGTAATTTTAGGTGTGTAACTACTGCACAGATGCTGCAACTTTATCTAGACAAGCAGCCTTCTGCACTTGACCAAAACTGCAGTGATACACAACCTGCTTACACAGTGGGAGCGACAGGAGCAGGATCCATGAATTTATATCCATAAACATTCACTGCTGCTGCAACAGAGCTAATTTGGTATACCCTCAGAACAGAATTCCCTACAGACACCCTGCTAAGGGAAGTCAGATACCTTGTTAAGAATTACCTACATTGGATTGTTTTACGTGAATTTTCATGTACTTTCTCTGACCCCTTTCTTAGAGATGAACATATGTAATAAGTGAAAAAATACAATCACTTTCTGTGTAACTCAATTTATACAACTGCCAAAGCTAACCAGAGCAGGCCACTGCAAACATTAATACAGAGGTGGTCAGGGATGGCAATTCAAAGACAGTACCTGATGTACTGGCTAACAGGCAAGCAGTAGTAGGCAACTTGGTCAGTGCCAACACCTCCCTGCAGAAATTTCTCCAAGGTTTTGCCTGCAAAGGAACTATAATGACTTTCATTATGGCATCTATTTACTACCCAGAAAGCAGCCACACCAAAACTGTTAATGACAGTACCTAAAAAGAAACAATGCACAATGCAAAGTGTACAGTTAAGAGTACCTTACTACAAATTGTTAAAAAAATACAACATTATGAGATAGTTAACATTACATCTAGACCCATTCCTGGCTATGGGGACAGATCTGTTAAGGGCTTCCAGATGAATATGAGGCTTTGTTACGAACCTTGGGCCTGAAGGACCCATAGAGGCTCCTTTTGAGGGCTGACTACCACCATACACCTTAACATCTCCTTATGCAGTCTCTGCAGAGTTCAGTGTAAACCAGGAACACTCTGAAGCTCTATTTAAATCCCCTCTTTGAGATGAATTACCAAGAAAAGCAATAGGAAAAGGCACAGGAAAAGAATCGCCAACATGACTTCTGGTTTTAGAGCATTTTAATTATGGTTTCAAGATGCCCAATCTCACTCCATTCCTATCTATTTCTCAACACTCTCAAGGTTGTTAATATTTCAGCTGAACAGAGTTATCCTACCTTCTCTGTCATCCAGGTCCCTTTTCTTGTGTGGATAGCTGAGGTCTTTCCCTAACTACTTCATATAAAGAAGAAACCTTACCTCATGCATGACAGCTGTCTATACTATTGAAGGGCATTACCTGCTGTCTCCCATTAATGAAATTTGACTCTTGTATTCATACCACACAACTATTAACCTATCTAATAATTCATTTTTGCAGAAAAATGTTTTGTTCAGTAGGGCTGGGCAGGCAGAGGCATCACAAAAACTGGATCCAGTTTCTTCAATATTTCTTCTTTACTAATGTGTCAAATAAGTTTTGGGGCAGGTCATCCAAATGAATGCAGTACAACAAGTTGGGCATGTTTCACTCTGTTTTCAGTCACAGAACGCTAAAGGATTTCTTAACTAGCACAGATACAACCTGCACTGTCAAAACATGGATTGCAGAAACCATGGCTATTAAGCTAGGTACATAAAAATTAAAATTACACTCGACCAAGAAATCAGTTATTGTCACAGCAAAACATTCTGCAAAACAGTAACAAAAAGGCATTCCAAAATATTATGATAAAAGCTAAAAGTCACAGTAATTAAAGAAATAAATTATTTCTGTTTTGAATACAGTAACAAATGGATTTCAAAAGCATTCCATAAAGGCTATTTCTGAACTAAATGGACCTTTCAAATTCCTCATTCAGAAGCAGCCTCTTTAATACAAGGAGTAATTAGCCACTGCAAGTAAGCAAGGATTGCTCAGGAAGAAGATTGGTAACACCTATGTAAACACAGCAATAAGCATTTTTACCTGTAGTTACTGGGCTGCCAGAAAATAGCACCGGATAAAGGCAAGTGCTTAACTCAATAGACCAATGTCAGTTGTTAACGCTGGGATCAAATTACAGTAGTCTCAACCTGCAGGTCATGAGCTTTAATGGTGATATCAGAATGAGTAATGCTCTAACAGGACTCTGGCTTTCAATAAGATAAGGACAGATACAGGTGTTCAACAGGAAACTCACCGTACATATTATAAACAAAATATTGCACAACTTCCTATTTATTTGGACAAAAAAACATTAAAAGAAATGCTTTCAGTATCTAAAATTAAGCATCTGCTTTGATCTTTGCAGAGGATTTGTTTTCATTGCAATGGAACCGTCAGTAAAATGTGCATGGCAGCAAACCTGTGTATACAGTGGGTGTCCTCACATGTTGTGGCATTTGCAGCTCCTTCATTTTGTCTTGGGATGTTTAGAAACAAAAATCCGATTGCAGAGAAAACAAAACAATTTAAGATTTACAGTGGGACTGAGCTACACATTTGAGGTAAGTTTAAACGAAGAAAATGCTTTAAACACAACAAAACACTTATTTTCTAGACATTAGAAAAAACTCTAAGGGTGCTCAAATACTGGCACGAGTTCCCCAGAGAGGTTATGGAGTCTTCATCCTTGAAAATACTCAAAACCCATCTGCCCATGTTCACCCTTCTCTGAGCTGGGAGGTGGACTAAGCAATGTCCAGAGGACTCTTCCATCCTCAGCCATTCTGTGATGACTAAAACCTGTTAGTGGATCTGTATCGTCTATGTTAAGGAGCCCAGCACACATATGAAATTGTCTCCTATTCCTCGTTTCTTCACAGAAAAATTCTTATAATGTGATAACCTCAGAGATTAATTTTAGATCTAGGTAATGAAATTAATTGGCTGGTTTGTTACATATTACTTGACAATCAAAGACTGGGCAATGCCAGAGGAAAGCAGTGGGAACATACAGTACAGCCAGGGCAGAGAAAGGACAGTGCTTCTGCTTCTTTCAGCAGCAGCTAACTGTGAGACCAACTGGATCTGTTTCTTGGTATGCACATAAAAAACAGAAGGTGGGACTGTGACAGAAAATAGCAACAGAGATATAAGACAGGATGAGTGAAGCTGAAACATAGATGCACGTCAATCGTTAAACACAGATTTGCTGCAAAACAGAACTCATTAATTCAGTCTATATTTCCCACCAGTGGTTCCACTCTCATATGAAAAAGTTTGCAACACATGATGAAATGGAAAGAGACAGGTGTCACAAATACACCAAGTCACATTCAGGGAATGATCTCTTGCCAAGAACTGCATGAACCACTTCAGCCACACAAAAAAAATGAGGCAGATGAAGAACCTGTGGTACTTCCAACCTAGAAAGAGGGTCACTGTTGGACAGATGGTGAAGGAGAAGCAGCAATCAAGTAAAATGAAGGAATCTGGAATGTGCACTCTTCTCCTAAAATTATTAGGGAAAGTAGGGCATTTTTGTAATTGCATATTTAAGACAACCATATCCAGAAAAGTGTGCACTTTTCTGTGGTCTTCAGACAAAAGCTCGTCTCTGACAGAAAGAAATAATCAAGACCAATTCATTGATGTAAGTTTAACACAACCAAAACAATCCCAGAAAAAAGCATGTTAGGCCCACGCCCTAAGATCCCAGAAATCCTAGCTGCAGCATTCTGCATTATGCTGCCTTCAGTTTAGGGTATTCAGAGCCCTTCACTTAGAAGGTGCTTAGGTGAAACTTGCTGCTATACTATAAATTATGATTTTCTGCTTTGTCCTTCCAGAGACTACTGCCACCATAGCAATGCCAACATGAGGGAAAATGTTCCCAAACTGGAGGTGGTCTAGTGCACAGCCCAGTCTTACAACACTTTTTCAAATATCCTTTAGCAATAATGCTGTGATGGTGTGAAGTGTTACCACCTGCATGTATTCCTCTCGACGAGAGCTGGCAAAAAGGGAACAAGCACCCACAGCCCTTTACTCAGGGCAAAGCTACTGCCCTTTGCTCTGCCAGTGAAGGTGACTTTGAGCTAAAATGACAGACACTAACTGGAACAGCTTAAGCTGGTCTCTTCTGATGGAGAACACCACTCAGGTAATGCTTTAGTGACTATGACAAGACATGCAGGGCTAATATGTCAGTAAATCTACAAGTAAATCTATCTCCATCTGCACTTTAAATAAGTTGCAGGGCTTTGCACAACGGTAAGTGATATGCAAATTGTTGTTCTGTTCTTTCAGTGGTCAAGGCACACAAGTTCCCTGCAGTTCCACAGTGCAATTCCCCAGAGCTTACGGCTCAGAATAAACTAACCTAGCAAAATTTTTTTAATTTTTCTTCATCAAGAAAAATAGTTAGGCAATAAAATGTTGCAAGCATCTGTTTGGGAGTAAGTGTTGTAATGCCCTAGAGAAGAAGGCAGAATTAGCCAACATTATTTAGTTGCTATGACTATCCAGTCTGACCTAAATGATTCTAAGAAACTACAGGTAAGATCAGAAAGTCAGCAGATGAACAACCCAGCAGCTACTGAAAATTAACCTATAAAAAGCCATGTGTAAATCATAGAATCAATAAGGTTGGAAAAGGTCTGAGAGATCATCAAGTCCAACCTATCACCCAATAGCTCATGACTAACTGAAGCATGGCTTCAAGTGCCACATTCAATCCTTTTTTTGAAGACCTCCAGGGAGGGTGACTCCACTACCTCCCTGGGCAGCGGATTCTAGTGGTCAATTACTCTTTCTGTGAAGAACTTTCTCCTCACCTCTAGCCTAAACCTCCCTGGCGCAGCTTGAGACTGTGTCCTCTTGTTCTCATTGACACTACACTATATGTAGCAATCACCTTGGAACAAGTGTACCAAGAATGACAAAAATCAGGCTACCCCTCATTTTTATGACACAGGCTCCAAAATGAGAGCAATTCAAGAATTACCAAGCATTTTACATGCAGTTACTCCCACTAACACAGGAGACTGGTCTTACTCTACAGACTTTAACATTAGTCTACTCTAAGAATCAGAGAGTTCAGTGATTATCCTACATACAGCACTATAGAAGTAATCAAGAACTTCACACTGGGAACCATGTAAAAATGGTTTAACTGAAGTCACATATAATTGCATAATAAAATATAAATAATAATTTTTTAAAAGAGCTGCTCAGTTTTTTTAAAGTATTAAAACTATACTGAAATATCACCTAACAGCTCACCAACAGGCTGCCTTCTTCTTGATTTGATCTCCTGCTCATGAAGTGAGACGCAATTTTGAGTTAAACTACGGCTCACTGTTTTCCTATGAGACTCCCATCTTGCTCAGCACAGATCATGCAGTGCTTGTTTGCTAACCTGTTGATCAATACTTTTTAAGGTCTTCAGAGCTCAAAGGGTGGCTCTGCCCCTATTTTATTTCATGTTATTTTCCAAATTTGTTGATATTCTACTCATAGGCTTGTCTGATACAGATTACACAAGTGTCTATCTGAATTCTTCATAAACCAGAATGAATTTACTTCACAGCAACCCATTTTGCAGGTGGTATATGTCTATTACCCCTGTTTTACACAATAGGAAATGAAGGTATGGAAAGATTAATGTCAAATGTGTCCAACAACTGACTGCTCAGAAACATATCATATGGAGGGTTTTTTTCAGAAGCTGCTTAAAATGCAGGTGATACATTGATTTCACCTATGTTTGCAAAAGCACTGCATTTCTGGAAATGAGACTGAATTTCTCAAGATAGATACCACAACATACAGAATGTTAAAATGAGTGAGTTCTTTTTCTCATGAAAATTCTAATTTAACCAACTGGTTCCTTATCAGACAAAAATATGCAGTGGCAGAAGAAACACCTCTGGTTCATCTGGGGCCGCATTCAACTATCTGTATACAAAGCCTTTTTTTTTTTTTTTATTGCAGCATTAGTCCATATATTTTCCAATTTCTTCAAAAAGTGAGGTCAGGATCCTACAGATAATGACTCTTTTGGAAGAGCAACTGATCCACAGAATGGATTCCAAAGAAAAGCAGTATTGTTTGAACTAAACGCCAGAGCATAATAAGTGCATGTAAGAACGCCAAATTGCAAAGGTGACCACAAATAATTCATGAGGGTTTAACAAGAAAGCTAATTAAAAAAAAAAAAAACCACAAAACCCAAAAACAAACAAAAACAAACACAAAAAAGACTTGCTTAATAAAGTAAGAATCTTAAACCAAAATCATGGTCAGCTCCAGAGCTGAAACACATAACACCACCCTGCCACTTCACTTAGAACAGAAACCACTAACAACAGCAGATTATCCTTTTCCTTATGGAAAAATATAGGAAGGGGTCAGGACGTATCTATTGCTACCAGACTTTATGGCTATTTCTTGACAACAATAAAGGCTCACACATCTTCTGTTCCATTTAAGATCTGCATGTGCTCTAGCAAGCCATTATAAAAGCCAGGGAACACAGTTTTACCAAAGGACTGAGGAAAGCTCCCTGTAAAACAAATCTTTTGAGGAAAAGGCTGTGCCTGTAAGAATAATTTCTAACAAATAATTCCAGTTTTATATATTGCTTTGTCATAACAATGTTTTGGAGTTTTTCTAGGGGGACGGGAGGAGTCTGTGATTACTGTTTCTGTAAAATCTGTGTTTACTTTTTTTCCAATCCTTCTCCTCCCCCTCTAGTAAGACCACATCTGAAATACTGGGTTCCCCAGTTTAAGAGGGACAGGGAACTAGCAGAAAGAGTTCAACAGAGAGATAAGGGACTGGAGGATCTCTGTTACAAGGAAAGACTGAGATACCTGGGACTGTTTAGTCTGGAGAAGAAGGCTGAGAGGGAACCTTATCAATGTCTGCAAATAGCTGAAGGGTGGCTGTCAAAAGGATGAAGACAGCCTCTTCCCAGTGATATGATGAGGGGTAATGGATGTACACTCAATCACAGGAAATTCCATCTCAACATAAGGAAAGAAAATGTACTGTGAGGGTGACAGAGCACTGGAACATGCTGCCTGGACAGACCATGTGGTTTCCTTCTCTAGAGATTTTCAAAACTCACCAGGATGCATTCCTGTGTGACCTGCCCTAAGTGGCCCTGCTTTGCAGAAAGGTTGGACTTAATCTCTGGAGGTCTTTTTCAACCCCAAGCATTCTATGATTTATTCTATGATTCTCACAATGCTGAATAGCTGCCACTAATTCATTCTGTAACTGACAGAGCTGAGCCAAACTTTTCATAAAGATCAGCACTGCATCAATAAAACCTACATGAGCACTTATTGTATGTATAAATACGCTTGTAAATAAGCACGGAAGCAGAACTATGCAATTTGTATGCAAAGATGAGGGTTTCCAAGGACAACATTAAAGGCAAAAGGTGCATTCAAACACGTACCCTTTTTTACTCATTTGTACGTTAATAAAGAATAGGAATAAATGCTTACTTAACAGAACATTTGAACCTGACAGTACTGCTTTTTAATGAACAGTAATGAACAGGAAGTGTAGTGTGTTTTGAATTTACAATTGTGGTAACAGCCATAGAAGGCAGCGTATGTACCTGCATTTCTGAGAAATTCACCACTAGACCACACTTCTCTACATAATTCTCTTCTAACTATCCTATTTCTGTGTTTATATCATGTGCACTTTTGTGGTGCCTGATCATTTTATGTAGCATGAAATAAAATATCCTGTCTGAAATACTTCACCACCTTCTTCCTATTGCATTGAAGGCCCAGGAGTTGTCATCTCTCTCCTGAGTTTTCCCTTTATTTAGGCTGTATCAAAACACAATATATTTGTACTGAACCCTCAGAATAATTTCTCAGTTCAAATTATCAGGAACAAGGTGGCTAAGAACAACTATATTTACCTCTATTAAGGTTCAACTAGGATGTTTTGGCAAACACTAATATTTTAAATACGTCAGTTTGTGCTTTATTTGCATTTCCCATACTCCAAATACACTATAATACAACGATACTGACCTGTCGAAAAAAAACTAAAAACCCAAATAAACAAACCCAAATACACAAACCCAAACACCAAAATAATGCTACAGCAAGTTAAACATCACCTATACAGCAACTGTGACACATGTTCAGCTAAGCAAAACAAAGACAAGAAGGCTAGTCTGAAAATCTTGCTCGCTCATTCCACATAACTTTTAGCTGAACCCCTAGCAGAGTTTACGGCACAGCTAGCACTAGGAACCAAAACCCCAGCCCACGAGGTACTTTCACTCTCACGTCCTAAGAGCACTGTGACAGTTGTCATGTAGCTTTCAAAGTATTCAAAGTTCTTGGAAGTGGAGGGGGAAAAAAAGACATAAAAATTACCTAAATTATGTTTTATAGCGAAAAAGTCACCACGTGGGGCGGACGACGCGGGAGGGCAAGCCTCTAAGCAGGGCCACCACGGTCCTACTGCCTCCTACCAAACGGGGTGGGCACGGTTTTGGAGGACTGTTTGCCATGTGATCTTTAGGTATCGTTAGCCCAAACACAGTTCCCTGGGCAGGCACTTCTGTAGAAAACTGGTGTGAGTTACAGAAACGAAAACCGATGGGCGGCACCTTGTCCCGCTGAGAGGAGCGGCGACACCGGGCTGCGCCAGTTCCGGCTCCGGCCGAGCGCCCGGGGGCCTTCACAGTGCAGCAGGATCGGGAAGGCCCAGGGCCCTGTGGCCGGGGATGCCAGTCACCCCGTCCTCGACTCCGCCACGTAGCCGATGACAGCACACGCTGATACCCGCGGTTGCCGCCGAGGCCCAGGCCCGAGCATCCTGCGAAACGCACAGAAAAAAAAAAAAAATTAAATACATTTGAAAACCCCTTGAAAATTGTGAAACCAACTTTAAGCTGAAGTTACGGTGCTGAAGTAGGGCAGGTCAGCCCAGCAGACTCGACCAGGCATACGGAACCAGACCCGCTTCAGCCGCAACCGCCGGCCGCCACCGACACGCTGTCAAGCCCCGCGAGACCCAACGAGCTGCCCAGCGCCGGTCGCCACCGACGCGGCGCCAAGACCCGCGACAGTCAAGGCGCTGCCCGACGCCGGCCACCGCCCCTGCGCTGATCCCGCCCCTCGTTGTCTCCTGTCGCGGCCCGGCGGGTCCTGGCTCCCTGCGGTCGGGCTCAGCCCGGGCACCGCACCCTCCCCGGCAAGGTAACAAGGTTCTGGAAAAAGAGGAAAAAAAAAAAAAGGCGCTTACCAGGAGTGGGGTTCGAACCCACGCGGACATACGTCCATTGGATCTTAAGTCCAACGCCTTAACCACTCGGCCATCCTGGTGCAGATACAGAAACGGCTGTCGGCCACTCCTACATACGAGGCCGCACGCCTGCCCGCCTGCGACCTTTAGGCCAGTCCGGGATACCCGCTCCTCCGCCACCCCGCGCACCACGGCTTTATTCCCAGCGCGGGCGGGCACGGAGCGTACAGGGTGGCGCGCGCGGGCGGCCCCTCTCGGTGGCAGTGAGAGGCGGGCAAGGCCCGGCGGGAAGTCCTGTCCTGAGGCACGGGGACGCGGCATAACCCCGACGTCCTGCCTCTGGCGGGAGCCAGGGCCGGAGTGGAAACGATCGGAGTGGCGGGGGTGGTGCGCGGGGCCCGAGCGCGGGGCCGAAGCGGGCCCGCCCCTGAGAGGACGAGGCGCGTGGTGTCAGGGGCTTCGGGCCAGACCAGCCGGCCTCTGCACTGGGGACGGCGGGGTGCGGGCTGCTGCAGCGCCATCAGGCAAGTGCGGGTTTGGAGCAGGAGCGCCGGGGAGGGCGGCGGTACAGCCGTGGTTCATCGAGGGTGTGAGAAAGCTGTCGTGGTAGGGCTCAGATCATCAAAAAGGAGCGCAACTTTTTGTTAACCTCCCACACTTCCACCCCCCCACCCCTCACCCCCAGCGATGCTGCCTGGTGGAATATCAATTGACAGGAGCTCTTGGGAAAACCTTTGTTGTGTACTGACGTTTTACTTACTCCAGTCGTTACCTAAAATCTATCTTCCATTGCCAATAGAAAGAAAAATAAAGCAATTACATAGTGATCAATTATGCTTAATTAGGAGAAACATATTGCAGAGGAAAGATTTCTTGCCAATCACCATTGGATGCCTGGTCCATGGAAGCAATATCCCTAGTTAGTTCCTGCACTGGGATCTTCCCTTCTCATGCACATCAGAAAGCAGAGGAAAAAATGCCCTAATGCTGGCCTTCCCCCACTGCCTCCCACTCCTTCCACCTTTCTATCCATTTTCCAGAGGAGAAAATGAACATCCTCCATTCCATCAAGCTTTGCCACCATTGAGCTTGCTCCCAAGGGTTGAGAGACAAATGCTTTGTACAGCACAGGCTGGGGATGCTGGACTATTACAGCCTCCAGCAAACTGGAGGAGGCACACAGAGGCCATATCCTTTCCCATAAGCAGAACATACGCTGTTTGGTTGTGTGACCGGTTTAGGCTGTGCCTTTAAGAAAGAGACACTTTCTGAACACTCTAGCCGAATGTTTTGATATTAGAATGAAAACAATGATATGCTAATTCAATTTCATTGGTGGGACACGGCTGTAAATTTTTTGTTTAGTCTTTCAGTCGGGGGGAGTCAGTAGTCGTCTTCTTCTTCCCCCTGTGCTGTGAGCTGGCTCGTTTCTCTCTACGATTCTTGCTAACCAGATAAGAGAAAACTAACTTTTGCATCCGCTTTGAGCTCTAACAAGTTTTCACCCTTTTAATTACCTTCCTTTCTCTTTCTCTCTAACCCTTTTGGGAAAAAGGGGATGTAGGGAGGGAGAAGGGAGCGGCAGGCCGAACCCCCTGGCCGCAGGGGGGGGTTTTGGGAAAGGTTTCCTGTATTACATACTTTGCTGTATATTTCTGTATATATTGTAAATATTGTATATTTTTGTACATATTCATTGCATTCCATATCTGCTTGTAAAATACAGCTTTCATCTGCTTCTCCGGCTGAGTTAGCTGTGGAATTCTTTTGTGTGTGGGGGGAACCTTCCTACTCCACCACATATTTTTAATTGGCGGTCCAACGTGCGGCTTGTGGATAATTGCTGTCCAGAAGCTGGGCTAAAAGGTTGCTTGATTTATTGCCTGCTCGAGTCGGAGTTGCAAACATGAAAGTGTTTTGGCTTTTAGAGCGTTTGGTCTTTTCAGTTTGTTCAGTACTGGTCTACAAGTACTTCATGGGAATGATTTTCGATCGCTTAGGTAGATACTTGATGTATAGATTGTATTTATGGTTTAAGTATAAGATTCAGCTTCTTTACGACCGGTGCCTGGGATTCTTCTGGCTTAACAGATACGGGAATGTGACCTCTAGCACTCTGCCCATAGAGATAAAGGAGTTTAAGATCCCGGTAGGCGAAAAGGTTGTTTTAAGTGATGGCTGGGATCCAAAGGTGATTTATGTGATGTGTTTAAATCTGCTGCTGGTGATGGTGATTGCGTACTTGTTATATGCTCTCTATCGGAAGGAAAAAGTGTCTAAGGCGTGCTTTGTAATTAAGCGTAGATCGAAACGCAGAAAGCGCAGCTCTAACTCTACCCCAGAGGTATCTAGTGATGAGGAGAATGCAGAATCTGTATCAGTTAACGACAAGGCTAAAAAGTCCATCGGAAAGGCTGCTCTGAACGGTGCTGTTGGTGGCTCTGGCAATCAGCCAGCGGCAGCGGCAGCTCCTAACATGGCTTCCACGCCCTCGGCAGCCATTAATGGGGCAAAGCCATTTCCTCCTTCTTCTTCGGCAGGACCGGAAGTGTCCTCCACAGCAGCTGATTCGTCTCAAAACCTGTCAGCTTCTATTGAGCCAGCTGTAAATCCAAACACAGCTCCAGTTAAGCAGGTAGCTGTTTTAAGTACGAGAGGAAAAAAGGGCAAAGCTGATCCAGATGCTGATGGGGAAGAGCAGCAGGATCCTGGTGAGGGAACTTCTGCTCAAAGAGACCCTGCTGAGATGGGGGAAAAGGTTTGTCTTAAAGATATAGCTGAGTTATTGAGGTCATCACTGGATGGAGATGCAGGGCAAATTGCTGATAGCAGAACAGCTAAAGGTGGTACCCCTGACCTTAAGCAGATTCTTAGGAGAGTGACAGTAAGATTATTGGGACAAGAACTTCAGGAAGATGAGGCAGAAGAGGAGGAGTCAGATGACATTGAGAGCTGTTCGTCACCCAGGGAGGAATTGAGGAATGTGCGTAAAGATTACATCAGAGCAGATAAGGAGCCAATCCTAGCTTGGCTTGGTAGATGCTATGATACAGGTGCTCCAGCTCTGGTAGTTGGAGACAAGTCAGCAGCCCAACTAGGAACTCTCTCAAAGGATAATGGAATAGATAGACATCTAGGCAGGACTCTCGGCAAGGTTACTCTGTGGATACGCCTTTTAATGGCAACTCTCATGAGGTATCCTTCCCGAGATGATCTTCCATGGAATGCTAAACCCTGGACTACCATAGATGAGGGAATCAAGCGTCTGAGAGAATTTGCTGTTAGAGAGGTACTCTATGGTGGCCATGAGACTCTGAATCCTGATGAAATTCCTATAGGAACTGGTCTTGCTAAGAAGCTCATCAAACTTGCTCCTCCTAATTATGCAAATATTCTGGCAAGCAGAATTGTGGCAAGAAATTATGGTGGTGCTTCTCCTACGGTTGGCCAATTCACTGATCAGATGAGACAATTGGAGGATAGCATGACACGTGTTTCTTTGGTTTCAGCCATTGAAACTCTGTCTGGTGAAATAAAGAACTGCATGAAAGAGCTGAAGGATGAATTTAAAAATACATTCTCCCAATTGGCACAAAGAGATAATTCCAATTCTTCCTCCAGATGGATACAGGTTTCCTCTGTGAGGAATAGACGTCCCCAAGGATGTCATTCCAAAACAGGTCATTCCAAAACAGATCCAACCAAAAGAGACCACCAAGGCAATCATGTGCGAGTATTTGGATAACTCTGCGTGATCAGTTTGGTGAGAACATGAACAGATGGGATGGTCAACCAACTGCTAATCTTTTCAGGAGACTGAGGGAACTGCAAAGTGGCAGAACCCAAGGTAGCAATACCAGAAGGGTAGCTGTTACTTCTACAGTTCCCCAGGACAACTCTAATAGCTCCAACAGTGGCTCCAGTTCTAACACTGCACACTGTGCTCATTGCACATGTGGGCATGTTCCCCATAACTAGGGGTGCCCTGCCTCCCGCCAGGGGGATGAGAGGGGTAACAGAGATAACAGAATCTATTGGGATGTGTACATCCAGTGGCCTGGCACTTCGCAATTTCAGAAGTACAGGGCCTTGGTTGACACAGGGGCTCAGTGCACCATAATGCCATCAAATTATCAGGGATCAGAAGCTATAACTATTCTGGGAGTCACTGGTGGATCTCAAGAGTTAACTAAGGTGGAGGTTGATATAAGTTTAACTGGTAAACAGTGGAGAAAGCATACAGTTGTGACCGAACCTGATGCACCTTGTATTCTGGGAATTGATTTTCTGAGAGAAGGGCATTTCAAAGACCCTAGAGGTTACAAATGGGCTTTTGGAGTAGCATTGGTAGAAACTGATGGACAAAAGCTGAAGCTGTCTGTTAGACCTGAGCTTTCTGATGAACCTGCAGTTGTGGGACAACACAAGATTCAGGACATTAAATTGCCGGTTGCTTCTCAGACTGTGCATCACAGACAATACAGAACCAACCGTGACTCTTTGTTGCCCATTAAGAATCTGATTCGTCAGATGGAGAGTCAGAAAGTCATCAGCAAAACTCATTCACCTTTCAACAGTCCAGTGTGGCCTGTGCGAAAGCAGAATGGAGATTGGCGTCTGACAGTCGACTATCGAGCCCTGAATGAAGTAACTCCACCTATGAGTGCAGCAGTACCAGACATGATGGAACTGCAGTATGAGCTGGAATCCAAAGAGGCCAAATGGTATGCTACCATAGACATTGCTAATGCCTTCTTCTCTATTCCCATAGCAGAGGAATGCAGGCCTCAGTTTGCTTTCACCTGGAGAGGAATCCAGTACACCTTCAACAGATTGCCAGTGGGCTGGATCCACAGCTCCAGCATCTGTCATGCAGTGATCCACAATGCTCTGGAGGAAGGTGGTGCTCCAGAACACATCCAGTTCATCGATGACATCATCGTCTGGGGTAAAACTGCTGAGGAAGTCTTCGAGAAAGGTAACAAAATCATTGACATTTTTCTGAATGCAGGTTTCGCCATCAAGCGAGACAAGGTGAAAGGACCTACCAGAGAGATCCAGTTTCTGGGAGTGCGGTGGCAGGATGGACGCCGACACATTCCAGTGGATGTGGTAAATAGAGTCTCTACCATGGCAAATCCCATGAACAAGCAAGAAACTCTACGTTTCTTGGGGATAGTGGGATTTTGGAGACTGCACATTCCTGGATACAGTCAGATTGTGAAACCTCTGTATGATGTGACTCGAAAGAGAAACCATTTCCACTGGGGACCTGAACAACAAGCAGCCTTTGACCAGATAAAGCAAGAGGTAGTTCAAGCAATGGGTCTGGGACCTGTCCAAGATGGTCCAGACATTAAGAACATTTTGTACACGGCTGCAAGTGACAATGGTCCAACCTGGTGCTTGTGGCAAAGAGCTCCAGGTGAGACACGTGGACGACCTCTTGGTTTCTGGAGTCGAGGTTACAGAGGTTCAGAGGCTAATTATACTCCAACAGAGAAAGAGATTCTAGCTGCCTATGAAGGAGTAAAAGCAGCTTCTGAAGTAATTGGAACTGAATCACAACTTCTCTTAGTTCCCAGATTACCAGTTTTGAATTGGATGTTCAAAGGCAAAGGTTCCACACCACATCATGCAACAGATTCCACCTGGTCTAAGTGGATGGCTCTGATAACACAGAGAGCTCGAATGGGAAATCTTGAAAGACCTGGTCTAGTGGAGGTGATCTCAAGTTGGCCTGAAGGTACCAACTGTACTAAACCTCCAGAGGAGAGAGTAACTCGTGCTGAGGAAGCTCCTCCTTACAATGACCTATCTGATGATGAAAAGAAATATGCTTTGTTCACAGACGGTTCCTGTCGTCTTGTCGGGAACAAGCGAAGGTGGAAGTCTGCAGTGTGGAGTCCAACACGCCGAGTTGCAGAAGCAAAGGATGGAGAAGGAGAATCCAGTCAGTTCGCAGAGGTAAAAGCTGTCCAGCTAGCTCTCGACGTAGCTGAACGTGAGAGATGGCCAAAGCTTTATCTCTACACCGACTCATGGATGGTAGCCAATGCTCTGTGGGGTTGGCTAAAGAACTGGAAAAAGAGCGGTTGGCAGAGGAAAGGAAAGGCCATTTGGGCAGCTGACCTATGGCAGGACATTGCTGATCGAATCGAGAGAATTCCAGTGAAGGTGAGACACATTGATGCTCACATTCCTAAGAGCAGAGCTACTGAGGAACAGCAACACAACCATCAAGCAGATCTAGCTGCAAGTTTCTCCAGTAGACATGGACTCTGATCTTGATCTCGACTGGAAACACCGAGGTGAGATATTCTTAGCTAGGTGGGCTCACGATTCGTCAGGACATCAAGGCAGAGATGCAACCTACCAGTGGGCTCGGGACAGATCCATAGACATTTCCATGGATGCTATCACACAAGTCATCCATGACTGTGACATTTGTGCTGCTATTAAGCAGGCAAAACGACTTAAGCCCTTATGGTATGGTGACAGATGGTCCAAGTACAAGTATGGTGAAGCTTGGCAAGTTGACTACATCACTCTACCACGTTCTCGTTCTGGTAAGCAGTATGTGCTTACTATGGTAGAGGCAAACACTGGATGGTTGGAAACTTATCCAGTTCCACATGCGACTGCACGCAACACCATTCTCGGTCTGGAGAGACAAATCTTGTGGAGACACGGAACTCCAGAGAGGATTGAGTCAGACAACGGAACTCATTTCAAAAACAACCTTGTAAAGAGTTGGGCCAAAGAGCACGGCATCGAGTGGATATTCCACATCCCCTACTACGCACCAGCTGCAGGGAAGATTGAACGCTACAACGGTTTGTTGAAGACCACTCTTAAAGCCATGGGGGGTGGATCTTTGAAAAACTGGGAAAAGCATTTAGCACAAGCAACCTGGCTGGTAAATAGTAGAGGTTCAGTGAACCGAGCTGGACCTGCACACTCAGATCTGCTACAGAAAGTAGAAGGTGATAGAGTTCCTGTTGTTAAAGAAAAGAATCTGTTAGGTAAAACTGTTTGGGTATTTTCTCCCTCAGGAGAGGCTAAACCTGTCCGAGGGGTGGTTTCAGCTGAAGGTCCAGGTCACACTTATTGGGTAATGCAAGAGAATGGTGAAATTCAGTGTATTCCACAAAGAAATTTGACTTTAGCTGAAAGAGTTTAATTTCAGAGTGTTGTACAGCTACATCGCGCCCAAAGGAAGAATCCCTGAGGAATCCACGGTGCACGAACCCTGAGAACCCTGAGAACCCTGGGTCAACTGAGAGTCCCTGTTTCCCTGTTTCCCTGTTTTCCCTTTTCTTCGCTTCATCTGCGAAGAGACAAACTGTTTTCCATTTTTCTTCTTTCTTGGACTTCTGAATCATCTACACCTGAGGATAGCCGGAATGGACTATGAACTTTACTTACAAACTGTGGATGTTGTTTTGGATTGGATGGACAGTATGAACAGCCAATGAAATTGTTTAGCAGGGGTGGATTGTGACCGGTTTAGGCTGTGCCTTTAAGAAAGAGACACTTTCTGAACACTCTAGCCGAATGTTTTGATATTAGAATGAAAACAATGATATGCTAATTCAATTTCATTGGTGGGACACGGCTGTAAATTTTTTGTTTAGTCTTTCAGTCGGGGGGAGTCAGTAGTCGTCTTCTTCTTCCCCCTGTGCTGTGAGCTGGCTCGTTTCTCTCTACGATTCTTGCTAACCAGATAAGAGAAAACTAACTTTTGCATCCGCTTTGAGCTCTAACAAGTTTTCACCCTTTTAATTACCTTCCTTTCTCTTTCTCTCTAACCCTTTTGGGAAAAAGGGGAGGTAGGGAGGGAGAAGGGAGCGGCAGGCCGAACCCCCTGGCCGCAGGGGGCGGGGTTTGGGAAAGGTTTCCTGTATTATATACTTTGCTGTATATTTCTGTATATATTGTAAATATTGTATGTTTTTGTACATATTCATTGCATTCCATATCTGCTTGTAAAATACAGCTTTCATCTGCTTCTCCGGCTGAGTTAGCTGTGGAATTCTTTTGTGTGTGGGGGGGGAACCTTCCTACTCCACCACAGGTTGTTAAGACATCCTGGTTGTAGGTAACCCTACTTAAAGGGTCTGGACCTTACATTTGCAAGCTGCACGTAGTGCCTAATCTCTTCAGATGATAGTGCTCAGAGATTCCTGGTACACTAGCTGTGCTTGTGGAGGAAAACATTTTTCTCACATACAATGAAAGTTAACGTTTCACAAATGGGAAGAACAGATCTGAAACTGTTACGGTTTTGCTGGGACAATCATAGGCCAGCCATGGTCTGCAGTCACTAGCAGTTTACAGTCACCCAGGGCAAGTGACCCAAGCTGTCTTATAGGTGTATCCCCATACCATAAATGTCACCCTCAGTATAAAGGGCAAAATTTCATGAAGATAGGATGACTTCTTGTTTGGGCTCAGGTCTTGCTCTTGAGGACTGCTTTCCTGTTTATTGTGTCCACTGTACATTTGCTGGGTTGAGTATAACTTAGTATATTTTATATTGGCATTGGTATTGGGTTTGTGGTTTCTTGAAATCTGTTTCCATTTCAACATGTGGTCTCTTCTCCTTTTCTTGATCTCCATCCTCTTCTGGGGCACAGGGGTGTGTGTCATTAGGTGACAGACCAGCTGCTATAGTTTTGCCTCAGATATGGGCCAAAAGTAAATAAACTTGCACCCTCCTTCCCTCCTTTACTTTTATACACATACTGAAGCCCATTAATTAAAGAACAGCTATTTGGCTGATTTCATACCGAGATGTATCGTTTGCTTGAAATGACCATCATACCATAGCTAGCATTGCTCCCCATTCAGTAGGGTCATGCCTTTCACCAAAAGTATTGAGTAGAAAAATACTATCAGGTAAGTTATCTCATTGTCTATCTGACATTGTTTCTAAGGAACACAGTAAAATGTTACTTTTTCCTGTTAAGACTCTGTGCCCTAATATTTATGCACTGTAAGGTAAAGTGTGAAAACGGAGCTGCCTTACATTGGCTGTTACTGGCTTCAGCTCAGCTATTATGGAGACACTATATAATATTCTAGAAATGTGGAAGATCTGCTGCTGCCCTCACACATACCAGAGAAACAAATACTAGGGTTCCATGTGAAAAATCACATTGCTTCAGAAGTTGATTAACTGTAATCACTCCATAGAGTATCTATTAAATTATACTGCTTCCTGCTTTCATCATATCTGTGATATTTTTCTTGAGATACACAACCATGAGTAGCTCTTTCCTTTTTCAAATTGATTCAAAAATTCCACGATTCAAAAATGTAGAGAACTTATTTTGAAGAAAGTAGAAAAAACAACTCAAGTTGTGCATGCAGAACATCCTAGCATACTATAAAGTGTGCTAGCATACTATCAAGCTGCTGTTGTCTTTTTCCACACATCCTGTGTGTCATGAGTCTTTGCAACCATAGCTTGATGAGTTTTTTTCAAAAGTCCGTTTAACTATGACTAGGCAAGTTCATGAGCTGGCAAAATTTAAGTTCTTCAACAACTGAAGGTTGGAAAAAACCCATAGTATTAAGCAACAAACACATATGCAATGAAAATAGTGATTTCTTTAGTTACTGGAAGTTATTTTTGAAGTGCCTCAATACAACTTATACATAAAGCGTCCCAAGCTGTTGTTTCAATGATTCGCAGTTTCTATCCTTCAGCAACTGCCTTAAGTCAAGAGACAAGGTTTCTAATTACCTTTTTATTCATGCTTTTGCTCTCTTTCCCTTGTGCCTCAGTTCAGATTAGAGACTTGGAACATAAGCTTTGCATTTCTGCTAATGAAATCATCAAGAACTCTCAGATCGGCCAGAGTAAATTTGTGATTTTTCTTGCAGTAAAGAATCATCCTAGAACACATGAACTCATTTTCCATGTTTTTTGTAGGAAAAAATATTAATTCTATCCCAATATATCACACATTTGATTTATTGTGGTAACCAGTATTAGGAGGGTTTTTTATGGCATTGCTTAATCTTTCACCAACTCAGTTTAGTTCAGCAGCTCTTAAACCAACTTCAACATTTCAAGAAACTATTCAGAGCTGCTGATTCAATGTGCAACACTCTATGCTTTCAGTTTTTCTTATTAAATCTTTTATTCCATTTGTAGACATATATATGCACAAAAAAAACAAACAAAAAAAAAGTACAGATTTTTATCAAAAGCATTGGTGAGTGCTAATATGAAAACAAATACATACATCTTTTATTTTTATTGATTTATGCACACATACTGTCCTTCAGAGGTTTAGGGTATTTCTCTACAAACACAGTCCCATTAGCTTGAATGACAGTGCCTGTGGAGTTAACGACTTCATCTTCCTGACTTGCACCAAAGCCACTGGTAATTGTACCTGCTCAACACCCTCCTTTCTCCCACCTCAAGTTTGAACACTGGGTTGTTGGAGAGGTCCTCAGACAAGCATAATACTGGTATTATCAGTAAATCACTGAATATCAAAATATCTTCTAGTTTAGAAGATTGGTGTTCCTCACAGACAGATGCTTTAGCAAAAGAGACTTTCTGAGAGGAGTTATCCATTTAGCTTCTATTTGTGTAAAAGAAGCCTGCCTGGCTAAGAAGCATTTCCCACTAGGACATGAAAGCTTGGAAGTTGAATTTATTTTGCTGTTTTATTAGATCAATATAAGTAGTTACATATGTTGGGGCATTTTTTCACATACAAAATGAGTGTGCAGAGACCAGAAGGGAAAAGTTTCGTTGTGATTCCAGTGCAGGAAACATGGCTATGCACATCTCCTGAGGAGAACTTCCCAAATACAAAGTATTTGAAATGTTTAAGTATATTTATTAAACTGGGTACAAATAGGATCAGTGCTTAGAAAAAGTCAGCAACTTCTGAAAAAATGTCCTGCATTAATTCAAAGGATAGCACCAGATCACAGTGTATCAGGAAGCCACCTAGAAATACTATAGTTGGAAAACCTCCAGAAGCAGGAGTTACAACCACTTACTGGACATTACTAGTATGTTTCATTGACAACACTTAGTGGTTTCCAGGGCTGAAAATTTCCTATGCCCTCCTCGTGTTCCAAACCTACTGCAAGCAGATTCCATGTACACAAAAGATTACTTTAAAGTTTGAGAAGAGCACTGAAATGACATTAAAATGTTTTCTTTCTGAAGAAAAGTCTTTCCCCCTGCCCCCAAATGGAGATTTCCTAATAATGTAAGAAAAGTTGTAGTTTTTGTACATCGGTAAAAGAGCATGTTAATAAATTTAATCCTTCATGTTATTTAAAACAGATATTAAAAAAATAATAATCCATACTCAGCCAATGCTTATAAAAAAATAAAAGTCTCTTGACAGGATTATTCTTGCACTAAAATTGCTTGGGTGTAGGTGCCAGCACAGGAGACTGAAATGCTTTCCCAACCCAACTGCTATCATCCTAGGGGGACTTCTGCAGAAGGCCACTGCATGCATCCCTTCTGGCTGAAGTGTTCATTGGCAGAACAATGTGTTAGAAGCAAAGAAAAGTGGCAGTTTTGAAATTGAGAGTACAGATAACAGCTCAAGTTGAAAGACAACAAGATGCCCCACCGTTGCAGTGCTTCTAGCCACCTTGAAAAAGCTGTGGGTGCTCAAAATGGAGAAAGGTAAACGTGCACACAAATGGAGTAAACTGTGTATATTGTTTTTTAAGGGGCAGTGATGTTACACTTCATGACAGGTGGAAATCAAGTTGAAATAGAAACTAGTTCTGTGTCCTGAGGCAGATAGGAGACTTAGTATTTTGTCAAATCAGCAGCACAAATGTCTGTTCAAGCATTTGCACAAGCAGGCTCCAAACAAATTAAAACTTAAACCTCCTGATTCAGTGGTGTATTGTGTCAACCCAGGAGGTAAGGCTGCACCACCTACAGACTCACTTTGACAGAATAAAGTTACTTCTTGAAATTTCTCATCCTTTCTAGGCTGAGTTCTCAGCCTCATTCATTCCTCTTTTTTGCCTATCTGAAACCAGCATCACCAGAGAGATCATTCGCCTCTAGTTACAGCAATAGAGTACATTTCAATGAAAAAATAGTTTTATCAACATCTCTAGGAGCTCTCAGACAGGACAGCTTTCAGCACATTTATGAAAATGGCAAAGATAAAAAAATAAGTACAAAACAGCTCTCCATTTCTAAATGTTGTCATTACAGGAAAGTCACTGGAAAGAATGTCTGATTTTTAACACATTTGAATTGATCTGTGATAGCTTCAGTGGGAGTCACCTTCTGCAACAGGATAAGCAGCAGCAGAGGATTGTCCTGAGGGGGTGTTTTCTTCTGTATTCCAAAGCTTTTTTCACTTGCTCTTTAGCTTCTCCTACATAGTCCTCAACATTTTGCATATTTATCTCAATGACATCAAAGGTGTCTGCCTGTTCTTCCACTAACAGGGCCACCTGCAGAAAAAGCTCATGAATTTCCTTAATGCGACCTTCTAACTTCACCAGCTCCTTATGGCGTGTCTCCAACTCATTCAAGGCTGAGCGAGCCCCCTTAACATCTGACAAGAGATTCTCAGAGAAGACATCCCACTTGCCTTGCTCAATCATCTCCTCAATCTGGTTGCCAGAAACATCTTTGCCCATGATCTCTAGCTGCCGCTGAATTCGAATCTTGCAGTTTTCACGTTGCTTCATCTCTGTTTCATTGTATTCAAACATAGCTTCCTGAAATGCATGCATGAGGTCAACATAGTGGTTCTTTGCTACCCTGGCAATGACAGACATAGCCCCATATTTTGTTATTGCATCTTCACTGAAATCTCTCATTATCTGGAGTTTCCTATGTATGCTTTCTCCACGGGCCTTGATGTCTCTGGCAATACAATTAGTATCTCGTTTGATGCTACTAAGACGACGCATGGAAGTAAGGAAGCGGGTGTTCTGCTTTCTGAGCCGCCTGACATCCTCTTTTAGGTGGTCATTTTCTGTCCGGATATTCTGTATGTCTTTATGAAGAATTTCCAGGGCATAGTCAGTCTCATAAAGGAGAATGTCATGGGGTGAATTTTCATCATCCTCACTATCAGAAAACTGTTGGTTGTGTAACCTGGCAAATTCACGCAGCTCATTTAGCCGGTCTTTCATCCTGCCTGCAAAACAACAACAGAAGGAAAGATGTTTAAAGTAAATAAAATACTGGTTTACATGGGTTGAACATTCACAATTAATAATTACATCATGGTTGTAACTACATCAAAGATAACCAGATTTAAAATTTGTTTACAGTATTCTATACAGTGGTGGATCTCATCCAAAGCTCTGATGCTAGAACACTCTTCTAGGAAATACAGAGCTTAGGAACTACAAAAGTGCAGGAGAGAAGACAACAAATCCTGAAGATGAGTGCAAATGAATAAAATTACAGTCCCCAACCCCCATAATGCCATCCTTTAACTTGCAGAAAAACCCAAACTCCTGAGCAAATGATAGGAAGCCTTCAGCTATTGGTATGTTAGACATATTAACACAGTATCACAGTACCACTAAGGTTGGAAGAGACCTCAAAGACCATTGAGTCCAACCTGTCACCACAGACCCCATGACTAGACCATGGCACCAAGTGCCATGTCCAATCCCCTCTTGAACACCTCCAGGGACAGTGACTCCACCACCTCCCCGGGCAGCCCATTCCAATGGCAACTGACTCTCTCGATGAAGAACTTTCTCTTCACCTCGAGCCTAAACCTCCCCTGGCACAGCTTGAGACTGTGTCCCCTTGTTCTGGTGCTGGTTGCTAGAGAGAAGAGGCCAACCCCTTCCTGGCTACAACCACCCTTCAGGTAGTTGTAGAGAGCAATGAACACTGAACACCACTGCTCACCAGAGAAATCTCCTAGATCTTCACCCTTCAGTAGTATATCCGCTGCCTCAATTGTCACTGATCCTCTGTCATTCTAAGCAGCATTTCTTGGAATAAGAGTAGGAAGCATCTCAGAAACAGAAATGCATTTACCAATACAGCTGGGAAATAAAAATTTTGAGAAATGCTGTGGAAAGTATCATGACATAATGAACAAAAAAGCAAAACAAAAGGCAAGTTTAGGGGCTCCAGATGCTATCAGTGAGCATAGTGTACCAGGCATCAAAAACCCAATACAATGATAGCAGCATTTTGTAAGTAAAGGCATCCATCCAACCCTTTTTTAATGTTTGATGGAAACCATCCTACTGAAGGAATACAGTAACACCCTTGTTAGAGATGAGGATCTGTTTTCTATGTGTTTGCCTCAGGTGTACTTAACTACAAACTTCAGAATGAGTAATCTCTACAAGCCATTTATATGGTAATAAAACATAGGTCTCCTGTAACTATGCTGTCTAGTTGAAACTCTAGACCTGAAGTCTTTACAGAAAGTAAAATCTGAAAGCTTTAGCAAGAAACCTCTGCCAAGTGTTACAGCAAGCAGAAAGCTGAAAATCTGCTATGACAAAACCTGTACATCCCATAACCTCATTTGAAGGTCATTAATTATTTATTAAAAAGAAAGAGAACCAAGTTAAGAAGCAGCACCAAGAAGGATATGTCCCAATCTCTGTGTCTGGAGGACCCATTTTTTGTTTTCCCAGGAATTAAAGTATCTTTATAGCATTTACAAATATGTGAATAACACGTCCTTTCAGAGCACCATGAATTATTCTCAGGTTAAGAAGAGTCATGTGTACATGTATTGGTTTTGGCTGGCACAGAGTTAATTTCCTTTACAGTAGCTGGTGTGGGGCTATTTTGGATTTCTGCTGAAAATGGTGTTATATCACAGAGATATTTTTGTTACTGCTGAGCATTGCTTACACAGTGTCAAGGCCTTTTTCTGCTCCTCACACCACCCCACCAGCAAGTAGGTTGGGAGTGCCAGGACAGCTGACCCCAACTGATCAAAGGGATATTCCATACCACATGATGTCATGCTCAGCAATAAAGGAGGCAGAGATGTTTAGCGTGATGGCTTTTGTCTTCCAAAGTAGCTGTTACACATGATGGAGCCAGGCTTTCCAGGAGACAGCCAAACACCTGGGAAGTGGTGAATTCATTCCTTGATTTGCTTTATTTGTGTGTGTGACTTTTCCTTTGTTTGAATTTAAAACAGAAGCCACATACATTCAACTCAATCATCTAGAGGAAGGTGTGGGAAATCAATGCTTTTCCACCTCCTCCCTCAGCAATAATAAAATCAAGAGTTTCACCTCGCACCACATCAAGATGAAAAATCCTCATGTAAAAGGGAAAAAAACATGTAGTGCAGCTTAAAAGTCAGGCCTATTTGGCTTTAAACCTCTGTGGCCAAATTTGCCTGGAAGCACTGAGACACCTCATGCATAATCAAATCATATTTTTGTAGGAATAAGTCTACTCTTCCTTTCCCTTGAAAGTGTAATCTGCAATTTGTCACCCATAAATATTTTAAGGTGTCAGATAAAATAAAAATAGGAAGACATATAGAGAAGCAAATACATGGCAATTCACAACATAATACTAATGCTGTAGTAAGTTCACGTGTACACTAATTCTGCAGCATCTCTATGTAAAAATATGACTTTTTTTTTAATACAATGTGAATGTTTAAAAGGTCAAGCATTAGAAGAAGAGTAAGAAGCTGTCAATTGTGGCCTCAGATAACACCACGATGTTGTCTGTACACAGGAAGATCATGTAATTAAGCACTGGCCTGTCCTATCACTTCCACCAAGTCTCTGCCTGCAGTCTGTATGCTGAATAAAAGTTGTCCAACAAAAAATGTAATATACATCATTCATTTCATAGACATATATCTCATTCATTCTGCTAGCAGTGTTTATTTTCTCAGGGATTTCTCCCTAGAAAGCTCCATAAACCCATAACAGTCTTTTGGGGGAGGAAGATCTAACAGCCCCATCCACAGACACAGGTGGCAGCCTGAAGTGATTAAGGGCATTATCACTCTTCATGAGTCATGATGCCCACATGAGACACCCAAAACATGGTTCTTTGTACCTGGTACATTCAGAAGTCAGCTCCTTCTGGTTTGAGTAACTGCTGCAAGCCTCAAGTACTTTGTTGAGTAAGATCACAAAGTAACAAGACGGACATCAGTGAATGAACACATGAATCAAGGCCACTTCTGAGAAGCTCATCTCCAATGATAAGTACAGCATCATCCACAATCTCTGTGATCCAGTATATCAGTAGAATCCAAGTCTAAATATGAAAAGAAAGATCAAATTACAGTTTCACTGACAATCTTCCGCTTGGAGTTTCCTAGTTTCCTAGTGCTTAGCTCTAAAAGCCTACATTATTTGAAACTAGCAAGACCTACAGCCAAGGTAGTCAACACTACGATGTTTTAACTCTGCACTGAGGACCTGCGCCAGTCAGAATAATGGCTCCACAACTAAAATGATCACACTTCTGCCCTAACAAATGGATGCATCTCTTCAAGCCTGACAATTAGGAAAAAATGAAAGTTTTTTACCTAAAGAAAACAACAGGCTCAAATACAACACCACCACAGAGGTCTTTCCCCATTTCAAACAAAGAGGAACTAAATCTTCCCAAGAGAGGACAGTAACTTCCAGTAATTTCTTTGAGTGTCAGGGACAGAACTGACACTAATGAGCTGAAACAAATGAACAAACAAGCATGGCAGAGCAGAGAGAACAGCCATTTGAAAAATTTCTGTTTAGCAGATCAGTATTTAGAAATGTTGACCTCCTTTAATAGATATGATTGTTGCTCAGGGAAGTTTGCATCTACTTCCATGTTGATAGCATTGTTTACAATTAAAACTGCAATAGATTAATACATAGTACATTACTAGCTGTTTTGGATAGTCCCAGTACTGATTCTTTAAAATGAGCAGTGCTCTCCACCTTAATGTAGGGCCTACTTGTAGCAGTAGAAGTTGAGCTCCCTGGCTAGAAAGCAGCTCTGCAGAAAAAGACCTCGTGTGCTGGTGGACATCAAGGTGAACATGAGTTAGCAATGCGCCCTTGTGGCAGAGGAGGCCAACGGCATCCTGTGCTGGCGTAGCAAAAGTCGTCGAGGGAAGCGATCTTTTTCATCTGACACTTGAATGTCCACTTTCTGGAATGCTGTGTTGCTGTGTAGTTGTGCGCTCCAAACCCCCCTTTCCTCCTCACCCTTGCGGAGTCGGGATGCGGGAAAAGTGTGAAAGCGGCAGAAGGTGCCTTTCCCGCCTAGCGCCGGGGTCGGTGCACAGGGACCCTTCCCCACGCCATGCGTATGAAACCCCGCGCTTTGGCAAGCCTGGGATGTAATAGGTTGACTTTTCCTGCTTCTTTTGATGCCTTTTGACACAATTGCTCTCAGACATTGAAAAGGGGGAGCCGAAAAGGGCGCGAATGCTGCCTCTGCTTCCCGCTGAAAGCTTTAGCGGCAAAGTGCTTCCCCCGCGCGGCTGCGGGGAGCTCCCTGGCGCTGCAAAGCTCCCTGGCTCTGGAAAGCGCTTCCCTTGCGGCAAAGAGCCCTAACGGCCTCGCTGGCTCCATTTGGGTGTTTTCATCGCGCATTCTGGGTTATAAACTGCAGTTCTGGAAGGCTTTCGAAAGGCAGGAGACCACAGGAGGCACCCTCACAAGTAAAAGCCGCCTCGTGAGTAGAGTTGGGTATTTTCCTAGAGTCTCTGGGGATTGCCTGCCTCTCTTGGTACTGAGGGACAAGTCTTGGCTTGTGGACTTACCTTTTTCCAATTACTGTTTTCCTTAAACCGTTTGTTACTGGTTTTATACACACACACGACTCTCGAAAGTATTTTTCCAACCGAATACCCGAATCTGTAAATTTTTCCTAACTTTTGTGTATAGTTTGTGGGGGCAGGGTTTTGGATTCATAAATAATTTATATTTTATTAATTATTTGCCTCATTCCCTATTCATTCCATAACATGCTGCTGGGGGAGTGCCCCAGCACAAGAGACATGGACACACTGAAATGAGTTAAGGGTAGGCCACCAAGATGGTCAGCAGTGCTGGAATACCTGACATAGAGACAGAGTTGGGAGAAAACAGGAAGCTCAAGAGATGTACAGCAACAGGACAAGAGGCAACAAATCCAAGTGGAAACATGGGGAAAGTCAGACAGACAGTAGAGGGGAAAAAAGGGAACACCACCCCCATCTATCAGAAACACAGTAAAATGTGCCCAGAGAAGTTTTGGAATCTTGCATCCTTGAAGATATTAAAAACTCTCTTGGATGTGGCCCTTTGCAACCTGAACTACCTGTGTGTGTTTTCAATGGGTCCGGATTAGGTGACCTTCAAAGGACCGATCTAAATCGTTCTAGTCAAAAGTTTGCTATTTTGAACATGATTGATAAATATATTAAACTACTTGTACAGATTTAAGATACATCTAACACATTAGAATATCAAGACATAACTATCTGTACTCCAGAGTAAGAGACCCAAGAGTATGAATACCTTAACTCTAAGACTGTGTGTTTAATAGATTAGCTGTCTGTTTGATTTTCTTTTAAAATACTGTGTATATTCAAACTGGAAGATGTACTTCTATGTTAATATTTTTGTGCTAGATAAATCTATCTCTGTAAAAATGAAGTTCCTTCTGCAGTCCATCAACTCACACACACACTAAATACAGTCAGCTAATGACTGCAGAGGTTTCAGCTTTGAAGTCAGACACCCACCAAGTACAGTCAGCTGAGGACATGTTCAGTACTCATCTCTTCACATTAGCATGCTGCGTCTTGGTATTAATCACCACAATGACTAGCTTTCCTATGGTGCACAAGAAAACCACAAGTCCTAGCGCAGTAAGCCTGCAGCCCCAGGCAACTCAGCATGACAGAAGATTTCAGACAGGAAAGCAAATCCACTCTGAAAATAAAAAACTGTGCATACACATAACCCCTTCTTTTAGCCCCATATGCTCACAAATAGGACTCCTCTACAGTGTATTTCCATTGCTGTGCTAGTACTTTGCAGGCTGTTATCCACATAGAAATAAGGATGAAAAATTATTTCTATAGAAACAAATGAGTTGCACATCTGCATGTCAGCTGTAACATTTGTACATACACATTGCTTAGTTTGGGGACAAATGGTGAAATAAAGCAGTTTCAGCACAGCATCCCTATTTCATCACCAGCTGCTGAGAAGGAAGCCAGTGTACTTTTTTTTTTTTTTTTTTACAGCATTCATAAAAGACAGCTGGTAGTTAATACCAGCTTGTGGATTACCAAAAGTCTAGTCAGTAATCTTCTCAGCCTTGAATAGGGCCTTACATGATGAAGCTTTTACTTCAGATTAAGTGGCCTGTTTGAGGAACAACAGATATTTCAAGATAAGTCAGTTAAAATCATTTCTATCATCAGGCCTTTGTTCTCTCAGAAGGTACAAGTCTTTCTGTGCTCCACTACAAACCCACGTGGCTCATCCTGTTTCTTAATGTCATGTGCTTTTGGTTGCATGACACGCAATAGATGTGGCCCAAGAAACAGTAGTTAAACAATTAGGAAATAATATGCTTCGAGGCAGAATTACTTTATAGCCAAGTATGCCTGTTCAGTAACTTCCCATATTGATTGTAAAGGATGCAGCATTGATGGAAATCCAGTCAGATGGACTTGCTGAGTGGAGGACATTCCATTATGAGGCAAACAGTCTCCTGCTGTTGCACAAAAATACAAGTCATGAAGAGATAAAAGAAATGTTAAATGATGCTGAAGCCTTTCACTTAAGAGTTGGAGTCTCACATTTAATAATAGTTTTCTAGTATCTTTCTCTTTTGGAATTGACTGTGTTAGATCAGATTCAATAATTTTGCCTGGTATCTGTTGTCCAATAATAGATTTTACAATACTAATTTTAACTTGGAAAACAGATAATTGTTTACAATAGCTTTTCCTTTTTCCCAAAGAGCTTCTAAATCAGTGCTAGCCATCTTTTCAGATCACAAACCCTGTCTCTCCACATATGTCCATCACTGAGAAATGTCTCAAATGAGTCCTTTTTTCTTGCTTCTCATCTAAAGGCTCCAGGAAGCACCAAAAATCATAATCTAATAATTAGGACAGCTTGCCTTCCGGAGCTGTTTTAAGATCCTTTGTACCACAGAACACCTTTATACCTTCACAGAACGCCTTTATACCTTCAGTCACCCAAATGAATGAAAATATAAATCGTGGGACTTTTTTTCAAAAAAAAAAACCTTGCACGAAGTGGCAAATTCTTTATACCTTCACAGAACACCTTTATACCTTCACAGAACACCTTTATACCTTCAGTCACCCAAATGAATGAAAATATAAATCATGGGACTTTTTTTCCAAAAAAACCTTGCATGAAGTGGCAAATTCTCCCTTTGTACCAGAACAAGTTATTTATTACAAGCCAATATATGCAGGGAGGTAGAGTTGGCTCCATTCTTTGTAGTCTACTTCTGCAGCTATTGGAATCTCCAAGTCTCCATTGGTTCCTTTTCTACTACAAAAGCTAAGAAAGTCCTAGGGAAATAAAAAAAAAAAACCACACCTTACCAAATAGTTTGTTGCCTCTAACTCGTAATAAGGTGTCCTAGTTTGAGTTAGAACAGAACTAATTCTGTTCAGTGTTTTTAGGTTTCAGCACAGTCTTTTCTAAGTAATGGCACATTCTGAAGTTAACTGCATGGTTTTGCAGACAGTGTATGTTTCTCATAGTGATAATGCTCCATGTTTCTACTTAGTACCAAGGATTGGTATGCAGCTAAAATCACTGCTAAATCTTGCATACTGTTTTGGAGGTGCAGACTAAAAGGCTGCATCTGCAGGGACAAGTACACAGTTCAAGTGACCCTAAACTGATTAGTGAGGTATTCCATTCCATATATGTCATACTCCATGTAAAGCTGAAGGATCACAAGAGTCAAGCACTCTTCTTCAGTGAGTGATGCCCCAGGAGGACTCTGTCAATTCTGCCTTCAATCCCAATCCTGAATCCAGTTCCTGAATCCAGTTCCAAAATCCAGCTCCTAAATCTGGTTCCCATCTGCTGCTGAGTCCAGTTCAGGACTTCTGCCACAGCATCAGTGGTGACCATGACATAATTCCTATCAAGGGGCTGGGCTTGATAATTGGGTTTGAATGTATTTCATTTTGTTGTTATTATTTCAAGTAGCATTAATTTTCTCTTCCAATTCTTAAGTCTCTCTCTCTCTTATTCCCTGTTGTGTACTAAATGCACACATAATATGCTTTGCATTTTTCACATATTTATTACTAGAATGGCCAAAAAAAGAGAAGTTTTAACTTTTTTCTGTACAGTAGCACATGCTAAGTAACCATTATTCTTGCACTGGAGAGGACAGCTTGTACATAGATTGACTGCTGATATTTACTGGGTTGTCTAAACTTTCACCGGTTGTGGATCACCACTGACAACTTGGTCAGTACCTCCTCTTGACGTTTTTTTCACAAGTCACACTAATGAGCAATTGTAACTAGATTTGGTTTTCTTTGAGAGGGGGCTGTATAAAAAAAAATAATCTTCACTACATGGGCCATTGAAAAGTGTTAAGTCTTCATGTGCATAGCTTGAACCCCCTCCCACAGTTAGGAACTCTATCCAGCAACTGTCATGCTTCTGTATATAAATGGAAATTAAGGACAGGAAAGGCTAATGTACACCCCAAATGTAGCCACTTCCTTTTCCTAAGGATGCTAGAAACAGAATACATAGTTACCAACTGCAGATAATGAAAAACCTTCTAAATCCTTGAGACTTGAAAGCTGACTCCGGTCATTTTAACATGCACAGCTTGCTAAAAGCAGAGTACCGATACAAAGAGTAGATGAACATGCACATGGTTGTATTTTTCCCAAAGGAGAGAAAAAATCCCACCATTGCTCTCCAGTCCTTTCAGAACACGCAACACACCACAGGCTGACTACTACAGCATGCCCGTTCTTCCTGCTATAGGCACCACTAAGGTCTTCAGGTAAAACTGGCCTGGATGGAGACAAGAGGAGCATGAACTGTATCTCCATGGGCTTGGCAAATAGTTAAGACAGAACCATACCACTAGCATAAACAGTGAGACAGCCTTCCATGCATTTCTTGGTAATTACTACAGCTCCACGCTGTTAGGAGTCATTACGCAAGGAAGCTGGACTCACAGGCAGTGCTGTTGCTACAGAGCCACGAGTATATACATTATCTAATTAATCACCTCAGCTTCCCTGAAACACATTGGCTCAGCAAAATAGCTATGTACATGCCACATTTACATAACTACTATTGCTACCACACAGTGGTATTTATAAGTGATTCAGACATTATGTTGGCATCCAAATAGAAATATGAGTTTGCATGTGATCATCAGTCAGAAGCAACACATTCTAGAGACATTTTTTAATTACCATAACAGCATTACTTTTTAAAATATACATATATTTAAAGCTTGTAATAGTGTTACAGTCTGAGATCAAGTTCCTATTGTCGCTGCAAGGCCTGTTCAGACAGGACATGGGGTGATGTTTTGAACTAAAAGAAGGCAGATTTAGACTAAATACAAGGAAGAATTTTTTTTTTTACCATGAGGGTGGTGAAACACAGGAACAAGGTTGCTTACAGGTGGTAGAAACCCCATCACTGGAAACATTCGAGGTCAGGTTGAATGGGTCTCTAAGCAGCCTGATCAAAGTAAAGATGTCCCTGCTCACTGCAGGGAGGTTGGACTACATGACCTTTAAAGGTCCCTTCCAGCCTAAAGCATTCTGTAAGTACTCTTTACCTTAAAAATCCCTTTAAGGTTAAATGTGTAATGTTTTGTTGGTATTTGTTCACGTGGGCCAGTACACATGGGGCTCAGTTCTGGATCCTTTTGCAAAACCTACCCAACTGCAACTGGACCAAAATAGTTTTGGTCAGGAAATAATCCCCAGCAGCACACATGTATACCTACTGCCTCAACCCCGGGATATGTCAGGTGCTGGCAGGCTTTACGGCAACCACTCTACACAACATAGCAGCCCATGGGTGTTTGCAGGCCTATTCAAAGTACCAGTGAAGGTGAAACAAGGTATAGATGTAATTAGGGACACATTGGCAAGTGATACTTGGAGAATCTCTTCCTGACTGGGCACATCCAAAGCTCAAGCAAAAAAGCTTTCAAAATAAGTGACCTGTCACTAACATAAATGCAGCACAGAGGGAAGGCACAGCAGGAAAAGCTGGAGCATTCCATTCTTTTTTGGCTTTTGTGAACATGAGTTTGTCAAGAATAATCCTGGCAATCAGGGGTTAACTCATAATAGAGAAAGCCAAAGCTGCACATGATAAGTCGTTTGAAATCAAGAAATGTGACACTGTTCCTTCTGTGATAAACTGCAGAAGTGTCATCTAGATGAGTGTCAAACACTTCATGTGTTAGACTAGATGAGATAGGAAGACACTTGATAGAATCAGCAACAGCAATAGCTATTGAAATAGATGTAGAAACTGAACTGTATTGCTCCCCTCCAGTGGAGATCACTCATTCCCCCAGGATCCAGCGCTAGGCAGGAGTGGCGTTGCCACTCCCTGGGAATGGTGTTCTTTACCAGAAATGGCATGGGAGCCACATGTTGGGGGGCAGCCCAAAAGGTACATGCAACCAAAACTTGCTTCTCTGCAAAACTGCATAAAGGGTAAGCCCACGTTTGGTGCTGAAATGAGCTTACTGCATCAAATTAGCATTGCCTCAGTAATTTCTGCACTGGGCTTTGTCATCCCTGCACTACAGGGATAATCACAGTCAGAAAAAAATGATAGGCCAGATAAAAGGTCATGGAAAGTGGCTCAGCACTTTTGTACTTGGTAGAGCAGGGGTTTTCTCACCAGAACTGGTTTTGAATATGCCAATTTTACGATGGGTTTCTGTCACACTCAGAGTTATCCATAATTTCTACTAACAACTCAGATTTGGCAATGTCTTACAGTCTCCCCATGGCCCTGCATTCCCATGATTTGATCAGTGCCCTCGCTCCCAGTCTCACTGTCTCCCCAGCACAGGCTTGCATAGGGAAGCACAGGTCCACAGCCCATGCTGGTGAGCAATTTGGGTGATGCTTTTCACCCAGTGCATTCTCTTCTTTATTATTTTTGCATCAGTGGCAACTACCATTTCTCCTTTTGGAGGAGATCTTGGTTACTGCTACAATATAATAGAAAATGTCAGATATGTAGTCTAACCCCACAGCACCCAAAATCTCCAAGGCTGTAACATAATAAGCAGTTGTGCTTCATAGCACCATATTTATCTGCAGTGCCCAGAGGATACTGCTATGACATTATCCATATGTATTAGGCTTAGTTTCTTCATGAAGATCTCTCATGACAACAGAGGGTAATTTGCAGTTTTAGTTTCAGTCAAACACCAGATACATTTGCCATATAACTTGACATGCAATTTCAGTTTTAGAGAAGTGGCATGCAAGGCAGTCAGTGTAGGGGAAAACAAAAAGTGACAAATGAAAAAAAGGGTGAGAAAAAGCTCATCAGTGGTGTTGGGCATCTAAACCATCGCTTCTTAAGGATGACCATCTATTCACCTGTTACACCTTTGGTGTGTTTTGAATAATAATAATAAAGTTACACTTGTAGTCTCACCACTTCCACATAAAACTACTTAAATAGTGAGAAACCCCACTCATAAAAAAGCAGCATCCTTCAATTTACATTTGCATCTTAAAGAGCCAGATATTGCCATTTTGATCCCTGACAGCCTTAAAAACGTTTCCTAAAATACCATCTAAAGAACAGGAACAAGAAGTGTGAATGTCCGTTTTAGGCCACTGTTATTTTTCTAGTCATTTCCTTTTGTGGTATCACACAGTTAAATTCAGTTGTCTCAGACATTCATGAGTACTAACTAATTCTTGGTAGGGAAGGAAATTAGTATCAATTTATTGGAAGCAATCTAAGACCATAACTTTTGCACCCACTCACAGGTCTGGCCTGATGATGCGCAAAAAAAGGCATAAAAGATACTGTATTTTGAATATAACCCCAAATTTCCTACAAAAGCTGCTCTGGAGCTATTCATAACCACATATGAGCATATTCATAACCACGTATGAGCACTATGAATGAAATGTTAATACTTGTTAGGCCAGACAAACAAGGCAGCTCGAAATGCAGGCACCCACTGGGGCCGGGAGACGAGGTTCACATTTCGAAGTGCCTCTGTTTTTCCCTCATCCTGTGAAAACCCCAGCCATTCCTTTTTCCCCTTTTGGAAGGACCAGACCCTACATAAAGGCAGATAAGGTTCCTCCGTGCCCAAAAGCCCGGCCTCCAATCCCCTGTCACCCTTTCTGCTCTGGGGTTCGGACTTTCCCTCTAGACTCAAACGGGGCAGTTTCGTTTAACTCTTACGCAAAAACCGATGTGCAAAGCGCTCCGAAACCCCCTGGCTCCTTCCGACTTGCCGGATGAGTTTGCTGCCGAGCACCAGGCACGCCCCGGGACTCACCCCGACAGCAGGCGAAGTTGGGGTCTGACCGCCACCGCCGGAGCCCAGGCCTCGGCCGGCTGGGAGCTTCTCGCTGTCTCGAAGCAGCCCGGGTACCCCGGCTGCTGCTAAGCGGAGGCTTGGGGGTACGGCGGGCTTCCTGCGTCCCGGGAGCCGACGGCGTTATGCCCGGGGTGAAGAAGCCCAGGCGACCTTAGCCGCTGACGACCCGATGTTCCCCCCTGGCTGGTACTCACCGCCGGCAGAGCAGCCTGCCTCTGCCCGTCCCGGCTGCTCACTGCTCACGACTTGCCGCCCCCGCGCTGTCCCCGTACAGCTCCCGCGCCGTCGGGGCGAGCTCCAGTCCCCGTGCAGCACCCCGCCCCCGCCGCCCAGCTCACCCGCCTATTGGCTGCGAGACGGGCTTGATTTGTATAGCACTGCCCAGCGCCCACTCCCCCGATCGCACCACCTACCCCGCGGGGAACGTCCGCAGGCAGGTGCCGGGAAGCGAGGGCGGTATGGTGCCCGTCGATGTGCCGCCGTTCCTAGGGCAGTCCTAGCCATTCCTTGCAGGAGCCTTCCCTATACCGGCCGCCTGGCTGGAAGCAGTGTGAGGGGTACTTTGGGGCTGCGGTGAGTCCCAGGACGGACAGGGAGCCAAACCCGACGGAGCGTACGGGCGCTTGATGAGAGAGCGAGGGCCAAGTGCCGCCGGGAGCGCTGCAGGGGCAAATCCCCGGCACATCCCATAGTGTCGTCCTGGTCCAAACAATGGCTTTGGATGAGCACTATTTTGCTTCCAGATTCCTCATCTTGAGTAAGAGGAAAGGTGTAATTAACTTCAGTGCTCATAAGTGTGTAGTAAAAAGTAATATATAAACAATTTGGAGTCTCATGTACATTAAAATACATTGAGCATGTCTAGTACTTCGAGGACAATTTATAGAGCAGAGGGACTGTCTAGACTGGGTAGAGCTCTATCTCTTTGGTGCCTGATGCTTCTAAGCAAGTTGCCTACAAAGATAATCATGGAATAGCCTGATTTAATTTTTTACAATGCTCAAGAAATTAGAAATTATGGGGATACAGATTTCTCTTTGTTACCACTCACCAACATCTCAGGGCATTTGGGAGTTCTCAGTTTTGGGCCACAAGTTTACCCATGTGTACAGAACAGTTTGCACCCGTAACACTGGTACTGATTTCAAATATAGAGTTATAGTGTTGGTCCATGATAACTGACGCTTGTGAAACTTTTAGTTAAAAATAGAGCAAATTGCTCCCAGCCCAGTTCTGTAGCACAGACAGCTCTCAGACACATAAAATCCACATACACTTTTCAGGATGTGCAGTACAAACAAGACTTTTAAGGTAAAATCAGGTCTGGTGTAATCTAGTATACACTAGTTAAAGGAAATTACTGTTTCATGGACCTGGACAGATAATATTAATATCCTTTTTTCATTTTAACTTCACGGATCATTAAGCATTCCTGAAATTAAATGTTTTATCAATTGCCAAGGTGAGTGGAGGAAGACAATGAGAGACTGACGCTATAAATTCTTTCACTATATTCATCTACCAGGGAACCTGCGTCTTCAGCTGAGTCTTGAGTAAGGTCCATCTAACATTCTTGAGTCTTTCACATTTCCTTGTACCCTCTGTCAAAAGCTACTAACATTAGAAAACAGCTTCTTCATTAAATGCTGTTGATATAAAGAGATCCTCATTGGTTGCATGAGAAACAGGCTGTAGAAAATAATTCAGAAGCCAAGTCTCTCCACAGCTAGCTAAATCCACCTTAATTCTTTGCTGAAGCCCATGGAGTTAATTGGATTTACAAGGGATAACACAATGCTCTACCTATTGAGCCCTGCAGATGTTTTTCTTCTTGCTTTCCTTTTCATTCCTTCATTAGGAAGGAAGAAGGCTGTTGGGAAAGGGTGGAGTGCTGAAAGCTGCTAAGATGTAATTGCTGCACAGTCAGAGGATGCACTGTGCTAAGGCCCTCTCTCTTGGTTATTTAAGAAAGGATTTAACATTCTTCTCCAATTATGCCTGAAAGGCATGCAAAGCCAGCCCTGGGTGTAATGCCCTTGAATTCCTTGTGAATCACAATTTGGCACCCATACGTGCCTGTGGAAGTTCATTACCCATACATGAGTTCTTAAAGAGCTGCAAATCTAGTTATGGTTGTATTAAATGCCAGCCTGGATGGATGGGAAATAGCCCTGGGACTTCTGTTGATTCAGGAGATGATGGCAGGTGCCAGCATCTTTTATTAAGCTAGTAACCAATAAATGAACAAATTAAAAATATTTTCTTATAACAGATGTAAACAAGCATAGCTAACTGTTGCCAGTGGAACAATACTGATTTCAAGGAGCAGGAAGCTTGGTTAATTATTAAATAAGCCACTGGATTTCTCTGCTGCTGTCACAGCTTTTGAATGCAAGAGTACAGTTCATATGTATAATATGACAAGGATCCTGTCACATCAGCTGGCCTAATGAAAAGTATTACCTAACCTATTCCTGCACTTAATAAAGATGTGTATTATAACTTCTGTTATCAGACAAGAGTGAGGTATTTCATCTATATAATTGCACACCCATATATTAAGAACAGTTAGTTTCTACTCTGTAGGGAGCCCTTTGTAACCTGCCAGAGCAGGGACAAGGACATCTTTATGACAGTCAAAAGGGATCAAAAAGCCATTGGGGGAAGACACACAGCAGGTACTCAGATTTGGGTATAGTGCCAGTAACAGCAGATTCTGTGGGCAAGTTCATGTTGCCAAAACCTACATGCCCTGTTTTTCCCTCATCACTACTCTCTGAGCAGAAGATAGTCACTGTCTGTCAGGTGTGAAGGGAGAAGTACCTGCTGGGGGTAAGAACATTCAGGGGTTAAGAGCCTTAGAAGGCCTAGAAGGGTGTGGTAAAGAGTAAACAGACTTTCACAAAGAGAGATACTGGAACATGCGGACATCTCCATAGCTTTTTGAAGCATCCTTTTAGAATCATTTCTCATTAGAGATAAGATCTTATTTTCTAAAACCCACCAAGTTCAGTGACATGGAACCTTTCTATCCAAGAATTATATGAACATGAATTTCACACAGACATGTTGATGGATTGCCTTCTTCATGCTGCCAGTGCATTTCAACAAGCAATATAATAACATGGCGCTGAGGGACAGGGTTCAGGGGTGACCTGGTAGTGCTGGGTTAATGTTGGATTTGACAATCGGAAAGATCTCTTCCATCATAAACGATTCTGTGATTTATCCAGAAAGGAGAGAGTTATCTGCACAAAGTGCACAGCATATTTTTGTACCATGTGGACTACCCTCCTCTGATGGCATGCTGCACAAGTGGAAACCTTTCAGGTGGTTCTGTGGCTAGATTCAAATGCTTTGCAATAGACCTGTGCAAGGGTAGTGTGGTAGGAATATGTGACAGATATAAGAAGAAAAACAAGAACTTTTTGGTTAGCTGAAAGTGAGGGAAGAATCATTTGGGATCATTTAGTGGGGAATACACAGCCAGGGAGCAATACATTTCACAGCGCAGTCATGACCAGTTGCTGTCTTGAGTCCTCTGTGAATGGCAAGGCAGGTGGAATATAGGCAAGTTGTATGTGACACAGTAATAGTATGACATATTTTCCTGGAATCAGACAAAGTCATTGCTAATGTTTGCATTTTACAGTACAGTATTATAGCTAGAAGATAAAAACCAATGGTACATGTCAAGGTAGAGAGGTATTTGTCAAACAACGTGCAAAACTCATCTGAGATAAGTGAAGGCTTATATTCTATCTCTGAAACCTGTCTGTTGATTGTGGCATGCATCCCAGGATTCTGGTAGGCAGCTGTTACAGGACACACTTCTAGCTTCATAGTTAAGAAATGCAAAGATAGAAAGTACTGGGGGCACTGCATAACTATAAAGCAATGTCACAGGAGCCCACAGGTCTCCTTTCATTTACTCCAGCCAGGGAGTATCTCTGCACATGAAGCATCTATACATGAAAGTGAGTAAAGCCAAAAGGGCAACTTAATACCTGCACTGTTTTTATAAAGCTACCAGCTTTTGATGAATGCAGCTACCTTGTTGTTAGGTTATCAAACCTGACCAAATCTGCTGGAGTCATGGGTGAGTTGCAGCTGCTACCAGTCAGCAATGGGTGAAAGAGACTCTGCAGCAGCTGAGGTGTACAGTCATAATTTCATGTGAAGCAACTATTAACTTCCTATTAATTGCCTGCACATCCATCAGGATGGAGCTCAGTATTGGCACTGTCACACAGATCCCTTAACTTCTGGATTTTCTCAGTTCACAGCTGAGTGAGCAAACTGATGAGGAAGTCCCAACAGATGAACCAAAACCAGAGCATACAGCCTGTCTTCTGATTTATCAACTTAGAGAATTGCTTGATCAGAAAAATGTCTTTTTTATACACACACACTTTACAAGTAGCATTTAAAAAATAACAGAAAATCTATTATTAATATAATGTTTTTAAAACATTGTAAGGTAACCCAGGTAGCTGTACTTCTAATCCCAAGAAATGAAATCACACATATTTTCACTGAAACAAAAATGTTTCTGGCAAGGTATGTCATCTAGTATATATTTGTACCCTGAAGGCTTGAAGCCTTACTTCTTGGCCAAAGTCACAGAATCACAGAATGGTCTGGGTTGGAAGGCACCTCCAAAGGTCATGTAGTCCAACCCTCTCTGTGGTAAGCAGGGGCATTCTCAACTAGATCAGGTTGCCCAGAACCCTGCCGAGCCTCACCTTGAATATCTCCAGGGATGGAGGCCCAACCACCTCCCTGGGCAACCTATTCCAGGTCAGCAGAGTATCCCCTGAGAATCATACTACATGGTTGGGACATAATACAGAAAACAATGTTACACACCCTTACACTACATGGCTTTGAACCATAGCTTTTATTGCAAATGTGGTAGCTGCAGTGCAAGAGCAGCCAGACTTACCATCCAGTGTTAGTGACCACATGAACCGTGTCTATGATAGGCTCATTAGCTGCTACAGCAAAGCCAGCTCTTCATCAGTCAAGACTGTCACTGCAGCACCATCTACATTTAATGTTAATCCTGGTTACCAATCTACTGGGTTTATTTTGCAGATATTTGTTGTTTCTAATGATACATATCTGCAGACCAACTGTTAGCTTTCTTTGAAAACAACTCTATTCAGCTGTCTTGGTAGAGCAATCCACCTACCTTCTGTCTGTCAGTGCAAGACATAAAACAGTCTCACTTGGCACAAGCTGGTGGCCTGAAAGTGTACACTGCCACACTGATAGTCAATTAGTAAGTCCTGCAGTGTATCCAGGATGTCTGTGACTTGGTCAGAGAATTTTAGCAGGCATTTTGACAGTTTAACAAGTGTTTGCAGTATATTACAAGTTATAAGGCAATAATATTGATTAGATGCAGACAAGCACTCTCCAAATGCTCTTACATACCCAGTAATATGATCATCAGCCCCCAAATCTGGACTACATGGAAATTCTGAGTCTTATTCCCTGAAAACATGTCAGTTGTTGAAGAACAGCATTTCATTTGCAAGACAAATTTTCAAGTGGCTTTGGTGACAAGTTGATGGACTAAGGTAGGTTTTCAATTTATGTGACAACAATTACAATATTGCATTGCATTTATAAACTGTGTTCCACTTCAGGCTCTCTAAACCAATTTTCAAGCAATTACTTAAAAAATACTGCTCTGTGTGTTGCTACCCATGTATTATAGATGGGAAATACATCACAGAAAGTGTCAAAATGCCTACAGGTGTACAGGAACCCTTGATCTATCTAGAAGCTGCATCCAAATCCCCTGAGTGCTAGTCCTCTCCTTTCATGAAAAGATGTCTTTTTGTATCTCTGCCTTTTTCTTACAGATACTATGTTCCTCTTAAGGCTCATGCCTCTGTACAGCCATCTTTCAACTTCTTTTCCTTAATTTCTTAGATGTGAACAGCATAGAAAGTATTGTCTGCTACTTAATTAAAAGTCTCTGCCAGTTAAAATTAATTGCCAAATTCTACTTTCAGTGAAGTAAGTGGAAGTTTGACCATAGCAAGTGAGACAGGCCCGATGTTGAAAAATACAGGAAACATGAGATATCGATGATAGGCAGTGGGCTGTTTTGATGCTGGTGTAGAGAAGAATCAAAACATAATGATCATATATGTCCAAGTGAGCAAATAGACCATGTGTGTCCCCTAGCCTATGTCTTTAAGACAAAACCCAGAAAGCAAAATTAAATTAATTATACAAATGCTCTGGCATCTGACTTTGGCAGTTGCAACATGTAATTTTGATTAAATACTTCCTGCATCCTAGAGACAAGACCAAACTAGCCCCTAAAATTCAGATATTTACATAACTGCAAATCACAACCAGACCCCTGATTGTTCCAGTGTCATAATGAGGTCATCCAAAAATCCCACCTCTGACACCCCAAATGTTGGGGAAGGAGGGGCTAACACCTAGATATGGTCATAGCAATCCAAACAGAATATTCATATCTGTAAGTCATGTTTTGCACTAACACACTGTGATTGGAGTGCCTTTCTTAGAAAAACCTGCTATCTAAGGTCTGTCTGAGCCCAAAGTTTGTTTCTTTCACACGCCCTTAGTAACATCCAAGAAGCAAACTCTAAAAAAGAGGTTGAAGGTAACCTTTGGCTTGAGATAATCCCCTACTAACTAATAGCCGTGGGATTTCTGAGATTTCTGGTTGCATTCAAGCATCTAAGCAGCTGAAAAGATATGGTAAGAGACAGTGTACAACTATGGAACACAGTGGTAGAAATATTTTAAAAGTGTATTCAGATACACACACACACATCCTGCCCAGCCCTGACCCCCTCCCACCCTGGCTCAACCAGAGCAAACAGAGTTTCGTTTTTGTTTGGGTAAGAAAGTGAAAATGTTCAGATTTGCAATAAAAGAGGGAGAACTGGTTGGAGTTAAACATACAACTATCTCTGCATACAAATCAAAATGTAGCTCTCAGAGCAGCTTCACAGTGTACAGTGTGAGAAAGGTGAAAAGTGTGGAGGTTGGACTAAATGATCTTTTGAGGTCACTTCCAACCCCTAACATTCTGTAATTCTGTGTGATTCTGTGTGAATGTGGTCTCAGCTCAAGCTCTGCTCAAGGACGTAGGAAGACAGAAACTTAACTGACAATAAAAATTTTCAGAGGACTAATTTACCCAAACAATTATAGTCATAAACAAGTTTCACCTAGAGATGATGTGCTGAGCTGAGTCAGTGAAAAATCTTCAGAGACAGCTGGGGGCACAGCTGCACTTCCTGCAAGGAGTCTTCTCTGCCATCAGTTCAGCATGGGGCTCTGGCAAGGGATTTCATTGCTGCTTGTGTCAATGTCCTTGTCTGTTCCATTAGGCTAATATTTTCTTTTCTTAGTACAGCCATCAATAGTTAGTGCTTGTAGGATGCTATACAGTTCTCAGAAGAAAGACTACTGCACTTCCTGACACAAGGAAAATAATGACATTCATAAGTAGATGTCTACCCTCAATGCTATTTTTCCCCTCTAGATTTATGGCTTGTTTTTTCTTAAAGCACAGTTAGATGCTTCCCTTTCTTTGTCTGATAGAGCATTGGACAAACTACTCTCGGTGCAAAGCTTTTTCTAATTCCTCTTGAGCATCGTATCTTCGGACATAAAATACCATTTTTTTCTCTCACAAACAGCAGCCAAAATGGTATGCCTCCATCTGCAGGAAAATTTTAGCTTAGGATTTCTATGCCACTGTTTGGGAATTCTACATCTATACAAAAGATCCACTCTTTTTTCCTAACCCTACCATATAATTAAAAATAGTTTATTGATAAGTCCTTTAAATAGACTAATAGTAGTCACAGAATCACAGAATCAACCAGGTTGAAAAAGACCTCAGAGATTACCGAGTCCAACCTATTACCTAATACCTAACACCTCCTAACAACTCAACCATGGCTCCAAGTGCCACATCCAATCTCCTTTTTAACACCTCCAGGTAGGGTGACTCCACCACCTCCCTGAGCAGCCCATTCCACTGGCCAAATACTCCTTCTGTGAAGAACTTTCTCCTCACCTCGAGCCTAAACTTCCCTTGGTGCAGCTTGAGACTGTCCTCTCGTTTCATCACTGGATGACTGGGAGAAGAGACCAACCTCCACCTGGCTACAACCTCCTTTCAGGTAGTTGTAGAGGGCAATAAGATGTCCCCTGAGCCTACTCTTCTTCAGGCTAAACAACCCCAGCTTTCTCAGCCTCTCCTCATAGGGCTCATGCTCCAGACCTCTCACCAGCCTCATTGCCCTTCTCTGGACATGTTCAAGTATCACAGTGTCCCAATGTCCTTCTTAAATTGAGGAACCCAGAACTGGACACAGTACTCAAGGTGCAACCTAACAAGTGCTGAGTATAGGGGCAGAATGACTTCCCTGCTCCTGCTGGCTGCACTATTTCTGATGCAGGCCAGGATGCCATTTGCCTTCTTGGACACCTGGGCACACTCCTGGCTCATGTTCAGTCCCTTAAAAAAGGTGAAAATGAGTGATGCTTGTGAGGATCTGTTAGGACAGTAATAGTGACTAGTTTTAGCAATGAAGGAAAGAATAGATTATTTTTTTTTGCCTCTGTTGAAAGAAGAAACACTTGACCAGATCTCAGGTTTTAATGAGAAAGGAAACAGAACAGCTGAGTGTGTCAGAAAGAGACATTCCATGGATACCACTGAAATGATCCAAAGTCTAATTAACTGTTCCTCCTATTCTGAAATATAAGTGTATGTGCATTTCAGAATGAGTATCAAATCACAAATCAAGTCACTCAACAAGCTGTTTTATCCTTCCAATTATGCAAGTAAGTTTGTGACTCAGCATCTACATGTCTGTTCTCCACTGACATGACAAATCAGTTCTGCAGTTGAATCAGTCAGAGGAGCCCTCTTCATAGTGATAAATTCAGCAGGCAGCCATGGTATGGAAAAGATTGTGAAGCCTTTATTCTGTGTGCAGTTACCTATGTGAGACAGAGTAAATACCTTTTAGAGGAGAATAATCTTCAGCTCATTTTTACACAAGGAATTAATTAAATGGGAGAGAGAAAAGCTGTCATGGGATTACACTGATCAGTGTCCATGGCCTTTTAACTAAAAGAGATTAGGTTTTCTAATCTCATTGTTTTCTGTTCCTACTGCTGTATGTTCATCCCTTGCTTATAAAAATAATCTGTCAAGTTGCTGGAATTGCAATGGCAGCTGAGAATTAATTTCTTTAACTGTTTTTGACTCTTCTTTCAAAGCCTGTGAATAATTTCCTACATTTTGGAGTGTGACAAATGTAGAGGTGTCTTGCCAGCTACAGGCAGTCACAGACTCATGGACATGCTGGCATTGGAATCTCTGTCCCAGCCTGTTCCTGGAATAATCTTGCCTTATCCTTCAGGCTTGATCTTTTTAGGTGCTAGGTATGAATGGCTGTTGTCAATAGTCTTAACACCTGAGATACATAACCCTTAACATCTACTGACAGAACCTCAAAGCTGCATTTGGAGTTGAAAGTGATGAGCCCACTGGGTAGACTGCACTTCATTCTCTGTATCTGTAAGAAACATATCCCATTAGTCCTGTCAAAACCAAGTACCTTCACACCCATGCCCAGAGATGAACTTCACCAATAGCTATGGTATTCGGTATTATAATAATTCCACTGTGAGGCCATGAATGCAGCCCTACTGTGTGAACTGCAGTTACAAACACTGTAGAACAACCTAGCCAAGAAGAGCTTGTCATTAAGTTACATGAAGCTGAAAAAGATAGGGAAAAGAGAACAGAGAGTTATAGTTTGCAAATGTTTTAATTTCATACTGAAGTCTTTTCCAAAATGTGAAAAATTGGTTTCAGTACACAGCTGTATGTGAATTCTGAATTGTCTGTTCTTCATAACAGCTATTCTGAGAGATGCAGCAGACATTTACTACATGACCTATGCATACCCTGTTTGGGTTCCAGATCACAACCCTGGTGCTGACAGTTTTCACAATAACCAGTGCTTTTCTGTCCCTGCAACCATTTGAGCATGTGAACATTTCAGCTTTGATTTTCTAAAACTAAATGCCTTCAAACATCACACAAATAAATAATTGCAAACATTTATGGAGAAAAGTGAATACAAACTAAGTGAAATACAGAATATCAAAGTAAAAAAAAAAAAAAGAAGAAATAAGAAAGCAAGCAATGTATGTTATTTAAAAACAAGAGGGGAAAACAACAAAGAAATAACCACCACAACAAAAACCTACATAACAACCAAAACAACAACAACAAAAAAAAAACCCAACCCTCCAACCCCCAAAGAAAAACAAACCCGAACAACAACCAAACAAAAAAAACTCACAACAAACCAAACCACCACCAACAAAACCAACCCACCAACTCCCCAAATCACCATTTAAAAAGCTTACTTTAAAATTTTCAGGGTCAGGTGATTTCTGAGTGCCTGAATTTGACAACATTTTGTCCAAGAGGGTTTTTTTTTTTTTTATTTTGTCCATCTCAAGGTTTCTCACTTTGCATGGTGCTGAGGAGATGAGGAGAAATATTACAGTCTAAACTGTGCTCCTTGCATCTTTGCTTTCTAAAATCACCAATTCTCTTTCAAGCTCTCAAATCACAAGGCAAAATGCATAGATGAAAATCCTATCATCATCAATTACTAACATTGTCCAGTCCTGTCTACAATATTTGCTTCCAGTGGCTTATTCCTTGCCAAGTCTAGGCACTCCGGGTTTACTTTTTCACTTTGAGGATCCAGTGAAATTAAACAGTTTTCAGCTTCTGACAGACAAGACATTCCTGAGAATGAAGCCAGCAAGCAAGAAGACATTTATCTTGAGTTATGCTTTGAACATAAATTTCTCCCTTGTGGAAAACTATGTTCTATCTGCTGTAAGGGTAAAAACAACAATACGTTGAGTGTGAGAAACATTGCATAGCTTTATTAGTTAAATCTTTACTTTTACAGTAATGCAGGATACTTTCACACATCTTATTTTAGATGCTGTGGATTGTTCATGGACAGACAGCACAGGAAAGGGTGGCAGCAATAGATATTTAGGAAATTTGCACCATTACAGAAGAAAGAATCCAACTGTTCCTTCTGTTAATCTCTAGAAAAAGGCAAACCAGTAACTGCCAGTTAACTGCTTGTTTCTCAATTCGGGTTTGGAACATGAACAATCCACAGCCTGAAATTTCATAACATGCATTAATACAACACACATCAAATAGATGAGCTGACAACTCCTTGATATCAGTGGCTCCATGCTACTATTTTTCACTTTTATGATCTGACTTGCTGTGCATTAACAGATGAGTTTTGCCTTTGTGCAGAATAGATTCTTATTGAGGTAAGTATGATGACACCAATGTCCTCCATGCTTACTGCAGTGTGGGAGGTGAAATGCTGAATATTTGTGCAAATGTTTGTAGGGGGAAGCTGAAGGGTGAAAAGTCTGGTTACAGATAGGCTTCCTTGTAGAGAACATTTTTAAGTAGCTTTCTGAGGAAATCAGTATTTTGAAGACATGATAATTACATCACAAACAATAAAAAGAGAATCAGCTGCATTAAGCAGCTTCAAGAATCAGACTTAAAAAACAGGAAAGTCACCTCCTCTGTCCTTACTCTTTGTTGCACATAGAAAGAAGACGTGATGTGATACACAGAGCTACTCAATGGACAAATCAATTTCTTCTATTTTAAGGCTGTGTACATTTCTCATATGTTCTCTCAGGGCTATTTAAAGATGTATATCTCATCACTGCTACTTTTATATACCTTATCAAACACAATTATTAGCTGCAACAGTTTATCTGGGGTGAATTTTCTCAGAGAAGTATGAGCAGAGTACACCTGCATCTTGGATGTTTCTGTAGCTGTCCCTAGTTTCATTGCATTTACTATTATTACTTCATTTTATCCCAAAGTGCATGACAAGAACAAACCTTTCCCATTACAAAACCATACATGAGCACAAGCAATTTCAATTCACCTGGCATTCTCTTCACCTGGCAGCCTCTTCACCTGGCAGCCTCTATTTTTAGCCTGAAGCAGTAACTAATCAGTTAATGGAGGGGCTTTTATTTTCAACGAGATGGCTTTGCAATAGAAAACTTCCCTCTGAACAGCAAGTGAGACTTGCCTCTCCCAGACCTCTGGTGTCCTCTTGGTTGAGGTGCTCCATTTTCTCTCAGTACCACTTTTGCATATCACTACATTATTTCAGTCTCCTCCGTAAGCACTGTGCTAGTGACCACTAGTGTGGCTCTACTTTTATGGCACTCTCACATCACACTAGGACATTCTCAGTAGCATCTACATCAAGCTGATTGTGGTGCACACCTAAGGCACACAGCTATTATTTAAATGTATACAAAAGAAGGTGTCATGCATCATGATGATATTCACAAGCAAGTAATGGGGTGTAAAGCTACTAGACCAAATCTTTGTGCCCCATAAGCTCCTCTTAGGCAAGGGGCAGGTCACAGATCTATATAGTTTGAAAGAGAAGGGTCTAACACGGGGTCAGTTAATCTTTACATTGTCACTGTGCCAGAGTGTAACAATAGCATACTACAGAAGACATTATTTTGGAAATGCCTTAGGGAGTTTTAATAAAGCTGAGTGCATAGCTCTGGTGACACATGATGTAACAACACCAAACAAAAAATATCCTAAAAATGCTGAAAGTGACAGTGAAAAGAGTTGACTTTCAACCCACCATTTTATTTCCCACAAGCTGCAAATCACTCAGCACAACAGCCTTCCTGTCCCAAGTTTTGATACACCATGATGTATTAAAGCCTAAGAACAGCACTGCTCAACACTAATGAGCCCCCTAATGTGTGTAATGCCAAGATAATTTTTCAGCAGTGAGTTTCTCCAGTTTCACTCTGGTTTAAGGTATTACAAATCACTTTTCCAGATAGGAACATGGATACACAGCAGCTTGAAGGGTGTGCTTTCAATTGTACAATACATAGTATTGTTTCTTTTCCTGGTTTACATTCCAGTTATTCTTGTCTGATCACTTTGGCAAAGAATCAGCCACACAGTCCTAAAAGAATTTTTCAGATGTTTAAGTGTTTATACACTATAAATTCAAAGCAACAGCAAAACATAGTTTCTAGTAGGAGAAGAAAGTTTAAAACTTGATGCTTGCAGCAATGACATTCCTACCATCTCAGAAGCAGGCCCAAAGGCAGCAGGCGGTTGCAATGTGAAGGTATTTTCTTACCCTGGAACAGAATCACAATTCTGAGTGCAAGGAAAAGAAATTAGAAGCGCTTACACAAAACAAAATGCTTATGACAAAAGTTTTTCACAGGATCTCTGACAAAAGCAGTAAAAAGGTCTTCCACCTGTTACAAAGCAAAACTAAAGGCTTCTGGAGGCTATTAATGTTGGCAGGCTGTCACAGCATTGGAGAAACAGCACACATTACAAAAAGGATTTTGCAGTGCATGTGATGACATGGGAAAACTGAGGGGGAAAAAAAGACCATGCAATTAAAGACAGATAAACTCTGCAGCCTGAAATTGCTAAGTTGTAACGTGACCTCTGCAAATAATATTTAAGAACCCTGTTACAGCAGAAGTGCCATTTAAAATAAATGCATACTTTTAACAAAACAGGTAGTTTCCCACATAAAGACATTTACTTCCCATAATTTCCAGCACCATTCTTTCCAGCCAAATGCAATCTCAAACTTTTTTTTTTTTTTTTTTTTTAAATTTGAATTTGTATTTGTAGGGCAAATCAACATAGTAAAGATCTTTCTGGGTGCCTGTTGGATTTATCTATTAAAACCGCTGCATCCCCTTGTTTGTGGGGTCTTCACTCTTCTACCCAAAGAGTCAGTAGGAAATTAAAAAACCTGGTTATCCCTTGCAGTGTATAGCCAATGCCACTCTGTCTTTGCTGATCTTAGGATCCTCTCTACCCTCTTTCTCTGTAGCTTGACTACTCCAGCTTTATGCAAGAATAACTTACGCAGGTCCAACCCTGACATCCAGTGGCCAGTACGGTTCATGGCATGCTCCCAGTGCCATTTGAAACTCGATGTGATAGGGATTTGATCTCCAAATAGATTGTTTCAGCACTTAAATCAAGACATTTATGTGATTTCCATAAGTAAGCATCTATTCTTTCAGACACCAATTGTTTATTAACAGGACTTCAGAGACCAAGACAAATATAAAATATTCTGAAAATTGTATTTAATGTTACTCAGTACAAAAACCTTGAAATATCCTAACATGCTATATTATTTGGGAATAGTTGTCACACAAGCATTTTACTATTGAGTGATAATTTTCTCAATATAAATCTGCATCTGTGCACACATGCATACTTACATACATCCTCTCTCTCCCCACTGCATTACATTACAAGTGTCCTAAACCTGAAATCAAAGAGCCCAAGTGCAGCCATTGACATTGCTTTCTGTGGTCTCTGTTTTCTAAGATGCCCTCTTTTAAACACGGGGCTTAAAATCATCCAGTTCTCACAGAATGTTTCTGGGATTTTCTTTGACTACAGGGCGTTTACAAGGACAGGAAGAAATAGTTGTGTCCTACTGGACAATTTCTGGCAAAGGGCCTTTCTTATTTCAAAATGAGTAATTAAAAACACTACTATCATATGAGTCATTTAATGCATTTACTGCATCCCAGGCACAAACACAGGATGGGTACAGAGTGGATTGAGAATAGCTCTGAAGAAAGAGACTTGGGGATGTTGATTGATGAGCTCAGCATGAGCTGGCAATGCCCTCATGCAGGCCAGAAGGCAAATCATATCCTAGGATGCATGACGAGGAGCATGGCCAGTAGGTCAAGAGAGGTGATTCTTCCCCATTACTATGTTCTTGTGCGACCCCACCTTGAATACTGCATGCAGTTCTGATGTCCCCATCATAAGGACATGGATCACAAAATGTTGGAGTGAGACCAGAGAAGGGCCACAAAGATGATGCAAGGTCTGGAACACCTCTGCTATGACAATAGACTGAGGGAGCTGGGGTTGATCAGCATAGAGAAGACTGCAGAGGGACCTTACAGTGCCTTCCAATACCTGAAAGAATACTACAGAAAAGCTGGAGAGGAACTTTTCATAAGGATGTCTAGCTGAGGACACCCTTAAGCTGAGGGAGAGGTTTAGACAGGATCTTAGGAAGAAGTTCTTCAGTACAAGGGTGGTGAGACTCTGGAATAGGTTGCCCAGGGTAGTTGCGTATACCTTATCCCTGGGAGTGTTTAAGGCTAGGTTGGACGAGACCTTGAGCAGCTAGTTCAGAGGCATCCCTGCCCATGGTGGGGAGGTTGAAGTAGATGATTTCTAAGGTCCCTTCCAACCTTAACCTATGATTCTATGGTTTTAAACTTAACATTATGTAAGCTCTTGAAGAGAGCTAGAGAAGAAAGACTATTAATTTACTAAATTATAAAATTTATTTCAAGCTCCACTTTAACCAAAGAAGATAGGCAATGCAATTTGGGAAGACCTGCAAATGCCGTGCACTTCTGTAGCCTTTCTCTGACGCACAGACAGCCCCATAACCAAGCAAAGTGCTAATGAAAAGGGAGTCTTGGGTTACTCTTAGCACCTCCTAGCTATTTATCTGGTATCTTTTTCTTTCTTCAGAGCTATACTTCCTTGTGCAACTTGTTTAGGAAGCAAAACTGAGATGCAGGTTATACAAAGGCAGTGTCAGGAGCTGGGATAAGCTGTACCCTGAAGCATGTGCCTTGGAGTTTTGCTTTTGTGTTTCCTGAAGTCTCCTGGCAAACAGACTTTTGGATGTTGTTCCCCTTGAGCCATTACTACTGAGCCATTATTTTGTAGCCAGATCCAACAGTGCACACTCCACTGATTCTCAGGCGAATTAAGCAGTAGCTAGCTATCAAAGCTGCATCTTTGCTTTGCAAATTAACTTGTTAATTAACCATCAGGCTTGAGGCTCAGCCTTGTATTAACAGATCCTGAACGTGTTGCTAAATCTTAAGTATGTTCTTTGAAATAATGATGCTTTACAGAGGCTGGCCTGGAGTTGTGACTGACCACTATTGCATTAGTCAACTAAAGTAATTAATCCAGTAGTAAATTTATTTTATTACAGGTCATATTAATATTGAAGCATGCCAGGCCCAGTCCCACAATCCCAGGATGCCCGGGCAGGTACTGCTGCCACGGCAGGTCACCCCCGCACCCTGCCAGGCCGCAGCGCCCGGGACGGGCAGCCCCTCAGCACACCGCGCGCTCCAGCGCCCGCCGAGAGGCGTCTCGCCGGGAGCGGGGCAAGGACTACATCTCCCGTCACACCCTTCTAGGCGCGCATGTCTCGCCGATCCCCGCGCTGTCCTGCGGTGTTCCCATTGTGCACTGCGGCACGAAAGCACCGGCGTCCTGAAGTTTCGTTGGTTAGTTTCCGTTCAGAGCGGGCTGCGGAGCCGGAAGTAGCTGGTGCCGTCCCTGCGGCCAAGTAGTTGCCGCGCCTGGGCCGGAAAGGGTGTTTAGCGTGAGGTTACATCAGTTCCGCTCGCCATTTCGTGCAGCGTCTGTACCCGGGGCCTGAGCTGCTGGCGCCGCCGCCATCATGACGGACCGCTACACCATCCACAGCCAGCTGGAGCATCTGCAGTCCAAGTACATCGGGACGGGCCACGCCGACACCACCAAGTGGGAGTGGTTGGTGAACCAGCACAGGGATTCGTACTGCTCCTACATGGGCCACTTCGACCTGCTCAACTACTTCGCTATCGCCGAGAACGAGAGCAAGGCGCGCGTCCGCTTCAACCTCATGGAGAAGATGCTGCAGCCCTGCGGGCCTCCTGCCGACAAACCCGACGAATCCTAGTATGCCCCGCCCGGGTCCCGGCCCCGGGGCAGTGTGGCCGTAGTTGGCTGGAGCGCCGCCGAGGTCCCCTGCCTGCCAGCCGAAGCGGAGCCTGGCACCCCTGGACTGCCCCTACACCCGCAGGAAAGCCTGAGGAACTGTCCCAGTGAGCACGGGGAACTTCGGTGTCCGCGGCCCTCCGCCCTTGTGGTCCGTCTGCTCTCGTGTGTTGTTCTCTCCAAAGACTGCTTACAAGGAGTCGTGTAAAATACCTGCTGAACGGCTTCGACTCATTTACTGTACAACCCTTCGTATTTTTTACAATGAAAATTAATAAAATTTAGTGGGCATTTATAATGTTTTGTTTGGTAATGTGCTAATAAGAGCTTTTTGTTTTAAAAGGAGTACTGATCGCTCCGTGTCGAGCGTTTCAGTACAGCCATCTGTGGTGCAAGTCTCAGGTACCTTACAGATAGCATTTTCCCAACCAGGCTCGTTGGTACACAGTTACCAAAACTATGAGGAGAGAGAGGACGCTTGTTGACTCACAGTGGTTTTGATTTATTGTTGGCATTTACTGCGTGGTTGTAATTGTGGTACAGTGCAAGTCAGTTACTTTAGTGCTTTAAAACTCCATTTCTTTACCTCATCATCCTCTTTCCCATAATTTGAGTCTTCCGCACCTTGACTCTCTGTGATCCAACAGCTTCTTTTTTTTTTTTCATTAATAATTTGTAGTCATCTAGTGATTAATTTTTTTCTGCATTGCACTGAAGTATATGAACATGGAGCAAGACATTGCTATAATGGAATAGGAATATAAATGTTACTCGCTACTAGTTTTTGTCACATCAAGACATTTTAGAATCACAGAAGCAATAAGGTTGAAAAGCCCTCAAAGATCATAAAGTCCAACTTGTCACCCAAGACCTCATGACTGCTAAACCATGGCACCAAGTGCCACGTCCAGTCCCCTCTTGAACACCTTCAAGGAGGGCGATTCCACCACCTCCCTGGGCAGCACATTCCATAGGCTACTTCAATCTTGGCTGCAATCTGGTTTCAGTGCTGATTTGTCACTTAAAATAAGCTTTCTCTTAATTTGTTGTTGTAAAAAATGAACCCCGACTTCTAAAGAAATGGGAAAGCTTAGACTGAACCTTAGAAATATGTTGCTTGGAGAAATGAGCACTTTCATTTCTTACGTGGCGCATTGTCACTGGGGCTTGTTTGAGTGTCTGTTGCTTGTGTGGTGGAGGGAAGAGTTTATTGGGTTGTTTTTACAATGGAAAGTTCAGTGTTTTCTGATCCTATTGAGACTATATGCAAGATTACCAATGGCCATTTTCTTAAACTGATGTTCTAAAAACTTTTGAGTGATTAACTTCTCACATTCATAATTGAGGCAAATGCAATCTGGAACAAGGTTGCAGTGGTGGAGGTAATTAATACTAGAGTAGTATGGGAAAGCTGGTTTGGGGGCGAGGTTTCTTCATTACTGCCTCTAAGAAAAGTCTGAATTTCTGAGAGCCGAAAGTAAACTTGGCTGCTATGAGGACTTCTGTAGCTTCTGTTACTGTTGTGGAGACTAGGAATTCTGGAGGACTTTTGTTGCGGTTGATCCACAGTGTTAGCCTGATGACACCAAACTACTTCACTTGGATATATTCTCTGTAAACACTGATATTTCAAAAGAGGGAAAACCCAAATTCTGACAAAAGAGGATAAGATATTTCACCTAAAACGAGCTGGGTTATTCTAACCATTCTTTACAAGAAGAACTTCTGTATTGCTGTTACAGAATCTGCAAGTTCTGATTTGGGCGATCTTCAACCAACCTTATATGAATCTCATGCACCCTGTGGGGATCTGAGCGCATCTAACTGCTCTAGGGACCCTCTAAATTTTCTGTTGTTGCTAAATGGCTGCCTCCTTTCAGGAGTGCTACATTTTCTTTAAATACAAAGTTTCAATATGCTTGATAGCTGAAGCAGTAATGTGAAACACAGTTCATATTTTATCCACTTGGCCTCTGATCACTACACTGAACCTTGAAGAATGTTCATCACAATGGTCTTTTCTCTGGGGCTGGTTCTGAAGAGGTGGGAACAGGACAGCAGCTTCCTTACCAGAGGTAGTATGGAAATAATTTACCTCCTGTTCAAAAATACATTGCTAGTTTAGCCTAATGGCTGTCACCTCGCAATGTACTTCAGTAATGAAACCTTCAAAATCATCATTGTGGTTTCTAGTATGATTGTTTGCCCTTAATCTTACCCATTCCTGATGTAGTTTATTGGTATTCAGCATCCTACAGTGCTTACTTATAAAGCTGCCCAATTTATTAACAGAGTTAATGGGATAATGATTACTAAGTAATTACAAAATACTCTTAATTTACTCTTCACAGCAAACGTAGCACACTAGTATTTTATGAAGCTAATAGATCTATCACTTCTAGTTTTTAAATGAAAGTGACACATTCATACATTCTGAGTCTTTTGCATCATCTGTTCTGCTTGACCTTTACTTAGAAGAGTGCATCAAGAATCTCTCTGGAAAATGCTGCTATTTCAACAGCTATTTTAATGCAGCTTACTCTCTAGTAGTCTGTGGAGGTGTTTGCTGTGAACTGTTTATATGTAACAGAGGAGATAATCCATTTTAACCTTGACTCTTGATTATGATTAAAGCTGCCAGGGAATAAACATCAGCCATCCTGCCTTTGAGATGCACTACATTAATCACAAATACAGAATCAGAATTGGAATAGGTAATTTCACAGAATATCACAGAATTTATCTAGTTTAAAAAGACCTTGAAGATCATCCAGTCCAATGTTCAACTCAGTACTGAAAGGTCAACACTAAACTATGTCCGTAAGTGCCAGGTCCACACACTACTTAAACACCTGCAGGGATGGTGACTCCACCACTGCCCTGGGCAGACCATTGCAATGTTTGATAACCCTTTCAATTAAGAAATATTTCCTAATATCCAGCCTAAAGCTCCCCTGGTGCTGCTTGACACCATTTCCTCTTGGCCTGCTGCTTGTCACAGGGAGAGTAGGCTGGCCTCCTCCTAGCTCCAGCCTCTCTTCAGGTAGTTGTAGAGAGCAGTAACATCTCCCCTCACAGCCTCCTCTTCTCTAGACTGAACAATCCCAGCTCCCTCAGATGCTATTCATAGGTCATGTGCTCCAGACTGTTCCTAAGCCTCTTTTCCCTTCACTGAACATGCTCCAGCACCTTAAGGTCTTTCTGGTAGTGAGGGGCCCAGAACTGTGCCCTCACCAGTGATGATCACTTTCCTGTTCCTGATGGCCACAGTGTTTCTAAGACAAGCCAGGATGCCACTGGTTTTCTTGGCCAACTGGGCACACTGCTGACTCATAATCAGTTGACAATCAAACAATACCCCCAGGTCCCTCTCCAAGTTGCAGCTTTCCAACCATACATCCATAAGCCTGTAACTTACCATGGGGTTTGTTTTGTCTTACGTTTAAGATCACCTACATTTCTCATTTATCTGTATTTTGTATTAATGAGTTACTTATTTTCATGACATGGCACAATAGGTATCCCACAAAACTAACAACTGAAAAGCAAAGGTAAGTGAGGATTCAAATTTTTAATGCAAATTAAGCATTTTCCACTGAGATAAAAATGCACTTTGGAAAATAATACAACCTAAGAAGTTTCCATCAGAGCAACATGCAAATGGTAAAATCTTAAAGCACTTCAGACTTTTAATTTTACATAATTGACAAAGAGAAAAAAAAAGCTTTAGCTTATTCAGTTTGCTCAAAATCATTTTCTACAGGAAGTTGTGAAATTGTCACAGCATAATGTTTATTTTTTGTAATCCTAAACTATTACTGTGTTTAATGTATATAGGCACAGAGACTGAAAGTAGTTTGAGGGATCATCTAGCCCAGTCTCCTATATTTGAAGGCTTTTATATCATTGTATTTTTCATAAACTCTGCAATCTTCATGTGAAATGAGCTTACTTCTGTCATCAAAACTTCCCCAGAGAAAGCTTTCCAGCCTCTCATTTCTCTGATAGTTCAGCCTCAGTGTATTTCTGGCCACTGAATGTGCATTTGCTCTTCTGCCAGCATTGTTCTTCATCTTGAATAGCTTTTCTCCCTCTTTGTAATTTACCCATACTAATGTATTTATAGAAGACAATTATATATCCTCTCAGTCTGTTTCATTGGACTAAATCCTTAGTCCTCTGTGCTCTTGTAATCTCTCCTGATAAGGCCAGCTCTCTTGGCAGTGTCTCAAGCACCGTAGTTTTATGATCTTAAAAAAAGAATGTTAGTAGTGGGAATGGACTCTGCAAGCTATCACTGGGTCAGACTTGGTTGAGCAGGACCTCTACAGGCTTTCCCGAGAGTGCGACAGACATATGAGCAGTGTGGGAAAGTGGTTTGCACCCATGCCAGAGCTTTGGGACTTTGATAAGGAGCTGCAAAAGGCCTTCACACAAGTGTTGTTATGCTGCTTTTCTTCATTTGTTGAAATGTTCTCCTTCTAAGAGATCAGTTCTGAAGCAGCTATTTGCAGAAAAATCTGTGAGCAATTTAGCTTGTTGCACTGTGGAGCTAGCAGCAGCTGTCCTGGGATGACCCTGGGAAGCTGAAGTGAGTGAGTGTTTTGGCATATGGCTCCCACAATACTGTTTTGTGATTTTATTCCCAGTGTTTTAACTGATTGTTTGTGATGAAACTTTAAGGGAAAGACATGATCCATATGCTCATCAAGCAAGCCACAGAAAACAACTAGACCTGTGGGATCTCAGCAGCAGCATAATGTCTTGGTGGAAAGCAGCATGTAATGGTGGAAAGTCAAGACTTGGTGCAGTTAGCTCTACTAAGTTTTGCTCACTTGCAGGCTAGGATTTGCCAGCCCAAGCAGGGCACTTGGATATTCATTCTATTAGTCACCCTGACATCTTATCCGGTTTACCTGGAGCTTTCCATAGAATTACAGAGAGAATTTCAAGTACTCAGCATTTCTCTGGATCAGGCCTTTAGCTGACTTCTCATCTGTACTCATGAACACCTGCTAGGTGCTTTGCGAGCAGGGGAGAAGCCCGAGTAGGGCCTGGAATCTACTGAGAAGAAATGTATATGTGCAACTGAGTGGAAAAGAAGATTCCCTAGTAAAGCTGATAGGATAATGATCAGGGATGTCTCTTTCCAGCTGCATGAATTTCATACCAAAATCTTGTGCATGAGAGCTCTAGAACATGGGCCTCATCTTGCCAAAGATATCATTCTGAGCTGCTGTTTCCTTATTAGATAGGAAGCATGGTGCAGATGAGATAATGAAAAGCCAGTCTTAAAACTCTGAAAACGAATTGAAGCATCACTCCTCAACACATGCACCTCACCAGTGAGACTGGCAGCACTGGCAAAGAGAAAGTGGATTGGAGACATCAATGTATGAGGACTGCATTAGGGGACTGTCTTTTGGACATAATCTATGTTTACTAGGAAATGAGAAGGGGAGAGGCACTAGGCTTGAGGGATTACAGTGCTTAATAATTCTTTGAGGAAGAGATTTCATCCCTCATTCTTGCCCTTATGGCAGTTATCTATGAGGCTTTTGATGAAAGCTTATCTCCAGCCTTCCTCCCTGCCACTGCACTTCTCCAAGAAAAGCTGATGTCCTGACCTAGGAACAGAACATTTTTCTTGGCAAATCCAAGCAGAGAATTTTAGGCCTTATCCACACAAAGAAAGCAAGGAAAGATGTGAACGCAAAGTAACATGCCTGTTCCTGGCTATCACTCTGTGGAGATGCTCTTTTTCTGCAATAAACATATCTGAAACTGAAGGTAAGGACTCAGGACCAAGTTACTTGTGATAAAATAACTGTGAGGACACATCAGCTGCTCTGTAGCTAGTGCCTGTTGCATGTCCTTATTTTAGTGTCAAATGCAAGGTCTTCTGCCTCTTTCCTTGGAGGTACTTTCCTTTCATCTCTAGGGTACTAGAAGAAAACAAACCCAACAGACAAAAAACACAAAAAAGGAAGAAGAAACCCTCTCTCAGGCAGCTACCACAAAGTAGTTAACTACAACATGCTGCAAGTTTCCCTTGCTGTTTTCCCTTGTCTTTGGTGTGAGCCATTTAGGCAACCTACAGCAGTAATTCAGAATAAGTATCTGCTGCTGAAGAGTGTGAGTGCCTTGGCAAACTGAGAAGCAAAGGGTTGCAGAAAATTTACCAATATGGCTGTGACTGAGTCCTAAAGATATAGAGGATGGCAGCCAAGACAGCAGGGCAGTCTTTGCTTACAGGAAACTCCTGTTTCTCCCAGGTGGGCAGGTGAGAATATGGTTTAAGGGACCCAGGGCTACTCACCCACAAAATAATAGTTCCCTTCATATATATCTCAGCTTCTTCAGGTTGGTTTTGGAAATGTTTAGCCGGTCATATAAAACATTCTGATTGTGACTGGCAAAATGTCCTGGTTTTGTTTTTTGCCAGGTGAGGTGGATCTCTGGGCTGCCTTTGCCTCTGCAGCATGGGACAGGGGTGCCATGGGGCATTTCCAAGGGCACACACATCCCTACTGCACCCACCTACCCCACCAGTGCTTAGTTTACCCCACCAAGCTGTAGGCACTCACTTGAGACACCTCAAAGCCCATGGCCCACCCTGTAAATCCTATGAGGGATTCACACCTGGAAGGGCAGCTACAGTCTGTGGTAACTTATTGCTTTTCTCTACCAGTTGAGCCCTTGCCTCCCACTACCACGGGGTGTGTGGGGTGAATCAAAGTATCTGGGTTTTCTCCAGTTTTTCTGCTTGATTTGGAGACTATCCTCATGTAATGCTGTGTCGCTGATTGCAAGGTTGTTTTCAGTTGTTCTGTTTGTTTGTTGGTTTATTTTTTTTATCTTGCCTGGCAGGGTTTCATCAGACATAGTTGTGTCCCTTCTGTGTTAGTGCACAGGGTGATTAAAGAAAAGGAACTGTTGCTACTGCAGTAAAGGAGACAGCACTGTGGCTGAATTCCAGGGAGCAGAGCCAAAGTGCAACAGTTTTTGCCCAGGCTGGGTAACTAAGGAATTCCAGGCCTCTATGTGAGTTCCTTCATGTATCACTTTTAATTACTGTATTGCTGATGTCAACAGATGTCCAAGCAAGAGATCAGTGCTGAGCTTGACAGTTTGCTTTGGTGTAGTATCAGTGCAGATGACTGCCTCCTGCTTCTTCATCTTCTGCCTGTCCTTTACACCCCCTGTTTCCCCTGTAAGCATCTGGTTATGCTGGGGGACACCACTCACAGGAATAGCACCAGTTTGCTACTGCTTGACATCTGGCCATGCCAGCCATCCCATCCCAGCCACTTCCTCCTGGTCCTAAGACCTCAGTTTCCTTTTAATTATGTTTGAAGACTAAAAATCAATCTTACTCTGGCAAATCCCATTAGCCCATGAATAATTCCTCTATTTTGGACTGCCAGTGAGAAACTGGTTTGTGTTAGCTGCCCAGATGAGTAATCTAGGGAAGACTATTGCTACAAATTAATTCTATATATACATGTTATTAGATACACATGCAAAAGAATCACAGACCTTGTCTGGAGACCTTCCAGAACTGAGTTCCCTGCCACAGTTTCTGTGGCTAGAGTAAATAGTAAAATGCCATCCATGGACTTTATACAAGCAGTCTAGACATGGAGCAGTAACTCCAAGCAGCTTTTCCATGGTGCCAGGGTCTAGGTGGTGTTAAGCTCATATGCCCGTTCCAAGTGTGGACACTGGTGTGATGCACTGTGGCTTGTAGTCACCTGCTGATGTGGTGCTTCCTGCACGGATCTCTCTCCCTTGCCTCACTGGGTAGCTGGTGGCTGCCTCATCAGTGGGGAGCATGGCTGCAAGGGGATGAAGGCGAAGTGCTTTGACAGCTGTGAATGCACAAGCTGGGATGCAATGGCTAGCTTATTTTGGGGACTTAACTGGATGAAAAGAGTACAGCCCTAATTGCTTTTTGTACTTACGGTACCCCTGGAGATCATTCCAAGTCCTGAAGTCAGGTCCCTAAGAGCGTGGTTCCTACTCCATACCAAGCTCAGTATCTGTCACATCATGCAGCAACTGTTTGGATGTAAACCAGTCCTGCCGGGCTGTTCCATTTCCTGGACCACAGAAACATTCTCCAGCTTCCTAAACTGCCCTGACTAATTTTCCTGCATCTTCCAGCTTCTCCAACACGGGAATTTCAGTGTCACCTCCTTCCCCACACACTGCTGGCAGGTGGGGTGCAGCATGGGAAAGATGGCCTGTTTCTGGGGATCAGTCAGAAAGTATCAATGGGGAAATGACTGAGGCTGATCATCCGGAAGGAAGGTTTTTACCTCAGCATGGATTTTGTGGGGCAGGAAGAGGGAGCACTATGAGAAGGAGAGGAGAATTTGGATAGTGTATTTTTAAGTGCTACTCCTGCCAGGTATTATCTTGGCACACTCCAGATAGATATCTTTGACTTTTAAACCAAAGGAAGACTGATTCATCTTGAAAATCTGTCTTCTGGACTATATGAAGTTGTGGCTGATGAAAGCACACTCTTCCGAAGGATGCTGCTGTGTTTGTGATTTCATGTTGCAGAGATGTGTTGTGCATATGCAGACCCTACAAACAAACCCCTCATTTCTTGTAAGAGCACTGTAACTGCTTGTCAGATGTGCTAGATACAAGTATGTGCTAGAAAAAACCTCAGGGTTAGGAGTTGGCACCACCGACAAGGCAAGAGCTTGAGTATTTTGAAGTATCAGCAGTTCTTGGTTTTCTGTTTTTCAAACCAGTTAATTTAACATAATGACAATGTTGTACCTACTGGGAAGGCTACTCACCATAGTGGTTTTTCCTTTGTTGCTGTGAGGCTGGATGAGGACACAAATCTGCTTATTTTAAGCTTTAAATCTTTCCTTAGTTATATTATTTCCAAAAGACTTGAAAGCAGTTATAACCTGAGTGAGATGGATACCTCTTGGGTGGTCTCCCTATTTATTCATACTTTTCCATATCTTCCTAGAGTTAGTCCATTCCCCAGCCTGTGGTTAGACCTTTGGTGGTGTGTGGTTTTGTTTTGTGTGTGAACACTGACACTACTGAAAAGAGAGAAAAAACTGCTTAAATAGCAAGATTAAGTTATTAGGGTAGTTGGTTAGATGAGCTTTGAGCTATTGGTTCAACAGTATTATCTGTATCTCTCCTCACTCAAGTGGTTTCTCCTTCATATCACCCAGTTGCTCAGGAACTCATTTACTGTTGGGACAAGATTTAATGCACAGAGGCATGATAAGCTCGGCTGCCAATGGTTGCAGTGGCATTACCAAATGAATTGCAACACCATGGCAGCTGGAAGCTCCAGTCCCCACTGCCAAAGCCCTGCACAGTACCTCTAGCATGTGTGTCCACCCTGCCAGCAGTGGGCCTGAGCTAGACTCCATCATCTTCTGAGCTTTTTGTGCTTCTGTATCTGCTACCTTCTGATGTGCCCTGGATGGGTAGCACAAAACTATCACTCAAATCCCTCTCTCTTACCCTGTTCCCATTTTTGTCCTCTCCAGGGGGAGAGACAAGGAACCTGTTCTCTGGCCCTCCACTCGCTGCCACCTGCCCATGTCACACCATGGCTGAATTCAGGCACTGTGTTATTAATGGAAAGCTGGCACCATGGCTGAGCATAGAAAGGTGTCAGTGATATGGCCCTGGCAAAATGTGATGTCTTGTAACAGGTCTTCTGGGCCTCTACCAATGTAATACCTGAGTGTAGTAAGACAAATTTCTTGTCACGTGGAAAACAATTTGTTACTTACTGTGTTTCACACAAGGGCAGCGGCAAAAGAGATTTCTCCTTGTTTTCTTCTTTCTCCTTCTTTTCATCCTCCCTCCTCTCCTTTCCCTCCTTTTTCCTTCTTATAATTTTCATCCTCTTCCCTCTTTTCTCCTCCCCCTTCTTTTTTCTTTTTTTCTGCTCTTTCTTCTTCTCCCCTCATCATTTTACTGCTCTCCATCCTACTTTTTAATATCATTGACACTAACAATTGTCAAAACAATCTGTGATGTTCATGTGAAGGAAGTCTCCTTTGCCCCCTTCATACCTGGACTCTCACCACCATTGCTGCCACTCCTCTGCTGCAGGTAGCTGACACATGCCCTCATACAGCCAGCAGTCCTGCAGCCACAGATACCTTCTCTGTGCCAAGATCTGCTACATCTGCCACCTGAAAAGAGGGCTGCCCCACTCACAGCTCACACCTTTTTTCCCTGTACACATACACAACTCCTTTCTGAGACCTGCACAGTAAGGTTAACTCATTGGTGTTTCCAGACCTCTGCCCTGAAAACAGCCCCATACAGATCTCCAAGCCAGAAGTCCAGTTTTGTGTGAGAAGTGGCAAGGGGAAGCTGTGATGAGCAGCAGCATGTTCTCTCCCCCATACCCCCTTACCTTCTCGTGTGAGTGCAGTGCAGGAGGCCTCCCCTGCTGACCCTTGACCTTCTCCTGGTACCTCCTGGCTGCTGACACACTTTGATGGGGAAGCTATCTCCTGAGGTAGAGTGGTCCCTTGCTGCAGGATAGGTTTAGACTAGTCCAGGTGCTCACAGTGGCCTGGGCTGGACCAAGCGGTCAGAGAAAGCATGGGGAGAAGCACAAGATCGGAGAGTCCCAGCCTGATAGTCCAGGTCAGGATGTTCAGCTGCCTCTTTGAGCACTTCATCCTGCTGCCCATATCTTTGCACCAGCCATGCCTGGTGTTCTGTTTTGGCCTCCATGCTTCAATTACCTACATCTTTGCTGAATCTAACGGAAGAAGTCAATGATGCAGACTTTGCCAATGAGGTGGGCACTCCAAATCAGCAATATCTGTTGGTTTCAGCACCTGTTCCAGTGTCCAGAAAAGAGAAGTGGTTGGCCAAGAGCAACACAAAATTTCAGGGCTCTGGGTTGTTGTCTGGGAACCATCCCATGTCCTTAGAGGAATTTTAACATTTCAATGATGTTCACCTCAACCAAACAAAAAGAACAAAATACTAAAGGGTTTAGTGCAACAAGGTATTCCAAACTGGTTTGTGGTTAGGGATAGTTGAAGCATAGTTTATTTTGTAGTATGACAGTTTACACGAAGTGAAGAACATGGAATCCAACATAATAAACCCACTTGAAACAAAACATTGTGGAGTTTTTAAAAACTATTTTGTTGATACTTTTATGAAGATCAGTGTCTTCTGTAATATCTCAAGTGTAGTTAAAGCATTTTTCTGTTTGGATACTATTGTCTTGAAAAAAATGTTTTCGCTCCACCCGGAGCGTTGCTTCTCCCTGCAGTTCAGCCATTCACCAGAAGGTGGAGCTTAAGGTATTGTAAAGTAATTGGCATTGAAAGACTTTTTACAGGCCTTTGGATTCCAGGGCTTGAAATGTGTCTTCCCTCCTCCTTGTTTTGCTGAGGAAATCCTTCTGGATCAGCATGACAGCTCCTTAGCTCCAAACCCTTCAAACTCGGAAGTCTTAAATAGTCCCAGTTTGTTGGATGTCAGCATAATCTAATTAAGCCAAAATATCATCATCTGAGACGCATCAAAATCCAGAATCCTTGTACCAAGAGTGAGAATCATTGTTTCGCTGAATATGCTACTGAATTTCTTCAGGTTTATGTGAAACAGATGAATGGGAAAGAGAGGATTATTCACCTCACATTTCTGCCTCAGTCCTGGCAGGCACCAAGTGCAGTCCATGCATACTTTCAGGCCAGAAGTCAGTCAGTTTGATTCCTGTGTGGTGGGTCATGAAGAAGGCTCTGTCTAGCACCTCAACTACTGCAGCCTTGCAATGGAGAATGGTTCTGTACCAAGGTTGTCAGTGGTAAACAGTGCAGTAGCAGGAAGCCCTTTGGATAACATGGACCCAAACACCACAGCACCTTAGGGCTCCTGAATGAACTTCTGTGAGGCTATGACAGAGCAACATAGGGCGAATGAGTATGTCCGTCGTCTTACTAGGATGCTGCACTGCAGTGAGCTGCATGAGAAGGAGCTTTCTCGGTGCTTTTTGCTTAGATACACAGTGTCCACTCTGGGTCATACTACGTCATGTTTAGGTAGGTAACTAGAAGCTGACTAGCTTTGGCTAACTGCTTTATAGGTGTGCGAAAACTTCACACTGAACAGTACTTGCCTAAAACCATAGCATATCCCACAACTTTCCTCAGCTGCAGTTTGGGAGGAAGGACAACTTCCTTTACTGCACAATGCAGGGACTGTTTGACCCAGAACAGCTCTTGCTTAAGGACCTCTTTTACTGGCCAGAAAGATGTAGTTTGGGTTCAGATATCTTTGATGCATGTTCATTTATATCCTTCTTGTGGAGAATGTGGGTGAGATGAGGTGCCGACACCTCCCTAATGTGTTTAACTTTCTACTGAAATTATGTGAGCAGAACACCTTGTCTCCGTAATGGCGGTTCACATCACGCGCACAGAAATGTCTGCTTTCAATCACACCAAAGTTTCACCTAGATTGGTGTCCTGTCTTTGGCAGGAAGATGGAAGAGGTTAAGAACAGCACAAAGGGATAGTGATTGTTCCCTATGTACTCATTTGACCAGCAGTGATTTCCAGCTGAAGGATCCATTGAGCTACAGGAGGTACCTCTAGTTTTGATAGCCCTGAGACTTTGGCTAGTGTTAGCGGTAAATTTTCTTGGCTCCTGCCTGTCCTATAGGTATTTTCTTGACCTCTCAGTTTAGAGAACCTTTGAAAATTGTTGTTCCAATGGACCCAGTGATAATCACTTCAGTGTTGAAGAGAACAGATTCCTTTTGTTAGCCATCTGGTTGCTAGCAACACTGACTAGTGAAGATTAGTTCTTTCAGTTTTACATCATTCATCAGCCATTTGCTCAAGACATCAAAACCCAAAACAGGTGGTCAAAAGAAATCAACCTATCGAATCATAACATCCTTGTGAGCAAGCTCAGGAGTATGGGATAGAAGAGCAGACAGTGAGATGGATTAGGAACTGGTTACAAAATAGAGTCCAAAAAGTGGTGGTCAATGGTGCCAAGTCCAGCTGGAGAGCTCTAAGTAGTGAAGTCCCCCAGGAATCAGTGCTGGGTCTGGTCCTGTTCAACATCTTCATCAATGACCTTGATGAGGGGACAGACAGAGTGTCTGCTCAGCAGGTTTGGTGATGATACCAAACTGGGAGGCTTGGCTGATACACCAGAAGGCTGTGCAGCCATTCAGTGAGACTTGGACAGACTGGAGAGCTGAGCAAAGAGGAACCTAATGAGGTTCAACAAGGATAAGTGCAGAGTCCTTCATCTGGGAAGGAATGATAAAGTGCTCCAGTACAGGTTAGGAGGCGATCTGCTGGAGAGCAGCCCTGTGGAGAAGGACCTGGGAGTCCTGGAGGACAAGTTCTCCATGGGACAGCAATGTGCCCTTGTGGCCAAGAAGGACGATGGTATCCTGGGGTGCATTAAGAGGAATGTGTCCAGCAGATGGAGAGAGCTTCTCCCTGCCTTCTACTCTGCCCTGGTGAGACCTCACCTGGAATATTGCATCCAGTTTTGGCCTCCCCAGTTCAACAGGGACAGGGATCTGCTGGAGAAAGTCCAACAGAGAGCTATCAGGATGATTACGGGACTGGAGAATGTGCCCTATGAGGAGAGGCTGAGAGCCCTGGGGCTATTTGGTCTGGAGAAGAGAAGACTGAGAGGGGATTTAATAAATGTTTATAAATATCTCAGAGTGTCAAAAGTCTCTTCTCAGTTGCACCCTGTGATAGGACAAGGGGTAATGGATACAAACTACAGCACAGGAAGTTCCACCTCAACATGAGGAGCTTCTTCACTGTGAGGGTCACAGAGCACTGGAACAGGCTCCCCAGAGATGTTGTGGAGTCTTCTTCTCTGGAGATTTTCAAGACCCATCTGGATGCATTCCTGTGTGACCTGTGCTAGATTCTATGGTCCTGCTCTGGCAGGGGGGTTGAACTCAATGATCTCTGGAGGTCCCTTCCAATCTCTAACATCCTGTGATCCTGTAATCAGAATGAGTAGCTCAGTGTTCTCTTGTGAAAAAGAAATGAGAAATAATTTTCTGCATTTTTTTCCCCAAAACAACAGTATTCTCCATTTCAGTTGCTGTGTGGTTTATTAACAGTGAATGTAAGTCCCACTGCCTGTTCAAAACACTCTTCTCTTTTGCATCCTGAAAAGCAATCAATAGACTCATAGTAATATTGGCACTTAGCAGAAGTTAACCATAACTCAGAGTGATGTTAACATGGCAAACACACTTGCTCAGGAAGTTCTTGAGACAAATCTGAAACACAGTGTTCGTGTCTGGCAGCAGAGAACAAACGAAGCATTTTTCTTAGCTCTTAAAATACATTAAAATGCTAGAATTCTCATGGGGAAACTTTGTTTCTGAAAAGAATTTACATCAAAATTATCTTTGTACCCACTTCCATAGAAAAGAGTTGATTGTCCTTTATTTTCATAACCTCTGTGCCAAATATCCCAAGTATGAGGAAATATTGAGTTCTGCATCCTACTTGCAGCAGTGGTTTCCCTTCAGGCAGCCTCTTCTCCTGCCAGAAAATGGATGCCAGTTCTCCTGACAGTATGTATTGAATGGGGGCATTACCACCCAGCACAGCCCTGACTCTGAGGCACAGCAACTACAGACCTTGTTATTTCTGGTGCCTCCAGAACCTAATGAAGACTGAAGTCTCGTTCTTCTGACTGTTATGCAGAAAGAGAAAAGCAATGAACCTTGCCAAGAAGTGCCTACAAAGCAGGAAATGGAAAGACACAAAGCAGGCATGGGAGGCTGCTGAGAAATGACCATAATGTGGTGAGAATTTTTCAAAGATAGATGCCTGCAGAGGTCATCTGCTTGGAAGTATAAATGTGCAAGGAATTAGATAAATCTTATCCCCATCTATCTGCATGTTCTCATCCAAAGTGAAGATGACTCATTGATTTTACTAAAGCAGTTTCAATTCACAATTATCATGAATTCCAGTGAATTTTCTGAGAGTCCCAATATAGACAGGCCATTGTACCACTCAGTTTTCCAGACTGGGGCTTGATGAAGGAAGGATGGAAGGAAGGGGAGTCATTTTGCTTAAACAGGGTCAGAAATGATAGAGTTGAGCCTTGTTAAAGAGATGAGGCCTGAGCAGAGACCAGCCCTTCTCAGCATTTTGTCACATGAGGAAGGCCTATATGGGGGAAGGCAAGGCAATGATAAAGGCTGAAGGATGTTAGAGACTGAGAATAGTCTCTATTGAAAGGTCATTTTAGCTGGTTTGCAACAGACCACAGCTACAGGGTAAATCAAGGGAAAAGAGTTAAGAGGCCTGATAATCAAATAGACATTGGTGTGGAGGAGAAAGTTGGTGGGGGCATGGTTGGAAGATACAGATGTAAGGGAAAGTCTAAGTCCAAGAGGTCATCAAAGAGCTATTATGGAACAGCAATGCCATGATGGGGCAGGAAGAAGAGATGGATGAAGTGATGATGATGGTGAGTGATAACACAGAAGTGCTGGATTTGGAAATAATGAGAAGAAAAGCCCAGAAGCTTCCCTCCACTTCCCTCTCCCTGGAAGACTGGACCTGGTTGCTAAGAAAGGACAAAAATAGAGGACCATAGGTTCGAGAAATAGTGAGATGATATCTGAGGATGAGGAATGAAAAGTAAAAGTGGAGGAAATGTAATTAAGCAAAGGAGAACTGAAGGAGGACAAAAAGTACTGGAGAGGACAGGGAGATGGGTGCAGTTGGAGAAGACCTTTAGGTGTTCAAAAAGGGATTGGACGTGGCACTTGAAGCCATGGTTTAGTAGTCATGAGGTCTTGGGTGACAGGTTGGACTTGATGATCTTTGAGTTCTTTTCCAACCTTATTGATTCTATGAAAGTGCTACTTGGACTTGAGGTTGCTTGCAATTCCTCACAGACAGGAAGGGAAGCACAGCTCCCTGAGGCCCAGGGGTACCTCCAGCAGCCACAGCACAGTCAAGCCATTGATGTCTCCTCTCTGCCAGGCTGAACTCCAGTTCCCTTTATGGCATCTAGATCCTGACAGGTGTCACATTCCCAGGCCAGGTGTCTCAGATGAAAGTACTTTGTCCATGAAGTAGAGAAGGAATTTCTTCACCAAACAGTGGAAGTATAAAACACCCTGAATGATAGAAATACTGCAGAAGAGCTTTGCCAGGGTGGTCCTGTGCTGTGTTTGCAAACTGGTGCTTCAAGCATGCAGAGCCATTATGCACTGGAAAAATCTTTCTCCCTAAGGCAATAGCATCAGAGCTGTGCTCCTCACAGCTCAGAGTCTCATGTTCTTTGAAGTCTGTTCCTGCATTGTGGGCAGAGCTGGAGCATGTCAGCAGCATCCTCCAGCCCCATCCACAGACCCAGCTGTGCCTGAGATGCATGCTGCCCTCCAAGCTGCCCACTGTGATATCAGCCATATAACATTGTGCCACTCTGGGGCCATCCATCTGAGCCTATGGGTCCAATGGTGTGGTAGTTTTAGGCTGTGCCAAGGAAATTTTCCACAAATCTTGAACAGAAAATAGTAGAAATAACAGATTACCACTGGATGCATAAAGGAAAATAATGATAAGGTCTAAATAATCCCACTGGTCTGAAATCTAACAAAGTTAGATTTGTACACTAACTTGCTCTCTTTTCGGCTTCCTCACTCTAGCTGTTGCTTCTGCTGGCTTTGCTGACCTTGGCTGTGTTCTTTGTTGTGGCTAAGTACTAACAGCCTACTCTCTGCTTTTCTCCTTTCTTCTCTTGTCCCATGTACAGGGGAGAAGGTGGGGGGAAGAGGAGGAAGCTGTTGGCAACCCCCTGGTTTTGTCCAGGGGCATTGTTGTGTTATTTATAAATTGTACATATGGGTAAGTATTGTATATTTTGTACATATTCATTGCATTCCATACTTTTGATTGTAGTTTTGCTTGTAAATATAGCTTCATCTGCTTTCAGTTGAGCTGGTCTGGCAATTTTATGTTGGGGGATAATTTCAACCCACCACAAATGGAGATGGTAACTGCACGTTCAAGGAAACTTTATTCAGGTGATCATTCAAAAAAGCCAAGTATCAGCAATGTCCATTGTAACAAAAAAAAGATACCCAGCTCTGGTAGGGTGACAACCAGGGCTTTGGGTAGGGATCTGAGCTTCCTCAAGGCTCTGGGGACAGGAAGACCATTCAGGAAAAAATTAGGCACAAGCCTTCAATGTTTTAAGGCTTGGCTTGTGCAACAGCAGTATTGTTTCCAGTCTCCAGGCTGACATAAAGATTTGGGCAATCGGGCTGCTTGGCAGGAGGGTCCTTCCTGAAGAGGAGGGGAAATGCAGGTATCTCAGGGCTGCAGAAGGCTTGCTTAAAGTGTGTGGGGAGCCAGGGGGGCTCTGGCTAGTTTGTGTATGCAAAATGAATGGGAGGGAGGAGGCCAGGATCCTAATTTAAAGCTGGTGATGAATAGTATGCGCTGTGTATGGGTCAGAGTATGTGTATAAGCACACACATACACACACAAACACACATACACACTCACACAGATACACACTCACACACATACACACATACACACACATACACACAGATACACACACACATACACACAAAGATACACACACATACACACACACAGATACACACACACTCACATACACATGCACATACATACACACACACACATACACACACATACACACACACAGATACACACACACATACTCACATACACATGCACATACATACACACACACAGATACACACACAGATACACACACACATACTCACATACACATACACACACACATACACACAAAGGTGTTCAAGAGGGGATTGGACATGGCCCTTGGTGCCATGGTCTAGTCATGAGGTCTGTGGCGACAGGTTGGACTCAATGATCTTTGAAGTCTCTTCCAACCTTGGTGATACTGTGATTACTACTGTGATACAGAGTGTTTAACAGATCTGAGTAATACTTTCTCTTAATATTCACCATCTAGCATGTTCTAAAGCTCTTTGGGAAACCTTGACTTGGAAATACATATAACATCCTTTTTTAACAATTATTTTTAAGGGGGTGGGTGGTAATTATATTTCTGGGAAGATCTCTTGACTTCAGAAAAATTCATTTGTTCTTCTTGTCTAAATAACGAAAAGTCACATCTGGTCAACAATTTTTCAATTACCTGTTCATGATCTTCAACCATTAATAACTCCAAATATTTTAAGTATTTGAGAATCACTTTAAGGGTTGAAATCCTTTTATCTTTCTTCCAACTATCAGTAGATAAACCCACAGTTAATTCCAGGTATTAAATACTACACATTCAAATTCTCCTAACTGTAAATCACTATCTGTGCTTTACCATGCTTTTGAGGTGCTGTTACATGACCTTATCATTCTGACTGGCAGCAAATTCAAGGGGTCATGCTGTGTAGCAACTAGAAGAATCAGTCTTGACTAGTGAGATGCATCTCTGCCTTGTATCTGACAAAATCAAACACTACTCTGAAATTCATTGCACTGGGTGCCTGCCAGAAAATGCAATGCAATGCAGTTTATTTGAATTCCAAGTGTTCTGAGCAGAGGTGAAGCTGGAGTAAACAATATCCCTAAAAACACTGTGAAAGCAAAGCAGCTGCAGTCATTAAGGAAAAAGTAATCCCAAGGCATTGATCAATCTTAGTTTTTTTCCTTGCCAAATAGAGACATAACAATAGCTTGCTCTTTAAACCAAAGGACCTTAGAGAAGGAATATGCTCTATTGCTGTAAAAAATAGAGCTGTCTTCTCACTCCTGAGCTTACAGGAACCCGAGGTTCTTGGAGGTGCCTATTTGGAACATGATGTCACTCAGTCCCTGGTGAGGGAGCAAGAAGACTCATTAGGACAAGTAAGCTTGGATAAATCTCTAAACTATCAGAGTTTATATGGGTCCAACAGACATTTATTAGATTTGGGAGATGAATCTTCTGAGGTTCTCATTTTCATGGAGCATGCCTTATCCTCTTACAATCCCTGCAAGTGCTGAGTCTGGAAGAGCCCTTTCCTCACAGGACCAGAGCTCCCTGTCTCCATCCCTGTACCTGCTCCCATCCTGGTCTCTGTCCATGGGCAGTCAGCACAGAAGCTTCCCTGCAATTGCTGCTCTGAATTGCTGGCTATGATGTCACCAGGTAAAGAGGAGCAGTAAGTAAGGACAGCCTCTCCTGCGTCTTCAATTTCCTGATTTCTGGCCACACTTGCTCCTGCTGTAGGAGTTAAGTGGTGGAGGGTGAAAATAGGAATCTAGAAGTCCTAAAGTCTCTATCACATAGCCGGACTGTGCTGCAGGGCCTGTACATGCAACTCAGATGCCCTCTACCCCTTGGAGATATGATGAAAATCCATTTATTTTGGCAAAGTGGCATAGATCAGGGTTTTGTGTAGAGTCCCAATTTCTACTTCTGCTTGAGGTTTTCTCCAGTGCCTTACCTTGACTTTACCACCAGCTGCCATGTGGGGACACAGCAGCCATGGAGAGACTGCAGATTTGAAACTTTACATGCCTTTCCAGTTCAGGGATCTTCCACTGGGGGGTGGGGGGAATCAGTGCAGAAGGATGAAGCTTTATTTTTTTATCCCCTCCCCCTGTTCTAGCAGCAGCCTCAGTTGTGTTTACTTTGGAAGAATTCATGGTAATAGTGGCTGAGTTGACACATCTTTTGCTAGACTGCTCCTTGCCAAGACAAAGCTTTCAGGACTCAGTAATATTTCTTTGAGCTGACTGTGAGCTTCAGCAGTTGAAATGATCTTGAACCAGATCAGACAGTGTTGCTTCTCTCATGGTGCCCATCATCAAAGCCCATGTCATTTAGTCTTTCTTTTGACAATTCCCAGGGTGTGAACATCGATGTCCAGACAATACACTGGCAGAGGTCCTGTACCTCTGGGGACCATGCTTCAGGCAGTCAACACCATCCAAGTTCGACAAACTTCAGGGCTTGCTTCATTTACCTACCATGCTTTTCACTGTGTTGTCATTCCAGAGCTGGGCTCAGATTTTGTGACACCATGCCAGAGCACAGGGAACTTGTTCTTGGGACTTTAAATGTAAATCTTGCAAAGACTTTTGTAAGCAGCACTTTAATTCTGCAGGTATATTGCTACCTAGTTGCAGTATTGAAAGGTGTCTGGTGAAGCAGCAAAGGCTCTGTGTGGCTGAATTACACCAATTCAATCTCACCAAGAGATGAGGAATGGGGATTCATACCATTGTATTCTTACAGTCACTGTTCTAAGAAAATCACATTTTAGAGTGACACAGTGCTATCTCCATATCCATAAACACTCAAAATGAAATATTAATCAACTCTAGAGCTGAAGCTTATCAAAGCATATAAACAGAATTAACAAATATAGTGAAGAAACTGTTTTCAGTCTAGTGATTGCCAGAAGAGGCAAAATTCGACCAATTGCTGACTACTAGTGATTTTCCCATTGCAAGTATTTATTCTGCTTTGTCTTTAACAATTTCTTATTGTGATGCAGCTATCTGTGCTTCTACCAACCTCTGCATATGCTTGCAGTGAAAAAGGACAACCTGCAAGGAAAGGAGGTGGTTGCAAGGTGCTTGTAGTAGTTTTACATGAGTGGAAGGCTTTTCCCGGCTCTTTTTCAGTCTCTTTTCTCTCTGGTAGTGGCCTTCAACAGAATTGTACACTTCAACTCAAAGGCATTACTTGATTAACCTGCTTAAAATTACTTATGATTATCATGAAGTAAAATAGAGGCTTAGGCTTATGCATATAAATAATCCTTGCACTATGTGCAGGTTTAATGTTAAACAGATGCAAAATGTTCAGGTCGAAGGTCTCAGATCATTTAAAGTTGTACTAAGCTATGATCGCCACTAGACTAAGTGCTCAGAAAGTCCCCTAGCAGTGTTTAATGCAGCATTCTCACTTCCTTGTGCATGGATAAAGCAAGTATCACTGGAATTTAGTGAAAGGCTGCTATGTTTTCACTTGGAGCCAAAGCTGAGCTTGGAACTGGTATGTAAGATAGCTCTTGGAGGCATTCCTCGCAGCAGGTGTGGCTGTAGCTGCTTCATGCTGAACAATGCTGTAGCCCATGCTGGCACATCCATATCTATACCAATGCTGAGGTCAAACTTTGCTTGCTTATGTCCCAGTGAACTGCAGTTAGGGCTCCAGATTGCAGAGAGAAGCTCTCTGTACAGAACCCTTGAGGTTGTCTATAAATACCTAGGCAATTTGACTTACTAAAATTCTTCTTTTACATGCCTTTGTCTGCCTCTAAAAACATTCTGTAAGTTAAGAGTGAATAAGCTTGTTTGCCAAATGCAAGAAGCTGTTTTATTAGCTGGTATAGCTAGCAGAGCTCAAGAGAGAATGAAATGAGATCAGGCAGTAAGCTGTGCTAGATTGTGCCAGCTGAGAGCCTGCTCCACTGAGTTCTTTAGCAATCCAGAAAGCAAGATTTTGGTGTGCTGCATCTTCTCTGCTTTGGGATTCTCTAGCATACAGTGATTGCCTGGCCTCATGTAACTTGAAAGATAAAGATTTGCATAGAGAGAAAGTATCAGCAACCCCAAATATCTCTTGCCTTATAAGTTAATCTTGGATGTTACACTAATATCAGCAGGGCTAATTACATAAACTGCCTTCTCTGCAAAACCCCCAGATTCTGCATTACCCTGGGAACAAGTCCATAGTCATCGAAACACAGTCTCTTAGTTGATTCCTCAGTTAGTTGCATTCTGCCTTTTCAATGAAAACCCTCCAAGGCTGCACAGCCTCACCATACAGCTGAACAGCATGGACGGTTTCATCCAGGCAGATGGCTGCACCCCTGCATAGTCAAACTGCTGTCTCCTCTGGATGCTCTTGCATTGAATGAGCAGTGAAGAAACAACTGAGGAAATATAAACCTTTACAGATTTTTGAACTCTGCAAAGATTCACCTTTTCAATACATCTATACACCATTTTGGCTCCACCTGGAAAGTGCAGTGGTTTTCCCTTTTCAGAGCTGTTGTTTAAAAAGCAACCAGTGACCCTGGACCTGCTGAGCCATGTTAGCTCTCTCAGAAGGTCCCCTGCCTTGCCTCTGCTACCCATGATCAGCTGGAGAGTGAGGGGGGCATGTGGATGTTTGAGGGGCATCCTGTCTCTGTGCCTCCTGTCTTGTCAGGTACCATTTGTTCCTGAAGACAAGCTCAGACATCCCTGTCAGGGAGTAATGGCACAACCACATTATCCAGTGCCTACAGCCATGGCAATTCCCCAATGACACCACATCCAGTGGTGCCTTCCTTACACAGAAAGGCTCTTGCTACAGATGTTAGGTAGGATTTGGATTTCTGTGATACTGAAATCGCTCACTTTAATAGATATTTACTTTATTTTAAAATGTTATTTATCTGTTTACTTATGCTAAAAGTTTTGATCCAAATATTGAGTTCTCTCAGTTTGATTGTTTTTTGTTTTGCTTTGTTTTGTTCTCCCCCCCCCCAGTTGCCATGCCTTGCTAGTGGAATTTACCTTTGCTCGGGAATACTTGGCACCCCACATGAGAATTTCCTGTGTCACTAACTAGTTAAGTGTTCAAGTCAATCCTTCATTCATAAGCCAGAAAAGGCCTTTCAAATTTTCATTGAGGGTGCAAATGGTGTTTAATGTACAAGGCTAGCTAAGCTCAGTACCTCACTGCATGGCTGCTGCAGGAAGGGGAGGACCAAAGCCAAATGAGGGTAACGAAACTGTGATGCAGAAGCAGCATTCAGAGTGATGAAGGGAATGTTGAAAAGAGAGAAGGTTGCCAGCTTTGTGCATTTCAGTGCAGAGCCTGCAGGCTGCAACAGGCAGCAATATATTGAAGGTGTGGTATTCTATGTGTACCTTATCTTGAGCTTTTTGAAACCCTGTCATCTTGAGGGTACTTCTTTTAATATGCTGCTTTGCTTTGAAAAGTCTCTTCCAGGCTGTAGCAGTTAGGTTCTAGGAGAAATTGCTCTAGGGGTACTGAAAGATAGTTTTCTGGAGACCCCCACAGCTAATGGCTGGGACTATCTCCCTTGACTTATTATGACATGCCTATGCCATCACAGTTCGGCTCTTTGCTTCAATTGAGCTATGGTCCACAACTTGCCCATGGCTGTTTAAATCTCAACCCACTCCCAGGCTCCTGACTGGCTGCAGTGATTACCTTGCCCTGAAACAAAACCCAGGTGCAGGTTTGGCTCACCATGTCTCACAGAGCTTTCCAACACCATCCCAACTGTAACATCTCAGAGGTGTGCAGCCTACAGCATTTTGCTATGGAAGCACTCAGCTCACCAGTTAATACTGTCTTTACCTCACTGTGGACCTTGTAAACTGATCAAAACACACATGTGTAACGCCCAGAGCCCACAGGAGACAAGTGTGCCTGCTGTTAGCAGCAGAGACACCACCATGTGCTCCTGGGGACAGGCATGTCTGATCAACTTGGCCAGGAGGGATGGAACAGTAGACAGGACCAGAGTCCTGAGAACAGGTACGTTCAAGCAGCAGAGGTGTAGCCTGAGATTTTGGACCCAGCTCTATGCCGTCCTCTCACGTGCTCGGCCATGGGGCTATGCAGTAGCACATCAGGACAAATGTCTGGGCAGAAGCAGGTGGGGAGCCTGCTGAAACTCTTGGCTCATCTCTCACGATCTTCCGAGGGAGAAGTTTTTCAGCAGGAGCCAGGTGAGCGCACACGGGGGCGGAGGATGCTGTGAGGACCGACGGTCGAGCTGCGGCGGGGCGGGACGGAGCGGGCGTGCAGGGGTGCGGGCAGGGCCGGGGCGGGCAGCGGGGGCCAGGGTCGGGGCGGTGGGGCGCCGCGAGGGGCGGAGGGCTGGCTCACGCCTCCGCGGGGCCGCCTCGCTGCAGTCTCCCGGCAGCCCGGGAGGAGGAGACGGCGGGGCGCGCAGGCAGCAGCGGGGTAGCCCCGCGGAGACGGACGTCAGGCGGGCGGCAGCTCCGCGCCCCTCCGTTCGCGCCCCGTGACCTCCGGCCCCATGTCGGCGCCCGCCATCCCCCGAGCCCCACCACGGCCCTGGGCCACCCTGCTGCTTCTCGCCGCCTTGCTACCCGCCGCCGCACCAGGTAGGCAGCCGCCCCGGGCGCCCGCCCGGGGATGACTCCGCTGTCCGTGGTGAGCGTCTCTTGGCCCCTACGCCCGACGTGCCCGGCTTGCCTCCGTGGGCTGCGTGGCGTGGAGGTGTGCCGCGAGGCCCAGGGGCTGTGTCGGGGCGCTGCGGTGACGGGGGACCGTCTGGGTCTTCTGGGGCGCCGTGAGGTGGGGTAGCACCGCTCCTTGTCCCCTCCCGACCTAGGGCAGGCAGTACGACGGCACCGCGGGGAACACACTTCCCGAGCCGGGCCGGTCCGAACCGAGCCGAGCCGGGACACCTCTGGTGTTCCGGTGCCGCGGCAGGAACACCTGCTGCTCCCCGTGTTTCTGCTGGTTCCTCCGTTGCTGCCGGGGCCGGCGGTCCGATCGCTGCAGCGCCGGTCTCTCGCAGGCTGGGGTGGGAGACCGAGCGCGGAGGGGTCTGTGCAAAGGCGGGCGAGACCCAGCGCTGCCGGTTTAGGGGACCTCTGCGGTTCTTGGAGGTAGGGATCCTCCACGGGTCAGCTTCTTTGGCTCGGCCCCGCTGGGGTCCGCAGCCGGGCGCGGGGCTACAGCCCGCAGGGACGCTCCTGGCTAAACTTGAGCTGAGAGCAACGAAGGTCTCACTCCCTCTTGCCTTTAGTCTGTGGGTGCCTAATTTCCATGATCCTTTCGTTCCATCCGTCTCTGCGCAAGAGTTCCACTCGCCGGTTAGCGGCGTTGACAGCTGGAGCCCCGCGAACAGCTCTCTGGCTGCTCAGGCGAGATCCCTCTTTTTTCTTTCCCTTTTCACTCCCGCCGCCGGAGCCCTGAGTCATTCCGGGCGAGGCAGCGGCTGCTGTAAGGGACTCTCCGGCCTCTCTAGTTTAAACTGCTCCGGAGATGGGGCGGTGGGGTGGGGTGGCAGATCTCCCCGTCCTGACCCGCGTGGCAGTAGTGTGCGTCAGCTGCAGCCCCGAGGCACTGTTTGCACCGCAGGCAATACGGAGCCCCGTAGCTGCCTCAGCTTGTGCCAGAGCACGGGCTAGAGGCGCGGTACAGAGGGAGACGTTTCAGCACCAACTTTTGACTGCTGGGGCTACAGTAACAGGGCTATAGGGGAACACCCGCTCGCTGACTCTCTGGTGACTGTCTCATCGCCATCCCTGTGCTGTAGTTGCAGAGGAGTCAGCCAACGACTAAAGCATGTGATGATCTAGCAGTTCTGGGCTGGGAAGGAGAACTTGGACCTAACGTTACCCACAGCTCCTGGTGGGTGTTAGTGTGCAACTAAACAAACTGGAAAGATGTACTTAACCTGGAAGAAGGGAAAGATCTTTGAGCCCAGTTTATAGACCCTTTGCATCATGGACTGCTGAAAGTGTGTGGATCTCAGGGTCCAGCAGAGTGCATTTGCAGGAGGCTGAGTGCAGCATAGCTTTGCTGGCAGGTGCCATGTATCTACTACTGTCTCTCTTTCCAAGACTTGCTGTGCCTATCCAGGTGAAGTCTGGAATCACTCTCCTGGAAGTGGGTTTGTGGAATCACTGCACTATGGCAGTGGGAAATGGAGGGAGAGCTGGATGTCCTCTCCCTGGGACTGCCTTCTGGCAAGCAAGATGAGAGAGGAGGGAAGGAAGCAGGGGAGTTTGTGTGCTGATAGCAGATCCATGGGAAATGGAGCTCTGAGGGAAAGTGTTAACTGTTGAGCACAGGCAGACTTTTGCTTCTGTGACAGTGTAATGTCTGAAGTGATTTTAGGGGACTCTGAAACTTCACTGAAAATTTTGGATGTAACATCCATGCAGTCTTTGTTTGCAGTCCTACACCAATGCGTTATAAAACCAAGCCAATTTCTGAACAAACCCAAATGTCCTGGCGTAGCACTGCACAGAGCTCTGCGTGCTTCCCAGCTACGGACCTCTGGAGCATAGCAGAACCTGCTGGAGTGGGAACACTGTGCTGTTAACCTCAGAGCAGCTGTGCAGGACTATGTGTGGCTTGCACATATGCTCCTTGTCCCAGTGGTGTGCTGGCCATGCTGACTGGGCACCACTTTCCTTCTCCTGTCTAGAATGTAGTTTATAAGCCATAAATCCAGACTGTGCCCTGGACAAGTGCAATCTCAGGCAGAAGGGCTGGTGGGTGGCTGGAATTCTTTCTTTGAATAAAAACTATTGCTGAGTGCCTTTGCTGCCCTTGGCTCTGCTTTCTTATCTTCCAGCTGTGTTTGAAATTGTCCCTCTTGTCCTCCTTTCTTTGCCTTTCCAGTGTGTGCTCTGTCTAGGTGAACTGCCACAAACTTACCCTGCACTTTGGAGCCTTTGCTCAAGTGCTGTGTCTGAAATGGGGAGGCTGCCTTGGCTCAGTGGAGGGGCACTGACAAAGGAAATGAAAGAGTCCTTCATTTTGTCTGTGGAAAGAAAGAAAAGATTTTTCCCCAGTGAGGGTCTGGCATCAGGCTGGTGCTGTCATTGACTGTGCTTCCATTTATCAAAATGGAAAGTTGACGTGGAGCCTGTGCTTGGGATTGCTGTGGGCAGTCTCTCAGGCCAAGGAAGCGTAAGAGAGGAGTGTTGTGCTGGAGCCAGCTTAGGGGGCAGATCCCATTTGTGTGTTGCCAAGAGAGACTTCTGTTGCTTGCTGCCAGATCCCTTGTGTGGAAGGTTGGATACTAGTCGTGAAAAGCAGTCTTTCAATATAAACCCTTCTCAGTTGCTTTCATACAAACAATATTCAAGTACCACCTGTGGCCAGTGCAAGAAATTTGGAGGAACATTAAGAAAAGGCTGCCTAGAGTGTGAGGCTTTCTGACAGCAGCACTAACTCTGATTTTCCCTCCTTGTCTAGACTGTGTGACATAAATTGGGAAAGCAGAAGGGTGTCCAAGGGAATTTTCCACTTCATTTAGCTCTAAGGAATGTATCTTCTCAGTTATTTAGGACAATGCTGTAATGGTCTGAACTGTATAGCTCTGTTTGTGTCAGAGGTATGAAAGCCTTGGTGCTATCCAAGACTGTAATTCCAGCTCTTCAGACTGCACATGAACTAAGGTTGGCTGGACATGTGCGTTCAGAAGCTGAAGTATACAGAAAGAAAGTAGAGGGGGACTGAGTAGATCATGCAGCAAAGCAAAGCATGCTTCTAGAGGGAATGGGATCTTGTCTGTAATCCAGTGCATTAAGTAAGCATTAGTATGTAACACTTTCCTCAGACACATTCAGTGCTCAACTGGTGTTGATACATGTCATGCAGGACACTGAAGTGCTAAATGTGGCTTCTGAGTCTCAAGATAACTGAGGTTGGACTTCATGTCTACTGCAAATTGTGTGTGGCAGTCTGCAGGAGGTTTATTGGCTTCAGACCAATGAAGCAAACCAGTGTTTTCACCAGACTCCATTTCTGGTGCGTGTCTAGGACCCATGGTTTCTCCAGCTGTCAGCTGTGTCACACAGCTTTTGCAGGAAGTGTTCAGGAGTGTGGCTAAGTTGGCATTGGGATGTGCTGGCATCAGGCATTGCATCTCTAAAATTTACAGTGCTCCAGCTCATCCATAACTAGTACTGGAACCTTCTCCTGACTAATGTCTTCTGGAGTGAGCCTGTGTTTAGTAGTCTGAGTGTGATCCCAAATACTGGGAAACTTGCAGCCAAACCACCACTTTTTTTTTAAAGTTTTGAAATGCCAAGGTTCACTTACCTTGTTTAATTGAGTTGCCTGTCTTCATAAATTAGAATTCCTTAACCCATGACGTGCCACCATGATGTGCTGTTGTTTCCCCCTGAATCTCCAGCTGTATTGTGCTCTTGAGTAGCCTTGTGCAGCCCTACAGACACTGCGCTGATCCCTCAGGCAAATATCAGCGCTCCCTGTTGTGCTTTTCACCCCTCCAAACTGTCACTTGTCTTTTCTGTTTTACAGCTCAGCCCTGTAGAGCAGCAATGGTTTCACTACAGGATTACTTTCACCCCTTTGAGTGCAGCTGAAATTTCACTTATTTGGAATTCTGAATGTTTTCATTATTCCTCATGATGAGAGATATCTTCACCTCTCCAGCCCATGCCCCTGCCCAGCACAGCAGAGAGGTTGTGAGATGGTGAAATCCAGAGGGAAGCAGCAGATCTTGAAGCTGGGGCAATTCTTTCCCTCTGCCTCATGAGGAGCCAAAATGTTTTGTTTCCATGTGGGCTGGGAACTTTTATTTTGCTTACTTTTGCACTGACACTGTAGGCTCTGAGTACAGCTTGCATTTTCAGGGCAATAAAGGAGTGGTGGGTCTCTTGAAGTAATGAGAGGTTGTCTGGAGGAGTCTTCACTAGTATCAAGCCTTTGAAGTTACATTTATATTTTCTTATGTGTGTTTGCTATACTGCTGCTTATTCCACTCTGCTGCTGGCTGCAAAACCTGCAGTCTGTGTTGAATGTTCACAATCTGCGGTGCCAAAATAAGCTCTGCCAAGATCAAGACAGTGGCTTAAAAAGCACAAGATTTAAGTGACAAGAACTGCTGAGATCTTTTGCTTTGCTGTATGTTTTCTGAATCCTAGGACACATGTTTCTAAGTTTTCCTTCACACCCTGGATGTCTAGGGATTTAGAAGGGTGGTATGGTTTAGTCTGCATCTCCACTACCTGCCTCTTATCAAAGAGGCATTTATACCAGCAAGGGGATTTTGCAATGACACTGTACCTGGCTAGGTAGGCTCCTGATGCTCTGATCCAGCTCTCACATTTATTCTTACTTGCAGACACCAGTAGCACTTGCCTGCAGCACCTCCTTAGTTGGATTCATTTCCTTTGGGGACATACAAGCACCTGGAAAGTGTCAGGTTTCCCTGAATCCTCTTTAAACTTTAGACAAGCTTGTAATGAAAAGGAAATTTTTCTACAGCAGACCACATGGTTGATCACTTAACTACTATACTGGCAGCAGAGTTAACAAGAGCAACACCAAACAACATTTACATGGTGGCTCCTTCATCACATGGTCTTGTCTTGCCTGGGGAGATGGGAGGTTGTGCTGACAGTTCATATTCCTCTGGTCCCCAGCAAGATCTGTGCAAGCTTCTGAGCTCACTCTGCCTCCTTTGTCCTGGAGAGCATCTCAGTATCCACCTCTCTCCAGACCTCTCATCCTATGTCCTGCTCTCCTAAGACATGCAGAACTGACCACACTTCAGTGTGTCTGAAGTCTCTCTGTGTGTGGCTCCATTTTGATGTAGGTGCATTTGGCCCCCAAGAGTGGAGAAATAAGGAAATGTGGAAGAAAGATTGAAGTAATGTAGAAATTGTGTGCTCTAAACGAAGAGTTTTTCCTAAAGAAAGGGAATATTAGTTACATGAGATGAGTTTAGTTCGTGACAGGCATCAGCTACTCAGTTTACCTTAAAATACCTGCAAGAGAAAGTAGATGTGACCGTCAAACCATGCTGCCATGTCTGGTGGCTCACAATGCCCAGCACACAGCCTGAGCCCTGTCACGCACCTGCTCAGCCCTCACAGAGCCCCTAGATGCATTTGCTGTCAAGGGAGGTGAGTGTGGGAGCAGCACACCATGCCAACCTGTGCCACGACTCCCACAGCATCAGAAATAGTGGGCCCTGAGAGTTTGCCCTCTGGTCCCAGCTCTCCTGCAAGAGAACTAGTCGGGCCTTGTGTTTTCAGCTTCAGGAATCTAGCATTTAGTTTTGCTTATGCTGCTGAAGTCCTTGGGCCAGCGCATCACATGATGCAGGCTATGGCCAGATAGGTGGAGTGCTGAATTTACATGTTATTCCTACTGGGTAGTGTCTTGCTTCATGTGGTAGCCCTGCTGAAATATCCAATAGTGTCAGAATCTGGCCCTGCATGAACACTTGAGCTACACTTTCACATAGTCTGAATGCCTTTCCTTTACATTACCTTTCGAAGTCATGCCAAGTTTGATGACATAATTGCATAGTGTTTAGCATCAGATGCTTTGTAGATGGCCCCACAGCTCATGCATGGAGAGGCTGTAGCAGTATGAAGCTGACAGCAGTCTGGGGACTTGGCAGAAGGCTTGCTGCACCTTGCAGTAGTGGGTGCTCTGGGTTATGTCTTTGCAGCTTTACCATCTGTGTCACCTTTACTTCACTTTGTCTTCTCTCCTCTCTGTGTTCCAGTTTGACATTCCTACTCCTCCAAACTAAATTAATAATAAACAATCTAAGAGTGAGTGGTAGTGATGGAAAGGTTCCACGTGGGTTGGCTGGACTGAGACTTGAGTTTGATTCCAGGTTGCATTCATTTTTAATATACAGATTTGGTAAATCTCTGAAGTCTTATTACTGAGGAGGTGAGCTGGAGATCACAAGACCTGGTTTCATTCACAGGTCTGAAGCAAAATTTGAGTGATATCTTGTTTTTCCACATCTCCACTGGTCCTGTTTTAAAAATTAGTTGAATGTTTTTCCCATGCTGTGGTGCTGGAGAACTGTCCAACCTAAGCCATTGTTCTCTTCTACTTGAAACTTTTCTGAACAAGGAGTAATGACTGAAATATTTTGTGAGATGTTCAGTAGTACCTCCTCAGGATTTTATCAAACATCAGGAAGGGAGTGATGGTTTTGTACTGCTGTTGGGCATATTATCCCTGCAAAGCAGTCAGTTGACTGTCTCCATGACTTGGGATGCAGGTTTTGATGTTGTCCCTGCTGTATACTCCCTCTCATCTACTGTACATGAGGCTGTGATTTGTGATACCCTTAATTCAGATGCTTATCTATTGTGTGTGGTGGTACTCCTGGAAGTCACTGGACATGGCTGAAGGAAGTACTTGTGTATTTTGCTGGATTGAACTCACAAACTGATGAGGCTTGATATCTCCCTCTCCAGTCTGGGAATGATAATCCAGCTACACCACAGAGAGGTGCTTGAGGATAAATTCGCTTTGGTGATCAGGTTACATTTCTCTGGTGAGAGAGACTGTATGCTTGGAGAGTCTGAAAATGTAGTGTATCTATCTCATTTATGAGTCTACTTTGGATTGAAGCTGATTTTTAATTCTTCTGTATTCCTTAACTTGCTTGTTTTGTGATTCAGATGATTGCTATCAGTCTTGATACTTGCTGTGTTGTAGAATCTTAGGGCAGCTTTGGTGATGCTGGAACCCTACTTCTGAGCCTCAGGTCAAAGCTGTATACATACAGCAGAGGAGAAGAGAAGAGCTGCACTCAAAGTCTGTGGCTGTGAAGACTTCAATATCTTTCCCTACCATGATGATTTACCAAGAATGTTCTGAATGATATCTGTCCCTTTAAATGTCTGGTACTTGCAAGACACAGAAGAAATTGCTCTCTTCCCAAAGGAACAAATCCAACAGAAAATTAAATTAAACAGAAGAATAAGCCCTGTGAAGGCACAACAACAGTAATGAAAACATAGAAAGTGTAAACCTTAAACAGCAATATTAGCAAGCCAAATTTTCTTGTTAGGTGTGCATAGTAATACACTTTTTGGTTTCAGTGTGATGATTGCTGTGCCAGAGTGATGAGTTCCTGTTCTTCACTCTTCATGGCTACTGAAAGTCAAGCTGTTCCCCTGAAAATGTGAGTGCATGCTAAAATTTTCTGTCAGGGGCCCAACTACTCAGTAGGCACCATGTGCAATCTTCATGAGAGTCCTTCTCAGTCAGGATCAAAACTGCTGAGTTTCAGTTGCTGAGTGCAAGGTAATACCTGTTTATTGCCACGAGATGTCTCAGACCATATGTACTCCTCAGCTGCCTGCCCAGCAGTTCAGTCCCCAGTGTAGGATGTGCCATGACCTTGGAAGTAATGATTGCTGAGGGTCTGACACCTCTGTAGACACATTCCCTTTCCTCTGCAAAAACAGTGGTTTAAATTACCCTCAGGGAGGGATGATGAGTGATATGAGACATTGTGGAGTTATGGTTGTGCTTGGTACCGCACCGTTTGGGGCAGGCTAGAAACCTGCAGCTGATAATGTGACATTGAAATGAATATGAAACCTTGGAGGAGTGGCATAGATTTCAGACCACCACTTTAGTCAAGTTAAAAGAGAAATGGCTTTATATTTCCTTAAGTCTTTCCTTGTGGTGGTGACAAATCAGCTGTCCCACTTTGTGCTAACACAGGGCAGTTGAGGCTGTACAAGAGGGCTGGCATGGGCACAGCTGTACTTGCACAGCAGTAGAGTGGGAACATGTCAGGGAGAGGATTGGTTTCCATACTTGCTGTTGGGAATGGAGGGAAGGAATCATCCATGGCAGAGGAGAGGGAGAATACAAAATAAATAAATACAAGATAAACCAAGTTGGTTTTTTGTAGCACCAGGAGGGAGAGGGGAAAGTTGTCAGCCCAGTGGAAAGAGCTGAAGTGAGCTCTGATAAATGATGGACCTCAGCAGCTGATTGGGGTAAGCATCAGAGGAGCTCATGAGTTAGTATGGATGTTTCTGAAAGAAGTTGGTGTGCCTGAAGAGAGGGGAGATTAATTTTAGCATGTTCCCCCCATTCTGCTTGTTGCTTTCTTTGGGAAGAAGCAAGTTTTTTACTTAAGGTCAAAGCCCTTTAGAACAAGATACGAATAATTACAGTAAGGGTGACAGAAACAGACCCAAACATACGAGTCTCTGTAAAATTAGCCATGGACTTTGCATGATTTTTGGCAGTGTTTTTTTCAGCAAGAGTGGCCTCTGGCAAATCTATATTTTTAAGCTGCTTGTGCTGTATAAATACATATTTTTAAAATAACCCCTCTTTTTGTTATGGTTACAAGCAACCCCTGTAAAAACTTTGAAATGCCTTTAAGAGCTTTTGAATAATCTGGGGCCCCTCTCTATGGAAGGAAATTACTGTTTCAGGAAGCTTTATTACTTCAACAAAATGTGCTACTGAACAGTAGCAGGTGGCCAACCCAGAAGACAGTAGCAAGTTCCTTAAGCTAGTTGTAAAGTGGTGCAAATGCCTTTGCCTTGCTAGGAGCAACCAACCTTGGTTTGAGGGATCAAAGCTAGGACTTTGTTTCTGCTGTCACTGCAAAGCTGCTTCCCCAGAATTGGCCATGCAGAACACCCATATCCAGGCTGTCCATAATTCTGTTGTGTAGCTGTAACAAAAATGTATATTTTAATATATTTTATAATTTAATAACTTGGGCAGTGGTATCATCAAACACTGCCATAACTTGTTTACATAATGTATTCATAGGTTCAATTATTCGGTTGTGGGTTTTACACTCCACATAGAAAGACGGTTAAATGATTTAAGCACAGCTCTAACATTTCCAATACAGCAATTCAAATTGGAAATACAGGTGCTGTGATCTGTGGTTTTCCCACAAACGGGATTCCGTAGCAGATTAGCCAGGTACTCACAACTTGCTCCTCTGTCTGGTATCTTCCCAGATGCTGTGGCTGTAACTCGAGCAGTCCTTGGAGCAGAGAGGGCTAGGGGGCCTCTCTTCTGTGTGCTCTGTTGCCAGGCCATAGCCTCCTCCAGGATTCAGTTCCCTTGGAGCTTTTCCCCTTTCTGCCTCAGTCCAGGTGCAAGGTCTGTGTGACGTTGTTGTTCTGCTAGAGCAAGTTCTTCAGCTGCTACTTGGGTAGCGCTTGGCTCTTGTCTCTGTGGTAGGGAGGCCCTCAGCTGCTACTCTGGCAGCATTTGGCCCTAGTTGCTTGCTGGGTGAGAACAAGACAAGTTGCCTGACTTCTTGGCTGGTTTAAAGACAATTAATGCCCTTTGGTAACAGAAACCTGATAACTGGACCCATGGGATGGGGCATAGACAAACATGGCCAGGGTGACACCCAGTTCACAGCTGTGTCACAAAGTTAATTACACACGCTACATGTTTATCTGGACCCCAGGAAGTGTCTGGGTTTGCTCATTCACAGGTGCTTATAATGTTAATCACACATGCTATACATTTACCATGGCCATCTGGACCCCAGAAACTGTCCAGGTTAGGACATTTGCAGGTGCATGGCCCATTGTCTGGGCTAGGGCACGTTTGGGGGTTTGACCCTTCAGGACAGCAGCTCTGTGACAGTAGATGTTACTGTCATAGAAGTAAGGATTGATTTTTCAGTGGGAGCTCATTGTAGGGACTGGCCAACATTGGTGACAGGATGCTCAGAGCCAAAGGAAAGTGGGCAGTGATGAATGGGTGTTTTTAGAATTGTCAGGATTGGAAGGGACCTCAAGGATCATCTAGTTCCAACCCCCCTGCCTCTGCCATGGGCAGGGACACCTCACACTAGACCAGGTCACTCAGAGTAGCATCCAGCTTGGCCTTGAAAACTTCCAGGGATGGGGGCTGACTGGCCTATAGTTCCCCATTTCTTCCTTCTTTCCCCTTTAGAAAATGGGAGTTATGTTTCCCCATTTCCAGTCAGTGGGGACTTGAAAATGGGAAACATAACATTTTTGGTGTTTGAAAGTTTCATTCCTCTGAATCACACCAGTGCCAGCTCAGTGTTGGAGTGTACTGTATCAGTGCACCCTTTCACTTCACCACTCCTCCCAGATCTCCCACTTTGGGTGTTCAAACAATGATAAATAACACAAAACAGGAGTCTATGCACATTGGTGGCTTATGCACATTGGTGTGGCTCTGGCAGGCTGCTAGCTATGGCATTTTATCTCTAAGTTTACCCTGGTCCTTCTTGCTGTATCCTGCTGGTTAGGGATGCTCTGTGCTGCCTGAGCAGAAGTTCTTTTGCATCTCATCATTGGAGTAAAACCAGTTGCTTTGCAGATATTTGTATTTTCAGTTCTATATATCCCTGGGCAAAGCCAAGGAAGGTGGCACAGACTTTCTTCTACAAACCTGTGGCCCTGTGAGTGATTCTTTTTGATATGTTTATCTGCCTTTCAATAGTATTGGGTAAAATCGTTGCTGATCATTCCAGCTAGTAACTGTCAGACCATAATATGTAAATTCATGTGGAGACTGCAAGTGGATACCATCATTTGCCTCAGTCATGTCTGCTCAGCTGTGATAGGATTAGTTATAATGTGTAATTCATCCCATACATGAAGACATTGCTTTGAATTTGACTGCAGAAGTTTGCTTTTTGAATGTGAAATTAGATAAGAAGAAAATTTATTAGTAATAAAGACCTATGCCTATCAATTTCTTATCTGAGCCCAGCTTTGTGTGGAGCTCATAATAGGAACAGTGATAATACTGCTCTGGCCATTTCCTTGGCATGTGTTTTATCTGGTATCTGAGTTGTGTGCTCCAGGGGACTTGGGGAGTGTGCTGCCAGCTTCTCTTTCCAGGGTACAAAGCTATGTATGTACGTTTCAAAACATCTTTTAACAATAAGCAATGTGGAATAGAGTTATTGAGGAGAATCAGGCATGGTGTTATTTGAAGACAGTAATTGCAAAAAGTTTAATATTACAGTTTTAGTGTTTTTTTCTTTGCATTTTTCATGAAGAGGAAGAAGCAAAGACTGTGTTATTTTAGGATGTGCTTTTTCTAGTCTCTGAGAGCTACTAATGAAAGAGCAAAGACTAAGATTGAGCCAGTGTTTTGTTCTTAGCGAACCTGTACTTTGGGAAACTCTCAACATTTGCTTATTTATGAAAGGTTTGCAATATGAAATAAAAAATAGAGAGTTGAAATTTTAAAAAAAAATTTCTTTTCTTCAATGCCTAGTGAAACTTGGAATTTCTACTCTCTGAGAGTCTGAGGCATTTTGGCACTTCCTAGTGGAAAGTTGAACGTGCACTTCAACTAGAGATGGAGTGGAGAGACTTTACATAAACATTTGAATATCCAGTAGATTAAAAAATCTGTGCTACTTTAAAGGGTAAGGGATCAAGTACAGATATATTGTGGTGGTTTTGGAGAGAGGTGTAAACCAACCGCCCTACATGCAAGTAATCCAGAGCCCTTAGGGAGGATGATTTGGTGAAGTCTGTGATATGCACAGCGGAATGAGCCGAAAGCAGGACCACACCACACACCATTCAGATCGCCAGCACTTTTGATTCAAAGCTAATCTTTCCTTTGGAAATGTCTCATAGACCCTCATCTTCTTTTTCTTTCTTTTTTTTTCCCCTTTGGGCAGGCTGGAGAGTTTGTCAGGGAAAAATTTAATGAAATTCAACAAGGGTAAGTGGGGAGTCTTGCACCTGGGAAAGAACAACCCCATGTACCAGTATAGGTTGGGGACTGACCTGTTGGAGAGCAGTGAAGGAGAAAAGGACCTGGGGGTCCTAGTGGATGGGGGTTGACCATGAGTCAGCAGTGTGCTCTTGTGGCCATGAAGGCCAGTGGCATCCTGGGGTGTGTTAGAAGGAATGGGGTTAGTAGGTTGAGAGAGATCCTCCTCCCCCTCTACTCTGCCCTGGTGAGGCCTCATTTAGAATATTGTGTCCAGTTCTGGGCCCCTCAGCTCAAGAAGGACAGGCAGCTGCTTGAAAGAATCCAGCAGAGAGCCACAAGAATGATTTCAGAGAGTGGAACATCTTCCTTAGGAGGACAGACTGAGGGAGCTGGGGCTCTTTAGCTTGAAGGAGACTGAGAGGTGACCTCATTAATGTTTATAAATATGTAAAGGGTGAGTGCCAAGAGGATGGAGTCAGGCTCTTCTGGATGATGCCCAATGACAGGACAAGGGGCAATGGGTGGAAATTGAGGCATGGCAAGTTCCATGTGAACATTAGGAAATTTTTTTCACTGTGCGGGTGACAGAACGCTGAAACAAGCTGCCCAGAGGGGTTGTGGAGTCTCCCTCTCTGGAGATATTCAAGACCCGTCTGGATGCATTTCTGTGTGATCTGCTCTAGGTGATCCTGCTCTGGCAGGGGATTGGACTAGATGATCTTTCTAGGTCCCTTCCAACCACTGACATTCTGTGATTCTGTGTGAAAAACCACAGTTTTCTTGGATTTTCAGAAACATAGGTATCTAAAGAACAGCTGAAGCTATGAATTTTTGGCTAATCGTGCCTTGGTTAATGATTGATGCAGCTGCCACAAATGACTGATATAATCCATTTGCTGTTTTTTCAGTGACTCTTTAGAGTGGGGGTGTAATGGTTCAAGTGGCTGAGAACTGTCAGTTCTGCCCCCACAACCCAACACCCCAATCCAATATAGGGAAGGTTAGCATTTATCTCCTGCTTTGGGGATCTGACATAACATGTCCCAGCAGCCAGGAGCTGAGTGAGGTTTGGAACAAAAATTGGATGTTTGAGTTGGAGTATTTAATTTAAAATGCAATTCACATATGAAGTGAATAGTATCACATAGTCATGTAACACTTTGTGCTTTAAGGATGTGGGTAACCAATACCTGATGAGTTTGAAGTGAAAGCTGGTGCAGGAAGAGAACTGTTCTGCTTGCTGTGACTTTCCATAAGCCTAGACAGTATCTCCTATCAGGATACTTATGTACAGTATTTTCTTCAGGAGCTTACTTGACTACCTCTGTAACATGCCATCAGTTTTAATGACATTGAACTAACATGAAAGCAGAACAATTAAGATTTTGGTTTAGAAGTAATCCACACGTACAGCATAAAGATGCTGTCATGGTTTAGTTAGCCTCTTAATGAGCATGCAATTTTGGTAGGTGTGTTTTCCTCCCTGGAGATATATGACCGTACCTGGAGGAAGCAGGACAGAGGTTAGCTCACAGGAGTGCATGCTCAGGCTCTGACTTGTGTCCGCTGCCAACCCACTTCAAAGGTAGCTCAGACCTCAGGGTTGCAGAGAGGGGAGCAGCGGTAGAGGGGACGCATGACAGCCTAGAAACAATACTCCCTCTCTTTCAACTACCTCACCTGTGGGCACACTTTGAGGCCTGCCTGGAGGGGAGTAGACTTGGTTCATCTGCATTCTACCCATATGAAGGTGAGAATAAATGTGAGTAGACTGCAGTGCAGTGACTTCCAGACCCAGGTCCTGTATCTGGATTGGACAGAGCTGCATCTTTCTTTCCATGCTGGTGTCAGTGCTGAAGAGGAGGACATATGTAGGCTTGTGATCCTGTGCAGTTGTGTCACCCTTCCCATTTATCTATATCTGTATGAGCATCAGGTGGCAGTGGAGAAGTACTAGCTCCATCTTTAGCTTAAATAAATAAGGAACGTCAAAACAAGAACAAACTGGAGGTGAAAATAATGTGGAGACTGCAGTCATGAACACGGTATTGAAAGACACAAGCTTTGAAAGGGTGCATAGGGCCACAAAAATGATCAGAGGGTTGGAGCACCTCTCCTATGAAGACAGGCTGAGAGAGTTGTTCAGCCTGGAAAAGACAAGGCCCTGGGGACACCTTATAGCAGCTTTCCAGTACCCAAAAGCTGGAGAAGTGACTATTTATAAGAGCCTGGGGTGATAGGACAAGGGACTATGTTTTTAAACTAGAGAAGGGTATGGGTGTCAGGAAGGAAGGGACAGCCTCTTCTCACTTGTGCTCTGTGATAGGACAAGGGACAATGGAAGTAAACTACAGCACAGGAATTTCCACCTCAACATGAGGAAGAACTTCTTTACTGTAAGGGTCACAGAGCACTGGAAGAGGCTCCCCAGAGAGGTTGTGGAATGACCTTCTCTGGAGATGTTCAAGACCTATCTGGGTATATTCCTGTGCTAGATTCTATGGTCCTGCTCTGGCAGGGGGGTTGGACTTGATGATCTCCAGAGGTCCCTTTCTGTGATCCTGTGAAGGGTAGACTTATTGGACATTTGGAAGAAGTTCTTTGCTATGAGGGTGGTGGAACACTGGAACAGATTGTCCAGGACAATGGTGGAAGTCCCATCCCTGGGGATATTCAAGATCAGGCTTGATAGGACTATGAGCAACCTGATCTAGTTGGGGATATTGCCGCTTACTTTGGACTAGATGACCTTTAAAGGTCTCTTCCAACCCAGTGTATTCTATGATTTTATTATTCTGTGATTTTGCTGTAGGCAATGTCTTGCCCTCGCATGAGTTGCTTGGTGTAGATTCACATTCTGATTTTCTCATGGAAGTTTCCTTCTCATCACTGAACTTCTGACTAGGGCTAGAGAACAGCCTATACAAATATTTTCTAGAGGAAAAGAAGCTCAGTTAACCTTGTCTTGGGTTTTTGTCATGTCTGTGATTGCAGTCGTATTAAATTCATACTGCACCCCTTAAAGTACCCTTGGGCTCTGGATTATCACAAAAACAGAGCTCAAGATGTTGTAAATTGATATTTGTGCTATTTATGCAATTGAACATCCACTGAAGCCAAGGAATGTGAGGCTTTTGCCCACTAGGAAGGAATGGAGTATAATGGAAGCCGCCTTCTGAGACAGCCTTCTGAGTCTTGCGGGGTGATGCAGTGTCAGCACTGGGAAACCTCAGGTACTTTTTGAGGGAGAAGCACTAATATTCCCTTCATCCCAAGGAGGAGGGACTGGAGGTATGTGCATGAAGCCATTGGTTGGAATCAATGGCTTCATGCTATTCTTTAGTGTGTCAAAAGTATAATAGAAATAAGTTAGCTTTGCTATAAACTTGTTTTTCTGTTATATCAGTGAGTCCCCATTCTTCAAAAACAACTTTTCAGTGGCAGGTATGAGAAAGGTCCTGAAGCCAGGGAGATTTGGGTCAAACCTGGAATACTACAGAGGTCTAATACCTCCTTATGCCCTTCCATTTTTAAGCCTAGAAAAGGTTCTAACTTACAGTTAGTAAACAAAGATTAAAAGGATACCTGCATATACAGGTGAAACTCACTCAAATACTATAGATTAAACATTTCTTTGTTATCAAAAGCTTGAAATCTGTAAAACTGATTCTACTAATGGTGCTACCTAATGCAGCTGTGCTCCCATGCCGTGACTGCTGGGAACTCAGGGTATAGCTGGAATCAGAGTTCTGGCTCGGTTCTGCATGGAAATTCAAATCCTTGAGTTGTCATTTGTTTTGGCAGTACCTCTGGCCTGTATGACTGAGTCATGTCAAAGAGAGCAATACACCAGAAATAAAATTCTCCAGGTGAACTTTGCATCAAATGGAAGCAAGCTAGTAATATCAATAGACCTTGAAAGATACATCAAAGGGAATTCCAAAGGAAATTAGAGATATTCTAGCAAGAAAAAGAGTAATACCAGCTTGAATTAGTATTAGATAGCCATGTAGAGGACATGTTATACAAAGGGATAGCTTGAGTGGCAGGTCTAAAAGCCACTTTCAAATATGCTTTTGGAGCAACTGATTTTAAAACTGCTTTTGAAGTGTGTCTGCCAAATGTTCATTTTTTCCTATTTTTTTATTTACTGGGAAGTGAAGAATTGAAGAATGGTTAAAATTTTTTTGATGTTCAAAATACATTCTTCACTAAATGTGCTCAGTTTTATTGTAGAAGGGTTACAGCTCTATGTACTGTACTTGAGTTTACTGTCTGTGGTATATCCATCCATCTCACTGCCTTAAGCTTGACATTTTTCTGGAGGCCTGGTGATGGAAGAGGTTTCATGTTTTGTTCTCCCAGAAGTGGCTGCTGAGTTGAACAGTGGGCTGTAATTCTCCAGGTACTGAAACAGTAGCCTGATGTAAACTGTGTGTTTTGGAGCCTGGGCCATGTGCTTTGTGTGAGTGGCAGTAGGGAGCCTCAGGGGCTGGAGCCATGCAGCCAAGAGAGCTCACAACCCTCCTGCTTATTTCTTCTAGATTGTTTGGGATATGTTTTTTGTTGTCTTGATGGACCTTAGGAAACAACAACTTGATGCCTTTCCCTCTAGAGTGAGAGCAGATTTCAAAATGAGTTGGAGACCGAGGACGCTACTGAGATTTCAGCTGGGAGTGTGCCAAGAGCTTTGAATGAAGTCTTGAATCAAAGAACTCAACTGCATGTGATGAGGGATATTTTTAAGTGCTCATGAGACAAATGTCAATCTCTGAGTGATGATCATGAGTGAAAAATACATGTTGTAGTGACACAATTACATAAAATAAAGCAAAAAAACTTTTCTGAAGGCATAGCTCTCCACAGCATCTCTTCGTAAGAGTGTGGACAGGAAAATATGAAAAATACAAGTTCTAAACATTGTAACAGTGGTGAATCTGGGAACTGTGTAGCTTGGAACAGACAGCTTTTGCTGGTACTGGCCTGGGCCCAGCTGGAGGAGCAGTTTCCATGGATTGTTTGTTGTTCAGTTTATGCATGCAGCAAAATACAAGTTACTGTCTCAGTTCTCCCCTGCCAACTGTCATATCATTATCTTTTTGTCACACCGTGGGTCATTATCAATGCCTTCTGCAGTTGTCATTCTGCAGACAACCGGAGGTGGGCTTTGTACATCATTGTTTCTGTCTGGAGGTCTTGGCTGAAAAGCCCTTCCCAGCGGATATGCTCCAGATGGCCACACTGATAAAAATGAAGCCTTCTCATCTCCTCCAATGACAGTTCGAGCCAACCAGTCATACTTTCAAGGCAGCAGATATAGAGGGCAGCTATGTCCTCATGACCACTGACAAGAGAAGGACATCCTACCAAGGAATGCGTGTGGTGGGTTGAAAATTTCCCCTGACATTACCACAATGTGCAAACCAGATAGATACCTCTCATCACTCCCTCAGGTGAGGTTGCAGTGACTGGGTACTCTGTTGTTTTGATGCTGGCATTCTTTATAGTGCCTGTACCTGCCTGATAAGCAAAACTGTCACTGATTTTTTTGTGCAGTTTATTTTTTTTTTCCTTTATAAATACACTAGCATAGCTAGAATAGAATAGAATAGAATAGAATAGAATAGAATAGAATAGAATAGAATAGAATAGAATAGAATTAACCAGGTTGGAAAAGATCATTGAGATCAAGTCCAACCTATCACCCAATACCATCTAATCAACTAAACCATGGCACCAAGTGCCTCATCCTGTCTCTTCTTAAATTCTTCCAGTGATGGTGACTCCACCACCTCCCTGGGCAACGGAATGAGTGAGAGCAAGATACTAAGGGCACAATCTTCAGGAAGAACAGACAGGCAATTAAAACCAAATAAATCAATAGAAAGCAGTAACATGTCTGTCACCACAGAAGAGTTCCAGGTCCTTGTAGGGAGGAGTATGGAAAAGCAATCTGTTAGCAAGCAAGCACTTTCTGTGCTTGTCCTTTGGAGTCTAGCTTGGTTCTGCTAGCTCAGACAGGCACTAATTGTTAATCATAAGATAAACATGTTCATTTTGATGAACCTGGAAAGTTACAGTATTTAAGCAGAGAATTTCTAGAAGAAAAAGCATAAATCTCCCCAAAAATCAAGGAAGAAAAAACCCCAAAGAGTCTAGAGTTACCAGTACTGCTGTACAATATGAAGGAGAGGACCAATTCTTTGAAGTGGAAAACTTTATTTTTGGAATCTGTGAGAAGATTTAGGATTTTCTTACAACGTATAAGGTATCTGTGGAACTTACTGTTGGTAGATAATATGGCATCAAAACATGAACAGTTGAAAAGCAAAGATAATTTTGTAACTTTCTGAATATTTTGCATTGCCTGGGAGATCTAAGGGATAGGGTCCCTGGGTGTTGTGATGTTCCTTCTTTCTTCTAGCTCTGAGATCATGTTTTCTAGATCTCTTCCTCTCTTTATAACTCTGCTCTTGACTTACCTAGTGGGCCTTTATCTTTCTGAAAACATGGTGATTGTCTGCAGGACACAGTTCTTCCAGTAGTGAGCTTTCACTGGCAATCACCTGGTTTCAACCCCTTTACCTCCTGCTCCTATAGCTGAAGTTCTTCTTAATCCCCCAGTTTAGCCCAGTTTGGCCACAGTCAGGGTATCCCTGCACCTTTGCTAGTTGTTTTCATCTTCAAGGGGTCCCCAAAAGTGATATCACTCCAGTACTATCTTTCCTCTAACTCAGTGAAGGGACAGCTGTTGGACAATGCCCTGGGTAGATGTTGGCAGATTGTGGCAGTGGCTGCACTGTGCTCTCACATCCCCTTCAGTGTTGCTGGGGTGTTTTTAACACCGCAGTGGTTTGGTCACTGGGGAAGCCTGGATGGATGGCATTCAAAGGCAGAGGGTGCTGAGACAGGAGGGTAGCTCAGGCTCGATGTCTGATCTTCAAAGGGTGCAGAAGGAAACCTGTGTGTGGATGTCAGTCTGAGAAAATGAAACCTTCAGTAACTCACTGTTGGTTGTTCTTGATTCACAATATGTATTAATCACATAGAAATATGTTGTTGAGTTTGGAAAATGCACTGGTCCTACTGTGCTTAGCATTCAGAGTGCTCTACAAAGGCAGCACTGGAAACTTCTGTGATGCTGTCAATTTAAAGAATGTCCTCCAGATGCCAGGCAACTCCTTTACAGATGTGTAATGAATCACTTTGCTTAAAACAGACATTACCACTGGAAGTATCCAATGGTCCGTTGGTCCTCTGCCCAAAGCTTCTGGCTGTAGCCTGGTGAATTATGGCACACTTCACTTTCTGTTGTGCTTTACAGGAGCTAAAGCTTCCAGTGCTTGCTTTCTGTGCCAATCTGCAGTGTGTGGAAATGTGCTGAGTGATTATTTTTTGTCTATGAGAAACAAAGGATTTATGTGTTGCTTGCCTCTACCTCTCTAAGTCAGCGACTTATTTCCAGGAGGAGATGTGATGCTGAGCATATAAATTAGTGGCATTAAAAAAGTTGATCAGCCCCCACAGGGGCACATTTGACAGTGTGCTTTTAAAAGCTAGGAGATCTACAACCCCGGAGCCTGAGGCTGTGTTTCTTCTCCCATTTCAGTCTTACTCTCTCTGATCTGATACTATATTTAGACTTTTACATGTGTTAACTGCTGCAATGCCATGAATATCCCCACTAGCCCTAGCGCTATGCTCTGTGCCATAGCTGATCTGAAGTAAATAATTGAGCCCAAAGTCTTCTACAGAGAGAGTAGTTGGCACATCTCAGTTCAGAGAGCCACATCAGCACTGTTTGAGCTGGCTCACCAACTGCAGGAAATATCTTTGGAGAGTGAACTCTTCTTGGAATGGCCCCCATCCAGCCCTTTTTGAAGCTGGTGGAATTACTCCCATTTTCTCAACAGCACTTGGATCAAACTGTCAATTTTAGGGAAAAAATAAATAAATCCAGTAATACTTTGCCAAGTGACGCAGTGCATTCATTTTTGGGTGGAAAACAAGTATCTTCTTGTGTTATTTTGTGTGTTCTCTTTCTTCTTTACTTTTCTTCCGATGTGGCTTTGGAATAGCTGCATGGGGTTAAGTAACAGAGAGAGTATGTGAAGGTGAGGAGCAAAGCAGCTGCACCTGTGTGGACTGCTGGACGAGAAAGGTGAAGTTTTCTTTCTCTTTCACCTCTCAGTTGTGGTAAAATGTTCCTTTTTCTTTTCCTGTTCACGAATAACAACTTAAACATGAAAACCGTGAGTTGCACAAAGGACGGACAGCTGCCTCTGCTGTTAAAGCTCTGCTGTTTCTTATTCAGACACACTCTGTTTCATATCTACTTCAAATGAGGTAAAAAAATGAAATGGTATATTGGAATTGTCCTAACTCTTAAAGCCAATGCATAAAGTGATCTACCTGCTTGAAGATGGTAACGCACCTATGGAAAATGATGCCCGTTGTGGGCATGAGGAAGGAATGCGGGATCATATTGCAAAGTATCTTTTCATGGCAAAGGGTATAGTCCTTGGTACATGAACACTGCCACCTGAGTGCAGGGTTTTCCACCCTGTCCTGGCTTTCCTGGTCCCTCCTGCAGGGCTGGCATCCCTCATTCTTTTTGCATCTCCTGGACAGATGCTTGTCTTGGTTTTGTAAATTGCCAAACAAAGGCAGTTACAGAGGTGCACTGGCATGTGTTTGCCACTTACATACTCAAGTATCATCACTCAAGCAGTGCATTTAGGAGAGACTGAGGCAATACAATAGCTTTTAGGAGTGTAGTATTTTATAAAGGGTCTTACTTCACAAATAGAATTAATTTTGTGGTTGCCAGCTAAAGAATCAGAATGTACTGCCTCTTTTTTTTTCCTGTTAATTTACTCACTGTCATGTTTTGCTACAAATACAGTTGATATTCTCATGGTAGTAGGGCTTGGACACTTAAGAGAGTGCATGTGTCACTTATGAGAGTGAATGGAGTGTGTTATATCCCAAAGAAGTAGCTCAGACATCTGGGAGCCATAGCATGCTGAGGTATTTTTCTAGCCCTGGTAGTGAGTTTTGGGAAGGACACTTCTGGGTATTCATAGGCTGCTTGCTCTTGCAGTTTGCAGTAGTGCAAGGTTATTACTCCAAAGGACAACTGATTGTACTTACGGTGCAGTTAATGACTCTTTAAGACAGGGATCTACTCTTTGAGGAGGATGACTGAACTAGGAAGTTTGGCACATTTTAGTCAGTCTTCCATACTGTTTTGTCTGTTGAAGCAATGGTGTCAAGTTCAGGGTACAGAGTCGTTCAGTCTCACTTGATGCTTAGAACAAATTTCAAAATAAAATTTATAATTAAAACAAGAAAACCCAACGTCCTGCTCAAACCCCATCAACAAACCAGAATAAAATAAGAATTGGACCACTTTGCTGTTGCAGTGTGAGGATTTTTGGTCAGATTGCCCATTATTTGCCAGCTAGTATTTTTGCCCTTTTTTCATAAAGGCAGGTGATCACTTTCTCATGAGTTCTTTATCTCTAATCAGCTACAGCTTCTCTCTTCAAGCTGTTACTTTGCTCATGGCTGGGTTATTGTGCTTAGCTTCCCAAACTTCTGCTTGAAGTGAAAAAAAAAAAAAAAAAAAAAAAAAAAGGTTAGTAGATGTTTAGAGACAGTGCTGTTTATGTCTGTGCCAAATATGTGTCCTCTCTGCAGCAGAACACACTGTACAGGTATAGTTTTCCAGTCTTGAAGCAATGCCACATAGAAAGAAAATGCTGACTAGGGAAGGCAAAAGCAAACTTTTTTAACCTAGATTTGTGGTGGTAAATAGAAGTGCCTGATTTTCTGTGACCTTGTATTTCAACTTCTTTGCACTTGTATCTTAATAGGTTTGAGTTTGGTATATTTGTCCCCACAGTAATAGCGTGACTACTAAGGGTCAGTACTTTCCTTTATTTCTTGAGCTATCTTTTATTTTCCTTTGCTAGATGACTGATGAGACTCTCTGAAGAATCTGTGTGATTTGGCAAGGGCAAGCTGCCTCCTTGTGTGGTTGTTTAGAGGATGTTTGGATGTTTTACCCTCAGCTTAGACATCATGGTCTGGGCTTACATCATTTGTAAAATGTTCTCTCACAGTCCTGACACACAGAGAAACTTTGGCAATACTGCTAAAAGTCAATACTGAAGCTTTAATCAGCCCTGCATTTTTGGGGCCAAGATACTATAAACAAACTCCTGCAGCTGTAGGAAATGTGTATGTCTACACTGAAGAGGATGCAAAGGATTGACTCTTTTTCAATTTCCACAACACAGAAAAAAATCTGATTTTATTTTAAGTGTAGGTAGCTCTTTAAATGAAGTCTGAAGATGCTTGCTAGTTGGTTTAGTTTGGCCAGAGCAGAGGTCCAGAAAACTGTTAAGTCAGTTTTGGAATCAAAATTGAAAAAAATACTTAGTGATATTTAGAGGGTCAAATAGTGGGGAGATGGGGAAGAATCAGCCTGCAGTTCAGTCAAGTGCTTGGTAGCCGTCCCCAAAATTGGTTAGGGAAAAAAAAAAAAAGGTTGGGAGTGAATGCATCTGAAGATGTATCTTTTTCATTGCTACAGATTTAGATCATCCTCCAGAGCTCACTGAAATCTTGTCTTGCTAAGGATTCAGGCAACCTTCCCAAGTTCAGGAGGATTAGACTGAAGCCCAGAGAAGTGGTGGAAACATTCCCCCTAAAAGCGATTCATGTCTTTGGCCTTTTCTGAATGCCCATTTTTCCGGAATGGACTCAGGTGGCCTAGAAGGAGCTGTGGTATTGAATGAACAGCAGTGCAATGTTCCCATTATGTGATGTGGGGATATGTTATGCCTGGTAGTGAGCAAAATACTGTGGCTTCTGTTTTCAGTTGGTCCTTCTGGTAGTAAATATGCCCCTGCCTGCTTCACTGAGAGTGCAAACTACCATATGTAGTATGAGGTGACTTTCTTTCCTCTGGGAGAATGAAGTTTTGTTTACAGATCTCAGTCTCTGTATGTGGTGGTTATTTGTGCTTAAATGAGGCATTTTTTATTACCACATTAATCTGTTTGGAGGAGCCTGGAGGATTTGTGCAAGGTTCCGTTAAAGATGGATAAAAAAGATGCTTGAAACCCATCATCCAGTGGCCACAGCTCTGCCTAATGCTTCTCTCATTTCCACCCACACTACTTTGTTCTCAGCCTTTTGTCAGTTTCAGCACTATGTTTATTCCTTGTTTTTATCAGGTTTCCACTTGTGTTCCCATTTCCATGTCACCTTTAAAATTATTTTAGTAGTTCTTCCACTGATTTTGATCTTCTGTTTCAACTCCTCCTTTCCATGCCCCTTTTCTTGGACCTGTTCTTGTCTGCCTTGATCTAGGATTGAAATGATGCCTTGATTTTTAAAGAAGTTATGCTTTCTTTAGCCCAGCGTAGCAAAAAAATTGAGTCTGTGGTCTCTTGAGCAGGTTCAAATCTTGCTATCTCTGGTGCAGAGGCTGTGACAGCAGGAGGAAGTTACTTGCTGTCTCATGGGAGACTAAAGGAGTGGGAAATTTCCTGACTGGGAGTTATGACTTTACAGTGCTGCTGAGCTTGGTGGGATGGCAGTCCTGCAGGTGCTCCTACAGGGTCGTGTGACCCCAGCATCACTTTCTTCTTTGTGTGGCTGAAGTTAGGGCATTCAGTCTTACCTTGTTTCTGGCTAATGGCTCACAGGATGTGGGCAGCAGTGAGGTGGGGAATTTCCTTCTGCATTTTGTTTTTAATAGGAAATCCCTTTCAAGCTTGGCACAGACCTCACACAAAAATACTGGGTTTAATGGATCAGAAGTTACCAGCGGTGTAATTTGAACCATTCTCTGATAGCTGTATCCTGGATGCCTTCAGATTTCTGCTAGTTGAACTGTGACAAGGAAGGGTAAATAGAAATTGGAGCTAACTAGTGAAATACAATGGCCAGTAAAGTGTGATGTTACCATAAGGAAAGTAATCTAAGCCTTAGAAAGCCCTGGTTTTGAAATCTCAGCTGATTCCTTGCATTCAGCATTAGGGTCCATAAACTTCTCTTCGCCTAAAGCCACATTTGTTCTAAATTGAATACTTTCCATATGGTTCTCTGGCTGGGGTAGTTCCTTTTGTATCCGTTGTCCCTTACAACTCTCTATTTTAATTCCAGTTGGAAGCTGTGGCTTTGACTAGGGGAGCAGAGCTGATGGACTGCAGCATCCTCACAGCCTGGCTAGGCCAGTGGGCTCTTGGTGCTCTGAGACCACCAAGAGGAAACCTGAATGGTGGGCTTGCACCACAGCTAGGCAAGCTGTAGGGGTCTGGGAAAGTGTGTCTGGTTGAAGGGAGGTGTTACACCTCTCATGCCAGGGCTGCACTGCTCAAGATAGCTGTGGAGAGTTTTGTAGTAATGACTACCTACCACACAGGGATTATAAGGAGGGGCTGCTGGAGCAGAGCTGGCCCAGCCTGACAAACAAGAAGATAGGATGACATCCTACAGCAGGCAACTGGTACTTAATTGAAGTCTGCAAAGAAATAATGGAAAAAGATATGCTTTTGATGTATATAGGGACATGCAGACATCAATACATACATACTTAATGTGTTTAAGTGATATCATGAATAAATATGAGCTCCTGAACTGGTGCTGGAAAGAGAATCTCACTATTGCTCTGATGGAGAGGACTTTGGTATATTGCCCTTTGTTTGTCCAGGTCTCTGGCAGCTTTTTCTGCCCCGGTCTCTTGTTCTCTTGACATTGCTGTGATTGCTGTGTCTGGCTTCACTAGTGAGTAAAAGGGTGTGAATATACCATGTAACCTCTGTGCTGTCAGGCTTGCTTAACCTAGTGCTTGCTGGAATAGCATTGCTAGGAGAGATTGAGAGAGACCTGCTTTAAGTGCAAAATGTAAAAGATATGAGACAACACATGTGGGGATCTCACTCCTGGATGGTGCTGCCAAGACCTTTTTTCCTTCTGGTTGCTCGGCTGGTAACCTAAACAGTAGCATGGTGCAGGTCATGTGCAGTGGAGAGTGCCACAAAAACTGGAGATGACACTTGGAGCAATCAAACTGGTTGGAACTTCTTAAAAGAATGATGCCAACTTGACAGCAAATGTAAACATAAACATCTCGCATAGGGTACCTATTACAGTACTGGGTGCTCAAGGGATTGATTGTATAATGGGAATTTGGGAAGTCAAGAGTTGAAGCACGTGCAAAATAGACCTATTAAGTATGAGGCATTCAGAGGACAGACCCATTATTGACAGGTTTAGGAGGCAAGAACCTGCTTTTAATATGGATTGCTTTCTAAAAGAAAATTTAAAAATAGTGAAATGGTTCTGTACATTTTACTCTGATCTTTAGCTTACCCCCCCCAAAAAAATATTATTGTGCCTGAACTAGGGAGAGGGAATTAAAATAAAAACAAAGGAAACTCTCAAACAGCAAAGCTCCATGGCACCCCCAGTTTCTGATGGAGTCCTTGCATGAGGATATGTTTTCATTTCTGATGTCTCGCACCAGTCTGTCTGCAGAGCCTGAGAAAAGGTGTTACCGAGTATTGTACATCCTGCTTGGAAAACTTCTTGATACTGCAGTTGGATTTTATAGCAAAATCTAAAACCTGTGAAATTGTGCCTTTGGTTCTTGCAGTATTTAACAGAAGTGCTTGCCACAGAAGTGGGCTGCTATACGTCTCGTGCGCTTCATAATAACTGTGATGAATTTTGTGTGTGTGCTTATTTTTGAAGAGAAGGACGTGCCAAGTAGGCCTCTGAGAGCGCGTGACCAGTCTCCAGATGTCAAGCTACCTCTTCGTTGGAAGCCACCTTACGGAGCAGGCTTCAGAGGTCTGCGCAGCAGATCCCAAGGGTACCTCCGTGGGTATGGGGAGAGCAGCCGAAGGATGAGTTATGCTCCACTGCCACAAGAGCGACAAAACCAGGAAGTGAGAAAACTAGGTGAGTCGGATTTCCCTGATAGCATCTAGCTGAGCTAGCAGATTTCTGTAATCCCCTGTGTTCACAGATCACATGTAGTTGTAGCCATCAAAATAACTTCTTCCTTTAAATGAAAATGCTCACTGTGTTTGCATTCTGTAGCATACTGTTAACAGAAAAATACAATGACCAGGGTAGAAAGTGTAGCAAAACTTGATTCTGTGTTAAAGAGACACTGTATGTGAGTTACTACTATTAATAGCAGAGGGAAGGGCTGGGGAGGAGAGCTATAGCCCAGACTCTCCTTAAATGTGGTGGGACCACTCTTAAATCTGTACTTACTTGTCCTCTTCTTTGTATCCTGATATAATTTCATGCAAGTGGAGACAAAACTTAATGCTTTAATTAAATGTATCGACTCTTAGTATTAGAACTGTTTCATAGGCTCTGTACTAGGGTGTTGCACACATGTGTGTATGTTCTCTACAGTTCTTTCATAAGTCCTGGTCACTAAGAGCTCCTGAGACAGTCAGGTTGGCCTCTTCTGTGCTCCCTGATGTGCAGTGGGGGTTTACATTTGTGCCCTGGATCACCTGCCCTTAGTTTAAAGGATTTCCCATCTAACAGTATCAGTGGGATTTGCAAATCCCTTGCACCGTTTGTGAGACTTGACAGTGTTGAGGCTGACCTTTCTCTGTGCTGCTGCATGAGTACCTCTCTCCAGAGTGGGCACTAGGTCTGTACTCACAAGTCTTACTTTGGTCCTGTGCTGTCCAGGTGTGTTTGTTCAAGTTTGGGCTTCTTTCTCTCAAAATCTCTCCTGTAGGGTGGAAGCCCATCCCACAGATAGTCTTGCCTTGGGTTACGAAATGGATCATCACACATGGCTCCCAGAATTCCTGACTTAGCAATGTAAATGTCTATTTCTGCTTTGTGGGTTTTGTATTATTATTGTGCATCTTTATCTCCATTTTTCCAAAGAGAAGGAACTCTTCAGTCACTTTTAGCAGTTACTCCCCCTTTTCCTAGTAGGAATCTCATACTTATTTCTCATCTCTATTCTAGTATATAGGGGATTGAGTGCACCGTCAGTAAATTTGCAGATGACACCAAGCTGGGTGGCTGTTTTGATCTGCTAGAGGGTAGGGAAGCTTTGTGGCAGGATCTGGACAGGTTAGACTGATGGGCCAAGGCTAATTGTATAATGTTTAACAAGGCCAAGTGCCAGGTCCTTCACTTGGGTCACAACAGCCCCATGGCAAGCTACAGACTTTGGGATGTGTGGTTGGAAAGCTATGACTGTGAGAGGGACCTGAGGTATCTGGTTGACAGTTGATTAAATACGAGTCAGCAGTGTGCCTAGGTGGCCCAGAAAGCCAATGGCATCCTGGCTTGTATTAGAAACACTGTGGCCAGCAGGAACAGGGAAGTTATCAGACCCCTGTACTCAGCACTGGTGAAGCCACACCTTGAGTATTGTGTTTATTTCTGGGCTTCTCACTACAAGGACATTGAGGTGCTGGAGCGTGTTCAGAGAAGGACAACGAGGCTCATGAAAGGAGCATGTGACCTATGAGTAGCATCTGAGGGAGCTGGGGTTGTTCAGTCTGGAGAAGAGGAGGCTGAGGGGAGACCTCATCACTCTGCAGCTACCTGAAAGGATGTTGAAGTGAGGAGGGGGCCTGCCTCTTCTCCTTAGTGGCAAGTGACAGGACTAGAGGAAATGGTTACAACCTGCACCAGGGCAGGTTTAGGCTGGGTGTTAGGAAATACTCCTTCGCAGAGAGGGTTATCAAACATGGGAATGATCTGCCCAGAGCAGTGATGGAATCACTGTCCCTGAAGGTGTTTAAACAGTGTGTGGACCTGGTGCTTGGGGATGTGCTTTAGTGTTGGCCTTTCAGTGCTGGGTTGAATGTTGGAATGGATGATCTTTGAGGTCTTTTCCAAATGGATGTTTTCTGTGATTCTGTGATTCATTTTTTCATCTTTCTATGCATTACTTGTGGAGGGTCACCCCGGCATCTCTCTTGAGGTGAAAGGGCTGAGACACATAGTTGTGGCAGACACTCTCCTGTTTGATGCACAGCACATACCACAGCTGTACAGGTCAAGAGCCTGTCCAGGCTGTATAGAAAACAATGAAAAATCTTGTCACAGATTTAGTGGGAGTTCTCTTAATCTTGATGAGAAATACTGTGTAACTTCTTGTTTTCATTACTTTTATACTGTGCTTTTTTAAAGACAGAGAATCAGTGTTGTTTAAATAATCGAATTATCAGGAGAAGAGCACAATCCTAGGATAGAGGACTTGTAATGATCTTTTCATGCTAGTAATTTGCTTTCCTGCTTCTAAAGAACCAACTTTACTGTTCTTACTGTATGTATTTTGAGCCATCTAATATAAATGCTGTGATTTAAATAAAGTAAGTTTCAAGTAAGCTTCTTCTGTTGTATCTCATTAAGGAATAAAACAGAGTTCTGCCTGAAAAAACTACAGTGTTTTTTTAATGAAAAAGTTTACAGGAAAGCTCCTATTTTTTCCCTACATGTACAGCCTCTGAGTCAGTTCATGTGGTTTCACTGCCATCAAGGAGCTCCCAAAGACGAAGCCAACCTGTCTATAGGTCGTCTTTAACTAAAAGAAAAGTCACAGGTATGTTTTTTTTCATGTTTACTGTCAATTCATGGAAATGTTTGAATGCAATGAAATAGTTGTGATTTTTAGACTGCAAGTCTTTTGGTGCTGGAGCTGCTAAGCTTTTCTCTGTGCATTAAAGACCTTGATGGATGTCTCCAAATGCTTCTCTAATTCAAGCAGGATTAATAAAATCATAGAACTTTGCAACATGATTGGTTTGGTTTCTGTTGTTTGATATTTTTTGATTATTTTTTGTTCTTGTAATTTGTTTATTCTTTAAAATCATCTCTTCTGTAGTGGGTCACAGATGTTGTGCACTGCAGTGATCTCATGAGAAGACTTCATTAAATCAAAGCCAGAATGTTCCTAATGGTATACCCTCTCATCAGATCTCTGCCCCCTTTTCTGAAAGGTTGATTTCCAGAAGCCTAAAGCTGTTCAGCAAAACTTTTCACTTTCTTTTGGAAAGAAGACATTACATACTGCTACAAGCATTAAAAAGGCAGAGCGAGATACTGAGTCCCACTCTTCCAATGGAGTGAGAATGACGTGGGGTTGGCAGAGTGTTTAAATGTCTTGATGGTGATTGAGAACACCTTTATCAGAATTGAAACCCATGGTGTATTGAAACCCTACCTCACACTTTTTCTGGGCAGGTGATGCCATCCACTTATGCTCACTTTCTCTCTTCAGGTGTTCCTATTGGAAAACTTTGTGAATAGATCCCCTAAGCCCCTGTGAGTTGTAGGCAGGGTCTCCTAGACCCCTTCTGTGTATTACCCATTTGGCTTAGAAAATTTGGAATTGTTTGAGAACCCTCTGCATTAAAAAATTGACTGGAAGAAGTGAAATGTGCTTCCCTGCTTCTGTCCTTCTGTGTGGGTAGTGCTGAGTTTCAGGGTAACATGTCACCCACTGAAGAGAACAGCAAATGTTCCCTGGATTTCATTTGTGCATGAGTAAGGTACCTAGAGACTGACATTGTACTCAAGAGTTTACTGGCCCTTTTTCTTTCTTGAGACATCAATATTTTTTTCCAGTTATAGAATTGCAGAATGGTAGGGGTTGGAAGGAACCTTAGGAGATTATCAAGTCCACCCTCCCTTCCAAAGACCTAGGGCAGTCTGCACAGGAAGGAAATTCCAAAGACCTTTCTGGGTAGCCTGTTCCAGTGCTCTGAAACAAGTATTCTTCGTCTTCTATAAAAATTGGGTTAGAAAGTTATGCCTTTTGTGTCTCTGGGAGACTTGGGAATAAATGCTGTGACACTAATAGGAAAATGTATACATTTTTATGGGGTAGTAGTTAGACTAAACTGGAAAAACTGATGGATAGATAGAAAAAGGAGCCTCATAAACATTGAAAATCCCCCACAAAAATCAAATTAGCTTTACTTAATTTTAGACTTTTATATATTATCCAATTGGGAGGATTATAAGGCTGTTGTCAGAGGATGTAGGGAGACATCTAGGAAAGCTAAGACCTCCTTGGAATTCAACCTTGCAAGGCAGGTCAAGGACAACAGAAAGGGCTTCTTCAAATACATTGCTGGAAAAAATAACACTAGAGGCAATGTAAGCCCCCTGCCAAATGAGCTGGGTGCCTTGGTGACAAGGAGACAAAAAAGGCAGAGTTACTGTATGCCTTCTTTGTCTCCATCTGTACTGCTAGAGCCTGTCCTCAGGAGCCCCAGTATCCTGAGGCACCAGAGGAAGGCACGACAAAGGAGAAGTACTCCTTGGTTGATGAGGACTGGATTAGGGAACAGTTAAGCAATCCAGCCATCCATAAATCCATGGGTCCTGATGGCATACACCTGTGGGTGCTAAGGGAGCTGGTGGAGGTCATTGCCAGACCACTCACCACCATCTTTGGTAAGTTATGGTGGACAGGATAGGTGCCTGGGGACTGGAGGAAGGCAAATGTCACTCTAATCTTCAAAAAGGGTAAGAAGGAGGATCCAGGTAACTATAGATCAATCAGCCTCACCTCCATCTCTGGAAAGGTAATGGAGCACTGTCCTTACACATGCCAGGGAGAAGAGGGGTCATTAGGAGCAGTCAACATGGTTTTACCAAGGAGAAGTCATGTCTGACCAACGTGATAGCCTTGTATGAGGACAAAACCAGGTGGATAGCTGATGGTAGAGCAGTGGATGTGGTTTATCTTGGTTTCAGTAAAGCATTTGACACTGTCTCAGTGAGACTTAGACAAGTTGGAGAGTTGGGCAGGAAGAAATTTAATGAAGTTCCACAAGGGCAAGTGGGAAGTCCTGCAGCTGGGAAAGAGCAACCCCATGGATCAGTATAGGTTGCAGACTGACCTGTCGGAGAGCAGTAAAGGGGAAAAGGACCTGGGGGTCCTAGTGGATGGGAGGTTGACCATGAGCCAGTAGCGTGCTCCTGTCGCCAAGAAGGACAGTGCCATTCTGGGGTGTATTAGAAGGACTGGGGTTAGTAGGTCGAGAGAGGTTCTCCTCCTGCTCTGTTCTGCCCTAGTGAGGCCACATCTGGAATATTGTGTCCAGTTCTGGGCTCCTCAGCTCAAGAAGGACAGGGAGCTGCTTGAGAGGGTCCAGCAGAGAGCCACAAAAATGATTAAGAGAGTGGAATATCTTCCTTATAGGGAGAGACTGAGGGAGCTGGGCTCTTTAGCTTGCAGAAGAGGAGACTGAGAGGTGACCTCATTCATGTTTATAAATATGTAAAGGGTGAGTGCCAAGAGGATGGAATCAGGCTCTTCTGGATGATGCCCAATGACAGGACAAGGGGCAGTGGGTGGAAGTTTAGGCATGGGAAGTTCCTTGTAAATATGAGGGAAAATTTATTCACTATGAGAGTGACAGAACACTGAAACAAGCTGCCCAGGGGGTTGTGGAATTTCCCTTTCTGGAGATACTCAAATCCTGCCTGGATGCGTTCCAGTGTGATCTGCTCTAGGTGATCCTGCTCTGGCAGGGGATTGGACTAGATGATCTTTCAAGGTCCCTTCCAACCATTAACATTCTGTGATTCTGTGATTTGCTAAAGGTAGTCTGATATGTCTTGTATACCATTAAAAATGAATAACAGAATTCAGACAACCTCTTTGAATCACTCAAAAAAACCCAAATTCTCCTTCATGAAGATTTTTTGACAGTCCTTGGTTTTATTGCCCTACAAAATTAAATCAGGTTTTAAAATAACTTTTTTGGCAAGGCAAAATTTCTGCTCTCCAGGCAGCTCTAGTAGTGAATTTGCTAGAGATAACAAGTGTCAGTATGTTAATAAGACATTTGCTGCAAGTAACAGTTTGCAGACTCCTAGAATATTGAAGGGCTGTAAAATATAAAAGACTCAGGTCATGTAAGCATACAAGTAACAAAAGGAATTATATTTCCATGGGGTACCAATTCACTTCATTTTACACTGCCACTGCATTTGTTGTTCATCTGTCCTGTGTATGTATTATAATGTCAGCTGAAGGCAGTTACTGGAACTCCGGTGTTGTTATTGATATGCTATTTTGTTTTGCTGTTTCAGAGGAGGAAGAGGTGGAGGTGGCACAAGACATAACTGTTCGAGTTATGTCCTCTCACTCTGTACTTGTTGTTTGGACAGACCCTCTGTATGAAAAACAGAAAGCTGCAGCAAACAGGTAGTTAGCCCTGTGTTTTCTGAATGCATATTAAAGGTGAACAGCGGCCAGTGCACTGACGATTGCGTTTGCATTTATTGAGTTACAACTGGTTATGAGAATAATTTCTCTTAAAGCAGAAGAATTTGCATATCCCTAACTATGACAGTGGCTGGTAGGTGATGCTTCAGAGGAGCTATTAGAAATCTGTGTGAGTGGATACGAAGTGATGTAGCTTCCTGGCCTCCCTGTGCCCTTCTCTCTAGTATTTAGAGGTTGGTGTAAATTCTGGACTACAGGAGTAGCTGTCAGTCCTCTGAAATATCATCATCACCAAACAGGGACATTTTGGTATTCCAGTGCTGGTATGTCACCACAGTCAGCAAATTCTCACATGTGTAGGCCATGGAGTTGCGGGGTTAAGCTGGATTGTCATAAGAGGCTGCAGCTTCAAGGCAGCCGTACAGCAGGTGAAGGAAACATCACTGCAATAGGAAAGATGCCTGTCTGCACTCTCTGCATCCACTGATCCTCCAGAAACCCTATGCAACCAAGGCTGAGCAGGTCAGAGGCTCCTGTGAGTGCAACAGCTTGGCTTGCAGCACATGCTGCAGCAGTCTGAGACCAAAATAAACAGAGAAATGGGCTGGAAATGACCAAAAGTCTGAAAGTGCTCAATTGTGTTTCTCAGTCTGGGAACACCAAAAGGCTGTGCGGCCCAGCACTGAAACACACTGAGTGGCACAGCAGGAGAAGTTGTAATTGTCAATATTCTCATTTTCTTTGTGGAAGTGGTTATCTGGGTAGACACATGGGAACCAAGCTGTTGACACTGTTCTGGGAGCAAGGAGGTCCCAGCCATCTGGCCATGCTTATGGCCATGGAACAACAAGATGGTGGTGTGGAGCCCTCTGGAATGCCAGACTTGGTTTGGAAAGTCTTGTGACTACCCTCAGGGGCAAATGGTGTTTTGATTAAGAGGCTGGAAAGTGCAGACCATCCCCTAGGGTGAAAGCAATCAGACACCACTAGAGCAAGCAAATGTTTCCTTAAAGGATACTGACTCTCGGTGGTGGTGGCACTTCGTTGTTTCATTTTGGTAGATTTCCCAGTAAGCCCCAGCTGGCTGGTGAAGGGAAAGCATCCTCGTCCCTCTCTGGTGCTGCTAACACTAGGCTTCGACATGTGAGTTTTTATTTTCATGTGTTTTTGATACCAGGCAATACAGCGTTCGCTATCGGGAAAAGGGGAATCGGCAAGGTGGGATTACAAGCAGGTCTCCAACCGGCGGGCACTGGTGGAGAATCTGGTGCCAGACACCATGTATGAGTTTGCTGTCCAAATCGTGGAGGGGTATAAGGAAGGCAAATGGAGCGCATCTGTTTACCAGCGGACCCCAGAAGCAGGTGTGTATTCATAGTATCATAGTTTCAGTCAGGGTTGGAAGGGACCACAAGGATCATCTAGTTCCAACGCCCCTGCCTGGGCTTAAACACCTCCCTGGACAACCCATTCCAGGGCTTCACCACTGTCATGGTGAAGTACTTCCACCTCACATCCAGCCTGAATCTCCCCACCTCCAGCTTCATTCCATTCCCCCTAGTCCTATCACTACCTGATAGCCTGAGAAGTCCCTCCCCAGCCCTTTTGTAGGCCCCCTTCAGATATTGGAAGGCCACAATGAGGTCACCTCGGAGCCTTCTCTTCTCCAGACTGAACAGCCCCAACTCCCTCAGTCTGTCCTCACAGGAGAGGTGCTCCAGCCCTCTGATCATCCTCGTGGCCCTTCTCTGGACACGCTCCAGCACCTCCATATCCCTCTTGTAACAGGGGCTCCAGAACTGGACGCAGTACTCCAGGTGGGGTCTCACCAGAGCTGAGTAGAGGGGGAGAAGCACCTCCCTTGACCTGCTGGCCACACTTCTCTTGATGCAGCCCAGGATCTGATTGGCTTTCTGGGCTGCAAGTGCACACTGAGAGCTCATGTTGAGCTTCTCGTCCACCAGCACCCTCAAGTATTTCTCCTCCAGGCTGCTTTCCAGCCAGTCACTGCTCAGCCTGTATTTGTGCCTGGGATTGCCTTGACCCAGATGCAGGACCCTGCATTTGGTCTCTTGTTGAAGCTCATGAGGCTGGCATGTGCCCACCTCTCCAGCCTGTCCAGGTCCCTCTGGATGGCATCCCTTCCCTCCAGCGTGTCTGCTGCACCACACAGCTTGGTGTCATCAGCAAACTTGCTGAGGGTGCACTCAATGGCACTGTCCATGTCACCCACAAAGATGTTGAACAAGACTGGTCCCAGGACCAGTCAAAGGCCCTTGGTGTAACACCAGTCTTACAGTTTGAGCTGTGAAATAGGGCTGGCTTGAGGGAAAGCCAGAATAAGTGATTGCCTGCAACAGCAGAGTCTTGGGAACATGGGAAAAGCCTTGGGGCTGCTGCCTGCGTTCCTGCAGCAGTGCCCTGGCAAGGACATTGGGCTGCTCTTGTGGTTTTATTGCCCCACAAAATGAAATCAAATTTTAAAATCACCTTTTTCTTCATAAGGCAAAATTTTTGCTCTCCAGGCAGGTGTATGCTATGTAGGTCACCTACTCGCATCTTCTGTGTGTGGTTGTTTCACAGCTCCTGCCAGCGCACCTGAAAATTTGGATGTCTGGCCACTAAAGGGGAAACCAACCTCTGTAGCAGCATCCTGGGATGTTCTCCCAGAGAGTGAAGGAAAGGTCAAAGGTAAGTTATCAGTCTTGTTTTTTAACCTCCTCGAGGAGCTGGTTGTCTTAAAGCCTGGCTGCCACCCTGCAGCAAACTGGAACTGCTGACTGGCCTAGGATTTTTTCACTGACTAACAGCTTGTATCTGAGCAAGATTTTCTTGTTTCCAGTCCAATGTTTCTGCACTGCCACTGGGAATCCAACATCACCATGTGCCCGGGATGTCAGAGCTTCCTGGGGTGTCACACGTGCATGCCTACCTCTTCTTTTGATAAGCAGGTCAAAATGAAACTTGAGAAAGACGTTTCCCAAAGGATTTGTAACAGTTAGGTAAAGAAAAAAGTTTGGATATTTGCCAAGAAATTTGGTTTATGTTGCTTTCTATTTCTAGCTCATCATGGAAGGAAAGCCTCAGCTTAAGAAGCAAGTGCAAATAGTGATTTCAACAGATCTCACACACAAACCTTCTATGCTATAGTGTTATTGTGAATGATCATAAAGCTCATCTGTCAGTGGCTATTTACTTTACTTGCATAAGATTTTTAAAATAAAGCTTTGCTGGATTTCCCCCCTCCCCCCACTTCAAAAATGAAAGGCTGATTTTTTTGACCTCTTCTGTTCTACAGTAGTTGGTGGGATTGTGTTCTCAAGTTACACAAGTTTCTGGAGGTACCTTATCAGCACTGTAGTATCTCAGGATTTAAAGAAACATTTGGCCTTGAGGGAAATATACTGTGTCAGTATACAAGGTCTACTTTATGTGTTCTTCAGGGCAGTGGTAGAATTCCTTCCTCTTTGAAGTCAGTAAAAGTCTTGCCAATTGCTTCAGTGGAGCTGCAGTTGTGTCAAAGAATTATTTCTTAAAGTAGGGTCATGCAGGGACATTAGATGAAATTTTGGATCTCCAAACTTTGAGTAGTCTGTAGCTCTTTGTCCATTTTTATCTGCTGATACCTAGATAATTGATCCAAGTTAATAATTTTAAAGATAGCCCATATTCAAGAGCTGAACACTTCTATGTGTCAAATACATTATTGTTTTTCTTGAGTATGAAGTATTACAAGGAGAGGTCTTAATTTAAAACTAAATTAATTACCAAAATGGTATTTATACCAGCTAAATGAAATCACCAAACACTGTCTTTCAGTCTTTCTGGTTTTCAACCTTGTCTTTTTATATGTGTATACCACATACTAAAGTAATAGGAGAAAATGCCCTTCAGTAGCAATTTGAGAATTACCAGAAGTTACACCAGTGTCTCTGCAATTAAAGCAACTCTTATCAAAACCCAATCCAGAGTTTACCATGTCTTCTAGTACACTGAATTACAACACTAATCCTAAACTGAACTGTGAGAGCAGGAGTAGGGTTTCTGAAGTGGCAACAAGACCTTGCTTTGCTCTCTGCAGTGTTGCCTGGCCCTGACTATAGTTAAGCACTGAGTGTTGGATTTTGATTTTGTTGGACAAACATGCTGTTGTTGCCATTTGGCAATATGTGAATGGTAGCAAATGAGTGCCATTGTGCAGCACATGCAGGACAACCAGGTGATCAGGTCCAGCCTTCGTGGGTTCAAGAAGGGCAGGTTCTGCTCAACAAACCTGATCTCCTTCTATGACAGGGTGACCTGCTTAGTTGATGAGGGAAAGTCTGTGGATGTTGTTTACCTGGACTTTAGTAAAACATTGGACACTGTCTCCCACAGCATCCACTTTGAGGAACTGGCTGCTCATGGCTTGGATGGGTGGATTCTTCTCTGGGTTAAAAACTGGCTAGATGGCCAAGCCCAAAGTGATGGTGAATGACATTAAATCCAGTTGGTAGCCGGTCACAAGCAATGTTCCCCAGGGCTCAGTTTTGGTGCCAGTTCTCTTTAATATCTTTATCAATGATCTGGATGAGGCAGTAGAGTGCTTGGGGAAAAGTGACTGGAAAGCTGCCTGGAAGAAAAAGGACCTGGGTGTGCTGATCAACATCTGGCTGAATGTGAGCCAGCAGTGTGCTCAGGCATCCAGTGTTCTCAGGCCAACAACATCTTGTCCTGTACCAGGAACACTGTGACAAGCAGGACCAGGAAAGTGATTTTACACCCTTTATTCAGCACTGATGAGGCTGCACCTTGAGTACTACATTCAGTTTTGAGGCCCTTGCAACAAGAAAGACATTGAGTTGCTAGAGCATGTCCAGAGAAAGGCAGTGAAGGTGGTAAATGGTCTGGAGAACAGGTCTTGTGAGGAGCAGCTGAGGGAATTTGGGTTATTTAGTCTGGGGAAAAGGAGGATGAGGGGAGACCTCGTTGCTCTCTACAGCTACCTAAAAGGAGGTTGTAGCAAGTTGGGTGCTGGTCTTGTTTCCCTAGTAACAAGTGATAGGATGAGAGGAAATGGCCTTAGGCTGCACCAGGGGAGGTTTCAATTGGATGTTAGAAGAAACTTTTTCACTGAAATGGTTATCAAACCCTGGAATAGGCTCCCCAGGAAAGTGGCTGAATCCCCATCCCTGGAGATATTTAAAAGACACATAGATGTGGTGCTGAGGTAGAGTTAGATAATGGTTGGATTGGTTGATCTTAAAGTTATTTTCCAACAGAAACAATTCTAATAATATAATATAATATAATATAATATAATATAATATAATATAATATAATATAATATAATATAATATAATATAATATAATATAATATAATCCTAGCCTGGTAGAAGTATCTTTTGTGAATAAGAACCTCAGTCATCCAGGCATGCATTTTTACCTACTGGCCTTGCAGTGAAAACCCCTCTAAGCAAAAACTCATCTAGAAATGCAGTGATATTGTTTCCAAGGGCTTTGGTGTTTTCATGATGATCCCCTACCTCAGACTTCAGCACTCTTAAGGTCTTTGGAGCTGGCAGAGCTGCTTTTACACCACTAGGCTCTTAAGTACAGTGCAGTGATATCTGTATAAAGACTGTTGGAAATGTAGGATAAGAAAGTAATAAATAGTAATTAATAATATCACTTGATGTTAATACTGATGTCTTGAGTGATAATTATGTGAATACACCATTTTGTTCACCTTCCAAGTACTTTCAGTGGGAAAGAAAAAATTTAACATTCTTATGTGCTGTGGATGTAGTTCCAATCAGCAACACAGCTGTGTGTTGTCCAGCATTGCCAGCAAGTTATGTTTTGGAAGAATATTCTCTGGATCATGTGTTGTCGATGACAAATACCATGTTAGCTGATCAAGAAATTAAAAATTTCTCTTTTTCTTAGGAAGTCTAAAAGCCACTTGTGGTTCATCAACTGTGACAATATGGCTATGTACTATAAAACATTTGCACAGTCTTTCAGACTAGATTTTCACAACTAGTAGGACAATGCATATTTTACTGGAAATGTTTGTGCATGCTTTCTGCCTCCAGTGCATTTTTACTTTGTAGGTTTTTACTTTCCTCTGTTATTTCTAATTAAGGGCAGTTATTTTTTTCAGAGGACTCATTTTTGCCCCTCTTATTAGCTGATATCCAGAAACTGAAAGAGTGTCCTGGTGCAGCACACTAACCATGCAGTAATTAGTGCTGTAGCTTTCTCATGTTCCCCACACCTTCTCTGGGTGTGTGCATGACTGTCGTCCAGCTGCTCTTGATGACACTTCACTCTGATGGGCATTGTTGCTTATGTATTTTTACAAAGATACAGCTAACATTCTATCATTGGCTCATTGATGTGATTTAGTTTTGTTTAAGATGAACATGTTCAACTTAACCTACGGTGTATAAGTATCTCTCTCTCTCTCTCTCATGTCTTTATACTCCAGCTGTTGACTCAGTGTGCATTGCTAGTGTATTAATTTTAGTAATGCACATTCTAATTCATCCTACCCATACAGTCTGTCCGCTGGAAACAGGACTGTTTTCAGTTTCCTCCTTCCAACCGTCTGCCAAATCATTTCAGAATACATTCTTTCATACGCCCCGGCTCTCAAGCCCTTTGGAGCCAAGTCCATCACCTACTCTGGAGCTACAACATCAGCCATAATAGACGGTCTGCAGGCTGGCGAGCGCTACATTTTCAAAATTCGTGCAGCAAACAGGAGGGGACCAGGTCCTCAGTCTAAAGCCTTCACTGTTGCCATCCCAGCAGGTAAGCACTAAGCCATGCACCACTTTCATGGTATGCCCATTCTTACCTTGGTGCCAGTTATGTTATTTCTTACTAATTTAGCTTCCTCTGCGCTCCATTTAACCTGTGGGATTTTACTTCCTTAATATTGTTTCTGGTAGCTCTTTTCATCACTATATTACCCAAAGAGGTGCTTGTAGGTAAACATTTGTCACTCTGCAGTATGTAAAAGGATATTTTCTGGACATTTTAATATTGTAAATAAATACTTTATTTCCTGAATGAAAACAATGTGTGCTTCTGTTATCCAAAGACCAAAGAATACCAATACTTTGCGTCTTTGTTTGTACTATGCCTGACAACTCCTGCACTTGACATCCATTTAGTGACTTACTCAGATACCACTCATGCTTGCTTCTTGACAAAGAGATGCTGTTGTGGAGGCAGAAGATATTCCAAGTTAACTAAAAATGTAGGGCACAGATTCAGATGGGATAATGCAGCACCATACCGTCAATATGACTAAGCTCTGTTGAAGATTTGGTTCCACTGATGTTTTTGTTGCTGCTTTTAGATACTTGATTTTAATTGCATTTTAATTCCTCTAAGTTTTACCTAAGCCACAATAGTTGTAACTACCTTCCTAAAACCCAAGACTTACTCAGCCCAACTCCACAGGCTGATTAATGTGGAAGTAACTATTGTCTCCTATTCCCAGAAGTTGTTTTGGTTTTGTTACCTGGCTGGTTTCTTCTCTTGCTCAGCTATTTATGCTTCTTCTATTGTTCTAAATAAACACTTTTTTTCTCCCCCCAGCTGCTCATGAGGATTCAGTTGCTCAGCAACAAACAAATACTGGAGATAATTCAGGGGCAAAAAAACCTGGGCATACTGGCTCATCTTCTTCTCAAACTTCCTCAGGTGCTTCAAAAGTCCAGCCATCACTTTCCTCTAAGCAGTCATCTGTTCGTTCACCTAGTGTTAGTGATAGAAAGAATCCTCTTTCTGAGTATAAGAATAAAATCTTGACTCGAGGAGTCCTAAGTAAATCTCAGTTACCCTCTAGGAAAGCAGGAGAACTGGAACCTGATCTCCAGTCCACTGAGGTGACAGATGATCATGATTCCTCTCAAGAAGCTCCAACGACACTGCCAAAAGCCCAGGATCAGAGGAGAAATGTTAGACCCTTGTCTCCTAGTCGGCCAGTCCATCCTGTCCTTGCCTCAGGGAGGACCTCTGTTCAAACCCACACATCAGAGGTGTCACAGCAGACAAGCACAGAGAAACGTGAGCCACCAGCACTGTTACCATCAACAGCACAACACTCTTCTGCCTCGTCTGTTCCTAAATATACAGACAACGAAACAAAGCAACTGAGGCAAAGTAATGTACCTTCTAAAACTGCTTCCCATGGTCTGCCTGCCAAAAAAAATGATGTTGCAGCTAATGTGGAAGGAAAGACAGAACCCATGCTGGTGAAAGTGTCGTCTAAAACTTCAGAGCCTGGCCACTTGGCTTTACCATCAAATCGACAGTCTGCCGTCTCTCGTGATGTTGTCCCAAGCCATCCCAGCAGGTCTGGCTCTCTAAGTCATTCACATCAGCACTCTTCCAAATCAGCAGATTCCCATGCTCGTGATAGCCGCAATGAGTTTGACAGTGAAGAAACAGAGGACAGAGCAGGACAGCCCAGCTCTAGATCACAGCAAACAAGGCTTCCCTCAGGCTCCAGTTCTCGCACGTGGAAGGATTCGAAATTAGCTGCAGTGGCAGTGTCATCGAGATCTGCTGTTTCTAGTCATGTTTTACCTCACTCTCGCTCTTCCACCAGTGCCAAATCTGATGGAAAGGATGTTGGTAAGAATTATATGGAGAACTCCAAAGATTCAAGCTCCTTATTTTCTTCTCCACCCTCTTCCAGGCAGTCTTCTTCAGCAATCTATCCCAATACAAGAAATCCTCAGGTTGATACTGATTCTCATCTCAGAGAGACACACAATGAAAAGTCACCCCACACTGCCTCAGAACAACAACTGAGTAGAGCAGCTGCTCCAGAGAAGCATTCTCTTTTGCAGTCTTCTCTTTCTAAACATAAGCCTGAAGAGCAGGACAGACAAGAGGTAAAAGAAATGCTTGCTCGATCAAAACCAAGTTTATCTTTGCCTAAAAAGATGTTCCACTCTCATCTTCCATTGGAGAAGATGGAGGCTCCACAGAGGGCACAAACAAGTCTGTCCTTACTGCATTCAAGGGGCCGGCGCCTCCCAACTCATGTCTCATCCCAGAGTAATGAAGAATTGCAAGAATATGATGATGAGGATGTAATAGAAAGCAGTGACAGAGCAAGCCGCCGCACTGTCTTTCCAAAAGATGTGTCCCCTTCTAGGGGATTACCTGCATCTTTCTCTCAGGGAAGCTCAAGTTCATCTCTATCAAAGCGACAGCAGCCAGGTTCTCAGGTGCCAAAAATTCCTCATTCAGACTCCAGTTCTGCCAGTGATACAGCAAAAAATAATCAGAACAATCCAAGGTTGTCATCCACTTCTTCAAGACAATCTCATCCTTCATTATCTACTCGCTCAAAGGCTGCTGTAAGTGCAGATGTGTCCCAAACAGATAAAAGGTACGGCCTGTTGCCCTCAAAAACATCCCAAGCTGAACTTCCTCGAAATGTGCCTTCCTCCTCTTCATCTAAATCTCATCAGTCAGTTTCTAATGATGAGGATGATTATTACAGTGAATATGATCAGAAAGAAGTGGAAGAGAAACCTACGTCTTTGGCAGCAAAATGGTCCCCTTCTGTTTCTAGAGGTAACAAAAACTTACACGGTGACAGTACTAATAAAAGGAAATCTTTTGATGCTGTTCTACTTCACCAAGTAGGGTCTGAAGAAGAAGAGAAAGAAAAGACTCCATTAAAAATACATTCTTCTGAATCACCAGAAAGCTCTGCCATAGCATCACGGATTATTCCGTCCTCTAACAAGCACATCCCATCTAAACCAAGCTTTGTCTGGCCACGTTCCTCTACATCTACCACCACACACACTGTTTCTTCAACAGTTTCTTCTACCACTTTGTCCCCTCGCCAGCGACTGCTGAACTCCAGGCTACAGAGCTCTTCCCAACGGCAGTTTACTAGACCTGCTTATAGACAAGGTATCTTGTTTCTGTTGTAGTAATCTTGCTGAATTGTGTTTTCCCTAAGATTAGCAGTTAGATGAAAAGTTCTCCATCAGAATGCAGGTTCATTTCTTTAGTATAATGTATTACTTTTTATTTGTTGTGATTTGCTGGTAGCCCAGTTTTTGAGGACAGTGCCTAATTGGTGCCCCAGACCTTTGGTTCTGTGGTCTATTCTGCACAGGATCCCATGATCCACAGGGGAGGTGAAAAATTGGGAAAAGGGCTATGTTGCTGTTGAGCAGTGACTTCACTGGGTGCTCACAGAAAGCACATTTGTACTCACAATATGATAACCTGTCTGGTATATTGATTGCTCTTCATCATATGGATTACTGAAAGGCTTTTGTCAGTTATAAAGTGCTACCTTGCCTGTGCCTAGGCAGTAAGGTGTTTCCTCATGCTGTCCTGGCATTCTGTGCTTTCCTTAATTATTTGTTAAGACGTTTTCCTCTTTTTTCTAAGTGACAGCTCGGGGCTGCACATTCCTGTTGGGGACTGCTCACATAACAGTCAGGCCCTTTAATACTGTATGGCTGTGGTTTATCCCAAATGTTAGAGGGTTGCTTTCTGGCAGAATATGTTCTGATGCTAAGTAGTGGAATAGATGTCCATTATACATCAAGATGTGTCACCTACTGATTCCCCATGTCACCTATGGAGACAGATGGTCTCAGTGACTTTGCCAAGTGGAAATATTTTTTCTGCCTCCGACACCGACATCCAAAATAGTATTGATTGACCTGAGTGGTTTTAGTAAATACCTTCTATGCTATATGTAGGTAACAATGCTTTTTCTCATGTAGCCTCACTGCCATGTAGTGAGGACCATACAGCTGGGCTCTTGTATTTCTGGGCTTTAGTCAGACTCAGTGCTGTGCAGAGATCCACCAGCTTGCATAGGCTTAAGATGGGAGTGGATCTTAAATAATACCATAGATGATGAGATGTGTGGAATGAAAGAATAACAGATTTTTCTACAAAGGTTGTATACCAGCTTACAGATAGCTATGCCATTGGGAAGTTAATAGCTGAGGACTGTTCAGTTAATACGTTTTTTCTTCAGTTAATACATGTATATATTTTCTTTTTTTCTGGAGCCAAGTCTCTGAGCTACGATGTGGTAATTGCTGCCTTGTCTGAGCTGGAGGGCCTGCAGCCCGTGCCACTACTTCTCCACTTCTGAGCTATGTCTATTCTGCCTCTGTAGCTGTGTGTTTTTCAGCTAGAGGGGAAACTTTTTCCAAGTTAAAAAATTTGAATGGAGGCATTTCCCATCTCCTCTCCTGTCAATTCATTACTACAGCTTTGTATGAGGATGGGATTGAACAAGCGTTATTAAACGCAACTACTCAACCCACTCCTCAAATGTTTATGAAGATCACAAACATTTTAATGACTCTAGTGCTGTCTAGAAATGTTGCCCTGATTTCTTCAAGAGACTTGAGGGAATAAAGAGACCAATTAAACATGGTAGAAACAAACCATGAGTGTTTAACCTCTTCAGAAGAAACCATTTCAGATGCTTGTGTCAGCTCCAGGGATTTGACAGTGTCACAGCAGCTGCTCCAAGCAGAAATGAGCCTGGTTTGCTGTGTGTGGTGAGAGCTTTATCTGCACTTGTTTACGTCCAGGTCAGTCAGAAAATGCATTTCTGTGCATTCTAAAATGTGTTTTTGTAGATTGCACAACTTTCTTCAGAATAGCGTGTTTTCTTCTCTGTTTCAGGTTACAATGGCAGACCTAATCTTACAACTAAAAGTGAAAATGGAAATGGAAAAATAATACCTGGTAATAGTGGAAAACCAAGTGGGCAGAGAGTAATCAATGGCCCTCAAGGAACAAAGTGGGTAGGGTGACCTTCTCACCAAATTCAAGATGCTTTTACCTTTTATGTATTTACATTTTCAACATGAAAAGAAAGGACTACGGTGCCTTCAGTCAGTGAGTCTGTAAATTGAGGCTATATGCTGTTTCATCAAAATCTAGTAACAAATCCTGCATTTCATTATTTGAACATTTTAAATTTTAAATGTCTGATTTAAAGCCTGGTGGCTTGAATTTTCAACTGCAGCATTACTCCCATAAATTTAGTGAGAGATTTTTTTCCTCTAAGTCAGTGGGTCTTACAGTCCCCAGTGATGCATGGCTAGTCTCCCATGCAGTGTGAGTGGGGACTGACCAGGACAACTGCTTTGAAGGGTGTGTTTAGCAATGCTTCTTACAAATGCACACTCCAGGGAGAAGCTCATGAGCAAGACTATCAAAATGTAAAGTTACTCTGTAAGTGCTACAGTGTTCTAAATATACATGCGTAGGCATCTTCAAGCATTTTGCCATTTGTACAGATGACTGTTTCCAGTGGTGTTGAAAAGAGCTCAGGTGCCATTGGTAGGAAAGCCTCACTATCTACCTACATGCCCAGACCTTGTCTTCTAAAATCCTTTCTCTTGAGTTTATAACAAATTGGAAGGAACTGGTGTTTCCTTTGTATTTGCACAAATACTGAGCAGGATGAGACTGTGGCCAGCCTCCCTGGCATCAGTACTGCTACTTGCACACCATATGACAAATAAAGACATTGGTTTTATGGCCTCTTCAGTCCTACAGTTTGCATTAGAGGTACATGAAAAGGTGTACCAGGTATGTCATTTGGGGGAGGATTTTGAAACACATGCCAAAAGCACCAGAAAGTGGGATACAAAGGTCCTTGAGAGGACATAGGACATCCCTCCCTAGTCTATGAGAGGGAAGCATTGCTGTAAGCAGAACTTCAGGGACTGATCTCTTGATCTCCAGTCCCTCCTGCTACAGTCTTTTCCACAGCATCCGTTGTAAGTCTGTCATGCTAACCCAGAACTGCTATTCATGTCCTCTTCCCAGTTTTCTCCCAGCATTTAACACCTTTTGCATTTTTGTGTTCTGTGGCTTAGTGTCTATTACCTAGGTTGAACTGCATGACATTCAGCTATTTTGGGCTGAAACAGCAGTGTGGACTGGATTTTGTCTGAAATTCTCTCTTTAATTCAATCCAAGCTCTCAGACAGATTTGTTTTATGAGACACAGACTTTTCTTCAGTCTCCTACTGCCATTAAAATCTTAGCTACTTTGTTTTCACTGCCATTTCAATCTAAATTAACTAGTTTAGTTTTTCCTTATTCTTTGATCAGGAGACATACTTTTAAATCCCATCTTCAAAAGAACTCAGGGTCATACTCCAATATTACAGGAATCCTCCTTGGGAGTTGTGTAGCCCAAGAAAATCAAAGGAGTTGCTCCTTTGCATGTGGGATCTAGAGTAGGTGATATGAGTATGGTTGTACAGCTCTGGAGCCCAGCTCCTGGAGGTTTGCTTTCTCCAGCAGTGACTTTTTTGGTGGTTACTGTATAATTTGTGACTCGCTTTTAAAAGTCTCTGGGTGTTGTAGCTATTCCTCAATAATTAGGCTTGGCATCTGAATTTCTCCAAGATTCCTGTTGTGAAATTTCTTTTTACCTCATCTTGTGTGAGCTAAACTTCAGTTCATCTGTTGCTTTTAGGTTGTAGATCTTGACCGAGGGCTGGTGTTAAATGTTGAAGGAAAATACCTCCAAGATTCCCAAGGAAACCCTCTCCGAGTTAAATTAGGAGGGGATGGACGTACAATTGTTGGTAAGTGATAGCTTCCTTCTTACAGAAAATGAAAAGCTACAGGTTTTGTGCATGTGGTACAAGTCTTTGATATATTGAGTGCTTCAGGCATTCCCAGGTCCTACAGAAGCTATTCAGAGCTGCTCAGACCTCAGGTCTCCATCAAGCAGTCAGCACACTGCAGGATTTGGAAAAGCTTTGGGGCATCCTGTGGGGCTGTAGAGTACAAGGCAGCAAGAATCATCTGAGTCCATCTGACTTAGGTCAGCATTAGAAAAGACTGCAGAACTGAGCCAGAATAAGGATTGATGCTTGTTTGTATCTTTGTATACATAGAGATGATTCTTCCCCACCACTAGCACTGTACCAGCCATATTTATGAGATTATTTTGCTTTTTCTGCTAAAACTAACCACAAATAGTAACATTCTCTGTGAGATCTGCAAAAACACTGCTGTTTGTATATTGGTCCACTTGTATAGCTCTTTTGAATTTAAATTCAGTGCCTTCTGATAAAGTTGTTACCATGAATATTTTCTGTATCTAGAATTTGGCGTAACCGTTTGTCTCTAGTGACAGCATCTCAGCACATATTGTTGACATTAGGGAGCAGAACATGGATTCATCATATTTTTTATCAATGGCCACAAGACTGACTTAGACTAAATGCAGACACTATCATCATGTTGAGATTCTGAAATGAAACCTCCCTGATTTTCCCAGGAAATGTTTATCAAACAGCTGATAAAAGTGAAACCTACTGTGGTTTATCTGATGTTCTTCAGAACCATTTTCCAGCTTCCTTAGCCATGGCTGTTTCCTAGATAACAACCTTCTCCTCTGTCAGCTTAGTTACGGGAAGATGTAATGACAATACAGCTTTAAGCTTGAGACAGATAAAATGTGGGTTGTTAGTTTGATTTTTCCCCCTTTCTCTTCTAGATGAAAAGGGTGCCCCGATGGTGAGTCCTGATGGATTACCTCTGTTTGGACATGGCAGATTTAGTAAACCTGTAGCAAGTGCACAAGATAAACCAGTAATAAGCCTTGGAGGGAAACCTCTGATTGGCCTTGAAATGATTAAGAAAACAACCACTCCCCCAACTACTACCACAACACCCCCAACAACTACCACAACAACTACTACAACCACTACAACTGTTGCTACAACTACCACCACCACTCCTGAACCAACCACCACGGAACCACCAACTGAGAAACCACCCCCAACCTGTCCTCCAGGCACCTATGGACAGTATGATGATGAGGGCAACTTGCTGTTGGGGGTCGATGGCCTACCAGAGTGCAATGCAGAAGGTAGCTTCCTTTTGTGCTTTTTGAAATTCTTTAGTTGTCTTGTTTGTACAGTGCAGTTACACAGATGTGAAGTGCGAAGGAATCTGCCTCTGAAGACTTTGGTCCATGTGATAAGGAGATGAGACTAGCACAGCTGAACAAGGGTTTGGGTGTTAAATGTTTTTTTTTTCACTGGGAAATGTTGACTTTCCCCAAAGCTGAAGGTTTTCATAGAAATATGTTGATTTCAGCAAAAATTTTGCCTTGTATTGGATCCTGTCCTATCACGTAGGCTCACACACATGAGCACTCACATATAAGGAAGTTCTCACTCCAGTTGAGGCCAGGGAAACATCTGAATGCATTGAACATTTTATTTCATATTCATTTCCCATGATAAATTATGAACAGTCTCTTTTGAGCCACGGTGGAATCAGCTTTTGTGAAATGAGATTCTTGTTCTCTTGCAATAGAGATTGGCAGGAATGTGGCACAACGCAGATGAAGCTGAGGAAAGACAACCCTGGCTCTGCACAAATACGGCAAAGGGTTATACATTAATTTCTTCTCATTTGAAAAAATAAAATGGTGTGTGCCATGATTTACCTGTTGCAGTTATACAAGCTTAGGAGATGGTACCAAACCGAAATCTGAAGTGAACAAATACAAACGTACTGGAGACATTGGGCATTGAGCTGTTCCTACCATGCTTTACCTTTTCATCACCTGAATGTTGCATTGCAAACCAGTTAGCTGGTTACTTTGCAAAACCAGATCGGGGGCACCATAGCAGTCCTTATCCTTTCCTCTTGTAGGTAATCCCCAATTCAGTCTACAAATGGGCAGCAGCAGCATGGCCATAACCCAAACATCAGGTTGTCATCTGCCAGCTGCAGTAGACAGTTTTAGTGGGTAAATGAAACTCTCCTCGCCTTTCCCCCATACATCTGTATCTCTGAAGCCAAAGTAGATTTACTAGTGGTCTAGTAAATGGTCTAGGAAGCTGAACTAGTGCTTTGAGGAGTGTAGAGATATGCAGAGATGTATAAAGATACAACTCTCAGTGAAATCTCAAGATGGCATCTTTAGAAAGGATCTCAGAAGCCTAAGACTGAAAACTCCCTTGCCATCTCCTCTGGGCAAGTAATGAGTCAAAGATGTTAGCGCTTTGTACAAGTGGAATTAGAGTGACTGATAGTGTTAACGTTTACCTAGCAGCCCCATATTTGACAGAGGATTATTTATAGAAGTGTGCTTGCATATGTACACATGTGTGAATGTGTAGACACACAAATAGATGTATATAAAAGTGACCATCATTGTTAGATATTTCTTTGAAGATTTTAGGTTTTCCCTTGGTGCTTTCATAGTTCTTAATTGTATCTATTAAAGTGTTGCAAATATTGTTATATATGGTCACTGTGGTATGTTCAAAGTTACCTAAAGGGGACCATGATTTTTGGTAGAGTCCCTGCCATTCCCACCAGCTCCTTTCATTTATCTTAAATGTTGCTTATATCATGTAATATTTCCTCTCTTTGGACTGTGCCATTTGATACCTGAAGGACCTCTTCTGAGCATAGATAACAACAGTAAGAGTTTATTAAATATGGCTGGTGTTAATCTGACCATAAGCTCCAGAAGCTGAACAATATTTTTATTGCAGTATTATTTTTAGCTGAGTCGTGGTTGGAGAATTTTCATGTGATTTTTATGTTCTGCTTGAATTTTTTTTTGCTTTCTGCCACATGGGTTTCAGCAAACTGGAACTTTGTTAGAGGTGTGAATGAAAACTAGTGTTTTACACAGTCTGTCTTGAATGAGAATTGCCCTGAAGTCACTCCTGAACTGCCTGGCATTTTGACAGTGTGCAAATGAATCCCAGTGGATGACTCAAAGGACAAGACAGTGCTAAATTTCTTTTTATCTGTTGTATAGCTTGAGCTATAATTGTCCCTACCTGGCAATTAGGAAAGTTTATCGAAAGAACAATTATTAGGATTTTCTTGATCTTCTATTTTTTCCCTCCGTTTTTTCTTTTCATCCTGTTAACTTACCTCAGCATTGGATAAACAGAGCAAAATGACCTGCAAAATTACCTCCTCCATGGAAGAACTTGCTTAAGAAAGCATCTTTGTGATATTTATTCATTGATGGCTGTTTTTGTTTAACTAGTGCAGTGTCTATTTCAAGAGGGATAAGCAACTACTACTTGCACTATCAAAACATTTAGTGCAGGTTTTCCTAGACCATTTCCAAATCATATTTTTATGCTGCCTTTCCCTTTCTTCTGAGTCTGGAAATTACTCTCAGCCATTTAATGAAATACTTTTTCTGCCAAAGCTTGGTATTTGTTGCTAAGTCCTTTACTAACAAACATCTGGGGGCTGCAAGTGCCAAAACCCACTGCCAAATGTTCTACTTAATCTTTCACAAATTCAATTGCTTTCTGCCAGGATTTTTGCTTGATCCAGTAGAATTTATTGTCAGCATTTTACTAGATTCAGCAGTCTTTATCTTTCAAGAAGGAGTTTCACCATACACACATGATTTGTCAGTGAAATCGGGTAAATTTTTTTCATGAACTGGCAAGGAAATCAATGTTGGAGTCTTATACATGTGTGATAAAATCAAGTGGTGGGTGTTCAGTCTGCTGTCCTCACAGATGCCAAAAGACTGGCAAATGATCATAGCATGATTTAGTCTCATTTGGTGCAGGCAGGGCTCACTGAAGAGCTGCACCAAAGGGTGATGAAGCAAGCTGGAGAACTGCTGGAGAACAAGTTGATGCATGTACAGAAAATTATACAATGAGAGATATTTTACCCCTATCATGACCATGCCACAGATAACTCTAAAGAAGCACAGACAGTGAAGTAGAAGAGACAGAACAAGTACAAAAATAGAAAATAATATTTGTTTTCCTGGGTTGTACATAGGCCAAAGCCTGACTAGCAAATAGATGTGAATGAGCTGATATGTGCTCATGAAGGACTTCAAATTTCTGCATACCTGAGCCTTTTTTTAAAATTTGGTGTAGTCAAAGGTAAGTGCATATATTGTAGATGTTGGTTATGGTAAGAGCATCTGCAGAATTCAGCAAAGGATCTCCTTGTCACTGTATATCCCAAGGGAAGTCAAGTGACTTCCAAGTAGATCATCTCCTGAACAGTGGCTGCAGAAATCTACCATGAGAAAATGTCAGGTTTTGCTGTATGAAACTCTGACAAGAATTAATCTATTTCCTGTGTTTTTGAAGCTTATTTGGTATCAACACCACTTGCTTATTGTATTAGAAAAAAAGCTTGTAAGTCTTGTACAGTAACAACTGTTGGTTCTAAGTGAAAATAACCTGCAAAATGAATATTTATGAACTCTTTGACCTTAGCAGATGAGATTTTACTTTGTTTGTATTTCTGGCTTAGTAAAAATAACACTGTTGCTTTCATATAAAGTGTTAAAGGAACATTGTCAGTTTCTGTGTAGTATCCAGAGGTCAAAGCTGTCTCTCTTGTCTTGTCTCATGATCTGGCATCTTCTCAGCACTAGCATTTCGTTGAAGACTTCTGATTGTACCTGAAGAGGGTTCCAGCACAATACTGTTGCTTTGTTTGCATTGCTTTTCATGGCTAATACGACCTTTGTATACTCTGTGGATTCTCTGCATGATGTGGAGAAATTAATTTCTCCAAGACTGCAGGGACGCCTTCTGGGTTCACAAGATAAGGCATTTGATGGTTGATATATCTGGTGTTGGATACATGATCTGCAAAGATATTGAGATAATATGTAGGGATAAGTATCTGAGAAGTTTGTGGCTACATTTCCAGTGGTTATTGGGGTGGGTCGGGAGGCAGGTTTTTATGTGCACCTCATGAACATCTGTTAGCTGGGCATTTATTACTGCAGTATGCAGAATGAACTGTCTCTGGCTCTTATCCAGAAACAAGGCAGTTACCTTATTTCTTTACAAATCAACTGGCTAAAGATTTTTATTTTACTAGGAGGGTAGGGGTGAGACCATTCAATTCTTATAACACTTTTTTCTTTCTCCTTCAATAGATACATTCTCAGGACTGGATTCAGATGTGACAGCAACTACAGAGGCATACATGATATATGATGATGGTACGCCTTAACTGTGAAAGTTTATTGCAAGTGGCATGTTTGGGGCTGGTTTTTCCTCTGTCTTCATTCTTCAGAATTGGGTTTGAGGGAGCAGAATGGTGAATGGGAGCTTAATCAAGTAGTGGTGAGCTGGAAAAGCTTTCCAGAGTCCTGCATCATATGTGAAGAGCAAAAGTGCAAAAGCACTTTCTGGATGAGAAAGTCCCTTTCTGTCAGTCCTACAATGTAACAGGAACCTATTGTGGAAATAAGTTGCATTCAGAGCTAGGTCATACCGTCACTGCTGCAACCCTAGATACACTTTCTTCAGTACAACTTCTGACTCCAGCCCGGTTGAAGTCAGTGAACTCTTCTAAAACAGAACATGCAAATAACATCTGAGCCATGGAAACTTGAAATACCTTAGTGAGTTGTTAGCACTCTACAGCACTGTGATTTTTTTATTTTTAAATGTGTAGTCTGTGTTTAGACTATAAAACATACAGAAGGAGATCATCTACATATAAAATCATTATTCTGCTGAATTTGTGTGGAATTTAAATAGGAGAGATTTGAAATCAGATAAAAGGAGGCAAAAGAAAGATTTTTGTGTAGTTGTATGAATGCTGTCTTGGTATTATAATCCAGGACACAGAACTTGGCTGAAGAGGAAGCCTCAACTTTCAGCATTTAATTATAAGATTGCATAGGGAATGCAAATTCTCAGTTACTGGAACTAGCATTCACTTCTGATGTTCTACTCCTTTTAATCCTCAGATTCTTGCTCCTGCTCTTGCATATTAAAATGGATAAACACACTCAAAGTTAAAGCTTTTTTTGTTAGAATTTATGGCTCCAGAATAATAAAAATGTCTTCTTTGTGAATACAGTGCTGACATCTTAAGCCAAAGTACCATCAACAAAAGCAGAAAAGGATTTTAGAAACACAGTGCAGACCTGAGAGGAAGATATCACAGACTTTGGTGCTTTTTATTCACATCACTTCATACTGATGCCAATACCTATAGTTTAGGGAATACAGTATGGACTAAAAATTGTACAAGTCCTACTTCACATGTTCCTTACATCCCTGTGAAAATGGGATATCATTAAAACTCAGGTCTTTTCCCAGGCCTCCCGTTAGGTGCAGATTATCTGCACTTCAAAGGGCTCTGGTTTTAACAGGATTGAGTGTCAAGGAGGATTAAATATCAGTAGATTTGTGTAGGCCAGTTTTCTTTCCCTCGTGGCCATAATGGGACCACAAATGGCAAGTACAAGACTCTACATCTCTTAAGTTGCAGGAAGGTTTAAGAGCAGTATGAACCAGCTCTAGTATATTAGGATAATAAGAGAGTTGTCTTAACCCCCTTGTTTTTTTTCATTACTTTGGCATCTGAGGGCTGTGGCCAGGTATTCTATTACTGTTCCCTCTTCTCTTGGGGCTTGTGAGAGGAGGTGGAAGACTAAGCACATTCAGGATATTGTGGTATGAATGCATTAGTTTATTGTCATCCTTTTACCTGTATGAGTGGGGTCTAAATCAGTAATGACAGTAGTATTCTAAGTCAAAGACTTTGTGCTCGCTATTCATGTGCTTTATAAAAACACTTGCAAGGCTGAGGTGTGATGAATCCTGACTTAGACGCTTATAAGGAATTTGTGACAGCTAGGACAGGGTGCATGGCACTCCCCTAGGGCTGTGGCTGCTTGCAGAAATGTTTAACAACTCATAGTTAAACCAAAATGACATGAAGAAAGCTAACATTTATGGTTTATGTTTCCTCTGAAGACTACGAGTTCTTTGAGAGCACTTTGCCACCAACCACCACCACTGTCACCACCACTGTCACCACCACTGCTTCTACAATGACAGAATCTGAAGTTGTCTATCCAGAGACTAGTGTTGTTGGCACTGGCCCTTTGTCAGAATATGATATTGCTGGGAAGAAACGATTCACTGGTAAGGATGTGCTTTGATTTGTGTAGCTTACTACTTGTGCACTGAAGAATTCTTGTTTTAGCAAGGTCAGCCTTTAATCTGAGACCATTGTGCAAATACTTCCAAGAGACTACTGTGTGGTCCTTGTAAGAACTGCCATTTGGGAAACCCAAACAGTAGTGCTTTGATGCTTCTGTGTCTACATGTGGACCTATGCTGATTTTGCTGAAGCAGTGCAAACCTCTTTGTATTCTTTCAGTGTAAGCGCTCTGCTTGGTACTCTGCATTGCTTTTGGTTTAGCTGAAGTTGAGAGCAAGAGCGTTGGTTCTGGTGCTCAGTTTAGCTCAACTGCATCATTTTAAGTTCACATCAGTAATTAGTGCAAGTGTCTTCTGGGAAACGTGATTTTTTTCCACTGACCCATGCCACTCCAGTGACCTCACCAACCTTGCACAAGCATGTATGTCAATGGTGTGCTTCAAAGTCAAGGAATTAATGTAATTTTGGATATAAACTTTACAAAAAGTAAAAGCAAGAGAGATAAATTTCACTTTGCTGTTTATATTGTTGCTCTGTAGAAGAAACTTACTGAAGGAGCCCCAGTACATTGCCATGAGCCATGAGACTGGCTTCTGTATGTGAGTCACTCAAGTGTGTAGGTAGGTGTTGCAGATCTGACTTAAGAACAACTCTGCTTCTTTGTCAGAGAAGCAGCTGGGGGCCAGACTGGATGGTTTTGCAGGTGTTAGAACACTGTGTTCCAGCCTTCACCCCAGCCCTTTATGAGTCTCTGGCATTTGAACATGAGCTGCTGGCTCACCTGGCATTTCAGATGGGAGTTCAGGGGATGGACAGTCAGTTTTTACTCATTTTTTACCTTCCCTTGAAATATCCCCAAGCTTCACATGGCTTATAATGGAGCTTTGCTACTGGAATATATGATTTGTTTTTCTATATACCAAGACTTTTTCCAGTGCTTCTTCAGTTTCCCTGTTCAAACAATTCCATGAGGTTTCTACTCGAATCTCTCACTGACAGTGCTTCTTGATTCATTTAGCTGGAGAGGCTAAAATTAACTTCATTGCAAGATCTGGAAAAAATCCCTTTAGGGCATGAAATCCAATAAGATAAACCAAGAACTGTTGGTTTATGAACATTTGAAGGCACTAGGGAAATAATATTACCATTTCAGTGAATTGTATTATTGCAACTGAATAAACATTTCCAAAGCAAGTTTTATAGTCCTTACTTTGAGTGTTACAGTGACTTTTAAGGCAATAAAAAGACTGTTTAATCTTTTCCTGAACTGAAGTGCAATTCCAGTCAGCATAAAGCTTTTAAAAATAGAAGTTACAGGTTGGGAACTCATGCCTGGAAGGTAAGGTCTTACAACTCCTGGTCTCTTAGTATCCTGGGGACCACAGCAATAATCCCTTCATTTAACCTGGTCAGACTGCACCTTGGAATTACTCTTCTCGTTCCCTCTGTTGTTTCAGTTCAGCTTCAGGATGTTTATTTAAAAACAAAGTGCTTTGACTTGTAAAGTCTTTGATGACCTAAGGCCCTGACAGAGATCTGTACCCATGTGTGGAAAGGCAGAAAGTTTGGGTGACTTCTTCATTCCACTCTCTAGAGCAGCTGGAAGTCCTGCAGTCAGATGACTCTCTTTTGCCTCTCATAGCAAAGATGATCCTTCTGTCTTTGCATAAATGGGATCCCATTCCCCTGGCTCATGAGGTGAATTAAGCGCCAGACTTTATTGGCAGCCGTGAACTGTCTCTGGGCTGGAAGGGGAGAAATTTTAAAATGCTTCACACAACTTGACTCTCTTCCAGAATTTTACAGCCTGTGTGCTACCTACAAATGCCTGCACCTGTGGTACCTACAAAACTGCTAACTAAATACCCCTCCTCCCCTGTCTCTTCCAGCTCCTTATGTGACCTATCTCAATAAAGATCCAGCAGCCCCCTGCTCCTTGACAGAGGCCCTGGAGCACTTCCAAGTGGAGAGCCTTGATGAAATCATCCCTAATGACCTCAGAGAAAAAGAAATGCGTCCACTGAAAGCCCCTCACAACATCACTGTTGTGGCTGTTGAAGGCTGTCACTCCTTTGTCATTGTGGACTGGGCCAAACCTGCTCGAGGAGACATGGTAACAGGTACAACCTGAGAGCTGCTGTTCTGCTTGGGTAGTGGGGAGAGGGAAGGTTTTCTTAAATGGCCATTTTTATCTTTAACTGAGCCAACAGCCTGTGAAGTTCTCACTGCAATTTTCTGAAGGAGATGAGCTACTTTCTGAGGAGTGAGACTCCTGCTCTGTTATCTCTCAGTGCCAGACTAACCTGCCCATACTGGTCCAGCTATCTTATGCTTTTGGCACAGAATATGCCAGTGGTTCAGAAAGCATTGCTTCTTGTCTGGATGGTAGCTATGATAGCACTTTGCTTGACTGAGCACTTCTACCCCCAGGTAGTGCCCTCAACTCCACTACAGGCACCTCCCAAGTCTACCTTTGGTGCATTTCACTTGGCTTTAGTCCACTCTGAGCAAAGGTGACTGCATGGCTGGAGCCAATCTGAGGCCTGCTTGGCTGTCAACATGGGTACTGGAGCAGTCTGTATGCCTGTAGAGGGGCTTTTGGTTTGGCAGCTCTCTACTCTGCACTTTTTGTAGGAAGGCTTTCAGAATTGATTTTCTCAGGTGGAGTCTGTGGCCTAGGCTATGCTTACCTACTTTAACTGAAATTTTGCTCAAATATCAGTCTAACAAGTGAGGTTCAGAAATGGAGAGTATGTTAAACAAACATGTTAACATCCTGTAATGTCTTTAGACTTTTTGAGAGCCAGAGAGAAGCCTAACTCACTTCAAGAATGTATCTCAAAAGTTATTGAAAAACAAGTAAATAACCAAAATATTTCAGGAATTAATCAACCCCTGTTTGTCAGTGGACCCCAAAGATCTGAAGTAAGTGTGGGTGACAGCCATTGCAGAGGGGTGGGAGCTGAAGCAGCAGTAGTGGTTGCAAAGGTAGACAGTGACAATTTGCACAGGCTATGTGGTGCCTGTCCCACAGCTTTCCACCCTTCAAGGCTGTTAATACAGTACCTTACTGAGTGCAGTTTACATTATATTTTCCTTTTTTCCCCAAATAAACCCTGGTATTTCTATCTATATTAGTTTCTCTACAGTCAGTGTATCATTTGAAACAGTGAATGTGTTGACTCTGTCTTCTTGCCTTCGCTGTGTTTTGAATAACAGTTCATATCTGAGTACCATCCTCTGATGTCATGCTCCACAATTATTAATGACAGGAAATTCTTGTAGCCTGGTGTTTTGCAGGAGAATTAGGTATTCAATCACTTTCACATTCAGAAATACTTCCACTCCTTTTAAGCCACAAGATGTACCACAACCTTTAGGGATATAATTTATTTGAAACTTATTTAGAATCCTCACAGCTCTTTGTCTTTTCTGTGTACAGGCTATTTGGTTTACAGTGCATCCTATGATGACTTCTTAAAGAATAAGTGGTCAACCAGAACTGCAGGGACTACTCATCTGCCAGTTGAGAACCTGAAGCCAAACACAAGGTAAGGATTTTATCCATGCTTTTTCAGTTCTGCGAGGGGCATAAAACAAATGTTGAGAATTGTCAATCGGTTTTCTTTGCCTTTGTATAAATGTTTACCTCTCTTCTGGATTTTTACTCATCCTGATTGACAGTAAATTGTTTTATAAACTGAACAGCTACTCACATGATATCTTCACCATATTAATCATGAGGCAGATGACTGTGTGTACATGCATATATGATTATGCATATGAAAACACATTTGGGTAACAGAGAAAGTCTTATTTTTAAAATGTGGTTTTCAGTCTTATGCATGATTGAATCAAAGATTGAGAGGAAGAGTATACTAAGATATTAAGGGCAATAAAGCTGGTGAGGGGTTTGGAGCACAAGCCCTATGAGGAGAAGCTGAGGGAGCTGGGGTTGCTTAGCCTGGAGAAGAGGAGACTCAGGGGTGACCTTATTGCTATCTACTACTACCTGAAGGGAGGTTGTGGATGGGTGGGGGTTGGTCTCTTCTCCCAGGCAACCAGCACCAGAACAAGAGGACACAGTCTCAAGCTGTGACAGGGGAGGTTTAGACTGGATGTTAGGAAGAAATTCTTCATAAGGAGAGTGATTGCCCGTTGGAATGGGCTGCCCAGGGAGATGGTGGGGTCACCATCATTGGAGGTGTTCAGGAGGAGACTTGATGGGGTGCTTGATGCCATGGTTTAGTTGATTAGATAGTGTTGGATGATGGGTTGAACGTGATGGTCTCGAAGGTCTCTTCCAACCTGGTCTATTCTATTCTATTCTATTCTATTCTATTCTATTCTATTCTATTCTATTCTATTCTATTCTATTCTATATATCCTTGCTGTGATATGATGTGGCCATTCCCACATACTTGCCTGGCCAAGATTTTATACCTAAGGGGTGGAGGGGAGAAGTGCCACTTTCTGGTCTGTTTTCACTGTCTATTCACACAAATCATACTGGAAGAGAAGGCTTCATCACACATAACGTTGCTGTGGCGGTTGTTCAAAAGTTGGTTTTGCAGGAGCTTTAGGGTCTTGCAAAAATTCTCACTGAAATGGCAGAAAAATTCTCAGAAGGAGACTTGATGGGGTGCTTGGTGCCATGATCTAGTTGTTTGGGTGGGTTGGATTGGTTGATAGGTTGGATGAGATTATCTTGAAGGTCTCTTCCAACCTGGTTTATTGTATTGTATTAAATCACAGTATGTGGTAAGACACAGGTGTTGCTCCCCTGTCTTGTCCCCAGAGATTTGCCTCCAACCAAAGAGCTCTGACAACATGGCAGCTCTTTGGGAGAGCCAACACCAGAGCAACTTCAGCAGCAGTTCCTTAGGCAGTTGCACCGGGAGTACATCCCTCAGATGCAGTGTTAAAGAGCCATGGAATTAACAAGGTGTATGGAAAGGCAGGAGAAGCACACACAGGACACCCAAAGAGATAAAAAAGCAGAAATAAGATGTCACAGGAAAAAAATTTTGCCATCTTGTCCTTACCAGTTCTGTCTGCAGTGCTGTCAGTCACACACTTCATGAGGCTTTTCCTTACATAATCAAGAGTTTTAAAAAAGACAAACAATTCTGAAGGTTAATAATTTAGACCCCAAGGTGAGTCCTTTAATGCAATTTCATGATGCATTAAAGCAATATTGCTTGCACAGTAGAGAGCTATAACTGTATGCTCTGCATCTGCTGGTATCCTTCTTATAAAACGTCATTGTTACAACTGTATGGAGGGAGGTGTGTGACAGTTTTTTCTGTGGGTTTTAGCTGTTATAACAAGAAGGCAGAGGTCTGAGATCTCCTGAGCTCTCAGATAGTGAGGAAAATGGATACAGACCCTTCTGCCTTTGTACATCTATGTCCTTGTGACTTGTGAATGCTCTTTCCCTAAACCTCTCTCTTCCTGTTGCTAGTTGCAGTTCCTGCTTTAGCATCCCAGACTCCAGTACACCCCCTGCCCTTTTCCTTTTCACCAGTTTTCACTCCTCCACTCCTCACATTGCACCCCCACAGGCCAGGAGGCATTGCTTGAATGTCCTGCTCTCCCCTTGCCAGGCTCTCTGTCTCTTGCTCCTCTGTTGCTTCCACCTTCTAGCTGCAGCTCCTCATCTCTTCACTGTCTTTCAGTCAAGTCTCCTTTTCCCACTGCTCCAAGGACAGTGTTCAAATACAGTGATAGCTCTTTGCTTCTAAAGCCTGTCACCTCAAGGACTCTAGGTCATCAGAAAAAGCTGTTTCAGTGAAGGCACCCAGGAATGCTGTGGCTGGTGTTCTGGCCATACTCAGTGCAGAGGAACTGGTGGGAACTGAGCTGCCAACCTGTGATACTGAGGTCTGCTGAGATGTACATTAACTCCAGGCTTTGGAAGGTCACAATTTGTCTCTGTTTGAATGGAAGAGTAAAGTTGTAAGTTCATACATCACCATGAACCTAGGTAACTCTTATGTTGAATATTAAAATTCTATTTCAAAATAGGGAGGCTCAAGCCAGCACTATTTGTTTCAAGCTTATTTCCTTGGCATCTTACTGAAGAATGGTGTAATCCATTGGCATCTGTTGTACGCTCTGTGGAAGCACTAATGGCTTCATGTTGGGTCTAGGGTGGAGAAGGAGGGTTCTTTACCACAGAGAAGTGTGTATTGGCCAATCTCATTTAGATTCTCCAGACCCACAGACTGAATTGATTGCATATTTTTGGTCCTAAAAATAACTGCCTAACCACTGAGAAAAGACTCCATGCCTAACTAAGAAAATACAGTGTGAAATTAGCCTAAAAATTTTGTGTTTGCATTCTTAGTGCATTTTGTGAGAAATCTCTGAGTAAGTTGGATTTACTGTATGCAGATGCTGTTGACTGCTGAGCATCCAATGAGGGGCTGTTGCTGGTGCAGTCTTGCAGCATGTGCAAGCATATCAGAAACAGGTTGGCATGTTGGCAGAAGTCAGCCCCGGAGAAGGTTTGAAGCTGTCACCATACTCTAGAAAACATCTGCATGGTGTTTAGGTTTTACAAACGAAACAGAAGTCTATGTCATAAATGTTTTTCCGAGGCATGGCCTAACCTCCATTTTAGAAGTGAAAGTTTTTCTGTTGGCAAAACTCTGGTCACCCTCAGTGGGCACAGGAGATGCTTCTTTGTGACGTGACTATAAATGCTAAAATTATTTTAAAACTTAGTAAATCTTAAAAGCAGCAGTCTTGACAATACCCCTTCCCTTACCTTAGTTCGTAGCCATCACAGAAGACTAATGCAAAGGGCTGGACAGCATCCCCTCAACCACTAAATCCAGTCTCCTGCAGTCACGAACATTATAATCCTCATCATAAACATATAAGTCTCCTTTTTGAGCATGGTTTCTCCTTTTTCCTGCCTTTTTGCAGGAAAGCTGTGTCAGTGCCTGATGGGAGTGGCTAGATACTTTACCACTATATCTCCACATCTCATCAACTCTTCGTACCTACTCACTTAGGTTTTCACAGTATCACAGTATCACAGTATAACCAAGGTTGGAAGAGACCCCAAGGATCATCAAGTCCAACCTGTCCCAACAGACCTCACAACTAGACCATGGCACCAAGTGCCATGTCCAATCTCCCCTTGAACACCTCCAGAGACGGCGACTCCACCACCTCCCCGGGCAGCCCATTCCAATGACGAATGACTCGCTCAGTGAAGAACTTCTTCCTCACCTCGAGTCTGAACCTCCCCCTGAGGTTCAGGTTCCCTCCTGGAACATTTGATCCTATAGTGCGTGTTACCAATTCCAGTGTTGTACAGAGCATTTCACAGGAGGCTCTTGAACATTTATTCAAGGGCTCACAACTTCAAATGGAGCCTGAATCTTCTGGAGGCCAGGTGCACCAAAAATTTCTGTTTCCTTGATGTATCTTTGTTAAAACAAAGCCCTCTGGACATCCACCCTAGCTTTCACCCAGTGTTGGCAGAGGTCCAGTGGCAGCCATCCCACTGTCCCTGTGGCTGGCACACTGTCGTGGTGCTATGGCTTCCACACTGCCATCTGTAGCACTTGTGGAGAGTAACTGTGCATCCTATGGCTGGCTGGCATCCCACCATCTCAGCCCATCCCTGGGTGGGGTGCTGGGCTGGGGTTCCATGCAGTCGTGCCTTTGGAGAGGCTGAAAAAGGATTTTACAGTTATTTTTTGTAAAACAGCTGCTTTCCTAGTTATCACGGTGAGTGATTATCTCACTTTGTGGCTTTGAGTGCCAGCTATTTAGTTTCAACCGAAGAGAAACACCTTGAATTAAGTCATAAAATCATTTTGCTCCAAGTGACAGGTATGGTGATAGGATTAGTCATATAATCTAAATGAGTAAAAGCATTACATAACCACTGCCCCATTGCAGTTCACTATGTCCTTTCATGATATGTTAGTAGAATTGGTATATAAGATCTCAAAGGAGGTTTAGTCGTCTTCTTTGTTGTCTGTACTGAAAGTGAACGATGAACAGCATTGTGTCTGTTACAGTTGTGATTCTTCTGCGCCTATGGGTAGCAATTCATTGCAGTGCTGCCTAAGCAAAGTGCAGTGAAAGCACAATCAATTTCTATTTCCCAAATTTTGTCCATATATTTATATGACGAAGAACAGTCAAATTATACTGGTCTGAGATTTCCTGGCAAATTCAGCCGCTGAAGAATTCAAACTAATGAAAACATCAGATGCCTGGAACTAGAAAGGCTTTGGCAATTTCTTTGTTTGTCATGTTTGGGAAAGAAAGAAATCCTGACTGCATTATTTTATTGACATTCTTAATACAGCAATCATAGCATCATCTATGTTTAAATCACAGGTCAGTAAGTCATGGGACCTGGCTCTCTTTCTGGTATGACTAGAGGCTTCTCGTGTATATAAAAGCTTAGAAACTAATTTTCCAGTTTAGCAAAGGGAAATGTACTCATAACTCCATCGCTGTATTTTCCAAACAGGCCAGCAGCTTGAAAATCACATGTCCCAGAGAGGCATCTATGTATTTAACAGGACACCTGAGGGCATGGTTGCCCTGATTGCACAGATAATCAGTTCCTGCATAATGTGTTAGTTAGAAGACTGCATGTTTTTCCCCACTTAAATGTGTACATGAGGTTCTTGGACTGCTCCCTCCTATTTCATATGTGGATCATCTCACATGTATCTCAGGGGAACATTTTGAAACCATTATTAATACACACATATTAAGAGTGCATTGAAAGGGTTGCTCAGAAGGTTCCACTGTGTTGTAAAGGTGGTATCTAATTATACCTCTGTGGAAGCAGTGGTAAGTCAAACATCCCTACAGATGTTTTCACTATGCTTTGAAGCATTACAGAAAAGACATGATCTGGAAAACATTTTTCTCATGCTCTTCTGAAATAGTTACACCAAGTGCTGGGCTAAGCCAATACAGCTTGGTGCTGTGCTGCATCTCTTTCGGGAGCCAGCATGAGTAATTATGTCCCATGTGTCCCTGTGGTCAACCTGATGCTGCCAATCCCTGCCCCAGTCTGGATCAAGAAGGTATGAGTGGGTGAAAGGGGTGTGGATGGATGCAGCTGTCCCCTGAGAGTATTTGCACCTCAGGGGATTAAACCAATGCTCTTCCCAGGTGTTCAGAGGTAGAGTAGCACATGGAAGGCTTTTTGCCTCCCTTCTCATCTTTCTCCAGCCATGCTAAACACTCAATTGCTGTGTCCAAGAAATCAAGGTCAACAGTTACAACCACAGGCAAATATTTCTTCTAGCAAGAGGATTGTGCTAGGCATAAGCAAAACACACAGCCTTGCTAAATTTCACTGTTTAATGTGGTTTCTTTTTGCTGCAGAGTGTGTGGCTTTTAAAAGAAAGTTATGAGTCACATAGTCATTAATTAGTTAATTATAGGCAGAACTAGCTACAGAAAACAGAAGCTGAGACAGTTTCTATGATTCTATGATTCTGGTGTGAGCTGTGGGACCCAGTTCACCTGGGGCATGTCACCCATGCAGGGGTGGGAACATGTACTGCACAGGGTCTGACCATGCATGTACTCCAGATCTGGCACAGACATGAGGTGAAGATCATGCCACAGATGAAGCCCAGAGTTTTTCAATTCCTGTATCTTGCACACTGATCTTACCGAGAGGGACCTGCCTGTAATTTTTACAGAGCAGGAATATGCCCTGTCTGGCACCCTGGAGGTAACCAGCTTGCTTCATGGTGGAATTCATTGTTCCTGTGACTGCCACCCTTTTGCTGAAGAACTGGATGTTATTTACACATCTTCTCAGCCTTTTCATCGATATTGCTTTGATTTTGAGGCAAAGCAGTTCACTTTGAAAAAAAGATGCTAATCTTTGCCAAAGGTCTGTTTCACAATCTTGTGAATAGTTTGTGCATGCTTAGCTGGTGCTTAGGCCAGAGAGGGTCCTTTCAGGAGCAACCTCCAGGTCCTGCTCTGTGATTAAGTCCTTGAGGAGCAGATACATCTGACAGTACAGGAAGTGCACATGATGAACATTCAGTGGCAGACTGAAAACAACAAAGTTCCTGCAGCAGGATTGTGTTGAATTTTCCTGCTGTCTGGTAGGCTGAGCATCTTACATGTCATTAAACCACATTACACTCTTGTGTTTCAGTGGCTAGTGTCACCTCTCATTGACAAAGCAAAGAAAGGGGTTTAAAGTTTTTATTGTGGATGGTGTCCATACTTGGTGCATGAACTGCACCAGGTGGCAAATAGATTCCAGGGACCTCCTTTGCTGTGAAACAGTTCTGCCTCAGCCCAGCATTGGCCATGCGGGTGGAGCAGCACTGGCAAGTTTTAATGCAGGATGGGGAGAGCTTTGACAGCAAGAGCAGCCTGGAGCTTTTAATGGGGCATGCTCACTTTTACCACCAGAGAGGCATCAGGCCTGCCAGTTGGATAGGACATTGCCCAACTATCCCCATGTATAAGCACTTGCCCTGTTATGTGACTCTTGTAGAGAGCTTTTGGAAATGTCTGCTTTTGGGTGAGTAGTTAAATCAAGATCTAAATGCTGTGTGGGTATTACAAGAATAAAATTGAGCAAACAGACAAGAAAAGAAAACCTAAACTCAGGCATTTAAAAAATGTGCTGGAAATTTTTCCAATAATCGTCCATTTTAATTGGTTTCTGGTGGGCTGGATACAAAGATAAAAGGGAAAGAAGAATATTATGTGAGGGAAAAAATGTCAGGATAGGTATCAACTGAAAATCATTGTATTTGGAAATGAATTTAAAATATGCTTACACATATTCTCCTCTAAGGGTGAGGAGTTCTAGTGGTAAGTCATGTGCTTTGAATTAAGAATGTGATTCATGATTTAAATACTTTGGGGGAATCAATAAGGCAACATGTGAAGCTTTCTCATATTACTTAAGTATTGTGATCTTAATGCTGCTAGAGTTTTTACAGAAAGGTCAAAAGCTTAGCTTCTGATCTCATGTAAATCTGATACAGCTTTAGTTTGCAGTTTACACTACTGCTTTTGTAGAAGTTCATCTGTTTTGAAACTGTTCTGAGATCAGAATTTTGTTTCCTTGCAACTTTTAGTCTATTGCTACTGGTTGTTTCAGGTAAAGTGGATGTAGTTGCGTGTGGTTTTTGAAAGGGGTATGATATAAATAAATTATACCAAAATATGCAGAAGAGCAATTGAAAAAAGAAATGAGAAATGTGTTTGTAACCGCCAGCTCATATCCTGGTTCAATGTCAAACTCCATTTAATGCCAAAGACACCTGAACTCAGTGGAATTCTACTGGTTTAAGTCTGTCTGTTTCAATATTATTCAGAACTTAGCCATTCCAGTGGAATCTCTTATTTTCCCTCTCTTTCTGTTTCAGGTATTATTTTAAAGTCCAAGCGAAAAATCCCTTTGGTTATGGACCTGTTAGCTCATCAGTCTCATTTATCACAGAATCTGGTATGTTTTGCTTTTTATTTTCATCTCAAACCTGAATTCCTAATAACAGATGTGGCAGAACAATGGCAAACCAGTGCAGTAATAATGGTGATTATCCTGAACTTGCTAATTTGAGATGTACTTTTTTTTTAGCTTAATTATTTGTTTTCAGTAAAGCTAGGAAAACAATATCCATTTCTAATGCCACTATGAAAATATAAGTGACATTAAAGTGAACTTCATGGGAGCAGGAAGTTGAATTTAAACTACAAGAATACTAATGTTCAACCATACAGAATCCATAGGAAGTTTAATGCCTTTGATAGATTGACCAAACATTTGGAAATTAGCTTTCTAATTGTGAACAGCTGAGCAGCTGGAAGTGGTTGCTTCTGGAAAACATATAGGAAAAAATTGTTCCATCAGACTGGCAAAGCTCTCTGTTCTTTTTTTGACAAGACATGCTGCTTTTTCACAGGGCTAATAGTGCATTTGAAAGCAACACCCCCTTCTAGTGAGAGTCAGTTAAATTAGCTATATTTGCCCATTTCTTTTTCTTCCTCCACTGAGCCAGAGTCAAATGACTCCACTGAATAATAAAGGACAAATTTTTCATTCTTGAGTGAAGGGTCTGGTGATTTGATGATACAGGATTTGCTCTTTGACTTCACCCTGTAGCACTCAAGTGGCGGAGTCACCATCCCTGGAGGTATTTAAAAGATCTATAGATTTGGCATTTAGTGACAGAGTTAAAATGATACATGTGTTTATGAGTAGCACTAAAACCTGTGCTAATCATGATGGATGTTTGAGACTGAGATTTGCATATAAGTGGTAGGTTGCATTTCCCTTTGAAATGTAGGCCTATAGATGTAACTTACTGTCAAGGGTTAGGGCTGGCCCGGCCATGGAATGATTGACACAAACTCTTTGTTAACCCCTCTTCCATCCCAGAAGGGGAAGAGAGAAGGAATAAGGGAGAGACATTCAAATAGGAAAAGAAAACTAAAGCAGCTTGAATAATAACAATACAATGAAAAATAAATACAAATATATACAAAACCAATGTAGAACCCAACCATCTTGATGGCAGTTATGTCACCATCACCACTGATGCTGTGGCAGGCACTGGGGAAGTCCCAGGCTGGACTCAGCAGAAGATGAGAACTGGATTCAGGACTACATGGGTTGGGATTGAAGGCAGAATCACAGAATGTTAGAGGTTGGAAGGGGCCTCCAGAGATCATCGAGTCGAACCCCTCTGCCAAAATCAGGATCTCCTAGGGTAGTCCACTCAGGAGTGCATCCAGGTGGGATTTGAAAGTCTCCAGAGAAGGAGACTCCACAACCCGTTTCAGTGTTCTGTCACCCTTACTGCAAAGAAATTTCTCCTCATGTTGAGGTGAAACCTTCTATGGTTAAGTTTGTATCCATTGCTCCTTTTCTTATTACTGCGCACCGCCGACAGAATGGACAGAGTTCTCAGATGGCCGTCATTGAAGAAGAGAGCTTAACCCTCATAATCCCTCAGCTTTGTACTAAATGTGACATATATGTAATGGAATACCTTGCTGGTCAGTGTAGGGTCACCTGTTCTGTCTACTCCTCCCTCTAGATGCAGCCTTTTTTTACTTGCATTCTCAATGTGGTGCACAAGATTTAGCAATGACCCTAGTCTGCATACCAATCCTTGGTGTTAACTAGGAAAGCCAAGCATCATCACTCCTAGAAGCAGGCACTGTCTGCAAAATATGTCATTAACTTCAGAAAATGCTGTTACTTAGAAGAGACTGAGCTGAGAAGTAATAGAACTGAACAGAATTAGTTCTGTTGTGACTCAAACCAGGACACTTGCATTGTATATTCAGAAGTATGGTGAAACTGTTCTGCTTTGAGGACCTTCTGAGAAATAAAAATGTTTCAAAGCTGGCTTTGAACTTTGGTTCTAATCTCAGTAGCTTTTTTTACAATCCTGTCATAAATTTCATCAGCTGAGAAAAACAGTGGAATAACACATGCTTATTAACTCTGGAAATTGGTAAGACATGTAAATCCCACAATCATAATGTAGCTAAAAGCAGTTACTCTGCAAGTGACATTCTCTTGAGTGACATGGTGTGTTTCATATTATAAAACAAGGTTTGGAACTAAATACTGATTTTTTTTTTTTTTTTTTCGCTCTTCCAGACAATCCTCTCCTTGTTGTCAGACCACCTGGTAAGTCTTATTCTGCTGTTTCTTACACGAAGTGCATAAAACCTGTGCAATATAGGTGTTAGAAGCATGTTAAAATACAGTTTAGATTACAGTTTTCAGCAGGAACAGATACTAAGTGCAGGCAACCAATGGGATGTACCTGTCCCAAAGGGGCAAAAGGATTCTAGGGCAGAAGTTGGCAGAGCTCATTGATAGGGCTTTAAACTAGATTTGAAGGGAGAAGGGGTTGTTAATCTCATGTTTGCCTGTGACAAACATTGGGGCAGCTCACCAGAGGCAGAGGGATGTAGTGCTAGGAAGGGCTCTCAACTTCTTTCCCTGAGGCAAGCCAAGGATGAAGCACTGGAACACCCCAAGGGACTCAAGGGGGATTCACCTAAGAGGGTGACATGGCCGGCCCAGCTGAAGTGCCTCTATGCAAATGCACACAGCTTGGGCAACAAATAGGATGAATTAATGGCCACTGTGCTGCTGGAATGCTATGACATAGTGGCTGCTACTGAATCTTGGTGGGATGATTCCCACAACTGGAATGCAGGGATAGATGGGTACAAGCTCTGTAGGAAGGACAGGCAGGGTAGGAGGGGAGGAGGTGTTGCTCTCTATATCAGTGACCAGCTGGAATCAGTGGAGCTCCACCTGGACAAGGATGATGGGCTGGTTGAGACCATATGGGTGAAGATTAAAGGGAAGACAGGGGAAGGTGATGTTACTGTAGGGGTCTGCTACAGGCCACCTGACCAGCAGACCCATGCAGTTGGGGCACTCCGCAGGCAAAGAGAAGTGGCTTCACGTTCACAAGCCCTGGTCCTCGTGGGGGTTTCAACCACCCTGACGTCTGCTGGAGGGAGAACACAGCTAGGTACCAGCAATCCAGGATGTTGCTGGAATGCATAGATGACAATTTCCTTCTCCAAATGGTAGAGGAGCCAACAAGAAAAGGTGCCATGCTGGACTTTGTTCTCACCAATAGGGAAGGGCTGGTGACCAATGTGAGGCTCAGGGATAATCTTGGCTGCAGTGACCATGAAGCAATAGAATTTAAGATCCTCAGGGCAACTAGGAGGATGTATCCCAAGCTTACAACCCTGGATTTTAGGCATGCAGACTTTTATCACTTCAGGAATCTGCTGGCCAAAGTATGGTGAGACAAAACCCTAGAGCAAAGAGGGGCCCAGGATAGCTGGTCAGTGTCCAAGGATCACCTTCTCCATGCCCAGGAACAAAGTATACCCACAAAGAGGAAAGCAGGAGAGAATGCTAGGAGACCTGCCTGGATGAACAAGTTGCTCCTGGACAAACTGGCACACAAAAAGAAACTCTACAAGGAGTGGAAGAAAGGGCAGCTGGAATGGGGGGCATATAAGGAAGCTGCCTGAGCAACAAGAGACCTGGTTAGAAAAGCTAAAGCTCAGTTAGAATTAAATCTAGCCAGGGAGATCAAGTGGAACAGTAAAAAATTCTATAGGTATATAAATGGTAAAAAGAAGACTAAGGAAGGTGTGGGCCCCCTCAGAAAGGAAACAGGTGAGCTGGTGATGAGTGGAGAAGGCTGAGATTGTCAATGACTTCTCCACCTCAGTCTTCACTGGCAAGGGTTCCAGCCACACTCCCAGAATAATGGGAGATAATGATAGGAAGTGGAAGAAGGAACTGCCCATTGTGAGTGAAGATTAGGTTCATTACCATCTGAAGAACCTGAAAGTGTTCAAGTCCATGGCAAAAGTCATGGCAGTCTGGGGAGGTCCCCACTGACTGGAAAAGGGGAAACATAAATCCCATTTTCAAGAAATGAAAGAGGGAACTACAGGCCAGTCAGTCTCACCTCTGTGCCTGGTAAGATCATGGAGCAGATCCTCCTGGATGCACTGCTGAGGCAGAAGAATAATGAAGAGGTGATTGGGCACAATCAGCACAGCTTCACCAAGGGCAAATCCTGCCCGACAAACCTGGTGGCCTTCTATGACAAGGTCACAACATTAATAGATGAAGGCTGAGCAACTGACGTCATTTACCTGGACCTGAGCAAAGCCTTCAACACTGTCCCGCACCACATCCTGGTCTCCAAGCTGGTGCAGTGTGGGTTCGAGGGATGGACCATTCAGTGGATAAAGAACTGCCTTGATGGCTGCACCCAAAGGGTGGCTGTCAATGGGTCCATGTCCAAGTGGAGGCCAGTGACAAGTGGCGTCCCTCCAGGTCCTGGGACCAGTCTTGCTTAACGTCTTTGTTGGTGCCATGGACAGTAGCATTGAGTGCACCCTCAGCATGTTTGCTGATGACACCAAGCTGTGTAGTGCAGCAGACACACTGGAGGGAAGGGAGTCCATCCAAAGGGACCTTGACATACTGGAGAGGTGGGCCCATGACAACTTCATGAGGTTCAACAAGACCAAGTGCAAGGTCCTGTGTCTGGGTCAGGACAACCCTGATCTAGTGAGGAGTCCCTGCCCATGGCAGGGGGGTTGGAACTAGATGATCCTTGAGGTCCCTTCCAACCCTAACAATCCTATGATTCTATGATTCTGTCTTAGGACCTCTTATTCTAGTCTTTGAAAAGAAATGTTGTGAAGATATGTCCTCTATCTATACTTTACCAGCTTGCATTTATTTCCAAATTTGCACTAAGCCCTTTCAGCTGCTAACCAGAAGAGCTGATTTCCTGGTGCTATCGGAAGAGATGCAAAAAATAACCCACAAAAGACCTGATGGTTATTATTCTCTGTCAGCTTTCCTAAGCACTTCAAATGGCTAATTCTGGGTTTCAGTGGGGTTATTTGTTTGGTTTTTTTTTACTGTATTGTTCATGAAAACAATGTCCAGTGTCTCCATCCCTTCTGTGTTTCATTATGCTTGTTAGTCTGGTTTTTCCGGTGTCCTCTCAGATGTCTTTGATGATGCACAGATATAGCAGAACACCCTATGTCTCTGGTAGACAGTGTGAGAGGCCTCTGAGAGCAGTGGCCTTCCTGTGTCCTCAGTTGCCTTCAGGTTTTTTGCTGTCAGTTATTTTTGTGGGTCTGGCTGTGGAAGGGAGGTGTTGAAGATGATGGCTTTTGCACTTGTAGTTTCTGCTTCAGCTGGACAAAGGGAAAATACTTCTGTGTAGCTGCAGTGGGTAGAGATAAGAGGACTAAAAAGATGGGACAGGGCTCTGGGAACCAGTGGAAATGGTGAGCTTCTGAACATCTAGTGCAGTTCTTACAGGGTATACTAATTTTAACCTTCAGGATTTTGGGAAGTGGGCAAAAGTAATGGATAAAAGCAGACTATAGCATTAAAATCACATTCAATAAATATATAGTTTATTGTTTTATTCCAAAGAGAAACCTATGGTCAAAATCCTGCAATCCTTTTGCTGTGTGACTTGTTATGTAAATTGAATCCAGTCATGTTTGTGTCCATAGCAGTGGAGTTTTGAGGACTCCTGTTCTCACATGCAAAGTTTTCAGGATTTGGTCTGTGTGCCTAGTGAGAGAAGGAAGAGTAACTAACAGAACAAACTTTTGATCTCATTTGTAAACCACCTCAAAAATGCACAGTAAAATCAGGGCTTTGTGCTATAGCTAGAAATAAAATGCTAGTTAACACACTGGAAGCTTTTTCTGTAATTCTATATGCATTACTACAACAGCAATTCCAAAAGAAATGGTATTGTCTTGGTTAGTATAAAGCAAACATGTGGTAATCCAGTAGGAATATTTAGTCTTTTGATATACAATTAAGCAGTGCTCTGAACAGAGTTCCACAGGAAAGGTCTCATCTGTTACTGGAAACTCATCTGTTTTGCTATAATATGGGAAACCAAAACAGAAAAGTACATTTCTGATTTGATCTGTTTAAACAAATAGCAAAAATAGACTTCTTGTCAGAGGCTGTTACTCACTGCAGAATTCTTAACATTTGTTCTTTAGCAGGCAGGTTAAGTTTTGTACTTAGTGTATTTACTGTATTTAGACAGTGTCACCTAAGATCAAATTCTCTTGAGAAAAGAAACTATCGGTACATAGAGATGTTTTACTAAGAACAGTGAGGCTGTTTACTTAGGACTGTGATTCAGTAAAATTAAAGTTAACAGTTGTCTATTGCCTCAAAGAGATTTAATCAAGTTCCTTGTATTTTAATTTTTAAGGTTGTTGTTCTTGAAGTACTATTTCTCTGTGTGGAAAAGTCATACATTACACTGCTGCAGCATCTCTTGTAAAACATACTTTCAGATGTTAACCTTGGCAAAACTCAGACTGAAATGCAAATGTTAGTCCTTAATGTTGATTTATTTTTTTCTTTCTTTCTTTCTTTCTTTCTCCAAGGTGGTGAGCCTATCTGGATCCCTTTCACTTTTAAATATGACTCCTCTTACTCAGACTGCAGCGGCAAGCAGTATGTGAAACGAACTTGGTACCGCAAGTTTGTAGGAGTGGTTCTTTGCAACTCTTTAAGGTACAAGATTTACCTGAGTGATGACCTGAAAGGTAGGCATCAGGATTAATTTCTTGATATTTCATTACTTGTCATTTCCATCTCTTCACTTCCTTAATCTGGGAGTCCTTTTCTGGAGAATCAGGGAATGGTAGGGATTGGAAGGGACCTCTGGAGATTGTCTAGTCCAACTTCCTTACCAAAACAGGATCACCTAGGGCAGGCCACGCAATAACGCATTCAGGATGTTTTAGCAAGGGCTGATTGTGATAGCTGACCTGCCCTGCTTTTGAGTTATGCTCATGTCCTGGGCATTAGGGTTCAAACCTCTTCAGACAGAGGTTTCCCTTGAAAAGCCCATGTGTGTTTGTACCTGAGAAAGCAATGTGTTTTGTATTGTGAAAGTGAAGTGCCACTCCTTGCACATCTCCCAGGAAAACTCCTGCTTGCTTCATGGATAAGTGAGTCCCAGCTGCACACTGTGGAAGAGCAATAAACCCTAGAGATCCTCAAGGCAAATCAAAGTGAGAAATAGTCAAAAAAAGGCTGGCATTACAGTGACTGGGTGAGCAGTATTCCTGAGTTAACAGTAGCTCTTACAGAGGTGTAATTGCTGAGAGATGATGAAGAAAATTTTCCTTACTATTGAACTGGGATACACAGTGATTTTTGAGATTATGCTAATGTGTTATTCTTATTGCAATGTATTTGTGTAGTATAAAGACTGTGTTTAAATAATCAATAAGAAACAGAGTGGCCCACCCCATCTGTCAGAGAAGCAGAGCTCCCCAGTTTTTAGTTTTCATTTCAGACTGTAATTAGACTACTGGTATTGACATACAAAGCATTTTTTTACTTTCTCATGATGTATTGAAATTCTGTCTACCTGTCACCTGTGGTGCAGTTTCTATGGACTTCCAAATGGGGACTATTCCTTACTGAGCTATAACCCCTTTCTCTTTTCCATAATTTCTCCTTCCATACTCTGAAGGTAATATTCTTCCTCTTTCCAGCCTCTTGTTTGTTCATTGGTATTTGTCACAGCAACACTGTATCTCCTGCTTTCTCCCACATCTATTTTCCTGTTGGTAAAGAGCATCCTAAATGAAAGTAACGCTGAGTCAAATAATCTGTCTGTATCATCCTTCAGACACGTTCTACAGCATTGGGGATAGCTGGGGAAGGGGCGAGGACCACTGCCAGTTTGTGGATTCACACTTAGATGGAAGAACGGGACCTCAGTCATACGTTGAAGCCCTGCCCACCATCCAAGGTATGGCAATGGGTGAGTGGGATGCTGGCTGGGTGCCTGTCGTCCCATCCATAGATTAAAGGGGTAGAGAGCACAACACAGAGTTTTTGGCCATGGCTGCTCTATGAGGAGTCCAGCTGGTATAGTATGCAGTGAGGTGGTATTGTACTTAAAAGGTTATCGAAGGCCTAGTTAAGCAGGTTATCAAAGTCCCAGAAGGACTTGTGGATGCTGAGAGAGACAGAAAGAGAGTGGCCTGTAAGGCAAATTATTTACATGAACAAAATGTAATACCAGAAAGAAAAGTTTTGTATAGGTCTATGAAACCTTTTTCCTAAATATAAGACCTGCCTTATTGAGTATCACAAAGTACCAGCTACATCTTTGCAAATATGGCTTCTGAAAATGTTTTCTGACCAGTCCATTCAATGCAGAAGACATAGGAGTGTGTCTGGTGACTTAAGGCTGGACTGCAGGACTTTTATTAAGGTCTTACAGGTACCTCACTCTGAGTGAAAATTCTCATGTTGAAGAAATTCATCTGAGTAAACTGCTCATCTTATGTAGCTAAGAGGGTGATAGCTTGCTTCACAAAATGAACCCAGTCACAAAAGTCAGCCAGTCTTTTCAATAAGTCTATTATTTAACTTATTCAGTTAACTTCAGTGGTTTACATATTAAATCATTTGTTGATATTCTTTTCATGGTGGTATTACCAGGAAGAAACTGAAAAAGTCTCTGATACTTATCTATCTCTGGGAAGTACTGCATTTCTCAGTTAAAAAGAGGGATGATTAATCCAGATGTGTGTTGCTAGGTCTAGGAGATGGAGAACACACAGAAATTGTATTATTGGCACAGGATACGAGTGTTTCAGATGTTCCAGCACACGAGCTATGTGGAGAAGAATGCTGCACCTTTCCTAATGCTTTAAGCAGTCACATTCTTTCTGCAGATGAAGAAAAAGGGGGAGAAAGGGCTTAACTCCATATTTACTGCATTAAATTTTACCTTTTTGTTTTGTGCAAAGCTGATGTTTGCTGGAGATCTCTGGAGCCCTATGAGATAATACAATCCGATGGTATTTTTTTGCCCCAGAGTCCTTTGTATATTTAAACTGACTTAGAAACTTCATAAACATAACTGAAATATAGCCACCTTTTGGAGTCAAAAGCAGCGGCTCTTTGGCAGACCACAGCATTACACAATAGTTCGAGAGATTTTGCAGAGTAAACCCAAACAAAACTACAAGAAGTATAAAGGACCAAGAAAGACCTAGCAAATACCCTTCTGACAAAACTCCCTACCAGACAGCTTCTAAGTTTTCATTTGAGTTGTGGGATTGACTCTCACTGCATCTGTTACTTTTGTTAAGTTACTGTGTCTTTGATTTTCTCCCAACAGGGTATTACCGGCAGTACCGCCAGGAGCCTGTGTCATTTGGACGCATTGGACACACAACGCCCTACTACTATGTGGGCTGGTATGAGTGTGGCGTCCCCATCCCAGGGAAATGGTAGCAGTGTGCTCTCCTGGTTTAGGCAGACCATGCTTTTGAAATAACTTCTACCAGTGGACTGTGAGCAACAGATTTAGAAAACACACACACACAAAAAAAAAAAAAGGGAGAATTGAGGCAAGCCAGTGAAGATCAGCTGCTCAAGAAACCCTCATGAAGCCAAGTATGCTCCCCGCCTTTACCAGCCTAAGTCTGTGGTGCTGCTTAATTTCTGCTTGGAAGCAGGAAAGGAATTAAGTTTGGCATCCTACCTTCCTCCTCTGGGTCTTTAGGGCACAGAGAGGTGGTTGCAACATGTGCAGCCTGTCGAAACTAAACCTGCCTTAGCCTTGAAAATGTGGAATTTTCTTATATTTTACAGGAATGACCTAAGCATGCTGTGCTTGCTCAGTGGGATGCAAAACTCCTTTGCTGCCGGCTGGGGCTCTCCTATACAATTGTGCCATGTAACTGGCCATGCACCAAAGGCAGTATATTCTTCTGAAGACTTCCCTGTGGGTTCACCCACGGCTGGACTAATCACTAGGTCACAGTGTAAATTCACTTTGAGATGTATGTATATCTATATCTATATAAATACAGTACTGTACATCTGCAGAAGTACTGCTTAGAGATGCTGAGATTTTCTTGTTCACTAGGTAAATGTTTGGAATTTTTATGTAAAAGGTGCTGTTAATTCTTTGAGATACTGCTATGCACAATACATTAACCAAGGAAAGAGCTGTATTCTTCCTGCGAGTACTGTTGATTTCACATTTGAATTACCGATTAAAGTCCTGTGTCCCTCTTCTTTGGCAGCGTTTGTACTGAATGTTCAGTGGGATTCTACCCCTCTTTCCATGTTTAGAGGGGCACGCTAGTCAAGCAAAAACACATATGCATCAATTTGTCAGCTTCAGTTAAACATTCCACCCTTTACTATTATGAAGTTTCAGTGCGAGTTTTCTTCAACTCTTTCTCATCTTACATGCTGTTGTGCTTTGTCAGTGTCTTTCTCTTCACTGTGCAGTGGCATGGGATGAATAAAATTAGAAACTGCTTTTAACTTACTTGCCCTCCAAAAAGAAGCCCAAGTCACCATCAAAAAGGTCAACTAGCAGGAAACCTGTTTGACTTTGATCCATCCTGGGGACAAACTGGGATACAATTCCTGGATTCCTCTTCCATGCAGACCAGAAAGCAAACGCTGACATGGATGAAAGGTAGAATAACTTTTTAATTGTTTTTTGCAGGTATTTGGAAGCTTGCAATAGCGTGGCATTTTAGTAGTTCTTCTGGGCAACCTAACATTAATGGTTTTCTCTATAAATTCCATGGTCTTACTGGTTTATGATAACATCTCAGTAGTCTTTGCCCATTTTAGTAAGACTGCCCATTCTGACAGCCTGGGAGAGCAGCAGTATACCGGTGTGTACCTGGGAGATGCATCCAGTATCTGTTCTGTCTTTACCTCTCATTCCAGCTTACATGTGGTGTAGATCTAACACATTTTCAGTTGCTTCCTGTAGTTACAAATTGTATGGGGACAAAGTGATTAAAGAACATTTTCTTTTTCATGGGGATTTAGGTTTTAATGTTTTAATTATTCTCACATATTTTTGCTTCAGTACAGCGCTAAATATATGGTCATGAAGTATAACTTTTTTTTTCTCCCTAATAAACCTATGATAGATATGTGGTTCCATTTCTATTTCATCCTTTCTGGTCATCTGCATAAAGTAATCTGAAATAGTGACAAGTCATTAGCTTTAAAAAGGATTCCTTGGGAGAGAAGTAGCTATCAACTTTTTCTAAGGGACTAGAAACATGTGAGTGCTCCCTTTTGAAAGTGGTTAGCAGGTAGTTTTGAGTTACCAAGGGCAAATCATGCCTGACCTGCCTGATCATATTCTCTGTTGAGATGGCTGGCTCTGCGTAGAAGAGGAGAAAAGAGAATGTCATTTACTTTGGTTTTTGTAAGGTGATTGACTTGGTCTCCTATTGTGTGCTTGTATCCAGAATGGTGGGATATGACTTGGATAGTTGGACTTTTAAGGTGAATGTAAATTTAGCTGCATGGGGCTGGTACTGAGGCCAGTATTGTCTAATGACCTGGATAATGGAATGGAGTGCATGGATGGAGTGCACCGTCAGCAAGCTTGCAGCTGATACAGAACTGGGACTGGTGAGTGGCTGGTGTGCTGGAGGTCAGAACTGCTAATCAGAGAGATTTTTATGGTCTGGGGAAACGGAGGGATTTTATGAGTTATAAGGAACCTCATGCAGTTCAGCACAGGGAAGTCTCACATGTGGGATGGCACTGCATATTGTTCCCTTCCAGTCTAAATCTCTGAAGCTACACTAGCCAGGGCAGAACCAGCAATAGAATACAACAGGGAAACACATGAAATGCAGTAGTGTGCAGTCTGTTCACTTTGTGATCTGGGTAAGTCCTCTGTGCTGTATGAGGTGATCTGGTTGGCACATTTGCATCCTTTGCCCCTTGCATAAAGAGGTTGTTATGACAGTAGGTAGTTTCCTGAATAGATGATAATATTTTTGCTCTTTGTTTATCTAAGAGATGCTGTGATTTGAAGAGACAGCCACTTCCTATCCAAGTCCTCCCTCCAAGGCCTTGGCAGTTCCCTGACCATTGGGCCACCCTCAACTTTCCTCTCCAACTCTTCTGCTGCACCCATGACACACTGGTCCTGCTGTGCCAGCACAGGAAAACCAGCATGCCTGCTCGGAAGTAACCCTCTTCTCCATCAAGTTCACTGTACAGCTTTGTAGCTGCGCTGCGTACCAGGAGACATCGTATGGCTCCAGATGGTGATAATGGGAGAGAGATGGGTCCTTCCCACAGCCAGCTCTCTTCTTATGTCCCCTGTGCCCTTGCTAGCAAAGCCACATCTGCATCTGGTCTCCAAGCCCTTGGCACCAGCTTGGAGAATGCTGTGTCCCTTCAGGGGCTCTGAGGGGTGTTGCACCAACCCTGTCTTCTTGTCTGAGTAATCCTTGAGAGAACATGATGGAGGAGAGGGAGGATCCCCACAAAGAAAATCCACACAGCTTGTGCCTACATCACAACTGTGCCTCTGGTTGAAGTCTCTTTAGGGTGGAGGGGCACCAGGGCCCTGCCCTGTGGGAAACTATACAGAGCAGGAAAAGAAAAGAAAAAACACAAGGGATAAGGGGTGGGGGGAGAAAAGACAGGCGAAGAAGTCACTGCATTGTCTAGCCCTGTTCAATTCCAGATGCTAATCTCTGATCACTGTACCATATTTTTGTGAGAACTGGGATTTCTGCCTCAAAGACAGCAGGAACAATCACCAGCATGTGAGGAATGCCAAGGGCTTTCAGAGGCCAAAGCCCAGCATGTGGACCTAGGATGAGAACAGAAGAGCTCTTTGGTGATGAAGGAAGCATTGGGTGTTGCTTGGAAAGATAATTGAAGGCCTTTGCAGGGGGTAACCCAACCCATGGAACAATGTAAAATGTTCCTTGTGGTTCCTCCCTACAGCAAACTATACAGTTTTCTGTCCCAAGATTCATGTCCTTTTTTCTCACCGGGCAGATAGATGTTTTGTATGTGAAGAGCTGCCTGCCTCTGGCAGAAGAGGATGAGGTAAATGCAGAAGTGAATGAGGTCAGCACTGCAGCAGCCCAAATCTACTTTGCAAGGCAAAGCTAGCATCCATGGATGTCTAAAAATCCCACCCCTGGAGAGCTGCCAGTCTGCCTGAGGGCCCTTAGCTGGTAACATTTGAAAACAAAGCCATGCCTTATACTGCTAGTCCCCTTTTCATTGTGTTTCTGTGTCTCATAAAGCAGGAAGCACTTCTGCAGGACTTTTGCCACATTGCTGTGCCAGCTGCACCACAGCAGACTGTAAAGTACAGACCTGCTGGGAATGAGCACCTGGAACAGAATAACTCAGAATTGTAGCTGAGTGATAGTCATGGTGTCAACCAGGAGGTCAAGTGAAAAAGGCAGCAGTCTAGGGGCCAGATCCTTGGGTGCTAACAGTTACTATTACTTGTCTCTGCCAATTGTATTGTTCCTCAATGCCAGTCATGCCACAGAGCTCCAAACACAACCTGACCAGCAGAAGAATAGCTGGAGGAATCTCCACAGTACATAAGCCAAGAAAGCACAGTTACTAGCAATGAAGGTAAGCCACAGACCAATCTGTGTTAGCAAGGACATGGTCAGTGGGCCCAGTGACATACTTCTCTCTTCAGCATAGGTGAGCCTGCATGTGGTATAACGTTGGTCCTCCAGTACAGGGCAAACTGGAGTAGATCAAGGATAGGGTGACCACAGTGATTAGGGGACTGGTGCACAAAACCTACAATGAAGTTCCAAGTGATGGGTTTGTTGAACCTCGGGGAGAAAAGGTTTGGCTGGCAATGGTGGATCTGATATCTTCAATGGGCTAAGGGAATTGTAAGGAAGATGGAACCACACTATTCTGAGAGACACATGGTGAAAGGAGGAAGGGCAACGGACCCAAACTGCAGCATGGGAAAGTGTACAAGTCTATGAATAACATCAACCATTGCATCATTCAGCCAGACAAAACCAGAATGAAAATCTCACAGAAGAAAAGACCAAACTCCAGGACATTTTCACAGTGTATTTATTTACTGGACAAACATTATTATGAACTCACAGAATGGCTGGGGTGGAAAAAGATCTCTGAGGACCATCTAATCCAGTCCCTTCTACTGAAATCAGGGTCAGGTACAGCAGTTATTCTGTCCTCTTGTATTTTAAATGTCTCTGAGGATGGCAACTACACAGTGTTTCCCAAAACCTGGGCCACATCCCATAATAAAAAGTATTTTTCTGTCATTTAAATGAAATTTCCTTTGTTTCAGTTTGTTCCTATCGACTTCCATCCTGTGACTGAGCACCACCAAGAAGAGCCTGGCTCCATCTTCTTTACTCCCTGCAGCAGGGATAAGATCCCACTGAGCTTTCAGGCTGAAATGTCCCAGTTCTCTCAGCCTTTCCTTGTATCAGAGATGCTCCTGTTCCTTCATTATCTTCTGGGCCCTTCAGTTTAGGAAGGATGTTGTCTTGCTGGAGCATGTCCAGAGAAGGGCAACAAAGTTGGTGAGGGGTTTGGAACACAAGCCCTACGAGGAGAGGATGAGGGAGCTGGGGTTGCTTAGCCTGGAGAAGAGGAGACTGACGGGTGACCTTATTGCTCTCTACAACTACATGAAGGGAGGTTGTAGCCAGGCAGAGGTTGGTCTCTTCTCCCAGGCAGCCAGTACCAGAACAAGAGGACACAGTCTCAGGCTGCGCCAGGGCAGGTTTAGGCTGGATGTTAGGAAGAAGTTCTATACAGAGAGAGTGATTGCCCATTGGAATCGGCTGCCCGTGGAGGTGGTGGAGTCACCTTCATTGGAGGTGTTCAGGAGGAGACTTGATGGGGTGCTTGGCTGCATGGTTTAGTTGTTTAGGTGGGTTGGATTGGTTGATGGGTTGGACGTAATGATCTTGAAGGTCTCTTTCAACCTGGTGTATTGTATTGTATTAATGTCTGTATCTCTCTTGTACTGGAGAGCCCAGATCTGAACATAGAATACTCCAGGTGTGGCTTCAACAGCACTGAATAAAGGGAAGGATCACTTTTTAAGAAATAGAAATCACCTTCATTTAAAAACAAAAAAGCAGCTGCTTTCCACACACCCCTTTCCCCTACCCCTGCCCCCAAATGGAGGTTTCAAGCTGGCTCCCAGATGAAAGCATGACTATTTGTGAGGAACTGAGGAGGCTGAGGCCAAGAGGGAAGCAGCATATCCTAGACTCCTGTGAAGAATTTGTGATCTTGATTTCTTGCTGTGAGTACAGCACATGCCTTCCAAATGTGACTTGGGCAAGCTCTCAGCTGTGTCCTGGGATCAGGACACATGTGAGTGTAGGTGACACCCTCTTGTTTATGCAAAAAGCCTCTAGATGGCAGGAGATGCTATTTGGCCAGGCCTTGCAGCAGGCCCTTGTAGCAAGGCATGAGTGAGAGGAGAGCAGATGGCATGTACATTCAGCATTGTGCATACATAGTGAGAAAATTGTTTTAATGAGAGCAGAGTTTTGTTTCAGCAGCAGTAAAATCCATTCCTGGGTCTTAGAGAAAATTTCTAAGGAGTAATCCATCCTTCACAAAGCAAAACTTGCAATCTGTAATGTGTAAAGCTTTGGGAGGTTATAAGTGGAAACAGACAAAGTGCAAATACACAATGTGCTCCTGCTGTGCTTTCTCAGGAGATACTTCTAAAATTGCAAGCACTGTGATTTTCCCCAGAGTACTGTGGGCAGCAAGAACCAGTTTATCTTGCAGTAGGAGTAAAAGCATTACAGACTTTTTCTAGGAGGTTTTCAAACTTTTCTTGAATGTGATTGCAATAGTGTTCCTGGCCACCTACTTGCTTTCAACACTTCCTCCTTCTGGAGGTCTTTGTTCTGTGACCTGCAGATCCTCTTCATCTATAAAAATATGGCTGTGTTTACTTAAGCTGCTGCTGAAATCCTCATCAAATTTTGCTGATTCTCTGTCATTAACTTCCTTTTTTCCCTTTCATTGACCTCCCTTCTGTAACTGGAAATTCCTTCCAGGAGCTGAGAGAAGCACTTACTGTTTCCTGAAAGTATGGTGTAAAGTATGTCAAAAAATGTTGCCCAATGGAGCACTCATATGTTGATGTTCCTTCCTGGAACCCCATGGCATGATCTGTCTTGTCCCACTTGATGACTTCTGGCACATGCAACCTGCCTTGCCCACACATTTCTCTCCTACATAAGAGGGGAGATGTTAATGTCACAGCTCTGTAAGTTCCCCCACAACACCCAGTAGCAGCGTTTCCCACTTCCTTATGATAAATAGCTTCATGAGGGAACAAAATGGAAACAATAAAGGATAGGCGAGGACCTGAGATCTAATCTTCTCCACCCCTCAGGTTCACTCAACATCTGTCTTCATGTTGGCACCTATTGTGAGTAGCCCCCTGCGAATCTCCTGTATAAGCCCTTCTTACACTGCCCATGAGTGTCTCTACCAAGTAGGAGTGCTGACATCAAGTCTCTTGGTCATGTCAGACTCATGGGCTGGATTCAGGCACTAGTGAGTCACCTTATTCCCCCAGACTACATGTGCCATCACAGTCCTTGGTGATCATTTTTGCCAGCCTTGGAGGAGGTCAGTGTTCATAGATCCACTATGGAAAGGAGGGAAGGGATTAGTATAAATAGTTCCTCAGCACCCTAACTGCCCTACGTTTTGGCTGGTACAGCCTTGAGAAAGGAAAAGATCATCTGGAGAGCTTCACCCCCCATCCTGACAGACCTCCTTGGGCAGGTGCTGGAAATCCCATCCCCCAGGGAAGGGCAGGGTGAGAGCCCAAATCTGAGTGCCATGGCAACTTGTACAGGCAGAGCTGCCTAATGGCGTAAGCATACAGCCGAGAGGCTGCCAGGAGCAGAGGCACTAGGTGGTTTTGTATTCTCTACCAAAGCCACGGAGTATCTAAATACAAGTCAGCTGAGGTCTGTTAGTTTATGCTGCTAATCAGCAGTGAATAAACAAGAGAAAATGGTTCAAAGCTGTGAATATGTTATCATTTCCTTTCCCCGAATGTGAGAAAAAAAACAAGACCTACAAAATGAATAGTATTGTCAGCACTGGCTTTAGGCAGCCTACCCTAAATGAAACTGAGAGGTAACTGACCAAAATGAGGGCTCAGCCATTAGTTTCAAGTAGCACTTGACAGCAGTACTGTCTTACTCTGAACATTTACCTTTCAAAACTGCGCACTGATAAGCTTGTCCACAGTATTGCATCAGCCTGGGCTCCTGCACGGAGCATCCATGGTCATGCTCCAGCCCGTTGGCTCTGCTGAGGGGTACTCTACTAGTCCTCAGCCTGCAAAAGCTTGAATCTGATCTTACCACAGAAGTGGCATGACTTTCAAGGTTATGGGAAATATTACTATGGTGGCTGCTTTTTGCAAAGTAATGGTTTAGGTTCATGGATTCATAGAATGGTTTAGGTTGGAAGGGATCTTGAAAATCGTCTAGTCACAACCACCCTACCATAGCTAGAGACACCTTCCACTAGACCAGGTTGCTCAAGGCCTCATCTGGCCTGGCCTTGAACACCTTGAGCCTGGGGGGGGGGGGGCATTCACAACCTCCCTGGGCATTGTTCCAGTGCCTCACCACCCTCACTGTAAAGAATTTCTTCCTAATATCTAGTCTAAATCTGCCTTGCTCAAGCTTAAAGCCATTGCCACTCATCCTATCACTATAAGCCCTTGTAAAATGTCCCTCCCCAGCTTTCTTGTAGGCCCCCTTCAGGTACTGGAAGGCTGCTATAATGTCTCCCTGAAGCCTTGTTTTCTCCATGCTGAACAGCCTGTCAAGTCTCTCAGCCTGTTCCCTTAAGGGAGGTTCTCCAGCCCTCTGAACATCTTCATGGCCCTCCTCTGGACTTCTGCAGACTTTGTAAGGTCATTGGACCTACTTTAGAATCCTAGCAATGGGAAGAAAAATATCCTCTTTAGACAAGAGAAAGATAAGCTAGTTTCAACAGTGGGAGAGTGGCTTAGTGCCCATGAAACCTGAATGCAATTTGTGAGAACGTGGAAAACTCTGAGAACATTTTGAAATCTTTCACCGATTCATCTGCTGTGGCACTCTCAAGTGGCTGCACAGTGTCCCTTGCTGCTGCCAGTGATCCCAAACAGCTTGGGGTCTGTTCAGCTGAGTGATCAAAATGTAATGCGCTTCATGTGGTCCTTCAGACTTCTGAGATTCCCACGCCTTGGCCTCCCTTGCGAAAAGGGAGGCTGGACCATGGCCTGCAAATGGAAGCATGTTCAGTTCAAGGATCTTTCCTCTGTAATCAACAGAAGCAATACGCTGAAGAGAAGGGCCTAGTTTCCCCATGCTGAGGGGCATTCTTATCATCCTGGTGCAGTTTTCTGTTCTTGGTTGTTGTTTTTTGTAACTGTTGAGTAAAACAGGAAGACTGCTTAATTCACCTGCATTCAAGGCTCTGTTACTGTGGAGGGGTGTGTGCTTCTGCTTGGTATGTGTTCATTTTTCTATTGCTATCACCTGCTGTCAGCCACATCAAACACAACATACTCATTTTCCATACAGAGAAAAAAACACAAACACACAAAAAACCCCAACAACAAAGCAAACCCCACAACCAAGAATGCATATGATAGCCAACTGTCTTCTGCATTTTGCTGACTTTGCCATTGATTTCACCCCTTTTATGGTGATATATCTTTGGCGTTCAACCAAACCTGAAGCTGTCTTACATTGAACACCTGGCATTTCATTCACTAGCAGTACACCAAATGATGGCTGCTGTGGTCCTCTTGATAAAAGAATAGTGGGAAAGGAGATAGCAAGAGTGTCACCGGAGCCATCTCTGAGGTTTTTGTGTTTAAGAGATGTGACCGGTTTAGGCTGTGCCTTTAAGAAAGGGACACTTTCTGAACACTCTGGCTGAATGTTTTGGTATATGAATGAAAACAAAAGATATGCTAATCCAATTTCATTGGTGGAACCCGGCTGTAGGTTCTGGCTTGGTCTTTCAGTCTGGGGGCAGTCAGTCTTCTTCTTCCCCCTGTACTGTGGGCTGGCCTGCTTTTCTCTCTGAAGCAACAGCTTGCTACGCAGGAACGACTCTTGCTAACCAGATAAGAGAAAACTAACTTTTTGCATTCGCTTTGAGCTTTAACAAAGTTTTCCCCTTTTAATTACCTTCCTTTCTCTTTCTCTCTAACCCTTTTGGGAAAAAGGGGAGGTAGGGAGGGAGAAGGGAGGGACAGGCCGAAACCCCCTGGCCGCAGGGGGGTTGGGGAAAGGTTTCCTGTATTACATACATTGCTGTATGTTTCTGTATATATTGTAAATATTGTATGTTTTTGTACATATTCATTACATTCCATATCTGCTTGTAAAATATAGCTTTTGTCTGCTTCTCCGGCTGAGTTAGCTGTGGAGTTCTTTTGTGTGTGTGTGGGGGAACCTTCCTACTCCACCACAAGAGAATTCCCTGATAAATACTGTCCTTGCCTTAATGTTGCTTTATGCAATTACGGAAGTGTAAAAGCGTATTTTGGGATCCCAGCTGACTCCTGATGTTTCAGCATGGGTCAAAGTCTGGCCATGGGTTTCTTCAGGTTTCTCTGTTCCTGGGAGACTTATGCATTGTTTGAGAAGCCCGGTTATAGGAAAGGCTGCTCAGTATAGGGCCTTGTTTTCCATTTTGCGTCTTTTCTGCCACTTTTTGTTTCTGTTGTCAGTGAGCCTGAAAAACTTCGTAAAAAGTCACATTGGTACAAGATCCGTGCAATTCACACACATGGGTCTGTAGTCCTCTTTCAGGGCCTCAGCCAACAGCCAGAACCACAAGATTCTAATTAAATAGCCAGTTCAATAGCCAGGGTGTAGGTTTGTCAGCTGCTAACAGATGCAAGGATACAGCATGGAGATGGAAACTCCAGACAAAGTGATTCATCCCCACCTCCTCCCCTAGACTGCAGTATAAAATGTTTTCACTTACTGAAAATGCAAACTTTGTCTTCTGAAAGTTGAGATTTCCTATTTTTTAAAACAGGTATTAATTAGCAGTAACTGGTTGACTCACTACAGGTTTTGGGACAAATTATGCTTGAAATTCAGTTGTCAGCCTCAGGAGAAGAGAATTTAGTGATACTAAATTTGAATTGGTATGTAAAAATGCACAACTAACTGCAGTAAAGTAGATATGTTTAGGTTCATGGTGCAGTTTCTCCCTTTGTGAGCTGCCAGGCGGGCATAACAGCTGTGACAATACACCCACGCTGAGTATCTGTAGAGATGTCTCTTGTGCATCACCTATTAGGCTCATTACTTTTAATGCTGTATTTTAGAAAGAATGATCAGTGCCTTGTAAGGGCTTGTTTGCCATTTCCCACATTTCTGACTGATTCTGCAAGTCTGTTCTAGCCACACAGCAGCTGCAGCTTTCTTTACATGCAAATTATTGCTGTGTGTCTCTATTTTATGGTGGATGTTTATTTGGCTACTGCTATTTTGCTTTGTGTTTTACAATGCTGAACTAGAAGTGGTTGGCCTCCAAGATCCAAGTAGATCTGATGGGAAATAATACACACCAGAACTGTCTGACATGGTACAACAGAGGGAGTCAAATGCCAGATGAATTGCAGTTTTCCCACTTAGGTAGGAAATGAGGATCCTAATGTCTGGAATAACCATAGGGAAGCCAACAGAGTAGTGCCAGATTTACATTTGGCTCCCTTGCTGCACGGCTGCTCCAGTTATTGGCTGCGTCAACATGGACAGCTTAACCAACTCTTGAAGTCTGGAAAGCATCTAAAGGAATGGCACATCCACATCTGAACATGTCTTGCTTGCTTAGACCTGTCTTCCAGAGCTTTCAGGTTTTTATAGAGAGCTTAAATAGGCCACGTTCAGACACATGTATTTGCTTATCCCATTTGTCCCTGTGAAACTATCAGAAGCTAACCATCTGTAGAGGGGCTGGAAGCCAGCTATAGAGGAGACATTGCTATTTCTGAAAACAGACAGTCAGTCACAAGGGGTTTTTTGCAATGTCATATGATGAATACTTCATATAAATTAGCTACAGGGGAAACTTCATATAGTAAATGTTGGCACCATTATCGTTTGATGTTTCACTCCTCCAAATGGTCTTTAAAACAGACTGCAGAGCTCCTGAGTAAACAGGCTGAGATGGTAGTTATAATCTAGAGTTGCAGGAGAAAGAAATGAAGGGTAGAAATTATTTCTCACCCTTCAGAAAATAAAAGGGGGGTGGGGGGGAATATAATTAAGAAGGCTAATGTGTTCAAAGAGACCTTCTGCAGGTCTGCCATCAACAAAAGAGGAGGGATGTGAGCTAGGACAGTGCTGGGGTTGTGTCCAAGAGATGTGGGAGTTACCTGAGACCACGGGGCTTTGTTTTACTGTTATCCTCTCTATGGTCCTGGCATGAGGTAAAAGAGGTGTTAAATACCAAGATCCTCACTAGAACTTTGCTTTCAGGAGCCAGTGTTTCTTTCAAAGTCAGTAACATAGATGGTTATGAGAGGGATGTAGACATACAGGAATGGGTAAGACACATCTGAATATGAGAAATGGCAGAAAGCAAGGAGATTTCAATGTCCTTTGATGGCAAATAAAATTGAGAAAGGTCCATAGCAGACTGCAGGAGACACCTGGAAATGAGAAGAACCCAGCAGAGCCCCAGGAGAGGATGACTAAAAATACCTTCCACTCTTCTTGAGGTTGGTGTGAAAGAAGAGTAGCAGAAAACTTGGCATTCGGTGCATGGGAAGCCAATTTGTATGTAAGTGGAGGAAGAAGAGTTAATTGCTGAGTAGGAGGGAGGCAAAACTTCACACTGGGAGGTTTTACTTATTTTATGGGGCTTGCTCTGGGCTTTAGAGCTTTTATGTGTCTCTGAGGAAACATGAGCTGGCTTAAAGTTTTGCTGAGCTGGAAAGAGGACAAAAATACAGTGAGCTGGAGATAAGAAAAAAAAATACTTAACCCCACTTAGATTTAGCCTTTTTGTAATCCATACATTATTCATATGCCAATAGTGGCTACCCTCCCCCCAATAAAGCTTTCAAAGCAATGAAATGAAATGTCAGAACAATTGTTGTTGTTGTTACAGTGCAATCTTAAACTGGAAAAAATGCTACATTCCTAAGCCCTGTCGTTGCCAGGATGTTGGGGACAGTGACAGAAATCTCTCAAGAAACTAGAAGTCATCAGCTTGGTTTGGAGTTTCAGTGGTTTCACTGTTTGGCCTGTGCTGACATGACATTACAAAATAGACACCTCCTGCTAATGCCTCTGCCAGAACACTGCTCCCCCATCCATATTTTAAAGAGTCTTCTCAAATACTTGAAACAGAATTATGAAAGAGCCAAGGGTGGAAAACTCAAAGACCTAACAGAGGTAGAACATTTCTGAGGCGGACACCCACATGTTGCATCCAGTCCATGGCTGACCAGGCTGAATTTGGGGCTGTACTGCCCATACAACACAGACTGGTATGGGTTGGCTTTAACCTTATGCTTTTCAAGTCCATCATAGTGATTCGTCATTGGAATGGGCTGCCCGGGGAGGTGGTTGAGTCGCCGTCCCTGGAGGCGTTCAAGAGGGACTGGATGTGGCACTTGGTGCCATGGTCTAGTCGTGAGCTTTGTGGCTACAGGTTGGACTCGATGATCTTCGAGGTCTCTTCCAACCTTGGTAATACTGTGATACTGTGATACTGTGATTTTTCTTTCTGACTGCGACATCCCATTCCAGGTCCACATCTCCCTTGCTTCCTGGAAGCCACAGGTATGTTTTCTGAACTAAGTGATTTCTGCAACAATATAGGATTTTCCACAGAAAATTGGAAACCCATTGAAACACAGACCCACATTAACTATCCTGTTTGATACTGCGAGGTACTACTGCAAGTCCTTTAGAGCTGTAATTGCCAGCACAGCCCAGCACCTCCATCTCTGTTAAGTCTCACTATAGATCCACTTCTGGATTTATACGTCTGAAAAGTAAATGCTGAGCTATTGGAAAAACTTTGAACTGTGATGTTTCCTCAGAGCAGGGGTGTTGCTCTGCAAAAGGAGCAACAAAACCACTGATGTATGTGATGTATGTATGTACGTGCCAGGCAGATGCAAATAGCTTGTGAAACTCTCCCCTTCTGCTGAACTTAGTGAAGTTGCACAGACATGAAACTGGTGTAGAAAGAGCTGAGCAATATTTGCTTATCTCCCCAACTCACTAGAGGAACAATGGAAGCAACTGACTTTCCATAATCATGAATTAATTATGCAGCCTCATTCAGCATTACTACCCCCAAAACCCGGTAATAGCAAAAGTCGTGGCGATGGAGGTTTTGCTGCTGTACCTGACATGGGCATTGCCTCAGTGTACAGGCAATGCACAGGCATAGTTTGAAGGACTGCACCCACACTCAAGCCTTTTGCCATGCCGGTCTGTCAGCCTGTGGGTATGTCAGTCGAAGGAACGTTACCCTCAAACTATTTTGGGCTGCACAGAATCTCTGGGTGATCTATCTGCCTCCCAGACTGTCCTCTGTGAAAAAGTTTCTCCTGAGCTTTTTATTTCAACTCACTCATGCTACCTCTCAACCTCCCACTGTGAACCTCTGTGAAGAACCTGGCTCCACTCCTGTGAGTACCAGGTTTTGCTGAAACTGTCTATTCCTCAGGCTGGGCAGGCCAGCTGCCTCAGACTCTCCTCACAGGACAAGTGCTTGTATCCTGCTATACTAGTGACCCTCTGATGAAATTCCTCCAGTTTATTGTTATATTCCTAGTATTGAGGCACCCAAAAATGGACACAGTATTCTGAATGTGGTCTACTGAGTGCTGAGTAGAAGGAGCAGTCACTTCCCTTGTTCTGTTGGCTATGCTGCTCATGCAGCCCAAGACGCTGCAAGCCTCCTCTACTACCTTTGGACAGCAGGGGCAGAGAGAACAGTCACAACGTTGCTCACACTTTATCCTAGTGGACCTGAGAGCAACATTTGGGCCAGTCTAAATAGCCTCAGTAACTGATCTTTGTCTCCCATCCTGAGCTGAGGAGGAGAGCAACAGCAGGATGCAGAAACCAATTTTTAAAAGAGCTAAAACACACTGAACCACAAAACCCAAGGAGTAATTAAACTGTTAACTACTAAAAATTCAGGAGATGAAAGCAGAAGCTGTTGCTTGTCTCATCCATAAAGCTAAACTAAATTCCTAGCCACACACTGAGATGTTGCTGGGCAGGCACCTCTTCCTGCCTAACACCAGACCAAAGTCCACAGTGCTCTCAGTCTGAATCTTTAACTGCTCATCCATTTTCCTACACCCATATGACTAATGCACACAACACCAGCCATGAGTTTGCTGAGGCTTAAGGGACCTGCACCGCCTCCTAGCTTTCCTCAAAAGCGCTGCCTAGCAGGGCCCCCATGCTCCATTATGAGTGGGTCATGTCCATGACTGTACAGACTCTCTGGTCGTATTGGAGCTGTATCTACTACATGACCTGACTTGGAAGTACAGAGGTGTGGTGAAATGCTGGCTTTACAAAGTCAGTGACATCCAAAGGAAAGTGCATTTCTTCATCAAGCTCAGCTGCCTGTTTAGATCTGGGATTCCTTCTTCATGTACTTTGCAGTTATGGTCATGGTACTGCCTGTGAACCATCTGTACTGGCTTGAGGTCAGCTGCCCACAGCATCCCAGAAGCCTGGGAAGACATATGCCACCAGTGAGCAGGGCACTGACTGCAACATCACTGTGATCAGAGGTCCAGAGTGGTGACATCTTCAGAAAACAAGAAGATTCAAGTTAAAAATTTGCTGAAGGGTTGATTGGAATGGACCTGGAAAAGTTAGCTGTTTCTGTCAATGTATCATGTTCTTTCCATCTGCAATAAGCTTTTATTGCCATTTCAGCAAATACTGATTAATTTAATTTTCAGTGTTTTTAACTCCCCATGATGGTTTCTGCTCTTTGGGGGTCTGACTAATAGTGGAAGTGTTCCGAATCTTTCCACTGTCTTACTCCTTGTATTTGCAGCCAAGTGTTGCTGATCCAGAAGGTTGACGTAAGTATAATAAGCATCCAAATCTCAGCACTGGACCTCTAATCATTAGGGATTTTGCTGATCATTGTAAAAAGATCCTTTTGGGAATCCAGTTCTGTAGTCACTTATGTGCATGAGCAGCTTCCATGAATTTATTGATTTTTGTGCAGTTGCAGGATCAGATCGTGAAACATTTGGTACACATTCAAGAAATTTCTCACTTAAACCCAGGAATTATGTTTTTATGTGTCCAGGAAAAGTCTGAGGCCATTCAAGATTATTTTGAACTCTTGTCAGGGATGAGAATCCATTCCTGGACAAGGAGACAACAATCACATAGAAGATACTGTCTTAATTTACAAGAGAAGCTGGAAAGAGAGAAGAGTTTAGCTAACCCTTAGTCATAAAGGGTGCTGTTTAATTATCACAGCTCACACAAGATCACCAAGTGTGAGACTGAGCTGGTCTGGCGATTTTATGTTAGGGGTAATTTCAACCCACCACAACTTCTCATTCTAAAGATCATTGCATCAATTAAGTATTCTTTAAAACAGCAAATCTGGACTTTATTTCCATTCTTGAGCTGCAGCATTTTGCGCTCACAGGGCTTTCTCTGAGATTGCAAAAGCTGAGCTCAAGACAGAATATTCCTGGTATACTTTTGCTACCTTGATTTCAGAATGTATAGGGCAAATAGAAACCAAGTGCTGCAAGAACTGTCCTTGAAGGGCAAATTTGCACCTGGGCAACACTGTGCTTTTGCAGAGAGCTCAGTGTTACACTGTGCTGACAGCATCTGTCACCCTTGCAGGGCTGGAGGTAGGTCAGTGGTCACAGACAGGAGTGGCCTTCAGTGCTTTCCCTTTCCTTCCTGCTCGTCCAAGCAGAAATAGTCATAAAATCAACAATTAAAATGAGCCTGAACTAGTGACTCACTTCAAGTGTAGTCTACAGATTATGTGCTTGATGTTTTTACAGGCTGTGAGCAGTCCAGCAGGTGTTACTCACATCCCAACAGGCAGCTGTCAGCACCTGAGAACAAGCTGAGCTGGTGCATTTTAGCCCAGCTTGTTAGCACCAGTTAGGGAGAAGTGACTGAAAGGAGCTTTCTCCATCTTCCTTTCTTAATAATGTCAGTTAACTCCTTGTTAACCACTTCCTACACACTCATCCCCAGGCACTGTGGATGAGTGGGCTCAACATGTTTTGCTTTGGGTTGTGGGAAAAATAGTTGGAGATGTCTACAGTCAATGTCCTGCTAGCATCCATGTCTGGCCTTGAAGGCTCATTTCCCATCTGGTGCCACACTGGCACTGCCTGAATGACATTGTTATAGCTAGGAGCATATTGGTTCAATCTGCTCTATGGGGGCAAAGGAGGGAGCTATCCTCCTGTTCCTGCATTGCAGATGTGTGGGAGTTCTTGTTGTGTGTGCCACCTCTTCGTGGGCACCCAGTTCAGGCTAGATTTGGGCTGAAGCAAACCCCAAGGTGCTGAGTAGTTTGAGGCAAGTCCTCAGCATTTTCCCACTCCACAGATCTGCTTCTACTGTGCTGCACTGCTTGTTGGCCCAGGCAAAGCCATGGTCTCTTCCAAAATCCACCTTGGTTATGAAGCACAGTTTTGAAAATGTCTGAGCATTCCTCAGAGTGATTACATACAGCAACAGAAAAAGTAGGAAATAATAACTAAATAATAATCCTGCACGCAGAGAGTGAAGCTAGGAAATCTGGTTTGGATAAAGGCAGCACAGCCCTGAACTTTCACCCAGTTACAAGCTGTACTTTCATGCAGTCAGAGAAAAGCCTTCACCTTACCTTCTTCCAACCTCCTCGGGAACCGCTTCCTCTTCTGGGATTTTATTGCTTTGCTGCTTTCAAATCCTCTTGTAGCATTCCCATGCAACCGTGTGGCATTTCTGCCCCACTTTGAGACTGCAGATTTACTTGTCTGAATTTTCCCTGTGGTGGCCTGATCTACCCCAGCTAGGCATCATATGCTGAAGAAGAACTAAAGCCCATGGAAGTGCTTTGGCCACAAAATGTAAGGGTAACATCCTTACAGAAGCTGACAGGAGCCTTTCCATCATTTTTGGCCGGGCAAAATTTCATTCCAGAGTGCTGCTTGCCTTCAGCATCACCATAAGGGATCAATGCACAACCACAAAGTTTTCAGTAGGCAAATAGGCAAGAAATGCATGTTAGTCAGTGTTGAAGAAATCCCTCCAACTGATATTTATTTTAGAACAAATAAAACCATTTCTCTCCTCCATTCCCCCCACTCCAAATGGTTAAAACATTTCATTGGAAAAAAGTCAATACTTCCAAAGGGTTTTTTCATACAAACATGAAAAGCCACTCAATGCTTACCTGTTGTGGTGGTGGTGGTCCTGGCATTCCCCTAGACAGAGGGTCTTCAGCATCTGCATGCACAGCTGCTGACACCTGCCCAGCTGAACAGATACCCTGTACAGCCAAAGATGACAAATAGGCATTTTCATGGAATGACTCAGCTCATCCTGAAGAGGTGATATCTAGCTCTAGACAAACACCTGACTTTTGGTGCCTATGTGCTTTCTAGGGGTGGGACTTGGTTCCCTAAACACAGGTCTTTCCCTGAGGTGCAATCACGAAATCTCCCTGAGATACAATCTCCCTGAGATGCAATAGACATGACCCTGGCAGGCTAAGGGTCACCCACAGGTCTTCAGTTGTAGCTGCCAGCTATGGGATATAGGGATATATGGGATTTAGGCACCCATATCTAGAGGTAAATCCCACTGCAGATGACCAAATTGGTCAGAAGACTCTTAACATTTTCTGCTGTTTTTTATTGCCCTGTTCAGGGAGGTTATGTTGTGCATAATTAATTTCAGGCAGCAGTGGAGCAGATGGTTCAAGTTACATGAGATCGCAGCCTCAAGCTGCGACTGGGTAGGTTTAGACTGGACATTAGGAAAGTTTTTCATGGAAAGAGTGGTCAAGCATTGGAATGGGCTGCCCATGGAGGTGGTTGAGTTTCCAGCCCTGGATGTGTTTAAAGGTTATTTGGATGTGGTGCTTGGGAATATGGTTTAAGGGTGAATCTTGTAGAGTAGGGTTATCGTTTGGACTTGGTGATCCTGAGGATCCTTTCCAACCTGAATGTTTCTGTGATTCTGTGAGATGAGTGCTTTTTGAGGAGAGACAGGGTCAAACTTTTTCTATACCTGGGCCTGGAGTGATGCAAACTACAAGGAAAAGATAGCTCTTCAAGACACCTTGCCCTCAGCCCCCTTCCACAGCTGGAGAAAAGCCCAGGATGCAGGCTCAGGAATTGGGAGCTAACTTGGGCATGTCCCTCTTAGTAGCTGTTGACAGATCACTGCACAGTCCTCAACTTATTTCTCTTAAGTCCATTTTTAATCTCAGCTATCATCTCAGAATCAGGTAAGGCTGTAGTCTCCATGCTTGAGAATTGGAGCTTTGCAATTTATGTGAATGGCTTTGGGTACCGAAGGCTGGCCACACAGAGACACTCATGTTTATTACTTTAGAAGAGTTTATGCGTTCTGAGCAAAGCTAATAGCCTGTGGAGGGCTTTGAACTGTCAGTATGGGGGACACAGGATGCCTCTGGGGAGGATACTGGGCATTCAGGGCAGCTCTGAAAACCTTGCGACATGCCATGGATTCAGTAAGTCCTGAAATGCTGAAATGAGAGACCAAGGGGGTCTGAGCAGCCGTAGCACCACTAGTGTGCAGGCAGCATCACTGGAATTTGGAAACCTGGAGTATACTGGCAACAAAGCATTTGTCATGGCTTCATTGCATTTAGGATATCAAATGCATGGCGAGAATAAACACAGGGCAAGGGAGCCTGAGGTCACTGATAGCCTGGTGAGTGAAACTCAGAGATGTCCCAGCTTGGCCACAGCAACCCCATGCAGTGCTACAGGCTGGGGTCAGAGTGGCTGGAGAGCGGCCAGGCAGAGAGGGACCTGGGGGTACTGGTTGATTCTAGGCTGAACATGAGCCTGCAGTGTGCCCAGGCAGCCAAGAAGGCCAATGGCATCCTGGCCTGCATCAGGAACAGTGTGGCCAGCAGGAGCAGGGAGGTCATTCTGCCCCTGTACACTGCACTGGTTAGGCCGCACCTTGAGTACTGTGTCCAGTTCTGGGCCCCTCAGTTTAGGAAGGATGTTGTCTTGCTGGAGCATGTCCAGAGAAGGGCAACAAAGTTGGTGAGGGGTTTGGAACACAAGCCCTGTGAGGAGAGGCTGAGGGAGCTGGGGTTGCTTAGCCTAGAGAAGAGGAGACTGAGGGGTGACCTTCTTGCTCTCTACAACTACCTGAAGGGAGGTTGTAGCCAGGCAGAGGTTGGTCTCTTCTCCCAGGCAGCCAGTACCAGAACAAGAGGACACAGTCTCAGGCTGCACCAGGGCAGGTTTAGGCTGGATGTTAGGAAGAAGTTCTATACAGAGAGAGTGATTGCCCATTGGAATCGGCTGCCCGTGGAGGTGGTGGAGTCACCTTCATTGGAGCTGTTCAGGAGGAGACTTGATGGGGTGCTTGGCTGCATGGTTTAGTTGTTTAGGTGGGTTGGATTGGTTGATGGGTTGGACGTGATGATCTTGAAGGTCTCTTTCAACCTGGTGTATTGTATTATTGCATTATTTTAGGCTGACCCTGCCTTCACAGGGTCAGAACAGGGGCAGTGGCAATACCTTAGAAATCCCCAGTTGTCAGAAGATAACTTTTGAGACAGAAATGCTTTTAAAGTAACACCAAGGACAACAAACCTGTAAAGGCTGAAGAACTACTGTATGACTGCAGGCAGGATTTCTCTATTATTTCAGAATCCAAATGCCATAAAGTTTTTAACCAGTTTCAGACTTCAATTATTTGATTTTTTTTCTTGAGTGAAGAGGAATGATGAAAAAACAACAAATTAGTAATAATGTTCTACATCTGTTTGGCAAACAATTTCTTATTCTTTTTTTAAGCACGCTCAGCAGCTCTACATCTTTGCTGATCTGAGAATGTTTAGTGAGCAGCAGTGGTGAAGTATTGACTTCTAAACAACTACATTAAAATCGAAATGAAACAAACAAACAAACAAAATAAAACCACCAAAAAAACCCAGAAAGAAAGAAAACACTTAAGTTCCAATTCTTGTATGGCTTGGCACAGTTTTCCTTGTTTGTTATCGACGCTAGTATAATGCCTGCATCTGGGAACAGCAGTCTGCTGCGCTTTGGAAAGTGGCTAACTAATGTATCCCTGACCCATGGACCTGACAAGAATAGGAAGAGAAACTGCAGGGGGTGTAAAATTAGTAGAATTCAAGTGATCCATAACTGGAAGAAACACAAGCTTTAGGTCAGGCTTGCAGAGAGTAGAATCTTTGTTTTCAACTGACAAAGCTGTAGGAAATGGAATACAGTGGAAGCTGTTTGCAATGCTGATTTTCTTTATCTCATTAAACAATAACTTTTGTTCTCAACATATTTTTCTACTCTGGTGGTGGTTTCCTTTTGGAAGCAAATTGCTCAACCAGTTTAGAGTCCAAGGGCCCATTTCACGTATGAATGATGCATTCACGGAAGAGCTGAGTGAGAGAGGCTCCTCTAACCCCACAAGGACTGTCAAGATCTGACATTCTTTACTGGCCAGAAAAGAAGAACTGTTGAAGCCCTGGGGAGGGGGAGGAAGAAAAATAAAGGGGAAAAAAAAAAAGGTTAGGTGAAGAAAATCCAAAGGAAATTAACATTTCAGACTGAGTAAGTGGACTCCGTGTTTTCCAAATGTTTATTTTGACCTTTTAAAAATGTTTCCAAAAGCTTTTTCTTCTCAAATGACTTACCAAACCTTTCAAAAGGAAATGTCATTGCAAGTGTTAGAAAGCGAATCCTTGGATTGCAGGAGAGTCCAAATATTTCAGCTATCCTCAAACTTTTCTTTTGGTATTGGGACACAAGTGGGTGTGAGAGCCGTGTGCAGTGGCAGCTCCTTGGTGAAGTATGAGGATAGATAGAGGCAGGGAGTGGCAGGGGTTTACCCATGGCATGGCCTCAGGGGCCAGACTGATGATGGCTGCTCCTGCAGGGACCAGCCCCAAAAGAATCCACACCCACTACCTGAGTAGTAGGACTCCATGCAGACGGAATGTGAGAGTGAGATTTTGACCTACAGCCATATATATATAATATATATATCTTATATATGTTAATCTTCCTTCCAGTGGCTGTACATCAGTGGTGAGAGCTGGAGGTACTTATAGTCCTCAACAGTCCCATTTTATTCCAGTTTGTTTTCAACTACTTCAGCCCTTCTTAAAAGACAAATGTTGCCTCCTGTTCCTTTCAGCCATGACCCATATATTCACTCAGTGTAGAGATGTGAGCTTCTCCATTCTCTACTCATGCTGCCTGCTGCTATATAATTTAAGGGAAAATTAGCAAGGGATGGTCTGGCACCCTGCAGGACCATATGGAGCTGCTGTGAAAAGGTTTTAGGTTCTTGGGGAAAATATAGATGTTATTGATATGAAAGACTTTCTGAACTGATCCTGGGATAGTATTTCTTAGCTTTAGGATTGCATGTCAGACTGCTATTTACAATCATTTTGTCCGTATTATCCACCTGCCTATCAGAAACAATGATTCTCCTGCTTGCCTCCTCTGAAGTACAATTCATGAGAGCTTGAGAGCCCTCAGCTGAGGTGCATCACAGTCCCATCACCTTCCAAGCATCCCAAATCTAAGTTCATGGGGAATTTATGACTTGAACCTTGATAGAGCTTGAGTTCTGCTATCAAGATATCAAAGGAATATTTTACGGCCATCAGGGAAAAAAAAAGAAAAAAAGAAAGGAAAAAAAGGGGGATGGGGGGGGATTTAAATGATCAAGGGGATAGAATGTAATGTAAAGTCTGGAAAGTTTTGTGATTTAGAAAGCATGTAAGGAGAGCCCACTGCCCACCCAGTCTTTATCACAATACCCCACTCTTCTGAACTGGGAAGGACAATAAATGACAGAATGAATCTCATCAAGAGCTACAGACTCAGAGGTATTTATTCCCATTTCATCAAACAAGTGAAATCTTGGACTACAGTCATTTCCATCACAGAATGACTAAACGTAACTCTGCAATTGGAGAAATGCAGCTCCACCAAGGGAACCAACAGTTTTGTAGTTCACTGTCTCTTTCTTTCAACTCCTGAGACTGTTTTCCCCTAAATATTTCAACATCCAGGAGAATGTGATAGGAAGCCAGGAGCAGAACATGCATTCAGACCTGATCTCATGAGTTTGTCTCACATTGAAGCTGTCCTGAAGCCTGACACAGACTTTGTCTTGCACAAGATGGATGATGGGGAGGAGGGATAGCCACCTTGCTTCATCATATACCTAGTGTAACTGTTGCCTTCACCATATAGTTTGATGAAGAGAAATGGAGAGTAAACCTGGCTCCCATCCCTTCATCCTGAGAGCTGAAGCAAAGCCAGGCATTTGCCTGATGTTGCTGGTGGTAAGTAGAAATAATATCGCACGCTTCCACACTTTTGACATGGCCACTAAGGACTGACTGTCCCAAACAGACTACCTCAGATGCTTAGAAATCATAGAATCATAGAATTGTTAGGGTTGGAAGGGACCTCAAGGATCATCTGGTTCCAACCCCCTGCCATGGGCAGGGACTCCTCACACTAGATCATGTTGCTCAGAGCCACATCCAGCCTGGCCTTAAAAACCTCCAGGGATGGGGCTTCTACCACCTCCCTGGGCAACCTGTTCCAGTGTCTCACCAGCCTCATGGTGAAGAACTTCTTCCTAACATCCAATCTCAATCTAACCATATCTATTTATTTTCCATTCCCCCTAGTCCTATCACTACCTGACACCCTAAAAAGTCCCTCACCAACTTTCTTGTAGCCCCCTTCAGATACTGGAAGGCCACAATTAGGTCTCCTCAGAGCCTTCTCTTCTCCAGACTGAATAGCCCAAACTCCCTTGCATTTGGTATTGTTGAATCTCATGAGGTTGTCATGGGCCCACCTCTCCAGCCTGTCAAGGTCCCTCTGGATAGACTCCCTTCCCTCCAGTGTGTCTGCTGCACCACACAGCTTGGAGTCATCAGCAGACTTGCTGAGAGTGCACTCAATGCCATCCATGTTGCCTCCACAGGGACTGGAGCAAGAGGCAGGTAGGCATGACAGATCACACAGCATATTGAAACTGTGCCTTAACAGTGACTGCGATAACAGTAAGCTGGTAATAGGTAGTGTAATGATGTAGATCCTGTTGTAACAGACAGGTTATCAGATTTCGAGCTGTATGAGAAAGGAGCACAGGCCTTGTGGAGCCAGGGTGGGGGACACAACACCCTAACCCTGCAGCTCAGTGAAGGCCCTCCAAGGTGGCTGATGGTGAATTACAAGATAGAGGCAAAGCCTAAGAGTCTCCCCCTGGCCAGAGAAGGCAGCAGAAATAATTTCATCCCCCAGGGTGTGTGTTCACCTGAGGAGAGTGGCACAGTGCAGAGCAAGTCTTGGGGTGCAGCCCAGCTGGACACCAAGCAGATATGCAGGCCAGTCTGGCTGGGACATTTCACAATGTCCTGTCAAACACTTTGACAATGGCCCTGTAGAGACTCAGCAACATCACATAGTTTTTACAATAGCAACCTGCATTGATACTTTGCTAACCCTGTGGTATTTGGATTAAATGGGAAAGAAGAGAATAAAAAAACCCCAAACTCTGACTGTTCTTGAAGCACAGAGTTAGATACTGAGCACAAAGTAGCCTGGCTCCAGGGACAGCAGTGCCAACACACCCCTGCCAGGTATGCATGGAGATGAGATGCTGATAACCAGGACAGATACGAACTCATGCCAACAAGAAGCCTCCATTGCTCATACAAGTTCTTGTTGGCTGCTCTATAGAGGCAACAAGCCCTCTGCGCTGAGCCCACCTCCAGAAGGGGAAGATAATTCATCCCTGCTTCTACACTGGGAATTAGAAGGTCATCTCCAACCTGGTTTTGCAGCTAGGACATCATCCACTGCTGCTCTCCACCCTGTCTCCTACCTTTATAGGGCAGAAAGAGGAACATGAAATGAGAGCATGGAGGTAGGAGTGTCAGGATTTGCATCTGACTTTCAGAGGTGCAGGAGAACAGGATAGTAGGTGTCCTAAAGCCACACAGGACTTACTCCTGCATTACTTCAGATCCAACACTGCAGCTACAAACTTGTAAACTCTACAGAAGTCAAAACCAGTGTGCGGCATGGTGGAGAACAAAGAGGTCAGAGCTATGAAGTACCTGTGCCTTGATATCAGCTAACTGAATTGCCTGAAGAGAAAACTAGCAAACAGAGGTAAAAGAGAGTGGTCTGCAAGCTGACTTGGTTTGACTGAATTTAGATCAAGCCAACAATGGAATTGGGAAGGATACAAAGGATCATAATCTCATTTTAATCCTTTGCCATTCATAATAGCACATGGTGGTTTTGAGTCATCGCATAGTGAGACTGGTCTGACCTCAGCTTGCAGCCTGCTGTCTAGTATCCTGGTTTGAAGACGCATGACATTTGCATGCCAAGTGCTGGATTCAGTATGGTTCCCCAGGCCAGAACAAGCAGGGAAGCCTTCTTCTGTGTAAGCTGCCTAGTGGAGGAGGGCTGTGCTAGACACAAACTGCACTGTAGCCTTAGACACAGCCTTGCTAATATTTTATTCTTTTTTTTTCCCCAAAATCTGTACAAGCAGTGTTAGTTCTCACATACACCACCAGTGCAACAGAGGAACCTTGGTTATGATCAGGCCCTGGTAGGGAAGAAGAAAATGAACCACTGTGGCCCCAGAAGTTGGGAAGGTTGCATCAAGCAGATGGCTGTGGTAAATAGAAATTGCCAAACCTAGGTAAAACACTTTCCTTCTTGTAACACAGATGAAATTACACTGAACTTATTGTGCTTGGTAATTGATCAAGCAAAAACAGTCAGTTGCCAATGTCAGTGAAAAACATTTACAAAAGTGCTGATGAATGTGATTTTAATCCCATATAAAATTGTGGTGAGAAAAAGGAAATTTCTGTTGGATGCTCTCCACAGTGGACCTCGCTTTTTCATTGGCATTAATCCTGCCTGAATAGCTTCTAGTCTGATTATATTTCACAATAATGTGGAAAGGTACACCATGCCAATCATATCCTGTTCTTTGTCCAGGTAGCTTTTCACTTGAAAAGAGAGCAGGAAATTAATGCTGGAAAAATAACAATTTTTTTTATATATATATTCTTTGGACTTACCTGATCCTTCTGAACCTTCACAGCCCCAGAGGAGAAGGTAGTAGTGAGTGAGCTGTCCCCCACTGGGAGACTATCATATTTCCCAAGCAAGACCTAGCCCTGCCAAACCCGTGAAGGGGACAGAAGTTTTGAAGGCTAGTTTAAGATTCTGGTGATTCTGGTTTGGTTTCTTTGCCTTGGAGAGGATGGTAGGGTGTAACTGAAGTTTCAACTGAGTTTATGCAAACATAATGCAGAACTAAACATAGCCAGGGAGTAAATTTTTAAAAAGAAATAACTAATCTGGCCTCCATTTTTGTTCTCCTAAGTCAGGAAATTGGATTTCCAGGGGAACATCTGCATGGATCACAGTATGGTACAGAGATACCTAAGCTTGCCTTAAAAAAGGTGTCCTGAGTAACAGAAATAGCACAGCCACTGCATCATGAAGTCCCCTGCCAGTATTTGGTTCCACCAACCTTTTCCCCAAAAGCAGAAGACTGTCAGTCTTTTGTGTGAAAATGTCCTTGGAGACCTTACACTGAACTCTGCCATTCTTGGGAAGTGTGGTAATTACAGGATTCAAAGACACAGCAAACAAGTTTCTTACTGCTAAGCCTGATTTTATGACCAGCTCATCTGCACTGAACTGTAACTACCCTGAACTGTTACTTCAAACCACTGTATCATTTAAGGGCCTTTCACCGGCTGAAGTAGATTTTTTTTTAGCTCACCCAGTATCTAAGTAATGTCCTCACATAACTGTAAAATGCCTGTCAGTCCCAAGGAAATAATACAGAAAATAGGGCAACAATGACAAGCTGAAATCTTGTTGATATTTGCTGAATCCTAGGGGAATTTTGTCATCCCTGACAAAATATGGTGCCTTCTCACTAAGTCCATGTCCACACACTATAGATGAGTGATTTGAAGAGCTATCACTACAAAATAACTTGTTGTAAGACAGTATTTTACATGGATATTTTCTTTCATGGCTGTCAGAAATTATATTGGACTCAAAATGACACATGTAAAGTTTAAATCAATATTAGAGACTGAGCTGGGAACTGCAATTTTGGACCTATTTAGTCTAAATGGAGCACTTTAGTGTGCAGATCAAACCTAGAGAGTAGGCTGCAATGTCTATGGCTTAACCTCCTTGTACTTGGTTATTTCTCAAAGCCATTGACAAACCAGGCAGCTGTTTCTAGAATAGTAGGCACAAGCTGCTGGGTTTGTGCAGTATATTGCTTGTATTTGTCCTTTACTTCTAAATGCAAAGCAAGAAAAGGTCTCACTCAAACTTACACCACGGTCATACCTATCAAAAATGTTTTCTGCCATGAGAAACATTTCTTAGCAGTAACTTAGAGAGTTTTCCTGTGAAGCTGACATAACTAAGTCACTTACTTAAAGACTCTGAGTATTGGTCGTCACGTCTCATTTTTTGCTACCACTGGTTAGTTCACAAAGTAATGGGTCCCTCTTATTTCAACAACACAAGAAGCTTCTCTTGCAAAGCAATTAGGATTTGGGCATCTCTAAAGAAAAGATGAGAAAGTTAAGCAGGCAAACCAAAAAGAAACTCAGCTTTCCCAGGTTTAAATCCTTCTCACTTCATGCTTTGGATATGAAAAGAAAACTTTGAGGGAGTCGAATTAGAAATGGCAGTGCTATTTCAAACTACAAATTACACTTTGTTACCAGAAAGACATTATCAGCAGGGTGTCTATAATTTGTTGACATGTGCAACAGTTTGGAATTATGCATATATTTATGTAGATATTCACTTTGATCACAGTGTGCTATCAAGGATTTTCATGCTGGGATCTGACCTCTTCTGCATGAGCCCTTTGTGTTCCCTAGTACCGAAATGGCCTGTAAACACTTTAGCTGCCCCCATGGGTGGAGCTGATGATCCTGCACATTGGTGGGTGAAAGATCTATGAAATGCCACTACAGTCCTGCAGCTCTTTGATTCCAGACACTTGTTTCCCTGAGTTTTATTTCCTCACCTATTTGTGCAAAGTTTTTTGGTTTGTTTTTTTTAATTCCCCATTTGCAATGGCTTTTCTGTGGGGAAACAATGGAGTAGGAAACACCCCTCTACCATAGCAACTCATTTAATTGTGTTCTGTTCTGCCCATGACCACTTTAATCCCTAGGGCAAGCTGAAGTTTACCTAGTGAAACTACAAGTGTTTATTTTGTTATTTTGGACTTTGTAACAAAAGTTGAGAGAGAAGGATGTGCAAAGCTTCACCTCAGATTTTACCTTTTTATTAGTGTGCATCTGCAGGCAGCTCTTGGTTTCTGCACTCTCTGCTGGTTTCCTATTTTTGCACACCATATTCGACATTAGATCTAGTATTGGAAAGAGTACACAGTGACCCATTTGATAATTTAATATGGACTGTCTCCTGCATTTGTGTGGTAGCCTTTAAGACATGTGTTTGACCCAGCACTGTCCAAGCAATGGGCGCTACAAGAGTCACAAAAGCACTCCATGTAGAGACAGACAGAGATTTATGAAGTCAGGTATGTGAGGTGTCAGCTATCAGTGACATGCTCCCAAGGTGACAAGTCACACTAAATGAAGGAGGTGAAATACACACATCAGTCCACACATCTGGCATAGTCACAAAATCATGAGAGGAAAGACAAGCAAAGAATTATCTTAAGGTCATCTCTCATTGAGAAGTTTTTTTATAAAAAGAGGTAGGAAAGCAAAAGAGGAAATTTACTGGAGGCAGCAAAAATCCCTGCCTCAGCTGTGTGAATTTGGCTCACTGCAAGCTAGTTTTTGTCACATTCCCCTAGAGGTACAGAAGAGTCTGAAAACAAAGAGATGAAATCTGAGTGTTCCTAAACTACTTGAGATGTGAAATTGCTTTAGAGGACATTTCTAAAGAAAACTGTAGGAAAAAGAAACAAAACAAAACAACAACAAAAAAAAAACCCACCACCAAATGTTCTTTATGAAATTGTCTTCTTTTTCCCAGACTGAGATGGCAATAGTGAACTTGATTCACCTTGCTAAATCACTAAGGCATCCTGAATCAGTGAAATACACACCTGCTATTAGCTTGGACAGTTAGGCAACATTGGGTAAGGGAAAGGCCACCTGGGCTGTTGGGTCAAGACCGGTGTATTGGGTTTGGCTGAGCTGGAGTTCTCCTCAGAGCATCTTTCTAGTGCTGTGCTTTGCAGTGCTGTAGCTGGGTGTTCATAATACACCAGTGTTTTGGCCACTGCTGATCACACACCCAGGCTGTGCTTTTCCCATATTTCCCTGATGAGGGCTGGGCAAGACCTTGGGAGGGAACACAGCTGGGCCAGCTGACCCAAACTGGCCAAAGGGGTATTCCAGGCCATATGATGTCAGCTCAGATATAAGAACTAAGCGAAAGAAGGAAGTGTGGGGATATTCATCCATGTCATCTGTCCTTCAGAGCAACCGTTACATGTAGACCCCTGCTTCATGGGACCGAAGATCATCTGATGATGGGAAGTAGAGAATAACATCTCTCTTTGCTTTTGCATCCACACACAGCCTTTGCTCTTTGCCTGTGCTTAGCATTATGAAATTGCTTCTACCTTATTACTGGCTTTTGTTACATTTTCCCCTCTCCCCTGTCCATCTAAGAAGGGGAATGATAGACCAGCTTTTGTGGGCATTTGGCCCCCAGCCAGAGCCAAACCACCACAACCAGCTAGTGTCCAGGGCTGAGATACTTGTGCTGGGAGGGTTGGCCCACATGGAATCACAGAATTATAGAACTATTTTGGCTGGAAAATACCTTCAAGATTATGGAGTCCAACCATCAACTCAACACCACCATATCTACTAAATTTTGTCCTGAAGTGCCATGTCTATGTGTTTTTTAACACCTCCAGGGATGGCAACTCCACCACCTCCCTGGGCAGCCTGTTCCAATGCCTGACCACTCTTTCAGTAAAGAAAATGTTCCTAATATCCCATCTAAACTTCCCCTAGTGCAACTTGAGGCCATTTCCTCTCATCTCATCACTTGTTACTAGAGAGAAGAGACCAGAACCCACTTTACTACTATCTCCTATCAGGTATTTGTAGAAAGCAGTAAGGTCCCCCCTCAGCCTACTCTTCTCCATACTAAACAACCCCTGACCCCACTTGCCACATGCTGGCAGCCACAGGGTACTGCTCAACACCTTACAAGAAATTGCAGGCCTTCAGCATGTGAAACCAGAAGTCAAAAAAAAAAAAAATGATCACATGCCTCAGAAAAGCAGAGAACAGGATCAAAGCTACCATCAGTGTCTTTTGTCCATGGAACAACAGAGAATGTATGAAGTTAAAGGCATTTCCCCTTGCTCCAGATTTGCAGGGCAATTGTCTATAAAGCAATAGGAGTTGCCCCCTCTAAGTCTGAAATCTGGAGAAAACAAATCTATCTTACAGATGCTCACCAATCTGCCTGTCACATCAGTTTTTTCAGAAGGGGACTTATATACAGTTCTTCACTTCAGAGGTCAGCAATAGTAGGCAGGGCTATCCTACAGGGACCAGGAACAAGACTTTACTCCACATTAAAGTGCTGTGGAGCAAGATATAACACATGTTATATGCATGCATGCAGGCTGTGGCTTATCAGTTGTAGTGCAGATTTACCATGTACACCTAAAGCTGCCCAGGGTCCCCTCCAACTGGGTGAGCTGGGTAGTGGAATCATGCACAGTCACAGCCCATCCCCAGCTGACTCCTCATGGTGTTCTTGCCAGAGGCATGCAGCATCTGTTTCCCTTGCTGCATCTGAACTCTCTAGGTTTCAGAAGTGAAGTGGGAGCTACCACTGCTTGCATGCTGCCTAACATTTCTGGCTGGAAGCCCATTGGCCTTCGGCTTTGTAGCAAGTGGGTGAAGTCATGCAATTGTCTGCAGTGGAGAAGAATTTGAGATACAGCCCAATTCTAGGTTGCAAATATATTTATCTTAGTGCTGCTGTCATTAGCACAATTAAAAGGGGAAAAATGAAGACAAAATCTCTGTGGAAGACTAACTTGATAAAAAAGAAAAAAAAAATAGTTTCATTAATGGAGTTTTATCCAGGCCTAAGGGATAGATATGCTGAGAAGTGTTTTGATTCATTCCTATTCACCTCCCATCTTGATGCACATTCACTTCATGGAGGAGGAGCTTGACCAGTTTATGCCATGTGCGAACTGCTGCTGTGCCAGTGACATCAGGAATGTAGTTACACAGACACGTTGCCCTGCCATCACTTCTTTGGCTTTCTCAAGGGAGATCTGGACAGGGCTAGGGAGGGGACCCTGACAAATCTTAGGACTATGCATCCACTGCCAACATATTTGTTTAAACTTCCACATGTCCCTGAAATGATTGTGGCCCAGGAGGAACATGCAACACTGCCACAACAAATGATGTTGCAGTCACTGAAAACTGCTTCACAGTCCCATTTGGGCATCATATTGTGGCTTTCCTGAACTTGCCATTAGCATGAAAAAATGGCCTCACAACATCTCAGCAGTGACGAAAGTACAGGGCTCTGTGCATTGTTTGGGAAAACCTTCAAATTTGCTGGCCAGGAAAAATGTTGAGCTTTCTTTTGGAGAAGCTTAGGTATAGATAATCTCTTATTGTCAGTACTCCTGCTTATCTGGTTGTTGACAGAAATAGGTGAGGTGTGATCTCCCCTCTATGAGAGTCACCAAAGACTGAATGCAATACCATCGAAAAGCTCCACAAGCAGAACATGGCTGGATAGCAAAGGAGTGACAATCTTTGTCACAAAACTTTGGCTTAGTTCCCAGACAGCTGTTGAATACTTGCCAGCCACAAAATGCAAGGCTCTAGCATTACTAGCTGGAAAATGCCATTATGGTTTTATTCAGGGATTCTACTTGCCGTTTTGCCTTGTTAAAAGTTTAATCTGTTTTCACTTCAGGAGATTTTGTACTAATGCAGGTTTAAAGAGCAGCTAGGCTGTCAGCAGTATTCAAAATTATTTTTCCATGTTGCCATTTACTATGAGGACTTTCTTCTTCACTTCTCTGCAGCTAGGGGAACCTGCTGCTCAGATTAGCACAGCAGAAACTGTGGTAGCCTTAGAACGAATGGACAAACCTTCAGTCTACTCTGCTTGCAACATCATGTCAGCAATACAATTAGAGCCTTTTTCACTAGTTGACTCAAACCCCAAAACACATTCAGTCATTTTACCAAAAGAGCATTTCATAGCTTTTGTTTTTAAAGAATCTGCAAATGGCCTGGGTGTCCAGAAAAACAGATGCCTAAGCTCATCTGTGGCTTGAAAGCACAGAACCTACAACTGGCAAGCAGAGCTTTGAGCAGTTAGCATAATGGAAAAATCAATACATTTTCCATGTAAAACTTCTCTATTAAATAGAGCATGGATGCACTGATTTGTTTTTTAAGCATTGAGTAATCTCCAAATCCCATTTCATGTCCTAGAGAAGAAGTATACACAGGCTAAACACTAGGAAGAGGGAAGATATGGAACTGGTGCTTAGCAGTTTGGCTGCAAATTGATCTTTACACTCTAGGTGATCAGACACATTGTGTTGAGAACATGGTGCTGAACATCTTATCTGGCAGGTGCAGGCCATGAGACTGACTTCTGGCAGAACCAGACCATGTTCAAGCCAACATGCAGAGCCATCTATTCACACATCTCAGTTATTCTTGGCATAGAATATGTGATCAGTCTTGCTTTCCTTTCTCCACACCAAACGATACAAATCTCTTCTTGTATGCTGAAACACATTTAAAGGACATTACCTTGCATTGCCCAGCCAGCGACACTGTCCAGCTGGTGTGACTGAAAGAAGTCACTTGGAGGATAGTTCCCATTAGGGTGACAACCAGTTGTAGAAATGGCATCTATCTGACATGACCTTTTCATGCATCCTTAAGGAAGTATGGCAGCTCCATTCCCCATGGAGGCAGGGCCAGAGGCTTGTCAATGTTGAACTGCCACTCACTCTGGGCACAGATCCAATACTTTGCTTTTCAAATACACATCCCCAGCCCATTCTCAAAATAAAACCCTGATTGTTTGCTGAGGCTGCCTACAGTGTGACTTGCACCAGCCTGAGCTTCTGACTCTTTTCTTCTGACAAAAGGGCTTGACAGCTCTTCAGTCTGACAGCTCATTCTCCAATGGCTTTAATGAAGCCTGTAACTATCTTAGACTACAGCAGTTAATTTTGGTCTGTAAAAGCAGCTGGTAATTGGATAGGAAAAGAAAGAATCTTTATATTGCCCACTAAATTGACCTCCCTTTCTCAGACACCCTCTCTTCTCCCACGGGGTCTCAATTACAGTTTTCTTTGACCTCTTTCCTCATTGGCTCCAGGCGCCATCTTGTCCTTCTGTGGACATCTACATGGCTCTCCTTCCCCCTGCTCCCCCATAAAGATTTATGCTGCTCCTTTTCCCAAGTGGTGCCAGACGCCATCTCCCTCCCTGCCTGGTTCGCTGCCCCAGTCCGGGGCATGCAGCACTGGCAGGGTTCAAGTCACATCATGGCCAATGGCCCTTCCTGGAGAGCAAAGCCAGTCAAATGGGAGATGTCAGTCTGAATATATTTACAAATCACCTTCCTTTTTAAATCCTACTGAATTACAAAGGCACAGCTCAACAGAGAGAAGAGTTGTGTTGTTAAGCAAGCAACAGCCCAAGAAAGGCCAGGAGCCTTTCCAAGTACATAAAATAGTTTCAGGTTAGTGAAGCCACCTACTAAGGCATGGTACAGTACTACACAGGTACTTCGGTTTAGGGAAGTGACTAAGGAATCCACTGTGTCAGAACCTCAAACTGTGTAATTTCATGACAGCAGAGAAAGATGTCTTAGTAACATGAAGCCAACCTTCTTTTCGAAAAACTTGTGACATCTTGGACAAAGTCTCAGAGAGAAGCCGTTAAGTATCAGGGCACGTATGATTTCCTGTTGACATCAATGTGTTCCTGTGTTGAGCACATTCCCTCATGGGGTTTCCTTGCCTTGAGATGTATTTCAGGAATGTGGAGGGGATGTTTAGAAGGGCATATAGCAATAGGATGAGGAGCAATGGTTTTAAACTAGAGCAGGATAGATTTAGGTTAGACACAAGCAGGAAGTTCTTCACAGTGAGAATGGTAAAATACTGGAACAGGCTGCCCAGGGAAGTGGTGGAGGCTGCATCCCTGGAGACATTCAAGGTCAAACTTGATGGGAGCCTGGGCAACCTTATCTTTTCAAATCCCTGGGACTTCAAAGAGCAGAGACAGACTGGGAGCTGGGGAGAAAGAGAGGATGGCAAGGGATTTCATGGGCAGTGTCATGCATAAGCCTGGCAGCACGAGACATACAGGTTTTCATTGCTCTTCCACACAGAACTTGTGCAAGCGACAGGGTGGATGTTTCTGGGGTGTCCCATTGGTGCCCCTGAGGTTTACGAGAGTCCCTGGGCGATGAAACTGGTGAAGGGTCTGGAGAACAGATCTTCTAAGGAGTAGCTGAAGGAACTGGGGTTATTTAGTCTGGAGAAAATGAGGCTGAGGGAAGACTATCTTGCTCTCCACAACTAACTGAAAGGAGGTTGTAGTGAGATGGGTGTTGGTCTCTTCTCCCTAGTAACAAGTGATAAGATGAGAGGAAATGTCCTCAGGTTGTGCCAGGGGAGGTTTAGACTGGATATTAGAAGAATTTTTTTCACTGAAATGGTTATCAAACTCTGTAACAGGCTCCCGAGTAGGGTGGTTCAATCTCCATCCCTGGAGGTGCTTAAAAGACACGTAGGTGTGGTTCTAAGGCACGTGATTTAGCACCACATTTGGTAGAGTTAGATAATGGTTGGCCATGATGGTCGTAAAGGTCTCTCCCAACCAGAACAATTCTTTGAGTCTGCGATTCTGTGATCATGTCCTGTCAGCAGGTTCACTGTGCTTGGCTCCAGAGAGAATAATCAGATCCTATCTGTGCATTTTTCATGTTCATTTTCCAAATGGCCCATAGTGGAGTAATACTATTTCTTCCAGTTCTTCTCGCAAGCGTGCTTTGTTGGCCACATTCAACCATGGGCCAACAGTTATCCCAGCAAGGCATCCAAAGATCAGAGACACAGGGTTTGGATTCTTTACTAACGAAGGATGCTTGTTTTTGCAGAGATGTTTCAGTGTGGAGACAATTAATATCCAGCTCTTAACCTTGAGGAACCACTGGTTTCTGCGTAAGCCTCACTTTTTCCTGTATGTTGACAGCTCCTGAGCAGACAGGAAAATTTGGACTCCAGGAGTGGAATTTTTTGCTCTGACAAGTGGATCACAGGAGATGTATGACATTGGAACACAACACGTGAAGGATAAAACATTAATTTCTGTTTTAAAAATATGTTGTTAGACTTTGCTCTCCTAGCAACAAAGCACCTCTGCTCGCCAAGTGCTGAACCTTTGCAACACCGTATTTGTGCTGATTCTGTGACTTTCACTTCAGTGTAAGAGTTCCTAACTCAATCAACAGCAAGCAATGTGCCAGTTTCAGAGATTTAATAAAAAATACAATATTGTTGCCATGCAACATGTCATCTCTTTGAAAAACTGAATTTCAGTGATTGTCCCAAAGCTTCTGGATCTTGTGGAAGAAGCATTCAAAAAAGGGAGACATTGGTATGAAGTGTTAATAACTTTATGCTGCTCACTTATACACTGTTGAACTTGATGCAGTTAAAAGTCTCCGTTTTTAGGTATTTCTCCAAAGTCTTGGTGAGCATAAATAGAATAACCTGGATGGCTAGATGTACAGAATAAATGTTTTGGGTTTTTTTCCTTTCTTTATATAGTGTTTCTTCAAATAACTTTGGATCCTTGCTGGCTACACATGGTTTCCTCAAACAGAAGAGACTCAGCTAGATTTTCTAAAGCCAGCAAAACTGAAGAGCACTGTGACTAGTTTCAGCCACAGGTGAACATACTTTGCTTACCTTAGTAGAAATCTGCCTGCAGCCAAGGGGCATCTCCCCAGACACAATTCACCTTTCTTCTGGAAGCTCCTTCCATTTTCTCCCAATTTCAATTGCTAATATCAGCTAACAAGAAGCTTCCTTTTCTTGCTCTGCTGTGGCAGCTGTCTTTTCCTAGGGCTGCTCTACCCAGCTGCAGATTTTCCCCCTTCCTGTAAACCCATGGGACCAGAGACACACTTGTTGAGGAAGGTCTTGAGAATCTAATTTGGGGTACAAAATAAAGCACCTATGTCTGCATCACAGCATGTGTCAGCAACACACTAATAGAAAAGAGAGGCAGAAAGTCTCTGAGGATTTGCAGAGCAGAAGTGAGTGCACACCTGTGGCATCTCCAAAGAAGCAGATGTCACTGGTGGTGTCAGTTATAAGCTTATGTTTGTTATTGTTATTTGTTTCCTTTTAAAAGATAGGCTACAGGGTGATAATTAAGAAGCAGCAGAGAATCATAAGCTTAAGAAATCTTCTTTTGCAATTGTCAGCCTGACACATGCAGGCTCAAATATTCCTCCTTCCCTCTTCCCTGTCATTGCAATTCATAAGGAAGTGACTATTTTTGTGTACAGCTGAGTATGTGTCCATTCGATGTGACTGGCCATATGTAAGCAGTAGAAGTAGGTGCTGGCATCAGCTCTATACTCTTATTCCCCCTAAAAATGTTACTGATAAAATTTGCTTAATAACTGTTTGTAAAAGTACACAGAGAAAGTTATACTTCAGGGAATAATTATCAAATGCTCACACATGAAATAAAGTGAAAATAAAAATCATTTAAAAGCCAAATATTAAAGAAATGTCTCTTTTTTTTTCATGGGAAGGTATGATCTTGGGCTGATTTGTTTATTTATATTTAGAACTGACTTTTAGAAGTTTACACAGATGAAAATGTCAAGTTATGTGTGATCTAATGTTGGTCATGACAGAAGAATCACTAAATGCGTGTCTCCCAGTAGAATTAGGCTACAACTGGCATAATAAAATAACCACTTCCAGTCTCATTCCAGATGCAGCTCAGTTTAGTCATATTGTTAGCTGAACCTTCCACCATATGGACACTAATGACTCCGAAAGAATACTTACAGAGAAATAAAACAAGCAGCTGGGTACAAGGAAATTGATTCATATGTTCTCCAGAAAGTTAAACCTATGCACCCTTCACAGACTGAAAGACTACACAAGCATAGTGCACAGCCTTTGCTCCAGCCTGTCTGTTAGATACTTTCAGTGCAGCAGTTAGCTACAGATTATTTAATCTGAGTGAGGGTCTCATTTGGGCCAGTTTGGGTGGCGCATTGCCATGTAACATGCAGGGAGTCATCCCTGCCTGGGTGCTTCCAGCTCACCGCATTGTAGTAGAGACCCCTGTCACCCGCACTAAAGCAGTCATCAGTCTTGTTAATAGGTAGTTACTTTTGTGCGCTGTGGAGACTTGGCTGTTTTCAAGTATTTCAGAAAGAGAGATTAGGAGTAACTTCAGAGACAGTGGTTTGAAAAGAAAACACTGAGTATGTTGCAATGTTGAACTCAGGCCCCTCTTGTCTGTGTACTCCCACAAAATGGCAAGGCTTGCTGGCAGAGAAAAACAGCACATGGCCTTAATGACAAAAAGATTAACACCAGCCCCTCTCTGTACCTGAAGGAGCTACAGAGATTATGCTTCTTTAGTGGACAAAGTTCAAATTATTTTGTGTAAGCATAGGTGGACAATCAAGTACTAACAATGGAATTATCTGTGCAACAGAGCGCTGATCTTCTGAGCTTGTGCTCACATCTGACCACACAATGTTCACCCAAGTTTATACCAGTATGGTTACGCTGATTTTCACAAGGAGTAAAGCTATGGTTTGGTCCTTCTCTGACATCTGAAAACTCTTCTGTAGTTACCTGGAACGCAATAGACTGTGACCATTTTCAGTCTCTCATATTTCAAGTATCTTAGAGCAAGTTGTGTTGGTAGAGATGGTCCAAATTGCCTTAATTCTTTCTGCCACATCTTATTACACAAAGAATGTAATACACAAATGTATTAAATATCACATATGATAGGAATGGAGATAAAATAGGTTAAAAGAACCTAGCCTAAATGTATTCACTGTATAAACTACTAGGTTTAGGTTCAACACAAAGTGAGGAAGTATAGGTAGGCCACATCTCACTTTCAGTGACAGCACATAAACTCAGGAGAGCATTGCTCAGCTTTGAGCATAACAGGCACAGCACACAGCACCATGCAGGTGGGACGCAGTGCTTCCCATGAAACATTCCAGCTCTACAAGCTGGAAGAAAACTCTTCTGGATATCAGAAGGACCTTGAGTCTAAATACAAATGGATTTAGGCAGTCACACATAGGCTAAAAAATAACACTGGATTACATGTGCCTCTTAAATTTATTTATTTTTTCAGTAGTGGAACCTCTCCTGAGTACCAGCCTGCACTACTGACCTGACAACTATCTTATTCCTCCAGCACTTCTCAGACTTAAGGCCCCTGAAATAATTTTTCCAGTCTTTCCTAAACCTATTTCCTACTTTTTCTCAGAATTTTCCTATGTATTTTATAAAGCTGTTTCTGGGGAATACTTCTTTCCTGTATTTTGCCTGCTTCATGCCATCACAGTGATCGATACTAGCCTCCATAAACTCCTGTTTCTAAGTCACTTTATAGTCTACATACAAAACTTCATACCAGCTGAGCTCAGAGAGTTTATGTTTTTTCTCTTGTGAAGCAGCTCCCAGTAGGTTAGGAGGAAGTACAAATGTACTTCACAGTATGAAGGCTTCATAAGCATCCTTTTAATTGCACACTGGTACACAGAAGAGATCATTCAAGGCTGGTCATTTTGGGCTGTGTGGCACCGCAGACGGTTCATTTACATCCACCTGTTTTCAAAATACTTTTTTTCCTGGAAAAGTGATAGGAGCTTTAATGAAGCCAGTGAAAGGTCAAAAAACAATCTCTTGAATGCACTCTTGGTAATTCATTTGAAAATCATACTCTTCATCTTTTATCTCCCCATCTGCCTGCCAACATTGAATCACAGAATTATAGGAGCCTGCTAAAATAAACTGGCTTCTGTGTCAGGTCCAACCACAGTCATCTCTAAACCTTTCCATTTGCTGATACCAGAGAAATAACGGAGGGGCCTGCAGCTGGGGTGGAGTGTAAAGATGTGTTGAAGGTAGCTTAGTTGGATATGAGAAAAGCCTTCCTTTTGGTAAGAAGTCCCTGTGGTCCATATGTGAAAGACTACAGAGTGAAAGGAAAGGGCAAGCAACAGTTGCTTTAGCAGAAAGCTGTGCAATTTTCTTCCCTATATAGAGCTTACAAGTTACAGCTTTCCCTCCAAGCGTCTCTGACGGTCTCAGCTTGCTTCATTTCTACAGTAAGGTTAAAGCCATAGTGACTTTCCTGCTTGGCAGAGATCTCTTCCTTCTTTCCACAACACAGGATGATGAAATCAGCTCTGAGGATTCTTCATTTGAGGCCACCGCACCCTACCAACGAGACAGAGGCTGATAGCCCAAAGCAGAACCAGAGCATGATACAGTATTTGAGGTTACTCAGCCAAGCACCACACCACATTCAGGGAATCATGCTATTTGCAGCACTTGGTTTTGGTGAATTAGGTCCAGCTCCTGCAGGTGGTGTGGGCTGGAGCACCCCAGCAGGGCTTTCCTGAGAGGCAGCACTCTGTAACTTGCAGTTGAGCCCTGTTCAAGCAAATGTGCCAGGAGGATTTTATCAAGTTGTAATTGATGTAACTCATAATTCGTTGACAAAGCAAAGACTAGTAGGACTCTGGGATCACTCCAGAGCAACAGATACCTGATTTCACCTGATGACCAGGGCTCTACCATGCATTTTTTTCAGTGCTGGGTCTGCCATCTGTGGAGGGATGGACCAGAAGGTAACAGCTCTGAGGATCACCACTTGCCAGTCTTTCTCCCTCTCTTTTTCTCTCCTGTGATACACATGACAAGGCCTTATGGCTCCAGACCTGCCCTTCCTACATGGGGCATCCACTTTCAATTTTTCTCCACTCAGCATGAGCTTTGGCATGACTAGTTCAGACAGTGAAAATGCTGGTTGAGCTGATTTGCTCCAGCTCTATAGTTGTCTTGCATGAGAAGATCAATGAAGTGTGTAGAACATGCATTTTTCTTCATTGCTCTTGAAATGACAGCCAGAGCTACCTAGAGCAAAGGTACACACATGAACATACCTTTCAACAGCTTCTAAGTGAACACATTCAGTCTTCAGTAGCAGAAGTTTTTCTCTTTGATCGAAGCCCAGCTACAGCATGACTTGTTTGCCTCTGAGCAGGGGGAGAAGGGAAAGGTTGCCTTTTTCAATAAAATTCAGCTGTAGATTTTATAAAATAGTTAATAGCTCTGGCTCTTCAAGAGACATGCCAGTGCAGCTGCAAGATCCACAGCTGCTCTCCTAAAGTTAATTGTAGGAACATGGGACTGGTTAAGTGCTGGGAGATCAGGTCTTGATGGATCTTCATCACATCTGCTCTTCAGAGCTTCCAGCAAAAAAAAAAAAAAAGCCTACTGTCTTTCAGTCACAACCTTCCCTCAGACTGATCCAAACGCTCTTTTGCTGAAAGACAAGTGGATTATTTTTCTAGTCCACCACTTTAAGCTATGTAAGGAAACTGGTGAAGGAGTAATGAAACATGCCACATGGCAAAAGTGAAAAGCACAGATATAAAGAGGAAAACAGCCACCCAGCCAGCAATGTTACAGAGAAAGGTCACAGAATCATACAGAATCAAGCAGGTTGGAAGAGAACTCCAAGATTGTCAAGTCCAAGTGATCACCCAACCCTATCTAATCAATTAGACCACGGCACTAAGTGCCTCATCCAGTCTTTTCTTAAACACCTCCAGGGATGCTGAGCCCACCACCTCCCTGGGCAGCACATTCCAATGGACAATCTCTCTTTCTGTGAAGAACTTTTTTCTAAGATCAAGCCTAAACTTCCCCCTGCACAACTTGAGACTGTTCTCTTGTTCTGTTGCTGGTTGCCTGGGAGAAGAGACCAAACCACACCTGGCTACAACCTCCCTTCAGGTAGTTGTAAACAGCAATAAGGTCTCCCCTGAGCCTCCCCTTCTCCAGGCTAAACAACCCCAAGGCCCCTCACCAGCTTTGTTGCCCTTCTCTGGACACTTTCCAGCAAGTCAACATCTTTCGTAAACTGAGGGGCCCAGAACTGGACACAGTACTCAAGGTGTGGCCTAACCAGTGCTGAGTACAGGGGCACAATGACTTCCCTGCTCCTGCTGGCCACACTATTTCTGATACAGGCCAGGATGCCATTGGCCTTCTTGGCCACCTGGGCACACTGCTGACTCATGTTCAGCCCACTGTCAACCAGTACCCCCAGGTCCCTTTCTGCCTGGCTGCTCTCCAGTCAAATAACTATACACAATCCAAAATAAAAAATGAGTCAATAATGGACTTATTAAAATAATTCTAGATTTGGTGCTTGCTCTCTTTTGTCTGGTCAATGAATTTTACAGGACTTCTCGCTATGCTCAAGTCCAAATTGTACATAGAAAAAGATCTAGAGAAGATCACTGGATTTCCTCGTTGGAATTATCTACCGGACTGGACATCATGACACACAGACAACTCCTCCTTGAACTTGATTATACAGCCAGTTGTGCACTGTGGTTCTACAGAGACTATTTCACTTTGTTTCACAAAAGAAAACCAGAGTGAAGAGTATGAGACACTCAAGTCAAAATAGTGTTGTTTGCTTCCCCATTATTCTCCAGGTGGGTTATTGCTTCAGAGGAAGTAACTAGATTGGTCTGAGGCAGTCAGTTCTTGACATAATCATGGTGAATATTTTTCATCCCTTCATTCTCTTTCAGTCCTTATTAGTTGTTTGTTAACAGCCATGGTGCCATGGACCGACATGGGATGTCTGAGTCATTAAAAGATCATATGATTGTCTGCTTCCTGCTGCTCTCTTTTGATGAAGTGGTCTGAGTCCTCTGGGGCCAAGAAAACAGATGCTAGCTAAACACCTGCCAAAAGAACAGGAGGGGACTCATGCCTGTGGTGTTATCCAGCACCAGAAAATTAATAAAACCCAGAGCCTGTTTCATGACTTCAGCAGAAACCTAGAACTTATATGGAGATCAGAGAGGATCTTAACTCATCCTTGCACGACATCCCAAGCTTGCTCCAAGCGTTCTTCCAAATCAGGGACTTCTCTCCAGAAGGATGATGGTTTGGACTGTGTCTCTCAGTAAACGCAGTTGTCCGTGCCACTGATACTGTGTATTCTGAGACACCCAAGCACAGCTTACTAACCTGGCTCACCCCAAAAAACTTGTGCTCTACATCCTGATCTGTGGGGAAGGCTCAGCACACTATCTTCTTCCTGAAACAGTGCTGAATTCTGTGTGAGTTCTTCTCTTACTTACATGATTAACTCTCCCGTGAGCTTTAATGGGGTGGAATGGGGACAGTTCTGTCCCCTGTAAACCAAATAAACTCTTGTCTTCAGAGCACAGACTTGTAAGAACAGAGAAGTCCAAGCCTGCAGTACTGGTAGTTTTAGGAAGTTCAAGAAAACCACCCAAAAGTCCTCTCTGAATATGTATATGCATTATCAGTACCATAAGTCTATTAAAAAACATGGTAATATTTAAAGACTGGGGAAACAGATTTAATATGAAAATTAAGAAGTCCTTAAAGGCAGTATTAACAAGGAAGCAGTTTGTTTGGTAGGTCATGAGGCCCTGAACTTGTGTAATTAGCAAGAAGTTGTTTTATGTTTGTGGATAAACTAGAATGACATAAAATAACATTATAAAAATCTGGGTGAGGTTTGCAAAAATACTCAAACTGGGTCTAACAGAGTTCCTTCTTATATTGCATTGCATCTTAATGCAGGACAACTCAGAGCCAAACCTTTTGTAAAGCTCTTCATCTTTTCTCCAACATTCCATTTCAGTGCTCCCACATAGGAAAATAGTACACTTTTGTACCTTCAGACTACAAAATTATGTATTTCAATCATGATGACTGAAAACAAATCTAGTTAGTCTGACAATAAAGGCTGACATGCAACTCCTGCCACAAAAACATACGGCATCTGCATGGAAAAGACTCTCAAACAGGAACAAAATTACTCAATATTTCACTCCAAAACGTTAGCACAATTTCTGAAACATAGCTTGGTCCCACCCATACTGCAAGACCATGCTGAGTTCACAGTTGTGCTCCTTCAACATCTGTTTGTGGTACTTCAAAGGAACAGGACATCTCTAGTCTTAATAAAGGCTTTTGTCACAAGGTTGTTCAAGGTGCACTGTTGAAAGGGTGTAAATGAGAGGAACTGGGTAAGGTTGACAAAGGAGCTTGACTTGAAAAAAAAAAAAAAAAAGTAAAGATGAGGCATATTCAAAAAGAACAAAAAGTCTGAACATTTTGCCCTCTTCTAAATTAGGTACACCAACCTTCCACTTAATTTGTGTGCTGCAGGTCAAGATAATTAATGTGTGGATGGGTGATAGTGCCAATGAAACCTGATTTACTTTGGACTGCCAAGGCTGAACCTTGGAGTTTCCCTGTTCTGATCGCTAGCAAGGGAAAGGCTATGCTGAATTCTTTCCTTCATTGGTGGCAGTTCAGCAGCTTCTGTACAGCCATCTTTTTCCCTGAAACATAGAGCGTTTTAATAGCTCCATGTCTGGCCCTCTGCCCTGTCAAATCTGAAGAAAACTGTCTAGGTTATTCGTAAGTCGTTTGGGATATACATGCGAAGACACCTATACACTATAACTGCAGAAACCTCAGTTCATTAGGTTAAAGGTATGGCAAATTAGGCTGAAAGTAGAGATGGGTGAGGAATTCTTCAAGAACTTAGTTATTTCTAAAGCCATTATGATTTTATTATGTACATAAATATTAGCCAAATATTACCTCTCTTTTTTTCTTCTTTTTAAACAATATTTACAGCAAGGCGGTGGCGAATAATCATGTAACTACGTTATCGTCAACAAGCACTGTGCTACAGCATGCTCCTGTACACGCTGGGAAGTGGCTGAAAAAGACATGTAATACCATAGGACTTTGGCTAACTAATCATGTAGCTCAAATATTGGGTCTCAGATATGTGAACAAATAGTTGTGGTGAAGAACTTGTGAGCCAGTCACAGACAGATGTTTACTTATGGAAAATATTCAGCAAAAGTATTTGTGGAGAAGTCATAATCTGTTTACAGCAATTTCTGGCATGGAGGGACTACATTCATCAATTAAAATGTTTATTCTGAATTATTTCCAACTCTAATTGAAACTAAATGAAGAACTAATTTATCTGGGTGGGAGCACTTTTCTTTTAAAAAGCTCCGACACATAATTCATGATGTATTGGTAACTATTCATGAGTTTATTCAGTTTCATCTTTTCTCAAGGGTGTGGTAAGCATGCTGCTTTTCTTGACCTCCTGTGCTGGTTGACAGCTTCTTGGTAAAGTCTCTCTTAAAAGGTAAGAATAATGGAGCAATACATTGTCATATGTCAAATATTGCTAATGATATCACATAGGTCTCCCAAACCCGGGCAACTCATAGCAAAGTAGGTACTCAGTTTAAGAGGGCACATCTTCACCTTGTGTCTTTCTGTGGAAGCTGTGCTTTAACAGGACCCTGGCCAGTACTTGTCAACAGGATGCACCACTTGCTCTGATGGTAGTCATCCAGCCTGGGGACACTCTATTCTCCCTAGAACATTTTCCTGGTCTCCGTTGCTATTTTACGTTGGGAAAGAGAAACCTCATGACCCACTGCAGCTATGTTACAGTAATAAACTATTGTAGATGGCAGGATGCTGGCTGGCTGAAAAACTAGTGTAAGCCCCAAACCATTGCTGACAGGAACCTTGGGGTATTAGGGCAGGACTCTGTAGTTCATGCATGCTGCCAAAATTCATGGTAATCTGGGAAATGAGAAGCCCTTTGAAAGGTTTGTCCCAAAAGAGAAAAGGTATTTGGGGTATGGGTTAAACCTCAAATTTGGATTAGAAGTGAGAACATCAGTTACTGTTGCTGCAGTCTGGGGTATGCCTTGAAAACAGTGTGCATCGTAAACTCTGCAGATCCTTCCCCAGTGAACCTAGGATCATAACAGCACACAATGAATGCTTCCGTGGACCTCAGGGGTCACCCAAAATCTCAAATGACCACATGGTGTTCTTCACTAGGAAAATCCAGAAGCACATCTCAAGTGGAGCTGTCCATAGGCAAATGCCTATGGCTAGAGTAAAATTAATTGGTTCCCATTTGTCTCTGGCCTTGTTTTCAAGAGAAACCCAGGTGAGGTGGGAGATAAACTGTGTGCTCTCAAGAGTGTTTAGGCCACAGCTACTCAGTTCACCGCCTATAGAATAGAATTAACCAGGCTGGAAAAGACCTTCAAGATCATCAAGTCCAACCTATCAACCAACACCATCTAATCAACTAAACCATGGCACCAAGCACCCCATCCAGTCTCCTCTTAAACACCTCCAGGGATGGTGACTCCACCACCTCCCTGGGCAGCACATTCCAATGGACAATCACTCTTTCTGTGAAGAATTTCTTCCTAACATCCAGCCTAAACCTGCCCTGGCACAGCTTGAGACTGTGTCCTCTTGTTCTATTGGTGGTTACCTGGGAGAAGAGACCAACCCCCACCTGGCTACAACCTCCCTTCAGGTAGTTGTAAACAGCAATAAGGTCTTCTCTGAGCCTCCTCCTCTCCAGGATAAGCAACCCCAACTCTCTCAGCCTCTCCTCGTAGAACTACCAAAAGTTCATACAGGCTAGTTCTGGCAGCCAAATGTACTAACTATTGCGGCTGCTCACCCTTGTAATTTTCCAGGCATTTGAGAAGAGCTGGATCTGTCTCTAAGGGAAATGTGACACACTGTCTCTTAGTTTTATTGTTGTTTTCGGCAATGTGGAGTTATCTTCAGTGTGTTCCCTTGCCAATACCAGAAGACACACAGCCTTCTCATAGAGAATACAGTTTCAGCTTCTATCTTAAAGTGTAATGAGCAAGTCATGTTTGAAAAATATTACATTTAATGGCAGTTTAAATATATATATATAGTCTTTGGAAAGTATCAACAGATAAAGAGAAAACCAGTATTTGTACTCAAATATCTCTAAACCCACAGAGCCTGTTACAGGAGCCAAGAAATAAGGCCAGTATTCCCACTCTAGGAGTACTAAAACAAGACTGATTCAGGAACCAGGGGTGTTGACCAGGCTGCACAAACTGTTGGAACGACAGGATGTGCTGGAATAGTCACAGACAAGCTAATGCCTCATAAAGTGAAAACTAGTTGGTGACTTTTGGATAGATTTGTTACTGAAATGTTGGAAACATCTTTGTCTTTTGTTTTAGTGGAAAAGGCAGAAGCAGTAAATTAGGTAGGTTTTCTGGACACAGATCTCAGAAAAAGGATTTTCCAATTTGTCAACTACTCAGGTTTTCTACTATGGTAATGATGACAAGTATCAGAGATCTCAGGTGACTAGAAGAGTGTGACTAACCTTTCACAAATGCATCCCTTGACTCCACAGTGGAAAATGAATGGAGGAAGCAGAAAGAGCAGTCACTACTTTAGTGCAGTATCCAACATAATTTCTTCAAGACATTGTTCCATGACAGTGAGGGAATGTTGGTCTTTATTTTAGTTTAAAAATGATCCAGCCAGCAAAACAGTGCCTTGAAGTCTCAAAAACCTGGAAGAAAAAAAACCAAACCATCACATGTATTATTCTCAAAATCCTATGACTTCCTGGCTTATGATCTCTGGGCACAGGGGCTTGGCTGCACAGCAGGCTTGGACAAGCCATGACAAGCAGGAGAAAGAGGAGAGGAATGGGTGGCAGCAAGTGGTTCAGTTTTTTCATTGGAGTTGCGTTAGTGGTGGCTCTGCTGGTAACACAGAGAGCAAACAACACGCTGAGCCTTTGCTGGTAAACGGTGTCGACTTATGAAAGTGGGAAGAGCGGTCTTAAGCTCAGTGAGCATTTATGGATGGAGACAAAAGGCAAAAGCTTTCCAGGCAAAACTAGTAAATGAAGGAAAGTCCAAGAGGAAATTCCTGTGAAAGTGCTGTCAGCACTGCCATGATGGATGCTGGTTGTGATCCTGGGCACAGGCCCATGTAGACTGGACTGAAACGCCCTTCATCCAAATACTGTCCAAGCTGCCCTCCACCCCTAGAGCGTCCCTGTGGCTGTCCATACAGGGCTTTGGCTCCACTGATGTTCAGGTCAAATGTCTCCTTATCTACTGGTTTGTGTGGCCACCAAAACACTGCTGTAACCCCAAACTGGCCAAGGGCCCATATAATTTGGAAGCTGGCTTTCAAGGGCTATAAGAGATGAGAGAAACATCTCTTTGAAATCTGATCAGCACTTTTTAGCAGCTCTTTGAGAAAAACTCTAATTTGAGTCTCAATATCTTCTAAATCATATAAAATAATTGTAAGATTGGATAGCCAGGCTAAAACCATAGCTGCACAGAGGTTTTTTCCCAGACAGTTGGAAATGTGTGTGCATGCATGTTAAAGACTTTCATTCCTTTCACCACCCCACCACGTTCTTCCTGCCTGGAGTCAGCAGGAGAAGAGGAGCAGGGCTAAACTCAGTTCAGGTACAGCCTGTCCTTTGAAGATATCTGCACACTGTGCATGTCAGAGGCATGCTGCAAACCTTGTGCTCCCACTGTGTTTTCATGTCTGGCACCAAACTTCCTCATTAGTTTGAGTGACAGATGCTGTGCTGCCAAAAGGAGATAGTTTAATTACTGTTTTCCTCCCTCCTCCTTACAAAGTAGCTGTAAAACTGCTCACCGCTGAACTTCAGCCATCCCAAGAAATGCAGTGAAGTATTTAAGAGGGCTATTTATTTAGGCATCAGACCCACAGGCTTCCTTTGTAACTGTCTGTACAACTTTGAAGCCACAAAATATTTCCACAGCAAATACTGAAATGTATTAGGACTGTCTTAGGTTCTTATGCACAAACTCTCTCAACCTTCTCCACAAACAGACAAGTGGTACAACATGGAATCAAGTACCAGAGAAGCTGGTTCAAATCAAGGGACATCAACATGAATCCACAGCAGAGGGGAAGGCATTCAGTCTAGGGTTTCTGGACTACCCCATTCTTGAACACAACTGCTTGTGTGAAATCTTCAAGAGTGGGACTAGACAAGATTAATTTACTAGGGAAAAAAGGAAGTCAGCCTGCATGTACTTGCTCAGAGTGCTAGCTTGATCACAGCATCTCTAGAAATTTTTCCTCTCAGTAAAAAAGTATGTGTAGGTGTTGCAAGATGCAATTTCTTTGTGCTATCTGCCAGTACACAGTATATGGAATATGTACAGTACATGGTCAGCTCCACAACAAGGAAGTGGGTGATTACAGACAACCGAAGAGGCAGATGGAAAGATTGTTGTCCAGATAAAAACAAATTCTGAAGCAAGAACATAATGAAAACAAGATTTCAATCTACTTATTGAACTTACTTGGGGGCCTTGTATAGAAAATGGAAGAAAATCACTTTTCTATCTCTTATGTGAGGTGAGTGAGGCAGAGAAGTGATTGATGCTTGCAGAAATGCTTGAAACACCTTGAAAGAGGAGAGAGAAACTTGACTTGAAACAGAATTCAGAGATGCAATATGAGAATATTCTAAGTAATTTTGGGGTGGGGGTGGGAAGAAATAAGAAACAGAGGGGGATTAAGAGCTCAGAAATCATCATTATAATGTGGCTATCATCTCTATTCATATTTTGAGGTGTTAAAGCAGGATCATATATGGGAGTGGGATTCCAAACTCCAAGGTGAAAGAAAATAAACCTAGCCCCACAGACAGGCTACCAAATGCCAGGAACACTCATAAGAGAAATGGCCATATTGCACATAAGGCCACAGACTTAACCTGGAGCAACCTAGGAAGCAAGACAGAAACAGACTACACTAACAGAGAAGTATGTAGAAGACTTGAGAATTACACAAGATTTTGAACTGCCTGAATCAATGATATCAGATTGCTGCAGGGGGGGAAAAAAAGAAGAAGAAAAAAGGGCATTTTTCTGGGATGTGTAAGCAGAATTGTTGCAAGGTGTGCAAAGTTAGGCAAGGCTGAAAGAAATGAAGATTGAAAGGAGTTGCTCTAGCATTGTTTAGATATGTAAAACTTCATAGAGGAAGAGAAATGGCTCTATTCTCTGCCCTAAGTAACATAGTACTGGTGGAAACTGAAGGACAGGAAGTTTGAGATTAGTTAGTTAGCGAATATTTTCTAAAAGCAAGGCCAGTTGCCACAGAAAGAGGTTCCCTAACAGGGCTGTAAAATCACCACCCAGATGAAAGGACAGATACAAGGTTTTATGAAAATGCCTTTTAGCTTTATTTTATGTTCTTTTGGGAGCAAATAAACAATGCCCCAAACCAATGACAAAATCAATTATCTAAGCTGAAGTGAGGTGCGAGACAATTGCTTGGTAAGGACTGTGAAACTTATGAAACCAAAGACAACAGTGATGGCTCACACGCCTGGGAGGGTGAGATTATGGGCAGCACTGGTAGGACTCAAAGACTTGTGGCAGCGGTGCAGCCCAGTGCTCTGGTACAGCAAGCACAGCCTGCCCGTCTACCCACTTGGCACCCAGTGAGGGTAGGGGTATGCCCTAGTCTTGCTGCCCATGGGACATTTGGAGGAAACCTGGGCCTGCTAGCAGGGGGCAGCTGTGGTATGTGGGATGGCAGAGGCTTGAAACTGTGGAAGACAGCAGGGAGCAGGGCATGCTCATTCCTTGAGGTGGTGGCAGATCTCTCACTTGCTTTGACAGCTTGGGTTGTCTAAAGAGATTGTGTTTTGTGACCTATATATTTCTCAAATTATAATCTCAGAGAAAAACATCACAGAGCTCAGATAAGAGGCAATTCTCAATGATTCTTTCTGAATACTGAGGAGATGAGAGCAAAAAGTATTTTCATTACTATGCTAGTTTAATAGTTTGCTTTGAACCCATGCCAGTCTGCAAGGCAAGCAATAGTTTTGAAATATCTCGGGAAGACAGGGAATCATAGAGATCCTTGAAATTCTGCTGATAAATGATACTTAATTGTCATGCTATGAAGCATGGGGTCACTTAGGATTTTAATAGCATTAAGCTAAAAAAAAAATTTAAAAAAACCCCAAACAATTCCAGCACCTTAACAAAACAGCCTTAGTGTACAATTGCTCACATCAGCTCTTGAATGGCTTGTTACATTTGCTGTCATGCCCTCTCCAAGCCTGTCACAGTTGACAGAATGCTTTTGTTCCTGATGAGGGGTCAGTGACACCACAGTCAAGTCTGTGACTGGGATCAACAGAGATTTGAGGTGGCGCTGGGGAGCTACAGGGCTTTAAAAACTAAGCTTAGCACAAGATACCAGTTAAGTTCACCAGCAGTGCCTTACTCATTTTGCCCTGTCTGTGCTTAAACTATAGGGATGGACTCAAGTTTCCTGTTACTTCAGGTTTAGCTACAACTAATCAGTACATTGCCAAATGCCAGGTTTCCTGAAGCTCCTAAAAACTTTAGCAAGGATTAGCACACACCACCAGGGCTTGCTGTCAGACAGCTGTAAGATCAACTTCTCCAATCCACTGCTGCATATAGAGAAAAGTGCCTTCTGGTAAAGAAATTGTTGTAGTAAAGAATCTGAGGAGATTTAGGTCTTTGGTACTTTGCTTTGTAAAAGCAGCACAGCAGGATTCACAAGGGAGAACTCCCAAGAAAAACTGCTAATTTGTGAAAGAAGATTGAGGGGCTGAGGGGAAGAAAACAGTAAGGAATAGTTGTGTCATACCAATCACTGCAAGTAGAAGAGGATAAGCACTTTTATGCTCCACTCTCTTACTTCCTGGCCAGGAAGCTCAGAGCAGTGCTGACATGATCAGTGGAACCAAGTGAAAGACTTGGAAGAGATAGAGGGATGTTGAGCCAGACCACATATATGTTGTTGTGAGTACCCATGTCACATGGAGTTATTGAAATGAGGGGTAAGTACAAGTAATTAATGTGTGTGCAGTTTCTCTGATTTCCTTTACAAGATTCAGGAGGTTTTTTGGTCTGCATTTTGAAAATTTCTTTTCATGAGGGTCAGGCGTTCTTTACAATGTCCCTCAGATCAAGAAATCAATGATGATTTCTGTCTTAGACAACCAGTGAGCTGGACAATTCCCTCCCATACAGGATCATCTGGGACAAGGGCATCCAGGTGCCCCTGACTGGACACCCTGCCACATCTGTGTGCTGGCCTTGCAGGTGATCCATGGTAGTGCACCTTCATCATCCCTGCATGTGGCCACAAATGCCTACTCAGCATCACTTTCCCTCCATTGTGCCACTGCTTGAAGTGGCACAATGCTGTAAGACCTGTGTACAAAGCACCCCTGAAAGAAGAAAGCAGAAATAGTGCAGGGAGGCACAGAAGCCATCTGAGGACTGGGCAGTGATCCTTGCAGTAGAAGATCAGCATATTCAGCCATTCTGAGGGGGCATAACCAAGTCCAATAACTGGCAGTTTTAACCAGATTCACGGCAGCATAGAACCATTTAGATTGGAGAAGACCTTTAAGATCGAGTCCAACTGCAAACCTAGTAGTCGAAGAAAGTCCCTACTTTTCCAAGCAGGGAGAGAGCTACAGTACAGAATCATTACTGCCTGGGCTCTTGAAGGAGAGACTTGGGTGTCTTTCTAAAAGTGACAGGTCAATGCAGGATGGATTTCTTCCTGCCTGTGTACAGTTTGGTTAAGCCGGATAGCTGCACTGACAATTTTTCTAGTGTTGGCATTTTATGCATTCCACATTGCTGGCCACCTCATTCTTCAGATAATTTTTTGACCTGATGATTGGAGTTCAAGCGTGTGTTTTGCAAGGTGAGTTGATCCTACATGGGATATTTAGGAAGGAATATTTTACCCTACCACTTCATTCTGCAAAAGCTGACAAAGAGGGTAGCTGGAGGTGATTATTTAGCAGGACATCTTGAAGGTCTCTTCCAACCTGGTTTATTGTATTGTATTGTATTGTATTGAAACCTCAGTAGCCAGCAGCAGTCACTGTTGTTGGCACAGCCCCATCTTAGGAGGGGTGGTCTTCCTTCACCATTACTTGCTGCATTGGCCACTGCTTAACCCACAGACCTTTGTCCAGGACTACTGCTGTAGGGTGAGTGCAGAGGTTATGGAGGTGGGGTGGCATGGCCATCAGCAACCAGTTGATGGATATGTGGATCCCACATGTCCTTCTTGCTACTGGAGGATATTTCTAACCATCATCTCCTCATCTTTCCAGTTTCCCTTGGAATACAGATGCTGCTGAAATCATAGCCATTACTGTGAGATAAAGGAGTGAAAGGCAACAGGGCCATGAAACATACAGAGACAGAGTATGCCCCATATTCATTCACTGCACTTTGGAGTATAGATCTGCGTTGTGGACAAGCCTAACATATAATGAGTGCCATCTGCTGGCAAATGTGAACAGGGTACTGGAGATAATGAGAAAACACTTTGGGCCTATAGCATACTGCACATATCTGGTCTTTGGTGCTATAAGGCTGTGTTTGCATCCCCTGGCTCTGGCTGCACCATGGCCATAGGTATCAGTGACTCTGCAGATGGGCACCATGATACTCAATGTCATCTTTTGCATTAATGAGTTGGTGCTCCCTATAGTTGCATGCTGACAGAGGCAGACAGCCGTGAGAACAGGGGTCTTGGTGTATGGGACAGGACAAACACAGAACAAGAGGGAGTTGAGGTGGCCTGGCTGATAGGAGGGTGTGTGAAAAGGTGTGGATAAGAGTGCTGAGTCACCACAGGAAGAAGAAGTCCTGGGCAAATTGTTCTGCCTGCATCTTCATTCAAAACAGAATCCTTATTTCTGGATAGGTCTACCTATAACTCATTTGGGCGGAATGGAAGCATCCCTTATGGTGTGAATAAATTTGTGACATTTCTGAGTCATTCTGGGTGTTTCTAACCCTGTAACTGCAGCAGTAGGTGGAAGGTTCACAACACCCTGCAGTACAGTCTCTAACAGCCCATAACACAGGGCAGTGGATCAAATCTCATAACTTCTTCACAGTGGTCACTGTTCTCTTTTAAGCCTAAGTGGTAGAGAATTTCTGTGCACGTGTGTGTGTATAGCTTATACTTACTTTATTATGTGGAAAAAAACAAAACCAATGTCAAATTGCAATAAATCCATTGTATTTGTCATTGCTGCTGAGAACCTCAAAAGAAAATTCATATAGGTCTCCCAGTATCATTTTTTTGTGCAAATACAGAGGTATCATAATGCCCTTTGTCAGGCAGAAGTATTTCTGTGCAGGCAGCAAATACTATTTGAACAAGGATCCTGCGGGAAGTTATTACTATTAGGTGTGAGGACTGAACAGCACTTCAGAGAGATCATTTTAGTTCAACAGGATGGTGTAAATCCCAGTGGAAAATAAGATAGTCATGTGTTATCTACAAGATAGTTATACTCAGTGAAGTAAGACAAAGGCCTAATTATATATGCCTTATCAGCTGAAAGACCTGAGTGATGTTGACTTGGAGGAGGCTAAATTGCAAAGTATTTTTTTCTGCTATGACATGCACATATTACCCTTTAAATCTGGCAAAGAAGTTGGGTTTATCCTGCCAGTTTTTCAGGCATACTGCAAAACTTCGTCTGCCTAAAGATCCTGGAAACTCCCAAGGGAATAAAAACATGTACAATGCCTATGAAAACTTCTCTTCATAGCTTTCAAGGCAGACTAAGCTAGGTGTTGCTTTCTTTTCTGGACAAAGTAATCCATTGTGGAGGTATGTGCATCCACCAGCACCCTACAGCTGATAATGAAGTAGATTTTTCTTACATGAACTCTGCAATGAGATGCACTTTTTTATGACCAAAGATGTAGAAATCTGTCAACCCCAAAGACAGATGGTTTTGCAACAGTCTTTGGGTGTGACCATGAAAGTTCTGGAGAATGAAAACTATGAACAGTATTTCTGACAGGAATGGCTGTTTCACATTTTCCAAACCAGAACTAGTGAAGTATATGCTTCCTGAATTAAGGCCTGCAATGGATCTCTGAAGTCATAACATAGGCAAAAAGGGAAAAGAGAAATTTGACTAAGTCTGTCAAATGCTGATTTAGTCATCTGCCATGTTAAGATATTGCAGACAGTCCTTAGAAAAGCAGTGCTGCCGCAGACATATTTGGGTTCATGCCTTTTATAAGATATTATAAAGACAACAAAAACTTGGAGTGGGAAAAGGCAAGAAAATATTATTTAAATCAAATTCCTGGGCAGGAAGCTAAGGGAGAAAGGGGAAACTTATTCCAAAGAGTTATTTTCCCAGTAAAAGCAACTCAATGCATGCAAGCTGGAAGGTATTTATTTGCATTCTCAGAGGAAAAAAGGGCTAATCAAAGCTGAAACATGTAAGACTGCCTGTGACTAAACTAGACAGTAGAGAGGAGAAATAAGAGAGGTCTTCAGAGAGGTTTTGAGGCTTCATTTTGAAAAAACAATAAGTAGGAAAACTCCAGGTCTAACCAGTGAAATAGCTGCACAAGTTGAATGACAAAGGACATCACTGAAGTGCTGCTGAATTGGTATACTTAACAGACCTGTAGTGGTTAACATTTTTATCAACAATATAGACAGTGGGATCCAGTGCACCATCAGCAAGTGTGGGAAGAGGTTGCAGATGACACCAAGCTGAGCGGTGTTGTCAATATGCCAGAGGGACAGGATGTCATCCAGAGAGACCTGGACAAGCTGAAGAGGTGGGCCCAGGTGAACCTCATGAGGTTCAAGAAGAGGAAGAGCAGGGTTCTGCACCTGGGCTGGAACAATCCTCACTATCAATGCAGCCTGGGGGCTGAGGTGTTAGAAAGCAGCCCTGTGGAAAAAGACATAGGCGTGCTGATGGACGAGAAGCTGGACATGAGCCGGCAGTGTGTGCTTGCAGCACAGAAGGCAAATCATGTCCTGAGTTACATCAAAAGTTGTGTGGCCAGCAGATTCAGAGAGGTGATTCTGCCACTTTGCTCTGGTAAGACCTCACCTGGAGTACTGCATCCAGATCTGGAGCCCTCAATATATGAAGGACATGGACCTGATGGCCCAGGGGAGGGCCACAAAAATGATCAGGGGGTTGGAGCACCTCTGCTATGAGGATAGGCTGAGAGAGCTGGGGTTGTTCAGCCTGGAGAAGAGGAAGCTCCAGGGAGACCTAATAGCAGCCTTCCAGTACCTGAAGGGTGCCTACAAGAAGGATGGAGAGGGACTGTGATGATAGGACAAGGGGCAATGGCTTCAAACTAGAGTAGATTTGGATTGGATGTTAGGAACAGGTTCTTTACCATGAGGGTAGCGGAACACTGGAACAGATTGCCCAGGGAAGTGGTTGGGGCCTCATCCCTGGATATATTCCAAGTGAGGCTCAACAGGACTCTGGGCGATCTGGTCTAGTTGAGAATGCCCCTGCTTACTGCGGAAGGGGTTGGAATAGATGACCTTCCGAGGTCACTTCCAACCCAGACCATTAGATGACTCTAAAGATACTGAAGGTAACTCAGATTAAGTCTATTTCTGTACAGACCTCTTATAATTTGTGTCATGAATTGCAGTGAAGAATTCAGATATCTGCTTTCCTTGCCAAATTTCCAAAGGCTCTGCTTTTGTCCAGGCTCTTCCAACCCCATTGGTTTATACTGGGGGGGGGTGTTTAATTTCTTATATTTACTTTTTATTTTTACAGCAGGTGTTTTTTCAAAAATTAATCAATCTCCAAGTGCATTTCGTGATTACTCCATTTATGTTCATATGGTTTATGCACATGCAGAAAAGGCAGATGCATTGTGAAGGGGACTAATTTTTTTGTAAGATTCATTTGTAAGCAGCTCAAAGAGAGGAACCCACAGATGCTTAGAGCTGGGCATAACAGAGAGATCCTGTAGAGTCAATTAAACCTCTGCTAAATGGCTTTAAAATTAGTGGTTTAGAGATCACATATAAATAGAGAGGCCTTGTTTATAAACAAACCTCTCCATTTCAGAGAAAAACACATCCAGTTGTAGACAATAGTGAGATTTCTGCTGTTACTCTTGTGATCTCATGTACTTGAAGTAACCCCCACTTTCCTCTTCTTCCATGCTTAGAATTTTAATAATATATAAAATCTGTAGTTGTTTAGAATAAGAATGAGCAAATTATATTGGACTGGGTGATTGTAACACATTTCCTCCACTTGGAGTCTGTGCTGGTTGAAAACAGACAGACTGAATCCAGTGTAACATGGATCAATGTGTGCAAATTCCATGTGGTTTTAGCTGGACTCCTAGAGTAGGATTTGTTCCCTGTATCATTAGATGTCCACAGTGCACTTGCACAGAGTAAATCATGTCTGGTATAGGAAGTGCTAAATTGTGCCATTTCTCACTGTGCAAAGACAGTCTAACCTGTCATCTTGATGAGGTGGATCCTATCCTTACTTTGTAATGCACCGAAGACCTCACCTTCAGAAGCACCAAGCATCCATGCTTGCTTGTAGCCATTGATTTTCATCACTAGGAACTGTCTTCATCTTCCCTTCTCCATATTTCCCTCTCCCCAGAGTTCAAATGTGCTACAGGGCTCCATTGACATCATACCTATCGGTTTCTATTGCACACCCACCAATTTTGGGGAGCTCCAAGGTTCCTCACATGAAAATGTATTTTAGCAAAGACATAAGCATGCTGCTACCCTCTGTGGGAGTTAAAGCTCTGTCCTAGGGTATAGTTATGATTTGGACAACCATACCAGTGACACAGAGTTTCCTGTAGGTGCCAGTGCAGCTAGGAAATACAGTTGTGTACTTGTGCATGTTTCCTGGATAGATAGCTTTAGTCCATCTAACTGAAGGCAGTGGATGAGCTGGAGAACAATGTATGAGGGGTCCCTTGAGAAGGCACAGAGGATCCCAGCAGGCCTGTAGAGCCTGTGCTAAATCCATGCTGCACTTACAGCCACCATACACTACTTCATCAGACAGCCTGGGAGCACCAGTTGTACATCCTGCCAGGGGAGATGGGGTGTGGGAAGGCAGTCCAGCCCACACACGGAGAACTGTGCTTTGCACTAGCTTCACACTGCAAAAGATCCTTCACAGATGGGAACATACTGCTGGTCTTGGAAAGGCCTCTTTGACATATCTCTCACTGGAAGAACAACAACATTTCCAGACATATAACCTAAATTTCTTTTCCCACTCCTTCGGTCTCATCAGATAACCTCAACCTTCCTCTCCCTGTACCTCTAACCCAAATCTTTTTCTTTGTGCAGAACTAAAAACAGAAAAGTAAGATGATTTGTTTAATTTTGTAATGACAATTTTACAAACATTGTTAGTTGGCTAGCTGAATTTTCTAAGGGGTGTGGAATATCGAAAAGAAAACATTGGGTTTGAGATAGATTGTTTGGACTTTGTTGCACTTTGTCTTTTCCCTATAACTCTTGGCAAAAAGACTTAAACAAGATGAAGACAAGAATTCCAGATGAATAAACATGTGTTAAAATAACAGATTGTTGGGTTTTCTTTAACAGAGGCTAGTGAATTAGCTTGTTGGAATGATCTGTTCATGATGGACCAACTTCTGTTTTCCAGGCACTTGAGTTTAGACACTGGAAATGACTTTTGCACAGAGGTCCTTGTCCTAAGGACTTCAGTTTTCCTGGGTGATACAAAAACTGGGAATCCTAAGCACATCATAATAATTTTCAATGCAGTTGTGCTTTTCTCAGCAGATGTCTGAGTATTTGTAATGAACATATATGTATGATGCACATAAACATCTTCTAAGTCAGCAGACAAGCTCTGCTATACTGATTAAACCACATTTAAATTGTCCTCTTGAATATAACACCCTTTTTTTCATTTAGCTTGAAGAAATGTCATCCAACAAGAAATGCGTATTCTGGATCCAGACATACAAACCAGACTTCAGAGTCATAACAAAGAAAGAAAATGTGGTAGAAGAAGAGAGAAACTCCAGGAATATTTGATAAATGAAGCAAAAGTAAAGCCCACATCTTGCTTTGTACTGAAATTTGAGACGGTCTGGCAAGCAAAACCCTTGTCGGCTCCAAGAGTCAACAAGAAGATAGCATTCACCCTTTTATCTGAACACTTTAGATGCTGACAGGTCACATTAGCAGAACTTGCAGCTAAGTTGTCCTTTAGATAGATATAAGAAACAAGAGTGCAGTTCCTAAGTTTGAATAAAAACCTGCATTTCCTTTCCTGATCCAAGTCATGATGCACAAGTTGAAGGATAACTGGGGAATCACCCTGGATGGGACCCCTTTCCAAGTTTCCATAAATACTACGTCTGCTCACACCCACCTCAAAATCTCTTGTTTGCTCAGTCAGAACCTCACCATGGCTCTTGGTGGGAATTTACAAATTGGGTGAAGCAGTCCTTTCTGAGCTACTTCTGAGTTGATGTTGTGTGTGGGTCCATCTTTCTAAGCAAAACCATAAAGAGCACTGTGAGATCAACTGAAAACAAGATGCTGACTGACTTCTTTCTCTACTGCCTCCAGCTCTTAGACTCACTCACAAAGAGCAACAGAGTAGCTCCTACCCACTGAAAGTGTTAACACAAAGTTTAACTGAAGGAGTTCAAAATCTCCTTATACCAAAAACTGTGAAGGTTCAAGAAGCAGTGTGAAGTCACACAGCATGAAGACAACAGTGCACAGTTGGAAAATGTTTATGGTATTTAAGCAGTGTAATATGGAGCTGTTTACTGAACTTGAAAGTCAGGGGTTGTGTAATATAAAATTCAGGCTTCCTTTAAGTTAGAATTCTTGATTAAGGATGGTAAATTTAACATTACTGGTTGGAGCCTGTTTTAATCTATACCTTCTTCTGTTTGCTCTCATTTTAACTGCTCAACTTTGATCTTAATTTCCTAATTAATCTTAAAAGTCAAATTAATCAAAGAGACATGTAGCTTTACAGTGTTGTTAGAGGAGTTAGCAGTAAGCACCTAGAATAAGATCTAGTTTTAGTGGAAATCTGTCCATGTGCACCACATTTATAAGGTCTCATTATAGTCCATAGAGTTGAATGGCTAGGATGTCAGCTAATCAGCCACTACCAGCAGGGTTCGTATGTCAAAGCATAAGCTTCCGATGCCATTTGAGACACCACATGGCATGTGAGCATTCAGCACAGGGTTGATAGATACAGTGCAAAAACTACAGGAGATCCACACCTTGTTAGAATGGCCATTGGAGACCATAAGATAGGTATGAGGGCACACAACGTGGCACAGTTTATAGAATCCTAGATCTTCATTGACTAACTTGTACCCATACCCAGGCAAGAAAATCTCTGTGCACGGTGAAGCAGACTTCAGACAACCAATCCGCTAAATTTTGTGTACTCGATACCTAGCCTCACTGTTGTATTCAGCAGCCATCTGCTTGTCAAGTCGCCCTCCAGTGGACAAACAGCAGAATGACACCCCTGCTTCTTACTGAAAAGCTGCTTTGTATTTTTCTAATTTGGTTCAAATTTGTTAAACTGTACCCATTTATGAAGAATATATCCACGATTGTACACTAGAATCTGCATATATATACTGTTTAAAAATTAGCATTAACTTTTTGCTATTCATAAATAATTATTGATATTATTAATATTGTGTATTTAATAACCGTAACTGTGAGAGCTGCCTCCTATAACTAGTGAAGTGAAATAGGTATCCAGGTGTCTCAAGGCAAGAAGATTGCACCTGCAGGAGGCACCTGTGCTTAGATGACTAATTTTAGGTACAGAAGTGAGGTGATAATACTTCCATTCATCCTGTTCCCAGGAATAGAGAGAGGTTTGGGGGAATTTGGAGGAGAGATTTTTCAAGTGCTAACAGCTTCCCCTCAGATCATGAAAGCTCTTGGCACCCAATAAAAAGAATAAAAAGTATGTTTGATTCACAGCCTTTCTTTTCCACTCCCATTCACTTGCCTTTTGATTTTTAATTTTCCTGTCAGGTTCTGAATAATAAACAACATACTGACTGGCATGGTTCCCTCCAGCTGAAAGACAAATGAGAGGGAAAGGGAAGACTACTTCACCTTGCCAACAGGCTTGCTTTAAACACAATTGCTTCATCAGTCTGTTCTGGCGACACTCCAGTAAACTGCTGTGTACATGGACAGGAAAGTATAGGTGGTGCACAACATCAATGCCAGACAAGACATCATTGGATACATCACTAACCAGTGAGTAGCAGTGGTGGTGATGCACTGTTCCCCTAATATCTGCTTGTTCAGCAAGCAGCATACTGCAAGCTGCACTGGAGAGTCCAACTATGTGGGTTTGCACCTAGTTAGCACCTCTCTCTATATATATATGCTAACCACATAGAGTGATTGTTCATATGCTTAAAATTAAGCATGTGTTTAAGACTTGACAGCTCATCCTTACCTATATGTGGGCCTGGATGCTGGGAGTTCACCACTCTGCAAACTGATGGTGCTCAGCTGTCATAGCCACTTCGCTGGAATAAACGCTCCTGCTTTGAAGCATCTCTGTGTCTCCAGAGTTCATAGACAGGATAATCAGCAGTCTGCCCCTTACAGGGTTCAATCTGGATTGTGCCATCAATTCATTTTCCTTAACACCCCAGAAGGGAGAGCTACCCTGCAGAAAGATCTTGGCAGGCTGGTTGAGTAGGCAAGAGGAACAGTATGAAGTTTACTGAGGCCAAGTGTAGGGTCTTGCACCTGGGAGCACATAACCCAGGAATGCAGCTCAGGTTGGGAGCCACCTTGACTGAGAGCAGCACTGTGGTGAGGGATCTGAGGGTCGTGGAGGATGAAAGGCTCAACATGAGTGAACAGTGTGCAGCAGTGACAAAGAAAGCCAACAGGATGCTGAATTGCATTAACAAGGGTATCGCAAGCAGGGATAAAGAAGTCATTCTCCCACTCTACCCAGTGCTGGTCAGGCCACACCTTGAGTACTGTGTACGGTTTTGATCTCCACTATACAAGAAGAATGTGGACAGGTTGGAAGTGTCCAGAGAACAGCCACAAAAATGATCAGAGGACTGGAAGACCTGTCATATGAAGGGAGGCTGAGAGAATGGGATTTGTTCAGCCTTGAGAAGAGAAGGCTTAGGGGAGACTGCATAACTATGTACAAGTACATAAAGGGCAGCTATCATGAGGAGGGAGACTGCCTTTTTACAAAAAGTCCCATGGTAAAGACAAGGGGTAATAGGTCCCAGTTGCCACTGGGGAGATTTGGACTGGATGCCAGGAAAAAAATTTTCACCATTCAAACTATTAAACACTGGAATAAAATCCCAAGGGAGGTGGTGGATTCCATTACATTATACAGTTTCAAGGCCCAGATTGGCAGAGTGTTGGACTAGCTGATTTATTCTATATTCTTACCCTGAAAGGTTGGACTAGATGATTCTTGAGGTCCCTTCCAACCTGTTATTCTATGAATCTATAAAGCTATAACCTGTTGTGATCCTACTGCCAGAGATCACAGCCTCCCAGCAAATCCTCATCATGAAAATGCTTGTGGTAAGGATGCAAATCCTTATCCTAAAAACGGTACTTGCAAAGTAACCCAGACTTCTGTGGTACATCCTCTTGGGTTTTAATGAAAAGCAACAAATGGAGGCTCACTGGAACAGGAAATCACCTCAAGCTTTTTGTCTTTAAGTCATGGAGTACTGAAGAAGGAATGAACCTCTTAATCTTCTTGTCATAGGTTGAGTTTTAGTCCACTGCTATTCACAGCATCCTGCCTCATACCAGCATAAAAAATTAAAGTGGTGGCTGCAGCAAAGCTTTATGGGGCTTGAAGTTCAGATTGTAACATGGGAGGTTTCTTGTTCTGATCACTCTTTCTGGGTTCCAGTTTGGTATTTTGGAGGGGTTGGAGTTCGGGGGCTTTTTTAGGGGTGTTTCCTCTCTTATGTTGGAAGATATACCATCTAGAGGGACCTTAACAGGCTTGAGAGATGGGCCACTGTCAACCTCATGAAATTCAACAAAATCAAGAACAAGGTCCTGTATCTGGGTCGGGCTGATTCCAAATACAAATACATTCTGGATGGAGAATGGATAGAGAGCAGTCCTGAGGAGATGGGCTTAACTGTGCTGACTGACGAGAAGCTCAACAGGAGCCAGCAACATATGCTTGAAGCCCAGAAAACCAACCATATTCTCAGTGGCATCAAAAGAATCATGACCAGCATGTCAAGAGAGGTGGTTTTCCCACTCTGCTCTGCTCTCACGAGACCCCACCTGGAATACTGTGCCCAGTTTGAGTCCAACACAAGAAGGACATGTAACTGTTAGAGTAGGTCCAGAGAAGGGCCACAAGGATGACCAGAAGGCTGGAACACCTTCCTATGAAGACAGCCTAAGTGAGTTGTGGTTCTTCAGCCCGGTGAAGAGAAGGCTCTGGGAAGACCTGATTACAACTTTCTGGTGTTTGAAGGGGGCCTACAGGAAAGCTAGGGAGAGCTTTACAAAGCTTTACCCCTCATCTTGTAGTGACAGGATGAGGGGTAATGGCTTCAAACTGGAAAGAACTAGATTTAAATTAGACATTAGAAGGGAATTCTTCACCTTGTGAATAGTAAGGCACTGGAAGAGATCGCCCAGAGAAGTTGGAAGGCTCTAACTTTGGGAGTTTTCAAAGCCAGATTGGATGGGGTCTTGAGCAACTTGGTCTATTGGAGGTGTCATTGCCCATGGCAAGGGGGTCAGAACTAAACGATCTTCAAGGTTCCTTCCAACCTATACAATTCTGTGATTATTCTGATGATGCTGTAAAACCCTGTTCAGTAGCTAAGACAGGGTTGGCTTCAGAATGAAGTCAAAAGATCGTTTCTTGTCCACAAGACTAAAGGAGTAAGATTATTTTTCTGTGTAAAAATATTAATTAAAAAAATCAGTGTCTCTCACTGATCAGCATTTCTTAGGTGCTTTGCAAGAAAATGTGCTTAGCATCAGATAGGAGCAAGATAAAATCTGAGGTGTGAGACTGTGTGACATTTTCATAAAGACATTTCTTTAAACAGCTGCCTTCCCAGACTGCTGCACAATTCTGATTAAAAGGATGAAGAGAGAAAAGGGAAAACGAGCTACCCACAAATAATTTTTAAATGCAATTTTTTGATACTTCATGTATTTAAAAACATTAGGAAATAACAAAACTTTCCTTTTTAGGTATCACTGCCAATATTCAAACATTCTATTTACCTAGAAATGTCACCTACCATGTATATTTTGGTTTAGAGAAAGGATTTAAATATAGATGACCTACATACCTTTGCTTTCTTTTCCACATGTGATAAGGGTGCCAGTTGAATTTTAAACTGTGCAGTGTGAGCAGACAAAGAACATCCACAGGGATAATCTGACTAGCATACTCAATCCATCTGGATCATGTCAGCTTTTCCCTCATTCACATAAGGACATAAGAGAGAAGCAAAGGAAAAAAGCTTGTTTAGTTCCCTTAGACTAGCTGGCCACTTACAGTTTATAAAATATGGCCCAAATACTCTTCTAATCTCACCATACTTAAAGATTTTCACCTCAACTCACTCAAAAGCTTATTATTTAGCATCTAGGATGCTTAAACAAGCATATGAGAAAATGCACAAAGTGCATCCTAGCAGTTTTTAATTAATTAAAACTTACTCACTTAGCTCAGTTACTTTAAAGTTATGTTTTACAGTCATATAAATTATCCTCTTGATTATTCAGGACCTTTTCAGGGATGAGATCATTGATGAGATCAACACATGAAATATCTATCCTATTTGTTTCTGGCCAAACATGTGTTCCTCCTGCAGAAAGGGAACAGAATGGTTGTCCACTCCATTCCCCTACCCTCGAGTAAGAAGAACTAAGCAATTGCTGCCTGGATCTTACCTAATCTCTTCCTACAGACATGCCACGTGGAAATGGTATGGGCTACACAGAAAACCTGTTCAAAACTATCCCTGTCCATAATGCTGCAAAGATCCTCCTGTCTTTTCCTAGGTAAGTACTGAACAGCTCAATCACAGCATAGACTAAATTTCTTTTGAATAATTTCAAGAATCCTTTAAGTGTCCTTTTTGGGGCAGATCAGTCAAATGTCTTCCAACAGTGTGACTGTGGAAGATTGTGGAAGCAATGTGTGACTAAGATTTTACAGAGGTTTGAAAGAACTAAGTAAATACTTGATTAAACAGAAAAGTACAAAACTTTGAATCCAAATTACAAGGACAAGCTGAATCCCTAATGGGTTTAACAGCTCTGCCTGCAATTAATATAGTGTTGCATTGCTTCTCTGACCCTTTCTGATTAAAGCATATTATCGAACCATGGGCAATGTTTCCTTGACCTGCAATAGCAGTGAAAACCCTTCACTCATCAAAAGTCCTATTTATAAAGTGACAGCTGTAGCAGTCCTCCTTTGTTTTAATGTTTTGGGCGCTATTCTGTCAGACTCCTGAGACATAAGCTTCCTTTTCTCAAATGTTTCCCAAGAAGGGATTCGAATCATAGAATCATAGAATCAGTCAGGGTTGGAAGGGACCACAAGGATCATCCAGTTCCAACCCCCCTGCCATGGGCAGGGACACCCCACACTAGAGCAGGCTGGCCAGAGCCTCGTCCAGCCTGGGCTTAAACACCTCCAGGGACGGGGCCTCAACCACCTCCCTGGATAACCCATTCCAGGGCTTCACCACTCTCATGGTGAAGAACTTCCTCCTCACAGCTAGCCTGAAAAGCTCTTGTCTTTAACAAACCAGGAGAACTAATTTCTGGTCTTCTTAAAACATCACCATATCATGGGAATACACCAGATGCTTCAGCTTTGGCCATAGTCACTTCAACAGATCTTACTTTACTAATATAATACTGCAGCATCCAGCATACAATCCCAGGAGTGGGTAGAGTCATCCATTTCCTATGGCTGTTGCAGTAATCCTCTGCTTTGTCACCTCAACAGAATTGTATAGGTGGGGATTATTGTGACTCTTATCTTTCTGCTCATGTAAAAAAAAAAAAAAAGTAAAATCTGTTTTCTTATTACAACAGGTAAGGCCACAATACCCAGGGGCTCTAGCACTAGAATTTTCTTATATGTGATCTCTTCACTGGCTAGTTGCTGGTTGCTTCCATCCCCTTCCCATAGTGCAGAACAATTATGACTGTTATGTCTGACCTCTGCTCTTTCTCCACAGAGCTGAAAAGAGAAAACAAGATCAGCTGCAGGTCTTGTCTTTCTTTAAGGAGCAAAACACATCTAACTTTCAGTCTCATGAAACCAAAAGAGCTGATAATCTCCATCACACAATACCCCAGGAATGGAGACAGTGTCAGCCCCAATAAGGAGGCCCAGCCAGCACCCATGAGTGATATTGGAGGGGCCACCAATTCTCTTCCTACCTAACCAGTGGCCACCAGGACCCCTGGCCTTTGTCCCCATCCCAGTTACCTAGTGTGCACCAAGGGGACTCACCTGTGATGAAAAGAGGATCCCTCAGCACAGATGGACTCAGCTTAGGCTTTCTGCCTTTTGTGGGGGGATTAAAAAGCAAAGTGGGCAGGGAGGGCAAAGTGGCCACACCTGGGGTGGGAGAAGACTCCAACAGAGCCTAGGTGCTCTGGAATTCAAGGGGAAAAAGGGGGGAATGGGGTGGGTGAGGTGAAAAAGAAACAGACTGTGAAACCTATGTTGTTGAGAAAGACTGGATATTAGAATAATATTAAAATAGGAATTATTGAATTTTAGTGATTGCTGGATGCTTAATATGGCTACTTTCAGCATGTTCCACTACTCTTGGATATTAGACAATTTGTTGACAAACCCAAACATGGTTTTGATAGGCCAGTATTAAGTTCAATAAACAAACAAACAAACATGAATAAATAAAACCACCTTCTGGTAAGGTGATTGTATAGCCTTACCATCTCAGCAAATTCTTTATCTCAGCCCAAAGGGGATTTTTTGGGGGGGCTGTTTACCCACCCATCTATGTAGGTTGGGGGGTTGCTTCTGAGAGCAGGCTATGTGAAGCCAGGACACTGCTGGGCTGAAGAGAAGCCAATGGGTTTAGCTGGCAGAGTTGAGCTTTCCTACAGCTGAACAGGAACAGTCCATGCCACAATGAACCCTGTGGTCTCTCCTGTGTGAGTATGGAGACAATATGAGATGAGCACCCTTTGTTCTACAGGCACAAGTGCATGAGTTACAAAGAAAAAGAACAGTAAAGAGAAGAGAGAGTTCTTCCAGAAGGAGAGCTGCACTGTTCTACCATGAGCAGTTCTATGGTCCTAGTACATGTGCAGCAGATCCAGACTTGAGTAGGGGAAGATCTGGATGAGGTACTTGGTGCCATGGTTTAGTTGATTAGATGGTGTTGGGTGATAGGTTGGAATTGATGATCTCAAAGGTCTTTTCCAACCTGGTTGATTCTGTGATTCTGTGATTCTGTGTAAATTGAAGATGTCTGGTCCAACATTTTTCCAAGAAGGAAGAATGGCAACTGGCCTGTGCAAATGTTTTTACAAGAGTTAATAAAGCTGTACATTTCTTTTACTTGCTAACTAATAATAAGTCCTCAACAGCAAAGGATCAAAGCTCACTCTAAGGGAGATGTGAATCTTCAATATGCCTGCTGACCTACCGGTTTCTCCTCTTTTGGGGAAAATAGATACCTCCACAAGCCACTTGCTCTTCCTCCACTCTTTCACTGCCTCCTTTCACATGCTCTGTGATGTAACAGTCAGAGAGATCTGCTCACTAAGTTGCTTAAATCAATTCCTTCCCATGGTCACCTCTAACCAAGCTCATCCCTTTCCAGAGAAGACAGAGACAGGTTTGCTACTAGACCATTCCCCTGCTTCTGTCATCTCAAGACCTTGAAGCCCTGTGACTAGTTCATGCTTCCAAAAGTGCAGCACCTGGAAGCTCTTGTGCTTCTCCTTTCTCCTTCACGTAGCACCACACTGGATCTACCATTCCTATTGTGACTCAGTGATGGACTCAGTTGCTCAACCTTCATCTATTAATGTTGTGACCTTGTCAGAGAAGGCCACCAGGTTTGTCAGGCAGGATTTGCCCTTGGTGAAGCCATGCTGATTGTGCCAAATCACCTCTTCATTATTCTTCTGCCTCAGCTGTGCCTCCAAGAGGATCTGCTCCATGATCTTACCAGGCACAGAGGTGAGACTGACTGGCCTATAGTTCCCTGGGTCATCCCCCGTTCCCTTCCTAAAAATGGGAGTTATGTTTTCCCTTTTCCAGTCAGTGGGAACCTCCCTGGACTGCCATGACTTCTGGAATATGATGGAGAGCAGTTTAGCAACCTCATCCAACAGTTCCCTCAGCACCCATGGGTGTATCCCATCGGGTCCCATGGAGTTGAACACTGTCATGTTCTTCAGATGCTAATGAACCTGATTTTCACTCACCATGGGCAGTTCCTTCTTCTAGTCCCTGCCCTTATCTTCCATTATTCTGGGAGTGTGGCTGCAGGCTTTGCCAATGCAGACTGAGGTAAAGAAGTGTGGTGGTTTGAGCCTTAACTGGAAGTTAAGAGCTCAGATGGGGGCAAGGCTGAGAATCTCTTTCCCCACTTCCCCCCCCCTCATTCCTCCCAACAGAGAGGGGAGAAAAGGAAGGAGCAAATCCACCAAACAATAATTTGGAGCCGGCTTGGAAGTAGAGAGGTAAAGAGTTGTCTTTAAGCAATATATATATATATAACAATAACAGAAGAAATGTTCACAAGGGCAAGGAACAATGATGGATGGGAGGGGGACAAAAACAAGAGAGTAATACAAAATCAGCCTTTCTGGGGAAGTGTGGAGGCAGCAGAGAGAAGGATCAGGGCCGACCACGTGGCAGAGGAGCAGGAGGGCAGCTGCAGTAGCTCTCATCCAGCAGAGGCAGGAGCCAAAAAGCCGTGTCAACAGCTACAATGTCCTGCTTTTTATACCCTAGCTGGGCAGGGAGGGGGAGTGGAACAGACTGAGCTTCCCAGGTGAAAAATGCTCTGCAGGGAGTGAAAAGTACCTGCAAGCCCTCCACCCTGCTTTGTTCTTTTGTTTTCAGAAAAGGGTGTTAACCCACCACAAGAAGTCATTGAGAACCTCAGCCTTTTCCATGTCACTCATCACCTGCTCACCTGTTTCCTTTCTGAGGAGGCCCACACCTTCCCTAGACTTCTTTTTACCATTAATATACCTATAGAAATGTTAACTGTTCCCTTTGATCTCCCTGGCTAGATTTAATTCTAACTGAGCTTTAGCTTTTCTAACCAGCTCTGTTGCTGCTCAGGCAGCTTCCTTATATGCCCCCCATTCCAGCTGTCCTTTCTTCCACTCCTTGTAGAGTTTCTTTTTGTGTGCCAGTGTGTCCAGGAGCTTCTTGCTCATCCAGGCAGGTCTCCTAGTACTCTTTCCTGCTTTCCTCTTTGTGGGTATACTTTGCTTCTGGACATGGAGAAGGTGATCCTTGAATACTGACCAGCTGTCCTGGGCCCCTCTTTGCTCTAGGGCTTTGTCCCACAATACTTTGACCAGAAGATCCCTGAAGCAATCAAAGTCTGTTCAAAACACTTTTTTCAGAACTTTGCCTGAAGAATGCAGAGTATTTGGACACTAGAAAAGCACCTGTAAATATAGACATTTGGATTTAGTGCAAAATCACCTGACCCAAGGAAATACTTTTCAAAGAAACCTTTTTTGGTCAAAAATGCTGTTGTTGAAAACCAAACAGCTTCACAAAAGCATGTGGGTATTAACCAATCTTGTCATGAGCCCAGGATGGAATATTTGTTAGAGAAAAGCTGTAACCCCAAAATAGCCTGGCAATTATTATTACATATTCTTCTGCCTCAGACAGAGCAGATGAGAACTCAGAGAAGACAAGATTCCACTTCTTGGGGTGCTAGTAAGGACAGCAATCACTTAAGAAAATGTCTTTGGCTCTCTTGTGGATTTTTTTTTTTTTTTTAAAGAATTTCAAAGAGAGTTGTGCTTTATTAATGCAAAACCAATTGTAAAACCTTGTGTTTCCCAGAATGCAGTTATTTTCACTGCAGTACACGAGCCATTGTCTCAAGATGAGGTCCCAGTTTGCAACCACAGTCAATGGCTGGGACAGCAAAGACCCAGCATTTTCATACTTGCTCACAACAGCTTTTTGAAACATCTTGAGACAAGTAAGACACATGCAATTTCCTCAGCAAACATACACTTGGTTGCCACTGCTGGAGGCATGTTTCCAGTTGCAGCATGACTATGTCATCTTCATTTATCTCATATGCCTTAATCAAGTTATTACTCTTTGATAGCCTGTAGGGAAAATGGGGCCTGTTGACAGCAAAACAAGATCTGCTTCCTTTGGCTTGTGGTGTTTTGGTTGGGTTCTTCTTAACTTTCATTCATCAGCCAAAGAGCTAACCTCAAATGTGACATTCCAGCAGTTCAGTGCAATAAATTAAACATCTGCTGGTGGAGATGGCCTCACATTGAGGTTGAAATTGGACACACAGGTCTGGGACGGATCCTGTAGCTTGTTTCTCTACTGCCAAAACAACAAAAAAAGAATCTTTTGGGGGCCTAAGTCGAAGTTTTGAAATCTCGCCTGCCATTTGGATTTGTATTGGAGAAGTTATTTTGAAAAGAAAACACTGGCTCCCCTGTTACTTTAGTGTTATTAAAAAGTGCTACAACCTGGACTTCTGAGGGGGCTCTGCCATTGTGGCACACAGAGGTGTCCTGGGTGGATAACGACACCTCACTCTGCTCTGAGCCTGTGATGAATTGTCAGTGTGAGAAGAGTAAACTTGAGCGTTGTGCACACAGTGATATTACTGCAGCTCAACCAACAGGCCTGTTTACATGGGCTAAGCAGTGACACTTGCCCTAGACATATCTGCAAGAATTGCAGGTGATGACAATTGTCCTAGACATTTTCCACTCCTAATGCCTTACTTAGTCTGCCATGCTCTAAGAGCATATGCACGAACAGTTACCATGGCACAGCTGACAGGAAAGATCCTTGTGTTCTGCATATGTTTTAAGTGGACTGACAGTTCATAAGAGACTCATCTCTTTCCAAGGTAATGAATGTCAATTTTAGTGTGAGAACATGTAGAAGCCCCTCTTCCAATCCAAACAAAACTCATTGAACTGAAATCTGTCAAATGATAGTGTCAGGGCAGATAAACCTAAACACTTTGTATAAAAAAAAGTACCTAACTACAAATAAAATTAGAACATTTCTTATCCTTGTATGTCACTCATTCCTCATTTATCAGGCACTGCTGAGGCACTGTGTTAGAGAAATTACTGGAAGCATCTGGAAAGAGCATCTGGTTGCATTTACAAGCTGGTTCTTTTGTCTGGGCTCATCATCACTGATCCTTCACAAAGAAATGGTGTTTCAAAAATACTTCTGTGTTGCAAACCTCACCATTTCCTCATGGCTTGGCTTCACGGCATTCAGCTGTTCATGTTCCCTTCCTGCCTCTGCTGGGATACGCTTGGTGACAGTCACTCATGGCTTGAGCTCTCAATTAGCATTTTTTCATAGAGATACAAGAATGGGATCCTTCCACATGGAGTTCTTCAATACCAAAAGAAGCCAGTTATATCTCTGCTCTGCCTTCCACTACCCTGTGCTTGACTTCTGTAAACCCAAATATGAGCACAGCCTATCATAAGCTCAGAGGCTTGCCTAGTGACAGAAAGCACAATCATTCAGCATCGGTAGCAAAACATCAAGAGAAGATTGTAAATTATTTCAGCTGGCCCATTAGAAACTTTGCTGAAGTTCATGAGATTCTTTCAATAGAGGCTGTTTGCCATTTGATTGAGCCCAAGTGGGAGAGGGGATGGTCACACAGACAATTAATTTTCCTGTACATGGCAAGAGGCAGAGAAGAGAAGGTGTTATGCTACTGTACTTCTTAAATCCTATTTCCTTACCATGTCCTGAGTTCAAGACTATTTTTTCCTCCAGCAGTTCAAGTGCTTAAAGCAATGCCTAGAAATGCAAAGCTAAAGGGTATGAGGAAAGAGAGATCAGCTTTACATTTCTGTAATTCCCCCTGGGTAGAGAGCTTATTTATGTAGAAGAGCTGCTTTTGCTTAGTTTCCCATATGACAATTTTCTGCTCAGTCTTATCTTAGAGTGATTCATAGGATGGGTCAAAAGGTCAAGTGAAACTTTATGGTAACCTCTTCATAACCTTCTTGTAAGGTCTGTTTTCTTTGGACTCTCCATTTGTATTTGTAATCAGTGGGCAATTTCCCCTCATGTCTCCATTTTCTACCCTTCTTTTTAATTGAAAATTTGGTAAAGTTAAGACTCCTTCTTGATATGTTAAGCCTTCTCTCTTCCTGCCTTGCATGTAATGTGCATTCATCCCATTCCACTCAGGTCATATGCTCAGCTACAGAAAAAATGCCAAATTTCACTTCCTTTGTAGGGGATGTCCATTGGTTCTCTAGAGGGGCTGCTGCCTAGCCCCAGGGAAGAGCCCTGGTGTGGCTGGTGATGCTGAATGGAGCCCTTGGGACAACCTGTGGCAGTTAAACACCATGCAGATGCTCAATCACTCCTTCTGCAGTGAGACAGGAGAGAGAATCTGGCGGGGGCGGGGAAAGATAAAACTCCTGGGTGAGATAAAAAGTTTAATAGAACAGAAAAGGATGGGGAAAATAACAACAACAACAACAGAATACACAAAACGAGTGATGCACAATACAACTTGCTCACCACCTGCTGGCTGACGCCTAGTCAGGCCTCAAGCTATAGCTACCCCTGAGCAGCTCTTCCCAGTTTATATACTGGGCATGACTTCATACAGTAACTAATACCCCTTTGACTCATTTGCGTCAGTTGTCCTGGCTGTGTCCCCTCCCAGCACTTTGTGCTCGCCCACCCTCCACTGCCAGGGCAGCACAAGAAGCTGAAAAGTCCTTGACTTAGTATAAACACAGCTTTGTGAGAACTAAAACATCAGTATGTTAGCAACATTGTTCTCATCCTAACTTCAAAACACAACACTATATCATCTGCAGAAGTGTACCTATCTGCTGCAATGGACACATACAAAATGGAAAGACAGGGCAGGGTCAGTACATTTTCTAGCTTTTGTTCATTTATCGGTGACCAAGCACGTGCAGATGCCTGAGGGATGAGTCTGGAAAGTGCAGGCAAAACAAATACACAGAGCAAAATGGAAACAGTTTCCAGTCCTTGTTTTTACAGTTATGTAGAGCAGTATCACCTCAGTGTTAGCAGCAGCAAACGTTTCCACTCCCCATCTGCTAGCATTCATTTTAATTCCTGCAGTAGTTTACTATGGAAAATAGGGAGTCAGGGAGTCCTCACTTTTTCTTAACTAATTTGTTTCTTTTTTACCTATAGACAAATTAGTTTTGTTTCTATAGTGTTCTGTGTTTTCTCTAGGGCTTTGTCCCACAATACCTTGACCAGAAGATCCCTGAAGCACCTCTCTCTCAACTTTTTTTTTCTGCAACTTACCCCCTTCTGACACACTGTGTTTCTGCGGTGTGCAATACATTAGAAGGAAAACAGAGACAGAAATTAGCAGTAATAGAACACTTTTCATTTAGCAGGTGATCATATTTCTGGCAGCACACAGCAAAACCAAGGTATATTTGAAAAAAGCTGGCTACTGTGCTGGAGAGACAATGACCTCTGATGAGGTGTGTTGCAGAACATTCCCATCCTGCTCGTGTGTCAACAGGCACAGGAGGTACAGTTCTGTCCTTTCCACTTCTCTAGCAGCTCATATGAGACTTTTACAACTGACATAATGAGCATCCCCCATTTGGTTTACAGCATAGCAGGGGGAGGAGTTCCATGGTGACAGATTTAAGGTTTGATGCATTAAGCCCTTCCAGGTGGCCAGTGCCACTGGCTATGTCATCCAAAGGCTGCAAAGATCTCTGGCATTTATATGCTTGCTGATCCAGATCTCTCTCACAGAGAGAAAGAAACAAGAGAGGAACCAGGCTGGGGTGTTTGTGTTACATGCAGGAATAATGTGCATGTCCAGGTCCGGAGAAGGAAAGGGACTCGGAGACAAGCTTTTAGTCTCTCACAAGGCTGAAATGGGATTTGTCTCGGAAGATGGCAGGGAGACAATCACAGTAAGGAAAAGCTTGAGGCTGAGGGGCTAAATGCCATTTTTAACACCATTGCTGTCCTGGCCAGTAGAAAGACCTTTTAACTATATAATATTTCTCTTGCACACTTCTGACTCTGGTGTGCTCATGTTCCCACCCTGTTGTCCTTCTTGTCCCAAGAGAGAAAAGGAGCAGAGAGAAAGCAGGAGTTAGATTTAACTAAACAGCTCAGACAAGGCCAGCCAAAAAGTATGTTAATATCTCCCAAGCAAAGCAAACCCAGCCAAGAATCAGAAGAGAGAGAATTGTTATGGTACAGCTTATCTTATTCTAGATATTTATCCAATGAATTTGTTTAGAGTACTTTTTTATTTTCCTTTTTACACCCAATAGTGATTTATTTATATTTTTCTACTTTTCTGCTCAAAATCTGCAACTGAATTTTAAAGGCATAGCCTGAAACCACCACAGGGAGGGAGTGGCCCAGGCTCACACATGGGCTGGGGTGACCCGCCTGCTCTTCTTCCCCATTTCTGGTGTTTCCCTGCCTGTTGCAGACCACAACCCAGCTCAGGGCTGGGCTGCATCCTGAAGATGGAAAAAGGCTTTGGGTACAGCCAGCTGCAGCCTGTGTGCTGGCTGTCACCCTCCAGCGAGGCTTTTATCCTCTTTCATGAAGATAGTTTCTGGTCACAGCTCAAGCAGAGCCAGAGCAGAGTGCTGGCATCTATCAGCTTCGTCTCTGGTGAATGATAGTTGCAGTAAAGAATAGCAGTTAAAAATACAAGAAATTAAACTTTATCGTTTGTGTGTCTTTCACCTAAAGTACTTGCAAGGCATCATATATGCAGTCATGAAAACAATCATCTGAATGCCTACACATTTCCCAAACCACTGTGTAAATTCAGAAATGCTGTATAAACATACTTTGTACAGCACTCATGGCATGTACAGCACAGACAAATTCTTCTCATAACAGTGAGCCTGTTGTTTCCTGAGTAACAAATGTATGCCAGAAGGAAGCATAAGAAAGTCAACACAAGAAAATACAAGAAAGGAAAAGGAAAAGGAAAAGGAAAGGAAAAGGAAAAGGAAAAGGAAAAGGAAAAGGAAAAGGAAAAGGAAAAGGAAAAGGAAAAGGAAAAGGAAAAGGAAAAGGAAAAGGAAAAGGAAAAGGAAAAGGAAAAGGAAAAGGAAAAGGAAAGGGGGAGGGAAGGGGAAGGGGGGAGGGAGAGGAGGGAGAGGGAGAGGAGAGGAGAGGAGGGAGAGGAGAGAGGAGAGGGAGGAGAGGAGAGGAGAGGAGAGGGAGAGGGAGGAGAGGAGAGGAGAGGGAGGAGAGGAGAGGAGAGGAGAGGAGAGGAGAGGAGAGGGAGAGGAGAGGAGAGGAGAGGAGAGGAGAGGAGAGGAGAGGAGAGGAGAGGAGAGGAGAGAGGAGAGGAGAGGAGAGGAGAGGAGAGGAGAGGAGAGGAGAGGAGAGGAGAGGAGAGGAGAGGAGAGGAGAGGAGGAGAGGAGAGGAGAGGAGAGGAGAGGAGGAGAGGAGAGGAGAGGGAGAGGAGAGAGGAGAGGAGAGGAGAGGAGAGGGAGAGGAGAGGAGAGGAGAGGAGAGGAGAGGAGAGGAGAGGAGAGGAGAGGAGAGGAGAGGAGAGGAGAGGAGAGGAGAGGAGGAGAGGAGAGGAGAGGAGAGGAGAGGAGAGGAGAGGAGAGGAGAGGAGAGGAGAGGAGAGGAGGGAGAGGGAGGAGGGAAGAGGAGAGGAAGGAAGGGAGAGGGAGAGGAGAGGAGAGGAGAGGGAAGGGAAGGGAAGGGAAGGGAAGGGAAGGGAAGGGAAGGGAAGGGAAGGGAAGGGAAGGGAAGGGAAGGGAAGGGAAGGGAAGGGAAGGGAAGGGAAGGGAAGGGAAGGGAAGGGAAGGGAAGGAAGGGAAGGGAAGGGAAGGGAAGGGAAGGGAAGGGAAGGGAAGGGAAGGGAAGGGAAGGGAAGGAAAGAAGGGAAGAGAAGAGAAGAGAAGAGAAGAGAAAGAGAAAGAGAAGAGAAGAGAAGAGAAGAGAAGAGAAGAGAAGAGAAGAGAAGAGAAGAGAAGAGAAGAGAAAGAGAAGAGAAAGAAAGAAGAGAAAAGAAAAGAAAAAGAAAAGAAAAGAAAAGAAAAGAAAAGAAAAGAAAAGAAAAGAAAAGAAAAGAAAAAAGAAAAGAAAAGAAAAAGAGAAAAGAAAAGAAAAGAAAAGAAAAGAAAAGAAAAGAAAAGAAAAGAAAAGAAAAGAAAAGAAAAGAAAAGAAAAGAAAAAAAGAAAAGAAAAGAAAGAAAAAAAAGAAAAGAAAAGAAAAGAAAAGAAAAGAAAAGAAAAGAAAAGAAAAGAAAAGAAAAGAAAAGAAAAGAAAAGAAAAGAAAAGAAAAGAAAAGAAAAGAAAAGAAAAGAAAAGAAAAGAAAAGAAAAGAAAAGAAAAGAAAAGAAAAGAAAAGAAAAGAAAAGAAAAATGTTAGGAAAACCTAAGTGCAAACTTGGGGTGTGGAAATATGAAGAATAAATAAAATAACAACTTCAGTCACTCCTCTGTGATTCCAATAGAAGTGAAATGTAGCTCAACAAATAGCACTGAAAGACAGTGTTTAGCTGGTGCAGTAATTTATGTGACAGCTGCAGGACGTTTCCTTGAACAGCCAATCATGACCACACATTTCCATGAGCCAGGCTGTGGTCCTCCTGCTATGCTCCTGCTCACACACATCCTGCTGTTGAGCTTTGACTTTGAATTGTAGGTTGGGAAGAAACTCCCAAATGATCCTGGACTTAGTCCAAGAGCTCCAAGAACACCAGTGCTGAAAGGGTTGTAACCTCAGCAAGCTAAACAGAGCCATTTCTGGTTTTCTGAGGCAAAAGAGTTTTTCATAATTTTGATAATGGTTTCAGCAATATCAGATAAATCTTTCTGGTAGAACTTACCCAAAACAATCTAAAATCTCTTGCTTTGGCTGCATTGAGCAAAATTGTTTTCAGCTGCTTTAAATAGCTTTTGATCCTCTCTAGAGGATCTATAAGGTGAGGAGAATGTTCTCAGTTCTGCAAGCACTTGTTACCTCATGTGCAGTACTGTCAAGTCCAATACCATAACGGCCCACAAAACTGTTCATAATCATAAATGTTTACCACACCAACTCCACACCTTTCCTGGGAGGGTGTGGATCGTATCTGGCCTAGGGTAATATGATCCCTTTGAACACATAGGTATGACTGATTTGCAAATCTGGCATAACTGTTCAATAAACAGAAATTTCCTGCGACAAAAGTGCTCCAAACTGGGGGGGAAGAATAAAAATCTATATATCTTTTCATTTTCATGCTTGATCAACAAAACTGAGCATGCAAGACTGCCTTGTATTCATTGAGCTTCTCACGTGTGCAGATTAGGTGCACACTTTCCCTGAAATTTTGCATTCTGCAGAGTCCAGTTTTCCTGTATGTACTTAGTAATGCTGCTGTTTGTGTACACATGAGAAAAATGTGGAAGCTCCGAGGAAGGTCAAACCACAGTGCTAAGTTTCCAGGGACCCCGAGAGACTGATGTGGCCCTGACAAACTCGCATGCCAAAGGCTTCCTGAGACTCTGCTTCTGCTTGCTTTTCTTGTTCTTGCCTTTCCCCGGGGCACTGAGGGGCTGGGGCAGCCCTGCTTCCCATAAAGGATGGGAGAAGGCTTCAGCCCTGCTTAGGCCACGAGTTGGCTCTCTACAAGCCCTGTGCAGACCCCCTGGCTTCATGGGGTGCTGGACAGCAGGTGTACTTGGTGAGACACCAAAGTACATGCTGCCACCCACCTCTGGACTAGCCCAGGTCTGGCACTGTGATGTCACAGGATGTCCCCTCTGCTGTGCTGTCAGATGTGACCCACTGTCATCTCCAAGAGAATGAGGACAGAGAACACAAATCACGGTGTGCTCTTTCCATGCAGCGCAGGGTGTTTTCTTGTCCAGTGATTTACAAAATGAATGGAGCAGATGACATTCCAGTGTGTGCAACACAAATGGCCAAGTGACTCAACAGTTTTCAACTTCCATTTCCGTGTCTGTGATCTCTTCCTCTTAGTTGCAGATATACAACTGTGACACTTGGATCTCTGCCAAGGTTAAAGCTTGACAGACTGCTGACAAAACAACCACAACAAAGCAAGAGTGACAAGTACTTATTTACTGCCACTAAGACACAGCCCAGGCTTATTTTTCAGCCTGGTGAGCATACTGAGTTGTTTACTAACAGTTTCACATGCCTGAAAAGTAGGAAACAATTTATTACAGAGAGTGGCTTTTGAACCCTGTACTTATTTTTCATAACAATGATAGTGTTGAGTCCCAGATGATTGGTCCAGCTTGAGCTCACATTCCCACACTGGATTCAGATAATGTGTAGGAGTCAGGACATGAATTCATGAAATTTACACAGATGCTAGCAATGCAAAACCTCCAGCTGCGTCAATTTCCACCCCAGAGAGTCCCTGATAATCAGCTGGGAAGTGATGTGTTGCCCCAGCCAGCTCAGGAAGGCCACATGTGTTTGAGGAGCCCTTTCTCTCACATGAATGTCTCACTGTCCTACTTTCAGAGGTCTTTTCTCAGCTGCAGTAAAATTGCTTGTCTTGTTCTGAAGGTTGAACTGCACCACTCCCATTGCCCTAGTGAAGGCGTGAAGATTCCCTTTGCAGGGAGTGTCAATAAACTGCACCACACAAAAGGGCTGGGAAGGCCCCTGACAGTCTGGCCAGAGGGGGTCAGGTGGAGACAAGGGTCAGTGCACAAATGAGGACAAGAGCTGTAAGCTGGTGAGCAGGCATACGCCCCCAGCCACTGCCCTTCCTCTTGCTCCACACGTAGAGGAAGAAGTGTGAGGGCACTGGACCCATGGAAACTTTCTTGCTTTTGCCACAAGATGCAGCTGCTCTTGAAAACCTGCATCTTCCCCATATGCTGGGGACATTCCTAGAAGATCCTTGTATTGTTGGTGGTGTTTGTCTTCCCTCCTTTCCGTCTCTTCCCTTGCATTTCTGTGAGTAGGACTGAAAATTTGAAGACTGCTGTTCTCCTCCATGTGCTAGATTCTCCTCTGTAGCATCTCTCCCAGACTGAAGGTCACTCACGAAAATAAAGGCAACAGTCACAGATAGATAGGTCTTGTGCTGAAAAGATGGGCTATCTTCCTTTTTTGATTGATTTCTGCTTTACATTACAGGCAGGTATTTGATGACAACACAGCTAAAGTGAGAAACAGATGAACAGATCGAATGCCATAGTCAGTCACTTAACAACACACGATGTACAGCAGTAAGCATCAGAACCAGGAACACTTGTTACTCAAAAAGGTAATCAAAATCAAATCACTGGGTTTATCTTGTGCCTAAAGTGAATAACAAAAATAGTAATTCCATTTTTTCACACTACAAATCAGCCACAGTGGAACAATCTTATGTTCAGGTTCTGTTTGTAACATCGTTTTAGAGACTGCAAGGGGAACATAAAACTGACACCCAAACCATCTGTTCATCAACATTTCATCTCTTTTACTCTAATTTCCTTACACACAGGAAAATTATCCAGCTATCTGCCTGAATACATGGATATAGGGGATCTCAAACACGCAAGAATTTGTGATAATCTTTCTGCTGCCAAAACATTCCTGTGCACATTACCTGGTTAAACCCTATCCTCCTCTGCAACGGAAAAGCTACTTGTGCTGGCAGAGTCAGATAATGGGATTTACACTAATGAATGCTGATCCAACTTACTGTCAAGCATTTACCTTCTTTAATTAAACTTTTCTGGATTTTGACAACAAAAAAATTCCAACAAAAAAACAAACAAACAAATCCCAACACAATGAAGCATTTTTAGATTACACTAAGATATTGGTCCTCCAGTCAAAGTTAACAAAAACAAAGATTGCAGGGGAAAAAAAATTTGTTTTACTGAGAAAATATGTCAAAAGCATGATACAAAATGGATATGACTGCTACATCACCAGTAAGACAATAGCCAAACCTGTCCAGATTTTCCAGGATCCTGTCCTGCCTACTTTACAATGGAAAAAGGCTTGTTTTAAAGTGATTTGTTAAGTTCTGAAATTCATTAAAGTGAGAAAAATATGTCCATCAAGTAAGCCACTCATTACCACAGCTTCTGGAACTCTCTGCAGCTATTGCTACAGCAAGGAAAGAACTGTGCCTTGCCTGTCAGAGGCTCATGCAGTGTTGCCAAAGGAAGCAAAGAGTTAAAAACCAGACACTCACGCCTCCACTTTGGAGGCCAAAAATTACTTCACATTCTTGGGAGTAAACTAATTGCCAGATGCTCATGAGAGTAGATCCATGTGTGAAAACAGTACAGAAACATTCCTAATTATTGATGGGATGTATAGTCAAAGCACCCATACTGCCCAAGGTTCCTGCTGGACCCAGCATCCAACCCACCCAGCCCAGCCAGTAAGATTTGCAGTCAGTACAACTCCAATTCTGTTAAGGACAGAGGTTGTAGGGCGAGGAGGGCTGTGTCCCTCTGCATTTTTCACAGCCCAGTGGTGCCATAGAGTCAAACATGGGGCAAATATATGCTGGACCCATGGGACAGGGTTCAAGTCATACCTTCGAGGTTAGGTAGTAGGTTCTTAGCTCTGATCAGAGGCAGCAAGAGCTGAACTGCAGCAGGGCGCAAGGGGCTGCCAGCTCTGTCGCTGTGTTCCACCTCACCGACGGCCATTAGCCTTCCCAAAATGAGAACCAGTCTCCATGTCCTCTCAGGCTTCACCTCCTCACTTTGAGCCATCTAGGTGTATGTTTGATGACCTTCTCCAGTGGAAGGAGATGCTGGTCTCTGTAAGGGGAAGCAGTCAGGAGGCAATTTCATGGGTGGAGGACAAATCTGCCTGAGATATTTCTAGACTCAGCACTTCTATCAAGCTGCTGGCCAGGTGCCTATCTCTTCCATCTATGCACCCCTCACCTGCCCAAAGGAGACACATGGCTTCAAGTGGGGAATGGTGAGAACTTCTCCCTACCTTTGCCCTCAGGCTTTGTTTTCTGTTTGAATTCATCTGCCCTCAGTTTCCAATCTTCAGTTCCTGTTATTCAGCAGGATTAAATAACTCTTCACTGTCCTGGATTTTATCCCTGAGAAGGCCCTCATGGGCTGTAAACCAGCTGTTTTCTGATTGTTTTCTGTGTTGTTAAGTTGTGCTAAATTTACCAAGCCTGAAGACACTCATAGTGAGATTTTTCTTCTGTACTCTACTGTTTTTATGTCCCTTCCCTCCTGGTATCTGAGCTTTGTCAGAACCTATAGAAAAATTGTGTGTATGCCATTTTCCAAGATGAATCTGTCCAGTGTCCTGAGACAACCTCACTTTCTCTTCATTTGTCATCCAAACATGTTTGAGCAAAGCAAGGGCATGGTGAAACCACCTGATTTGCCTTTGTAGCCCTGATTGATTAATGTCATCCATGGGGACACTAAATGTGACCTGGACAGATACAAAAGGATATATAGTTTAGATCAGCATGAGCCTTTCCTGCCACAGTGTAAACTCTGCAAAATCTGCTGGGGGAGGTGGTACTCCGTAGTCCTGCAATCCTTCTCCACAAATGCCATTTCCAGGCCCCTGTATTAGCTCAAATAAGTCAGTCCCGAGTTAATCCTTCCACAAAATTTAACTACTTTCAGTTCCACCAAAAGGTGGAACCATCACACTCCAAGTGTTGCATGCAATAATGAATGGTACCTGGATATGTGGAAATCCATCCCAGGCATTACTTGCAGCATCAATACCCTTTCTGTCACTTTTTCCCCTGTGCTGTTGCTTAGTCCTGAACTAAATCCTGACCTGACATGCAAGCATACTTTTTTTTTCCCCTGCTGGGTGTTTGACAAATGCCATCATAAACTCATTTGCAGGAGCACAGTTTTGGTTGCACTAGCATCATTGTAATTGCTTTGCAATAATTGCAGCCTTACACAATGGCAGAGGATGGAAGGCCCCTCTGGAGATCACCTAGTCAATCCCCAGCTCAGAGCACAGTCAGCTGGAGCTAGCTGCTCTCAGCCACATGCAGTCCACAGTCAACAGGAGCTAGCAGCTCACAGCCACATCCAGTGTAATAGAAAATGAGGCACAAACCAAAATTATGGAGCTCTGATTCAGTTATAGAGAATGGGGTTTGGAGAAGGAGGAGAGTAGGGTGCATGGATCTTCTGTAGATATTCCAGGTTGTGACCCAGTAAATTACAAGTGAGCAGATCAGTGTGTACCTAAATTTACCCCTGACAGTCTGCCTCTGAAACAATTAACCTGCCACAGTGCTTATGGCAAAGGACAATCCTGAAATAGGTCTGGGAAAGTCCAAACATGACTTCTTGGACTCAATATCTAAAATAAATCTTCTGGGACAAGCTGGCTCCTCACACCTCTTCATGATTCTTGAAGTGCATTACTCTTTCCTGTTTCTTTTAAAATAAAGCCAAATAGGCAGTTCCCAGAGGTGCAGGTCAGGAGTCAAAATGCTGAGCAAATATAAATGCCTGCCAAGGTGTGTGCTGATCTGGTGGGACCCTGGACTAGCATTCCCACTTCTCTTTTTCTCCAGTAGAACTCACTTCAATACAACAGTTAGGGTTTTCAGTTAGTTTGACATGCATGTGCTGTAGTGGCCCCCCAAAGCTGCAGTAAGACTCAGGACTTCTCTTAGCCTCTTCAGTGACAAACGTCCCTAACAGATTCAGCACGCAACAGCATGAATCATTGCTCAGTGTACTCTGAGCTCATGTCATTGGTAGCCAACCACACGATTTCTTAATGTATTATAATTAAATAATTAAATCAATGGAATAATAGGAAAACCTTTCATTTCTGACAGCACAAACATCAGCTGATTTCACAGTGTCCTGGCAAGCAGAGAGATTATGTCAAAACAAGAGAAAAATAAACTTGCTAGAGAATATGAAAAAAAAACCAGTTTTGCTATAATCTATCCTAACATTCAGGTTGGGTGAAGATGAATGTTTAAAAAGCCTCTTTTTACTCAAAGTTTCTGATGCCTTCCTTTTATTATTCTCTTTCACACATGCACTCATACTCTCACATTGTGTTTATGCTCATGACCTTTGTAATCCAAAGAATGAACATGACACAGACAAATTGTAAACATGAATCAAAAACGTATTGGAGATGTTTGATGTCCTTTCTCTCAGCTGAGCCACAAGCAGTTAGGTAAAAATATTTTCGCTTCCCCTAAATGATTTGTTTTTCTCACCAAAGTGTTTAGGAGAGTAGTTTTGGTGGCTATGGCAGAAATGTTCCTGCAAGAAAAAAAATCACTTCTTGAAAAACGGTTCTGAATACTTTATTTTCTGAAACAGAAACAACAAATCATGAAAAGGACATGCCTGTGGGAGCCAACAGACTCTAGATGTCAAGTACAGACAAGTCCCTGCTGAAAAGGAGAGAGGTCTTTACCAGACAGAGAAGACACAGTATTCCTGATGTTCCCCACTAGCTGCAAAGAAGCAAAATGCCCCTCTGGCATGTTCTGCACTAGGGATGGCACTTCATGCTTCACTGCTCTCCAAACTCAGGATGACATAGTCTTCCCAAGGATCTGTTGTGGGAAACTGGAAAGAAAATACCAAAGCTCTCTTCTTCTCAGACATGCACTCATCAGCATTCTTCTTGAAGATCCTTAAAAAGCATTTTAAAATCCTCTGCCACTGGCAAGGAAACAATAGAAGAGCATAACTTCTAAAGCCTTCAGAAGAGCATAACTTTTAAAGCCTTCCCACCTTGACATAATGGCAGAAGAGCCAAACTCTTCAGCTTAGTTGTTTCCCCAGATTTCTTCTTCACTTATGATTTCAGCCTTCAAATGCATCCCTGAGTCCAGTTCACATCAGCACAGGCATGCTTTGAGCTACAGCATCTCCAAAGATCCAGGCATGAGCAAGCAATGTCTATGAAGCAGATACACCTAACTGGATTTGTGGTACTTCTTCACCTCCCAGACACCATAGCAAGGAGATTTCAGTTCAGGGAAGAATCTGGTGCTATGAGAGAAAAAGGCAACAGTCTCCTTCCCTGGGGTCAAAGGGAAGGCTGATGCATCTGCTGCAGATGTGTCAGCTGGTAACTATTTTACCAGCAAGCAAGGGAATTCTTTCCAAAAGAGAAAGAAGTGATTCTCTTGTGCTACAACAGGAATCGTCCTGTACTTGCTGACTTATAAGAGGTGATTCTCAGGGGATAGATGAAGTTAATGGACAGAGTGGTTGGCAGTTGACAGGTCTAAGTACAGAGCAGTAGGAGAGCATGACGTGTTGCTGTAGGGATACACGAGAGCTGTGCAAAGCACCTTGCATGTGGGATTACTGAAAAGCATCTGGTTAGGATCACAGAGTTCAAGCTGTTCTACAGGACTGAATGTTAGCAACAAGTAAGAATTGTCCATACCCTCACAGTGATTGCCTCACACATTGCTGTTGAGAGGGAAATGTAAGCATGCTGTATCTGAGCTAGGTTTCTAAGGGTTAGCTGAGTGCTCTGGCACCAGCAGCCCAAAATACATTTGGTGTGCGTGCTTAACTTTCAGCATGGCTGTTCCAGGGTTGTGTATGTTGCTAAATCACTTTCCCATTGTTTCACTGGTTACATTGCTCTAAGTTGTTGGCACAGATTTTGTTTTATGTCCCAGTCCCTTTAAAGCCTGTCTAGTGGAAAATGCATAACCCTTTCCTAAATCTAATTTAAAAGAGCGTTTTTTGTCCATGCATCTGTGAACCTTTCACTTCCCTGGTGATCTTACATGTTTTGTCTTACCTATAGAAAAATCTTACTCTTATGGTTTCAAAAAGAAAAGCTTAAGCAGGAGCTGTAAAATGTTAGCATTTTATATATAGAAATAGTCTATATATCAATCCTGTCTACAGAAACATTTTATGCACAGGAAAAGGAGGTGCTTTGGGCAGGTTGTGCACAGAGCTAGGCACCTGGCAAGCTGCATGTCATGGCTGATGTGACAGGAGACACACATCTGTGGGGGCTGCAGGGCCCCAGACATGTTCCCACACAATTCCTGTGGGATCCCAGGAATTAACTGTTCTTAGCCCCTCACAGTTGCAAACTGCCTGCCACAGGTGAGAAGTGTCTTGCCCCATGGGACTCCTATTCTGAGGTCTGAATTTGGCAGTGATGGTGACATGCTGCTCCTGACTGTTGCTGCTGCTGCCAGCCGAGCTCAGGGAGACCCAGCACCTCTGCCTCAGGCCAAACCTAAAATTTTCATCTGCCCTAGGCTTTGGGCAGAGCTTGGAGGCTCTATGCTCCCAAATCCAGGGGCTCCAGGGGCCAAAAAATGTACATTCATGTTGTTTGTGTGTCATGCCAGCTGGCATGGGAGCCAAAAATCTGTATTTTTAGGACTTCTAAACCCTGCTCATCCTACCTGGTGATTTTCCATGGAGGTAAAGAAACATGGACTATCCAGGTTCTGTGGCTTCAGTCTCCCAGTTTACCACCCCCAAGACTGACCAAGAGCTGGGGATTGGAAACCTGGAAGCTCCAGCATTCCCTCTTTAGGGGAGCTGGGAAAGAAGATGGACATTTAGGAGCTTAAGGTCCTGCAACTGCAGGATCTTTGGCTCTCCAGAAATGATTGGGCAGGCTGCCAAGAAGTGAGGAGTCCATCCAGCATCCTGGCGAGAGAAGAAATGAACCCATCATCACACCAAAGGCTGTCCTAGTGACTTGCCAGGACTCTGCAGCTGTGGCTTGGTGCAAGTGAGCTGCCTGCACAACACATACAGGGAAGAAGGATCTATGGGGAAGTGAGAAGACAGACCTCTTTTTCTAAGCATTGGGAAATACAGTCTTGCCACTGAGCAATGCACAGGAGACACCTACAACATAAGGCCCACAGACTGTCATGGAGACTGTTGCTGGCGTGTGATGCGGGAAAGCCTCCTGTCCACTGGCTCACCATGCTGCCAAGACAAGCCACATGAATCCATGCTGCAGCTGCCTTACTCTACACTCTCTCATAGTTTGTACTTCACTTCTCCCTCAGCAGCTCTGCATCTTCTGGTACAGACCATCTATTGGAGGTCTGAACCGAAATCCACTGTTTTTCCCTGAACTATGGAAGGTTCCCATCCGTGTTGCCTGCATGGGGGCAACCCCATTTCTTGCAGAGCTGTGCCAGGGCTCCTACTCTGTTACCCACCTCTATCTTTCATGGTCTGAGCACTCTATAGCCAGGGAGCTGCTGACACCATTGAGCTGCTATCTGCTGCCCTGAGGCTGGAGAAGTAGCTGGGGTTTCTAGGAGCCTTAAGGTTGCAAGGTTGAGATCAAAAAATATTTGGTTTGCTGACTTTCTCCATTTCTAAAGAACTGCTCTTCAACATCTCCAGATGGCAGGTCTTTCTTAGAGAGATAGCTCCAGCTGGGAGACTGTTATTCTACTCAGACTTGTTGAAACTGTAGGAGAAAAAGGGAATCTGCTCAGTGAATGAATCACATTTGCTGATGGTTACTGAAAAGCCTCCAGATACAGTAAAACTTCCATGAGACACTGGAGTGGGAGATGACTTTAAAAACAAACAAAAAAATCTAATCTGCATCCATTACAAGGTGCTTGGGACCATTTTTGGACTCAGAATGTCATAATCTGACATAAAAATGAGGATCTGATTTGAATATAGAACACACAAGGCAAAACAATTTCTGTCGTTAATTCTTACCAGTAGTCTCTGAAAGCTTAGGCAAGAGCAGCCCAAATTTTGTAGGATGCAGACAGATAACAGTGGCCCGAGTCTCCCATGTTGTGCTGGGTATGGAGTACCTACTCTGATACTTCTACATATCTCTGTTTCCCCAAGATAAATTTTAGTCAGTCCAGTGTAATGCAGCAACTAGCAAAGTTTGTCTACTATCAAACATGTCACTACTGAGCCTGATAGTAGTCAGGTCCCAATAACTGACAATCATGGAGGCATTTCACACACTATAGAGTCCATAGGCCAAGTGTGAGCACTTTCTGCAGACTTAATAGGAAGGTGGCTTGTGGAGGAACTTGGTTTGGCATAGTTGGCATTTTGGTGGAAAGAAGACTTTCTACAGTTACAAAACTTCGCTGACCCTAGCTCGGTGGTGGTGTATGTGAAAGGAGGGGGCAGAAAGAGAGAGGGTCAGAGCACAAAAGCAAACTGTAGTCCTTGAGCCACAGTGGAGATCCTGCTACTTGACAAACCACAGGTCCGAAATATTTATGGCAAAGAGTTTGGATTGCCCTCCAGTGGCCAAAAGGGGTTTCAGATCCCTACATGTCAAAGGTAATATCAAGAGGAAAGAAATTTGGAGAAAGAAAAAAACATCAAGAAGAAGCCAGGTGTTTCTGTTACAGGATGGTATTGGTATCACCATTATGGAATGAGATCTATTACAAATACTGAACATTCGCCACTTTCTTTTTTAACCTTGATTTCCATACCACCACTTCCTAGTGATCATGAAGACTTTCACAGCTGTAACCAGCTGAGCATGCAACTGCTGGGATCTTCACTGGCAGACCAGGGTGGGACAGCTCTGTACTTAAGGCCAAGGTCAGCATTCAGTACTGTATCCAGAGAGACACACCAAACAGAATTACAAACAGCGGAAAAACAATCCCTTTAAAAGCCCAAGGCAGGTCTCCAGTAACAACATTCATATTAAAAAAAAAAATCAACCCAAACAAAACCAGAATGCATCTAAGTCAAATCTGGAGTCTTGGGCCCTTCCTCTTCTTTCATCTCTTGACCTTGCTGGCAGCAGTAGGTGGAAACATGGATGTTAATACAGCAATCTTGTTCAGGTTATGTGCCACCATTCATCTTTCTTCCCTTTCTAAGAGTAACCGTGAGACCCCTGCAGGCCAGCTTCGCTGGATGTGAAAGAAAGAGAATTTTGGCATGCTCAGAGTTTAGGTTGTTATGGGGTTTTTGGTGGTTTGTTGGTTTTTTTTCTGGGACCACACTTGTTCCATGTTCATTTTAACTGAAGCTTTACATTCTGTCTTTTGGCTACGCATCTGATCCCTGAGCACTGTTCTGTCTCTTGGACATCATTCCTGAAGGGTACTTCAACACCAGGCCTTTGGCAAGAACAGTGCAGGATAAGGTGGGAAGACAAGGGATATTACCTTCTAGTGCATCCTGGGCTTACTTAATTTCTTTGGTAAAACCTTTCCAGAAAGTGCCTGCTCTCTTGCCATGCTGCTACAGGTCTGATTTGGCTGAGTGACTGATAAGCACTGCAGTAAACTCTGTCAGTTATAGCTCAGATACTTGAATAACAGCCAGAGAGATAAGTTCTACTTGGAGGAGAGAAAACTGTTTGACACTTGGACAGCTTAGGAATCTTTCCAGACAAAGACTTTGATGTCTTGGAGCTGGTTACATTCTAAGACCCTGGTTTGACAGTCACACAGAGACCACAAATCACAGAAATATGGGGCTGGAAGGTATAGCACCTTCCCTACCCTATACACAGAAGTAAAAGAACTATACTTTGACCTCTCCTGGCAGAGGTTTGTCTGACCTATCCTTCAAAATCTCCAGTCACAAGAGTAAACAAGTCTTTCTAGGTGTTCTCCTCTAGTCATGGATTTTCCTAACAGTAAATGGTGTTTCCTAATGCCTAACCTAAATCACCTTTCCCATAATTTAAACCAGTTCTTCCCATATGTTTATGGGCACAACTCACCATAGTTTTTCACACTAATGTTGTAAGTACTGGCTTTCACTTTTTTTTTTTTTCCTAGATAAAAACCCAAAGACATCAGTTCCTTGAACCTTTTCTCATGAGTCATGTATTCTAAACTTCTCATCTTCCTTGCTGATCTCCGGCTTTTCTCCAACTAGTCTCCATCTTTCATCAAGTGCCCAAAGCAAACAGTGCTTCCAGCAAATTCTGTGAAACAATTCCATGATTCTATGATTCTTGCAGATCTACATACATTCACATTTTTATTCATGAGTAGCTCCCTCATCTAACCTTATGTGCACCCATAGAAGCAAAATCCTAAATCTTGTCCCCATCTTCCACAAGCAGGATTTAGAGCATGTGTTCGGGGATCACTCAGGGGTGTGGATGTGCAGATGGTGACAGAAACCTGAGAGAACAGACACCAAAGTTTTGAAAATATAGTCCCTGGTTTTGACCTACTAAGTTTACTATGTCTCCAAGTCATATCTATTGCACTAGGTGTTGGAAATACAAAGAGTAGAGATGTTGAATGCTGTGGATTCGAAATGCCTGAGCAGCCTCCTGTCCAATTAAATTCTGGACGAAGCTGCTATCCCTTAACCAGTGAATATTTTCTTATTACTGTTTTATGAAATAATATTTGGCAGTCTAGAATTTCAATAAATATTGCCCTGCAACTCCTTTCATCTCCGTCACTTTGATTCAAAATAAGATTTCTATAAATATTGTTAACACAGAGAGTGCACCCAAAAACACTTGGGTATTCTTTATTTCCACACGAAATATGTTTTATATGCTACCTAGTGAAAACATCACAAAAGACAGGCAAGACCTTGTAAGAACAATAGAAACCACATAGGAAAAAAAAAAAGCCTTTGTTATTATACTCCTATCACTTGTCCCCAAAGAGCAAAAGTAAACACAGACCTGGGAAAGCCTGGAAAGATAAAAGTAGGGAATGCATCTAGACTCTCTAGCCAGACCAAGGCCGGAGAAGTTTTGTAAATCTGGCCAAGAGGCGGTCACTGGTGACCCTAAATATTTAGACATATGACTCATATATAAACGGATACTTGAACCATCAAGAAACAGAAGATTCATCATCTGTTTGTCTTTACTTTCTCTCCTCTGCAAAAAAAAACCTTAAAAGCCTCTCAGCAAATTCCTCCCCACTCCCACCCCCCCACAATAAAGCGCCAGACTTGGAATGGGAGGAATGGAGAGCTTCTAGGGGGCCTGAGCATTGACAGAGGGGTATGGGATTCCCTCTTTTTTGCTTCAATATTTAAAACAAGTACTGTCCCCCTCTGAGAAACTGGGGGAGAACAGGGACAGAGCAGATCTCAGGTAGAGAAGGTCCCACAGCAGTAATGCCAAGAGGGAAAAAAAGATAAAAAATAAGGGGGAGGGGGGGGGGGGGGGGGGAAGGCAGGGGGAAAAGAAAAAAAAAAAGCTTGAGACTAAGCTATTTTTAAAGTGTTCTCTTCAAAGGCCCAAAGAAAGAGGATCTTTGGGTTCCACACAATGACTTTGTAGTCAGCCTAGATGCATCAAGCCACAGGACTTCTCGATTTGACACTTTCAGGGATCAGGAGACTGAAAAAGGCTTTTAACAGTGTTACTTAAATATGTCTGTGGAATCAGAGAAGTTGCAGGTTTGAACTGGACTGCAAACTGTTTGCTAGTCTCTGTATGGCTGGAGTGATAGCATTGCCTTGACATCAAGAAATGTCAAATATAGTTCATGTCTTCAGCTGAGGTTCTCTCCTCTTATTCCAGCTTTTCACTGCTGTGAAGCTTGACAGGATTTCACAGCAGCGACACCTGTAGATACATATCACTTCTCATCTACCTTCTGTCACAAGACAGTTTGCTTTGCTACATAAATCCAAGCTTCTGCTGTCCAAGTTGTGTTATATTAGATGTGTTATATTAGATTTCTTGCTAAATGAGCTGTGAACAAAAGTAAGTAGATGGTCTGAATTCTATCTTAAACAGATCCTACACACTGACAGTTAAAAAACAGAAAGGGATTGGGTTTTCTGGTTTTTATCAGATTTTGGGCTTGGCTTTACAGAGGTCTTTCTTCGCTCAGTCAGCCCTACCAAGCACCTCACCAAACTCAAGTCATGAAATTCATTCCGGAGATCAAATGTGGGTGTACTTCTTCCCATGCAGAGTGCGGATTTGATCTGAAAGTCCATTAAGTGATCTCTAAGAAAACACCTCACATCTGTTGCAGGGCAAATTTATTTCACCTGCCACTTGCAAGCTGGAAAGTCCAGCACTGTAAATCATGGAGATGCCTCAAGTATTTGGGAGTTTCTCTGAAAGCAAAGCTCTGGTGGAATAGTTCAGCACTACTGACATGACAGTTCTCCCCCTGTCCATACTGATAAAAGCCATGGCCTTTTGGGAAAAAGAATTTTAAAAATCAGTGTACTAAAGTACTGCCCATCAACTTTTCCCATTACCATAACAGACATTGGCAACTACCTATCAATACTATCGATTTGATCAGGAGGAAGTGCTGAAAGGTCTCTTGAAAATAGAGTAACTCAAATGGGGCACACCATTAAAAAAAAAAAACCAAAACCAAAGGCTAGCACATTAGTCATTAACTACTTCTGCTGGAAATGCATAGATGCAGTATCTCGGGCAAATAAGTCTGATTTGACACACAACAAAGACAAAGGCTCTCAGGACTCTGACAGGCTTTGGATGAAGTCCTCATGCTGCTGCACACACAGCAGGGGAAGTGCTGGAGTCTTCAATCACTTACAGCTGCCTTCCCTCCAGCCATGGAAAACTTTGACCCCATCAGTCTAAAGATCACATCACAACGTTTCACCACATCTTGGACGTCATACATCTCCACATTTATTATTGTGACTTAGACTAAAAGCACTGAATGCCTTGGAACTGCTAGGAGTTTGGCCTTGGTTTCTGTTAAAAATGGATGAAGCATCAGTGTTTCCTCACTTTTTTTTCCCCTGAAGACACACATCCATCCACTTGTATTTTATTTACTTCTGGTTTGTTTGGGGAGTTTGCTTGTTTCCAGGGGCATATGAAGCAAGAGCATAATAGTCATTTACCAGCCCGATCACAAGTGCGATCACATCCATCATCTCTGCAAGCACTCTGCCTGTTCCACCACACGACAGTGATCCTAAATGTTTGTTATAATTAAATTTGTTGTTATTGATGCTTTCATGGTATCTATAGCAATGAGCTTAATCTGCACAATATTAATGCCACCTTTTGCAACTTGGTTTTCTTGTAATTTGCAACATCTGTTCTCATGGTGTCCTAACTTCTATCCCATCTCCCTTTTCCCCAAGTTAGGACAGTGCTTAGTGTGTGGCTGCTCGGTTACATCACTGCACACAAGGTCCCAGGAAGGAAAAGAGGAAGAAGATGAGGAAGGAAAAGAGGAAAGAGGAAGGTACTTTGGCTCAATGAGGGAGCTGAAGCCCAGGAGATTAAGGAAGAAATCTCTTTGCCCCTGGCATTCTCCACAAGCTGTGTCATGTTTATCATGAGATCTGATCTGGGAATTAGGGGTCATTGGAAAGACAGTGCCCTGCTCTGCCTCTAAGGCAATGAAGCTGGTGAAGAGTCTAGAGAACAAGTCTGATGAGGAACAGCTTGGGGAACTGGGGTTGTTTAGCCTGGAGTTGAGGGGGCTGAGGTGAGACCTCACTGTTCTCTACACCTACCTGAAAGGAGAACTCTTTTCCTTTTGTTCTGTCACTTGACATTATGGAGATGGCCTGAAATTGCACCAGGGGAGGTTTAGATTGGATATTAAGAAGATTTTTTTTACTGAAAGGGTGGTCAAGCATCGGGACAGGATGCCCAAGGTGATGGTGGATTCACCATCCCTGGAGGTGCTCAAAAAACATGTAGATGTGCTTTGAGATGTGGTTTAATGGCTATGGTGGTGTTAGGATGACAGTTGGACTTAATGATCTTAGAGGCTTTTTCCAACTGAAACAATTCAATTCAATGGTCATTTACAAGTTTGAGCTAGTCTTCGTAGAATGGTTTGAATTGGACGGGACCGTAAAGATGATTTAGTTCCAACCCCCATACAATGGACAGGGACAACTCCCACTAGACCAGGTTGCGCAAAGCTTCATCTAGCCTGCTCTTAAACACTTCCAGGGATGAGGTATGTACAGCTTCTCTGGGCAACCCATTCCAGTGTCTCACCACCCTCATAGAAAAGAATTTCCTCCTAACGGCTAACCTAAATCTACCGTGCTATAGTTTCTTTTAGTCACACCAGCATGAAATGCTTTCTTTACTCTGCATAATCCATCTTTCCACTTTGTATGATTTATGAAAGGCATATGCCTCTGACTGCATATTTGAAAGGGTGTGCTCACTGTAGATGCTGTGTATCAACATTTTTGCATTTCTGTCAGCGTTTTATCTCCTCCTTGCAATTAAATTGACAATCAAGAAAATCAAAGGGTACTTTAATTTATGGGCTTACTCCAAACAGTAAGTCAAAGATTTCCAAAACAGTAAGATTCAAGTGTGACACAATTAGCTGTCAATTTATTATTTTCAAATTGCATTTCCCAATACAATTTGTTGCAACTGAAAGATATCAGAATTTTTCTGCTATATATAGTTATTCCATTTTCATGTTTTTTCTAATTACAATGACAGAAAAATAATTTTCACACCACCCATATACATCAAGAAACTCTGGTTTTAATAAAGGTTAAACAAAATGATGCTTGTTTTCCCACTTTCAGATCATCCAGATCAGCTACCATTCCCTGCTGGTCTGTCACTGGTTCTTTCTATTGCTGTGCAACAGCCCCCAAAATTTAATCAGTAAGGTGGCTTCTTTCTGACCTTGTCATGAAGGGAATGTTTGCAATGTGAAACCCCTCTCCTCTGAGAAGATTGTGTCAGCTCACTGCAGACCACCTCAGACATCAGGCACTTCTCTCCAACACTTCAACAGCCTGAATCCAGTCCCACCATTCTCCAAGTGTCTCCAAATTCTCTCTTGAGCTCAGTCCTGAACTCAAAAGCATGACCCCAAAACCAGAACAGACCAAGTCGGACAACAAGGTGAGACACACGTATAACTCTACTAAAACAGAGGTTAAGATGACTGAAGATTTTACTTTGTTTTAACATTCTAGTCCAAAAGAAAACAATACAATGACATCTTCTGTGCCTGGCTGATGCTGTGTGCAGCCTGGTTTATATTACTACTGAAAGCATGAATCATATAAGTGACATCCTTACACTGAAGCATTTACCTCAGTACATTGTCTGTATCGCACATTAGTTTGCTTTTACAGGGATAGAAATTAACTTTGGCACTGATGTCACCACACTGCTGAAAGAGGTAAGGATGCATTGCAAAAAGATTTAGCGAACAAAAAAACCCCAAACCCTGAAAACAGTCCCTCAAAACTGAAAAGCAAGTACTGAGACTGGTAGCTCAGATAACTTCTCTCAATATGACTGTAAGATATTTTGTGTTTGCACTTCAGATATTTACATGCATGTCCCTCAGTAGAGATCCTATAGCTTTTTTACTCTTGCAATAAGGCTATAAGGGATCTCATGTAAAGGGTTATTGGAAAACATCTCACCAACTTTACAAACATCTGTGTAGAGTGAGGGACTACTTGATTTGTTTCAGTTAGTTCCCTTGATGGGACACTGAAAGCTACAAAAATAAGGTCCACAGTGCTGAGACCAGCCCTTTGCCGTGGCTTCTTTCAGCATCACACCAGCATGCAAGGAGGCCCAGCATTTGCACAGCCTTTGCATGCTGGCCTTGCACACCAGCATAGCCTTGCAAAGAAGGAAACTCTCCTACAAAGCCACAGCCTTTCACAACCTTGTTGAAAACAATGGGTCAGCACAAAAAGCTGCAGCCTGAAGATTCAAATTTGGGAGAATCAAGCAGTGCTATGATGGGGCAGCAGAGTAGCACTGCTGAGATTTTTGTTAAACCCAAAGGGGTGTCTGAAATAGTGGGCAAGTTTATGGTATGGTGAAGAATAGTGCACAAGAGATCTGTGAAAGGCGTTGGGACCTGTGAACAGAGAGAGCTATTACAGCTAGGAAGGTAACTGGAAGCTGGGACAAAGTGTGGCAGGAATTTGCCTAAGATGAATGTCTTTCCTCAGGTAGAGGAATACAAGTCAGTCAAATCCCCATGGACATCTATATGGTTTCACATTGGAATTAATAACTGAAACTGCAAAAATGGAGATCAGTGCAGACATGATTAGGAGACAAGGACATTCCTGGGACACAAAATTCTCCTTGATTTGGACAGTTTTCTCAGGAATGAGGCTAAGCATGATCAATGGCAAAGAAAATGGGAACACCTGGTAGTGTTTATTGATACAAAAATGCTGGAGGCATGATCAGCTTTGATAAGACTCATGATGTTGTGTGGGTCAAACACAAAGACCTAGAAGGCCAGGCTAATGAAACAAAACAAAGTTTAAGAATTTGCAGGATCCAGTCTTATACAGACAGGGACAAGTTACCCAAGCTTTTGCAAACACCAGGAATCCTGCTTGCTGAAGGCAAGTGTGGAAGAACACTCCTGTGTACAGGTTGGGTGGTGACCAGAGCTCTGACCGCTAGAGACCCAAACTGGGCATGAGACAGGAAAAGGGAGGCATGGGACCGCGCAGGAGAGACATATCCCAAAAAGATAAAGAGTAGTGCCCACTGGACATGAACAGCCTTGGAGAGACCTCACTGGATTGCTGTACATAGCTTTATTTGGTCACATTTGTGGTGAAGATAAGAGGGTTGACCTTCACGACTCAGGAAATCTTTTCCAGGCCATCTTGAGCTGTGGAGGAAGTTCCAAGAAGTCAGACACTAAAAAGATATGGAGGACACGTGCTTACAGAATGGAAAATAGAAGACAGAAAAGTGGAAGAAGAAAATACCATTAAAATACAGGGAGGGAGCCCTGGGAAACTACAGTCATCTATAAGCAGCTTGTGAGTGTTCTATGCAGCTACAGACATAATCAAACCCCACACTCTTTATCTTTCCATTTTAGGATTTCGATTAACACAAAATAGCTAGTAAGAAAAAAAATACCATTTCTTTCCTCCTGTTAATGACCTGGGAAAAGAAATAACCTTACCTTATGCCAATTTGCACCATGGCAGGTGTGCATCCTCACTGTCCTTTGCATGGGGGTACCAGCTCCTAGCATCATTTCCCTCCTGTAAGCAGCAAACATCACTCAGCGCAGTCACCTGCAATTCATTATCTCTGAGAAGAGGAAATGGAGCATTTTGCTACGTTGAATTATATCCCTAAGCATATTGTGTAAAGGAGCAGAGAGTGAATATAAATTGAGTGCAAAGGAAATAAATCCCAGGGAAAGGGCAAAAGCAACAATACTGAATTTATTAAACTCAGCTTCTTTTTTTTCTTATTTTCCCTTTTTGGTTAGTTTACAAAAATTTCAAAAATCTCCAAGAAAATGTAATGGGCCAGACTGCATTTGTTCCACTTGGATAACAAGCTTCTGAAAATCCCATGAAGCTATGAAGTAGCATGGAATGCAGCTTTGGCATCACAAGAAAAAACATCACTAGCTGAAGAAGAAATCACTAATCTATCTGTGCCCGGTGCTTCAGTGTTTTTCCTAAAGTCTACTTTGTCAAGGAGGAAGGGCAGGAGAAGAGCTGCCTCCAGTTACACGTTTCACAAGGTCATAAGAAGGCAGTGACCTGGCAAAGGACATGGTAGGCGGTGACAACTGAGCAGAAAGGAATCTTATTCCTGTCAGTCCCAGGACTGGTGGACTCTGGAGGAGAAAAGAGAAAAGCTAATTTAACAGCATGCCAAAACTGGCAGAAAAAAAACAAAGCACCTTCCTGGTGAGTTACAAGGATGCCTGACAAAATGTAGGCAGGCAGCACAGATTGTGTGGATGTGTGACACCCAGCACCTTAAATTGTGCTTGTTTTAGCAAAACCCTACAGGATGCTCTTTCACTGAGGGGTCAAGTTGTTCCCTTCCCCTCTGGGGCAAGGCATATCAAGATGTCTGTAGTAGAGAAGCAGTGCGCCTCCAGGATGCTGTCCTGCTCCTGCAGAGCTTCCCAGTTCTTCTATACAGGACAGGTAGCCTGTCAGAGAGGTTGCAGCATCCACAGGGCCAGACAGGGTGTGGTTACTAATCTTTTTGAATTTAAAATTTGCTCTTTGTTTTATATGTTTTCCAGATGTCACTTGTTGGCTTTGGGGGAAGGGAAAAATTAATGTCAAGAAACTATTTTAGTAATTTGCCTGGGAAGCCAGGTGCCTCTCCAAGCAGCTTGAAGCATTTTAAATTAAAACTTGAGTAGAAAGAGAGCTGGAGTTTCACCATGGGCAGCTGTAAAACAGCAAGGAACTACCTAGGTGTCTTGAGAGTAACTAGTTCGCCTTCAGGTAGAAGGCAAAACCAGTTGCTCCTCTTTCTGCCCATCGAATATACGCAAGACCAAACTCGCTTCGGCAGGGAGGAACTCAGCTCTGCCCTCCCTTGTTTGTGATTACAGGCAGGCATGGGAAGCCAACAAGCTCTCTTCTTTCTGTTCCTGCTTCTGTCTCATGATTAAATGGGCCCAGTTTCATACTGAGCAGGTGTAATATGGTACAAAATAGTTAGCATTTGGGTGACAGGACACTGTCCTTCGCATATGAATCACCTCTGTATTAAGCCCTCTAGAAACAGCAATGGCTGCTACTTCATCCCTTCAGGAAGGTGAACTTGGAGATGGCAGTTGTGACATTTGAGTTCACTTCAATGCAAGAGCTTAGAGCCCATCCATACAATTTCTTTCTTAAATTTTATCTCTGTCTCCTTTTCCCCAAGCCAAATCAGCAAAAATGCAGCATATTTTAGTATACTCTTGGCAAAATAGGTTTTAATGGGGGAAAAAGCAGGCAAAAAGCCCTCTTGAGTTGGAAGTGGGGAAACAGATCATTAACACTGAATTTTTAAAAAAGGCTTTAAAAACCCTGAAACTTCTAGAGAAACTGGGGAAAATGTCTGTGCAACATGATGTAAAGTTATAAACTCCCTATTAACACACGCTAAACCAGAGCTGGACGATTACACCACATCTTGGTAAGTCTGTTTTTATGAAGGTGATTTTCATGTTGCTTGATGAGAGGTTACTAAGTAGTCTCCTATATTCATTAGTTATGTAAATAAGGATGTAAAATACGATCCATCTTGCCAGTGCCTCAAGAAACAGAGCTTGGACCCTGGCAACTATAAATCGCTCTCACTGCTTCCTGGAAGTCTGTCAGACTGATGGGATTTTTTTTTTTCTTTGAGTGGTGAAATATGCTATTTGGAGAGGAGAAGAATATCCTTGTGTTCTTGGCTCCCTTCTTGGCATGCACAGAGTGCAGAGAATAGAGACAAGTTTAGGAATTTTTGAGTAAATGAGAAAAATATGAAGGAGATATTTTCCTCCTGGGATTGAGGTACACACCAACACTCGCTTCCATCCCATCCCCAGGCACTGTCACATTATACAGTCTTACACTTGTGCATGAATTTTAGAGAGAAGGCATTGTAAATATGGACTAGAAAGCATGTGGTTTTATGTTTCTCTGGCTACCTCTTTGAGAAGTACTTGGTGAGCCAACTAAAATCTTTCAGAGGGAAAAAAAGCCCAGTCTCTTTTCTCAGTAGAAATTGGTCCTTTTTGTTGGTCTTCATTTATTATGCAGCTTGTCATAACAGGGTTGCCACCTTGTTTCTCACCAAAAAGGTGAATTCCTTCTGCCTTCTCAGCACAAGGGTGTCAATAATGAGGGCAGCATCCAGTTGTTTTGTGAGGTGACAGCCTGGAGCCAGGCACCACACGGCTGCTTCCCCATCACTGGTACCTGCACACCACCTACCGTTGGCAACTATTTCCTACTCATTGTAAGCCCCATAGTATAAGAAAGAGCCTGTGCCTCCTCATGAGAAGGAGGTCTGAAACAATTACACTCTTCACTCATTCATTCCTTTAGCCCTCTCCCAGTTTAAGCCATTTCATTATGTCAAACAGCAATGCTACCATCACATCTCTAAAGGTCTCTGTCCTTCTAGCCTTTGCGAGTACCATGTGTATGGAACCACAGAAGCTGTCAGGGTGAGGATGGAATATGAGAACTCAATCTCTTATCCAGAGGAAAATCCTGCCAAATTAAGGCTTGATAACATGGAAGAGCCAAGTGCAGTTTCGACTGTACTTCAATATTCATTTCTCTATGCAGTTTGGCCACCACAGCAAATTCTTACCTCACTGTTAGATCTGGCCAAGAAAACTACACAATTACTCTGAACTTAGATTTAAAAATGGTGCCCAGGTCCACAAACCGATTAGCTGATCCTAATCCTATTAAACTCATTGCATATCTGTCTATTTATATTTACCGAGACTATGATCTACTTTGTCCAAAATCCTGGGGGAAAAAAAAGTCATAGTCCTTGGCAGTTAACCTTCTATTTCACTTCAGTAAATATCTCCTTTCAGTACACTGTAGATTTGCAAACATTGATTCCTGTCCTCTTGCCATCAATACCCAAGGGGGAAAGGGGGACAGGGGGACTGGGGGACTTAGTGTCTGCAGCAATGACTGCCATACATACACTGGATATCGTTATTTGGAACCAAGACATGCTGCAGGAGTGTAGGATTGTTTTATTACCTGAAGAAAATTCAATATATGTAGCATGTAGGCACTGAGTTTCTCCTCTGCAGTGGCACTTGCAGGCAGCCTGGTAGACTTAGCTTGCCTGTGTAGGCTGCCCTTAAGCAGACTGATGCCCCTGGGCACAGCCAGTTCCTGCTCCACCAGGACTCATGGCAAAGGAAATGCACAGCATAAAGAAGATCATCTGTTCCCTACATTCCCCATAGCTGTGGCAGGTAACCCAGTGCTTTAGATGTAAAACTGAGAAACACAGGAGGCATGAGCAAGAGCTGTGTGAACCTGCATTTGTTTGCACAGAGGGTAAGAGGAAGGCAGGGAATCCACTTCTCTCTTGTTTTATTCTGACATTCTAAGCAATTTGCTTCTAGGACTATGGCCAGAAGCAGACCAGGATCCCACACTTTGCTGTTTTAGCCCCTCTGGGAGTGGGATACAGCCTTGGGCACGGTGCTGCACTCATGCAATTGACCATCTTCTAGACCAGAGCCAATGCTCATCGCCTCAGCTGAGAGCAGGAGTCAAAGAACGCATCTGGCTGCCCTCACCTGAGGGACCATGTTCCCTGTCTGCCAGATTTTAGAAATGTATTTGATAAAATATCCCAGACTCCAAGACTGCAGCAAGGGGAGGGATGAGACAGGACCTGCCTGAGCCACGTGACTCTATTTTTGGCACATACTGAAATACAAAAAAATTCCATACTACGCTTAGAACTCACAGGGCGGGGGGGGAGTTAACTTAGTCTCATGAAAAATTCATCAACTTCGTCTTACTGCAAGTGTACTCTAAAATTTACACCAAAAGTTAACAGGATAATTATTTACACTTAGAAGACATGTGTTTGCTTTGGCTCATCTGAGTGACAATGGAAAGGGAGGATGAGGAACATCTAACAATTTTACTACAGACTTTCTAGAACAGTAAAGTAACATCCGCAGCCAGGCATTTCAAAACAATGCATCATGTTCTGTGATAAGACCTTACAGTAATAATTAAATCACATTTTCTTTCAACACTGCTGGTATTGTAGATGAGCTTAAAGTGGCCACAAATGGTTTAATGAACAACATTACACTAGTTGTGCAATGATACGTAGGAGGACTGCTACTGGTAGTCCAACAGAGCCTAAGCCATTCCAGCATGTGGAAGAATTAGATGATGCTTGAGTGACAGGCTCAGTCCTTCACACTTAGAGACCAGAGACCTTGCTTTTGGACAGAGTTGGCGGGAGGGGGGAGAGGGAAGGGGTAGAGGCACTGGTGGCTCCGCAGTACTCAGAGGAGATAAGGAATAGCTCCCAAAGAATATGGCATAATCAGAAATTAAGAAACTAAACTCAAAAAAGGACATCCATTTTAAGGGAACCCTTGTTCTCTTCAGCAAGTGATGGGAAGCTGGTGGGGAACAGGTGAGAGAACAGGGCAATGAAGTTGGTGAGGGGTTTGGAACACAAGCCCTATGAGGAAAGGCTGAGGGAGCTGGGGTTGCTTAGCCTGCAGAAGAGGAGACTGAGGGGTGACCTTATTGCTCTCTACAACTACCTGAGGGGAGGTTGTAGCCGGGCAGAGGTTGGTCTCTTCTCCCAGGCAGACAGTACCAGAACAAGAGGACACAGTCTCAGGCTGCGCCAAGGCAGGTTTAGGCTGGATGTTAGGAAGAATTTCTACACAGAGAGAGTGATTGCCCATTGGAATGGGCTGCCCATGGAGGTGGTGGAGTCACCTTCATTGGAGGTGTTCAGGAGGAGACTTAATGGGGTGCTTGGTGCCGTGGTTTAGTTGTTTAGGTGGGTTGGATTGGTTGATGGGTTGGACGCGATGATCTTGAAGGTCTCTTCCAACCTGGTGTATTGTATTGTATCTGTCTGGTGTGAAGGAGAAGAGTGGGTGGGCGATGTGTGTGGGCTGAGGGCCAGAGGCAGAGGGGGTTCTCAAGGCAGCAGGTATGTGCAGGTACATCAGAGACTCAAGAAACAGGAGGTAAAGAGCAGGGGACTGTTTGTCCTTGAACTATCATGCCCTGAGGGTTTCCTGTTGCTTGTTTCCTCCTCCAAACTCCTACTGAGGAAACTTAGAGTACCTGGGAAGAACAGAGACAGAAAATCCAGAGGACCCATGTGAGAGACCTCCAAGGTAGACCACAGATACGCACATGCCTAGAAAGAGATTTCCTGAAGCTGTTGCCAAACAATATCATGTATACAGCATAAAACACTCTTACCTGCATTCTGGGAAATTTTCAGACAACATGTACATGAAATATGATCAGTGCTTTCCTCTGCTAATAAATCAACAGCAACAAAAAATGCTTGACTAGCTCAGTTTGCTTGATATGTGGTCTTGCAGAATGCCTGCTGCAGAGATACTGAGGCAAAATGAAAATATTTTTCCCTGTGGGGAGCAAGGGACATCACAGATCATGATTCAAACCTCAGGTTTCCCTTTGGGCTTTTGTTCTGTAATGAATACCCAAAATTTGGGGCAAACGTCTGACCTGCAGTCACATCTTCCATGGTAAGGTTTGGCTCAGGGAGTAGGAAATACAGAAGATTTCAACAAGATTTTCAAAATTATCATTCCTTTCTAGACCCTGGCTTTGTGCAGGGTTACCCTAAGCCTGATTCACTTCTGAAGACTGGCATCACAGTGCAGAACACACCAGTGAGACACAGCATCTACTCCCTCTGAATATCTCCTTACAGTAAGTTGTGCTAGCAGCCAAAACATGCCCCTTTTTTTATAATAGCTTGTCTGAGTATTTTGCATCCCATTCCTTGTCACCAACTGTTTGCCAGATATGAAAAACTTCCTCTGTCTTTATCTCTGATGCCCCTCTATAACAATTCTAGAAAGTGGTCATTCTGCTGAGCAAAGGAATATCACCCCTACCAGCATGGAGGGTGGTCAAACAAAAATTAATTTCCTTGAGCTGGCATGTCTTTCACAATTAATCTCAGGGCAGTTTGGCTAAAGTCAGACTGCACTTACTATTTGTTTATTTTCAGCCAGAACTACACACGTGGGACCAAACTCACTTACATGGATGCCCTAAGTTCTCATGAAATGAGTTTGTAGGAAATGCAGATAACCGAGTCGAAAGTGTATCCCTGAGCTGCTCTGTAGTTTGTTTATTCCTTCTTTAGTATAAAAGGATGGCATACAACCATGCAAAGAAGTGGTTTACTTACTTGGGAAGGGTAAGATTATAACCATGATTTCTAGATGTTGCCTAAAGAGCCAACCTGACCAATGCTTTTTTTTACACCTTCTTGGCTGACATATGATGCTTGAATCCATGATTTCCAGTTGTCTAGAAATCCAGAAATGGAACTCAGGGTTGTTCCAAATAAAACTCTTAATGCAATATTTTAAAGCTATCTGGTCAGCTTCTGACCAGCCAAACTCCCTCATCCTGGAGGGTAGGCTATGGCGCAGCACGATGACACCACAGTGTGTGCTATTTCCCGTTTGTGACTTCAGCTGAACATTTTGCAGCATTACACATCCAATAGCATGTTCCTAAAACAGTGCTGTGCCAGCAAGAGGTAACAGCCTGGAAAGAAGCTCTACCTCATGATAATCACAGACATGTTGATCTGACATCTTATTCATGGATTCATAGAATGTTTTAGGCTTGAAGTGACCTTGAAGGCCATCTAGTCCCAAACCCACCACCACCAGCAAGGACATCCTCTACCAGACCAGGCTGCACAAAGCCCAATCCAACCTGGCCTTGAACATCTCCAGGGAGGGGGCACCCATGACTTTCTTGGACAACCTGTTCCAGTGTCTCACCACCCTTACTGTAAAGAATTTCTTCTTAAAATCAGGTCTAAATCTGCCCTCCTCAAGTTTCAATGCATTCCTTCTCATCTTATCACTACAAGCCCTTGTAAAAACTCCCTTCCCAGCTTTCCTATAGACATCCTTCAGGTACTGTAAGGCTGCCATAAGGTCTCCCTGGAGCCTTCTTTTCCCCAGGCTAAACAGCCCCAGCTCTCTCAGCCTGTCCCCATAAGGGAGGTGCTCCAGCCTTCTTATCATCTCTGTGGCTGTGCTCCAGTTCAATGTTCCGCCTGTGCTGGGGGCACCAGAACTGGATGTAGTTCTGGTGAATGCAGGATATGAATTCATATCCTCAGAAGGGAATAAATTAAACCATCAAATTAAATAAGGAATGCCTCCATTTTTCTGAGAATCTCATTCATAGCCTGCTGTAAGTCTTTATGTTGAGTTATTGCAGACTAAGCCAGTAGCTGTGCTGTACACATAGAATATCTCCTTGTCAGTCTTCATTCTAAGACTCTTGCAGCTTAATCAGAACCTTACTTGTTTTTAAACCCTTTGACCAATATTTGCACACTGTGAAGATGGTTGATGTAATCTCAAATTTAGGTAATTAATTCAGGAGACAGAGGAAAGGCCACAAGCAGAATCAGGGGCTGCAGTTAAAAGCACAGTATGATAGTTCTTTAACCCTGAACACTCCTCTCCTTGCAAGGAAAATAGTTTTTTATATAATGTATTTTCCACTTTTTGGCAACTTTTGTATGACTCAAATAAAGACTGCAAGCATTAAAAAAACATTTTAAAATGATTCTGTGATTGGAGTGGTCATCAATCATTGCCCTACCTAACCGGGGGCCACCAGGCCCCCGGCCTTTGTTGTCACCACCACCATCACCCAGTGTGCACAACGGGCACTCACCAGTGATGAGAGGAGGATCCCTCAGCCCAGATGGGCTCAGCTTGGGGCTTCCGTCGTTCCCGGAGGGGATTAAAGAGGGGAGTTGGTGGGTGGGGCAAAGTGGCCACACCTGGGGTGGCAGGAGACTCCAACAGAGCCCAGGTGCTCTGGGATCTGGGGGGAAATGGGGGTGGGTGAGGTGGAAAAGGGTCAGACTGTGAAACCAGTGTTATTGAGAAAGAATGGAGATTAAACTAATATTCAAATATGAGTTATTGGCTTTTAGTGATTGCTAGGTGCTTAATATGGCTAGTTTCAGGATGTGCCACTACTCTTGGATATTAGGTAATTCATTGACAAGGTGGTGGGGGTCAATGTCCCTGGAGGTGTTTAAGAAAAGCCTGAATGAGGTCTAGTTGATCAGTCAAGGTTGCGTGATCAGTTGGACTTGATGATCTTCCAGCCTGGTTGATTCTGTATTCTGTGATTTGGTGAAATTTTCCTTTAAGAAAAGGGACCTGCTTTTAACAGAAGCAGCACACCCCAAAGCATGTGCTGTGCCACCCAGTCACACAGAAGAGGGTTGAGCTGTGATGCCTTTTTAATTACTTTTTAATGACAAAGATGCTGGCCTTCCAGTATCTGAAGGCGACCTACAAGAAAGCTGGAGAGGGACTTTTTATGGTGCCAGGTAATGATAGGACTAGGGGGAATGGAGCAAAACTAGAAATGGGTAGATTTAGATTGGATGTTAGGAAGAAGTTCTTCACCATGAGGGTGGTGAGACACTGGAACAGGTTGCCCAGGGAGGTGGTAGAAGCCCCTTCCCTGGAGGGTCAGGGCTGGATGTGGCTCTTAGCAACCTGATGTAGTGTGAGGTGTCCCTGCCTTTTGCAGGGGGGTTGAAACTAGATGATCCTTGAGGTCCCTTCCAATCCTAACAATTCTATGATTCTATGATTCTAAGTCAGCTCTTGTGTAACGGAGGGAAGCAGGGCTGTCTGAAAGACTGAAGAGCCCCACTCAGAGACACCTGTCAGTAAGCTGGGGCCCAGCGTCTCCGTTTCAAGTCTGAGGTGAAGGTACAGGACCTGCTGCTGTTCCCTGGGTGCTAATGGCTTCAGGGAGGCTCCAGCAAGATGTAGTTTTAGAGGTCCCCCGGGATGGGGAGGGACTGACATGCAAAGACTAGGAACATATTCCCATGGTGTGAATGCAAATATGGGGAAACAGTAAAAAGATTAGATTGTGAAAAGGAGCTGAGGAGTAACTGAACATAACTGAACATGTGGGATTGATGACCTCAATCAGGAGATAGGTTTGAGGGAGAGAAGCGAGGAAAGGGGAGAGGTGTATATATATTTGTGGTTTGCTGCTGCCTGTGGCTGAACAGGCAGCCTTACAATACAATACAATACAATACAATACAATACAATACAATACAATACAATACACCAGGTTGGAAGAGACCTTCAAGATCATCGCGTCCAACCCATCAAACAGTCCAACCCACCCAACAACTAGACCATACAGCCAAGCACCCCATCAAGTCTTCTCCTGAACACCTCCAGTGAAGGTGACTCCACCACCTCCACGGGTGTGCCTCCTCATTGGCACCCCAGGTGATGCTTCTGTGGATCAGGATTTCAGGGCATCTGTGAGAGACTAAAGCTTGTGTCTCCTGGTGACTCAACAAAGATAAAATCACTTGCTGTTTGTCCAGACAATAGCTGATGTGCTTTGGGCAGAGCCACTGGAAGGACTCTTGGAAGGTGCAAAGATAACATTGCTCACGGGACTGCAGCTGGCCTACAACAATGGCCCAAGGGCCCAGCATTCACACCTTCAGGACAAGATCATTTCCAGCCATCAGATACCCCAGGAAAGGACAATGGTTCCTGATATGTAAAGAGTGTGTGGGTAGCTAGATGGAGCAGGAGGAGGTGGAGGCCTTCCCCCCTCCATCCAGTGGCTGCCCAAACTCACCTGAGTACACAGAAAGATTTCCTGGGGAGCGATACCTGGACCTAAAGATGATTTCCCAGAACGATATCCTGGGGAACAACACCTGGACACTTGCCTAAGGGCTAAAAAACTGTATAAAAGACTGGAGCAACTGCTGGCTGAGGAGGTGAAAATTGGAGAAGCAAGATGCAGAAGAAAGCTGACGGCAGCACACGCTGGAAACATCCCGGGGCCAACACAATGGATCTTGGACTCTCCGTGCCCTAAGTTCCGCCTGCTGCAACTCATGGAGCTGAAGAAGCTGCCCAGAGGACCTCATCCCTTCTACAGCCAAAGCCTCAGCACCCTTCCTCTACAGACCCAACATCTCCTGCAGCACCGTTTCTCTACAGACCCAACATCTCCTGCAGCACCTTTCCTCCACAGACTCAAACTGTCTTGGGGGTGAGGGGTGTGCTAATATAATTCCTTTCCTTTAATCTCCCTCTTCTCTCTTCTCTCTTTATTTTCTCTCTCTCTCCACCTTATTTATGTAATAAATAGTCTAGCTGTTGATATTTTGGCCTCGTTTGTGCCTCTAATTTCACAACACGGGAATATTCATTAAAAACCTCAATCTCTTTCCCTCTCCGGATCGAGACAGCATCCTCCTCAGAAACTTGTTGGTAGCCCCAGCTGGAAAGATCAAGTGTCTAACTTTTCCCATTAGTTATATAAACCCAGTTTGTCAATGCCATGTGTGAGATTATCCCTCTTTTAACCAAAGACATACTACCAGAAAGTCAGCATAAAGTAGATGCCCCCAGCCCCACACATTGCTGCTGTTTTAGTAGTCTCTAAAAGATCCTTCCACAAAAGTGATGACTTTGCAGCAGCTGTAGACATCACCCTGGAGGTGGCTGGCTGAGGCAGCTGCTCTTTGGGCAGTGTGCCCCACGGGGCAGAGCTAGTGAGAGGATCTGATTCACGCATGTGTTGCCTGTCAAGAAACAGCTGGAGGCACTCAACAGTGCTGGGGTGCTGGATACAGAGCCTCCTCAAAGCTGTGAAAGGCATACTCTGGGGGTTTGTGCTGGGCCATGTCCTTCAGAGCCAGAAGTCATAGGGTTCATAGCCAAACAGATGGACTTCACTGGGAGGAGGAGGAGGCCATTTGAGGAAGGGTAGCAGAAGCCAACACCAAAGATGTGTAGGACTCCTTAGCAACATGAGATTAGCCTAGACTTGCCATCATGTTGCAGACCTCTGAATATCCACATGCTTTCCCTTACCTACAGTAACATCCTCTGTGGACTCCAGCATCCTCAGTGACCTCCCTTCAGCAGCCTCTTTGTGCTGTTGCATCCTGCTCAACGGAGGCCATGAGCCAAAGTCCTGACATCCATTGCCACCTTTCCTCACCCAGTAACATATCAAATATCCCTCATTTTGCTCCTCTTTTGCAGTTGGGATATTACAGGCTCTTCCACATCACTGATCTCTGAAAGGAAGAATGAAGTAAGATCAGGGATCTCTAAATGGATACAAGTACCACCAGCAATGCACAAACTGTGCCACAGTGCTGATGTCTTATGGACACCCAGAAATGGCCACAGTCAACAATTCCTGTTGTAACTACTGCTGGTGCTCTGCCCCTGGTACCACCTCTGTGGGTTTCTCTCCAGTTAGAGTGATTTTCCAGACTATACACATGCTGCCCATGCCCTGCATGTATCCACTGGGTGCCTGCCACCTCTCCCACTTGAGAGGCCCATGGTAGAAACATAGCAAGGAGCAAGACAGGGAGCTTTTTCCTGGAAAATGTAACCATGCTTAGCATTTGCATCCTTCCCATAGGTAAAAAGCCTAATCATGCTGGGCCTGTTGCACAAAACACCAGGCTCTCTGTGTTCCCCTCAAAGATTTCTCCTTGGCTTATTGCCTTTCATTGCAAAGCCTCAGGATTTCTTTCACTGTGCACATAAAGCTTGTCCTCTTGCTGCTACCTTCCCCACCCGTGCTAACATCCATGGCAGTCTAATACATGTGTAAATGTGTAAAATGAAAGAGGGCTGATGAAAAAGCTCCCTCTCCCTATCTCTATCGTGTCCAAACCCAAAAGAGTCTCAAGGCATCTCTGTGTTTCTCTGGGTCCTGTCAGCAGCAGCGTGTGTTCTTATCAGGACATAACTTGACTAGTTTTGTTCCTGCTACTTGCTTCTTGCTGTTGTAACATGACTTGAGGAGAAGAAAGAGCTAGACATAAGAAAGAATAGAGAACAAAGAAAGAAGTGGGAGAAAAGGTAGTGGAAGACAAAGGGAATTAAAACCAAACACATATAATATTGGAAAACAAGCAAAAAAGGAGGAGAAAAGAAAAGGTGATGAGGAAATAGAGAAAAGAAGGAAAGAGAAAATAGAGAGGTTACAAAGCATAAAGCAACAGAAATCTGAGGAAAAATAAAATAGCGTGAATTAAAAAAAAAATAGCAGAGATAGTCCCCACCTTTAAGATACATGTTACAAGAGCAAGCTTTTTTAAGCAGAACACAATAAATAGCTCTGTCATGAGGTAGTAGATATTGCCCTTTGTGTGGGAGTGGGGTAGTCATATGTCACGGGCAGGATTAAAGGTGCCCAGAGAGGCCTTTAAAGGAATTATCTCAACAGGATCAGAGGCAAAATCTCTTCTACAAACTGGAAGTGATCATTAAATCATTGATCAGATAGCTGATCTGTTGTAAATTGATACTGTGTTCATTTGGTAATAGTACATTTGTTGCCCATGTCATCATTTCATTCACCTGGGGAGCACAGATAAGCAAACTAGGGACTTCTCAGTACTCAAGCAGTAAGGTTTCCTGCCTCCATACCTCCTATGAAAGTGGGGCCAAATCAATACTACACGAAGAAATCTGAGCTCTCTTCCAATGTAGTTATCCAAGTAGTTTCAATATTAGTCTCTATCTCACAAAATAAAACACTATTTGAACTCTGCTCTATATTATATTCTTTCTTTCTATATTCTTTCCATTTCTAAGATGTAAATCTTACAATGAAAGACCACATTTTATCAATTTAAGGAATACTAAATGAAAGCAATGCTGATACATTAAATGTTAAATGAGAGGAAATGAGTAAACCCCACGTTATCCTCCTTGTAATCTTCTGAGCACACATGCTACCAAACAAATTCTGAGTTATCTCCATGCAATACCACATGTGGAAGGAAGTTGCAGAAGTAAGTACGAGGGCAGAAGTTGTGGAGGAAGCTTTCTGAGGGAGTTCACAGAAATGGTACTTTTGTCCCTGTGAGCACAATTACTCTGCCAAAGTACGTGATTGCTGGCACACACTAGGCCTGCTAGATCAGAAAATGCTGAACCCCCTCCACAGGCTCTTTCCTTTTGAAGCTTCAGCTCTCTGCATTCAGAGTAACTAAATACATTGGGGTTTGGAAAGAGATTTTGCTAATCTGCAAGACCTGGAGTAAGATTTTTCTGAACTTCCCAAATGATTTAGAAGCACCTCTTGCTTTCTAGCAGAGCATAGAATCCTCTGCTGCCTGGATACATTCTAAAACACCACCACAAATTAGAGAATGCTCATGAAATTGCATTCATCTGTACTTGTTAAACATCCAGAGAAGAGCCAAGAGACAAAATGCTCGGTGGGATCCTGGCCTTAGTGTCACTGATGTAGCACTGCAGGAGTGTGACTTGGGGCAGAAGCCAGCTTCTTACTGACTCCAACTAATGCAAATCAACCAGTTACTGCATTCAGCAAAAATAAACTCAGATTTGTAAAACATTATGTTCGGGCCTCACAGGAATGTCAGAAACATTTGTTGCAGATTCTGTAGCCATGAAATTAACTAGTGGCATTCAACCTTGAGTTACAGTGTGTGGGAAAGGTTCACAACTGCTTCAAACCCATATGCCTATGCAGGTATCAGAACTGGCTTCCTCATGGCTTTCAGAGAGCAATGGGAGTTCGCACCACATGAACCTCTGCCCCTGGATGTCTGCTCTTTACATGCTGAACCAGCAAAAACAATTAAAGGCTGTACTGGAACAACGACATCAGACTCTTCAGGATTGAAGGTTGAAGGGAGACTTTATCATTATCTACAACCACCTGAAGGGAAGTTGGAATGAGGAGGGGGCCAGCCTCTTCTCCTTGATGACAAGTGACAGGACTAGAGGAAACTGTTACAAGCTGTGCTGGGAAGGTTTAGGCTGGATATTAGGAAATACTTTTTAACTAAAAGGGTTATCAAACATTGGAATGGTCTGCCCAGGGTGATGGTGGAGTCATTGTCTCTGGGGGTGTTCAAGCACCAGGTATATGTTTTACTGTTGACCCTTCAGTGCTAGGTTGAGGGTTGGACTGGGTGATCTTTGAGGTCTCCTCCAACCAGATATATTCTGTGATATGACATTAATTTAAAATATACATTATCAAGATATTAAGACATTTATAATATAAAGACTTTTTCTGATCCATTGGAGGTCTTGGTTTAAAGCACTTCTTGAATCTTTCTCAAAACCAGTACAGCAGGAAAGCAGCAATAACGTGTTAATTTGACTTGACTAAATAAAATAGTTTGGGAAGTTGAGTAAATAGTTAATTAAATATTTTAAATCAATTAGAAAGGATAAAAATTCAGTTTGGTTTAGGGCAGCCAAGTTATAAAGGCTTTTGAAGGCACAAAATAAAGAAAGGAAAATCTTTTAATAGCATCAGATGCAAAAAGCATCCTTCTAGCCCCACGAATGCAGCTTTAAAAAGTGCAATGTTAATGTGAACTGTTGTTCTAATTAAAAAACAATACTAACAGCTATCTTGCTATTGGTATTGATATTATTATGTTTTATTGCATGTATTTGCACCTGTCTGGATTCATTCCTGTGTGGACTACCCTGGGTGATCCTGCTTTGGCAAAGGGGTTGGACCCTTTCAGTTTGAACTGAATCTAGCCAGGGGGATTAAAGGGAACACTAAGAATTTCTATAGGTATGTTAATGGCAAAAAGAAGACTAGGGAAGGTGTGGGCCCCCTCAGAAAGGAAAGTGGTGAATTAATCACTAGTGATGTGGAAAAGGCTGAGGTACTCAATCACTTCTTTACCTCAGTCTTCACTGCAAGGGCCTCCAGCCACACTCCTGGTGTCATGGCAGACGATGCCAGGGACGGGGAGGAAGAACTGCCCATCATAAGTGAAGCACAGGTTCGTGATCACCTGAAGAACCTGAAAGTGTTCAAGTCCATGGGACCCGACGGGATACACCCACGGGTGCTGAGAGAACTGGCAGATGAGGTTGCCAAGCCCCTCTCTATTATATTCCAGAAGTCATGGCAGACTGGGGAAGTCCCCACAGACTGGAAAAGGGGAAACATTACTCCCATTTTCAAAAAGGGCAAGAAGGAGGAACCGGGGAACTACAGGCCAGTCAGTCTCACCTCTGTGCCCGGAAAGATCATGGAGCAGATCCTCCTGGAGGCACTAATGACTCAGAAGAACAGTGAAGAGGTGATTGGGAATAGTCAGCATGGCTTTGCCAAGGGCAAATCCTGCCTGACAAACCTGGTGGCCTTCTATGATCAGGTGACAGCATTAATAGATGAGGGGCGAGCAACTGATGTCGTTTACCTGGACTTGAGCAAAGCCTTCGACACTGTCCCGCACCACCTCCTGGTCTCCAAGCTGGCGACACATGGGTTTGATGGATGGACCACTAGATGGATAAAGAACTGGCTTGATGGCCGCACCCAAAGAGTGGCTGTCAACGGGTCCATGTCCCAATGGAGGCCAGTGACAAGTGGAGTCCCTCAGGGATCAGTCCTGGGACCTGTCTTGTTCAACATCTTTGTGGGTGACATGGACAGTGGCATCGAGTGCACCCTCAGCAAGTTTGCTGATGACACCAAGCTGTGTGGTGCAGTGGACACGCTGGAGGGAAGGGATGCCATCCAGAGGGACCTGGACAGGCCAGAGAGGTGGGCACAAGCCAACCTCATGAGCTTCAACAAGACCAAGTGCAGGGTCCTGCATCTGGGTTGAGGCAATCCCAGGCACAAATACAGGCTGGGCAGTGACTGGCTGGAGAGCAGCCCTGAGGAGAGAGACTTGGGGGTGCTGGTGGACGAGAAGCTCAACATGAGCTCTCAATGTGCGCTTGCAGCCCGGAAAGCCAATCAGATCCTGGGCTGCATCAGGAGAAGTGTGGCCAGCAGGTCAAAGGAGGTGATTCTTCCCCTCTACTCAGCTCTGGTGAGACCCCACCTGGAGTACTGCGTCCAGTTCTGGAGCCCCTATTACAAGAGGGATGTGGACATGCTGGAGCGTGTCCAGAGAAGGGCCACGAGGATGAGCAGAGGGCTGGAGCACCTCTCCTATGAGGACAGACTGAGGGAGTTGGGGCTGTTCAGTCTGGAGAAGAGAAGGCTCTGAGGTGACCTCATTGTGGCCTTCCAGTATCTGAAGGGGGCCTACAGGAAGGCTGGGGAGGGACTTCTCAGGCTATCAGGTAGTGATAGGACTAGGGGGAATGGAATGAAGCTGGAAATGGGGAGATTCAGGCTAGATGTGAGGAAGAAGTTCTTCACCATGAGAGTGGTGAAGCCCTGGAATGGGTTATCCAGGGAGGTGGTTGAGGCCCAGTCCCTGGAGGTGTTTAAGCCCAGGCTGGACGAGGCTCTGGCCAGCGTGACCTAGTGTAGGGTGTCCCTGCCCATGGCAGGGGTTGGAACTAGATGATCCTTGTGGTCCCTTCCAACCCTGACTGATTCTATGATTCTATGATTCTATGACCCGATGATCTCTGGAGGTCACTTCCAACCTCTAATGTACTGTGATACTGTGATATTTCCTAGATTAGCAAGTCTTCAGTCTTGTAGATCACAGTCTTTTAATTGCCTTGTACTGAGGAAGGTTACTTCCATTCTAGAAAAGTGTGATTTGTTGTGTTGTGGTTGATAGATGCAGTTATGGAGAGGTGATGGCCCTAGGTGGTACTTCTCAAAGGTTAGTCAAGATCATAAAGATCTCCTCGCTTGCACTGGCAAAAGGAGCATCAGAACAATTCTGACTCTAGAAGGAAAGTGTTTCTCACTGCTGCTATTTCTCAGGTTGTTACCTTGTAGATGTAAGCTACAAGGTTACACTAGCTTACAATAGGGTATCAGCAATTCAGAAGTGCTCCTTCGGCATGACAGTTCAGCGTGCCCCCTCTTGTTCAAATCCACCATGTGCATGATGTTTTCTTGAAGCTGGACAACGGAGCTGCTGCAGTTTAGCACCTCAGCTCTTCACTAGCACAAAGCCTTACCCCTTACCTAAACCACATATCATCCTAGAAATTGGTATCCCAGCCTTTGAGATGGTAGTAACTGGGAATCATCTTTACATTTATACCTCCCATTCAGGCACTCACTCACAAGTGAGGGGACTGACCATAACTACACAGACACTCTTATCCATGTCATTACCATATCAGCACTGCTTTGTTCAACTAATTATGAGTGTGGTCTTGGACTTGTTCAAGGTCTCTCTGTGGGAGCAGGACTGAAATCTCTTGGAGGAGGCAGGCTAGTTCTCTCATCTCTGGATTTCTTCCTCTGGTTATATCTGGCAGGGTGTCTTCAGCTCTCACTTTGTATCTGTGAGACAAACTTCTTATCTGAAACTGTGATGGCGTCCCTTCAGTTCTACACCTCATGGTGGCAGGTTTCTTTTAGACATAGTTGGCCAAAACTTTAGCAATTTGTTAATAAGAATGTGAAGCTGATGTTTTCTAGAAACAAACTCAGTAACTGCCTCATCTATTTTCAGTGTCTAATCTAAAAAAGAATGTTATATGTAAACATACAGCATCAACTGCCACAAGCTGTTTCAAAGTAATTTTTGTCTTTGAATTTTAATATTAAAAGCTGTTGGTCACAAAAGCACAGAAAATGTTTATTTTCTTTAAAAGCAAAAGCATTTTTTACATTCTTAGCAGCTGATATTTGTGAAGAGTTGCATTCAAGTCTTTAGATATTAAATTCAACATGATCTAAATGCATATTTGTAGAGTTCTAAATAGTGAAGCTAAATTAGTATGTTATTCTTTGTCCAAGGGATTAACTTTTCCTTTGTCACATCTGACTTTTACAAACATCAGTCTTGGCACTGGGTAGACTACATTAACATAGAGGATGAAATCATGTCATGACAGATACTTGCTGTACTGCTATATGCTAATATTACAAAGCCTAATTGCAAATTTCAGCTTTTACAAGCAGAACATTGGCCAAACCACTTAGTTACCAAATGTGTTTACATTTCTGTTTACAAACTCAACATTTTCCATCCTTCTTTTAATTAAAAATACATAAATAAATAGAAAATTTACAGGTCCTTGTAATTTATTAAACCAACCCCGCACTTACCAAAGGCTGAACAGGGAATATCCCTTCCAGCCAGTCACCAATATCGGTGACCGTATTTCTCCCCATCACCCTTTTGACACACCCTGCGTCACTGGAGACATCTCCACCCCACTCAGAAGCAATTACTCTCCTCTGGACAAGAACATAATATATGCTAGGAAAATCAGTTAGTCTTTGGTGACTGCATATTTGTGGGCACTAGAAAAGATCCTGCATTTTGGGTGTAAGTAGATGTGGTAATTCTTCCTTATCTGACAGAGTTATAATGAAATTACTCCACTTATGTTTGTGAGGAAGTCAGATACTCGGTGCAGTCTTCAGGAGGAAAGCCTATCAATAAACCAGGGATGCAGCTCTGCACATGATACTAAGAGCTGCCTGAGAAGTGGGATGAGCTGGCCCAGCAGATGAGGTACCATTGGGATCCAAAGGCTCGGAAGGAAGTCAACATTTCTGAGCCTGATCCCTCTGAATGCTGATGGAAAACTAGCAAAAAAAATTACACAGTATCATCATGTTACAACAGGAGCAGCCAACCTAGACTGGCTGACTGGCCAATACTGTAACATCATATTTTCCAAGGAGGTTGTTAGAAAACAAAAGTGCACACTGGGGGCAATCCTCATCAGCTGTGCTTGTCTGTACTGATGCAGAGTGTTTGAAGAAAAACCATAAGCCCTCAAGTGGGGGAAAGATCTTCTCAGCATATGACAGCTAAATGGACAGGACAGGAGACTTCTGCTCCTTCTCTTCACAAGGGCTTTTCCAGGTTTCTCTGTCCTTGAAGCAGGAATAACTCACCATAGTTTTTCACCATAGTTTTTCACCATAGTTTTGGTGGTAAATGCTTAAACACATATAATATCAAATGCTTATTTATTTACACAAGCACCAAATTTTCCTCATCATGTTACTGTTTTCCCCAGCACACATTATAATACAATTACAAAATTCCTCACAGGTCTGTAGAGGAGACTCCTGTATCAGTGGCAAAATTCCCATGCACCTCAGCAGAGGTGGAGTTTCACTCAGTCTTTCTTTCTACATCCTTTTTCTGCCTGGAGGATGAAAGTTTGTGTTTGTGTTTCATTTCACAGGCCGGTTCCTACATATACTCAGTTATACCAAGCCATGGCTGCACCACCCTTCTAGTGCACGTCTCCACTTCTATGTCTTTACAAACCACAATAGCAGAAGCTGAAGGCGCATCCTGTTGCTGTCACTATAAACACATCTCTGGCCTTCAGATTTTGCAGTTTCATTATTTCAAGTCCATCACTTTATTCTTTTATTTCTCAAGAATGTATTTCAAAGTATGCTGTCCCCTGCATGACCTAAAGTAAATCAAAATATGTTAGAGGACTTAATAAAGAAAATGTGCATACACTATCCGAGCAAATATGCAAAAATTAGGTTCATTGTGGGGCTCTTTCCTTACAGAAATTCTGCCCTTGAAGTGTGATACATAACAGAGCTCCCTACCAGACAGTTCCCTACCAGACATTTATTGTTCTTTATCCTTGCCATGTAGAGAATTAGGGGCTAAAACATAGTAATGCAAGAGAAGTCAAAAACAGTGTCTCAAGTCACTGTAACTTGGCAGAATCCTCCACTATCCAGGCTGGTGGCAGCCATGTGCCCCCATCTTCCTCCTTTGATATCTGGCACAGGGGTCTCAAGTAGCCAGAGAAGAGCCCTGTTGGACACAAGAATTGCAGTGGGGTGTGCTGTACTTTGTCCTGTTGCTGGAGCAGCAGGAAGAAGTGCCCTGTCCATGCAGGATTTGGCTGGGTGGCATGAAGGCCAGCCAACAGCAAAAACCACCAGTAAAGCTACAACAGCATCCCTGAGAGGAATAAGCATGCCATCTCTGCCCCAAAGTGTCCTGTGTCCACAGTAAGGCACCCAGGTCTTCCTAAGTGCTAATGTCAGTAAAGTTTTTGCTGGTGGAGGTTTGATCCAAGTGTCCCCACTGCTGCCAAGAAGCATGTTTCTCACAGAGCTGCATGATCCTTTGCCCAGGTGAACTGTCACCTCATGCTCTCACCCAGACACACTCAGCCCACACAGTGCCTGACTCTGGGTATATCTCTTCAGGATGCTGAGGCTGCCAACTCAGATGCCATCTCCCAGAAGTGTCAAGGAGGGCTGTGTCTCCACTCACACTGATCACCCAATGTGGTCACCAGACCTAGCAAGGCCACGGAGATCAGAATGACATGGCTTTTAGCATGATCTGCCCAGGACAAGAAAAAAATACTGCACTAAGAAAGGAAATGTGAAAAAGGTGAACAGACACACTTTGAAAAGAATGTCTGACTATAGGACTGGATCATTTCAGTAAGCAACAACAGCAACGTTTGGGAGAACACGACCTTGCTTTCACTTTTGCCTTATTAAATTGCTCCTATCTTGACCCACAAGCTTCTTGTTATATTTTCTCTCTTCCCTGTCTATCTTAGAAGGGGAATGATAGAGTTGGCCCCAGCCAGGTCCAAGACACCACAAAGATAAACTAGTGAACTCTGATGAAGAGTTCAGGAAGTGCAGGCATAGAAATTAAAAAGGAAAGGAGTTGGTAAGAAATTAGTAAAGTTTTTATATTATATATAGAAAGAGTAGGACTGAAAAGCAAGGCTGATAGGCAGAATGGAGAAGGTTGAAATGAAGAAAAATTTAGAGAAGGCCTCAAAACTGAACTGCAATTTTGAACACAGGAGTAAAGCTGCAATAGCTGGTAACAGTAGCTGGAAAGAGTAGCTGTCCAAAAGCAGGGTGTAAGTAAATTTGAAAGATGATAATGCATGAAATGAGGATAGTATATATGTTTCTTCTCCTGTAGAAAACAGCACCTAAAACTGGAAATTGGTGAAGTCCAAGCAACTAAAGACACTATGACAAGTGGAATAGACAATAAAACTTGAAGTGCATTCAGTAGAGTTGATATGACTTCCAGGGTACAAGATAACTTATTTCTGGAAGAATAAAATGCAAAGAACATATTGCTTTTGGCCTCAAGTAGAACATTTCCTACTGCATTGCTTGTAGAGATTGCTGCAAGTGACAGCAGTCTAAACGCAGAGGCAAACAGGCTGCACAGCAAGGGCAGGAGAGTATTACTGGAGTTTATTCGTGGAGTTCATCCAGTGGGATCTTATAGCAACACTTTCAGGAATGACCCAACTGTCTTGGTACAGCTGGTCATGTGTTAATGAAATTTGCTGCTAACACAACACAGAAAGGATTTCCCAAGAGGGAAAGATTGCAGTATCATTTGGGGGAATTGTGATGACCTTGACGTTTGGACCAGCAGAAATGGAATTAAAAGTACAAGGTAATTAATGTCTAATTAGAAGAATCTCTGCTAGAGCCCAGGAATTTGTTCATGTGAAACAACTAAGAAGAAAGGCTTAAGTGTATTATTTAGGTTGATCAGGCTACAAATATGGTGCAACCTTAAGAAAGGCAGATGTGATCATAAGATGAATCAGATATTTCCAATACAAGAAGTAATGAATTAATGAGATTAGACAAAATTCTTGTGACACCTAATTTGTACTGCTATGCAGAATCTTGGTCACATCTCCTCTAAAGAGTAAATGAAATTGGAGCAGCACTAAGTACGGTTACAGGGGAGGTCAAGTGACAGGAGATGGCATTCTACATGAGAAGAACAGAAAACTAGGGCTGAATGAGCACAATTGCTCCATAAAAATATATTGATTGGAAGACACCAGGAATGGGAAATAATTATTTTAAATGGAAGTGCAATGACAACACAAATACCCAAGTTGGAATAAATGGCACTTAAGTGTCAGGAGTCCCGCATCCGTAAATGAAATGAGATCTGGGACAGCTATGTAGGCTTACACATAATTCTGGTGAGGGAGAGGGAGAGGGAGAGGGAGAGGGAGAGGGAGAGGGAGAGGGAGAGGGAGAGGGAGAGGGAGAGGGAGAGGGAGAGGGAGAGGGAGAGGGAGAGGGAGAGGGAGAGGGAGAGGGAGAGGGAGAGGGAGAGGGAGAGGAGATCCCATGCTATTAGAACTTAAATGCAGAGATGCCTGAGTTGAACAATTAAGATCGCAGAAGAAACAAAGTTACCTCTGAACTGCAGCTCTTATTTCACTGGAAAGATCTTTGCCTTCCAAACCCCACCCAAAGCAGCTGTGTTGGAGTTTTTCAAACCAAGCCCAAAACTTGTGACTTTGGTTTTGGCTGGAACAGAGAACAGAAGACTCTTTGAAAGGAATATTTGGAAGGAACGGAGAGGGTGGGAGAAGAAAGCTGCACATACGAGGCTGGTCAGGGAGGGCTCAAGGGGGCTTCTCAAGGGTGATATGGTGAAGATCCAGCAATGGCTAGAAATACCTAAAAATCAACAGGAAAAAAATAGGGGTAGCCAATATGCAGCAAAAGGTCAAGCTCTAAGTGTGCTTAACACAAATGCTATCAGCTGCCTTGAACATCACACCTCTTCAAAGGCTTTGCCTGTTTGTTTGTTGGTGTTTTTTTCAATTGAGAATCTATGCTTTACAACTCATCTGGGATTTATTTTTATTTTCTTTGATTTTGTAAGGAAGTGCTCTGCATTTCACCTGATCATATGCAAATGGAAGGAAAAGATGGGATGTCTTTAGAAATCCCCCAATACATGTCATACAAATAACCCTGCAACTCACTTCATTGTGTTTCTGCTCCATGTGTGTCAACAGAGCACATAAAAGACAAGGAAGGAAGTGTTGGGGGTTAACAAAAATCAGCGTGCTTGCCAACTTAATTGTTATGGTAGCAATTAAAGAAAACAAAAGATAAAGTATTCCTTCCAAACCAAAACTGCTCTGCTTGTTCAGATTAAGCCAAAATTAAAATAGAGAAAATCTATTCACCCTGGTGTTGCAGAGGAAGAAAAATCTAGAATAAGCACTGTGTACTTCTGGATTTTCTGTAAGATTAGCAGTAACAGAGGACGCTGCCCAGCAGGGATCTGCTGGTGAGTGTCCAGATGAGCAGATGTTCCCTGGATACTGCTATCAGCTTTCCTGGTTGAGCTGCTGTCTGAATTTAGTAGACTTCTTCATTTTGGAGGTGTGCTTTTTCTACCTTGCCTAGTTCTTCTTACCCAGTAATAAAGGATAGGATGGGAAATATAGCAACTGGAAAGAGGAGAATCTGCCGGGGTAAGGTCAAAGAAGCTCAACAAAAAGTTTTTGCCTTTTGTGTCACATCCTCTAAGTAAGTATGCAGCTACTCCATACCTCTCCTCAGCAGACTTCTTTAGCCAGAGGGTTCCAGATTATCCCAGCAGCACAAAGAAATGCCCCTTCTAAATAGACCTTCCCTAGGAATGCATGTCACTATAAGGATGCTGTTGGTGCAAATATAACACCACCAATAAAACTGCTATAGCCATGAATAACACCCAAAATATGCTGCACCCTTGACTGATGCTCCAAAGCTGGCCAAAGTTGCCACATCAATGTAGCAGACTTGTAGCAATGTAGCAAATGGCTGAGGTGCAGGCCTGGTCATCAACAGCCTAATGCATGCTGCTCCCTGCAAGCAATCAAGGCATCAGCTGTCAGTCACAAAGATGCTGACAGATCCTTCAGGGAGCCCTTGCCAGGGTGAACATCCTGGGGTGGAGTCCACCCCTGTGAGGACACTGCAGTACCAGCCACCTCATCACCTGGTGTCTCCATTGCTGTGGGTGCAGCTATGGGCACTGTGGTGTGACAGTGGAGGACAGCCTGTGTCAGCTGCATGAGGATGAACTTCAGGATCTATGGAAAACTTCTTACATACAACCTTATATATTACCACCTCTGGTGGCTGAAGCTCACTTGGGAGAGACCAGAAAGCCTGAAGAACAGAAAATCTTGAGATGTAAATTGCTCAGGTGAAGTGTATACAATTCAAAATGCCAGCACCTCTACATGAGCTGTTGACCTACAAATACAGACAGGAAGTGGTGGAACCAGTTCTTGCTCATAAAGACTGCAAACAGGGCTGAGAGATGCTGGCTGCAGCTGTGCTGCTGAGACATCTGGAGCCTGCTCCTCGGATGGAGCACTGTGATGCCCGACGGGTGCTCTGCTGACACAGTCAGCACTACCTGCCTAAAACTATTGCTACATGCTGTGTTCCTTCCTCAAAACCCCCAAATGAGGCTGTGCTGGCAGAGTTCGTGTATGCAGAAGAAGCCAGAGCTTAACATCCCATCTTGTCACATTCCCTACACCAGTAAGAACAGGAATTTCTGTAGCGGGAATAGGTTCAACAATCTGCAGCATCTCTTTCCAAATGAATCTACAGATCCTATCTGCAAACAGCTGCTTCTGTAGAAAGTCAGAGAATTAATCCATCCATCTGTCAATGTACCTATCTATCTCAAACAGCATCCCCCCTCTTTTACCCTCTGCTCACACCAGCTTCAGCTCCAATATAAGCAGGCCATTTCCTTGGATGAAAGAGGATTAATGCCAGCCATAGATGTAGAAATGGGAGCAAGGCTATCCCTGCAGAGGAGGTCTGTACAGGCAGCACCACAAGAAAGAAATGTTACAGGGAGTGGGACTAAGGAAGGATATGTGTATGAAGCCTGAGGTTCACCCTTTTAATACTATGCAACAACATCTCTAGATAAAATAACTGACCAGCTACTATTAAAGAAATGGTGCGGCTCACCACCTAACACCCCTCCATTAAGACACCAGTGACTCTGCAAATCTGACAGAGCAGTGTTGACTTGTACCTCTGAAAGACTGTCACTTTTGTTTCCTCCCTGGAGCAGCTCAGATTCAGAGGGATCAAAAACATTGCAGGACAAAGCCTGCCTGCCTTCTTCCTTCAGTGTGGTGTTGATATTTTTTTGTATTTTCCAATGATACAATGATATCTGACAGTTTCTTGTGTAATCCTACTGGTGTTATAAATGGTCTGCAAGAGGACAGAGTTCATTACTTTTGCCTTGAAAATATAGAAGTAGACATAAATGCATAGCGAAGAAGGGATCCACCTTTTTGTCTATTTCTCTACTATGTGCTAAAAATATTTGGGTAGCTCTTGATGCAGTCCAATGGCATTAAATTATTATATGCTATTAAATTTGATGCAATAAATTTAGTATTATTTCCTGTCATGTTTTATGATAGTTTCATAGCCTGATTGGCATATACTGCTATAAAACCTCATCTCTCAACTCAGATCAAAACAGATTATGCACTGGCTCAGACAGATGTTTTTTGTTCAGTTCTTTCAGAAATGCCTGGAATCTCCACTGAAAGCGTTCTTGGGTCTTTCTGCAGTTAGCTGGTCATCCACTGAACAGCCTACAGAGTTCCAGAGGCTGTTGCAGACCTTATGAGAACTGGAAGAAAACTCATTTTCCATACCTCAGGCCACATTTTTTCCCGGGGAACCCTACATTCCACTGTCTGATTTTGATATATGTGAAATTCAAGCTTCTAAATGTGTTTGCCATGCGAGATTCATTCCTTGCTACCACAAATACTTTAAAGCAGTCATCATAGTAAGAAAACCACAGAAAGTGGAGAAGTGTTAGGGTAGAGGATAGAAGGATGAGGTAAGAGTATCATAATTTCTCAAGGGCTGAGACACTCAGAGAACTCCATACATACCAGTTGTTCATTTAGAAAGGAGGGTTCATGGGAGGTAAATGCCAATCCTTTTGCTGATAGATGGAAATGCTAACCCCTAGTGACCACCAGCTACCCCTGGCTTCAAGGTTTCACAAGGTGTGACACTCCTCCTTAAATCAGAAAATCCTCTGTGTCAGGAGAGCAGACATGCTGTTTCCGATCATATTCGTAATTTTGACAATTCCTGACTATGCCAACAGTCACAGGAGGAGTTTGCTATGACTACAAACATGTGCCCCACACTGTAAGCCTGGAACATGCAATTATTTAGATCAAAACCAGATATTGCTCTCCCATCTCCTAAAAGCCAGTAGGATTGGAGTTGAGCACTGGGATTCTGAAGAGACTTTCTAATTGGTTTATGCTCATAAATCATTACTAAAATCACTCACCCAACATATCAGTGGTCACTGCAAGTGCTGGTGAGGTTTAGCAGGAAGAAACTGCTGAATGTAGTTCAAGCTAGTGTCTTGTGTCCTGCACAATGCATGCCACTAAGCTGATGCTCCCACTGGGGCAGGAGGCCTTACTTACCTTGCTGTGAAAATTCTACATGCAAAGCTTGGTGGGGCCATTTCCATGTGGTCCAAGAGCAAAAGAAGCTCCTTCTACCTCCCTGCTCCTCCACCATCATGGATTTCTCAGCTGCAAAGGCAAACATGCAATCCTGGAAACATCCTCTGACCAGACTAGGGCTACCCACCATCTTCTTCTCAGGTGTTTTGTTTGTTCATTTCCTTTCTTCACTTGCAAGTGAAGAATTACACATTTAATCTGGAGTCAAAAGGAATGTTGCCTGGCAAATGAAGTGAATTTAGCTTGATTCTCTTTCATTGAGTGAGAAGCAAAATTTCTTCCTTTTTAAAGCACTTCAAAACAGAATGATTTTTTCATCTGTCCATTTCAATGAAAAGCCTTGACATAGGCTTATGAAGAGCTAAAAGTAAAACCATGCCCCACGCAATCAACAGCTCGGGTGTAAGAGGAGAGATAGGAGATAGAATCATAGAATCATAGAATCAATAAGGTTGGAAAAGACCTTGAGGATCATCAAGTCCAACCTGTCACCCAAGACCTCATGACTACTAAACCATGGTGCCAAGTGCCACCTCCCACTTCACCTCCCAGCAGTCTAGAAGACTACCTTCAATTTCTGGAGGTGATTTCAGATGTGGCAATTCAATTAATAAACTACTGGGAAAAAATTGGTATGAGGTAAAATCTCATGTTAAATTCTGTAAAGCAATAAGTCCAGCAGTGTATCATTAAGATACCAAACGCACTGTGTGGCACAGGGCTATTGTGAGCATCACTTCTAGGCTTCTTTGGATCATGTCAAAACAGACTAATAGTACATCTTTAGCTGCACCACCTCATGACAATGTCCTAAACCATTTTATTTTTTTCTGTGAAGATCCAGATATTGTTTTGCCTCTCTAGCTTTTAGTGGAGTGGGCAAGGTTGTCCAACCACTCTAGTATGCAAGCAGAATAACTTTCACAGCTGTGAGCAAGAGAAACCCCAACAGCAGTCTCCTCATGGCAACTCTGTTTTATGTTTCTATTAGGTGGTTGTTGGCTCTCTGCCCTACCACAAGTGCCCTGGTGTGGGCAGAAAGGAGTGGCACTTTCCCCCAAGAGTAAAATAGTTGCTTGCTTTCTTGTGCTGCACATCTGAAAGCACCACTGCAACCACCCCAGCCTGCAAAATAATCTCCTTCAGGTTACTTGGCAGCAACATGGCCCTATAGCCTGCACATACATGCAGGCAGCTCATCAGGGGCAATGGTAATATTCATGGCAGGAATCAGGCTACTGTCTCTAGAGGAAACTTCTCAAAAAATCTTGACTCTGGATCTAAGTGCTCTGGGGTTTGATAGAGGATGTATAATTGCTACTGAAGAGAAGAAAGCTGGTGGCTCAGATGCTTGTGGCTAGAGGAATCAGTGGGTTGGCTGAGGCAATCCCCACTGACTATAGGAGGTTAATGTTGTCCCAGGAACCCACAAAAGGAGCCAATTTTCTGAAGGGGTCAGCAAGGAATTTCCCCCTCATCACTTGCTGTGCTGCACTGTGCTGCTCAGAGGATGTCCTGGCAAATAGGCACCTACCCGCAGCCTTGTGACCTAGTAGCCAGCAGGAAAGCACAGCAAATTTCCAGTGCTGGGCTCCAGCCCACAAAGGGAACATCATGAGCTTGTGGCCACTGTGGAAGTGAGCCACTGAAAACCTTTGTCTTAGACCAGAAACCATGGCTTTGTCATTACAGAGCATCATCTGGACTCTTCCAGCAGTAACTACCCAAGCACTCTGCTGTAGCTATGCACATGGCCCAGCATTGCTTGGCTTGCAGTATACCAGTGCAAAGTTACTCTGATTTACCCAGAGAGCAATTCAACAGCCTCCTCACTTCTACCCCTTGCACTGCAGCAAAGCAGCATTGGGGGAAAGTGTAGTGAAGGCAGGAGACAACATTTCTCCCACAGCTTCAGAAGCAAGTGACAGGCTCAGACAATTAAGCTGTATACCTGAAGCCAAAGGTCTTGTTCATGGTTCTCCGCCTTATCATAGTCCTTAACAAGACCTGGTTTGGGGTGTGAGATGATAGTAAGCACGATAGGATGAGCTGTGTTTAGGACTTAGTAGTCAGGTATAGACCTATAGTAATGAGCAGACACAAGTGTGTGTGCGTATAGAAAGGATCTCTATACACGGCAAACCCATCAGTGAACAGTCCTTATTCTCAAAGCATGTGCTCCCTCCCATGGGATACCTTTTAAGGACAAGCATGCTAAGAACTTGGCTTAAATCACATTATCTATAAAGAAGTTGAATGTCATTTTTCCAGCCTGTAGGTTGAGATGACTGACTGGGGTTTCCTCTTTCAGTGGAAGAAAACTGAAATATTCAGAGGTCCCACATGAAGTATAAATAAACCAGTTCCATTAGCTTCCTTAATCATTACCACAGCATCAGCTTGAAAACACATTTGTTCAGAGGTGAATATTTCCATAATGAGATAAACAGAAATATCATGAAGAAGTGTCATGCCTCTGCCTCTTCCTGTGGAAGAGCTGCTTGAGAGCCTATCAAGGGGACAGGATTTTGATGTGTCCTGGAAAGAGTCCAGTGACAAAAGCAAAGTGCTCTCCACAGTGGCTAAGAGCCTGGACCCATTCAAAACCTGCCAGCTGTTCCAGTTCATTTTCAGCAAGCACAAGATGGTCAAGATAGTCAAAAGTACAAATGGAGACACATCCTGGAAAGAGTGCCTTAGAGTTCAGGTCTCCCCACGTCCTCAGTTCATTTCAGTCACAGCAACAGAGCTTTCTCATCTTCCTGCCATCAAGCTATGTGAATAGAAGATGACAAACAGTGCTCTGAACTAAAATGAGAAGCCAGAGCTTCTAACCATACTCCTAAATGACCTGGTTTCAGTGCAATGACTTCAGTTTTTCTTATTATCCGTCCTCTGCAGCTAAACAACCAGTAGAATTTCTCTCGCTTGTGTTTTCTGTATGAGCCAGGGAGGAGTTTGTTGTTGGTAACAATGAAAGAAAATAAACCCATATTTTGCCTTAGGTAATGCAAGATTGTAGCAGCCCAGTGAGCCAGTGAAATTTTAACTTGTGTGACCTTACAGTCCCAATCTCCAGCTGCAGCTCTGTTAAAAGGTGGGAATAAAATTCCCCTCAGAAAATGTCATTAAAGCATTTTCTGTAGATACCAGATTTGAAACACGGAAACACAGAAACATGGGATTGCTGCAATATGAATCTCTAAAGAGCTAAGAAGGAAAAGTAAGTGGGAATAAGCTGCTGAGAAACAATGGTCACCCTGTGAAATTTTAACAGGAAAGACCTGAGAAAAGGACTTAGTGGGCATCACAAGAAGTGCAGAGGGATGTAGAGAACATGCTTCAGGAGTAGCAGACATACAATAAAGATGTGTTAAATATGATTAAATTGCAGGGTGAGCAGTGATTGAAAAGGCAGTGCTCCAAAAAGCCACACAGTCTCTAAGGGGAGGCAGGTGAGACAGGTTAATAACAGGAATTCAGAGAATCCATATCAGGATTTCTTGGTATTTATGATGATGTTTCTGAATTACCATCTCAGCCACGGAGGACAGCTGTAAAATATCAGTCAGTAGATAATGTAAGTGGGGAAAAAAATTCTCATTGCAACATATGGCAGTAAGTTACAAACAAGTTTGTTGTGTAAATGACATAACATACACTCATGTTCAAATGTTTTATTTTATGCAAAGTTCCTTTTTGGCACTCAGATAGGGATTAGAGTGTGAGCACTTTTAAACTTACGTAATAAAATATTTTCCTAGAAACACATTCAGGAGTTTTGTGCCTGACTGAACTTTTGGCCAGGCTTCAGCAAACCTAACAAAACTAACTAACTAACTAACTAACTAACTAACTAAAAAACTGTTGGCCAAAGTTAATGATGAAGAGTATGCTGTTGAAAGAGAAAGTTTCAGGCAAAGCGGTTCTTCTTCATACTGCAGTGAGAAAGCTCTAAAAGTCCAGTTGCTTGTTGAACTGTTCATACCCCTGCACCTCTGTGTCTCTGAAGAGGATATCATCTGTTCAGAAGTGCCACGTTTTCAAGCACTAGAAGTAAGAAACTTCACAGGCTCTTTTAAGACTCTCATATTTTGAAGCAACAGAAATATTTTTTTGGAAAGCATTCTCTCCAAAGTGTGCAGATAATTCCTTGTGGTGGGTTGAAATCCCTGTCCCCCTCCCCAACATTAAGTTTGCCAGACCAGCTCAGATGGAAGCAACTGAAAGCTGCATTTACAAGCAAAACTACAATCTACATGGAATGCAATGAATATGTACCAAATACACAGTATTTACAATATTTACAGGTATCTAAAATTAATGAACAGCACAAGGACCCCACCCTGGCTAAAGACCAGGGGAAGCAAATAGCTTCTCCCTCCCTTTCTCCCCTTACCACCCCTCTGCATAAAGGGGACAAGAGACAGAGCAGAGAAGTTAATAGCAGCCACAACAAAAGCAATACAGCCAAGGTCAATAAAGCCAGTTAGTATCTTCCAGCCTGAAGAAGTGAAAAGAGAAATTGTTTACATTACTAGCTTAAGTCCGTTATCTTTCCAATGGGATTATTTAGAGCTATCATTATTTTCCTTTTACACCCAAAAGTGATTATTTACGTTCCACTGCTTTCTGTTCAAGATCCAAGGAAAATTTTTAAAGGCATAGCCTAAAACTACCACATTCCCATACGGTAAGAATGAATGATAAAATTGCACTGTACCAAGAGGAAAGCTTATAAACCAGACCTTCCTGAGAGAAGCCAAGCTAAACGTGTCTAGCACTCTTCAGGAACATGCACTGCTTCAGTGCCTGCTGCCCAAACCACAGGGCGTTGTCTGGGCTTAGCAAAACCTTCTGTGTTGATGCTGACAACCTGATGATTCCAATGAGCTGGACTCCTTCAGATGTACTTGATAGCCAGCACCATTGCCTTTTCTACAGCAGGCCAGGGCTGCCCTCATCACACAACTTTGACCGTAAAGCACCACAGCTGTACATCTACAGGGTCATACTACTTGTTTATTTCTAAAATCTCTAGACCAGTTTCTGCTCTTACCTCTTGTCCTTCCAGGTCTTCATATCGCTGCAGATAAAAAAGTATCCTTAAGCTTATCCTTCTTCTTACTTTTACAGTGAGTCTACACTTCCCTTTTAGGACCTAATGTCCACCCTCCTGATGACTGTATGAGCTCAAAAGTATGCCCAGGTCTTAGATATTCCACCAAACCAATTAATTATATGTGATTTCTTGTCTGGTCTCTAGAAAGCCTGTGTCTTCCTGTTCTTCTTTCTGCGTGGCATCTGTCAAATCTGCCAAGGTTCATCTGTTTGCAGGAACTAAGTGAAACTACAAGTTTCTCATCACTTTCTCATGCAGCCACAGCCAGTTTCTCTCGCAACCAGGCTTGAGTTTATTGACTTTACCTTAAGCATTCAAAGCAGAGGTTTTTGTGAAGTTTAACACTTAAGGTGAAGAATGTGAGGTCCAGAGTCCCATTGCCAAATGTTTCCACATTATAAAGAGGATGAAGAGCACACAGCTCATTGCACAGCTGCAGCTCCACTGAGGCCTTACACACCTGCTGCTACACTTTGTCTTTGCAGTCATTGCTGAGTTAATCTGAACCATGTGGCTGCTGCCATCTTCTTAGAGTCACATTTCCTGCATATTTTCTTGTCATTGCCAGTGCTTTGTTCTGGTGTCTTTGAGAAAACATCTGCCCTGAGGATTCCCCCTTTTATAATCTCTTTAAAAAAATATCACCATCTGCTCAGTCTTAAAAATCTCTTCCTTGATCCCATCACAAGTGACTGGCCCTTCAATGACCTCCCATTTCATAGCAAGGTGCTTGAACAGGGATGTTCCTTTCTTTGCTTCTCATCATACAGTATTCTGTGCCATGTTTTGATCCAGTGGTTTGCTCAATGTATAGCAGAGAAATGCCTCTGCTTTAGCAAATATCTCTTGTCTTGGCTGTTGGAGGCTCTCTGGTTCTTGACATTTGTACAGTGTCAGAAGGCAGACCTCCACCTCATCTCTCCCTGCACCATTCCACCTCCAGGCATACCACCTTTGGCTTCTTGCATCCTAAACATTTTCTCCGCTGCCCCAAAGTCCATCTACACCGTACACACAGATGTAACCAAGATTGCCTTCTCCTTTTGCATAGCACATTTCCAGACAAATCCCTACTTCTGCAATGACTCTGCCTCTGATGACACAATTTTTTCATTGTCTTAGCTTGCCTTCTCCTCATGTCTGTCCTAGGTTGAGCTATTCCATAAGCCAAAATGTCACTTCAGGTTTTCCCACATATGCAAGAAACATAACAGCACTGTAAGCTCCTATTGCAATAATGGCTTTAATGTCCTAAGACCTTCCCAGATGCTCCCCAGTTAACTTCATTGTCTTCAGCTTTAGTCAAATGCTACTATGCATTTCTGCTACACAAAAGTTTGCTAGTGTTCCTTCCCATCTCTCTGCAAATAGTGTCTCATTTGATCATGTTTCTTAGTTCCTTTCTCCCTTCTTGCTGTTTCAAATCACATTGTTGTGATTACTCTGTGGCATTTTAGGTGAAAGATTGGAGGGAATATTCTCTGCCAAATGTTAGAGACACCAAAAGCAGGCCCAAAGAGAGCCGGGAGTGACCACTGCTGCCCTGCTCACCCTGAGCAGCTATGTCTATGGGATGGCTTCTTGCTTCCAGGCAGATTCTTTGAAAAATAGTTTTCAAAACAGGGACTGGGAAGCAGACCTTTGTATATTATCAGACCCACCTGAATGGAACACTGAACCAAAGCAGTCATAAGTGGAGGTAAACTGTCTGTGGTACTTGACACTGCTTATGATTAATGTTGGCATATGGATGACATAATATATGCTTCAAGAGTTGCTCTGTACTGGATTTTACTTCTTTGTTTCCTTCTAGACTAAGTAGCTTTCCCCTGGTTGCCAAACACAGTGCTGAACATCCTGAGATTCTCTGATACAGATTTGGGATCCCAATAGGACCCCACCATGTAGACTGCTCTTCTCCATCTGTCTACAAATACCTTTCTAAGTGCCTTCTTCAAAATTAGTGATGAACTTAAACACATATCATCTGGTTCACTTCTGTACTAGACTTTATGCTGCCTGCACTTTCGTGTGCAAGCAGCATCAGTGTGATTCTGCATGAAGAGCAGAGCCACCGTAACTATTGCATTGGGAACTTTGGTTAATTCAACAGGTACAACACTACACATGTGTACTGGGTGATGATCCATTTTGTGTTACTGTTCTGGCAGCTCACATCAGTTCACAGTATCAATGACAGTGTAACTGCAGCCTAATCCCCACCAGAAGCAAGTAGGTCAATACCCACCTCTGCTGGAGGATCCTTCCTTTGCTAGCCTGATCTTACTATAAGACTCTACTTGTAGGATTCTCAGCTCACAGCTGAGCAAAGCAGGAGCCATCTGTGCACATATTTAAACATCAAAAGCAAGAACAGGAGATATGAAACTTGATGCATACATTTCATGATCTCAGGATGTCTTGCAGATGATGACCAAGCATCTCTGAGTTTCCACCACATCCATCCTGCCCATTGCATATGGCACCATGGAGGCACACAGATGGTACCCTAGCCAGAAGGCTAGCCAGAGCAAAGCATGACCAGTATCTGTTCCACTCCCACGTGCAATGCTCCAGATCCCCAGTAAAATGCACGGTCTGACATGTCCTATGGACATCATAGAGCAGCTGAATCTTTGTACATCCCTGGGTATTTCATGCCACCAACTATTCCCTGTACTGAAGAGAAAAAAAATATTAAATCTGCTTGAGCCCAAAAGCTATTTCCTCATGCACAGTGTGCATGGTTCACATGTAACTGTTATTTTATATTCAGTTCCTGATAAGAAAAATGAGGAAAACATCTTCCCAGGCCTCCTCAAAAGCTCATCTTTAAGTTGGGATTTTCTCATGTCTCACAAAAGAAGCCCCTGGGACTGTCACTGTTGCTAGGCAAACTTAGTATTTTGGCTTCAGGCTATCAATATAAACACAGCCTCTTTTTCCAAAGGTTTGAAAGGCATGGAAATCTGGTTTACTACCATTTAAAGCAGGGGACCAGGCTTAAACTTTCCCTGCTCTGTCAAAAAAGTCACTTTTTTAAGTGCTAAACAATCTGGTTTGGATGCAAATACTGGAAGAGAAGAAAAACAAAGCCTTGATTTCCTGAAGTGAGTTTATATACTAATGGTGTTCACCCTTAGTTCATTTGAAAATGTGAAGCATTGGAAAGGGTAAAACACTTCTGTAGGAACATATGTTCTGGGTGAATAGCAGGGAGAAGGAACTTTCTGAAAAGAAGCATGTAGTTGACACTGGCACAAAGAGACACAAACTGGACTGTAATACCATTAGGCTGCAAACTGAAAGAAATCCCTGGCCAAGGGATGCCATGAGGCTGAGGCAGAGTCTCCAAACTCTGCCTGGAGAAGTAGCCAACCAGGTGCAAGGAAGAGTCTCTCTGGCTTCCCAAAGGGGTTGTATGGCCTACTGCTTACTGTCCAGGGAGCTGAACTTGCCATGACAGAGAACGTCTCCCAGGCCTATGGCCAACTCTCACCCCATTGCTCAGCTTTCCTATTTCAACCTGCTACTCCAGAATTAGAACAATTCCTGTGGTCCAACTGCTTTACGGCTTGTCTTCCCCTTCTGCATGGACCATAGGAAAAAGTCCCCAGTTTGTCTTATGGTAGAAGCACCCAAGAGAGCTCTATGTTGCTCTAGGCGGGGGTCTGCTCTGGCAGCTGTGGGCACACAACTCCTTTGATATCACTCAGCAGAGCAGAAGAGCCACAGGGCACCTGGTAGCCCTGCCCCATCAAACCAGCTGGTCCTGGTTAATGCCATACATCACCACAGTATGCAAGAGAGACATTTTAGCATCTTAGAGATCCAGAGAAAGTCACTTCACTGGATGCTATTTTGGTTGTTTGAAGACAGCATCCTAGAGCATTACCTGTGCGAGTATGAGGATCTGAAACTGCGATCATTGAGATGACAAGAAGTCACTTGACTTTTTTTTTCCCCTATTTGCATTTAATATATTAAAATACTTGTGAATCTTTCTGAAGATTCATGGGGAATAATTCCAGAAGTACTAATACTCATAATTTTTCTGGATACAATAAAATCCAACATTCACTGCCCACATATATTAAACAGAGCTAAATACATCATCTTATTGTAAATTGTGTATAATTTGGCTTCTCTTGTTTTCCTTCTGTGGCCACTGATATCTGTTTTATGCTCTGAATTTGTCATCAATAAAACAGAATTCATCCAGAGAGAGCAATTAACTGCTTGTATAAAATAATCTATCAGAAAATGTTACAAAAGAGTGTCAGCAGGCGGGTCTCATTACAGAGATATCTGGCATAGCCAACTTTTGCAATTGTATCATGAGTTGCTGATACTGAACTTTTAAATGAAGTCTCCACTCCTGAAAGCATCTGGATTAGATGAAACTCTAAACTTTCATTTCTTATAAAAAGCACTGTCTTTCTAATCTTCATGGTTAGAAAAGCCTGGCAAAACATAGGTGCCACCTCATCCAGTTTTACTGCCTGTAACTTAGATACCTTAGATGCTCAAAATACTGCATTTAAAGAGGAAATATGGAACAAGAAAAATTCTGCCAGAACACAGGTAGCCAGTGGCTGTCTGGACACCAGAACTGAAAAGACAACCAACCTCTCTTTGCACCAGAAAAGCAGCCACAATGTTTTTGGAGCGGAGTATTGTCATGGTAGGGCAAAACAGCCCCAGCACAAACCCAGAAAGACCCTAAGTGGTTCCCCAGGGTTCCCCTCTCCCCCTTCCTTCCTGCAGAAAGTCAGGGCAACACAGGAAAAGGAACAAAGGGAACAGGGCCATGCGTGTCTGGTAAACAACCCTGTATCTAGGGTAAGAGCACGTGTTCTGGCCACTGCTCCTGCCTTTTATAGCCACTGCCTTGCAAAACCCCTTTTCATTGGGTAACCATGTGCTAGCTTCAGTTGCCCCATTGGCCCAGTCAAATCTCAGGCAAGATTTATATACAGGCTGATTTCTAGTCACCTTTGCCTTCCTCAAGCCTTGCCTTGCTTGAACCTACTTGGACCTGTCTGGCTTAAAGTTGCCTTGAGGTGGATTGTTTTGAGTGCCCGATCCCGAGCCTGGGATACAGCCATGAGCCTACACATCGCAAGCTGTGAGAGAAGCCACGAGCTTAGGAGTCAGAGCCAAGCCTGCTTCCCCTTGCAACCAGGAATTAGCCATGCCTCAGTTTCCCCAGGACAAAGCAAGCGCCCGTTTCAACAAGCATCATAAACAGCCCGCCATCCACTTGAAGCCAGACCAGCCATCAAAGACCGTGTGGCATTCCTGCCGGCAATCTGCTGTGCCTGGTGCATGAGCGCCCCAAAGCCTCTAATACACCAGCTGTGAGTAACTGATTCATTGCCTCTTTGCCATAATGGTGCTTGTCGAGTCTCCCCCCTCCAGTGTGGTCGAGCATCATTTTGCTCCCGTGGAGTCTCTCTTTCTAATATTCCTCCCAGTTTGCACAAAATTGTTTAAATTGTTGTAGTTGCCTAAATACTGTACATTCCCATTGTAAATATATATTCTAACCATACACTGAACCTTTTGATACATTTTGGCATTTTCACATTAATAAAAGGTTATTAATGTCCTTATTAATATTTGCCATATCATTTATAAATTAAGGGGTAATACATTCCACAACAAGAATTCGAAACACCATTAAGCATCTGCTGCAGAAAGGATGCAAGTAAGAGGAAGATGTAGTTTTAAGTCAAAACTGGTAGTGAAAAGCAAAAATAAATTCAATCAATTGCACTAAGTCAACCAGCTCTCCTCAGGAGTAAGGTTTTTTCTTTAGGAGCCCACTGAGCCACAGTGTAACAGAAGGGCCAAGTGCAGCTGAGAGAGGCTTGAAGTCCCCAAAGCCTTACCTGGTACAGCAGCCTCCTACACTGCTGTACCTTGCTGTCTTGCTGGACTCCTGTCTTTGGGAGTCCAGCTCACCTGACACATCCTGGGGGCATTATGCCTTGAGAAAAGTTGAAGGGGCAAAAGCAAGAAGGAGCAAGGCAGTGGCACAGCTGAGTAGGGTTATTGCAGACCATCTTTCTTGGCCATTGTGATAAAGTCCCATTACCTTTTCAACAATCAGAGCTTCATTTTGGACTCAAGCATTTCTCCAGGTCACAGAATCACAGAATCACCAAGGTTAGAAGAGACCTCAAAGATCATCAAGTCCAACCTATCACCACAGACCCCATGACTAAACCATGGCACCAAGCACCACATCCAATCCCCTCTTGAACACCTCCAGGAATGGTGACTCCGCCACCTCCCTGGGCAGCCCGCACCTAGGTTGTCTGCATCTTGTACCTGCAGTGTGCTGACCTGTACATCTGCACAACTACCTGTAAAAGCAGTTTATCATTTTCTCACATCTTAATTATTGCATGATCTTTTCCTCCACTGGACTTAAGCTGTTCTGATCTATAATTTCACATAACAGTGATTCTTTCACACCATCATTTTGTGGTCTTACCTCTCCCCTGATGTCTCCACAGCAGCATTTCCTCATCTTGGCTACTTCGGTTGTAGAAGGTTGTAAAGGCAGGAACATCCTCCTAAGGGCATGTGAAGACTTACAAGTTACAATAAGGTGTGCCAGCATTATAGTCAGCAGCAAACAACTTCTGTTCTAAATTTGCTCTGTCACCATGTGTCCACCATATGTTTACCTAAGGAATCAACACAGTTAAGGGCAGAATGTGTGGGAACATATACAAGGGGGAAGTAGCAAGCAGCAGTGCAGAATTCAGCCTAAATGATCTGCCTATTTTCTGCAAACTTGAAACTGAGTTTGTAAATGCAGAGCTCCAATACCCCAGCATTGACAGGAGTAGCATGGTCTCAGTGGGAGATTCTCATTCAGAGGGCTATCTGTGCTGCTGAGCAAGTCTCTCCCAGCACCCAGCTGTTGGACCTGAACTTGACATGGCTGGCACAATGTTAGGCCATGCTACCTGCATAACCAGCCTTTTCCTTGTGCAGAAAGGTTATGAAACGAAATGACAACAGGACTTTTACAGGCCTAGGTTTGATCACTGCTCATAGATATATACTTTATAACACACCTGTCTGCATGAACTGAACAAAGTGGAGAATGGCATGGGGCAAAGACACCCCATGGCAGCAGAGGGCAAGATGATGCCCAGGTGGATGACCAGTCAGGAAATTAACCTTTTGTTCCTGCAGGCACAGCATGCACATTTGCCCAGGAAATATTGCCAAGGAGATTTGGAAACACTTCTGTAGTTTTCACATTCATTTAGGACTAAGAAACAGCAATTCTACCCATCTTCAGCTGCAAAGGAGAGAGCTGTCTTGGCTTTAGTGGCATAATTTTCCCCTTCTCAGAAGGATCAGGTGGAGAGACTGTCATGATACCTACTTGGGGCTTTTGGTGGGGAGCAAGGAGAAGGGCAAGCCACTGCTAGACCATGAGCAATGAATAATGCTTTGAAGGGTGTCTTCATAATGTTTTTCACATTACTTTGTAGGCTGGAGGGCAGCACAGAGCATCTGTCTCCAGCTTACAGTACTGCTCATGTAAAAAATTCTGGCAGTTGCAGAGGCTCCCTCGTACAGCCGCCCCCCAAACCACACTGGTGTTGGATTGCAGGGTCCATTGCTTGGGGTGTTTTGCCTGTAATTTTTTTTTCTTCCTTCACTTTTGGGATGTTGGGGTTTGGACTTTCGTTGATTTCTTTTCTGCTAGAAAAGCTGCTTCCTTGTTACTTGACTATACAAGGCAAATGAGATGAGGCAAGGCAATAGGAATTGACTTGCCATGTCTTGTGCATTTAATTGCTTTTAATTTATGAGCTATAGGCAGATGGTGGATGCAGAATATTACCATTTCTTTAGGAAATAACACAAGGGTTCTTCCTCCACTGCTGGAAAATTTTGCATTCTGAATAAAAAGTATACATGAGTGCAGCCCAGCACTAGCACTGGCATAGTACCAGCATACAGTTAGGCTCTGTAGTTAGATCAGGCTTTGCTGCATGAAGGCAGCAAAGGGCAAGTACAAGAACTCCAATGAAATCAGAAAAGCTCATGACAATGGATGCTTGCTCTGAAGATGCGCACTCCCTCTCACCCCGTGCATCTCTGTATCCACTGATCTTCCCTGAACTGGTGAATAACCTCCAAAGAAAAAGAACAAAGTTAGAAGAAACAGGACCTTGGAGGAGAAGAAGAGCTGCTGCTCTGAATAAAGGTTGGCAGACAGGAAAAATTATTGCACAGAAACGCAGTGTGAATCACTACAATGGGAATTATGGCCCTTTTGGTATACCTGGATCTCAGAAGGCAGACATAGCTTTCAGACACTGTGTGTCAGAAGCTTGGCATACGTTATTACTATTACTAAATATTTCATCTTACATCATTTGGAACATCTGGTTATAAAAAAATCTCTGCAAGAAGACTGAATAGCTCTCTGGATGTTACTGTTGACAATTATGAAAAGGCAGATAAAACCTTTAATTATGTTCATTAGAATCCATCAATATCTTACCACCTCAAAAATGCTTGGCACAGGATGTTGCAAGTATAAAATTCTTCCTGGGTTCAAGGGACAGCTTTACAGGTTTGTGAATGAGAAATACATCAAGAACTATTGCATACAAAGGCACAAAGCTGCTTCCTTCTGGCACAGACCCAAATTGCTGGATGATGGGGAAGTATCCTTCAAATTTGTCTGCGTCATACTATTCCCTGACTTCTAGTGTGAGCAATGGCAGGGCATAGCTTACGGAGTTGGGCGAACCTGTGTTCTGACCCACTTGATTGCTCTTGTGTTCTTGTAGATGCATTTTACACCAGGTCTGGACAATTACTGGTAGGCTGTTCTCACAACTCCTCTAAGATCCTTCCCACAAAAGAGCATCTCAGGTCTTAGCTACACAGTAATTTGCACTTGTGTAGCTATTAAGTGTTTTAATGATCCTGTTGGAGCCCATGAGAGTTTATACACAGGCATCCCACACTACAGGATTGCATTTTGGCTTTACATGAGCCCTTCTTTTTTATTTAGTACTGATCAACAGAAATCAGACTAAGTCACTGTTAACACCCAGTAACCTCCACCGTCCTATTTATCCACAAGGGCTAGAACACAAAATATTCAATAACCCCTGGTATTTTGTGTGCAGAACAGGCCTTTATTCCTGCTTCTGGGACTTGCTTTGCTCAGCACCGCGAAACAGCTGCTGCTGCAGACAGCAATTATTTTTTGAGAGAATATATATAGATGATGTAATACTATGGTCAATCATGTCACTCTGCATGCCACCAGGGTGACAGCAAGCCCCTGCCTGGCTGTCGTGGAGAGAAATACCGTAGCATAGACACTCATCATTCATGCCTCAGATTCAAGCCTTCAAGGAATTGGAGAGTTATCTTCTGCCTGGCAAGGCTGCTTGGAGTAATTAGATGCCTTAGAGGCACCCAGGCCTGGTATGGGATGAGCACTTTGTTCCACTGCACTAAGAAAAGCAAACTTAAACTTGGATTTTGGACTGGTTTAGAATACAAGTATAAGTAGGAATTATACTCAACACATACTTCACACCTTGCAGTGACAGAATGTGCTCAAAATTGTTCTTTCCATTTGTCTGTCCCTGCTTCCAACAAAATGATTCAACCTTGCACACAATTCAGAGCTTGAACTTTGCAGGGCTTATTAGGGTTATATCCACGTGCTTGCAGAGATGAGAAAGTCTTTTGGCTATAAGGCCATACTTAATGTTTAAAACAAAATCATATGGAAAATACATTGCAAAGAACTGTATCAGGAATCTTGGGCCTTCAAAAAGACAGTATGTAAAACAGCTGTCTTCTATTAAAGGATAGTGCAGAAGAAGTTGGTAAAGACTCATTATACCCCAAACAAAGCTCCAAATTGGCACAACCTTTTTCATAATCAAAATCTGTTGATAACCAGTCCTCAGCACTAGAAGCAATGTATATGCCGAGGTCAAGTCATTCAGCCTTCCCAGGTCAATCCATTCCCTCCACCTTTGAGTTCAAGAAAGGAAAGCATTGAAAGCCTCCTGGGCTGATCCTAAAGAGCAAGGCTCTGCCAGTCAGTCCACATAATTAAAAAAAAAAAAAAAAAAAAAAAAAAAAAAAAAAGGAAAAAGTGAGGCAGCAACACAGTTTTTGTTGGCACTTCTTTATGTAACCCAATCCTCAGCATTTGCTGCTCTGGAGCACAAGCACAACCCTTGTGGGCAGGCTTCTGGAGAGCTATCATGCAAGTCCATGAAAAACATGCTGACAAAGGCTATCATTTTCACCCATCCATCCAAGGGCATACCTCTGTCCATGCCCTTATCATTTGCACATGGGATGGTTGCTGTGCCCAGCCCTGCTGCGCTGGGGGTAGAAGTCAGCAGAGGCTGAGCCACATCTCTTTCTGGAGCACAGGGAGAGGGGAGCAGCACCCAGGGCTCCCTTTCCTGTGGGCTGGGTTTCCGGGAGCAGTGTGGTCCCCTTTCGGCAGCTCTTGCCAGCACTGCTCTTTTCTCTCTGGGCTGCTCTTGGCTTCCTCCTGTACAGCTGTGCTCTCCACATCAGAAGGAACTTTTCAGAGAAAAGTGAAATTAGTAAAAATAAAGATAATTGAATGCATTTTGTTTTACCAGAGGGACTGTTTGTGGTTAACAAATAGACATGAAATGTTATAAAATATTTTCTAACGGTACCCTATAGAAATGACTTGTCTGTAAAACATTAAATAAAACTGGCAAGAAACTACCACACTGACTCAATAAAACATACCATTAACTGACACCAAAAAGCAGCCTAGTTAAGAAGCAGAAAACTTTGCAACCTCAGTCATTTGAAAAATACAGAGGTATCCCAGATATTAAATTGAAAGGGATCACTGGGGTAATTTGCACTTTTTGGTTCACTGCTATTAAATATGATGCCAGGAATGCCTTGGGTTGGAATTTTTGACTCTATTAAATATTCTCCTGACTGCTCCTGCTCAAAAACCAACCAAACAAACAACAACAAACAAACAGTGAAAAAGCTAACTGCCATTTTAAAACTGTACAGTGTTTTGCAACACTTATTTAGCAATTTTTCCAGCCAATCAAGACTTCAAAGTTTATAGAGCACATATCTTCCCAATGCATACATAGTGATACATACATTCTTGACCTACTCCATGGCTCCAAATGTATAACTAGAGGTACTGCCGGGATCGAACTGAGGCCCTGGTAGGCCTTTCTGTATTTTAACTGGGATTTTGCAAGAACATCTGTGCACACAAGGGTGAAAACAATAGTAGGATGCTGAATTTGAACAGTTGTTTGTTCACACCTGTATTTTTACTAATATATAGTAATTCTGAACAAGCTATGATGCCAGCATAGCTGGCACTACACAAGTGTGATACAAATGCAGAGCCTGGGAACAATCTTATCACACTGTGCTGAGCACCTTCATAAGATGCAAGAAAAAGAAAGGAAGGACCTCTGAAGATGTTCTTAGCCATTTTGTAACTGTTGTGGCTTTCTGGGTAACAGCTGCCTTAAGAGGCAGCCCTAAAGTACCTCTTGATACAAACAGCAAAAATATTCATGTTCACCCTAGTCTTGGCTTTACCCCTTGAGCTATGGGGCCCAGAAGAGCATCAGAGTCTCTGTTGTTCTGCCTATCATGAGCAGCTTTCTGGAAAATCAGAAGGTGTTCAGAAGGCTGGTGAGGTGGAACCCATGTGAAATCACAGAGGGAGGTGAACATCACTGTTCCTAATGCAAGCAAGTCCTTGTGATGTTGCATCCGATATTATTTTACTTGCAATGCCATAGTTTCAACTCTTGAGTCTGTGGGTTGGGAATATGAGATACCAGATCATCTTGATATGATAGTCAGTTCAATACAGCCTTACCTGAGCTGATGCATGATCCCAAAGCCTTGTTGAAAATGCCTATCCCACAACCGGATAGGCCCTGACTCTACTCCTCTCTCTTTTACTCCATTTCTAAAGTGTCTCCATTTTATCACACCTCCTTTAATAGCACAACTAGTCATTTGTTCACCTTTAGATGTACAAGTCTTCTGTGAGAATCAACAATTAACCCATTTCTTTCTAAAGACAAACACACAATCTTTGGGGTGTCAGGGATGTTTCCAGCTGCCTCTTCATGAGGCAGACACTATACTTGAAAGACATTTCTTGCTACAACAAACACAGCTACTGTAAACTTTTTTCCCCAGTGCCTAGACAGTCACAGAAAAAGAAAAAAGTAGGGGATTTTATTGGTTGTGTGTATTTTAAGAGTGTCTAGTATCATGATTTATAACAAGTAACTATGTCTTCAGAGTGGCAAAATGATATAAAGAAAACTATTAGGAGAACAGAGTAATTGTATAGAATAAATCTATAAGAGCAACTGATTCAGCCATACTCCTTAAATTCTTAAGTGGTGTGCCACTGTTCTAAAGAGAGGGCTCTGAACACCAACATGAAAGGATTATTAAATCCTTGTATTGCTTTTTCCCTTAGGCTAAACTAAAGTAAAATTGGCAGCACTTTCCTGGAGTTAACAGCAAACAGGTCACATATAGCACTCTGCAACCTATGTTCAAGAACTAGCAATTTAACTGTTCCTAAATGGGCTGGTTTAGCCTTCCTGAAGCTGCAGACAGGTTGTGGTTTATACGCAATCTCATCTGCTAGAAGTGAGTAACATTAGAATAACACAGCACTGCAATCTTGGCATTCTGGAAAGCTGGTGAGATCCTAGCCTCAAATCCTCCTGCTAAATACTACAGGTAATTTCAGCAGTTTGTGTTACTAATATGATTTATGTGTATAGGTCCAGACAAGTTGCCCACGAAGAAAAAAATAATTGACAAATTCTCCACTAGCCTTCTCCCCACAGCTATAAATTCCTTAGCCAGTTCCTCTGTCACCATGCAGTCTGCTGGGCATATTCCAGAATGATTTTTCAAGTTTTCTCAGATTTCCATATAAGTCCAAAAATTCCACAGTCCTGCTCCATGTCAGCATGACAGATGACCCTTACTGCTTGGTATAATTCTGTGAAACCTACAGTTCCACTGATGTTAAGCAGCCAGTTACATCCAGCGGTAAATTAAGGACACAAAATCTGCACAGGAATTTGGGCAAGTGCTGCCACAGTAATGACACCCATCCCTCCAGGATCTGCAGTCCTTTGCAGTAAACCAACCTCTCCGAGAAAATACAGAGACAGGAAGGATCCATTTGTCCCCACATGGTCTAACACGGATCACCCCCAGAGCAAGCAGTGCTGTGGGGCAGTTATAAAAAATGGAGAGCAGGGAAACTCCAATATCTGTGTAAAAATACAGGAACAGTACAAAACAAAATAACACTTCTCCACTGGAGGCATATAAATTACTGACAGGCTCCAAGTCAAGGATGAACTGAAGCACATTGTGAAAATAAATGCAGCATTCTCAGTGTGGTGGTGTTCATGGTGAGAGCTTCCTACCAGGACCTGGTGTCCTACATGTGGTGCAGCCTCTGTGTCTGACATGGGCTGGAGGTGCAAGGCAAGCTTCTGCTCATGGCCTGTGCAGCCCTGTTTCCTGCTAAAAGAGTGAGTGAGCCAACAATAACAGTGTTTGTTTTGTTGCCATCTCAGTAGACACTCTAATAGAGCTAACAGGAAAAAGAAACCTCACCAGAGAAGGGAAAGGTCAGAAGGCTAATAAAATAAATGCAGCTATTGTGCATTCGTTTGGCAGTTCATAAGGGACTGAGATCTTCTCTTCTCTTCTCTTCTCTTCTCTTCTCTTCTCTTCTCTTCTCTTCTCTTCTCTTCTCTTCTCTTCTCTTCTCTTCTCTTCTCTTCTCTTCTCTTCTCTTTCTTCTTCTCTTCTCTTCTCTTCTCTTCTCTTTCTCTTCTCTTCTCTTCTCTTCTCTTCTCCTCTCTTCTCCTCTCTTTTTTCTTCTTTCCCCTTTTTTTCAGTAGTAAAAGGGTTCACTGACAAATCCAAAATGAAATTTCAGCTTTCACACAAGATTTGTTGCAGACAATGACGTCATTGCAGAGTCAGAAATTTTTTACATTTAGGTTTATACTTCCTAGATTCCCCCTTCATTTAATTTCTTTGGGGTTTGAGGTTTTTTCCAGTCAGTTCTGGCTATTGAAGAGCAGCAGTGTGTGATCCATTAAAAAATCTTAGCCAAATAGGTAATTTTATTCCAAGAGCTCTGTACTATTGTTGAAAAGCACAGCTGGCCAGCTGCTGCTATTTTTTAGTGTTGCCCAGCCAACACTAAAAATTCATGGTTGTTTTATCTAATTCATAGTTCTTTTATCTTTAAGCTTGTGAGTGTTCCTCTGCTTAGAATCAACCACCTGCTGAAGTGTTTGGCTAGACTGGAGCTTTGAGTCAACAAAACACAGTATAATAATCGGTTAGCTTCCAAACACACTCCTTTCCAGCACTGCATCAAGCTTACAGCACTATGGGATTCAGGGCCTCCCATTCCTGTGTGTCTAGGGATACATGCATATATACACATATGTACATGTGTACATACACATATATCCTGTGTGTCTGAGAGTCACCAGGTATATACAGGGCTGGAACTTGATCCTTCTAACAGCAGGAATATCACCACAGTAATGGAAAAGATGTCCTTATGCATAAGGAATTTCAGGCAACTGCTGCCCCTCCCTGGGAAGGATGCCCATACTCTCCCCTGCCTTACAGAAAGGGTCAGGGCTCTGATCAGCAACAGCAGCCTGGGGCTATGAAAACGTGGGCACTTTGAGAGGATCTAACCAGTGCTCCCATGTCCACCCTGCACCCAGGCAGGATATACAAGCAAAGCAACTTGTTCTCCTGCACTGTCAGACCTTGGCTTTCCTCATAGTCAGTGGAGAGACAATCACGACTTCAAAGGCAGATGTTGTAAGGCATCTGAATGCAGGCCACAGTACTAGAAATACCTGATAACTAATGATTTAGTTTATATAGATTTATTGGTTGGAAATACGATAAAAAAATTATTTATTAAATATCAAAATATTTTTTCCGAGCCAATTTTATTCAGGTTCATTTGCCTGGTCAATGATAGGTTGATTACACACAATAGAAGGCTAATAAATAGTAAAATAGCAGTCTAGAAGAATTATAACTTGGAATACAGAGGAACAAATTGGAATCTCCCTATGTGCATGAAACCAAACAGCAATGCTGCCTCAGGTGACATAGACGGACCACCTCAAGTTCACAGTGGCGCTAACCAACAGGTAACAAGCTATAAACCTCAGAAATAACCAGGTAAAATAACATAAGTTACTCACAAACCACCAAGCTGCTAACTACCAAAACCTTTGCTGAATGAAGAGATGTTTTGAGTTCATAGTTATAGTCCACAGGGCACTATCCAAAAATTAGAGGAAGTGAGAGAGCACACTGCTGTAGTGGAGGCCCAACTCGAGCACTATGCTGCTAAAACACAAGAAACTAATTGCCCTGAAGATAAGTAAGGTCGCCACCTTGAATCCCATTAGCAAATGGGGGGTGGAGAGATAAGAGAAGAACGAGCATGCGAGGGATGAGTGTAACATGAAACGAGCATACGAGGTCTTCCCCTATAAATTCCCTTTTTGCAAGCAGAACAGCCCAATGGCACATTAGCCATTCAAATGATAGGCATTCTATGATTCTATGATTCTATGATTCTATGATTCAAATCCCGCCGATCAATTCAAAATGTTTATGTGGCCAGTAAACTGCACATGCCTTCTCTCATGGCGTCTGACACGTGCAGTCGCCTCTGAATTGTGAGGCTCGGGGTTCGGGTTCCACCCCCTCCAGGCAGCCTTAACAGCACCTGCCTATTAGGCTTCTCGACCTCAATCCGGACCCTGCAACAGAGAGGGAGGAGAGAGGGGCAGTGGCTCAAAACAGATTCAGTTGTCTTGTCAATGCCTCTTCCAGGACATTCCACCACAATGTCATTGGGCAGTTCTGTGTTTTATAAGCTGGGAATTATTATTACTTAACTACCTTTACATGTGCTCTCTATGGCAGACAGCAACTTAATTAGCTATACAGACATTTCTCAGACTATGTTACACAAGTGTACAACAACCACCAAGTCTGTAGCAGGGTCTTAATTAGACTGAGTTAATCACCCATTTGCCTTTTGGGAATATACTCCTACACTGCTTTGCAGATGTTGTATGTGAATTCTTGTGCAAAAATACCTCAGACACATCTAATAGATTCACTAAAGTACCTCGGAACAATATGGGGTGTCTTAGACCTCAGAAAAATATTGCTCTACAAACATCTAAGTCAGTGTCCCTCAGGGGAAGAATTGTCTCAGATTTTTCTACAAGCTCTCATTACCATGACCATATTTATGGCTGTGCCTTAGGGGAGCAAGCAGACAGCCTAGTCTGTCCCACACACAACCAGCAGTCCCTGGGCCCTACTTATTCAGAGTGTTCTTTCAATACAAATTTCATCTCAGGCCAAGGGTTCAGGCAATGACCTTCCAGACATCACCACAGTCCCAGCATAAATTGCTTGGACAGAATCTTATGCTAAATTTCTTAACCTTAATCTCTTAAATGGTACTGAAAGAAGAGTACACAGCCCATTTGCACATAGCTGTTCTAAACCATTACTATGGATCAGACATTTACAGAACATGCTACACTGGATGCAGCCTTCAAGGGCTCTTTCAGTTCCCAATGAAAAAATACAAAACACTTCCTGAGATATTCAAGCTTTCTTCACATACATACAACTATCATGTGTTTTCAGAAAGCAAAATAAGTAGTTGCATTTTTCTGGTCTCCATTGTTTGTGCCCTTTCTGAAGTATATCAATATCCTTTCTCTTCAGAAAATAACAATTGTAATTTCCCAGAGGACTTTTGAAGAATGCAAGTTTTACATGCTGAGGATGCAGGACAAGACCAGCAGTCAGGAGCTCATGGACTCCTGCAGCTTTAGAGAATTGCTGGGGCTTGCCTGAAATGCAGCTGACATCTTGCACCACAACACTCCTGGCTATTAATAACACACAAGAATCATTTAACCAAAGTCTGAGTATTTGTAGAGATCTCTACATACTGATATCCCAAATTCAACTGTTTCCTGAACTCATTTTTTATCAAAAGTTTCACTAGCTTCAGGAAACGTTCACCTGAATTTGGACCAATGTAATCACAGAATCACAGAATCAACAAGGTTGAAAAAGACCTCAAGGATCATCAAATCCAACCTGTCACCCAAGACCTCATGCCTACTAGACCATGGCACCAAGTTCCATGTCCAAACCCTTCTTGAACACCTGCAGGGACGGTGACTCCACCACCTCCCTGGGCAGCACATTGCAATGGCTAACAACCCTCTCAGTGAAGAACTTTCTCCTCACCTCGAGCCTAAACTTCCCCTGGTGCAGCTTGGATTGCTTGGATTAGTTCTGAATCAAACTAAACTTAGTAATCATTCATTGTAAATGTGATCCACACAAAGTCTGAAACTCGGAAATAAGTTTGGAGAACAAAGGTGGCATGCCAAATTTGAGGAAAAACATTCACCAAAGACATTTCACAAAGGAAAGGTAACATACAAATCAGCCATTTTAAATGTAGATTATCTATTTTAAGGCGATTTTCTCATTGTTTTCTACATAATGTGGTGGTTTGAGCCTTAACTGGAAGTTAAGAGCTCAGATGGGGCGAGGCCGAGAATCTCTTCCCCCACTTCCCCCGCCTCTCCTTCCTCCCAACAGAGAGGGGAGAAAAGGAAGAAGCAAATTCACCAAACAATAATTTGGAGTCGGCTTGGAAGTAGAGAGGTAAAGAGTTGTCTTTAATATATATATATATATATATATATATATATATATATATATAACAATAACAGAAGAAATGTTCACAAGGGCAAGGAACAATGATGGATGGGTGGGGGACAAAAACAAGAGAGTAATACAAAATTAGCCTTTCTGGGGAAGCGTGGAGGCAGCAGAGAGAAGGATCAGGGCCGACCACGTGGCAGAGGAGCAGGAGGGCAGCTGCAGTAGCTCTCATCCAGCAGAGGCAGGAGCCAAAAAGCTGTGTCAACAGCTTTTTATACCTGCTTTTTGTCCTGCTTTTTATACCCTAGCTGGGCAGGGGAGGGGGAGTGGAACAGACCGAGCTTCCCAGGTGAAAAATGCTCTGCAGGGAGTGAAAAGTACCTGCAAGCCCTCCACCCTGCTTTGTTCTTTTGTTTTCAGAAAAGGGTGTTAACCCAACACAATAATGTCATTTTTCCAAAAGTATCACATGGTTACTTGCCAGCTGTATCAAGCACCGCTTCCATTCTGTACTATGTTGCAATACTTCATCCTGTGAGGAAGAACACAAGACATATTTGTAGTCAATTTTTGGCCAGCTTGAATGATGGATGAGTTATGTGAAATGCCTATACGTCCTACCTGACCAGTGGAAAAGCTGAATTTGATTTTTTTATTTGGTCCCACCAAAAAAAAAGCACAATCCCAGGTAGAGACATATGACAAAGGGCAGAAAATAGTCCACAGAAAGGTAAGGAAAGTGGTAGGTCTGCCTAAGTTCCTACTAGAACAGTGGAAAGCCGGACTCCAAGAACTAAATGAAAGCAGGCCAGTTCAGTGTAACAGTTCTTGCTTTTTCCATGTATTTGAGTTGGTAGTGTACCCTAAACAACAGCAGGGAGTTCCTCAGGAAAAAGGTGAAAAAGAACTTTCGTTCAAAACCTGATTTTTTAAGTTTGCCTGGCATCACCTGCACAGTTTTAGAGAGCACAGGAAGAAGTCAAGGGTTACCACTGTCTGTTCCCTTCTTCCTTTTGCCATGGCAAAGAAAGTGACATCTGATCAATTATTTAGTTCCTATGGAAATAAATACTACCTCATGCAGGTACTTCCCTGCCTATGTAGATCATGTCTTAACAGCTGTCTGCTGGTTTGGTCCAGCTGCCTGCTCTATCTGAGCCATGGTCATGCAGGGTGTGCAACTGCTGTCAATCAAGAAAGGTGGATGCTTGAATCTGATCTGTGTATACATCAGACAGTGAATGCCACAAGCAGTTACAGGCTCTTCTGGGAGCAGTTTCTTTGTTGAAAAGGGGAAACTACCTCTAGGAGAGCAGAGAGTCTGTGCATATGCTGATGCTGCTTACTTTAATGCTAGACCAAGATGAGACTGAAAGTCATTGTGGCAATAGGATATTGTTTGGTCTAGGTGGGGTCTGTCTTTTATTTGACAAATTTTTCTTAAAGATGAATGTTAGCAAGGCTGGGATATTCTCAATAATCCTTAATTGCAAGTTGAGAACTTGACAGATGAGATCAATGGGGATGATAAGGTTTTTTGGGGTGGATGTTGGTATTGCTAACTCCTGTGGGAAGATTTTAGTTTCCCCAAAAAATAACCAAATAACACGCAATGTTGTTGTTGTCCAGTTCTATCCTTTTCCTGATTACTTGGTTGTTTTTTCCCAGAAAATGTTTACATGTTTCTCACTATTGTCAAGAAGAGCATACAAATTAGTACAAAAGACAAAACAGAGGCTCTGCCCTCTCTGTCTCTTCACTAGATCTGTTTTTATGGTCAAGGCAAAGGATAAAACCTGATAAATTCTCCAAAAGAAGCTGAGGTTTTGTTACTTTAAAAAAGAATGTAGTTATCCTGCATCTGGGTCGAGGCAATCCCAGGCACAAGTACAGGCTGGGCAGTGACTGGCTGGAAAGCAGCCCTGAGGAGAGAGACTTGGGGGTGCTGGTGGACGAGAAGCTCAGCATGAGCTCTCAGTATGCACTTGCAGCCCGGAAAGCCAATCAGATCCTGGGCTGCATCAGGAGAAGTGTGGCCAGCAGGTCAAGGGAGGTGATTCTCCCCCTCTACTCAGCTCTGGTGAGACCCCACCTGGAGTACTGCGTCCAGTTCTGGAGCCCCTATTACAAGAGGGATATGGACGTGCTGAAACGTGTCCAGAGAAGGGCCACGAGGATGATCAGAGGGCTGGAGCACCTCTCCTATGAGGACAGACTGAAGGAGTTGGGGCTGTTCAGTCTGGAGAAGAGAAGGCTCTGAGGTGACCTCATTGTGGCCTTCCAGTATCTGAAGGGGGCCTACAGGAAGGCTGGGGAGGGACTTCTCAGGCTATCAGGTAGTGATAGGACTAGGGGGAATGGAATGAAGCTGGAGGTGGGGAGATTCAGGCTAGATGTGAGGAAGAAGTTCTTCCCCATGAGAGTGGTGAAGCCCTGGAATGGGTTGCCCAGGGAGGTGGTTGAGGCCCCATCCCTGGAGGTGTTTAAGCCCAGGCTGGATGAGGCTCTGGCCAGCGTGATCTAGTGTAGGGTGTCCCTGCCCATGGCAGGGGGTTGGAACTAGATGATCTTTGTGGTCCCTTCCAACCCTGACTGATACTATGATACTATGATCCCAGTTTTCAGCCTATAGTCTTTGTTCCTTTCTCTTTTCTTTTTTTTTTTCTTTCTTTTCTTTATTTTTTTCTTTTCCCTGAAAAAAAATTGAACATGAAAAAATTGGTGCTGTGACTTTACAGTAATTCTCTCCTCTAGGTTTCCAGTCTTACACTTCTTTTTCACTTATTTTCATATTGATGACTTCTACTTGCTGCTATATTTAATTTGGTGCTCATTAAATTTGGAGCTCATTAATATAACCCTGCCAGCTGCCACCAAGACAGTCTTTCTGACTTGAGATTAAAAATTTATTGTGAATTCCTTTGAGAAAACAAATCAAAACAAAACAACCACTCCACAGCCTAAATATCTGTAAAAGATGGAGTCTAAATTTGATTGCTGATGAAAATCAGTAAACCAGAGCTCTTGTTTAGCTGCTGTTACATGTTCTCTGACTCAGTCAGCAATTGTATTTCATTCCTGTTCCCCTTTCAAGCCAATTGAAAATAGTTTGATGGAGCTGGAAAATGCTTTGAGCAAGACTGGGGGAAGCAAACAACTTATTTACTGAATATGGAGTGTTGACTGATTCGAAATATCTTGCCAATTCATCTGAGTCACCAAACACTTGGAGAGAGAGGATGTGGAGCTCTGTTAGTGGAATGAGACCATAGTGAGGGCAGAAGGTTCCTCTTGAGCAGTAAGGATACTGCCTGCAGCATTTTATGGAAATCCAGACTCTCCCTTCTAAGTGAGCATCTCAGGCACCGGGCTGAAGGGGGTCACCTCTGCCTAACTTCCCAGGTAATGAGCATTTCAGTAATTGGGTCTGCAAGAAACTCAAAATTCATCACCTTCTAAATGTTCCTAGAACACAGTAGACAGGGCAGTCTTGTAGGAGATAAATGTTCAGTTATGCTTTAGCTGATGAAGAATTCAATGCTGACCTCCTGCATTTTGTAGTAGCGTCCAAACTGCCCAACCAGAAAGGGAAGGCAAAGCTGCAGCACCTGCCTCCTCCCTCCTTGTGGGAACAGTGCTGCCATCCCGCCCTTTTTCATTCATCTAGAAAAAAACCAAGGGGGAAAGACACAAGGTCTCATTTCCTTCATGGGGCATGCATGTGTGTGTATATATGAAAACAAAACATTTTTTTCTAAATTTCAGTTCAGAGGCTAATAAGAGTCTTTTCATTTTGACAACATTCACAGTACAGCACTATCACTTCACCTTTATGATATGTCTGGGTAACTGCAAGAATATTTCCAGCCCAAGCAACAGCTTTTTAAGGCCTAGGCTTTGGTGATGAAGCAGTATGAGCACCACACAGATATACTGCCACTTAGATTAATCTGACAATGCTTGCATGTAAACAAGGTCTAATAGTGGACACCCTCTGTTCTTCCAACACAGCTCACAGTCTGCCACAAGAGAAGAGTTCCCCTCCAATGCTCGGTCATAGTATGGAATCAAAGCATGGAAACCACATGAGTAGAGATTACTCAGCCTTTCAAGTCTGGCAGACAGATGTTAGGCTACAAGAGTGAACTCAACCAGATGTTTTTTTTACCATTTTTTTTGCCAAACACCCAGAAGAGGTTAACATAATGACAAACATGGATGTAAACTCATGATCACATTTACATGTTTGGACATATACATGTATTAGCCCCTTCAAAACTGTAATCCCTAAGGATCCATAACTGGACAGCATGGCTGGAATTTTTAGATGTTAGATGCAGCTCAGACTCTGCAAGAAGTTCCAAGCAAGTAACAACCAGATTAAGACTTCTCCATATTGCTGCCTTGATGCCAAGACCATCCTGGAGGTGGCATCCACAGAATCCCTTTGCAGCTGACTCCAAGTATATTCCTGGGTGCAGCACATGGGAACAGATTCTCAACAGACCATGGAACAGCTTTGCTCTTTTCTACCCATGCAAAACTTGGCTAAAGTGAACTCTTTGGGATTTGGAATAACAAAATCAGCGGGAAGTTCACTGCACTGCTGTGACACACTAGCTACTGATGCAAAGGGCTCATGCTAAGTAAAGAGACTGTTGATGGGATAGTCCTACATCCCAGCATGACCTAGCTCCTTGGAAACTTCTCTGAGACCACAGAAACATGCTTCTTTAATAAAGCTGACATTGAAGCTCACAGGAGAGAGATCTGGGTAGGTCAGTCCAGAATCAGGACATACAGATGTCACTTTCAAGGATCAGTTTCAAGGCTGAGTCCTCTTCACCAACCCACACCTATATCCACATCCCACTGCGTCTATGCCAGATAGCCACATCTGGAAAAAAACCCAAACAATTAGTTACATTTAATATCCTGTGCTTTCTCCTATACACAGCATGGGTTCAACACTCACACACACAATGTGTATTGCATAGTCCCACACCAGCTGGACAGAATTCATTTAGAACATCAATGAATATCAGCAGATGGACAACAACCACCACTTAATTGCTACAGCTTACATTTAAGATAAAACAAAATCCAGGAATAACTCCCAATTCCCAGATAGATAATACAGAAAAACAGCAGTGCTGGCTCTGAACTGCTTTTAACTGGCCTGTATCTCATGAAGGCATGGGAAAAACTCCTCCTGGAGCTTTTGACCCTCCAGTTGATTGTTCCCATTTTATTTAGTTATGCAAACAAGCACCGAGCCCTGCACTTAAGCTCTTATAAATAATATTCCTCAATCCCCAAAAATCCAGGTGAGAGTTTTAGGTTTATGATCCATATTCTTTCATAAGACAACTAAATAGCTTCATGAGTATTTCTTTCCTGTAAATACCAGTACAGCTTAATGCAATTACACCCAAGGACTTTTGAAATCTTAAGTAGAGTTGGGGGAGAAAAAGGTACACTTATTCTGTCACAAGGTTCTCATAGCATCTTGAGAATTGAACTCAAACACTCAAAGAACTGAATAGTCAAGCTCTTCTACTGGCAGGCTGACCAGGTTTGCATGTACCTTGTATGCGAGGAAGAAGTGAAAGACAGTCTGATGATGCGTCTTTGAAAGCCTGCATTTCCCTTTCTCCCTACAGCCTCCTAACACAAGTCTGCTTGAGATATGAAAGTGGTTGGAAATATCCCAGTGAAGCATTTAATCATTCACATAGATACATAGAGAAGCAGAGAGGGACAGTTTTCTTAAACACCACCTTGTTTCAAACAAAATGTTTTGTTTGAAACAGTTCTGTCTGAATGACCTTTGGAGAAGCTTGAGGCTTGAAGCCCATGACAGCTGCCCTGACACACAAGAACATCAATCAGACTTTTCCAGCAGCTGTTGGGCCTGGGGAGCTTCTGAATTCCTGGAAATACTGACAATTTTTCAGTTGTGGCCAGTTTTGATGACAGTAAAATTTCCAAAATCCTGCAAACAGGAAGCCCATGCTTTTAGCTACCTGCATTCTGAATTTCTAGAGGGATAACAGGAGTTGTAGTATCATCCATTCCTGTCAAGTCCAAATACTCAAATAGTGTGAATTGGCCCTTCTTGGAATTGTGAGATAAACCTCAAATCATGACATTTTAATTAACAGGTATTCCTTCTCTTTACATTCTGACTTGCAGACTCTGATGTGCCAGTGATAATTTTTGCAGTGTGAAAACTTGTAGCCTTCTCTTAGAAAAAACACCAAGGAAAACCTGAAATTCCTGTGCAGTAGTCTATTGATAGGATCATAGAACAGTAGAGGTTGGAAGGGCCCTCTGGAGATCACGTAGTCCAAGCACTCTGTTAACTCAGGTACACCTAGATCAGGTTACACAGGAACGTGCCCAGGAGGGTTTCCAAAGTCTCCAAAGAAGAAGGCCCCACAATCTCTCTGGGCACCTTGTCCCAGCACTCCATCACCCTCAGAGTAAATTTCTGCTCAAGTTCAAATGAAACCTCATCTATTCTAGTTTGTACCCATTGCCCCTTTTCCTGTCACTACCCACCACTGTGAAAAGACCAGGCCCATCCTCATGACCTCCACCCTTTAGATATTTATAAGAATTAATAAGATCCCCATTCAATCTCTGTTTTTCCAGGCTAAAGGAGCCAAATTGTCTGACCCTGTCCTTATAAGAGAGAAGCTCCAGTCCCCTAATCATTCTCACTTCCCTTTGTTGGACTCTCTCCCAGTGCATTGAACTGGGGAGCCCAGAACTGGACACAACACTCCAGGTGCACCTCACTAGGGCAGAGTAAAAGGGGAGGAGAATGTCCCTCGATCTGCTGGCTACGCTCTTCTTAATGCACCCAGAATATTGTTAGCCTTCTTGGCCACAAGGGCACATTGGTGGCTCATGATGAATTTGTTGTCCGCTAACATTCCCAGGTCCTTCTTCACAGAGCTGCTTTCTAGCAGGCCAACCCCTAAACTGTACTGATGCTGCCAGTACTGCAAAATCCAGGGATAAAAGTAGCTGAATTACCATGTTACTTGTTTCTAGATCTAACTTCTTAGAGCTACAGCTCTATTGCCAGCAGTATAAAAAACAGCCCTTTAAGATGCAGGCACTATGGAGCAGCTAGTGGGAAGGAACATATCTACGAGGAGCAAAGAACTACAGAGTTCACACTGAAGGAGGTGGCTCTCAATAAACAGGCACAGGGAGAAGTCAGGGAGGTAGTTTCTCCTGAAAGGTGGCAAAACCAAGAAAGAACTAAGGAATTGTACAATTGAAGACAAACCTGGACTTTTCAAACTATTTGCCTTCCCTACCAGGTAAAAAATCCTCAGCAGGAAGATTCTGGAAGTCCCCAGCTTGTCTGCAAATACCCATTACAGTAACCAGAAAGTTTTGCATGTTTCCCCAGAGTGTTGGAGAAATTAATACTTTAAAAAAAAATATGCGCAACAGAAGCCCCAAATTATGGGACTGCCAGTCTTTTCACATAACCCTAACACCAAGGCTTCCCAAATGTACTGTAGGTAGTTCTCTGAATGCCCGGGATTTGCCATCAACCCAGATGGGTGCTTAAAAACACTGCAATGGGACACAGTGTCAGAGTTGCTTCAGTGGTGTCACATGGCTATGTGGGTCCACCAGCAGCTCTGGCAGGTCCAGGCAGGTTTGCTTACTTGCCTCTGTGCTAAACTGTCTGTCTCTTCCGGTGTAAAGATCCTGTGGAATCTGGAGCAGCACCAGCCCTATGAAGCAGCACAGTTGTAACTGCAAACCTCAATGCCTCAGGTAGCTGGCTGCCTACTCTCTGCAATCTGGGCTTGGTTATAGCAATGTAACAGGCTTTGTCCTCTGAAGTAAACTCTCTGGTCTCTACACACAAAAGGTCATAAGGATGTGATGGTGTTGTGGGTCCCTACCCAGACATAGTTAGAGCCTGATGAGGCAGTGAGGTTGGAACCCTCGAAGCATTTTAATTAGGAATTACCTTCCTATTGCCTCTGCCTGACTGGCTGTTTTTATAAGACCTGTATTTGACTGTATGTATTAACATAAACTGTCTTCTCCACAGTAGCATTGCCTCCTGCGCACATAGAGTTTACTGATATGTAGCTTAAATGACAGAGGTTACCTTGATTATTTAGAAATTGGAAGCCCCAGAGAGTTCCCTTCCCGTGCAGTGAGAATACAGAATAGAATAGAATGGAAGCATAGAATTAACCAGGTTGGAAAAGACCTTCGAGATTGTCGAGTCCAACCTATAAATTGCTTCTTAACCTGCCTCTTGGAAATTCAACTGAGAAGCCCTACTGACAAGAGAGTAAAGCAGATACACACTCCCACCTAGTGGAAACATACAGTTGTAGATGACTGCGACAGGAGCGGCTTCAGCTAAGCAGTCAACCGTCCATACCTACCACAGATGCACGGTGCGACTTTGCTTTTTGAATCAGAGGGGTAGTAACAGCTATGACGACATCTGAGGGCAATACTTTTAATCATTAAGCAGAAAGCACTTTAAGGAAAAGCCAGCTTAAGTCTACTGAGTTACCAGTATTTTATCCAGTCAGTATTAGAGATGACTGAACACAACTCTTGATTTACAGTAGTGTAATGATTAACTTATGCAAGGTCAATGTAACAGGCACGTAAAATGTTAGCAGAGTGACATAGCAACATTCTAAACTTACTTTGCTACACTAGAGAAAACTAAATGCGTGGATGCAAAACAAAGACAAGTTAAGTCTTCTCTAAATAACGAGATTTTAATGCATCTAGCAAAGCCTAACAGCTTAGCTGACAAGATGAGCTGCTGACCATATTTTCTGGGGCTCACTACCTCTTTCTTTTCTTTTTTTTTTTTTTTTTTTTTTTTTTTTTTTTTTTTTTTAATACATGCTCTAGATAAGGGTGAATTAAGTAAATAATGGTGAGGTGGAAAATAGAAACTGAAGGGAAAAAAGGACTCCTTTGGTCTATCTCCATTTCTGATTGTTCAGTGAAGACATCTACAGAGCGTTCCTATTCCAAGAGCAGGATAAATGCGCCACCCCCTGGGCTTGTCGGAACTAGCCACACCACCAGCCCCACGGGAGAGACTTGCAAGGGCGCCGTTTGGCTGACCTCAAATTAATCTTTTCTGGTACCTAACGAGATACAAACACTTTCAATTGGTATTAGCATTCACATCTTTTGACAGGTCAGGAAAAAAAGCACAAACACGAACTTCCATTCTGCAGCAGCACACAGTCTGCAGCAGCACACCGTCTTTTGAGACCAGACTGCATCTGTTGAGGCAGTTCAGCCTGCTTGACAAACTGAAATGTCTGTAGTCTACAAACCAAAGACTCGAATTGCAGCAGCTTTGCTACCCTGAAGTATTGTTTATTGGATCACCCTGATGCACTTTGTTCTTCGATACACAAATCATTTCCAAGAGGATTTGTGTTAAGTACTGAACTTTGTTCCCCTCTTGAAAATAATGCCAAATTCTTGTTTTAACATAGTGGACTACACACAAATTAACTGTGCATACAGACCAGGCATCTCCACAAGCAACACAGCTAAGCAAGGACTGACAAAAGCTAGGTTCAGGGGAACTGTTGGGATGCAATTCTCCTGCAACTCTTCAGCTTGGCCCGGGTCATAGATGAATTTGTCTAGCACTGAAGTTAGAAAATTCTCTGTTCCTGCTGTGCAGACCAAGCCTGCAAGTAATTTCATGCTTATTAAGAGATACCCTGCACAGTTCAGGTTGGAGACAACTTCACATATATGGCTATTTTTACCAGGAAGCTCCAAGCAGAATAAACTGTGTTAGTAGTTTAGTTTTTTAAGTAATTGGTCTCAGACTTGTCCATTCAGACGAGGCATGTGGCTGCAATGATTTAGCTCCCTGTTTCTCGTGACACACTTGCCTACCTCCACAGCAGCTTCTGCACAGTTTAACCAAGTCCTTCCTTCAAATGACCCACACATACTGTCCTTTTTTAATTGTCCACCAGAACATGCACTAAATAATTTCCATTGCTTCAATGTTCCTACCATTTGCCTTCAACATTTAGTTAATTTTCATCTTCCTGTTCCACAAACATTCCTATTTGTGCACAGCTTTGGACTTTCTGCTTTCAGACTTAAAGATGGGACACAAGGCAGCAGGACAAGCTCACCAGTTGACTGTAAGCATGAGAGATCTTCTTAACCTGGGAAGCAACAGAAACAGCCTTACCAGCATGTGTTGGGTCTCACACTACTGGCTTTAAAGCCTCAGTAAGATCTTGTCCTGCTTGAGGAGCTCTCCATGGTTTACCTCCTCAGTTACCTCCTCAGTTAACTCAGTCTTCCTCCACAGCTTAAGCATTCCACTTGATAGCACCAGCGTGTGTAAGTTTACCTCTCTGGTCTTTAAGTACATGCAGTACACCAAGAAGACGCGTGAAATACATGGCACCCAACAAAGCCCTGCCTCAGTGTTCATTATGAGGAGCAGAACTCCACTAGGGTTTTTTGACCTGTGCTATAGGGTATTTCACCACACCATACAGTCTTGAACAAGAAAAGAGACTCCTGTTGCCTTCATATTCAGGCAGACTCCATGGTAAACAACATGACGACTCTGAACAAACAGAAAAAAACCCACCCCATACCAACCATTTCTTGTATTTTTCAAGCACTCTTGGGCCTGCCCCTTTCCACCAGATAGTAATTCATTCCCACCCTCGGGCATTAATTTTAACTTGTTCTAACTGGCTCAGGAATGCAGCTACAAAGAGATGATTTATACTTGACGTATGCACATAATCAGTCTTTTAAGTTACAGGATGGTTTATGACATACTTTAACAGCTATTATGGAATAAATATCACGTGCTGTCATCCAGTTTCTAGATGACCCATTTAGCCTGACCCAACACTCTTAACTCTTGCCCAGGGTAACACTTCGAAAGCTAGTGCATCATTGCAATACACGAAGATTGCATATAAGAGATCCAGGAACAGGTAGGGACAACTGAAGACAGCCAAGCTCAGGCAAGGCACAGAAAGGCTTATCTCCCCTTTCACCTCTTTTTTTCCAAGCAGTGAGAAAGCTCCATAACCTGTAATACAACAAATTACAAAAAGTATTTCTCTTCTCCTTTCAAATCAATTAAGTAACAGGGCCAACGAGTACTAAAAACAAGTCTCTTAAAGACAAATATCGAAGATCCTTCTTTTGAGTTTTATTTGTTTATGGTAACATAAAGTACATGTTTCCACTTAGGCATTTTAGTGCAACAAGGAAATCCATTACCTCATTAAGCTTCAGCAAGGTGATCTATGTTTTATGTAAAGTGTCTCCTTTTGTTGCACAACAGTTTAAAGCTTCAAGAATCTATGTAAATACTTCTCACAGAATTAAACAAGCAGACACTTTGCTTGATTATGAAATACTTTTGTTGGATGAGCTAAGTGTTTTCAGCAGTAGAACAATTCAGTTGTAAGCCACAGGCATTACTACAACAGTGGTATCAGAGTAGAAGTGGTGACATTTTAGTAGTCTGTGCGAGAATTCCACTCTACTTTTTGGAGGTTGCATATCTTGAAGATACATTCTCCCAGTTGATCACATTCCAGATGGCCTTCAAATAGTCAGGTCGAACATTTTTATACTGAAGATAATAAGCGTGTTCCCACACGTCAATTCCTAGCAAAGGAATGAGACCTGTGCAAAAACAAAACAAAACAGGTTTTTTGACATCTATGAAAACACACTTTACATGTTAAGGCTTACATTGCATCCCACCTTTGTACCCAATTTCTGAGTCATCTTCTGCAGGAAGAAGGTGCTTATTGCAATACTTTACACTGTTTGAACTACCTGCTCTCCACACACACACAAACTGCATAAACTGAAAGACTTAAGATAAACAACCACAAATACTCTACAACTGCCTTGAAGTCAATTGAAAGTAAAGGAAGTAATTTTGGAAAGATTTACATCTTTTCAGGTATTTTCATAAAAAGTTACCCCGTGAAGGAGTCTCTTGCTATGACTGTTTCCTTCCAGTATTTTAAGTTATTAACTAAGCATCTAATTACTTTCCTTGCTTTTATGCTAAAATACCCTTCTGAGTTTATAACTGAGTTTTCATGGTGTGTGCATGTGTAATTTACTCCCATTATGTTGTATGTCCCTATTTTTTTACCTTTTTTTCACTTTTTTTCCTTTACCAGTAAGCAGTACACAGACTGCTGGCAAAAGATAAAACTCCTTGCCATTCTCTGTGTTCCACAGAATATGTTTTGAAGAAAGCTGCAATTCAATTTGGACAAAAGGCCACTGCAGGCAGCATTCTCATTAGCCACAACCTCTTCCTTCTGTGGAAGGTGTCCAGCATATCATCACTTCTACATCTCTCCCAGCAAGTAAAAGCAATTATTGCCAGTACTATGTTGCTTGCCTAGCTGTAAATTCATCTTATTTAATTGCTACTCACGACTGTACCAATACAGAGGAAGCAGATTATAAGCCTTCCATTTAAAACCTAAACTACACAGTAACAATGTTTACTGGGTACATCCTCCTCTCTGCTGCTGTCTGGCCTGCACTGACAGTTCTGTGAATAGCCTCTCCACCACAGAAAATCTGAAGGCTTAACCCTCCTTGATACAGGGAAGCTACTCCAGTAACTCAAAAAAAAATCCAAAGAAGCTTAAGCTAAACCTGCTAAGGGAGAGTACTCTACCCCTGGACCAGACAGATTTTAGACCCTAGTGGTCTTCAGTTTTTAAGTCCTACCAATGCTGTTCTAAAAACTGCAACTGTTTTCACTTCTGCTAGGACTGATGTTCAGTTTTCCAGCTCTAGTTATTCAGCAATTTCTTCTTAGTATTTGTCCACAAACCCATTTTCAGATATCATACACTTGCCTATGAAATTACAGAGAAGTGGAAGGGAAAGGAACCTGACCTGTTGTTCCTTGCAAAGGGTCTTGATTTGCACAAGCTGCTATTTGTAAGCGCCCCTGCTCTTTGTTATAGCCAAGCCACCCCCATCCTGATCCTTGAACACCAACTGATACAGCTGTCAGCTTCTCCTTGAAGTTTGCGAAAGAACCAAAGTCACGCTTGATGGCTTCCAACAATTCCCCTTTGAAAAAAAAAACACAGAAAGAACACAGAACATCAGCTACTTAACATCTTTCTATTTCTGTTTTCAACCTGGAAATAGAAGGAAAGAAGAGCAGAAAGGAAGTGTCTAGACAGTGTAGTTGCATCATTAACTAACAGTTCAGTCCCGATCTGCTTAAGAGGACAAGCAGACTGGAAAGAAATTAGTGGAGCAGCACACCTGCTGTCCTTGCAGACACAGGCAGTGTGCTACCAACTGGATACTTAGGAGCTGACATTCTTGTCTAAAAGGAAGAAGAATGGCACAGAGGACTAAGAAATAATGTAAGGAGCTAGTGTGCCTATACAGAACAACAACATTAAGGGACTGAGATTTATTTGTCTTAGTACAACAAAATATTTGGATAGCTTTGATCTCAGTATAATGAATCTACACATAGTAAGACATATTTAACCACTTCTCCCAGATTTTAGATTTACATCTGCTTCTATAGTTGTCTATTTAACATGGCTAAGTAGATCCCTTCTATATAATTCACTAATACACTAATCTGTTGGGGCTAAGGGAACAGAAACTAAAATTTAGTGTAACAATACACTGTCAAACTTCATGTCCCCTATACCCTAACACATTTTCGGTTTTCAGATTTAGGTGGTTGCTTAAAACCTGAAGGTATCTATGCTCCTTTCTAATCAACAGGTGTAAGAATACAGTGCAATGCTGGAGAATTGTTTATTCCTTCCAGCTTCACACGGATGGTCTTGAAAACGTCTTGTGATAACTGCAAGTGTATCTTAAGACAGGCTTTAACAGGCTCCCTACAAAACCTTTGAAAGATGACATTTCAAGCTCACTCACTTTCTCAAAATCTTCATGGAAATTGGGAGACAAAAATCCAGGCTTTAAAGCATCTTTTCTGACAGTGTCATCTGAAAACAATTTCTACCAGAAAAGGACTGATGTCAGAACTGCTTATTGAAATTTCAACTTTGAAGCTTCAAAACTTTACGCTCTAGTCTTGGCTATAACATCTTCAGAGCATCTTTGGTCTTCCATGGTAGTCAAGTCACAAGCACATGTCACCTATGAACTCTGAATCTGAGTAAAACACTCAAAGCCCACAAATTTACAGACAGGGACATCAACCTTATTCAAAACCCCTCAGGTTTACCACAACAGCTCTTGTAAGATTTCTATTATAGGGCCTTTACCTTTAATTGCAGGTCACTTACAGATAATCACTATTGTATCCTCCTAGAGGGGATTTCTTCCTCTAGGCTTTATTTGCTAAATTATCCCTATTCAAACCAGAGCATAAATCTAGTCACTAGGTTGGACAATTTACAGCACATTTTTTACCAAGTACAGCATAGCTTTGTACAACTATTTTCTCTTCTGAAGACAGAGAGAACAAGGTAACAATAGACAAGTATTTTGTACTGTACACACCATCATCTTTAGAAATTAAAAATACTTAGCACAGGGATAGCTTTTTTTATTCTTGGGTTTGCACCTGAAACAGCCTCAGCTCCTCAGAATTGTGGTAACTGTCATACAGAAAGGCCAATTAACACTGAAAAATAAAAACCTTCTACAGTCTTTCAAAGAGAGAAAATATTATCAGTTCTACTGGTTAATGAAATCTGATCTAATAAACCACTGTAACAAGCACTAACCTTTAGGCTCTCCTCCTCCATTAGGAGAAAGGTTTGTCCAAAAGATGGTGTGATTGATATGACCTCCACCATTGAACTTCAGTGCAGGCTGAAGTGACACTTGAGCTGTAACATCACCTAAGGATGGAAAAGATAAAAATACACAGATAATAAGAACATTATCATCACCACAGCAACCACTAAGCCTCCATCAATTTCCAAAATCTTTTGAATCTTACTATAAAATACTTCCAGAAAACGCAATGTTTGTGACTGTTACCCAGATATTTCAGATAGTCACTGACAAACAAAATTAAAGATTTCTTAATCTTTGACCTTTTCTGATGCTGTAATGGTATGTGATCTGCCAATACTGCAACTACTGGGGAACCAATACAAGACACCTAAGATCTACTGACATTTTACAGCAGAATAAAGCAATTAGCACAAACAGAACACTTTAAAGACCCAATACTTATAAACTGCTCGGTATTACTACTGCAAAAGAAGAACATTGTTCACCCATTAGCTCACTGACTCACAAACTACTAGTTTTTAAGCTTCTTAAAGGGCAGTTTGCAGTTGAGGTAAGATGCCTACAGTGAGTACATGCAGAAACAAAACGCTCATTCCCCTCCTATGTTTTGTTTCATTTCTTTTTTGGAGGAAGATACCTGCAGGAAAAGACAGTGACCCAGATGATTTTACTTCACATGACAGAACTCTGCATTTGAAGTCAAGATCAGGCAGCCCTGTACTTCCTCCCTCTCCACAAAATGCCATATTCCTTAAAGAAGTCATTGGTGCCTGGTGTCTCTAAACAGTGTTGCACCATTTCAACACAAGTTTTCTGAATGTTCTTCTGGCTTTTAAAAGAACTGAAACATGTCAACAGTTCTTGAAGCTTTATAGGGGGCAGCTGTTTCCTCTCTCTTAGGCGTGAGTGGTAGAAATCTTCCGATAGCAATTACTGAGTACCTTAACATAGAAGTGAGGGCAAGTCAGAGAGCGGCAGCATACATGTCACTAAGGCTTTTATAGAGAATTTTATGTTCTTTGTACCTCCTCATAACCTTCACAAACTACGGACAGATACAGGACTGGAACAAAACATCCAATCAGGTAGTAAAAAACACTATTTGCTTAATTCAGGTATCAAGGATGAGACATCTCTAGTACCAACCACTCAAATGGCATCTTCAGCACATTTTCCTTGAATTTTGCATGCTTTAATGACACTTTTAAGTTCATCCAAAACATACAGAACATCCAAAAATAGCCCAAAATGTCTTTATCACTCTTTATTTCACCATTCCTTAGAGGAATCTGTTCCTCAAGGTCATTAGACCATTGTTATTAGAATACAGTATCTGTGGTGCAGTCAGATCAGTCCCGCTGAACTTTGCACTGGAAAAGACAATGGGGGGAAAAGTAACTTCCCCTTAAGTTAGGACAAAAGTAGCTTGGAATGTATGTGTAGACAGAGCCTCTAGCCTTTAGTCCGGCTTACCACACTCCTCAACACAGCCACAGAGAACAATTCACTGAAGGAAGACAGATTAGAGGTGCTCAAGAAACAGTTACCTCTGTTTCTCTACCAAGAGACATTTGTTTCCTTGCAAAAGCAGTTAAATAAAGCACCACAGGTCACATGACAGTCAGAAAAGATCAGGGAAAATTATGGTAAAACAAAGTTTTCACTAAAAACAACTTTCAAGTCTATATACTTCATTTAGCAAATCTTGCACATTTTGATGAACCAGTTATCAGAACTAGCTTTATGCTGGAAGAAATAAAGTCCTATGCTGCATCTTATCATAGAAGCAGGCTCCCCAGGGAGGTGACTAAATCCCCACCCCCGAAGGTGTTTAAACAATCCATATATATAGTGCCAAGGGTCATGGTCTAGCATCAGACTTGGTAGTTAGATAATGGTTGGAGGACTTGATGATCTTAGGTCTTTTCCAACCTAAATGATTCTATGATTTTCAAATGAGCTGACAACATAAGCCAGTGGGACTCAACTCAAAACAGCTTTTATTTAAGTTTTCTAAGCAGATACAGATAGGTGAAGAATATGTTAAAGGTAGTCTGAAGAGAATAGTTTCTATTTCTGAACAAAAGCCATTCACAAGGTTCTGTTATCCAGAAGACATATTTGATATTAGTCAGGCATGCTATGTAACCCAACGCTGAAATGCAGCACAGAAAGATTATTGATCATGCTCCGTTTTTAAGTATGGGAAAAAAAATACATAATATTGAGAGATGTCAGACTTTGCCCTTTCCTAAAGTCTGGTCTACAAGCGAAAACACTATGCACAGTATACTGGGATACCAATTATAACAAATAAACAAACAAAACTAAGCCAAAACACATACTCACATGAATCTCAAGCAAGTATCTGTCTGCTTTGGTGTGCATAACCACCACTAATACATTATCCACCTGGAAAATAATGCCTGCAAAATCCATAACAGAAGATGAACTTCTACCCTTTCCAAAGCAAGGAATGAGACTCTCTCAAAGGACAGTACTTTTTAAAGTACCTCAAAGCATCCACTACACTGCAGATGTTCCTGCTAAACAGAAATTCTGCCTCCACTAGCGGCTGAAGCCTCGGTCACTAAACATTAGTAACAACAAATGCAGAAACACGGTTTCCTTATAGTTCAGGCTCCCCCCTTAATTGTGTTTGCAATAATTAAACCTCTAGAATCTAATTTTTCTGGATCCACCACTGGTAGGACAATGAAGCAGCAGCCAATTCCAAATGCCTGACTCTTAATCAAATCTCATTAGTTCATTAACAAAGAGTACAAAAGTTATTTTTAGGCTTCCTTAAGCACTTGAAACTTTCACAAGTATCCAACATGCTCTATTCAAGCACTGTGGTGATCATCAAGGGATAGAGGGTTCAAGTTTACTCAGATATTGACGATTCTCACTTTCATCCAACCCTAAACCGTTAAATTACACTTTGAAGCAACCTAACAATTAGAAGTGAATGACTTATAAAGAAGTATTCATACTCTTTAGAAAGAATATCAAAACAAACAGAAAATATTCTACCTTCATAAAAAGGTACACATATTAATTCATACCTTTTCATTAGACCAACTGAAAGACTGATTTTATAAAAAGCACTCTGTATTTCAGCATAGCCTTGCTACAACTGTGAAGTTTTCATAGCAGTCAGCAAACTTCAATTTCAGATCTCGACCAAAAATTCCATGATAGCTGGCTGCATATTTTAGTGTCTCAGAATGACATGCGACCTACATGACTCTAATCTAACTCGCCAGTGCAACTGATGCTTCACTGGGTGTTGTATACATTAACTGCACATTTGTCTTACCTCCACTTATGGGCAACAAAGATTATTTCACAGGAATATACAGAGAATCTGATGTGAAAACCACCAAGGTGCACGAATTTTATATTATATGTTTACTAATTTTTCATTACAAAGTATTTATTTTGTAAAATGACTGAAATTTCCTATTGACTCGGTCTCTGGTTCAAGTTACTAATGGAAATATGGACTAAATACACAAAAATCAATTAATTTTCTTGTAGTTGTGCAGTCTACAAAGAACAGAATTCATACCTTTTAGTTACATCTAGTTTCAAATTATCAACACCACTAAAACTTATAATGAAATCTTCTAATAATATTTCACTTTATTAAAAAAAAAGAAGCTTAAATTACATTACCCAAAACTTTTAGAAGAAACTATTTCCCTTGAGAAGCATTTTTTTTCTCCTGTATCATCTGTGTCAACAAGCTTCCATCTCATCTGTTGACTATGGCTATACAAACCTTTTGCCAGTGCTTCTTTGTATTTCTCCTCTGCAACATTCAGGTTATTCACGTAGGTAGCATGATGTTTGCTGTGGTGCAGCTGCATGATCTCTGCACTAATATGAGGTTCCAGAGCACCATAGTCATATGGCAAATCAGGAAGAGTGTGCTTTTGCCTAGAGACCAAGTATCCCAATGGTGCTATTAATTTAGCATTGCTTCTAAAAGAGAAAAAAACAGAAAGAAGTAATCTTATTCAGTACTTTGGCTTTACTACTGAAACTGTTATGATCAGCTGTTCTAAATACATGAGGAATTATCTTAGATAAGTCAAATTTCCATTTTTCTGAAGCTCAAAACAAGCTCACTCGGTAGCTTAACTGCAGATAAATTCCCATGAAGGTCATACATCCGGGGCTCTGCAAGGTAATGCCACTACTTCTCCAATCAAACTTCCCAACCCACTGCAGTCACACTGTCTCCCCACATGCAGGCAAAGCAAAGGCGGGGAGAAGGGAAAGCTAGCAATAACATGCTAGCATTCAAAGCTTCACCTAATCTGTATTGGTTAAAATCAGACTATAGGATACCCCTGATAACTTTCCCTCCCTCACTATGCAAGTCTCTGCACTGAAAAACAAAAAACTTGAAAAACCCAGTCACCGGGTTCCCAGGCGTGAACCAACCTCTTGAGTGTTAATGCCTCCTGAGCCAAGTCATGCACCTCACTCTCTCTATGGCAGGCATCCGAAAGCCACACGCTGCATGACAGGGCTGCCGCGATGTCCAGCATAGAAAAGCACATAGGTTCTGGTTACCCTTCCCCATTTTAACACCTCATACTTGTCAAGAGACTCGACAATGTCCACGATGAAAGTAGAACCGCTAGGCTGGGAGAGGAAGGTCAATTCCTAAGGCCCTTTTTTCACTGGTGACCTTGACATAAAACAGCAAAATCCTCGGGGTCCTGAAAAGCGGCCGAGTGTGGCAACCATGGCTAGCAGCTAGGGAGAGGCAGGCAGCACCACGTCAGGCGACAAGAGCCCCTCAGCAGAGGACAAAGACAGAGCCCGGGCAGGTGAAAGGACAACTGCCCAAAGTCCCCTAGCTGTGCCGCTGTGCCACTGTCCGAAGCAGCACCAAGCCCGGCAAGGTACTTAGCAGCAGCACCACCTTCCTCCTCCCGAAATGGCGGGACACCGCCGAGGAGTGGGCGACCCCAACACATCCTTCTCTTCTCCCCTTGCCCACGGCTAGGAGTGGACGGGGAGGACGGCCTAGCCACCGCCTGATGCCACTGTGCTCTGGCCCCCATTACGCTCCCCCACCTTCCCGTGGCGCAGCTCTCACCTGCCCGCCGACGCGAAGCGGCACAACATGGCGGCTCTCTCACGGCCGGGCGCTACACCTACAGCGCAACCGCGTCTGCGGCGGGGCGGGGAGCATCGGCGGGTCAGGCGGCGCGGAGGGCAGGCAGCCGGGGGCGGGGGGTGCTGAGCTTCGGCGGTTAGCTTTCGGCCGTGCTGCGGTTGCCATATTACTTCAAACTAGAAGTACCATCCATGTAGCACAATATTATAAATAGAACCACTATACAAATCCGTTATTTTAAAACTCTAGGCTCACAGTACTGCAAGCCGAGGTGAAGCAGCCGCTGAGGGGGAGGAGTAGCCCGGGTGTCTCTACCAAAAAGGCCTGCCCGGAGCTTCTGCCCATTCTATGGACGGCTGTCGGGCACTAGAGGGGATTACAGCAGCACAAGACAACTGTATTAAGCTCTGGAAACATGCCTGGCAAAGGCATGTTTGTGAGTTTACTAACAGGACCAGCAGTACTTACAAATACCTTTTAAGCTGAAACTTAAAAAAGAAGCTGAAGGTTGGTGGTTTTTTTTTTGTTTGGTTTTTTTTTTTTGTTGGTTTTTTTTGTTGGTTTTTTTTTTTTTTTTTTTTTTATTTCGGTTCTTTTCCTCATTTTTGTGCTTGTTTTCCAACATGTTTCCTTCGGGTGGCAAAACAATAAGAATAATTTGTTTCCGTTAGAAAAGACCTTTAAGATCATGGAGTCCAACTATTACCTATTTCTTTAAGTGCTGATGGAAGTCTTTCATTTGGGTAACATTAAATCCATCAGCTAAAATAATCATATGGTTAGTAGAAATGAGTTGCAAGAACCATTAAAAATTGGTTCTCCAGAAAGGTCAGTGAGGAGAACTCTTCAATCAGTTAGGAGGCCACTCTGTAAACAAGGCAAACATAAGGCAACAAGGCAAAAAATTTGAATTGCATGGAAATCACCTTTCCTATCACAAAACTCTCGATCTTTTGTCTTCTGAAACAGACATGTTTTTCAAGATCTTACAGAACCCACACTTACCAGACTTAAAAACACAAGTTACCAAAAATTCAGTAGGGGTTAGGTCTGAACAACCTTGTTGAAAATAAGTTACCTTATCTTAGAAGTTGCCAGGAAATCCACCTGGAGAAATCCACATAGGGAATCTCATCATACTGTTAGGCAGAGTACAGTGGTGCATGTCCATCCCCAAGCTTCTTGAAAACCGTGTTTAGTTTCACCTACCAGCTAATGAGATATCTGAGCAGTGAAAATAACTGCATTCTCAGTAGATAAAAGGTAAATTGTCTGAAAAAAAAAAATCAAGGCTTGGAAGCACCATTTCCCCCTGAAGTTGAAAATACGTACAGCATATGTACAAGTTGTATTTATTGGTGACCAATAAAATATCTTATTTTAATAAACAACTACATTCAGGATTATTAAATATCATAATATAGGCATTGGCAGCCAGGAAAGAATATGATTACAGATATTAGCATTTCTACATGCATTATTGTGCTGCAGCCCATTAATGCCTTGCAGTAAACATTCCAAGAAAGCAAGTCAATTATGTGATACATTTTGTTAATAAGGGGTGTAGCTGATGGGTTGCTTTCTCGGGGGGTGGAAGGGAGATAAAGAAAAATTCAAAATACCACAGCCGGCTTATTTAGATGGACCCTAAGCAAACAATTATAAGGGGAATGGCTTACCTTGCCTTACAACTATTTTCCTCCAACAAGTAAAGCTAACTTCTAGTCTGAGGGTACAATTTCTTTGGGTTGTTTTGGTTTTAGCTCTTTAGCTACGTTTTTGCTATTTCGAAAACATTTATTATGAATGCCCTAGAGTTACTGACAGATACAAGTAGTAAGCTGTCATCACCTGAAAGTTATGCATTTTTAACCTCAGCACAATTAACAGCAATTACTGTAACTCCAAAGATACTTTACATCCTTCCAATTCCTTTTACTAAGTGAAAAGATGTCTACCATTTTGTTGTCATTAGTTGCTTTATTTCAAACTGAGATTTGAACCATGACCACAGATTTCTCAAGGCAGAACATGTCAAGCTTCCTACAAATATTACGTACTACCATGTACAGGATCCAAGATGTACATATACATGCTATGAATAATCAAGCATTATAATACTAATACCAAATACAAATCACCAACAACTATAGATCTAGATCACCATCAGGGATTTTTGTAAACTAGCAATAACTTTGGGTGCCAGATGCTAGGACTTTTTTTGTATAGATAGCTGTCACATCTTTCATACAGTCAACCAATAAGTGATGTTTTTTTCAGGCAGTAAGGGCTAAAGTTCAGTTTAAAAAACAACCAGGTGTTGTCAATGGAATTCATGCTTCCAGTGACAACTACTGGTACGAAATTAAAATAGCAGTGGTACACAGACTAGCATGTCTCTAACAGATGTCAGCCAACAGTATTATAATTACATCATTTTTCTTGGACAATGCTTCCACATATATCAATTTTCATATAATATGCAACTTAAAAATGGTACCATAGAAACCTTTTTATCATCTAGGAAGTTGCTGTAAATCTGAAACAAAATCAAGCATGTTCTAGAACTCTTGAAAACAACTTTCAAACTCCCTTGAAAGACATACTAAGCCATTTACTGTCCTTTCCGTGGCTATAATTTTATTATTCATCTGGTAATTACAAGAATCACAGGTAAGAAGTTGAAAACAGACTCATGTCTACCCAAAAGTGTCTTTGAACAGTTCTTAAAAGCCAGTGCTTTTTCCTTTCCTTGCTTATGTGCTATCACTAAACTAGTAGATAAAGAATATCCACCAGAAATCCAGGTTCTAAGACATTTGTATCTAAATGCTACCAAACAATGGAAGGTATTCTTAATTAAAGGTAGCATGTCCATTCTCTGCACCTGTTAAGAAGCCATCTGCCTCTGGCAAGCATTTGAAAACAGGAATTTTCTGGTTTAAGGGGCTGAATTGCAGACTCCTTAAAATTTCAGTTTGTGTAAATCACCTGTTGGATAATTCTAGCTTTTTGTGGGGGCTGATTTTTTTTATGCCTGTTGGTTTTGATTAGTTGTTTTGGGGCGGGGTGGGTTGTTTTGGGTTTTTTTGTGAGAGAGGTTTCTTGTGGGTTTGTTACTTAGATTTTGTTTGGTTGGGAGGGTTTCTGGCATCATCCTACCCACCCCCTGGTTTTTTGGTTTGTTTTGTTTGGGTAGAGGTTTTTGTTTGTGATGTTTTGTTTTTAAAATCTTCATAAGGTTCCAACTCTAAAGTTTACTTTCACTAGCTTACTTCCACACCTCTCCCACCCCCCCTTCCTGCTTCTTATCTCCCAATCTGCCAGTAAGGACAAAACCTGTAGAAGCACACTCAGGCAGCCGCAAAATCAGTATGATGGGATACACCTGTAACTTCAGGTACATGGCATAAGCTGTATCAGGAATGACAGGAACAAATTAGTTAAAAAAAGGCAAGTACACTGCATACAAATAAACCATGTAAGCCAATGCAAAACAATGAGGAAATTACATTATTAAAAGTTTATTTAGGTTTGGTCAGTACAGGTAAGATAATTGGAGTCACAGAGCAATATGCATAAACAGGATACAACAGTTCTTAAAAACTGAGTAACTATGCACACAATTCAAACATTCGGTCACCTAAGGAGAAAATGCACAGATGTATGGTGGGAAAAACTGTAATTAACACTGAAACTACTACAGGACTCCTTCAGTAAGTCCATCTTTTAGTGATAAAACTACTGTACTGGGCAAACTTGGCAGTCATAAACCCACAGCTATTATGACAAATCTTGAAGGTGGTGCAAGTATAACAGTATGAGTAAGAATGCCCTTACACAGCACAGGTTCTAGATATACACAGATTTGTACAGACATCATTTATGTTACACTTTAAGGAAGTAATTTCCATTTCACATTAACTCATATAAAAATAACTTGAGCTACACAAACGTCCTTTTAGCAACATTCAATGTAATTAACTGTTAAAATTTCCAAAGTGGCAGAGGTATTGAAGCAAAAAGAAACCCACAAAAAGGCAAAATTGTGACAAGTATGCACTAATTTAAACAGCTTCTGGACAGTATCCTCTCCCAATTTAAATGACACTGTATAAAAATGCTGCAGAAAAGTGTTACAAAACTGAACCCTGCACATTTACACTGGAGTCCAAACCATTCTGGACATGACGAGAACCCACAGTTCTGTTACCTTTCATGCTCACTGTTTTCTCCTCTTGAGGATCATGATTGGAGTCTGTGTCATTTGAATGGTGAGTGAGAGAATTTTCACTGCCAGTGGGAGAGTCTACACTTTCATACCCAGTACTGAGTTGGTTTATGTAGCTACCACTTCCTCTACCAGTTCTATCTTCAGAGTGGTTGGACAGCTTATTACCATTCCCTGGAGAAGCTGGGAAGTCATCTTCCGTGCCGCTACCCTCCCTATAAAATCCAGGCCCAGACGTCCGCTGGTGGGAGGAGCTGCCATTGCTTGGTCCATTTGCCAGTCGGCTGCAGTCTTTACCCACAGCCTCTCCCTGGTCTGTAGGCTCAGAAGATGGAGTCCTGCTGGTACCTGGGTTCGAGGCCTGGGACTGCTGCTGCTGGTACTGTGCCAACTGCTGGCGAGTCTCCTTCAATTGCTGCTGAAGAACTAGAATGGTACTCTGCATACCCTCTACCTCCTCATCAAGCTGGATGATGAAGTCATTCAGTTCTATATAAAGAAAACACATGTGTTGCAAATACTTAATAGTCCATATATAGATTTAATCTCAAACAAAATAATTTGATTTCTGTAACAACATTTTAGACTGAAATTTTTAAGACTATTTTTCAGCCATTAAGTATGCACTAGTTTCGATGCTCCACCTTTGAGGGAAACCTACATACTTTTTAATACTGCTACTCAAAATATGCAAGAAATTAATTTGAGCAAGAAAGGACAATGTTTGAAAAACAGCTCAATTTCAACAGTAAGTATTTTGCAAAGTAGATCTTCATATATATAGTTTTACTCAAGTATAAAGCCTTAGCAGAAATAATGTAAAAGTGACCACAAACCACAACTGTACATAATCTGAATAATTACAAAAACCTATTCAGTGACAAAAAAACTTTGGTTACATTTCAAAGGAGTTCCAGCTCTGTTTTAATTCCTTAAATCCTGCATATCTGGACACTAAAAGGACTTTATGTGGAATAAGGTAGCAGTTGTGTTGGTAATAGTGCATGTCAGTACAGAAAGAATAATTTCTTTTTACAAGTCTAGTTACATTATTTCATACTGCTACTTTCTGAAAAATACAGTCTTGTGGAGGGTGGATTCTACCCTTGAAAAATTAGAGGGTATATCAGATTTTGACAATGCCAAATCAAATCTACACTATCTTACATACCAAACCAAATAATGAAATATTTTAGATTATCTATCTAAAAAAGGCCACTTTTCTTATGCTTGACCATTGTTTTAAACAATACAAACACACTTTTAAAGTAATTTCAAGATGAGTCGAAGAGTTCACATAAACCATTCTGTTCTCAGTGCATGCTTAGCTTATGCAATGTTAATGTTTCACCTCACCAATTCACTGAGTCTAAACAAAACCTACAGTACAAAGCCCATCAAATTCAATGATGTATTACTGGAGCTGCAAATCCAACCAGTCTTCAAAAGTTAAGTTTGTCTCTGTGGGGTTTACGTATCTTCCTTGGTATTGCCCTTTCATTAAGGCAAAGATGTTTTTACAGTGTGTATCATCAGGAAATTAAACTAGCAGAAGTGCAAGGCAACTTCCATTTTCTTTAAAACAATCCCTTACCATCCTGACTGCTTTTAAGTTCCTCACTATATTTCTTCTGCAAAGCCAACTCTGCCTCAAGCTGTGCAATACGTCCTTGGGACAGCTGCCTTCCAAGCTCTTGATTCTCCTGGATAAGCATTCGACACTTCGCCATTAACTTTTTGCCTGTTTGACTGCAAAGGAAAGAGCCATCTATCACAAAATGAATAGAAAACCTTCAGTATTCTTCCTCAAGCACAGTACAGACAAAATGGAGATGCAATTTCTGCATGTCACAATTTAAGGAACATTATGCCTCAACATAATTGTCATAGCAGAAAGTCTCCCTATAGTTACCACATGCTGTTCCAATGCCGGATGATCTTCTGTCGCTGTCCCATAAAGTGGAAGTTAAGTTTTATTACTGCAAATATGAATAACCATATTGTCTTTTTTTTACCAACATCTGGATTATAAGTATGCACAACCTTGCATGTGCTAGTTCTCAATGAATTTAAATATTTGATTAAAGATGTGCCTTGTATTTCAAAACATCAGGTACTGCATAAAAATTACACATGTAAACTGAATTACAAACAGAAAATTCTTCATTTATTGTACTGGTAAAATTTAGTAATTCAGTTTGGGTGAAGAGAAGTAAGTTGCTTGGGTGGAATTACTAAATCCCATGTTCATTTTTCATAGTGACATCCATTTTTCTTTAGAAGGCTTAGACATTCTTCTGAATGCTGTCCAGGTACTCGTTAAAAAATTAGGTCTCTGTTTTTCAATTCAATTTGTATACTTGACAGTGATGTACACAAGCCGTTTCATGACTTCCATGGTCAGCTTTTCCTAAGCATATCTTGCATGGTGATGAGAAAGTAAAATGTAGTTATAAATTGGCAGGAAATTAAGAGAGAGAGTATATTGTTCGTCTACTTCCTTTAAAATGACAAGATTTCAGATTGTAAGTAATGATCATTAGGATGTCCAGTTTCTGAAAGAAATGGAGAACAGGCAGTAAAAGAAGTATTTTGAACTGACAAGATTTTCTTTAGTAAATGGGTAACATCACACATCTTTAATCTTTACGTTAAAAATTGCATTGTAAAGCATTATAGGAAGTAGTATGCAAATTAATATATAGGCAATACACCCAACTCCATAAAAGAGAAAAATTAAAGTCCTTAAGGCTCTTGGTCTGCCGAAGTCAGGATAGCAACCACAAACAGTTCTCCTTTTAATAGGCTCAGGACATAATGAAGCTGTCCTCTTCTACAGAAGTGTAAGCTCTGCCAAAAAAAAAAACAACTCAATCTTGAATAGGTTTATTGTGAATTCAATGGCAGGAGTTGCATTACTTTGCTTTTAAACAACTGTCAAAGACTGAAAGAATTTTTGAGGACTGAAAAAAATAGAACAGGAAAGAAATCTCTGTTACAAATCACAGCCATGGTTCTCTCCTGTAACCAAAATACCCAACCAAAAGAATTTAAAATAATAATTTCCTTAACTACCTTTTCAAGCTTTCAAGCCTTAGACAGCTTTAAAGTTCTGCCAACTCTGCCCCATTTAACGTTTTCCGAATGACTTTCCCAAAGCTTTCAGATGGGCTGCTCCAGAAGGAAGCTGGCTGTGTATAGTCCTGGAAGCCTGAAACTCTGCTAAAGGCAGTAACCTGTTTTCTTTCTTGATGTGATGTCCAATGCCAGGTCCTTGAAGTTTAAATTGTGCTGACCTAATACAGTCCAAGTCACATACTTAAGATGCAAGTTTCCTTAGAGATGTTCATTCTGTGTAAAGCAGGACCACTTTGGAGATAACCAATGAGATATCCCAAAAGTTATTAGGCAGACATGCAACGATTTTTAGCCATTTGCAAATTCCTCTTACTGTAATCATCACTACAAGTTGAAGGAAGTTCACAGTGCTTAAGTCATTTAATGCTTTCACAAAACAATGTCAGCTCTAGAATTAGCAAGTATCAGTTACCTTGGAATTGGGACCATTTTAGAATCCCATTAATTTCCTCATGATAAATGTAAAATATTTATTACCTGTATAAAAATTTGCATAGTTACCTATAATGCTATTTCTTCCCATCAAATTTTTTCCAGATGTTCTGGCCTACTATGGCACCAAGTAACCTCCCCTTGCAATTTACTAAAAAGACAACACATGCAAGAATATAAAATCCAGTAACTATTAAAATAATTCTTATTAGCTGTAAACTTTAACTTTGGCATTGTTTTCACAAATCTTCTTGAACACACATGCAACAAAACCTGTAAGAATGCAAGTGGTTAAATTTCAGAAGAGTAGCATTTGTTGTATTAGGTTCACTGCAAATTACATTTCTACTGGTTTTTAATCCAAATGTATACTGTTTAATGATGGCTAAAATGGCCTAAGATAGTCATTCCTTTGATTATATGACCTTTTATTTCTCCCTCGAGATATCAGCAATGATTAGGCTCTTCATACTTATCTAAGGCCCAGAACTAGCCCTGCTTAGGGCTGTAGTTAACCAGTTACCCCAAGAATACCAGTTAGGGATCTGAACAGAAGTACTATGTTTCAAAACCTAGGTCAGATAAATTAATAGTTGCATACAATGATGGATAATTAAAGCTACTGGGCAGAAGGGGGAAGATGCAAAGAAAATGAAAAATTTCCATGAACACTTTACATGAGTCATCATTTCTTTACCTTTCCAGAAATAAATACTGGTAAAATCTTAACCCAGTTAATGAAGACAGCCTCAATTACCAACCAGAAAATAACTCCATCTCTCTATATGCCAGCTACTGCATATATGGATTACACATTCATATCACTGACTCATTTTTTATGATGCATATCAGGGTATATTGTAGCTACAGAAATAAAATTCTTTTCAGACTTTTGCTTTGAAAATGGCAAAGTTACTTGTCTCTCCTCAGTTGTACACACACATTTAGAGCCTGAGGACTCAAAAACCAACCAACCTGTGTCTAGAAGTACTCAGTAATTTTCTGAACTCCGAGTTAAACAAGCAATCTGCATGGCATGCCTCTATCCACACATTACAGTGAGCTTCACAAAAGAGCTTGATAGCACGTTAACAATTTATTAATGCAAGGCTTACCTCTGTTTTGATTCTAGATCATTAAAATCTTAGATACTGCTACAGAAAAATCAATCCAGATGTATCACTTAAAAACGTAAAGGTTTTTCTGTGTTTTTTCTCTTTTGCTGTTAAGTCATTAGTCATGGAAAAAAAGTACCTGCATAAATACACTACGCTTCAATCCCACATTAATCATCTGAAGCACAGTTAAGATACTTCTGAGTTCAAAAACATATCACCTTAATAGAAAGTAATCAAAGCACTTAAAATGTATCACCTGCAGCAGCTGGATGTCTTTTGTTGTTTTTAATTTAAAACTGAAATTTCTGGGATCAGACTGAGTCAAAGTGTTGCCCAACTATTTTAAGTATCAAAACCTCAAATTACTAAATAGAACTCAATTCACTAAAAACCCCAAGACACATAAAACACTATATACCAAATCTGCATTTCACTGTACACACCTCAGACATGCACTCCCACTTGTCCCAGACTGTTACTCTTGCAAGTAACTCAGGACAACAGAAGAGGCTTCAATGGAGTAGCAAAGGCTCTTTCACTGATTCGACCAAGGAAAATGCATGCATTCTTTTGGTTTGTTAAAATACTGACTTTGTTTTCAGAGAACGAGACAATGCAGAAATAACAACCTGTTCAATTCTCGTTCATCCCAGGAGTTTTACAATACAATAGTATAACCAGTAGTGTTCCTTGAACTATGTATTACAACTATTTCAAGGCACATTTTATATAGAAGTGCAATACAAAAACACCCAGGTGTACAAAGTAATTAGAACACCCCACCAACACTGAAGACAGCTGCCATTGTGTGCCTTCTGTATTGAGCATGAGATCAGTTCTTAATATAAAAGGCTGAAAAAAATCTCGTTTCTGCATGAAAACATGCAGTGAAATACGTATCACAACTAGTTTTGCTTATACATGCTAGTTGCGATCAAATATATATTTCTTCCAACAATTTTAAACCTGCAATTAGATAGTTTCATACAGTCCTAATTTTGAGGTATCCACAGTATTACCAACCATTCAGAAAACATTTCATTATTTAGCAACATTGACTTAGGGCTCCGTCAAGTGCTAGAGCCCAAAGACTGAACAGTCAAATGGGTACACTACCACTGTTGTGATCTCAAATAGCACTCTCATGGCTATTCAAAACTGGTTAGCAAGTAAACTCTTTAGCGCAAAATTCACCTCATAGAGTTTTGACCCAGCAGTTCAGTGAACAAGCAGGAAGTCCACAGTCTTATTGGCAAAACTGACTTACAGTGTCTCTACGTCACTAGGCTCAAGGTTAAGAGCGAAGCATATTCCACTTCTACATTTTACGGGAATTTTACATGTTCAATTCATGATTTTTTATCTCTAGGTTTTCTCTCCTCCAAATTGTCTGTAGACACAGTGTGCCACAGACTTAAGACTTCTGTTTCTCCCTCTATTTTCTTCAAATAGAAAATTTTGCAAATGTCTACATGTTCTAGAAAAGATTTTTTTTCGAAGATGGCCATTTCTTCAGAATAGTCCGACGCCGTCAGGCCTCTGAAGCAAAGGGGGAGAAAAAGCTGAAACACAAGGTTCATCTGGTAAGTTTTACATTAAGCATTACAAGCTGGACAGTATAAGAATGTGGCTTTTGCCTCAAACGTCTGAGTCTTGGTGTGGAAACGAGTACTTGGCTGTCCCACCATAGCATTCTCGTAGTGGGACTGTCAGGGAAGTCTTGACTGGGGAGTATTTGTTTTGTTTACCTATCAGGCGTAAATTTCCAGGCACTCAGTTCATTTTGGGCTTGTTCCAGTTTGTCTTTAGTCTGTTCCAGTTCACCTTTCATTTTTAGGAAAAACAAGTTGATGGCTGGGTCCACCATTGTTGATCGCAGTTGTGCAACACTAGGCTGCTGGACTTGCTTGAGGTACTGAATCTGATTCTGCATAAAATAAGGAAAGACTGTTACTCATGCAACATTAAACAAAAATTTAAAGCTTTCTGCATAAATAAAATTAGTTATTCAAGGAATTCGCTTTCCTTCAACACTATTTTATTTTTAACCCTGCCTTAAAAAAAAACCAAACAAACACACCACACCACCACCACCACACACAAGAAAACCAGTAAGCAAAATACCACTTTTGCCCACCCACACCCTATCTATGTGCATGGTAGTTTCAGGCTGTGCCTTGAAAATTTTCCACAGATCTTGAACAGAAAGTAGTAGAATGTAAATAAATCACCATTGGGTGTAAAAAGGAAAACAGTAAGTTCTAAATAATCCCATTGGACAGGCAGCAGACATAAAACTTAGACACGTAAACTAAATTTCTCTTTTCACTTCCTCCACTCTGGCTGGTGCTTCTCCTGGCTTCAGTGACCTTGGCTGTGCTCTGTTGTGGCTAAGTACTAACAAACAACACTCTGCTTTTTCCCTTGTCACTTATGTACAAGGGGAGAGGGGGAAGGGGACACGGATTGGGGAAGCTGTTATTAGCCCCCTGGTTTTGTCCAGGGGCGGGGTTCTTGTGCACTTTATAAATTGTAAATACAGTCAATTTTGTACATATTAACTGCATTTAATTTTAGATTGTAGTTTTGCTTGTAAACACAGCTTCATTTGCTTCCAACTGAGCTGGCCTGGCAATTTTATGTTGGGGGAATTTTTAACCCACCACAATGTGCATATTCATCCAAATCCTCATCCTACCACCTTGCCGAGCATAAATTTTCAAGGCTGGTATTTTTTTCCCCTCATCTCTCTGCTTCAATTTGCTACATGCCAGCTTACATTTCCCAAAGCAATGATTGCAGCATTCAAATGCTCCCTTTTTTTGTGTGTATGCCTGCACTCTTTTGCAGTAAAATAAGAAAATATATATATATATATATATATGCACACACAAAGAGTATCTGCTTAAAACAGAAATGTGATTTCCATGTAACTTCAGTGAAAGCTATTATGGAACATTACAGCTATTATTGGAAAGTAATACTTTTAAGCAACTACTACATAGCTTTCTACAGGCTTCTAAACCTTTTTGCAAAGCGACTGGTCACACAAGTTTGAATATTTATTTTTAAAAACAAAATTGATAAATATTAACATCAATTAAACAGATGAAAAATACAATCCTCAGCCACATATTGATTGTGGACAACACACTTTCATACATACTGTTAAGTACCAACAGTTCTTGGATTTTATTTCAAAAGTAATGAAATAATGGATACATTTCCATTATCTCCACATTAGTATTATCAAAATAAGATTTAGGTACTTCAGGGGAAAAAAACCACAACTGAAATAGCCATCGTACTTTAAGTTCTGAACAGACAAAACTGATGTGTCCAGTAAGAAAGAGGGGGAATACCACACTACATAAATTTGAAAGAAACAAAGCACTTAAAAACCTACCTACAAACTTACTTAGAAATGGGAAGTCCAAATTAGTATTATCCTAACATTATTGGATGGTATTTTACCCCCAAAGATCCTTTGCTTCATTGAATGTACAAAATGTTGCTCACCAAATACACTGATATCAACTAAATACATCTTTATTCACTCAAATGACACTTGCACTACTTCAAGAATTTCAGCAACTTGTCACTTCTTTGTGAGGGTTAGCACTAGCAGAGGGTGAAAGACTAGTTTAACAGATGTCTAAACACACACAGACACTGTGGTTGACAACCTATTCCAGGAATATAATTATCCTACAGCAACATGATTCCCAACATAGACAAGCATCACTGAAGTGAAAGAGACAGTGTTTCTTTTCTAACCTAGACCCAACTCTCTCAAAGAACTGTTAGGATTCCCTGCATCCGTAACACAAAGAATTGCTGCCACCTGCTCCTCGCTCAGGCCATAAATGCACTGAACACTCAAAAGGACCTAGCTGATTCTGACCCATGTCAGTTACTTTGTCTCATTTTGGTGTCTCTAGCTCACACTCCTATGTCAAAGCAGAGAGCACTTGCACAGGCACCATGTAACACCTTGACTGTCACTTACAAAACACTACAGAAAGAATTTACTTTGGCTGAAAAACATTTGTCATTCCCACCCCAAACTGCATTCATTCCTCCAGATTTTTCAACTCAAATTTTCTCCATTGGCCCACAAGGGCTTTCACCATTTGTGAACTCATGAGTTCTCTCACCTGTTAAGTTTTTCATCCACCCAAACCTTGCAACCTCCTGTAATCAGAACCTGCCACTAACAAAGCAAGGTCAAACCTGTTAACCCTTCTGCCTACTTCCTTATTTCATTCACCTTCCTGTTCAGCCAGTCCAAGCCTATCTTGATCCCTCTAACCTCTGGTACATGTCTCCTCCTGTTGATATTTCAGGTGGCAAGGATTGGGGAGCAGAGAGTTTGCCAGCAGTCAAGACCAACTTCATGCCAGAGCTGAGTATATAAGAACAGTCCAGTTGAATGGCAGACACCAGGACACATCCATTCTGAACACATGAAATGCCTACTGGCTATTCATATTCCCAAACATTAAAGTACATGTTCACAGACAGTAATGTTTTCCTCTGCTTCTCACATTCTTGCAAACATCTGAACCCTTCTGGCTGAAGTTCAAGAAACTTGATACCATAGATGTTCAGTCATCTTTGTTAAGAAGTTATAGGAAACATTAAAGGTTTACATATAAATAATGTCATTGGTGTATTTTATGTGTAAGTATGGATTATGAACAATTTTTATGTTAAAAACAAGTTTATTTTAGGGACTACAAATTAGACACAGCAAATAACTTGTCACATAATGAATAAGGGTTTTCATTTATGAAGTGATCTAGCAACCAATCACTTATCTTTGCATATCATTCAGCATTATTTTGCTACTTCACTGGAAGAAAAAACCCACACAACTATCTAACAATACAAAGTCAGGTAGTCCTCCAGAGCTTCTTGAAACTGTATGCATTAAATCCTGAAAACAATTTTGAAGTCTTTATTACAGCTTTTACCCCCTTTCTTCAAGGATGCATCTTTCTGACTCCATGCACTGGGGAGGAGATTACAATCACTGATGTTAACCATGTATCAATACCTGTAAAAATGTAAGCCACATGGCTGGGTGCGGTTTTGTTTCTTTTCACTAGGTTGTTTTCCCTCTCTTTTTAAGTACACTGAAATTAGCAAGACTTCTTCAAAAGCCAGTCTAAACAGATGTTCTGGAAAGCCTGTACATCACAGCTATAAACACCTGTAATGAAGTACAGCCAAAAATCTTCAGTCTTCATGATCTTGTCAAAACTCACAGTCTTAAGTACTTGAAATTTTTCTAATCCATTCTTCTAGAAATAGGAACAAAGGTGAAAACAGTACACACGAACTTGGTTTTGGTGAAAGAATTATTGGGGTTTTTTTAAGCAGTTTTTTCAGCCACAGGCTCAGAAATTCAAAGAAAAAAAAAAATCATGCTTATCACTCCTGTTCCTCATAGCAGAATTTACCATTAAAATTAACACGAGAAGGACAATCAATCTAGTAGTCTTACTACTAGGGAAGTGTTGTGGTATAGTACCAGAACAGATCTTCTCTGGCATCCTGAGCTGCATTAGGAGTGGTGCCAACAGGTTGAGGGAGGTGATCCTTCCTCTCCACTTGGCACTGGTGAGACATCTGATGTACTGGGTCCGGTTCTAGGCTCCCCAGTACAGAAAAGACATGGGCATATTAGGGTAAGGCAAATGCAGAGCCATGAAGATGATTAAGGAGTTGGAGCATCTAACATACAAACAGAAGCTGAGAGCACTAAGGTTGTTGACAGCCTGGATAACAGGATCATATCAATGTGCATAAACACCTTACTGTGGGAATAAAGAAGGTGAAGCCAGACTCTCCTCACTGGTGCCCACCACAAGTACAGAAGGCAATGGGCACAAATTGAAACACAAGAAACTCCATTTAAGCATAAGAAAATGCTTTTTATGCTGCGACAGTGTCTCAACACTAGCACAGGTCACCCATAGATGTTTTGGAGCCCCTATTCTAAAAGATGCTCAAAACTAAACTGTGCACAGTTGTTAATAAGCTGGTCCAACAGATCCTGCTGCTCTGAGCAAGCAGGTCAGACTAAGTAAGCTGCAAGACTCTTAAGCTCAGTGAATCTGCCAATCATCTTTTGTCACTGCAAAGAAACTTCAGTTCTTTCCCTCCCCGTGCTTTACACCACACCTTATTACAAACTAAAGTAATCTTACAGTCTTAAGAGCAGTGAAAATATTGTGTACAGAGCTAGTACTAAGTTATTACTTTTGCAGAGAGCTTATATTTTTCATAAGAGAAGATCTCAGGAGTATATTACAGAAACCAGAAATGAGAAACTTGACAGTCTCTTGGGAACTGCCAAATTAAAGCAACAGGTGAAAATTATTTAAGTAATCAATCCAAAAAATGACCCAAAGTTGAAAAGTGGTAGAAGGTAGTTTCAAGAAAATAAAAACTAAACACAGAAGAAAGGAGTCACAGAAAAGCCACAGAAATAATGGAGAAACAGCCACAAAAAAGGTATTCTGTACAAAGAATGTTAGAAATCCCAAGAAGATCTACCAAATTTCAAGAGCTGCTTCTGCAATCAAAGTCAGCAACTCTTTCCCTTACCTCACCCAATGGATGTGGAAGCTTACAAATACTTTGTTACCCAAATTCATTGTAAATATCAGTCTAAAACCTCCTAAATGAAACCAAATAAACTCAACCTTATCCTTATGTTTCAATTTGTTCCTGCATCCAGTGACAGCCAGAAGTAACATTTTTGGTAAACATGCACAGTTGATAAATGCTAGAAGCAAGCAAGTATGGCTTATGCAAGGATTAGCTTGGTTCTAAGCACAACTGCTGATGAGAATCAACCAAAATAACTAACATTTTAGAAAGTATTAAGTATTCTTCACTAATTCAGCGGAATCCACATTTCTTTAAGCACAAAAAATATGATGCTATAGATATACAAAACCCAAAGTCAGGGGTGTTGTCTCAAAAGCTAGTATTCCTGTAATATTCTGAAAACACTTATCCTCTCTAAATACTTACAGTACACTCTTGCATCTCCTGTTCTTTAGTTGCCAGCCTCATGACTAGAATATTCTCTCTTCGGGCAGACTCTTGCTGCTGCTGTTTCAGTTTCTCTTCAGATTCTCTCAACCCCGTCACATCATTAGCTATTTCAGGTAATAACACAGAAAAAGCATGTTTTATAGCACACACTCAGAAGCATTACTTGAAGAAAGCCAAAACAATCTAAAAAACAAATTCATAAACAGAAGTCATAATTAAGGATGACTATCAACTATAACAAACAGGATGACTAACAACTATAACAAACATGAAATAGAAAAAAAGTCATAATATCATTAATAGAATAGCCTGACAGAAGTTGGTTTTAAATATCTTTTTGATCCTTCCTTAAGGCTTCCTAAACTTAAGGAAACATTTCTATGCTTATACAGGAAATAACTTCTAAAGTGCTTGTCTAACCAACTACTATTCCAACTTGCAGTCTGAAACTCAGGAAGTTGGAATCATAGAATAGTCTCAGTTGGAAAAGACCTTTAAGATCAAGTCCAACTGAGCTGTCCTGCTATCCACAACAAATTCTAAGGCCAAGATAGGAGAGGAGGGAAATCTACACTAGCAAAAACTGATCTAGTCTGTAAAACAGTGTTGTTCATGGTCAATCCTCAAACTAGTCACAGCATTTCATGAGTAAACAGCAAGACATTTGAGAACTTCATAAATGACAGAATTGTTCTGATCCATTAACATTTATGAAATAAGAGAGAAGGCAGCACAGCATAATTGTAAAACAGAAATAGAAGGAAGCAGTCTGACACAAACAGTATACATACAGTCTGCTACTTGTCATGTATATAATGATGGAAAGTTGGAATAATTGCATTTTTTTTTCTAATTACTTGAGAATGATCAACTGCAAATGTAAACTGAGAATGAACTGCTTGCAGACAACTCATTTCTAAATAATTTTTTTGCAGATAGTAAGACTAGCAACTACAGCCTGTATTAGTTTCCAAAACTAAGACACTAAAAATATAAGAACTTCTATTTATCTGTTTTAGGCAAGGTTTGAGATTAAAATGAAATTGACTGCTTACATTTGCTATATTTTAGTCTTTCCAAAACTGAAACATTATAAGGTGGCCATAAAAGATGTATGTAACAATGGAGTAAAGAGAAGACATCTGTTGGGACTAGCAGAAAAACACCCTTTGAACTCATTGATACTAACTCCTCCAGTATTTAGACTGAAAAGGTGAGCAGAAAACAAAGGCAAGCCCATCTGGAGGTTCAGTCACTTCCAGAATATATTATGCCACTTTTCCCATTTAAGAATAGGATGCTTTTTCCATATTCACTTTCAAAAGACTGAAGCACAGACCAAGTTTTAAAGACTATGTACCACTGACAATCAAATTTGCATAACCAGAAAATATTACTTGGGGACTCATTTGAGATCCTTTAATTCTACAAAATATTCCCCTTCTTCCATGTGGTTTACAATACTGTGAAACTGCTGAAGGCAGTGCCATAAAGTATTTTCTTTCTAAGGGAAAAGTACTGAAAATGCACTTCTTAGTGAGATTATGTTTTGAAACTTCCTCCCCCAGCAGTACAAGTGGTCCTGCAGATGCAAGAATAGACTTTTCAGATACTGTGTAACATCTGCAACAGAAAGCAAGCTGCTGAACAGGTCAGGAAAGGTTGAAAACAGTCTAGGAAAAACAGGGTCTTTTTTCTAACAAGTAACTGACATGTAGATTACTATCTCATTTCTAAGTTTTAGAAAGCACAGACATTACTTGTACACTCTGCTCTACACAAACATTTAGCTAACTCATACCATTTTGAAACTTGACTAACTTACAATTAAGGTCTGTGTATTTGCCCTCCAGAGCTTGCACATATGCTTCATACTGTTTCCACCTATCAAAGAGACAAAGAGAACAAATAGTTTTGTGAAGCTCAGTATATTAATCAAGGCATCTCATTACTAAACTTTCAGAACACAAATTCATCACAATCAGAAAATGTCAAGGGGGAACTGTACAACTGCATAAAAGGCAACTTCAGCTTCAATAAAGAGGCTTTAAATCCTAGAAATAGTTACATCCACTTTGTATCTCACAAGGATAAAAAGATAGCTGTGAATTACAATACTTAAGAACTTACATTCTAAAAGTTACTGTGTTCAAACACTTATTAATTACCTGTGTAAATTAGCTAAAATACATCTCATTCTCAAAGCAGAGTAAATTAAACAGAATTCCCTAACAGAAACTACAAAGACAACATTGTTACCAAGTGAACACAACAAGCAGAAATGTATCATAATACACTAGAACTGGCAGTCTATGTTAAGCAGTTACACCAGCTCATTCAAATCAAAATCATATACTCTGATTATATTAATCAACCAGAAGCCGAACAGTTTAATAACTCTTTGAAGGCATGTTAAGTGATTCATGCAGTCAGAAAACCTCACATATAACAACAGCATTGCATCCAATACGAACCATCAAACCAATAGTAAATAAAGTCTACAGTAAAGTTTAGCATGACATACCATACCAAAGTTCACAGGATGGTGTTTCGGGATTTTGTTTTTAAAGAAGTACTTTGTACTTAAGTGTCTTCCTCACAATGGTACATTTCCATGTCAAGAAACAAATTCATCTAAGCATTTTCCAGCTAGCTCACTTTACAGGCTCTTCAGGAAAAAGTTTTTACCCCTAAATACATTGTAAGGTTTAGTAAAAGAAACATTAAAAAAAATCAGTAGTGACAAAACTTTTCTCCTTCCTGCCCAAATTATGACACAATTAAAATACAAAGACTACTACTAGCACATGTTCAACCATAGGAAGAAAGCATTCCCCTCTGGTAAACAACTTTGCTTTACTGGAATATTACATATCCTTTCCACAAGATTTCATCTACACCTAACATCTGCATTAATTTAAACTTTTTTTAATAGACATAGCTAAGATCAACACTCATGGTGATATAAAAACAAGTTTTTTGGTTAAAAGATTTAAGAATCTGCATGTACTTTCAACAACTTCTTTTAAAAAAGAGCTTGTGGGAACTTACGGCCTGACTTCAAGACTGAAGCCTTTCTTACAAGAGTCAAGAAAGAGCTCTCTTCACACACACAACCTTAAGAGATGCATTGGCTTAAGCAAATGTGAGAATTGCCTTGACCACCCTGTCCCATACTGCCCTTTCTGGTATGTTTGTAAGGGACTCAGCAGCTCAGTGGTGAACTTAAGTCGAGAAAAAAAGTTAAAAGCCAGTTTTTTCCTCACCAATCAGTTTAATTTCTACTATTTACTTTGTAATTTGTTTAGAAGTTTGTCAATAATCTGATGGCTAAACACTGACAATTTGAAGTTTCACTACAGTGCTACCTGTAAAGGCATTAAAGAACAAGACAGAGAGCTGTACACAGAACTAGGAAGATGGCCTCAAGTTCAATTTGCATAAAAGAGGCTCCTTACTGCCTCAAGAACTGGAAAGCAATTGAGCAGCATTATGTAGGTTATCAATTCCCTTCATTCTCTAAAAATATTAAGCAGACTAAGATTACATGGCTTCAAAATACCCCTATAAATACTACTATTTCTCTTTGAGCACTGGGGTTCACTTTTTCCAAGAAAAATAATAAGCACTTAGCAGGTGCCATAGTGACTGGCTGTAAGCATGTTGAGTAAATTCTGTAAAAGCACCATATTTCCTTGAACTGCTTCTGTAAATCTGGATGCTTCAGTGTTTTCAAGACCAAATGTAAGGCTGAATGATCAGGGCAACACTGATTAGATTTGCAGCTATGATCCAGGAGTACATTGTTATCACATCCCTGGCTCTTCTTTCTTCACAGAACTCTTACACAGTCAAGATAAGTAGCTAATGCATTACAGAGAAGAGGAAAAACAGAGATGAGTCCACAGCAACAAGACAAGCAGCAATTACCCAAAGGCCAGACCGAAAGGCTTACTGTTGATCCTGCTCATGTTTAGCCAAAAGAAGTTAAAATGAGCAAACCTACATTATGTACTTCATACAAAAAGAACCCAGTGAAATTGGGAGTCACAGCACAAGAACTGACAAAAAAGTATTAGTATTGTCTACATACATATTTTATCAATGCACCTGTACTGATAAAATGTATCATAGTACCTAAAAACGTGAAAGGTGATGGCAGATGCCTGTACCTTAAAAAGCATTTATGTCACTAAAGCATGGACAAAAACTGCATTCCAAATCTCAGAACAATCCAGTCAGTAATGGTCAAACACAATCTTTTCTACGTCTGAAAGTAGCAGAGATGCCTTTGATTGAAACTGTGCACATCATAGTGTCATGTTTTATCCCAATCTACAAAGCCAGCAGTTAGCACAACGATTGCTAGTTATACATAAAATGACAGTTAAAAGGGAAACTTACTCTAAATCCATTAGACATGTGACCCATTCAAACAAACAACAAAAAACCCACACCACAAATTGGTGTTTGTAGGACTGCTTAATGCAAACAAATAGAACGGACATGACCAAAATGGCATTTAAGTTTCGGCATTGGAATGTAAGACTTATTGTCCTTATAAACATCAAGCAGCCTTTTCAAGAACCCAGCTGTCATTAGCAAATCCACTTCTGTTTCCTCAAGAACACAGCTAAGTTGCTGGTATTTTACCACCTTGGGTGTAGCCCATCACATTCTCACTTGAATATATGCCAGAGATGTACCTTTTCTTTATTATCAACTGATCACTGCAAGTTACAGGAACTGGTTATGATCAGAAGACCTCTTTTTTTTTGTTATCAACCAGAAATTAAGTGGCAGAGAATCTATGCTTTGGTACCTTGAAAGGAATTTTATAGCTGGAAGTAAGGGCATAGCTTTACAGATTTAGAAGTTTACTACTCCTGAGGGTAATCTTGAGTATAGAAACTTCTACAAAAGGGTTCAGAATGCCTAAACCACTTAACATCAGAAGGTTTTCCTGCTGTTTAAGTATATTATCCTTAACTACCCAAGAGGCTAGATACAAAGAAGTTGGAAACCAATTTTAGACATATGAAGCCAGATAACTGATTCTTTTGGAAAGAACTCTCACTCTAGAAGGAGCTGGCAGAATAGTTTAGCTGATCATATACATTAAATGTTGCATTTGCATCCTTGTGTTTCTGAAGAGTTTAGTCTTCGCTCTATTAAACAACATTTAACTTGAGAGACGTTAGTAATGCCAGTAACTTATCATAAAAAAAAAAAAGAAATCAAGAGCTACAGTTTACCACAATGCACATTATTGACTCCAACAGGTAAACAGAGGATCCACAGATGGCTGGTACAGTTAGCTGCTTGTTTATAAATCAGGAAATTCAGATATATAGGGGCAAGTCACTTGGGTCAGTTTTTTAGCAGGTGCCTATGATTTTTTCCACAGTGACAGTAAGTTTTCCAAAAGGTGAAAAAGATGGCTAGACTCCGCTTTATGCAAGTTCTAGGCAATAAACGCTTCATTTCAACATTTTACTATTAATATCTGAATGTGCTGAGAAAGCAAGTGTGTAAACTAAGAAAACCTACAATTTCCTGTAGAGTAAGGACTTAACATTTTTCTACTGTTAAAAATAATTTGCTACCTAGCAAGCAATGTGAACTTTACCTTCTGAAGTTGCAAATTAAGAAAAAACTCCTACTCATGCATTACAACATTTTGTTCATTGGAAAAGGCATTTCCCCTCAAACTATTATATAAAAATATTTAGGACAAGGTGAGAACTTTACAAAAGAAACAATGAAGAGCTTTTCAGAATAAAGATGCTAACAACAGTGGAAGAGTTGGGTCACATCTTCCAATAAAAGTTCACCTGCTTTTTACTTTACCTTAGGATGAGCTCATCTCTAGGTAAAACCTTAAAATCTGCTTCACTAAGGCGAACCTATGGAGAAAAAGGAAAAGCACAACTTATCAAGCTGTCGTAATTACCTGGGGGGGGGTGTAAAGTCACAAGTATTTTTAAACATACCTTCTTTGGGAGAGGTTCTTCATTTGTCATTGTGAACTCTGAAGGAGGAGGTAAAAAAACAAAACAAAATTTTATTTAATGTAGTTACTAGCATATATGAAACAATTAAGTCAGAAACTAGTATTTCTACCTTTTTTTTTAATCTATTGAAAAATTTGTTCTACACAATGCAGAGCTAGAGTATGAAGCAACACTAAGTTACAGCAGCAAACTGGTAAAGTCAACAGATGCATTTTTTTTGTAGAAATTAACTAAAACACTAGCCAAAACTACCCAACTTTGTCCATACGTTCAGATCAAACTGACATTTAGCAAGTCCCCTATTAAACATTGTATTTTATAAGGCAGAGGTTAATCAAGGTCTGAGGAAAGTAATTGACATTACTACTTCAGTATGTCTTGGGAAAAAATTGTGAATTTTACCACTAATGCTTGGGTTATGTCAAAACTCCATGTTCTTCCAAATATTTAGTCTATTACTTTTATGATTCTGATAAACAAGTATTCAACAATTTATTTTAAACCTGCGTGATTATATAAGAAAAGTAAGATTTCAAATAGGTACACAAAATTCAATTCCTCTTGTGTGTATGCAGCATAATAGTATTGCATTGTGCTAGGTTAAATATTCATGCTTCCTTGAGTTTCAGAATGTGTCCTTACTTCAAAAGGCTAATACACACTATTATCTGCAACAATTGTTATCAAAAATATTACAACTAAAAATACTATAAGCATACAAGTAAAATGAATGCAACATTTGCTAGAAGCATGTGTCTTTGAAATATGCTTTCCAACAGAAAAGTTGCTTATAAAACTCAAAGTCTGTAAAGCTGCAGTAATGCACATATAACAATATATATGAACTCCTTGGTTGTGAACACTCAGCTGCACAAAACCAACACTCTTAAAAAATATTTTCTCAAAAAATAATTTTACAGACCAGGTATTTTCCCAAAGATACTAAACGAACTAAGTTAACTCTTCCAAATCCTTAGATAAAAATTGTAAAACTGTTTGTCAGTAAGACAAACAAGTACTTGCCAAATGAGATGAAGTCTCCTCCATCTACACTATTCACAAATACATAGCACTCTACATAACAAGCCCCTAGTTTAAACAAACAAATAAAACTCAACAGAACAAAACACACCACACACCCACCTCAACCCCCGCCACATGCAAAAAACCCTGCATCAAGTACAATGCACAAATGAAACCATAAAATAAAAACCGACATTAGAACTCATGGAAAGGCTTTAAAAAACCATGCAACAGAAGCATCTCACTGATGAGTGGCAGCTTCCTGTTGCTAGTCTTAGTAACACAGGCACTTAAGCGCTTCCCTAGGCGAACAAGTACCCACCACAACCTTTCATCTCTCTGACACGTTACTAAGTATTTTGCTTTAACTTCTGGATGCAGCTCCCCGTTTCAGGCTTTTACTAAAAACGTACCTTAAATATTTTCAAGCATAAGAGGGTATTGATAGAAAGCACTGATGCACAACTCAGTAGCCCAAAGTAGCACAAAACAACCTGAGATCACACAGGGGAATGCTCACGATCCCTGGATTTAGGTAGCCTACCTTTCCTACTAAAATTTTCCCAAAGATATTTAGAATTCCTTAACTCCTTCAGTGTTTGGAAGCAGTCTTTAAGATCTCAAAAAGTTTTAAGTCCTTGACAAAGATAAATAAGCTTTTCAGATGTCCCACAAGCTACAGCTGACACCAACTAAAATGTGCACAGATGATACCAAGACAGAATTTAGACAAGACAGCATACAAATACCAAAAGCCACAAGTTTCCCCAGAGACTTGGCCAGCCGGCTGCAAAGCAGCATACAATTAAAGGCTGATGCTCCATGTAAGTGTAGTTTACCTTGTATCTCCATACATTACACAAAGTTCCAGCACTGAATCCTCTACAGCAGCACCAGACCTGGCTACTGTAACCTCGAGGGCCTGTACAACACCATTTACAAAGACATTTCTTGCTTTCAGACAAGAGCACAAAAGTGATGACTGAAGTTACAGGCCACTGCATTACAGAAGTTACTACCTTACTGCCACCTATTATCAGTTTAGTGATAGAAGTGCACGCCAAAAAAACCCAACAATGCACCCCATAAAAGCTAAAAAATATTTTACAGGCTATTTTGGAGAAGCTAGGAATCTACAGATAAACACCAGTGCTCGCCCTCTCTATGTGTCGATTTCACCTCACTACTCCCATGCAACAGCTTTTTGGTACCAAAAGCTTAGAAATTTGTTACTGATATGTATTACTACTGTTGTGCTCAGCATTTTTCAGAAACGTTAGGAGAATTAGGTTGACATCAGTTGCCACAATGATTTGCCTTAGCTTTCTGTTCATTAAGAAATGAATTTTTATACTGCAAACAGTAACGTTACAATGGTAAGTTCATTCTTAATACACTAGCTTTTCAAGTAGTTTACAGCAAAAGGTGCTTACCAAAAGCCAGGTCATTACCTGGCTCGCCTCTAAAAAAGGAGATGATCTACACAAATCAGAAATATTTTGCAAGAGCATGTTGAAGTGCTATTTTCTACAATAAGAAGAATCAACAAAAATAATATTCCTACATACCTTATATGACAAACAGCTTTACTACCATAACTAAGCACTTCCATGATTTTGGGGAAGCGATGTCTGCTACGCACCACTCCTGCATATCAAACTATACTGCATGCTTAACACTGTCACAGGCAACTAAAGAATTTTTACATAATTTCATCATGTTTTAGGCTTTTATGGCATTTTAAATATGGAAAGCAGTGAAATGGGGAAGCTAAATTTTATTTTGGGAACTCCAGTACACCTTTTACTATAATGCTTAAAAACATGGGATATAAGAATTTAAAACAAGCAAACAAACAAACAAAAAAAACCACCAAAAAACAGTATCAGGTATGCTGCTTTACTAGTTATACATGAAGTAACTGCCAGATTTTTTAACGATATAAAAAATACCTCCGTGAAGAACAGCCCCTCCTAAGTTCAGGGCTTTCGAAATATGAAGGGGGAAAAAAATTAAAAACAAACAAACAAAAAAAAACCAACCCGAACTTCTTAAAGATAACACTGAACAGACTTCACACTCGCCTCAGAAGCCGCCGCGGCCTGAAGCTGGGCCTTGTTCTGCCACCCTCCTACAAGTAGCAAAACCCCGCCGTCCGGGCCAAGCGCAGCTGCAGGCCGCTGGCCGGTCGGCTCACCGCAGGTGTTTGACAGGCCCGGCTACCGCTGCTACCGCCCCCCCACCCCCTCGCCAAGCTCAGGCACTGCCTGCCCCGCCACCCTCGCTCATCTTCAACAGGGGCCGACATACGCCTCCCGCGCCCGGGGGCGGGTGGCGACGGCCGTACCCCGGCGTGGCGTCTGCTGAAGGCCGGGGTAGGTGGATCCCAACCAAGCTGCCAGGCCGGGCTCCGGGCCTCGCACAAAATGGCTCTATGTGCTTCCGCTCCTCCCCCAGCTTGAGGTAAGAGATAAAACCGCTGCCGGGGCTTGGAGCCCTGGCACCGCGAGGTGCCCGGTCTGTCCCGCGGGCCCAGCTACCTCCAGCTGAGGGAAGGCAGTGCTAAGAGAGGGGGACGGGGGGGGACGGGGAGGAAGATCGGCTACAGGGAGGAGCGCTCGCGCGGCCACTCACCTCCCGCCCGCGATGCGGAGGCCTCGCTCTCCCAGCACACCAGTTGCCTGGGCCGCGCCTGTCACATCGAGGGCGAAACGCCGCCACTGCTCGTGCCTGCCACCACCTCTGCTCCCGCAACTAGCTCCAGAAGGAACGACGCTCCGGACCTGGGGTCGCCGCAGTGTCCCCCTCCCGACCAGGGCTCCTTCGCGCGCGCCGCTCCCGCCCGCTCTTTATTTGTGGATTTTCTGCGCTACAAAATGGCGCCCAAGGAGGAAATGAGCGCCCGGCTGCCCCGCCCACGAGCCGCCCCCACGTTAGAGGCGGGGGCTGCGTGCGCAGCCAGTGCAGGGCCGCAGGAGCCGCCGCAGTAGTGTGACAGGGTGTAGACGCTTAGCGGTAGGAGGCTCGACCCCAGCGTTGCGCCCTTTTGTGGAGATATCTCTAAGGAAGCTTGTAACCCGCCCCGCCGGCAGGCGGTGTCGGAATGCCTCTGCGAGGGTTTCCTTGGGGTATTTGAACGTTAATTTAAAGTTTGTCAGTTAAACAGGCGGGAGGGTGGAGGCAGGAGCGCATGGCGGGGCGCGGGGCACCGGCGAGAGGAGGGGGAATATGGGCGCTGCGTCTGCGCTTTCCAGCGTCGGGGGTGGAGGGGTTGGGGTGTCAGCTGTTGTGCGAGCTGTAGGGAGTGCAGCTATCTCTTGTGTGTGCAGCGCCTCTGCGTTGCTTGTGAAAGCGGTTGGCGGGCAGGGGCGGCGGGAGTAGCGGGAGCTTACTGGGAAAGCTGCTTGGCGCCTTCTTGGAAGGCTGACGGGAATAGGTGGCATCTCTGGAAAGGAAAACCGTGTGTAGCAGTTACTAACGTGCAGAATGGGCGCCGGGCATCGCGGTGGCTCATTATTCCAAGCGGGGAATTAACGTTTTCACACGGGTAACTTGGGTCAGTCAGTGTCATCAGAGAAACGGAACTTAATGCTAGGTCTTTCTAAATAAATTAAACTTCAGTTTCAGCACTTGGGAATAATAAAGAAAAAAGCATACTGTTTGTCCTTAACTGCAGTCTTGTACTGAGCTGATACTTTACCGTCAAATGTATCTTACTATCCACGGTTTCCGAAGCAATGCTATTAGAACAAGTAAATGCCTTCCTCTCTTGCCAGCAAAGTTCTAAAGCTTCTGTAGGCTACATTAGTCTGTCTACTGAGTTGCACAGGTGTAACTGATTGTCACTCACTCCATCACTGGTGATGATGTGCTCAGAATTTCAAATGACTCTTCCTGATACCAGAATATATTCACCACAGGACAGATTCCATAGCGCATGTCCCTACATCCATATGAATACACACGGTTTTATCGATGAGAACTTCATTTTGAAAGCCAAGCTACAGTGCAAATGATTTGACAGGGTTACCTAAAAAAGGCTAAGGATCGTGTGATGAGTGACCACGAGGACAGAGGGCTTGAATTAATTGTTTTGTAGTCTTATTATAAAACTGAAAAATCAGCTGTCATTACTGTTCAGGGTTTCCTGCTTCTGCTTTCCTCTGCAAATACCTTGCAGGTATTTGTTTCAAGCGTTCCAAGATACTAATTAACAGATGAAGCCATCACAGGATATGGCAGCATGGAGAAGGTGCTGAAGTATCAAAGTAGTCCTTAATGTGACCGTGAATGTAGCAAATTGACTTGATTTCTCCATGCACAAATGTAAACATTACAATACTAAAAATACATAGAAGCCAAGTGGGAGAAGAAACTTTTTTCATATATAAATTACCTAACAGTTTCTGTACACCAGTGGTGATTTAAACACAAGATCTCACAATACTTGTCTGGAATTTGGCTATTTTTTGCTATGCTCAGAAACCAGGCCTCTCTTACATCTATTTAAAAGGACAGATAAAGGTGTAGGAGCGTAAACCTTCTACCAATGCTTCTTTGTGTTTGTGAGCACAACACACCCCCCACCCCACCCCCATTTTTTCATCTTTTATACCTTGTCAGCACCTTCAAATTTATCTTTACAAGTATAGATTACATTTGTGGGAAACATACTAGCTGAGCAAGAGGCAGTTAGCCAGAGACATCTAGAGAGAAGTGGAATCAGTGCACAGAGCTTTATATGCTACCAGCATATAAAGTCCCTTCAAAGTAGTTTGTATTATCAGGTGACACTTAACATGTTTGTTTGAGAAAGTAAGAACAGCAATAAGAACAAACTTAGAACATTTTGGTGCTACTTCAGCAAACCTGTAAACACTTACATTGTGTTGTGTTTGCAGCATAACTGGAGTGAATTTGCATTTCTAATAATAGCAGGTAGCATAACCCCCAGCAGCACTGTTAGTTGTCACAAGACAACATGTAATAGAATGTCCAAGCATCAACAAAAAAGCAAAAATGATATATGCATTAATTTATAATGATAAAATAGGAACCAGATTATGAATGTGTGGGTGTGACAGCTTGCACACAAGAAATTAATATGCTTAAGGCAAATTAACTACTGCACTTTCATTAAGTATATTGTGTTTGTATCTCTCCTGTTGTTTAAGCAGTCATCTGTTTGTATAGTCAAATCATTACATACTTCTGACTTCGATGGAAAAGTTGATTAAAAAGAGAAGAATGTCCCAACAAGACCATTATTTTGCATTACAGTGAGACCCCTGCACTTGCACACCACTACCCATCCTCCTAGTGGCACTTTCACACCCAGAGATTGCTCAGGGGATAATGAAAATGGTTCTCATTTTTGTTTTAAGTCTGCTCATAAAACTGTCTCATCCAGTTATAGGTTCCTTGAATGACAATGTGTTGTTCATTGATTTAATTGTCCATTGACTGGAAGGCTTGTTATTGTTTTTACCTGCTCAGTTCTGGGTTTCAGGAGGTAAAGAAAGGCCAGTCAGCTCATGCAAAGATTGTCCTTAACTTGTAAGGACATGAGATAGAGGAAGGCAAAAACATGGTACATCTGCTGCTGGAGCACTAGAAAAGTGCTGCTGTAGTTTACAGGTGTGGGGGAAAGATAAAATGTATGCACTGTGAAAAAAATGATACAGAGAGGTTCTTCAGGTAACTACTAGGGCCTCAAAAAGCCCAAATTTGATATTTATGAATTCTTCCTCTCTTACAGAAGCTCCCTGAATACTAGGCTGAAATCTTAGTGCTTTATATTTCCTGGTAAGAGTGTTTTAAGGGTCTTAGTGACATTATGACATATTTTTCTTCCATTTTTAAAGCAAGATGTAATTACACTTCTTCAGAAAGTTCTTACAAGTACTTCTCTTTTACTTACCAGTAATTTTTTACATATATATATATATGACTCCATGAAAGCACACGATATCAGCAGTATGATAATGTACAGCTCCACAGAGCCAATTTGATTTACAGCTTGTCTCCAGGATGGCAGCACTTGTGATGCTACTGTGCACCTGTGAATCAGCAGATACAACATAGTGGTTGGAAATTTTGTTCCTGTTAGGGGCTGAGTGTACCAGTGAGTGAACTCCAGAGCCTCTCCTGAAGAAATCCCTGACTTACTATTAGTCAGTATAAAAATACAGCAAAATGGTGACTTGAGTTATGTTCATGTTTGGGATACTTGATAAATGCTGCAGGATTGCACTTGAAATACAGATGTGCCTATAGTTGCTAAGGATATAAAACCAGGTACTTGTTATACCTTTTAAGTCATAGAAAAGTTATGGTGATTTTAATAAAGCAAAGATTTTTCTGTCTTGGGAGAAGACAGCATTACTTATCAAACACTGATTAGATTACAAGCATTCTCTGACAAAAATAGATTCAAGGTAAACACAGATTCCTCTTAACACAGCCAAAACAATTTTTTGCCTATCAGGACCTTGATTTTCAAGGACCTGGTCTTCACTTCAAGGGCTAGGAATTTTATAAAAATTAAATCTCATCCTCACTGGGAAAACAGCTTGTTGAGACATAACTCACATGCTGAAGCTACCCATAGACAACTGGGTGTCAAGTCCATTAATGTTGTCTTTCTAGACATGAGAAAGGGCCATAGAGTACTAAAGGTGCTTAACGAGCCTGCATGCCCTGTATAACCTGACACAATGTAATGGCACATGTAGAAAAGAAAAAGCTTTCTCAAATCCTTCCCTAGTGGAAAAGCCTCTGGTTTTCAAGAAATTATGGTTGTTGTTGATCATACTTGTTTTGGTAGACGATTTTTATTAATTTTTTTAAGGCGACAAAAAGGCGGTGACTTTGTTTTTCCTTTGTTAGACCAAAGAAAGAACAAATCCTATTCCCTAACAGTAATAAAAGTATTTTCAAAGACAAAGCACAGAAAACATGCATCAAAAGGGTGAACACCTCTCAAATGCTTTCACGTAAGAAGTATGGACACCAAAAGTATCTATGATTATGAGGTGTCTTATATGATTACTGTGGCAGGGTTTGACTCTGATTTTAGAACGTGCCAGTTTTCACACACATTGAGATGAGCCACGTCTCCTTCCCTGAGGAATCCCATGTGCACTTATTTGTGTATGAGATTTCAAAGGTTAGAGAATTTCCTATCACAGGAAAGTTATAAAATTAAGTATTTCATAAAATTATAGAATGATCTCATATCAAGATTTATTAAAGTAATTGTTCTTTGGAGTTTGTTTTTGTTTCCTGTAAAAGGTAGAGCTTAGTTTTTATCAAAGTTACATGTCCAAAGTATTTTTGTAAATCTTCACCAACCAAGTGTCAGATTAATGCTAAAAATCAAGGGTTTCATATTTTGGTAACAACACTGATCTCTCTTTAAAGGTTACATTTAGAAAACTTTTTTTTAGCAGAAGAGTGAATTGGTGCACACTGAGGTACTCTAAATTGAATCATCAGTACCAAATGAAAAAGCCAAAATCTTTGTGCTTTAAGTATTTCACATAAGGCCCAAGTCCACCCTGTTCATAAAAAGGCAATAAATAAACTTTGCGCAACATAGCCTTATGTACTGATTGCAAGTAAGCTCTGCTCTGAGCTGACGTCCTTTTTACTGACTGACTTCATTTCCCAGAGCTTAGATTTCCAAGAAATGGTAACATGTACCAGCACAGGGCAGTAGTTTCTTCATTATTATTATTATACTGCTCATTAACTACACTGAATTTAGATGCATAGCTGCCAAGTCACATTTAAGAGGTTCTTTTCTACATTTGAATTACTTAACTTTGGCCTGTACCATATATTTCATAATTATTTGCCTTTGTGCAATTGTTACGTTATTTTGTTCCTTTACGTGTTCCTTTTATCCATCCTGGATCTCAACCCTGGACACCATCCAAGTAGAGTTAAATAGTATACTACAAGCCTTATAAACATAGCAAGATAAAACTCATTCATCTCTGTTGAAGGTTGCCCAGCGTTGCAGCCTGGTCCATCACTCATGTTGAGTTGCAAAATGGTTCTGCTATGTCGGGGCTGTAAGCAAAGGTGCAGCAGGTCAGCTCTCTGAGATGAGCTTGCCTGAAGTTCCTGCTTCACATTCAAATTCTCCATCTGTCTGTTAGTGGATTAAAGGTGGAGGATGGGGACAGAAGGGGCTGAAGCCTCTCTTTATGCTCTATTCACTATTTATGGTGATAGCTGTAAAGTTTTAAATACAAGGGAATCCTGTCAGGCTTACTTCAGGTATATTGTAATTTTTGGACTTTGCACACCTGCTAAGAGAGTTCATCTGAGCTCATCTTACCTATTGATTTTGTATTTACATTGATGACTTTTAAGTACTGATCAGTCTAGTATTACATTAAGAATTATGTATTGGTATGTGATCTGAAAAATTAGATTACTTGGTGCTGCCCTCATACGTCTATTACTCATTCTCTACTGAATTTTGAAACGATACAGGGACTACATTTGGTCATATAGGGTTATTCTGGAACCATACAATATTTTTCTAAACCAATCATTCTGCATTGCTCAAAAGCATATATTCTTGAGTTTTGCATGATGAGTCTTTTGAGAAGACATCACACTGTATTTTCTATCCAGATTTAATTGGGGGCGGGTGTGTGTGTGTTTAGTGCTGTCAGCATCCTCAAGTGCACAGCATCACTAAACAAAAGCTGTAGCACATGCATGTTGCAAATTAACGCATCCTTAGGATGTACTGGTAGATCATTCCACCTAAACATTTGCTGCCCACAGGATTTTCCAAAGATTTCCTTTCCTGAAGATATGTAAAGGCATTCTTTGCTTGCCAAAGGATGGAAACCTAAACATAACTGGAGAAATCTTATGGTTCCTTCCTTTGGCCTTCAGTCAGACCAAATAGCTAAATGGAGAAACCTGTTTTGAGTGTTGGAACTACTCTGACCAGCATGGTTTATTAGAGCTGTTGGTGAAATCTAGGCTAACAGTATTGCTTTCCATAGATGAAATAGGGGTTGTTTTGTCCTATTTAGTAATGCTGTAGCTTTTTACATCATAAAGCAAGAATAGTGACTGGTAGGAGCAAGGGGGATCCAACTCAGGTACTGTATTGCTCCTTCTGCTCAGTGTTTCCATGCACAGGGTTCAGATGTATGTTATGCGTGCACATTTCATACCACAAAGTTCAGATAAGACAATGGAGAATGTGATCACAGTTGTATTGGTGCAACCACTGTTATATATGTTAGTGTTTGTCATCACAAACTACATGTTTTTCTAAGATTTAGTTTGTTCTCCTCACTATCCCAGTCCTACACAATTTTACTACCTGGATGAAAAAAATACTTATCTCCCAACTTTGTTGATACTCTAGCTAAGGTAGGAGTGACAGCACATTTTCTAACCATCTTCTTGTCCTTCAGTTGCAACTTCATTGCAGTGCTTTGCCTGGCACATCCATTAGACTAAGTATCTGCTTTGCAAATGTGTTAGCACAGGACTTAGCACAGGAAGAACTAAGGACTGAAAATGTAATCTAGGCTGTGACACACATGCGTTATTTTAGTTCATTTTTTTTTTTTTTTATTTCTTTCTTTTCTTTCTCTTGGTTCCTCACTTTATTCTGTCTACTTTGAGGGAAGGTGAGGTAGTAATTTCAGGACCATCTGTTCAGGTGGTGAATGAAGGAAAGCTGGCAAAACTGAAAGAAGTTACATAATGAGTGATGAAATAAATGTGGAATGATCTTGTATGATCTGGTATCCCACAATCAGAAATAGATGGGATCATAAAATCAGAAATGTTTCACCAATGGCAAAAGTTATCATCTACACTAAAAAAGCCACCTGCCGCTGCTGGTGGCCAGCTCCACACCCACCCTCCACCCCTGTCTGGGACCTCCAGAAGCTGTGGCAGCAAAAATGAAAGCTTGGCCGGTCCCCCAAAATCTATGAATCCTATTTGGCCTGTTCAAAAACCAGACAGCACTTGGACAATGACAGTAGATTACAGAAAACTGAATAAAGTTATATATACACTCACCCTTGCAGTGACTGTACCAGATATAGTTACTCTTGTAGAAAAAATCAGCAAAAATTTACAACTCTGGAAGGTGGTGATGGATCTTCCTAATGCTTTAATTTCAATAGTCTTTACATATTTACAGAGCATGCACACATAACTGTGCTATTTGTATACAGTTACATTTATGGGCATTTTACACAAGCCATGGGGAAAGATAAAATGCTGCCTATGGGCCTTAAATACGTGACAGGTTGATTACATAGGCCCACTGCCCCTGTCAAGGGGGTGTTAATATGTGTTCACTTCTGTGGATACAGTGTCTGGGTTGTTTTTTTTTGCTAAACTCACCAAATATGGTATCTTGGTTTTAACTGGGATAGAGCTAGTTTTCCTTTCTTAATAACTAGTTAAGTGCTGTGTTTTGGATTTACTATGAGGCAAATGCTGATAATTCCATTTGTGGCTGATGAATCAAGGACTTTCCAGCTTCTCATGTTTTGCTAGTGTGCAGGTTCACAAGAAGCTGGGAGCGAACATAGGCAGGACAGCTGATTCAAGCCAGCCGTAACATAGAATGTCATGCTCAGTATAGGAACTGGGAGGAGTTGGCTGGGGGAGGGGTGGATCACTGCTCGGGCATCAATTTGTGGGCAGTGAGCAATTGCATGGTGCATCACTTGTCTTTTCTTGGTTTTTTTTATGTCCCTTTTTGTTACATTCATTTTAATTACAATTACTATTATAATCTCTTCTTATTATTGTTGTTATATTTTAGTTTTGTTTAGTTCTTACCTCAGCCCACAAGCTGACACCCAGTACTCCACTGGGAGGATGAGAGGGGTGGTAAGTGTCTGAGTGCTGTTTAGTTGCTGGTTGGAGTTAAATAACAATATATGCTAATAAACTTAACACAATTGAAACATTAGAACAACTCATTCCCTCCAAAATATTAACTGCAGGGGAAATTGAATAATTTACACTGACAGATTCATGGTTTAATGGCCATGGTGGTCTTAGGTTGATGGTTTGACTTGATGATCTCAAAAGTCTTTCCCAACTGAAACAATTCTATGATTCTATGACTGCATGCTGGGACCATGGACCTATTAGCTTAGATGTGAAGATTCATATAATAATCTCTGAGAATGCCATATGGTTCTGTGCCCCAAATTATCTTATTTTCCATCCTCTATTGATAACTTATATTTCTGTTATCCATGATGAATACCTGTGTCCTATTTGGAGGAGATAGCATTGGAACTGTGTTACTGATGTAATGAACTCACCATTGAAGTTCAATCTGAAAAAGCAGGAGCCACAGCTCTCCAATCTGTGTGGGCAATTACTCCACATCAGGTTATCAAACCCAAAGTGATATTAGCTGGAGGAGCTGGAGCAACTGCATATGTATTACTGGAAGGAGATGACACTCCTGTTTTCCTCCTCCATCACAGGCTGCCTTGTGCTTAATAGTTTTACACTAAAAATACCACATCAAAACCACATCCCCTGGATATGTTTCCCCAAGATCAAGATGGTTAACCTCTGATCTCTGTTAAGCTTAAATGTAGTAAATATTTTTTAGCAGAAGAGTAAATTAGTGAACACTGAGATGCTCTAAATTTTAGCCTATTTCTAATGAAATTGAGCCACCAGTACCAAATTAAAATGAAATTAAATTAAAAAAAAAAAAAATTGAAATTAAAATCTTTGCACTTCTAAATATTTCGGTCAAGGCAGAAGTCCATTTTGTTCCGTTCATAGAAAGGAAGTAAATAAAATTTGTGCAACATAGCAAGTAAGCTCTCTGTTCAGAGCTGACATCCTGATTTTTACTGACTTAATTTCCTAGAGCTTAGATGAATCAACTAGCACACAGGACAATATGCAACATCTCCAGGACATAATGCATCAAATGAAACAATTTACTGTTGGTGCTTGTCTGGCTGAGCGGTTTCTTTTCCTGACTGGATGAACAGGGCACCTGATTTGAAAACATTATTGTAGAGATATGTTTATTCCTCTTTTTGTATGTGTGTCTTGAATGCCTCTGTAAATTACACTGTCCTGCATCCTGCAAGCCCAAGTGAACACCTCCAGATTTGCTAGCCCAAATGGAAGTGGTCTCTTGAGTGAGGGGATGAAATGTGGGAAAATAATAGGTTGGACTTGATGATCTCAAAGGTCTTTTCCAACCTGGTTAATTATGTGATTCGGTGATATACTTTTATCTGGAATATCAGAAGATTGGCAAGGAGGATTGTAAATACACTCAAGTGACTTGCAGCTGGGGTGCTGAAAAACACATACTAATTTTTTTTGGTTTCTCTGTTTAACAAGTAGAACATAGAATCATACAATCATTTTGTTTGGAAAAGACCTTCAGATCAAGATCATGAAATCCAAACTTCAACCTGTCACTGCTAACTCTAGTACTAAACTATGTCCCTAAGCATCCGTGTTTAGGTAACACAGGCCTGTGATAGACTCAGAGCCAGCCAATAGAACATAAGTGAGATACCTGCCCTGCTGTAGGAAAGACCAAAGCAGTGGAGAACTATGCCTGTGAAAAAGCAGCAGGCTCCGCATGTCGATCACAAACTGAGCTCTGCGGTGCCTGCAGCCCTGCTTGGGCACCTCTGCTAGGGTGCTACTTTCAAGATCCCCTGGATAAGAATAAATTTATTCTTTGCATTTAATCCGTGGTTTTGCGGTTGTTCGTGCATCCTGCCTGTGCCAGCTCACACATTATAGTTTAAATGATTATTCATTTTTTCCCCTGCTCACATCGATCCTATGAAACGCCGCTATAAACAAAATGTCCTTAATGCCACAATATTATAATAGAGCATTTGATCTGCATGCTTAATTTTGTAAAAAAGTAAACTGAGTATTAGCATGAATTGGCAAAAGGCAGCGAACGTCCCTGACTGTATCAACGGGAAGGGGGAGAGACGTGACTGACACCCCTGGAGCGCGCGGCAGCGCCGGGCCTAGACGACGGAGGGTTGCAGCAGCGTATTCTCACCGCCTCGAGGAGGGAGATGACGAGAGATGGCGAGAGGCGTCCGTACGCTATGGTCCCAGAGCTGAGAGAGCAGGCCCCACCACCAGCCAACCTCCTGGCTCTCCCCAGGGGCGCGGCCACGAATCACCCGTGCGGAATCCCCACTCCCGCCCAATCTCCGGGCTGCGCCCGGCCCGCCCGGTAGCGGGCGAGGGGCGGGACCGGCAACCCACGAGGGAGGGTTCGGCACTGAGTCCAGCTCCGCTTCCTCGCCCGACACAGCTGCTGCTCCGTTCCCCGCTGCTGTTGCACGCCGCTCCGCCGCTTCTGCCGCCATGAGCACGGATCCTGTCGTCTTCGTTTCCGCCGCCAGGACGGCCATCGGTGAGAGCCTGGGCCGGGCGGCGGGTGTCGTCCCCTCCCACCTTCTCTCTCCGTTATCCCCGACCCGGGGCCCGGTGCTGAGCGCTCTTCCTCTGTGTCCGCCCAGGTTCCTTCAACGGCGGCCTGTCCACGTTGCCGGCGCACGAGTTGGGGGCCGCCGTCATCCGGGAGGTGCTGCGGCGGGCCGCGCTGGCCCCCGAGGAGGTGTCGGAGGTGATCCTGGGGCAGGTCCTCACCGCAGGTACGCGGGCGGCGGAGAACGGGGCGCGGCGGAGAGCCCTCCTTCCGCTGCCGGGCGCTGCTTTGTGGGCTCTTCCTCTCTACGGCCACATCTCTCTGTTGCCCTTGGCAACAGTTCTGGTTTTGCGTGTCGGAACCTTACTCTTTGCCGTTAAGGACGTGGTTCGTTAACAAAGCACTTGAGTGGCGTCTTGGCTACTTCTCCATACGCTCTGGATGACCAAACCCATTGCTGGGTTTTTAGAAAGGATATGAGGGGGGATAGTTTACTTTAAAAAGAAAATCCCGAAGTAGGTAACAATGTGTACGTGAAGATCAGCTTCTTTTCTTTGTTACAGCATCCCTTCTCTTGCGGTGGGTCATCTCCTTTCATATTTCCACGTAATAAGTATAGATAACTTAGGTTTTAAGAGCAAGGCCAGCGGTTCTGTTTATCTGCAAGGTCGACCCGTGGCATCTATGATGCCACTTGCTTGAAGACAAATAGTTTGATTTAATGAAAATGGACCTGATAGCAAATTGTTTGCTTTGAATGGTCCCCAGCCTTTTCCAGGGTAATGTTTAATCAGGAGAGTCATAGGGCAGGTTTGTATTTTAAAGATGGAGGAGGAAAATAAAGGAAACTTTTTTTCCTTACTTAAAGCTGATCCAGATTCCTGCTTATTTTAAGCTTGCTGAATGATATGTTCTGAGACGTGTTTTTTGCATGCAAAGAGCTGGCTTTACTTTGGCCTGAGGAAATGGCAGATGAAGAATGTTTTCAGCACTCCTCTCCATCAGGGTCACAACAAAGAATGAAAGCTTTTTGGGCTGTCCTTGCATAACTGTGCCTTTGGTTTCCATAAGAACTTTTAGGGAAGGTTATCTGCAAGTGATGTACAGAAGATGTAAAAAAGAAACCCTTTGGTGAGTAGCAGTTTGAATGAACTGTCACCTTACAAATGTACAACAGGCTAGTGATAAATTGAAGTTGGTGTTTCATCTGACCTGCTGTCAAAGGCAGAGTGCAGGTACAAAACTATCAGTACCAAATCCTGATCTTGCAGGTATTTTATTAATGAACAATACAAATGAGAGAGGTAACTGACCTCCTGTTTACAGATTACCACTGGGAACTTCTGTATCAGGTGAAAATTGGAGTGAGCTTTACATTTTAATGAAATCAGGGTACCTGTTATGAAAAGTGACAGGGCTGACATTCATTTTTTTAAGAACAGACAAAGGAAAAATGATGCCTGTTCCTGCAGGTGCTGGCCAGAACCCTGTCCGGCAGGCGAGTGTTGCTGCAGGAATCCCTTACTCTGTGCCTGCTTGGAGCTGCCAGATGATCTGTGGATCAGGCTTGAAAGCAGTATGCCTGGGTGCTCAGTCTATACTGACAGGAGACTCCAGCATAGTGGTTGCAGGAGGCATGGAAAGTATGAGCAAGGTAAAGCAAACAATGACAGTGGCATTGTGCGGACTTGCTGGGAGCAAACAGCATTAAGTTGTGTTGAAACCCTGTATTTCTAGGCTAGTGCTCTAGAGGCATTTTGAAGGAGTATCTTTGATTTCTGTAATTTGTAATGAATTTACACATAAAACAATTGACTTTGTTGGCTTTGTTGCAATTTTTGTTTGTTTGTGTTTTTGAACAAAACAAAACCACACCAAAGGACCTGATACTGTAGGTACTGAAAAGGTCCCATGCAAACACACACCACATTTAATTTCCATTTAGCCCAGTCACGACAAATGACATTTTTTTGTGTGTGTTGTAAGAAGCCCAGGGAAAGAATAACAGGAAATGTTATTGTCCACCAAGAAATTTGAGCTTGGAAAGAAAGCAAAGGGGGTAGCTGCTTCTGCTGGGACTCTCTAGCTGCCTTTGCTGAGAATGATGTTGGTGTAGTGGCTGTATGGCCCCAGGGATGATTGATTTGATCTGTGAAGTGAAGCCACTTGCTCCTTGGTGATCTGCTGCTGGGGACATTCACAGGCCAAACAGAGGTGGCAGCCTCTCCAGAGAGATACAAAACAGGCATGTGGGGAGACATCAGGATTTGGGGTAGCTTCTTGCAGCTGCACTGCAAGATACAAAACATCTAACTCCTTTCAAAATACCTTCTTGCAGGCTCCTCATGTCATTCACATGCGAGCTGGAGTAAAAATGGGAGAGGCTTCCTTGCAGGACACTATAATACTTGATGGCCTTACAGATGCTTTTTATCAGTACCATATGGGTATAACAGGTAAGTGGTGACAATCTGAAAAATTAAATGGTTAACTGGAGAGGAGGAAAGATTGAACTGACAGGAAATTTCAGAAATCTGTTTTCAAGTAAGGTGTTTTAAGCTGTCCTTAAGAAAGAAGTGTCTGATAATGCTTTGTCTGTAAAGCTAGTTTGGTTTTATTTCGTTTTTCCTTTCTGTCTGACCTAATCTCAGTGCATCTCTTTTGCATGAGAGTAATTTAATTTAATTTCATGATTAAATAAATAACATGAGAGTAATTTAATGTAACTGGAGCAATTGGCAGCACAGATTTACAGTGGGCAGGAATTACATGAAGTGTATTGTGGATACACGTTTCTGCAGCTTCAGGTTAGTGCACCCTGCATGGGATAGTCAGCCAACTGCTTTTTCAAACTTTGCTGATGAAATGGAGTAATTTCAGAATGTTTCCTCCTCTGTGTTATCTGTAGAGAGGTCTGAGTGTAATAAACCAGAGAATTAATAAACTAGAAGAGCATTTATATTTAGAACCTCTCCGAGTAGATCCAACACAGAAATTTTCACCCTCCAAAGAAAATAGAGAATCAGGAGCAAACAAAACAAGAAAATCAGAATAAAAACTATTCAACAAGCTGAGCAGCTTGCTATAGCAAACATTGATTACTGCCTTGTCGCTTACAGTTGTACAGTTTATAATGTTAGCATTTCCTCGTGGCAATTTGTGTTTTGTTCCTATTGCAGCTGAAAATGTGGCCAATCAGTGGCAAGTCAGCAGAGCGGAACAAGACCAACTTGCTGTACAGTCACAGAACAAGGCAGAGGCAGCACAGAAAGCTGGCTATTTTACAAAAGAAATTGTTCCTGTTCTTGTACCTTCTAAAAAAGGTAGGTGTGAGTGGATAAGAGCTGATTTTAAAGAAAAAAAAAAACCATCTGGTTTCCCATTTACACAGTGTTTTTTTCTAATCTGTTCTGTAAGCATGTAGCATGTTGCTCTCTTTTATTTATTTTTATCTTTTCAGTGATTTTTTTTCAATCAGAAGCAATACAAATGTGGAATATCTAAATGTAGTTCTTTGCAAATACTACTGCTGTTTTATTTGAGATGTAGTTACTACTCAAGCAAACCACCGACTCTATGTAGGCTTGGATATTGTACCAAAAATAAGTCCTTTTTGTTTTCTTAAACTCTTGTACCAAACTTAAATCAGTCATGTTGACCTGGCAAACCTCGCCCGCCTAGCAGAGAGTGACAATGCTCAGGGTTACTAATAAATTAACTAGATGAGGTTATTTGTCAGATATGGTCCTCCTTAGGTCTGTTAGAGATATAAACAGACTTGTCCTGGTGCTTGAGCCATAGGTCCGTTTCTAGAGCAGGGGAATTGCCCCAGTTCATTGTGAGATGGATGTAAAAACTGAGTTTCCTAAACAGAAATCAAGAATCAGTTGTTCAACATTAGCACTGAATAGATTCTCTGGGAAAAATTCTGATATTACAAACTAATGAAGGACTTTCTTGATACAAGTTTAGATGATAATGTTTAATGATCCTGGATTACTCTCTGCAACAAGATTCCTACAAGGATCACTTGGAAGATTGCCTTCTGCTTGGAAGAGGAGGTTTTGGTTAGGAAGAGCAAGAAGACGACCTGCTTTTGTACAACTAATCAGTATCTTTGTTGTGAGCATTTGTCTTGCAAAACTCACCTGTCTGCCTTGTTAAAAGCAGCTTCAGGGTTAGGGCAGTTTGTTAAACTGCAATGAGTTGAAGCTCTCTCTGACATAAGAATGGCTTGTTGGTTAAGACGATTGTGCCATATATTCCTGATTGCCCCATTGTTTGTGCCAGCATTCTGTTCAAGATATGTGTATGTGTGCATGTATGGTTAGACCCTCCTGTGAGTATAATGCTCTGTTTTGCAGGTCCTATAGAAGTTAAGACAGATGAGCACCCTCGACATGGGAGCAATTTGGAAACAATGGCAAAGTTAAAGCCATGTTTCCTGACAGATGGAACTGGGACAGTAACAGCAGCTAATGCTTCAGGTTGGTTCATCTGGCAAAAACTGAAATGGAAAGGAACAGTAGCTTGTGGCTTAAGGCAGAATCCCTGCAAGGGGTTAGGCTGCTGTGTGGTAGTCCCAAAAATGAATCCTTTATCCAGTGTGCAAAGCTAATTGATGCACAGAGTTGAGGTATTTGCTTTATTTAGTTTCTTCAGAATCGAGCACTGGGCAATAAACCACAAATCCAGCACACCATTAGCTCAAACAGAAGTGACTTGTATACAATACAAATAAATTATTTATGATTGGTTGTATGATTTAGGTCACAGAAATCTTTGTACATGTGCTCCATCGACTACCTAACTCATTATACTATTAATTTGTTATACTAAGGTGGTCCTACATTTACTTTTAAACTCTTCTCTTAGAGGTGTGGGTTTTAGTATTAAAATCAGCACAGGTTATGTAGGGAATACCTTGATGTTTTTGAACTTTGTCCAAGTCTCTTTCTGGTTTATGTACAGAAGTCACAGCAAGGCATTGTCTAAAACAGTGACAGAATCATGCTGCCTTAAGATCCTGCTTTTAATTGCCATGTCTTGTTTCTGATTATTTTAACTTTTGAGGTCATCCCATCCTTTAGTATTAAGAGCCATTCAGGCTTATTCAGCCTGAAACTTTTCAACTCTATCCTTCTAACATGAGTGTGGCTACTGCCGCATGTATTTCACAGGAAATGGCAGTGTGTTTGACAACACAGGTAGACCTTGGACAGAACTGTGGTGGAGGATTTCTGTACAGGCGAGCTGTCTTTTGTTTGCTTGATTTCTGTGAAGTGATGCAAGTTGGGGGCAATAACAGCAATATCTGATAGGCTGGAACAAATAAAAACTACATCCTCTATTTCAAAACTAGCTTTCAAATGGTTTTGAGTACTGCAGCTCTGTACAGAGGAAAACATACCAACTCATGTTTTCAGATGTTGTCCCGGTGGAACTAACTGTCCTGCCGTTGGCAGCTTTGAAGCTCATTCCTTGGGTCTTCATGCTGCCCCTTTTTTTTTTTTTAATCTACCTTATAAATCTGCTCCTTTTTTAGATTTGTCTCAAATTCTTACACCCACTACTTTCCAAATAAATACCACAAAAGTGTCCCATTTACAGTAGTACAGATACGTTACCCATTTTAGGTGTTTGTGTCAGAGGTCAGTCTTGGCCGATGTGAACAATGCTGACCTGATCCAATAAAAGATTTTTAATGTTTGTTTTGTCTGTTTGGGGAACTTACACAAGAAGGAAAAGGTGGTACAGTAAAAGCCATAAACCCCAACATATACATAGAAGTTGTTTGTCATTCCACAGGTATTAATGATGGAGCTGCAGCTGTAGTTCTAATGAAGAAATCGGAAGCTGCTAGGAGAGGTCTTACGCCTTTGGCTCGGATTGTATCTTGGGCTCAGACTGGTATAGATCCATCTATAATGGGAGTAGGGCCCATTTCAGCAATAAAGCAAGCTGTAAGTAATTACCTTTCTATGTATTCACTATTTTAATACTCTTGCTCATTTTCATTTTCTGTCCAGGCATTGTTTTTTTCTATATTCTAAGGAAAACAGTAGAAGAAATAAACTAATTGAAAACAAGACTTAAAATATTGGAGGGTATATAAGATTTCTAGTGCTTACTCATGTTTCCAAGCTAGTGCTTACTTATTGGAGGGAAAAAAAAAAGAATATGAGTAGAGTTCAGAGCATAAACTAGTTGAGTTTGTGAAAGGCCAACTAGTTAACCTAGGAGGCTAAAGATCTAATTTTGTGAATGTGCATATCAACCTGATTTGGGGATGATTTGTTCCTGCTGTGATACAGTTCTTCTGCCCTGTCTGGCCAGGTTAATTTTCAGATTACTGCCTGTTTGAATTTGCAATAGCACACCACCAAGAGAAGGGCCAGTGAGTGCATCTGCATTAGCAAACATGGAGCCCTTTGTATTTTATAGCTTGACCTGTGAAAGGGTTGGAGCAGACAAACTGGATTCCTTTCAGATGAAACTATATAAGAAGGTGCACTCCAGAACCACATCTAATGTGCTCAGACCATTATTGCACACACTAATGCACTCTCTGTTCAGTCCACAGGACAGAATTCTCAAACAAAATGCCCTGAGCATCCCTTGTGTACCCCACTGCTTGCTAATATAGACACAGCCCATGGCAATGTTGTAAAAATGAGTTATGCAATGGAGCAGGAAAAGAGCTCTCATACAGTTGATAACAATAGCTTCACTTTAGTATTCTTTGTTTTATTTATACTGTACAAAGGTCTTATTTTTCATCTTTGAAATGCCAGTGTAGAAGCTTAACCTGAACTCACCCAAGCTCTGTGGTTTTTAACAGGAAAATGAGAAATTTAAAGCTAGTATCAAACTTCTTTTAAATCAAGAATACATTAAATGTATACACAATACATATTTCAGCTTAAATTGTAGGACAAGCTGTTATTTAACAGAACCTCTAATTTTATAGGTACTATGAAAAAGGGCACACTAACATAAAGTGTGCATCTTCAAACAATTCACACCCTCTGTCTTACCAGTTTACCTCTTCTGAATTTCATAGCAGCACTTTAAAGTGAGAAGATGATTAGGCCAGGCGTTTTTGTGTTACAACATAGTAAATGATCAAGCCTTTCCCCAGAAAGCGAAGTTTCCATACTGTCCCTGTAACATCTTGTAGATAGAGGCTTTCCTCCTTGACTGCAGTCTTGGATATGCACTAATCTGACTAGCAGGTTGTGAAACATCATCTTGCAGATGACTACTGGTCAAACGTCGTGTTAGAAACAAATTGAGTCAAAGCAAATATGTAAATGTGAAACATGCCTAAGCCTGTGTGCAAGCAATTGTGCCAAGAGTTTCTCATGTGAATACGTGAGCCAAACCATCTTCCAAAATAACACTCTACAAAAAGCTTTAAGTCACAACTTTGAACATAAGGGTGGAAGCTGGACAAACTGCACTTGACACCCATACTAATAGTAATTTCACTGTTTCCTGGGTAATAAAAAATCTGTGTTAAGCAAAGAATCTGAAATGGAATTAGGCTTCTGTTGTAAAAAGCTTGCTTTTAATCTCTTAAACCCTGCTTCTGAAAACAGTACTTCTTTTATTAAGGGCACCACATGCATATGGTTTGATCCCCACAGCTGCACTATTACCATTATGTGTGTGACATTAGTCATATTTTTTGTGCAGCCAGCACATTGTACCAACTTAGTCTGTTGCTTCAAGAATGGTGTCATGAACCCTGACTCTATAAATATTGTTTCCTTCAACTTTTTAGAAGTGTTGTCTTCATCACCTAATATAAGTCTTAAAAGCTTCCTCTGATGTATAGAAGACCTAAAAGCTAATAAAGTCTGTTTTCTTTCCTCAGATTGAAAAAGCCAGCTGGACTTTGGAACAAGTTGACCTGTTTGAAATTAATGAAGCCTTTGCATCACTAGCTGTTGCAATAGCAAAAGAACTGAAAGTCAGTCCAGAAAAGGTAAAGAATGTATTTGAGCCTGTGATTAGCCTCCTGTAATTCTTAGTTGTTCCATTGTGTGCACCCAGATTGTATTCCAAAGAGGCAAGACTGGTCCTCTTGTAATCAAATTTGCCATGAAGTATTGGAATTCCTTAAGGTGCTTCCTTATGCTACTCTCTTGTAGTCTTGCTTTCCTAGCCATAATGTAATTTCTTGGTGTAGCAGGCTACAACTCTGTTATAGTAGATTTGTATGCAAAGCTAGGTAACTGCATGACCTTGAGCTTGCTGCTCAAAGTCTGTCACTGTATCCTTCCAGTGGTGAAAGTGTATTACTCTGCCCTCCTTAGATTCACCTTATTTTCAGAGTAAAGGGAAGCCCCTTTCTGAAGAAATACTACCAGCTGTCTCAGGCATGTTCAGTTTCTTGTTTCAGACTATACCCCGTGGAGTTATTCAGATTGAATCTTGGCTAAACTAGTTAATTCTTAACTTGACCTTCAGTGTTGGCTTTTTTTTTTTCTTTCTAGGTTAATATCCAAGGTGGAGCTATTGCTCTCGGCCATCCTCTTGGCGCCTCTGGCTGTCGCATCCTTGTTACACTTCTACATGCACTGGAACGAACAGGGGGTAAACGTGGCATTGCTGCTCTCTGCATCGGAGGAGGCATGGGAATAGCCATGTGTGTTGAGAGATGAATGTGGATAAACAGCTACTCTTAACTTTTAGCGTTTACTAATAAACTTCTAATCATGAAGCGTGTATCTGTTCATCCTGTCTCCAATTAAAGAGGCTTCCTCCATCATTTTTTGCCACTCAGTCACTGCCCTGACAAAAAGAATAGGGGCTACTGCATGCACCAGAGTTGCTAACATACTAGAACTCCAATTCTCAACCCAAGGACCAAACTTAACTTTCAAAATTAATTTGTTCACAAGAAAATAGCAGCAGAATTCAAGCACTTGTTTTATTAACAGTTTAGTTACAAGAGTGGGAAGTGTAAGTTAGACAAACATAAATAAAAGCTAAGTTATTCTTCAAGTGCTCCAGAGTGAACTGCATCCTCATAGCACCCTCTCTCTTCTTTAGTTTCAGGGTGCAGTTTAATAAGATCATCAATTCGAAGAATAGTAATGGCAGCTTCTGTTGCAAACTTTAGGCTCTTAGTTTTGACCATGGTTGGTTCAAAGACACCAGCTTGCTTGTTATCACGAGGCTTTCCGTTGATCAAGTCAAGACCAATCCTGCAAGGAAGAAATATGTTGAGATGGAGAGGTAGAAAAAGCAGAAAAACAGTTGGGTTTATGCTGTTTCACTGCTGCTAGGTCCCAGTAACACATAGACAGGACTGAAGGACAGAGGGAGGAAATTCAGTGATAACCTACACATTTTCCAAGTGCAAATCACAGTTCACTAAATTGGCAGGACAATTTTCCATCCAAGTCACCCACCATCACCAACGTTAGGGTAACGGCCTTTCTCCAGACAGATACTTGCCATTTCAGGTTTTTGCGATCTGGGTTAACCTGAGCCTCGTTGTGGAATGCCCTCAACTTCGCAACAAGATCTGTTGCATCTTGAGCAGCATTTACTGCCAATGTATTTGGAATTACTAAGAGGGATCTTGCAAATTCTGCTATTGCAAGTTGTTCACGTGATCCCTAGAAAAAGGAAAAGTTTTTAAACCAATTGCTGCAAGGAAAGAGGAAAAGATACAGCTATGATCAAGAGTTCCAACGTGCAAAACCTATTTTTAGGTCAAGGAAGCCTACACTCCAATTGTCAGAAAAGTAACTCATACTCTCCCTTTTGAAGCAGCATGTTACAGTCTGTGAGATTAACAGATTTTCAGGAACCTTAGAACCAACTTTCAGTAGAAGAAAATACTTGGAAATCCATGTTATCCCAGTTTAAACACATGCATGTCCTTACTTCTTAGTGCAAGACTTACCATGCTTGTTGCATAATTTTCAAGATATATTGAGAGTGCTGCCTCTACAGCACCGCCACCTGGGACAACAGACTTGGATTCCAATACCCTTTTTACAACACAAAGAGCATCATGTATAGATCGTTCCATTTCATCGCACATGAAGTCATTAGCTCCTCGTAAGATAATTGATGCTGAAGTACGAGCCTTTGTACTAGGGAAAAAAGTAATCAGAAATCAGCATGTTCAAGAGAATACAAGTTAGAACTCTTCTAGCTAAAATTTTTCTTCTAAAGCCAAATTCAGTTGAGACAGACTCTTTGAAGATTTAAAAGTTCTTGTTATGTACTTCTACAGGGCATGTACACAGTAACTTAGGCCAGGTTTTCATTTCTAATATGAAAGAACTTTGAAAGTTACATCTGTAAGGCAAAGTACCTAAGTGTGACAGACAAGCTATTTTCCCATGAAATAGAGGGGAAAATGGATTTAGAATGTTAAAGTTCTTTTGCATAGGCACTACATGAGCTAGTGACTGACACCATAGTCATTTAACTGCCACAGAAGTGCCATGGCCTGGTGAATTTCACACACACAACAGGAAACTGAATACAAAGAAGGGATGCCAAAGTAGTGAGAAAGTTAATATCCAATGTATGCTTTTGTTATACTGGTACTGAAGTTTCAGACAGCAGTGTCACACTAAAAAAAAAAAAAAAAAATCAGTGGAAAATACCACATGTGTGGAGGGCTAGTAATGGCTGCTCTTCATGCCTATCTAAAAAAACAGTAACCAAAACACAACCGAAAACCACCGTGCAAAAGACACCAACCCATCACAAACCCCACCCTTTTAACAATATTTCATACTACCAAGCACCTATCTTGCACTATAAACAGTACAATCTTTAGGTTGCACCTTCTTACTCAGATATCTGAGTACGTATTTCCTTTTGCTGTCTGTAAAGGGAAGCCAGTTTAGAAAAAGTTTATACACAAAATTAAGTTTATCTTATTGTTTCATGCATTATGGTTGATGAAACAGATGTCCAGCCCCAGCAGAAGAGGTTAAGTATGGATACTTTCACCCCTAATTTGCAGTGGGCTTGCATACTCTCTCCCATGCGTATCACTACTCATACCACTGAGGTAGCATGGAAGTAAATAAATGGGATTTTATCTCAATTCAGTAGAAAGTGTACACAAAACTGATGAACAAAAGGATCCTTACTTCTTGATTAAGATCAGCTCATCATCACAGATTCTCTCTTGAATCACCTCTTCTGCCTGTCCCAGCATTAATGCCTCAAAACTCTCTTCACCTTCAAGGTTTGCGAGGGTTGAACATATGGTTGCTTTAACAAAGAAACAAGCGAGATTAGCATTCAATTCCAGCACATCCTTTGCGCATTTCCCAGAATAGGCTCACAAAAAGAAAACCAAATTGAAAACAGAATTAAAAGCAACATAGTAGACTTCTCTTAAAATCAATAGCAATTCTAATTCTCGGGTAGCAATTCTGTATTCTGCAGTTTATAACCCATAGCATTCTTCTTTGCTCAACTTTTACAGTACTTAACTTTTCCACAGCGAGTACAAGCTCCTGTGCTTTGCTGTAACAAAAATGTGTTGTTGCAAATTTAAGAACACAGAGGTAAGATAGAGAACCAGATTTCTTTTTTTTTCAATACACATTTAACAACTTAAGAATTCTTCATTTGCCTTGAACCATCAGAACAACATACTTAACACAACTCTCCAAAGAGGCTTAAGAAGATGTGCTTAATAAAGACTTCATAAATACAGATTCTGGCTTCCATTTCCACAATGGGAGTCTTCCCAGTGCATGCCAGCATTTTTTCTCCTCCACTGTAAATATTCAGCAGTTAACTCTTACAGTACTTATACACCTTGATAGAAGTCACTTAATAGTAACTGTAAAACCTAAGAGTCACTCAGCTCTATTCATCATCTCCTTGAATGCCTTGTATTTCAGCTCTATGCTGCAAATTAGTTACTAATAGCCTAAGGAAAGCTTTCACTTAAAAACAGATCTTGTTTCAAATTATTTTTTACATACACATACCTCCAGAAGCCTTAGCAATCCTCTTAAGGTCCTTTTTAACAACTCTTCGTACTGCCATTGCACCAGCATCAACGAAGTATTTCAGACACATATCATCAATACCTCCAGTAGTGAGAATAACATTGGCACCAGTGGCCAAAATCTTCTGGATTCTCTCTTTGGTAATATCTGACTCTCTGTGAGGATCAAGTGAAAGTTAGAAAAATAGTACTACAAATCTACAGTCATTCAGTCAACCCTTTTCCTGAAATCTCAGTGCAGAGCTCTGCAAGAAAGGACCACTGTACAAGAATACATGGCTTTCTTGAAAACTGACCTAGTTCTGCCTCCAGGCATGAAGACTTTCACCACCAATATTTGCTATTATTGGAAAATATTGTAATTTAGACATTTTAACCTCTTGCACTGAGGCATAAATGCATTGAGTCACTTCAAATGAGACCAAAACTGGCCTGTGAAGACCCACTATCCTAATTCATCAAGTTTCCACATACCTCTGCCTTATCTGGTCCAGCTTCTCAGGGTCTGAGATAACAACCTGAACACCAAGCTTCATTTTTGCCTTCTGCAGGCTGAAGTCAAGGCATGCAATCTTTGCATTAACTATTCTCTTGGTCATACCTGACAGGGAAAAAAAAAAAAAAAAACACACTCAATTTGACAAAATTCTTTTAACAGAACATCAAGTTAGCACTGTTGATTAGCACTAATATTACTTCCCCATTTCAGATTTCTATTTCTTTGCTCTTCCACCACCACTTCTGTCCCAATACAGAGTAATGCTAATAGACTCTCAATTTTTTTCTTTAACCATACTTCTCCTATAACCAAGTTACCTTTTCACAGACCCTATCCCCAAACTATGAATGACCATGAAAAGCTGATCCATCAGTCACAACATACCTCTGCTTTACAAACCGTTTCCTACAAACCTGACATTGCAACTCCACAAGGGTGGTGCTTATTATGTTCCAGAAGATCACAGCGTTATCATGTGGCTACTGAGCCAAGGAAACTACAGAAACTTAGCAACACTTTGCAGATCAGTACTCACTGAAGTAGTAAGCAGGGGATTTGTTTGTTTGTTCCATACACACCCCGCCCCCGGATTGAAAACCCACAATTTGCAACTAATGACATGAGACGATCCATGTAAGAAAGACTAAGAGGACTGAATTTGCACAAAAGCTTTATGAAACAGCATGTTCTTACCCTGTGAGCCCACCACACAGTTCAGAGCGTAACCGTTCACAAGGATGCTCTCCTTTTGGCTGCGGCCATGTGCCTTCAAAACATTAACTGAGTTGATTGGATACCGAGCCTGACCCTTCTGGTCTGTGTATTTGACTGCCAGTGCAGCATCCACCACCATATTAGCAAAGAAATCACCATCACTAAAATGCTGTTAAGGTTAAAACTGGAGAACTAACGTGAGGTGTAAGAAAACAAAGTCACTGACAGTTGCCAAAATACGAGTCAATAATTGTTTTCAAACAAGAACTCCAGAAAGGCATGGAAGCACTGGCTTTCTTTGCCCTTGCCTTAAGAGTATTCTCAAAACTGAAACACGGGCAAGAAAATTAGGGCAGGTTAATGTGACACTTCCGTTTATGCACCTTTTGCTTCTTAACAAAAGTATCTACCCCGTGGTCAGTCTGCACTCCCTTGTTAGCACAAAAGCTTTTAAAAAAAAAAAAAAAAAAAGAGGCGGCAGGTTTTTCTTTTCTGTGACTATGTACTAAAGTGTATTTTCTCCAGTTTCACTCCCCAGGTACTTGACTTCTACAGTGCATTCTTCCATTCACACAATTCCTTAGCTAATCTCACTAACGGAAAACATTGTAAGGAAACTCTTGTGTGCCTCAACAGGTTTAAATACATTGGAAGAATCTGAACATTTTTTCATGTGTCAGAAAATAACACCTGTGAAAGGTTTTTCCACACCCTGTCATAAAAATGGCAGTATGAATACTGTATCCCCTTCATACAAATTACTGCAAAGGAAACCGAGCTAGATGCTTGAGCTCTCCTGTCAATCACACTTGCTTTACTAATTTGATCAAGTTAAAGGATACATTCCTATAATTTTAGAGGACATTGATGTCTTAGCAGCATTAATTAGACACTCTCTGCCCAATTCATCTGTGTTAATAATAAGATTTTCATTGATGTAGCGAACTGCTTCCTGTAGAATCAAGACAAATACTGGTAAAAATTCCATCCCCACAAAGACAAAAATCTTACATGTCTTCAACCCTTCTATATGCTACCTCAAAGAGCACAGGTATGAAGTAAATTCATCTAGTAAGACAGAAATATGACATTTTAAGTACTGAAGTATAAAATTAAAAAACAAACCAAACAAAAACCCTAAACAAAGAAAAACATAACCAACACCCCCAAAACAAAACACCATATCCACTTTGCATGAAGAAGTCTGTATTAATGAAGTCACAAATAGAGAAATAAACAAGAAAACCACGGTTATTGTACCTTAAAAAATGCAATGTACTTCAATTGTATTAGTTTCTTACTTGCAAGCAAGTCGGTATCCACCAATAATGGAGGTAGGATGAATTTTTTGTTTCACTAGCTCATCTGCATTTTTTAGAAGTTCTGCAGCAATAATTACCTGTTGAAAACATGAACACTAAATACACGTATTCCATACAAGCCAAATAACTACCTGTTACCATTAACTAGCAAGCAGAATCACAAACAGTTGTCCAGTGTCTGTATTCAGTGGAAACAAGTACTTGCAACCTTGAGTCAGTTTCTGGTATCAAATAAAGCCCATCTGATCCTGCTCTCCACCAACCCTCAGGCTGTTAAAAGTCTCTGTACAGTTTCCAACACTCAGCATAGTTACTATTTCCAGTACAAAATTTTCAGGGTTAAAAAAAAAAAAAAGGAATTTTATGTTATAATCTATCCTCAACCATCAATGAAAAAAGTGAGAAATTGCATTACAGAACACCAGCTGTGTATGGAAAGCAACACCTCTAAAAACATCCACAAGATTAATTTTCTTCTGTAATTTACTTTTAAAAACTGCTTATGTTCAGCCAACTGCAGTTTTTCGTTCTGCCTGATTGCTTGACGTTGTACCAAGACTCATAATGGATAAATCAAAACTGTGTTGTGATAATAAAACACAGACATTTGGTGTATCTGACTGTAAGACTTTATACATACCACTGAGGTTGTCCCATCACCAACTTCTTTGTCTTGCAGGTCTGCCAGTTCACAAAGAACTTTTGCAGCAGGATGTTCTACTTCTAGCAGTTTCAGAATGGTTGCACCATCATTAGTAATGGTCACATCCTAATTTTGAAAAATCAAACGGTAATATAAAGTCTATTTCAGTTATAACTTTTGTGTTTTATAACATTCACATAAACGGAAATAAATTTTCTTTGCAAAGGTCCACAAAGCAACTTTTAAGAAGTGAAATATAGAATGCTTCTGTAAAATTCATATGGGATTCCTTGAAATCTCTTCTAACATGGAGACCAGAATATTCAAGTTGTTGTCATCACCATAATACCTGACTTCAATGCGGTATTTATTCCTGTGCATCTGATCGATACTTGTTAAGTGATAACGAGAACTTACACGAAAAAAGAAGGCAACTGTAGTACATAAACTACAATTCTAAGTTAGACTAAAATCATGTACCATGTATTATCTGATGCTGAATTGTATCAGTTATTCTCCTAACCCGTCCCAGAACAGAAAAAACTAAGCACATGCACCTGTTGCACATGACCTATAAATCACACTATGTGGAAGCACTTTTACACAGGAATACAATTGCCCCGGCACTTACAGTTTTACTTACCCCAATATCGTCCACCAACATCTTATCCAGACCAACTGGCCCAAGAGAACTCTTCACAATGTTGGCAATAGCTGATGCAGCAGTAACTGCAACAAAAACCGGTTTGCTTTGTCAACTTCAGAGTGATTAAGTTTTACAAGAAAATGTGTCAAGAACCTGCAATTCTAAAACCTGAAATAAAGTGAACTAATTTCGGATTCAGTTTCAGCCCAACTAAGCTAGTAATGGCTTTCTGCTAAAACAGAGTCTTTGACAAACCTCCCTCCAAGCTGCTTTAGCTAACTGACCTGGTAAAACCACCTGATTGGAAAAAGAGTAAGTTTGTGCTGGCTTGGCAAGATGGGAGAACACTACTGAGGTCAGAAGAGCACACTGGTGGTAGCTTAGAAGACGTTGGTAGCACCCTCCCTTTTGGCAGCAGCAAGTTATTCCATAAAAGTTTACTGAAAAAAAAAAAGTTCACTCCTAATTTATAGACAGATACAGAGAAGTGATATTATGTATCAATTAGTAACGTATCTTTCACCCCCCATCAGGTTCATGACTATAACAAATTGCTTTCTCTGTAGCAAAGTCTATAAAGTCAAAAGTGACATTTTAGTCATTACTTCAAGTGACATGAAGCTTCTAATACAGCGTCTTTAGAAGATGTTCTGCCAACTTCATATAGGAAAAAGATACAAACAACCTTTTCCTTCAGACCGTGGCACGTTTTTCTCTATCCCACAAGCATAGCCACTTAATCTGGAAATTGAAAAAGTGGTAGTATAATGGGAATAGTTACAACTCAGACTTTCACTTTGAACTTCAACCAATGTAAACTATTTTTCTTGCTTTAGAGAAGTAATGGCAGCCTTCTATAATAACTAACCATGGTATCAAAGGTGCCATTATCAAGTAGAATCTCAGCTACAGATTAACCTAATTTTCGTTCTGAACGTTCCACCTAAGTATCATCAGAGCTACATACCTCTCGCAATTATCAGGAAGCAGGTTTTCAATATCTTCCTTCCCATTTAATCTATACAGAAATTTAACACAAACCTCGGCAATTGAAGCCTCTCCCCAAGACTCAGAATGAAATACAAAGAAATGTGAAAATTTCTTGAGAACTTTAGTTAACGACAGCCATGTCGGGACCAGTCCGCACTCTCAGCATCAGGTTATTTCTCTGTGCTGTCGATTTCCCCACTCCGCGGCAGTCTGCAGGCTATTCCGGCTCACACCCTACAAGCTCGGAACGGAGCCAAGCCGACTTCTAGTCGGCAACCATCCCCCTCCCGGAGTGTGCCTACAGCGCGCAAAAGAGGGGCTCGCAAGATCGCTTGGTCACAAGGACGCCTGAGAGCGGCGCGAGACTCGCGCAAGCCTCTCATCTCCTCGTGGCAGCTGCAGAGAAGCATCAACGCCACCCGCCCTCCCTTCTTTCCCTCCCAGCAGCAACGGCCTTCCCAACAGGTCTTAGCGGCCCAAAATTGCCGGAGAAGCCGGCGGCAGGGCGAGGCCCTCCCTGGACGGCGACCAGGGTGGGAAAGCACATGGCGATGGTAACGGCCGCGCCATGTTACCTCCTCCATGCCCCTCCCCGCACGGCTCATCGAGCCTCTACCAGCAGCGCGCGGCAGTTACCGTTTTGTGTGCGGATCGTGTCGCCGCTGGTTCGCTCCCCGAAGACAGCCAGAGGCCCCTCCATCGCCGCCATCTTCCCGCCCGGCCGCGGCGCCAGACGAAGAGGTGAAGTAGCGCGCGGACCGGCGGAAAAGACAGAGAACCGCAAAGAATGCTGGGTACAGACCCCCTTTCCCGGGAGAGGGTGGAGGCACGAGAGACAGCCCCACCGTGCGCGAGGGGCGGAACCACGCGCTACCTGCCCAATCCACGAGCGCGGTGCGGCCCCAGCCTGAGGCCGCGATTGGTGTTTGCGGTTGAACAAAGCAGCCACGCCGAGAGAGGGACAGGAGGATTTCCAGGAGGTTCTAGAAAGTAGCTATGGCTTGTGCGCATGGGCACTAAGTCCGTCCTTTCTAAGGGGCGCGGTGTGCTACGCTGCAGCCCCCAGGTCCCCGCAAACGGTGCGGCATTGTCTGACTGCAGGGCAAGCCTGCAATGATAGGCGAGCGGGCAGCGGTACGGATGCATGGGCTAGGCGGCATCGCTTGCCTGCCGGTATCGCTTGTGCCTGGTTCAGTAACAGCAGATACATAGTCTGCACCGCAGAATAAGGTTAGCTTTCAGTAACAGTAGACAGTTTTTGTAGCAGCTCTACCTTCTACCGTGTGGCTTTGGTAGGTGCTGGAAGCCTACTTCCCCGCCTTGCCATGTGTGCAATGTCTGCTCCCTGGGCCCAGCTCCCCTTTCCTTAGATCCCGTTTCAGGAAGCACAGGTCTTTGTTGATAGCCTTTTTTTCCAAGGGTAAAAATCCAAGAGGTTCTCCAAGCCACAAAAGTCTTTACTGACTGACACAACCATGCACTTCCCTCTGGAGTTTGCACGGGATGGGTACTTAGCTAGCAGAACGAGACCCACCTATTCCCTCACCTGCACTAAAAGAGCTGGAAAAGGAAATAATTCCTTCCGTGTGGCGACATTGACTGCGGGCGGAAGTCGTGGAGGGTGACTTCCGAGGGAAGTACCGGCCTCACCAAGATGGCGGCGCCCAGGTTCCCCTGAGAGGAGGATAGGTGACTGTCTCCTGAGGCCGTGGTAGTCACCGGTTTCTCATGGCGCTGAGGACCCGCAGATGCCTGTTGCTGGCGGCCGGCAGGCTCCAGGCACGTGGGACGGGTAAGGTCAGCTCACCTGCTGTTCGTCATGGCGGCTTTTTCCAGCACGGGGGGCCACATGCCCCGTGCTGCCGGCGGAGGGTCGAGCCCTGCGTGATCCGCCGGCTAGGTGTCCTGGCAGGACCCCTCTGCCATGGGCAGGACCCGATGTGTGTCAGAGTCCTGCCTGTAACAGCCGTTGGGCTGCTGTGGGATGGGGGCGCTGCGAGTGCATCTCGGGTCGGGGTGGACGGTCTGACAAGGAGAGGCTCAGTCCACTGATGAGACGTTCGCACTACTTTTCTGGACCGAAAAGCTTTGTAGCAAAATGCGTCTGCAAGTCTAACTCGAAATTCGTGTTTGTTAGCTTAATTAGTAACGAACAGCCTTGAAAGATATAGGATTTTTACCTTGTTATTTGGTAGCACCATTATTGCTTTCTTATATTTCACTTTCAGTGTTTTGTAAAGCCTTTAATCCTAAAGATCTTCTGGTCATGCATAAATTTATGCATGAGTTTTGAACTATTATTGAAACTTAATATGCTTTCAAATTTTAGCCTACAATTCACCCCATAAATTGGAGAAACAGGTTGAGCTCTGGTAATACATTTATTTTATGTTAAAACAAACCAAACAACCAACCCCCTCCAAACAAACAAACCAACCAAACCCCCCAAACAAAACATAAAGTTAATTTTTTCCTGATAACTCGTTCCATATTGCATTTGTTCTATTGACAGCACTATATTTTTTTCTAACTCTGGGAGGTTTTTTCTCCTGCTTTCCTTCAAGGGCTTTGTTTTGCATCAACTACACCCAGTCTCAAAACTGAGACTGATGTGGACACAAGCGAAAACGAGGTTGTTGCCCCAGACTTTACTAACAGGAATCCTCGGAACTTGGAGCAGTTAGCCCTGGCCAGGAAGGAGCGGGGCTGGAAGACAACATGGCCAAAGCGTGAATTCTGGTATAGGTGAGTCAGAAAGACATGGGTGGAAATGAAAACACCAAAACAAACATAAATCACATAAACTCACCAGGTTGAATTTCTACAAAATTTACTTTTTTGGGTTGTTGAATCAATTGCTTCTTTAGTTGTTTTTAATCAGAAGTATCTTCTGCTTTCAGAGAACAGTAGACTAGCATCCCATGAAAATTACTGTATACATCAGGATATAGTTTAGTGGTCATGGTATTTGGGTTATGGTTGGACTCGATGTTCTTAAAGGTCTTTTTCAACCTTAATAATTCTATGATTTTATTGGTAAGGTAGCAATAATAATGTTTAAGCAACTACTGTTTAATTTAGGATTCCTCTAGTCTTGTGCAGACCATGTACAGCAGCAGTCTGGGAGGTTTTCTTGGTTTGGTGGGGTTTTTTGGCTTGGTTTGGGGTTTTCGTTTGTTTGGTTTGGTTTGGTTGGTTGTTTTTTTAGAAAATGCTGATTGATTGTCTTCCAGAAAGTAAGTTCATTTTAAGATGGGGATTAAAAAATCCATTTTGTTCATACCTGGAAGTCTGACACTGTCTCAGTGCAGTAAGAAATAATTAATCTCTATGTAACAGCTTATGAAATACTGCTTAACCACTTGTTTGTGCAAACAAGTTGCTATGTGCTGTGTAAGCATAAGCTTTTAAGAGACTGTATAGCAAATCTAAGGTTATATTTCTGTTGGAGCAATTCCCATGGTCTGGCTTAAATGTACCTGTACCACACTGTGCAAGTGTACATTGCTGGGCTTGGAGTGAGTGCTGGTGTGAGGTGGTGTAGGACTGTGCACCTGCATAACTGGTGAAAAGCTGTTCTTTGAATTTCATTCTGCTGAGCTGGTAACATGAGTCCTGTTTTACATCCTAATAAACAAAGCCTTAGATAATAAAAGCAATATTAAGAAATCATTATTACATTAATAGTTCTAGTATGCTAAATTTTACTTCATAAAGCTAGTCATTTAAATATGTTCTCTCTTTAGATCTGTAAAAGATATTGTAATTCCATGTTGCTTTTTTCCTTCACTCAAGATTACGGCTTGAGCGGACACAGCATTATGTAGAGGCCTATGTTGAGCGCTGTAATGGGGATGTTGTCGTTTCTGCCTCTACACGAGAGTGGGCTATAAAGAGACACCTATACAGTCCCAAGGGAGTAACAGCGTGCAAAAACCTTGGACGTGTAATGGCACAGCGCTGTTTGGAAGCAGGAATTAACTTTGTGAACTTCAAAGCTGTTATTCCCTGGGAACGTCATTGTGACTCGGCAAGTACCTATCTCCTTAAATGTGTTTTCTCATTTTCCCTTTTTAAGCATTAATTTTGCTGCTGTGTATTAATTTTCCTCTGTGGCTTGACAAGTCCTTGTAACACTCAGAAGGCTAGACTTGCCAAGCTTCAGTTCCTGGCATTATGCTTCAGTGAAGCTGTTAACCTCTGTCCCTCCACATGATATGTCCTCACTGATATTTTTGGTGCTGATGGCTTTTCTTTGTGTTTATTCATACTTCTATCTTTTAAAAAAGATCCAGGAATTTGAAAAAGCTATGGAGGAGGGTGGTGTCATTCTGCGTGAGCCACGAAGAATCTATCAGTAAAACTGAGACCACTAGGAAAATTTTTGAAGGAGCACCAGGCACTTCTTCAGGCATCTGTACCAGCACAGTGGAAGGTCAGAGATGGGAAGAGGTGGAATGTGGCATCTAACAATAAAATATTTTTAAATGGACAGAAGTGTGTCATATTCATGATTATAAAATTATGAACACCTTTAAGGCTAAATGCAATTTTTATCGTAGTTCATTGTGATAGGTTAACAGAAGGTACTATAGAATTCAGTGCTTTAAAAGTTTAAATACCTGAGTTTGTGTTTGCCTAACCTGAACTCTGTAGATGCTTAGATAATTTGATTACTGTACACTGCCACTCTAATGCGGTCATTAAGGTTTAGAGCTGTAATAAAGTTATGCATTAAAGTTATGCACTAAACTTGATAAAAAGGTTAAATCCCCGTACTCGTCTTTGCAGCTTACTTGCAACCCTCAGCTTCTAACTACGTAAACCTCACAGATGAGGAGGGAGTCAGAAGCCTCCCTTTCCCTCTTTCGGCGTCTGCGCAATACCGTTACCGTGCCTGCCCGATCGATCAGCAGAACTGAATTCGTTGGTGCTACTCAGTCGCCCACGCTGCGTGCGACATATTTTTCAGCCTTTTATATTTCGAGTCTAAACCGTTCCATCTTTCATTTCCGCGGCACCGCCACCCTCAGGTGTCGGCGGGCTTTGCTGTTTACATCTTAAGGCCGCACGCGCAGAGCGGCGCAGGCGCTCATGGTCGAGGGCAATGGAGGTGGGGGCGGCGTGTTTCGAGCGGCGCCTGTCGCGTCTCCAGGGTCGCATCCGCCGCGCTGCCTTCCTGGGTGAGCGGTGAGAGGGGAGGCCCGCTGTGGTTAGCGGCGTTTCGATCCCTGCGGCCCGCCCGGCCACCGCCCCGGGCCTCTTGCTGAGGGGGAGAGTCAGGCCTTTGCCCGGCGAGGGCCGAGGTCATAGCGACGGCGGCACTGAGATGCATTTTAGCGGGTGATGGCTCTGGTGAGCACCGAGACTGCCCTTTAAAACCGGCGGCGTTTTGGAAAGTGCGCCCTCGCAGCGGTGCTGGCCTTGGCTCGGTGCGGGGTACAGGCTTTTAGCTACAGGCAGGGTCACACCCCAGAAGTGAGGCAGTCCCCGCCGGGGGAATGTTTTGATTTCCTATCCCCGCAGCAGGGGTGAGGAAGCCGCCGCTTCCGCGGCATTCGGTTGGTTTTTCTCGAGCTTGCTCCTGGTGGGTTTAACATAGAGGTTACGGTGAAGAGAGACCTGTTTCAGACATCCTTGTCCTAATGCTGGTGGAACGCACGCTTCACGCAGGTGTTTTTTGTGTTCTTTCCGCATCGACAGCCCTTGATATGGAGTTTACTGGCTTGCATTCAACTTTCTCACAAAATAACGAACCCAGGTAAAGGACTTTGAATGTAAGGGACACTTGAGCTTTAGCTCTGTGAGAACTACCCACGTGTTTTTGCTCCCCCTAGTTCTGGTTTTGTTCATAGCCTGTTTGACTCCCCTGCGGAACGGTATCTGAAGGCTAGGCGGAGCGTTCAGCGCTTCACTGTTCCTCAGTTTGGTAAGTGCTGTTCTTGACACCGAAACAAGTTTCCCGAGGTCCCAGTGGTAGCCGGCCCTTTCCCAGCTGGCAAGCCCTGCAGGTAGCTCTAGTCTTAATTTGCTCCTTACAGACCCATTTCTTTGCTGTGGTAGGGTAGGATTTTTTTTTTTTTTTAACCCTCTGAAGTGTAATGCTATTAGCTTTTTAATGTTTTAAAGTCAGGTGGGCCATGTATGTTTTACTGGTCTAAAGTTTGTATTTTGAGATTGCAGATACAGGGCTTTAGAGTAGGCAAGCAAGTAGTAGTTGACAGCAGCTCCTATTGAAGACTATAATTTGATACAGTGTATGAGTAAGGAAACTATTAGGAAAATATAAGGCTAGTATTTCTGATTCTCCTAAAGAAAAAAAATGTGAATGCAAGGGAAGTCCTGTGGTGGAGGGCTGTTGACAGTTAAGAACTGAGGTCAAGCAACCAGTTCCAAACTTTAGGCCATATAAAATCTTAATGTACTTTTTAAGGATTAATAATAATTAAAAAAAAGCAAAATAGTAAAATAGTAACTTTTCTGTGGTGCCCATCTCCTTCCAAATGCTTTTGTAGTGTAGTAGGACCTGCACACCTGCATTACACATGATTGCAGATTTTCATCACCAGCTCACCTCACCCATTGTTCAATCCGTTTGCTGTTTAAACCCACTTGGCTGCTTTTCCCACTTACCGGTAAAAACTTGTCCCTCTTCAGCTCTTGGGGAGCTGAGGAGTGGCCTTGTAGTTGCTGTTAAGATTCACCCTGTGTGTAGCATTAGTGAAACATGTCCTCCATAAGGGGATCCTCACATCCGTTCTTTAGCTGTCACAGTATCTATAGGAATCCATCTCAATATTGCCATTTCAACAGAAGTTTCTCTGTATTGCAGGGCTGGCAATATTCTCAAATGAAAATTCAAACAAGTAAGTAAAAAAGTAGTTTTCAGTTATAATGAAGACAGTGCAGTTGAGATTCACCCAGAATTCTCTTGGGAGGAGTTATTTCTTGTAATTATGTGCTAGAAAGATTTTTGTCTTTTTGTAGGTATGTGGTGCATTCATACAACTTTTTTCTCTTTCCATCAACCATGGGAATTACAGATGTCGAATTTACCATCTCTGCATCTAGCATTCAGTTCCTGTCTCATTATGGCTTTGACTATAATAAGGTATGGAATCTCTCTGACAGAAATACAGAACAAAGGAAGTCTCTGCAATTACAGGAGAAATTAAGATGACTGTTCCTACATTTCTGGGAAAAATAGCATCTTGCTCAAGTGTGAATGCATCATGTGGTTCATTATCAACAGGGAGAGTTAGTCCTGTTTTGTTTTGTTTGTTTGTTTGTTTGTTTTAACTGCCATATAGTCAGTAACCACACCTTTGGTAGCCTAAGAGAGATTTTCCCCACCTCAGAAAAGGAAGACCTATCTCTGGTGAGCTGAGGAGTTATTAAATGGACCTCAGTGGGAGTCTTCACTAGCCATGAAGGTGGGGAAGTTTCAGTTGACCTGCATCTTCCATATTACTACATTTCCTATAAAATTCAGACCACGTAATCGTACAAGAGCACCGTTTAGCAGTTTTGTATAGGAAGCATTACGAAAGCTTGACACTCAAAGTATCTCATTAAAGGCAAGATAAAAGCAGAGTAGTAAAAATTGATTACAGTTGACAAAAAAATCTGTTCTTTCCTCTATGTATAAACACTTCTTCCTTTATGTAAGAATGCATCTTGCATTACCTACAGGTTGTATTTTTGAAGAGGGTATTCTGAGAATGAGGAACACCAGCAGCTTCCAAGTATATGCTGGTTTTGAACCTGGCTAATGTGCTGTTCTCTAGTTTTCTGCAAGAAAGTCCAGTGGAGGGTAACTAGCCTGGCTGTATTTTCTCCCCCTCAGTTCCTCAAAGATGGAATCCCATACATGAATGATGTACAGGAGAAGATTCTTAGCCAGCATCTCTCAGCAAGTAGCTGGAAACACAGCAGGTGAGCACCATTCAGAGAGGTGGCTCCTCACTACTGACTGTGGTGACAGCTCACCTTCATTCAGATCACACTGTAGAAATACTCATGCCTATTGGTCTGAATGTCTCACCACCAGCTGTTCCAGCATGCTGTGATCTGTCTGAAGGAAGATTGAGATCACAGGATACAATGTGGAGAGTTGGGTGATTGTTAGGAAAAGATGCTTTTGCTTTCCCACAGCAAGGCATGAGGCTTTTCCTCACATCGCCTTTTTCCACCTGATTCTGCTTTAGTTCCCTGGACAGGGATGTGCTGAAGAAGGCTATTGATAAAGTGACCTGTTGGATAGCTGCTGCAGAGGAAGAGGAGACTATGATTCTGCAAGATCTGAGTGGTATGAAACAGGATGTCTTTGAGTGGTTTCATCACTTCTGAGCCCCAAGGACTGCTACTGTCCTTTGCTGCCTGTTCTGTTAAACTGCTCTGTTGAGAAGAAAAGCATCTATGCCCATCAGGACTTTGCACCTTTTTGCCCCCTCAGTTCCTCTCTGGGATTCATCTCTGCACGTTGTTTTTCTGCTCTGTGAAGTGGTGATTTTTCTGCAGTGGAAGTGGATGCCTAGGGGCTTGGAGCGTGGTAGTCAACTTTCATTTGTGCTGTTTCAGAGCAACAGCTGGAGAATTTGTAGTTACTCTGAATCAGGACAACTTCTGACTTGTTACAAATTTTGGGTGATCTCGGTTTTGTTTTCTTCCCCTTGGCGATGAGAGAGGCACTCACCTTTCTGAGTTTTTCTTCTGATGTGGAGCAACAAAGAGTGCCATAGAGACATATATATGCCAGTAAGGATAGACAGGCCACTTACCACATGCATTAGCTCTTGGGAATGCTATAGCAGAGCTGAAGAATTCCTGCACTGTTCTGGAGGAGCTGAGGGACAGAGAATCATAGATTGCTCAGAGAAACAACATCTTAATCCTCTAGTTCAGGGAGTAATAGAAGAGAAAGTAAGGATTTGTCTTTTTTGTGTGAAATGCAGGGGGTGGATTGTGTACTGTATCTTCTGTGTCAGCTGTAGTAGATATGATACTGATACTTTAATAGGGTTTGGCAACAGTGAGCACTTGTGACAAAGACACTAAGTAAGCAATTGGACTGATTAAAGTGTCTCCTCAGAAGAGGACTGGGTTAATTCCTTATCAGCTGTGGGGGGAAAATGTGTTGGTACCTCTCATATGCATTTGCCTTCTGGGTGTATTGCTCTGACACCTTCCAAACCCACATTCAGTCTTTTTCAAAACAGTAGCCTTCCTGCCTCTTCAGTTCACTTTTTGTTCTGTGTACTCACAAAAGAAGTTCTCAGTCCCATGTTTCTTTTTTGTTTTGCTCCCTCTGATGCCCATTTGGCTGTCATCCTTTATGGTAATATACCAAGGTCATACATTAGGACTATTTTTTATACACTGGGGGAGAAGCATCTGGTCAGTTCTTCTGTCTGGAAAAAAGCGTTTTCCTAAATTGATTTGTCTGAACCTCTGAAGTTTTTACTACTTCGTGTGTTTGGTTTTGTTTTTTGAGGGTTTATATTTGTTTGTTTTTGTGTCAGGCTATCAGATGTTTGAAGTTCAGCTGGTTTTGAGACAGGCTTTCCAAAATGTTTGGACACAGCCTCTTGGAGGGAAGAAGGTGAGAAAGAAATGTGAACCTTTGGAAAATAAGGCCTCTATCTAGACAGATAGGACTGGCATTCTTGCAGGGACACTGAAATGTTGCTGGTACTTTTAATGGTAAGGTCCAGAACGAGGAGAGGACAATAACAAGGAATGTTCTGCAAAGTACTCATTGTGGGATACCAAGAAAAGTTATACAGAAAACTGAGTAACTTCAGTTCCTTCTGTCTTGTAGCCCAAAAATACCTTGAGCTGGAAGTACTTGTCCGTGGGGCACTTCTGAAGGGACCCTCTTTGTATCTTCAGACTTTGTTAGATCTCTCAGTGCTTCCACAAGAATGTACAGGTTTTAGCCTTTTTTTTCTCAGTACTTTTCCTTTGGTGACTTTTGACATATAATTACTGTTAAGGCTTTTACTTGCTGTTACATGGCTTACTGTTTGCAATTGCTATTTTACGTTTGGTGCAATGTTTTCTGAATGATGGCCGTGGACTTCTCAAAACATAGTGTGAGTATAATACCAGTCAGTTGTTTAGAAGTACATGACAGAAGTCAAAGTAAGTGGCAGATCTACCCAGCCTTCTCACCCAAAGCATAGCCTCTGGGCACTCAGTTTGTGTGACTGCTGTTTTGTTTCTAGTTTTCAGTGCCATGAATTTACCATACTGGTGATAAGTTCAATTGAATTATGTTCAGTTGTGCACCAAAAAACCCAACTGTGGTAGGAACCATTCTCTTAACAAGAGAATCATTAACATGACACTGTAGAAGGAAATCTCTTATGTTACTGGATCACTGATCTCCATATGGAAGAGAAGTGAGACAGATCCAAGGTCCCAGGGAATGCACTCTTTCCCCATTCTTAATAACCTAGAACATAAACTTCTCTTCAGAATTACCCACAGTAAGCAATGTACATAACTAGCATGGGAGGTTGAGACACCCAATGACTGTTCTTGTGTGGCCTCAAGCTTCACCAGGGGAGGTGTAGGCTGGGCATGAGGAAAAAGTTTTTTGCTGAAAGGTCATTGGAACAGGCTGTCCTGGTCGGTCGTTCAGTCACCATCTCTGGAGGAGTTTAAAAGCCATGTGGATATGGTTCCTGGGTCATGGTTTAGTGGTGGACTTCATAGAGTAAATAGCTGGACTCCATGATCTTGAAGATTTTTTTTTTTCCCAACCTAAATGATTCTATGATTGTTTTCAGATAATGGTGAAAAAGTGAGTCCACAGCATCGTCAGCTTCTGGAGAACTCTCGTTATGACTTCTGCCAGAAGGAGCGTATTCTCCTTTCTGCCCGTGGCTTCACCAACCTCTTCCAGACACTTGTTAGAGCCAAGAAGGTAAAATGCTTTATCCCTTCCCTCATTTTTCATCTCTTTTTGCTTTACTATATTGGATGTAAAAAGATTATAAAAGATTAAGCAGTAATTAGTATTAAATGACTCATTCAGTGTGCTTATCCTGTTTTATTTCAGTAAAACTGAGAAGAATTCTTAGATTGTAATCATGGTTGGAAAAAATGAGTGTTAAACCATTGACATTGACCTGCTTCTGTGGTGTGGCAGTGTGAGTGAGTTTTCCCCCACACACACAGTGAAACTGCAGCTAACTCAGTCGGAGAGGCAAATGAAATAAGCTGTATTTACAAGCAGAAATGGAATGCAGATGGATATATACACAAATAACTTAAGTTCTGTATGCATGTTATTGAATGAATTTCAACTTCAGAAGACTATGGGTGATGTTCAGGCAAAGGCTGTTCTTCCCTTTCTGAGTAAGCCTGATCTGATCTGATCACTGCAAGATTTTACTAGTATTAACTGAGAATCTAACTAGCTCTTTAGGTCCACTCAAACTAGAATGCTGCTGAAAAAAATACCCTGCTTTAGAGAGTCCACATTGCCTGAAAGCACCTTTGGGCGAGCAGAGGAAAGGGTTACAGCTGTTACACATGCCTAAAAATCGGTTATCTCTGAGATATCCTCAAAAATATATTCCAATGGGCTGTTATGTTTGTACTCTTTCTGTAGCCCCTGGTGGGACACAACATGCTTATGGACCTTATGCATCTTCACGACAAGTTCTACAAGCCCCTTCCAGGTACACAGCTGCTGTCTTTGTAATGGGGATGGGACAGTAATCACAGTGATCATCCATGGCCCCCGGCCATCCACAGTGCTTAGCAAGCAGCAGTGCAAGTTGCCTCTTCTGAGCTCTAACTGCTACATCTGTTCATTGCTCTTCTGACTTCACCTCTTTTGTACTTATTTGAAATAACATTGGCTTTTCCTCAGTTCCATAATGTCTTTCTCTAAATGTGCTTTACTTTTAGAAAGCTATGAAGAGTTTAAAAGGAATATTCACAACCTGTTTCCTGTCCTCATAGACACCAAGACTGTAACAAAATCTATCTGGAAGGTGAGATGCAAAGGTCTTTTTGTTTGCATTTAAAACTTGTCTTTCAGCCAAAAGACAAGACATCTTTCCTCAGTGCCCTGTGGTTACGGCACTATGACCAGCTCTCAGCGTTGCCCCGAGACATTCTGATATTAGATCTCATCTAATGAGTCAGCAGTACCAGTAAATGAGCCCACTTACCACAGGGTTTGTCTTGGTCGGTTTGCTAACGTGTTCTCATTTTATAGAAATGCCCATTTCCTCGAGCGTCTGATCTTTTGGAGGCATATACGATTCTGTGCAGGTAAGTGGTAGGGTTTAAAGTGTTTAGCAATCCCTTTATTTTCTTGGGAAAGATATGTCAAAGTCAGTCATTTTACACGTTCATACTTTCCCTCCTCCCAGATGTTTTTTGGTTGGTTTCTTTCTAAATTTAAGAGCAAAATAGCTGTTCGTCTTTCTCTCAGTGTAACCATGCAGTAAATGATTTATTCTAAGTCACTTCTCATCTCGTACCACCATTATTCCAGTGATCAGGGGTTTGGCTTCCAGACAGTCTTAACATACAGCTTTAGAGCTGTATGTCACTTGTGCCATGTCAAATTATGGGATGAGTGATTTTCAGTTCTCAGTGAAAATACACTCTTAATTTCAAATGCCAGCTCCCAAGAAAGAGCTGCACTGAGCCCAAAGCAGTAACTAAATACACTGTTCAAATGGAGCACATAAGTAGACAGCATTCCTCGTGATCTTAGGTGTGATGTAGTAGAACAGTTCTGTGGTGGCTTTTTTCTTTTTTTGTACACATTTGTGGATAAATTGTTCATGTGCATTTTGCTAAGAAAGAAAATGTCAACTCTTCTCTCGCCCCCAACTCCCAAGAAGGAGATGTAAAATTAGTGCTTATAAAAGCAGTACTGGGATTCTGGAGTGGGGTGGTTTTGTTGTTGATTTTACGGTTTAAGACTGGTCTCTTCACAATTTTTATGATTGTTTGTTTTCTTTTATTTCAGTCATTCCATGAGTATCTGTTTATTAATCTGCCCTCCAGAGTTCCTCATTCAAATGGAACCATTTAGTCAAATCCTTTCACTGGATTTTTCCATGGATTTTTAGTTCTGTTCACATTTTTTGTATGCAGTTGGAGAAGGCTTACTGCTTAGAAGGTTTGACTAGGGCAAGAGGCTGAGAAAGTATTTAGGAGTCACTAGAGAATAGTAATTTGTCTTTAACCTAGTGAGGAAAGACAAAAACTTTACACATCCACTTGTCTTCAGCAGCAACCTAAATCTCAAAGATCCAACGTGCCCAGTGATAGCTCTTGCGAGTGATTGCTCAAGATATGGTATGTTCTTAAGTAAATCTATAAAATACGGTACCTTAAAATAGTTCTGTTTTACTCTCTGGATGTTCATGTGCAAAGCATAAATAAGTGCCGGTGAGTCTGCTGAACTTGCATGAAGCTGCTGATGCTTGTTTTTGTACAGACCCAAAGCCTGGGCTCCCAAGAGGTGATGTTTTGTATGTTCCTGGTAGTTGACAAGGATAGTGCCCAGCAGGTTTGCATCATGGTGCTAGTACAAATGTTGTGTGCACTTAAGTTGGGCTGAACTGAGCCTGCCTTGGGGCTGTGAAGATTCAGTAGCTCTTGAAAGGGGCAAGGGGGAGGTGGGAAACAGTGGGTTCCAGTACATAGCAGGAGCTTGGTGGCTCATGTGTGTTCAGTACATGGTATAATACTGGCTGTAGGGCAGATGTTTCCTAGCTTCTCCTGGCAGCATGGTGTTCTGCATTGCAGGGCTCCCTGTGTTTCAAAGTAGTTCCTATACTATTTATAACATATGGAACACAATTTGGTTGCAATCTTCATGAAAGTTAATTTATATATATATATTTTTTTAAATGTGCATAAGGTTTTCGGCCATTCATGGAACTGCTGCCTTTTTGTTGGTATCATTTTAAAATGCATGGTAGGACTGTGTGTGAGGTGTAAAGGTTTCAGGGTGAGGAAATAGAGCTGAGGGGGGTGGGAGAGAACTCCCAAAACACAACAGTGGATCTTATGAATGCTACAACTCTGCAGTGGAGCAGTTTCCACAGCATGCTAAAGGTCTTTCTTTTTTTTTTTTTTTTTTTTTTTTTTTTTTTATGTTGTTGGGACACTTGCAGCTGAGAAGAAATTTCCTCATGAGGCAGGCTACGATGCGTTTCTCTGTGGCTCAGGTAAAATGCTTCTTGAACGCTTTAGAAGTTGGGTTGGGATTTGGCAATTCTTTCCCCCTCTGTAGCTCTATGTTGTGCTAAGAAATATTTGTTTATACACAGTCTGTTGCTCTTGGTAACATAGCTGCACTTCAGTGAGTTTTTACTTTCCATTTGTTTAGTTACACTTCTTTAGCTTTGTTCTAATGCTGCCTCAATATTCCTCCTAGTTCTTCTGAAGTCAGCTCATTTGCTACTGTGCAGACACACAGAGTGAGTTATGTTTAAAAGTTTACTGAAAACTGCTTTAAGAGGATGGGACCCTATGGAAAAGGGTTGTCAGCTTGCTCTGGCTGACTTTGTTTTGCGGGCTGGCCTTCCTTTTGGATAAGGGCAAGTGTTACTGGGAACGTCACTGTTCTTACTGGATTTTTATTTTAGAAATCTGAAAGTAGTAGCTTTATGTCAAAGCTGACATTTTAAAAAAAAAAGGAAATCAGGGGCCATGCAATGGCTCAGAGGTTGGGAAATAACATTGTGACTCCTTGATCCCTGAGCAAGCTCTCTCAAGATCAGTTCACTTGGGTAAGGGTCAAATAATTTTCCATTAGTTTCCATTTTTGAAATCTGTGATTCAGTGCTTTCAGTTAAGATCAGAAAAGGCAGCTGCTCAAAGCCCTTCCCTTTGCTTGCAGCTCTTTATGTAGAAGATACCAAGACCTGAAATGCCTCTTATGTCCCTAATTCAAGAGTTACTTGAGGAGATCTGTGCTCAAAACACTGTACAGTGCTGGACAAACAAGTCTTTGTTGCATTTTGTTTGCAGATGTAGTGAGGCAGTGGAGGCTGTGCCTTCGTTCTCTCAGTATCTCACCGTGTTAGCCAAGTATCTGAACAAAGTGAATTTCATCCGAGGTGGTGTTTCAAGCATTGTGCGTATGAATTGGAAGTCTGAGACCACTTTATGGGATGTGTGGGTTAGCAGCCTAGTGATGGCTTCATCAGAGGAGAAAAATCCACCAGTGCCTGGACTTACCATTGCAGAAGTTGCTGTCATTACACAGTTGACCTTTCAAAATGGCAAATGAGTTGAATTTCTGCTTGTGGAATGTTTTAATATTGTTATCCTGTAAGACGGCATTAGTCAGATCACATTCCCCTAATTCTCTCTGCTCTGTAATAGAGCTTGCTGTTTCCTGTGTGGTTTCTCTGATGGTTTCCCATGGTAAATTTGATAGTTTGCTTTTTTGACTTAGCTTTAGAAAAATCTTGGGACAAAAGAAAAATAATTATACACCAACACCTGTGGTGCGTAACTGGTCTTATTTTTGTCAGTGTCTGTATATTTTCTGATTATATTAGTAGTGCTGCTTTAGCATTTCTGAACTCAGGTATGTCTCAATATTGCACGTTTTCCAGAACTTTTCAGGAGAGGACACTCCCTGCCAGCATCCCCCTCTCTTGGTTGTCCATGTCCAAGGGTGGCCAGAGGTGAATGAAAGGCAGATTTACCAAGAGTTTAAAGCGTTTTGTCGCTTTGATGTCAGACGACTTTCAAAGAACCAGTTCATTCTGCTCTCCAATAAATTCAAGCAGTAAGTGATTGGAAGGTCTTAATATTTTGTTTCTTGATCCTCTCTGATCTAGGTCATCATCCCACTTTCCCTCTGCTGTGACCACTGTTAAAGAGATTTCTGTCCTTTAGTTGTGGGATGCTATAAGCAGCCTGGAAGTCACGGCTCACGACCTCCGCTTTCCTTACAGCGTCAGGTTTGTCCTGCGAGAGTTTAAGCATCACCCTCATCTGCGGATTTCCGTCTACCGCCACTGGAGGCACTCTCCCCAAGTGAACTGCCTTCTTCGGTGAGCTAGGGAAATGGCATGCGCAGGGAGGGGGAAATACCGTTCCTTGAAGAGCGCCCTGCCCTGTCCAAGAAGCAGGCGGCCTCTCTTTTGCAATGTGCTGCCTTCCTTCACCCTTCAGGAGAACAAGGGCTTTAGAAGCAGGTTCATTTGCCGACTGCTGAGCTTTCAGCCCAACTGGACTTCAGTCTTGATCCTCATTTAACCGGGGAATGTTACCCTATGGATGGCACAAGACTATGTGCTGTCCTAACAGGATGTTATCTCAATGAGCTGTAGTGCTAGCTCTAATAAGCTTGAGCAGAGCGAGACAGAGTCTCCAAGGTGTGGGATGGATATGTTTTTAATACAGCAGCCTTGAAAGCTTGGTGGTAGGAGCGAACTCAAGATTTAAGGTGCAACCTTATTGTGAGGCAGTGACAGCAATGCTCAGGAAGAGCAAGTTTCTTGCTTGACCCAGTTTGGAAAAGAATCTTAGTGCTTACTAAAAATAAAATTAAGCTCCAAATATAAGTAGTCTAACAGCATTTTATTATTCTTGTCCTTTAGAGTGTCTGGTATTGTGCTGGTGTGGTCTCTGTTGGCCTTTGTGCTTGGAGAAGCTCCTCGTCCATTCTGAAAGACTACCTTACAGATGAGATGTGAGGAACACAGATCTTATTTTTTATGTTTCTCTGTTTTGTTTCACTTCATTCAATAAACTTAAGCAAAAAAATATAATAAAAAAAGCTATGAATAGTGGGGGGTTTTGTGTGGTTGTTTTTTTTGGGTGTGTTGTTTTGTTTGTTTGTTTTTGTTTTTTCTTCCATCTTCTTCCTTGGAAGTATGTTTGTAAAGAGGATGTGTTGGTTTCCAATTTGAATATTTTGTAATCTGTTCAAAGCCTGGTCCCCTCCTGAAAAGGGAGAGATGGTTCTTTCAATGTCCAATTTACTTTGATCCTCTGATGGTTGTAACATCTATTTGTAACCCTGGTTTGTTTCCAGTGCTCGTGCTGTTGCATAAAACACATTTCTGAAGAAGTTCAGGAAGTCATAAAATGCAGGAGGATATTTTTAGCTTCAATTGTAAAACAGGGGAAATGGCACTTAGAATCATAGAATCAATAAGGTCAAAGATCATCAAGTCCAACCTGTCACCCAAGATCTCATGACTACTAAACCATGGCTTCAAGTGCCACGTCCAATCCCTTTTTGAACACCTCCAGGGACAGTGACTCCACCACCTCCCTGGGCAGCCCATTCCAATGGCTAACAACTCTCTCTGTGAAGAACATTTTCCTCACCTCAAGCCTAAGCTTCCCCTGGTGCATTTTGAGACTGTGTCCTCTTGTTCTGGTGCTGGTGGGCAATTGATGGAGAAACCACTCCTAGGCCTCAGAAAGGATTCTGGGGAATAGTAAATAAGTTGTAGTGCTATTAATGTGATGCAGTGGTATTTTCAGTGGAGCTGAGGATAAGCACAGGTAAGTGGAATTTCCAGTTTGTGCAATACACACAGGTCAGGTGAGTTGGCACACATTTCTGTTTGCTTCCAGTGCACAGCGTGTGAGTGGTTCTTTAGCCAAAAGTATCATGAGATACGCTTTGTCAATCAGTTTCTCTGATACAGCTGGAGTATTTGTCACTCCAGGGACTATAGTCTTCATAAATTTTTCTGACTAATTTCCTTCTCTTACTAGTTTCCAAATAATGGTCCCCAGATTTCATCAGTCAGACCTAATTGGAGGGGGCCATAACCATGTGCTGTATATAGAACCTGCCTTTACTTGACTGTAAAATGGGAGATGCTACAGGGGACCTTAAAGCAGCAGCACAGTATGGTGGTGTGCCTGAAGATCATGTGCTCCAGGCTGCTCTTTAGGAGAGAAGGGCAGTGTATCTTCAGATGTGGTTCTGCATAGCTTGTGGTTTACACTTCTTATTTCATAAGCCAGCTCCTAGCCAGACAAGTAATTTACCTCTTGATTGATTGTTGTGGGTTTTCTTTGGTAACTCCTTCAGTGACGGGGTTTTCTGTTGCAGTGTTCCTTCAAATAGCAGTGGAAGAATCTGCCTCTTGTTTATGCAATTTAAAAAAAAAGTTTGTTTTTTTTGGTCTTTCAATATTAGATACCTCTCTTGTGTAAGGAGAGCACAGGCTCTGGGTGTCATGTAGCTTTGGGTAAATTTTCATTGGTGTTACATGCAGTAGCATGCATTTTCCTGTAAAAACACTTTTCTTGGCTTATGATGTGAGAAACAATACTCTTGTTCTTGGGGGTCAGGATTCAGTGAACTACTTAAATGGGGGAAGATGCAGCCTTGCTTCCAACTAATATTTATATCCTGGGGATTATGAAGATGTAGATGCTGTTATCTTGGAGAAGCAAAGCAGTTTTTATGGGAGCCTGCATTTTGAAGGAACAAAGAAATTGTCCTGTCTTTTAAATCTGGTTCCTTTCCTCCCATTTTTCTTCTTCCAAGTGGCAGGAAGACAAAAAATGAATTGTCTCCTTGCAGAACTACTGTCTCTCTTGGTTCATTATCTGGAAAAACATACTTCCTTGTGGAAGAAAGAAGAGATCTTTTCACCCTTTTTTGAGAAATTTCCCATGAGTCTGACCATGCCTTCTCCCTTTTCAAGGGACAGACACATCTCATAAAGCAGCAGTGCAGTGCATCAAGGAAGTTTCTTTCCTGCACTGGAGCTGGGAGAACATCTAAATAACAATTGCTGTAAATCTACTAGATAGTCCTACTATAAACCCAGTTAAGCTTAGATGCAGAGTAAATACATGAAGAAATGAGAGTGGGTTGAGTATATTCTGATCTCCTTCCTAGGGGAGAATTTATAGAAACAAGTTGCCTGTCTGCAATAACCTAGGGTCACTCACTGCTCAGAGCCTTTTAAAGACATCAGTCAGATGTACTAGCTGTCAGTTCCCATGAAATGGGTTAGCTGGGGGCTAGTCTAACAAATCAGAGCAGTAAGTTTTAGCTGTGGGAACAGATTTACAAGTTTTTTTTCTGAGCAGCTGTAAATCGAGACAAAAATCTCCCTGAGCATGCCAATCTGGCCATTCCCACCTCAGCTATTGCTTCTGCTCCAGCCTAGGGAGTTGTCATTAATTGAGCTTGAAAGTATCAAAAGTAGTTTAGGTTACGCCTGTTCCTGCATGCCTTCTACAAGGAGTGTGTGTGAGATAGTTTTTGATGCTTGTAAAGCCACTTCAGAGTGGTGGAACTTCCCTCATAACTCCCTCTGGAGAAGCACATGTCAAAGTTGCTGGGTGGCTTTAAGGGCTGGCAGGTCAGAAAATCAAGCCTGCCTCCCTAAAACAGTGATGAAATCACAGCAAAGTCCCTAGCAGCAGTTATAGAATAACTGCTTCTCAGCACCGTGAGGAACTTGTACTTTAGCTGTAAGATTTGAAAAGATAATTTCAACCCTCAATGAAACAAGATGGTAGAATTCAAGTTGTGAAGGTGTGCATGAAAACCAAAGCCATACAAACAGAGCATTGCAGATCAGATTATAGCTATTTCCAAGAACGTCCTTGGCATGGTGGGGATTCATATGTGCCTTTTCTATCACTACCCTAACAGACAAGTGACTAGTTAAATCCTCTTGCAACTTAGCCAGCTGAGCATAAAACAGAGTGAGCATTTAAAAATACCTGTGAGGTGGAAATCTGCAAGAGGTAATAGTTGCAATGCATGAGAAACACAGGGTGTCCTGGCAGAAGCACATACAGGTGAGGGGGAAAAAAAGAAAAAAGGTGTTATTTGAAAGATGAAAATGGGTTATTCAACACCATCAAGCACAGACAAATTGAGAAAATCCTGAAGTAGTTCTAAGTTTGGACCTGGTCTAACTTACTGACACCACTGCAGTTTCTATCTGGGTTTCTAAGCAGTGGAGGATTAATTGGTAATCCTTATTTTGTGTTTTTAAGTAATACAAACTATTTGTCATATAAAACTTGGCACTGGTGATCAGACGGAGCTGTGCATATTCTGAGCTTGCATTGAAAGGTGCTGCTAGGAATTTCTGCTTTGCCTCCAGCTTTTGGTTACCAAAGGCCATGCTGTCTACATTTTCTCCCTGTTTGACAAGCTGCTTCCTTACAAGTGTGGCCAGCACAGCCAAACCAGGCAGTTCTCTCACCCACTGCACTCATCTGTTCTGTGCAGAAAACACATTTTGCCATTCCTACATAAATACAAGGATCTAGAAACCCACAGGTTCCCACAGCTGCCTCCAGTGCTCAAAACCTGCCCCCTCCCCTGGGATGTGGGACTGAAACAGATTGGTGTAATTGTTCCATAGGGCTGTTGGGTCATGGGAACTGATGCCACAGAAGACATGCTGGGCTCCTAGCCCTCCCCTATTGGTCTAGCAGCCTCCAGGGGTTGGGCTGGGGCTGGCTGCTCCACCAGGGGTGTCCCTGTGGAGGGACGATGTTCTTGCTCCACAGCTTGTATTGATGAACATCCTATATATGCAATAACTTGGCTCAAGTGATGGGGGACAGAAATGCAAGTGGAGAGCCTTTTGTAATCCCATAGGCACCCATTGCCATCTTTAGACTCCCAAATACCTGCGCAGTCTGTCTGGCACCTCTGATTCTATACTTGCTCCCTACTGGACTTAGCCTCCTTTATCTTTGTCATTCCAGTGGTGGTAACTGCTGGAGAGGACATGTGGAGGAACAAATGGTACTGGTTGGTGGCTGCTGGCCCATGGTGGCTTCACACTGAGCAAGAGACAGGGCTACTGCTGCAGAGCACTGCTCTATCCCTATGCTTTGGGCAGTTCCCAACGAAGGTGTGCTTGTCCATCGGCTATTTTTATTAGTATTTGTGCTAGAGCAGTGGTTGTGTACTCCTGGCAGACATGCTATGATTAGCAGCCCCATTGCTGGCAGTACAAGAGGTTCCTGATCCCACCCTTTTTTCCCAGTTGTTGGTCCCCACCAGGTCCCAGGGTGTCTCAGAGTAGGAAAGAGATGGGCTTTGCCTCTTCTCAGTGGGGAAGGAGGGCTGGAAGAAGTTGGATTTGGAGAAGGTGGACAGAAATCGTGACTAGGAGCTGAAGGTGGTATGAAAGTGTTTGCTACAGTGATCTACAGGGTGAAACTGGGCTCCAGCCCAAGGCTGGAGATTTTGGCACATTCACCTACACATCATTTCGTCCTTGATGAAGGTTACCATTTCTCTCAAAGTTTTGCACATTCAGCCTCTAATCTGCCATATCAGCAAAAAGCCCACTCAGCTGACCAGAGATGGGCAAGAGGGCTGGAGCAGCTGACATTGGGAGCTGGCAACCTGCAATGTCAATGTTTCTTTCCTGCTAATCTCCTCCTCCTCCGGCTCTGAAGTATAAAAATGGCTGAAACTCTCCGAGTATGGATTTCTGCACCCCAACACTTTTCTTGCATGGGGTTGGTGGTGCTCAGGGTTGGTGCTCTGTTCTCTGTTCTGCTGGCCCAGGCAGGTGTCCTGGACCAGCTGAATACAGCCACAGTTTCCCCATTCTGCACCCAGCTCAACACAGCTGCCAGAGCCATCCTGGACCTGGGCCAGTGCCCTGGCACTGGGCAGCTTGCCAGTTCTCAGCTCTCCACACTGGAGCTGGTTTCTCTGCCTTCTTTAGTCTGCTCAGCTGGTTTGTTCAGTCGTGGGGCCAGGAGGAAACTCCCTTTGCATCATAGTAGGGACCCTACAGAAGAGGAGTGGTTGAAAACACCTGGTAGAATGGTCTGAATATTTTTTTTGCTTCCTTCACTCCTTATCCCTGCAATATATGAGCAGAAGCTTCCCATCTTGTAGCCAATTACATTTGATTTTTTGGGATGTGAAATGCTTTATCTCATTAAAGTTTTGAGGATTTAATGAGTTGGTTGGTTGGTTGTTTTTTCTCCTCAAGAAATCCCAAATTCACCTACAAATGGAGTTTTGACTACAAAAGTTTGGGAGAGGGGTTTTGAAAAAAAACAAACCTACAAACAGTTTACAGTTTACTTGAACTTTTCAGAAACTGCTTTTCTTTGTCAATGGAAAAATATTTTGGTTTTGCTGAAAATGACAGAGAAAATGACACCCAGCACAAGCTGGGATTGCTGAGAAGCTGCCCTGAAACTGCAAGTGTTGGCACGGAGATAACATCAGTGATGGCCAGATTTAGGACAAATAGAGTAAATTTTCTTCTTTCTGAAGCACAGAAACCAGAGAATGATATAATTCCCACTGAATCCCAAAATGGCAGTGGGAAGCAGTCACTAAACAAAGACTGCCTTCAGAAAGAATGTGCTGTTTTCTCAGCCCTTGGGTTTGGTCTCATTAGGCTTTGCTGGGTTTGTAATAAGGGACAACACAGTGTTTGATGCTGTCATGGTGTCACCTGAACCAAGAGCTGTTTGTCAGCAAGCAGTGGATGTTCTACCATTGCTTTGTATTACCAAAAGTGATGGGAAGCTTAATTTCTCATGTGTCCATTTTATTAGTAATAGAATAATTTCTGAATGTTACTTTAATTTAAAAATTATGAACCAAAGACAAAATGGCTTTATCAAGCACCTCAGAGTTAAAGCCAATACAGATTTTGTCCTGCATGTTATATCACAGCTCTTCTACTGAGTGATTCCCAGTTCCCTGTTACAGCAGGGTTACAAAGAACTCAGGGAGGAAAAGGGGAAGGTAAAAATAGCAGCTTTCTTGCTTTTTGGCAGGGAGAAAGCTGCTTGTTGGAGAAGACTTCTGAAAAGGTTAGAAATAAAATTCTGGAAGTTATGCAAATGTCCAAGCTGGCAGTATTGAGCTGATGGCACAGCAGAGATTCTCTTTTAAATAGCACTGCATGCAATGAAGTAACTAGAAAGACATAAATATAATGTGGGCCTACTGATCCTACTTTTGTGGATCTCTTGTGATAGAGAGCCAGCAAATGTGGCCATGTTAGCAAATTACCTGTATGACAGGGCACTTATTTAGCCACTCAGTACTTTCCACAGAAACCAGTCTGAGAAAAATCATAATTATCACCAGGGGAAAAAATTGCCACAGTTAGGTAGTAGAGTCTTGTGTATGTAACCAAAAAGTGTCTAACTCTTTAGAGCACAGAAAGAAATTAATCAAAATTATTTGTGGCCCTCTTTCTTAGAATGACAATGCATTGTGTTAACACATAAATATACACAAGTATATATATGTAACTCACGGTATCATTTGATTTACCCCCATTTATGGTAGTAGCAGCTGATAATTTTCAATGCTTTGCAAGACTAGGGCCTACATTTTACACAAGTCATTAACTTCATTGTAGTTTGTCTCCAAGGACCTAACCAGGGTGCAACATTGATCCCTCCAAGTCTGGTGTGCTGATTTCAGTAATTCTCTATATCCAAGAGAAAAGGCAGGAGGTTGTGTCATAGGCTTGTGTTCCCTGAGGCTGTCTCCTCCTCTTGAGACAGAGCTTCAATGTGCCTGTTGTGAGGAGGGTCTGGGTACTCAGCTCTGTCACTGTGACCTTCCCAGTGTGTGCTGGGCTATCTCCTGTCAACAAAGGCAAAGCACTGCCTTATCAGTCTGCTTTTAGAAAGCTAACAGGGAATGCCCAGGGGCATTTCAAAACTATATAAATAAGAGTAAGTCTCTACTATCAGTCTTTAAAAATGAGACTATGAAATCCCATATTCAAAACAATCATACTTCTTCCCTTCTTCCTGAAAGTATTCAGGGTTTTCTGCCCATTCTTCTGCCAGCTCTCCAGAAACCACAGCCCTCTGATGACCAGATCAGTTTCCAGCCCAGATGCACTATTATTCTAGAGGTGATATGATCTTGTCAGTCTGACACTTTATTAGGCAATGTCTGATAGAAGTAACCATGTCATTGGATTTGATGATCTTAGAGGGCTTTTTCCAACTGAAGTGATTCTGTGTGATTTGTGATTTCCTAACTGGAGAAAAACAAACAAACAAACAAACAAACAAACAATTTGCTTCACAGGCCAACTTTCCTCAGCATTTCAGAACAAAGATCTGAGTTAAGATCAAGTAAGTTTCAGGCTGAGTCCAGTCCCTGGTCAAGCCATGAAGTGAGCTTTGCTGGGGGTGTGGCAATGGTAGCAATAAGCAGTGTGAGCAATCTGGCAATATAAGCTTAGAGCTTGACGTGGTGGTAGGCCATGCGCAGCATAAGTGCAGAAGTAGCTAGCAGTTTAGCAAAACAGTGCTGTGCCTGCAGCATCTAACTGAAGCAAGGTACTGGTAGCTATAAACGCTGAGTTATCTTGGAATAACAGGACGCATACGTCGATCAACAACCTCACGTGATATTAGTAGTTTAACCAATAATCTGTAACAGTACGATGTGGGGTCAGTCGTGGGGAACCAATGAAGCTATGCCAATGATGCTTGCTCTGTGCATCTATACAAGCTGTAGAGGTTCCTTAATAAACAAACAACACTAGATCATACTGGTCGTGCGTATTGATTCCGTTCCCCATTGTCAACAGGAGGGTTTGATGGGAGCTGCCATGGTAATTAAAATGTTAAGGATATATGCTTAAAAATAATTACTTTTGCCTTTAATGCCAGCATGCTAATCTTTTGTGGAAAACAGGTAGGTGTGCATGTGAAGAACTGCACACATTCAGTGGCAACCACCATTGCTGGTGGTGTGGGGAACTCCAGCTAAACCAGCTCACAACTTCTCTGCCAAGCAGGTTAGTGATGTTCCACACTCAGTAAATAAGTTGTGTGGGAGGAAGAGCAAAAGGCAAAGCTGAGGCAGGTCACCACATGTGCTTGTGCAAACTCCAGGACTGACATCGTAACTGGGGGACAGCACAGAGTCTCCAAAATGGTAACATTTCCTCAATGCTCAGTTAATCTAAGGGTTTAGCATTAAAGAAGTTTTCTTTTCTGCCTAAATTAGGAAAGCAAAGAAACTTCTGAGATTGCATTTTGAGTGCGTCTATGTCCTGGAAGACCTGTACCAAACAGAAGCTTCATGTAAACAACTGGACAAAAATAAAATCATCTGCCTGAGTAGAAGGAGCACGTTGTAAGAAAGGGTAAAGCCCCCTGGAGCCAGCAGGTGATTTTGGAATGAGCATGTAGAGAGAGAAGACCTTTTATTGATGGTGGTCTGATAGGAGAAGGGAATGAATCAGGTTATGAAATGCAAATAATGGGATGTTGCAGGGAGATAGTGTGAATATGGGTGCTCCCACATTAGTTTTACCCATGCTTTGAGGGCTTTGTCTGCACTGAAGTAAGAAGAAAGTCACATGGCTTTCTTCTTTTACATCATTCTTCTGTTTTCATTTCCCCCATCTCTCTAGGCTTGTCTGCACTTCAAGGGGTCACATGAAGGAAGTAAACATCTCAGGTAAAAGCAGCAGAGTACATAGATGGTGAGAGAAAGGCCAGAAGAAAAATGATAATCACGAAACAGGCAAAAAGGAAGAGGAAATTAAAAAACAGCTGGGACACTGGAGTCATATGGAGGACAAAGGCAATGCAGAAGTCCTTTTAGTGCTGCTTATTCTGATCCTTTTGCTTGGTAGAACTCAACACAGGGCTGAAAATTTAAAGGCAATGCAATGTCAGAAATACTATTTTAAAGGCTATCAGTTTAAAATCAGCTGTCAAACAGATATTTGACAGCCCAGGCCCTTGTTGAGTCCCAGGAAGGCATCTCTGGCTTCTACATCCATCAGATTATGAAGTTAGCCAAGGGAAGAAGGTACTGGGGCATATGCTCAAAAAAGGAAATGCTTTCCCTCCTTTCCCTAGAAGTGTTTCTAAATCCTCGTGTATGAGAAACAGCTTGGCTTTGGCATATGGTTAAAAAATTACCCTAGAAGGGAGGGGCCACCTGTGCTTATTCCAGGAGGATTTTGTCTCTTACACTTTGTCTCTTGTTTTGTATGGAAAGAAATGCTTTTTGATGCACAAACTTGTAATCTGACTCATGGTGCTACAACAGCCATGTCTGAGAGCGAATCAAGGGGCTGATCTGCTTGTGACACAAGGATGTATTTGAGATATGCGAGGAACAAGTGAAATATGAGCACTGCCATTCTGTAAGATCATGCCAGTTACTGCAGTCGGGGAATGCTCTTGGCTGTAAATTAGGGCAGAGAATGTATCTCTTGTTGCATTAACATAAAGGCTGTTCTTGGAAGCCAGAATATATAATTAGGTTACTCAATCACATGTTTCCACCAGGGAAATCTGTTTCACTACTGACACAATGAGATGAACGTTTGAAAAGCCGACCTTGTTTTGCCTGACACAACATGCCTTCAGGAAACCTGCACCTACAGTTTAATGATCATCATGACCAAGATTTACATTTGCAATTATGGGATGGATGGTGCCACCCTCTCAGCTATTTCTTCCCCGGTGATGACAATGTGAAGACTGAAGCATTTAAGCTTTGATTTGAAGAAAGCATCCAAACACAGGCTTGAATTTAGGTGATGTGATTGAAGCTGTGTGCTCATACCATGCTGAACTGAGCTTGCCTTTCAGAAGAGTTATTGGCTTGTATAACATATAAAGCCTTTCCTGATCCTCAGGTAGGCATACTATCTTGCTCGAGCAGCTGAGAAGTTGCAAGAAACCTCTGCAAAACTACTTAGCTAGTATCAGGAAGCACCCTATAGCCTGAGGCTCATTCCCCGTTGTTGAGTTCACAAATTCTGTACTGTAGTCTAACTCTGCCAAAACAAGATTAGCAGATACATGTGGAGACTATCACAGGCGATAGAATCAAAAGAAGCACATTTACAGGTCCTGACCAGCAATCTCCCATACTGCCTTCTCTGACACAGCTTAGGCATCAAACTGACAGTCATGATCCAGGAAACAGGGATTCCAGTGACTTGTCTGCCACATGAGGGATGAGCCCCACTGCCTTGTTGTCCTGACATGATACTGTGTGTAGCACTCAGAATAACTGCCCACTGTCTCCACAGCTCTCCTGGAGTTCCACATCATGCACAGATCATCATCAGCATAGGGAAGCAGGAGAGGGTGTGTGCCATGACCTTCTTCATAACCACTGTGCTGTATGATTGCTGGTAGACCCTTTAGCACCAGCTTCAGAAATGCATTCATCTGTGTGGCCCACAGCACCACAACAGCCATGGCACTAGCAGACAGGGCAGGCACCACACACCAAAGGATGCCACACAACAGCTCTGCACTGGTGCTGGACATCTGTGCCTTGTCTGCAGGGCCAGTAGGGTGCTGCAGGCCCAGAACAGTAATGACCGGCCAGTGGCTGACTGCTTTGAGACCATTTCTTTGCTATGTGCTTTTGCAGTTCTGCTCCTCCACTATTAGTACCAATACATATGTTGTTGGGTTTTGTTTGTTTGTTTGTTTTTAAAGGAGGCAGCCTGCCGGAACACCAGCAATTGTTTCAGGACTCTGTCCCTGGAGTCACCTGGCAGCTCTGAAATACGGCACTCAGTATCTATATGGTGTCAAAAAATAGCTCTTGTTTTGGTCTTCAGCCATCACAGTATCTCTAAAACTTTCCTGTGGAAAACTTTACTGATCTCTTTACCTGCTTTTCAAATTCTGACTAATACAGCTTCTACATCATCAACTGTATTCTAGTTTCTTATTGATTCTTTCTTCTCCCATCCCTGTCCCCACCTCCAAACCATCAGAAACTAAGCCTCTATGACTGACACCTTGTTATCTGCTTTCATAAATTCATATAGGAATTCATTCACTAAGGAAATAGCTATGCTGAGAATATATCTCAGATCAGAGTCTGACTTCTTTGTACCACAGTAGAACAGTCCACATGACAATATAGGTGGAGAAAACTCAATCTTTTATGGGTATTAAGTGTGCCTTGAGTCATGCATGTAAATTCAGCTCCAAATGGGATTGTGTATCCCTATCAGTGGGAATGTGGGTGCATGTAAACCACAAGAAGGTATTAAAAGATTAGACCGGGAACTGGGAGAAAATAATATAGGACAGTGAAGCAGAGAAACAGGACAGATGACACAGAGCTGTCAACCTTCTAGCTCTTTAAACTAAGTGTCTTGTGAGCAGTTAAAATGCAATTAAGTGCTTCCCTGACAGGGTTATATCCTGTATTTTTCACTGGAACTGTGTTGGCTAGGGGCTGGTGGTAACCTGAGTATTTCTGTGCTGCCCTGGTTCTCCTTTGCACTGCCAGATCAGCCCCACTCCATTCCACCATGGGTGCATAAGCAGACACACTAACCACCTGGGGCGCGCCCTGAAGCCCTTCCTAGTCTGTCTCCACTGTGGACAGCAGCACATATTGCACAGCCAAAAGCCACACAGAAATGCCGGTGTCTTGTGCATGGGGAAAGTAAAACCGTGTGTCCAACATTGAAAGATAAAGGAAAAGCATAACAAGGAAGGAAAAGCAGTCCTAAAAACTGTGTTCAGCAGGAAACAGAGGCAGCAATAGTCCCTGGAGCATGTCAATTCTGAGGAAAATATTTTTTACTAAAAAATGAGCCCTCACGTGAATCTGAACACATTTTAGTTACTGGAAGTCCCTGTTAATGTGAGGCAGAATGGAGTTTTGTCCTGAAAAATGCAAAACTTTCATTTCTTTTCCCAGCTGCAATTCAGTTAGTTGTTGTTCACTAACTTATTTTGTGTTATCTCAATTGTGCAGAGCAAATGCTGTTAAAAACCAACCCCTGAATAGGAGAGGATATGTCAGTACCGTTTCTGCGTGCAAACTGATGATACAGCCAATACAGATGTTTATGCGGAAGCTTTGGCAAGGTATACCACCACATCACTGTGGGACCCAGACATCCTGAACCTGCAGACCTCAAAAGGAGCATTTGCTCATGTGCAGGGGCTTAATTGTTACCTGGTTTACTGATACAGATTTCCATGGCTTTGTGATGACTTACCACAGACAAGCATAGTGTCTCATGTCTGTGGCAGGTATAAGGGAGAAAGTTAGAAAAGGGGTGGGGGTGGGGGAGGGAAGCCAAGACCACTTTTATTGTAATAGAATCAAACTTATTTCTTATTGTGTTATTGAGGTTGAAGTAGTAAGTAAATTCCTTTTAATATTTATATTACTATGCCAGCTAAGCATTTCGCAGGTTTCAAGTTATCCTCCCATGCTTCCGTGTTACTCTCATTTTGCAGAGGAGGATTTTTTTATGATTAAGGAAATCCAAGACACAGTAAACAGGCCTCATGATTTCTACTCTCAGAATCATTGTTTTGTATTCTTCCTACACTTAAAAAATATCTTTGGATATTTTGGATAGTTTAGGATTCTAGATTCACTCCGATATATACACTTCATAGAAGAGGTAGTTCAGCATTTTCATTCTGTGACCTCCTGTCTTTATACAGTAAACCTACTGTATAAGTTTGTTTTGCACTTCTGTTCAAACTGGATCACTTTGAAAAATACAAATTATCTCTGAGTCTAGATTTTGTCTTTGAAAAGAGACTAGTATTAGAAACAGTTAAAAAATAATAGAAAAACTTTACTCAAATGAAAATGTTTGGCTACTTGAGATGCTTCATTTAAAAAAAATCAGTATTTGGGAAAAAATGAAGTAGAAAGAAGTATTTCCCTTCTGAAATGATGTTTTGATGCACTGTGTTCTTGTTCATCTCTGTCAGTCAGGCTCACAGTCAGACAGGTGTTCAAGAGGGGATTGGACATGGCACTTGGTGCCATGGTCTAGTAGTCACGAGATCTTGGGTGACAAGTTGGACTTAATGATCTTTGAGGTCTTTTCCAACCTTATTGATTCTATGATTCAACAAGAGAAAATATAATTGTATCACAATTGTATCACAAATTTGTATTCCACAGTACACTGTGGGAAGTTCATTCCAGTAAAGGAGAAATAAGACATGAGAAAAGTGGGCTGCAGTTTCCCTGCAGAACCACAATGTGTTGTCCACAATGAAAATTGAATTTTAGAATACTGAATGAATCCATGGACTTATCTTAGATAACTTTCACATTTCAGATGGAATTTCCTTTATTAAACCCCAGTGTCATATAGCAACACAGATGTCTTTCAGACATGTCTCTACAAAGCTCTTGTTTACTGCTTATTATCTAGTTAGTGATTACATTTGCAAGCATGCCATCATATGACTTGTAAAGGTACTGTAGTGGGTTGAGGCAGCCCCCTCCCCACCACAGGCAAAATGACAATACAATACAATACAATACAATACAATACAATACAATACACCAGGTTGGAAGAGACCTTCAAGATCATCGCGTCCAACCCATCAAACAATCCAACCCACCCAACAACTAGACCATACAGCCAAGCACCCCATCAAGTCTTCTCCTGAACACCTCCAGTGAAGGTGACTCCACCACCTCCACGGGTAGCCGATTCCAATGGCCAATCACTCTCTCCATGTAGAACTTCTTCCTAACATCCAGCCTAAACCTGCCCTGGCGCAGCCTGAGACTGTGTCCTCTTGTTCTGGTGCTGGCTGCCTGGGAGAAGAGGCCAACCTCTGCCTGGCTACAACCTCCCTTCAGGTAGTTGTAGAGAGCAATAAGGTCACCCCTCAGTCTCCTCTTCTCCAGGCTAAGCAACCCCAGCTCCCTCAGCCTTTCCTCATAGGGCTTGTGTTCCAAACCCCTCACCAGCTTTGTTGCCCTTCTCTGGACACGTTCCAGCAAGTCAACATCCTTCCTAAACTGAGGGGCCCAGAACTGGACACAGGACTCAAGGTGTGGCCTAACCAGTGCAGTGTACAGGGGGAGAATGACCTCCCTGCTCCTGCTGGCCACACTGTTCCTGATGCAAGCCAGGATGCCATTGGCCCTCTTGGCTGCCTGGGCACACTGCAGGCTCATGTTCAGCCTACAATCAACCAGTACCCCCAGGTCCCTCTCTGCCTGGCCACTCTCCAGCCACTCTGACCCCAGCCTGTAGCACTGCCTGGGGTTGCTGTGGCCAATGTGCAGAACCCGGCACTTGGATGTGTTAAATCTCATGCCATTGGATTCTGCCCATCTGTCCAGCCTGTCGAGGTCCCTCTGCAAAGCCTCTCTGCCCTCCAGCAAATCAACTGCTGCCCCCAGCTTGGTGTCATCTGCAAATTTACTGATGATGGACTCAATGCCCTCATCCAGATCATCAATAAAGATGTTGAAGAGCATGGGGCCCAGTACTGATCCCTGGGGCACACCACTAGTGACAGGCCGCCAGCTGGATGTGGTGCCATTCACCACCACTCTCTGGGCTCGGCCCTCCAGCCAGTTCCTAACCCAACGCAGTGTGCTCCTGTCCAAGCCATGGGCTGCCAGCTTGGCCAGGAGTTTGCTGTGGGGGACGGTGTCAAAGGCCTTGCTGAGGTCCAGGTAGACCACATCCACAGGCCTCCCCACATCCACCAGGCGGGTCACCTGATCATAGAAGGAGATCAGGTTGGTCAGGCAGGACCTGCCCCTCCTAAATCCATGCTGGCTAGGCCTGAGCCCCTGGCCATCCTGTAAGTGCTGTGTGATCGCACTCGAGATGAGCCGTTCCATAATCTTGCCTGGCACTGAGGTCAGGCTGACAGGCCTATAATTCCCTGGCTCATCCAACCGGCCCTTCTTGTGGATGGGCACCACGTTAGCCAGCTTCCAGTCTTCTGGGGCCTCTCCAGTGAGCCAGGACTGCTGAAAAATGATGGAAAGTGGCTTGGACAGCTCATCTGTCAGCAATCTCAGCACCCTAGGATGGATCCCATCCGGTCCCATGGCCTTGTGGGGGTCCAAGCGGCTCAGTAGATCTCTAACTTCCTCTTGGAGCAGTGGGAAACTATGCAGCTCTCTGGCTCCTTCTGCCAGCTCTGCAGGCCAGCTGTCTGGAAGACGTTCTGCCCTGCTAGTGAAGACTGAGGCAAAGAAGGTGTTAAGTACCTCTGCCTTTTCCTCATTCTTTGTTACAACGTTCCCCTCCGTGTCAACCAAGGAGTGGAGGTTGTCCTTGCCCTTCTTCTTGCTATTGATGTATTTATAGAAGGACTTTTTGTTGTCCTTCACAGCAGAGGCCAGTCTAAGTTGTAAATGGGCTTTTGCCTCCCTAATTTTCTTCCTGCACAACCTAGCAACATCCCTAAACATTCTGTAGGTTGCCTCCCCTTTCTTCCAAAGATGATACACCCTCTTTTTTTCCCTAAGTTCTATTAAAAGTTCATTGCCCATCCAGGCTGGCCGTCTGCCCCGGCGGCTCATCTTCCGGCACACCGGCACAGCCTGTTCTTGCACCTTCAATAGTTCTTCCTTGAAGTAGGTCCAGCTCTCCTGGACCCCTTTGTTTTTAAGGGCTGATTCCCAAGTAACCTTCTGAATTAGTTCCTTGAGTAGCCTGAAGTCTGCCCTCCTGAAGTCCAGAGTGGAGGTCTTCTTGCTCCCCCTCTTGGCTTGGCTGCATACTGAAAACTCTATTATGTCATGGTCACTGGTGCCTAAACACCCTCCGACCACCACATCACCCACCAGCCCTTCCCTGTTGGTGAAGAGGAGGTCAAGCATAGCCTTACCCCTGGTAGGCTCACGCAGCACCTGGGATAAGAAGCTGTCCTCCATGTATGATGACTCTGACAAATGGATTGCAGAAGTGATGGAAAAGTTTAAATAGAAAAAGGTGAATGTGCACAAAGGAACCAGAAACAATGAAAGAAGAAACCCCAAAACACACCTGGATGAACCCCATCCCCACCTGAGGGTGGGCCCAAGACCCCTAGGGCTCGTTCTTCCCCCCACTGCTAGGCTAGTCTCAGCTGGCCAGACCTGAGACCGCCCATCCCCTGGCCTTGGGCCTAGCCAGGCCCAAGGCCGGGAGACGTCTCTCCCCAGTTACCGGGTGCCAGCGAGGGAAGAAAGAGGAAGTGCCAGACCCTGTGCTAGATCTTATAGTGGTGCAAGGATTATGGTAGGAGATACCTGGTTTCCTGTGTCCACCCACTGGGCTGGACTTCTGGACACAGGAAGTGCACCATGCAGCATAAGGGCACCCAGCCCAAACCACCACAGGTACTAACCTAAGAAGTCACTGACCTATCCTGGCCAAGTCCAAAGAGTGGTGAGAAAAGGCTGTCAACAATTCCTATATTGTCTACCTTTTTTTAAATGTATTTTTTTATTTTTAAAAAATACTGGTGCCTCCCTACACAAGTTGCCATCCTTTCAAATAATTTTCTAGTACAAGGGGTCTTCAGCACCATAGCTATTTGTCTTATGGGTAGCAGCAGAGTGCAGGGAGATGAGAGAGCCATCAGAGTTCACCTGAAAAGTCATGAATGTTCAGTGAACCCAAAGAAAGAAACTAAGCTTTTACTGTAATAAGCATCAAGGATTTCAATTTAACAGTGCAGAGAGCAAAGAAAGATCAAACTTCTGTGATAGGTTGGAAATGCATGTAAATGATATGTGATATTGACAAAATTAAAAAGAGTGGCAAAAGAAAGAAGATAGCACCTTAGTACAATCAGGAGTAAAGATTATTTCAGGACAGTCCTTCTTACTAGGGTAGGCACTCCACATAATCTGATCAGCAACTCTGTTTCAAGATTTTGGACATCATTTGAAACTCCAGAAATAACACCAGGTGAAGGATAGAGCACCATGGTACTAGACCCCTCTTTCATTATCTTTATCAGTAATACAAAATATCTTAGTCTGTATGAGGTAACTGGATATAACCACACCATCTTATCTCAACCTAAACAAAGTAAAAACAAAGTTTACTGGCTGCTTGGCACTTAGACTTTTTCTTCCAACCTTTTATCATGGAATGCTCTGACTCATTTCTGTCATGTGCCTCTCATATTTTCTAACCCTGTAACTTCTGCTTTGCACAACTAAGGCTAAAATGGTCTAAACTGCCTGTACTATTTAATCATATATGCCAAGTTATTACTCCCATTCTTATTCTATTTTTTCCCCAGTGGTATCCTGTATTGTCTTACATATCTAAAATGAAAACGTAGAAAGCGAATACTGTTTTCTGTAATGTCTTGCACTACACAGTGGTGTAGCTGGTGGGGCTGCCAGCAGACAAGTGTATTTTCTCTTCTGTTGTGTGACAATGCTGGGTTTAGTGCTAGTGTTTGTGTCATTGGTGACTGGGGCAAGAGGGAAATAAGATACAATGATTTTAGCAAGGGTAGGTTTCCACTGATGACAGATCCCACTGTCCCCAAGGTGAGCACTGTCATCTGCTATGTGTATTAGGACTAACGCGTAGGTTTACAGACAGTTGATGGTAGAGGACCATCTCAAGAATAGAGAAGACCTTCTCACATTCAGCATGGCTGAAGATAGCAGCTGTTTGAATAAGCACTGTGTGACTCATGGCAATTTCTCATGACGAGGGAGATAGGGATCAAAACATTGGTGAAGCTTTGCAGGGAACTGCTGGCTAATGACCAAAGACTCCTATCAGTGAAGTGTAGCCAATAACAGATCAGAATACAAAAAGATGGGAGGCTGATTTGTGAAGAAAGAAGTCTGTCCTGTACTTCATTAAAACTCAGGTTCCCCTGATCCATGACTTGATGGAAGGAAAGCAGAAAACAGGAACACTTTTCCACTTGCAAACGACACTTCATCTACCAACAGAAAGAGAAATACATTATGGAGAGAGGTTATGTTCTTTGAGAAGTGAACACATATTTGTTTTAGTAAAGATATGCATTCTATTCCTTCCCCAGGAATACCTTTTCCATTAACTTATTAGAACTTTAAAACCCTTGTATTTTTTCTTTTACTACCCACCCCCCACCAAAACAAAACAAAAAAAACCCAACCCAAACCTACAAACAACAAAAAAGATGGCAATAGGAACCTTGTTATTTAAGGTTAGCTTCTCCCAAGCTGATAGCATCACTAAGAGCTCATTGCCTCCTGGTAGTCTCCCTCTGCTGCCACGAGATAGTGAAGTTTTCAATATGCAGGGAGATAGGGAGGAGTACCAACAGAACCTTCACCTTGGACTTCTGGAGGGCAAACTTCAGCCTCTTTAAGAAACTTTTTTGTAAAGTTCCTGGGTACCAACCCTCATGAACCGAGGGGTCCAGGAGGGTTGGACCTACTTCAAAAAGGAGCTCTTGAAGGCACAGGAACTGGCGGTTCCCATGTGCCGAAAGATGAGCCGGCGGGGAAGGCGACAGGCCTGGATGAGCAAGCAGCTCCTGGAGGAATTAAGGGAAAAAAGAGGCTGTATCACCTTTGGAAGGAGGGAAGGCTTCTTGAGGTATGTTCAAGGAAGTGGTTAGATTATGTAGGAATAAAATTAGAGAGGCAAAGGCCCAGTTGGAACTGAAACTGGCCACCTCTGTGAAAGAAAATAAAAAGCAATTTTACAAATATATCAACGCTAAAAAGAAGGGCAAGAAGAATCTCCACTCCTTACTGGACCTGGAGGGGAACATGGTGACCGAAGATGAGGAAAAGGCTGAGGTCCTGAACACCTTCTTTGCCTCGATGTTTAACAGCAAGGTAGGAGTCCAGGATGAGTGGCCTCCTGAGCTGGGTAGTAGGGTTGGGGAGCAGTGTAATGCCCCAGAAATCCAGGAGGAATTAGTTCGGGACCTGCTGAGCCACTTGGACACCCACAAGTCCATGGGACCGGATGGGATCCATCCTAGGGTGCTGAGAGAGCTGGCAGATGAGCTGGCCAAGCCACTCTCCATCATTTTCCTCCAGTCCTGGCTCACTGGAGAGGTCCCAGATGACTGGAAACTGGCCAATGTGGTCCCCATCCACAAGAAGGGATGGATGGAGGAACCCGGAAACTACAGGCCAGTCAGCCTGACCTCAGTGCCAGGGAAAGTGATGGAACAGATTATCCTGGAGGCAATAACTGCACACCTGAAGGATGGCCAAGGGCTCAGGTCCAGCCAACATGGATTTAGGAAGGGCAGGTCCTGCCTCTCCAACCTGATCTCCTTCTATGATCAGGTGACCCGTCTGGTGGACGTGGGGAGGCCTGTGCATGTAGTCTACCTGGACTTCAGCAGGGCCTTTGACACCGTCCCCCACAGTAAACTGCTGGCTAAGTTGTCAGCTCGTGGTTTGGACAGCAACACTCTGTGCTGGGTTAGGAACTGGCTGGAGGGCCGAGCCCAGAGAGTGGTGGTGAATGGTGCCACATCCAGCTGCCAGCCAGTCACCAGTGGCGTCCCCCAGGGATCAGTGCTGGGCCCCATCCTCTTTAACATCTTCATTGATGATATGGATGAGGGGGTTGAGTCAGTCATCAGCAAGTTTGCAGATGACACCAAGTTGGGAATAGATGTTAGTCAGTTAGAGGGTAGAAAGGCTCTGCAGAGGGACCTCGACCGACTGGACAGATGGGCACAGTCTAATGGCATGGCATTTAACAAGTCCAAGTGCCGGGTGCTGCACTTTGGCCACGTCAACCCCATGCAGAGCTACAGGCTGGGGTCAGAGTGGCTGGAGAGCGGCCAAACAGAGAGGGACCTTGGGGTGCTGATTGACACCTGCCTAAACATGAGCCAGCAGTGTGCCCAGGTGGCCAAGAGGGCCAATGGCATCCTGGCCTGTATTAGGAATAGTGTGGCCAGCAGGAGCAGGGAGGTCATTATGCCCCTGTACTCTGCTTTGGTTAGGCCACACCTTGAGTACTGTGTCCAGTTCTGGGCCCCTCAGTTTAAGAAGGACATCGAGACGCTTGAACGTGTCCAGAGAAGGGCAACAAGGCTGGTGAGAGGCCTTGAACACAAGCCCTATGAGGAGAGGCTGAGGGAGCTGGGGTTGTTTAGCCTGGAGAAGAGAAGGATCAGGGGTGACCTCATTGCCCTCTACAACTACCTGAAGGGTGGTTGTGGACAGGAGGGGGTTGGTCTTTTCTCCCAGGCAAGCAGCACCAGAACAAGGGGACACAGTCTCAAGCTGTGCCAGGGGAGGTTTAGACTCGAGGTGAGGAAGAAGTTCTTCACTGAGCGAGTCATTCGTCATTGGAATGGGCTGCCCGGGAGGTGGTGGAGTCGCCGTCCCTGGGGGTGTTCAAGGGGAGATTGGACGTGGCACTTGGTGCCATGGTCTAGTTGTGAGGTCTGTTGGGACAGGTTGGACTTGATGATCCTTGGGGTCTCTTCCAACCTTGGTTATACTGTGATACTGTGATACGGTGCTCTCACCCTTCTCTGATTTGGGAAGCTTTCTGTAATTGCCCTCTGGCTGCTTCCTCACCAGCACTGTGACAGGGCACAGAGGTATGAGCTCAGACCCAGAATGCCACATGTACTACACCCAAGAAGGTAAATATGGCCACCTGGTATTGTACAAATGTGTCTGTACAGCTTCTGTACTCAAACTGGCTGGTTTACTCTCCAGTAGTGGGGTTGCACAAGTGGAACCAGGATGGAGCTGTCCTCCCTCCTCCAGCAGAAACATGCACATGCTTCATGCACTGTGGAACTAGAGCTCTTCTGCTGTGTCACATTGCTCCTGAGTGCCAAGCACTGGCATGCAACTCAGAGCTGTCCAAGTGGAATTAAGGTGTGGCACAAGTTAGGAGCAGGAACATCTCCAGATCTACCCATGCTCACTTGACAGTCAGTCTATGGAGGTACATGTAAACAATTCCTCCAATCTGTCACTAGTTTGAGCAATGCAGGAATGGGCCAGACATCTCACTTTGCTTTCAGAGATTTCTAGAGCCCTGTACACTGTTTTTGGGCCCAACTACCCCTAGCTTTCTATCCACTATTAAACCCCCTTTCTTTTCAGCCCTTTCAGAGCAGAATGTAAAATGCACAAATAATTCAAAAACATCTCTGACAAAGAAAAGTAATCTGTAAATAGCTTTTCCAAACTATTTTAAGTGCCTGTATGGTCCCAATAGCAAACGTGAATTGCCAGTCTCTCATGAGATACCTTATTCTTATCTCAAATCAGGTTCTTCACAGGGTCTCAGAATACCCCTATTTTTCAGGCCCTCTGCCACTGGCCCTAAAACCACTTTCAAAACAACATATGGTGGGTCTTAACCACCCAGAAAATATTATTAATCACTTCTATCAAATCTAGTTGTCAGAATCTCTCAGTAGGATTTCAGGATTAAGCAGTAATCCTTGCTTTTGGAACCTGGTATTCCATCCTGTTTTCATAAAAACACAATCCTACGATTGCCATTAATAGGAATTTACAACTGGCATTATAACAACTGTGCAGCCACTAAGGAGTCTTCATCCTAACCCAAATTCTGGACTTAGTGTTCTTAGTCTTTATCTTGTTCTCTTGCATCTTAACTCTTACCATAACCTCACTTCTAACTATGAACACATGATCCCTGTTGGCTTCAAAAGTAGCTGGTGATGTGCACTTTCACCTTGCTTTACAGAAACCAGCATTAAATTCAGCTTTTGTGTCTATTGCCTATAAAACACAATCCACTAATACACCCTTTGGGTTAGGATGAAGACTCCTTAGTGGCTGATATGAGTAGTATAATGAGTAGATGAGACGAGATGAAGTGAGTAGATGTTTAGTAAGTTCTGTGGTGAGTTTTGGGTTAGGGTAATCTTAACTCCAAGCTTTACCCTAAACCTAACTTCTACTTTAACAGTATTCTCATCACACCTATTAAGGAACAACCATAAATCATTCTGTCTCTTCTAGTACCTCTGAACCTTAACAGATCTTAGGACACTTATGACTAGGCATCTGTGCCTAGTGTGCACCAGAGTCCTCTATTTGCTCTCAGTCATACCCTAGAGCCCTCTGTCAGGGCTTTGGTCATCTTATGGATGCTCTGTTTTTCAGTGTGCCTCTCATCCCTTTGTTAGTTCTCTGAGCCCCCTTCTTCAGTCCATGTCCAGTCTTTGTTTCAACTGAATAATTATATAGAGATGAATAATTATGGAATTAATTTCAACTGGAAAGTGGTAATAACTGAATGACCATTGGGAAAAATTGTACTGCCTGAAAGTGCTACCAAGGCTTGCTCCTTAGTGGTTTTTGTTACGGCTCATGACCAAGAAAACGCTCATGACCAAGAAAACGCTCTCCTTTTTTGGCTAGGGGTGTTTGTTCTGCTAATATCTGAATATACAGACAATCTAATACTTGGGGCAAAAGTAGGAGACATCCTCAGGGGATTTCATCTGCTGTTACGCTTGTTTGAACTCTTCAGAGGAGACAATTTAAATCTTAAGAATAGATTTTTGCTTCACATTGCTGGTGGGTTTTGTTTGTTTGTTTTAAATAGAATAATATCAATATCAGTTTTTACCAAGATAAATGAATGTGTGAGACTAATATGATGATGGCTACTTTCTTTAGTCTGTGTTTTTTTCCCTTTATATTTTCCTCATTCTGTGAATTAGGTCTTCCCTAATTCCCTTCCCCCTTCCCTTCCCTTCCCTTCCTTCCTTCCCTTCCCTTCCCTTCCCTTCCCTTCCTTCCCTTCCCTTCCCTTCCCTTCCCTTCCCTTCCCTTCCTTCCCTTCCCTTCCCTTCCCTTCCCTTCCCTTCCCTTCCCTTCCCTTCTTTCTCTCTTTCCTTATCTTTAATTTCCAACCCCCCTTCATATTATTTTAGATGGCACAGTTCTAATTTGAGATTTTTCCTTCAGATCTTATCGTATCCAAAGAGATTTCCAACTCACTTCATGTTTGTTTAAACTATGTCTCTTGGCATTGTAGCAGCTCAGGACAACTTTCTGTATACTGCCATTCAGATCCCACAAGAGTTAACTCCCAGGCTCCAGCCAGATGACATGCCAGTTACTGAGTGATGCCATTTGAAGCACAGTCTCAGATGATGAGCCATAGGCCCTTTATTTGGCATGCCTCAGACATCTGGAACAATGGGAGAACTGCATACTTCTTTTTGAGGGAGTCAGAATCAGAGTTACTATTTGCTCCCTCTCATACCAAATGCAAATGTTTGCAGAACGTAGCCTTCAGCTTCTTCAAGGAAGTTCTTCAACAGCTTCAGAGAAATCTGAACAAACCATGGATGTATCTGGAAGAAGAGGATTCTTTCCATTCTCATCTCTGAATGCTGTCATGTGGGAATGACCTTAGTAAGTCCATAACTTTTTCCTCTTTGTTTAACTCTTCAAAAAGAAATACTCCATTTATACAGAGATACGAATCAAGAATTTTCTGGAAGCTTTTCATACTTTAAGTAATTTTTATATACTTGAGTCTTTTAATTTTTTTCCCCCTTTCCTACTTGTTTTAACTCCTGAGGTAGATATTTTCTCCTCTCCTTTTCTCCTGTGGAGCTTTACTACACTTCCAGCAAAACAACATTGGAGCACCTTCCCTGTTCAGCTTTTGTATAACCTGCTTTTGGGAGACTTGCCACTCATTCTGGCCAATGCATTTACTTGTTGCATTCACACTCCTCTACAACATTTCCAGCTATATTATTTGTTCTCTCCAACTGCTTTTCATACAGTGGCAAGGTCAATGTGCAGGTGGGATCATCATTAACATTTTTGTACAGTTTAAATGCCAGCAAGCCCAGAGGCTTCCCAGGCTATTTTCTAAATGCTCTTTTGAAGATTGAGATATCCTGTCTTCAGAAATTGTTTTGAACCTAGGAAATACAAGGCTCATGAAAGAATTTTTACCACTGGGATGAATGGCTCTGTTTAAACAATCACTGCAAAAGTTGCCCTGCTAAACCTTCTTTACATTGCATTTAATGCTCTTAATTACTTGAGGATATGGGTGAATTCTTAATGAACAAGGCCGCTTACATGGATGAATCAAGTCAGCTGGGCAAGCTTATTGTCAACAGGTAGTCTCTGCTGTAAATCAGCAAGGGTCCTGAAAGTGACACTGTATCATCACTGGGGCAGCTGGGAAGTAAACAGGGAAGGTGACATGAAATATTCATATGAAAATCAGATGAAGCCATTGCTGCTAATTCTGTGTTAGGAAATGAAAGGAGACAAGCAAAAGGAGAACTTGTTTCAGAACTCAGAAAAACAACTGTTAAAACCATTATAACAATGGCAGTGAACCTGAACAACTACTTGTCATGATGTGTTGGATTTGTAACTGTTTGCAGGATATTGGCAGTTGTGCTAAGTTTTCAGAGTATGTAAATACAGTTAAATTATGTTATGCTATGATAAATTACACTTGAAGCTGGTAAATAATGACTGTCTCAAAACAGTTGCATTTTGCCTTCCCTTCATCTCTGTACTTGGAGGGAATAAAATGCTGAGTAACTTACATATTATTTTTGCTTATTTGATTAAAGCCCTTCCTGGAAAAGTGACGTCGGTATAATTTTTTTTTGCTTGTTAAAAACCCCAACACACAAATGAATCAACCAACCAAAAACAATGAGAAACTTGTAAGCCAAATCCACTTGAAATACCTATATTTAACTTAAAATTAGTGTCATAACCTTTAGTGGAAGCTGAATAGACCCATCTGGGAAAATCCAGGGCTCTAACAAGAACCACCAACGCTATCTGTGACTACTATAGCATGAAGTTTAGCAGTGTGCTGGACACGCTGTTTGTCCAAGAGCTCTTTGAGAGTATCTCTTGAGCTGTGGTTTAGTACTCATACGCTGAACCTCGCAGAGAAGAAACCTCAGAATTTCTGTTAGCACAGTGGGCAATCTTCAACACTGCCAAAAGCAGTTCCAACTGACTTTCACTGGCTTTCCTTTTGCTGAGGCTTTCAGATATGACCAGAAATAGAGGGTCCACAAAACAGAAATAAAATGGGGAGGGTAAGAGCGCACAATGCTCACAGTATATTTTTATACATATTTACAGAAGGAAGAGCTGTGCTATCCAAACTTGAGCTTTCCTCATGGATGAGTCAAACATAACGTTTCATCCCAGCGAAGGCACAGAGAACATCTCAATGCACAGAAATGTTTCTACACAGGAAAGGGTCTGGGAGATATTGACCCCACTTTGGGTAATTATGATCATCTCCTTCCTGGGTTTTTGTGAAAATGGAATTGTCCTCTGGTGCCTCTGCTTCCAGATCAAAAGAAACCCATTCACTGCGTACATCACACACCTGTCCATTGCTGATATCTCCTTACTGCTTTGTACTTTTATTCTCTCAATTGAGTACATTGCTGGTTTTGGATTCGCATATGGTTTTTACTATTACATAACCATCACACTATCTATTGTCTTCCTTCTTGGATATAATACTGGTCTCTATCTCCTGACAGCCATCAGTATTGAGAGATGTCTGTCTATTGTTTACCCCATCTGGTACCGATGCCACCGGTCACGACATCAATCAGCAATTGTGTGTGTAATTTTGTGGACTTTGTCTTTTCTGATGACAGTAGCTGAATACTTCACATGCAAAGCTGATTCAACGAAGGAACAATTCGACGATGGTAAACACTGCCAAGCACTGCTCATCTTCACATGGATCCTGACTTTCATGATCTTCATTCCTCTAATGATTCTGTCCAGCCTGATTTTGGTTATCAGGATTCATCGTAACTCTCTGAGGCCTCATTCATCAAAGCTCTACATAATTATTGTGGCCACAGTCATTGTCTTCCTCATTTTTGCCATGCCTATGAGGCTGTTGTATCTTCTGAATTACCACCACTGGTCATCTTTGCTCAGCCAGCAGAATCACGTCACCATTGTTCTCTCCACAGTTAACAGCAGCATCAACCCCCTTGTCTACTTCTTTGTAGGCAGTAGCAAGAAGAAGAGGTTCAAGGAGAGCCTCAAAGTGGTTCTTAGTAGAGCACTCACTGACGGGTTGCGCCCAAGAAGCCAGGAAGTTGGCATGAGTTTGGATATAGCTGAAACAATATTCTAAAGCTTACTGGGGAAACTCTAGGGATAAATAATTAGACTTAGATGGTTTTAATAAACCACCACAAAACTAGAAGTATTTTTCCTCCACAGAATGTGAAAAGCAGTGGTGAAATGGTACTGCTATCCTTGGTGGCTGAGCAATGGGGAAAAGAATGACTAGAATAAAGATAACTTTCATTTGTATTTTCTTAATTATTCAAACACATGCTACATCCTGATGTGACTACTGTGATACCACAGTGGAAAAGAGACGGGCCATCAGAGAATATTAAAAAGGGCACAAAAATATGTTATAAATAGTGTGACATTTAGACGAGCACTGAGCACCCATAAATGCTATTGAAGTCATCAGGGCCCGTGTGTATTCACATTTTGAAAAGTCAAACCCACTAAACACAGGATTCACATTACAAACTGGGATTTAGTTTCAACTGTTTCCAGCTTGTTTAAGTGTGCAACAGTTGCTCCTTGGGGAAAAGAGGAAAAATTCCACATATAAGTCCCTATACATACCCCAAAACATATGGTGTAGCTTGTTCTCGCAAGACATTTGGGTATATAGTAAATGGTCAAGTACCTCTGTGGTTAAGGGAATAATCCAGAGTCTCTTTTCAAAGCATATGTTGAATAATTTCCATCAGCATTTCTCTAGGTCCTTGGATAATTCACTACCTGACACACAGGATTAGCCAGCAATATAAGGATGTTGTTAACTCACATAAGGCTTTTGCCCTAGTTATGAAGAGTGGGCTGGCTTAATTCCAAGATGTCCATGTTCCTGTAGGTTTAGTTATTCAAAAAGTCTATGAGAAAGTCAGTCCCAACACTTTCTGTCCATCCACTTACTTAGTATTAAGCTGTTCTCTAGAGAATGTGTATTCCCCATCATTCCCCTCTCTGCTTTATAACAATCAGTTTTGATAAACAGAAAAACAGAAAGGTGCCTCAGAATCACAGAATTAAGCAGGTTGGAAGAGACTTCCAAGATCATCAAGTCCAACCAATCACCCAACCCTAACTAATCAATTAGACCATGGCACTGAGTGCCTCATCCAGTCTTTTCTTAAACACTTCCAGGGATGTTGACCCCACCACCTCCCTAGGCAGAACATTCCAATGGCAAATCACTCTTTCTAGGAAGAACTTTCTAAGATCAAGCCTAAACTTCCCCTTGCACAGCTTGAAACTGTGTCCTCTTCTTCTGTTGCTGGTTGCCTGGGAGAAGAGACCAAGCCTCACCTGGTTACGACCACCCTTCAGGTAGTTGTAGATGGCTATAAGGTCTCCCCTGAGCCTCCTCTTCTTTAGGCTAAACAACTCCGGCTCCCTCAGCTGCTCCTCATAGGGCTGTGCTTCAGACCCCTCACCAGCTTTGTTGCCTTTCTATGGACACATTCAAGAAACTCAACATCTCTGACTTGCGGTCCAGAGCTGGACACAGTGCTCAAAGCGTGGCCTAACCGATGCAGAATACAGGGGCAGAACAACAGCAATGAGGGGATGGAGCCAGCTCAACAATAGCAAGGAGGGGATGGGACTAACTCAGATTTATCACATGGACACAGAATATGGAAGGTCTGGGCAGTAAGAGAGCTGTGTCACTTTCAAAGAGACATCTGGGACCTACATACGCTTCTAGCCTCCATGGAGCAACAAATTCAGCAGAAACTGAGATCTTCTGCCACAGAAAGAAGCAGCATCTTCAGCTTCCCGCCAAGTTTCCATTGGCACACTTAATAGATAACTGGGGAAAGAAAAACAGAACCTACCCCTCCTTTGTTGAAAGATTGCCAGTCCCGGAATAAGAAAGATGCAAGATTAAGAGGGAGGATTGGATGGGAATCCACATAGAGAAGAGAACTCAGAAGGATAAATATTCCTTGTATGAATGTGCTTATTTCTCCTCACATTAAAGTGTTGCAGTGTGTCATTGCAGAAAAGACTCAGGAAGAAGTTACCTTTATACCTTCCTAATTTCCTCACTCCATCAAAACTTTTATCTATGACAGCTCTTCTACTTGTCGCAGTTTTTGTCTTTGAAACGCTGGTCACAGGACAGTCACTGCTATTGATTCAGGTGGTAGATTACTGCAGTCTGATTCTCTCACAGGGCAGTGACACTGCTGATACGACAAATCAGCAGATCAGCTCCCCATTGCTGATGGCAAGTGACAGATACAGAAAGTAGGAACTGTGAACCCTGGGAGGGTCAGGGGCAATGTGTCAATGTGATGCACACATACATGTGGCATGTGTGTGAATGGAGACTGGGGGGCTGTTGGGGAATTTGTCAACACTGACAAATGCCAGAAAGTTGATCACTAGTGTAGATCTAACCCAGAAAAAATAATAACCAGCAGGCTCTTCTCTACAGCCATTCCCTACCCTTGCCTCAAGGCCCTTTACAATAATCACATGGAGAATCAGAAAGAGGGGAAAAGTTACATGTAACCACACGTGTGACTCAGTTCTTTTAAAGTATTACAGTGCTTAAACGTGTATGGATTATTATGACAGGTTTGGCTGCATGCAGCCAGCACAGTAGATCTGAAGAGGCAATCTGGATGCTCATGAGCTGAATAGATCTCTAGGACTTTTGGCTTCTTACCCCTTTTGACCTCTCTCTGGCCATGCTCTCATATGTTTCAGAATTTGGACAACTGTCCATAGATCAGATCACAGAGCAAACAGCATTCATGAGATCAACATCCAGGAGGATGAATAAGAATTAACAGCAAGCAGTTGAAAAATTATTAATGTTTCCCAGTCCACAGATAAAAATATCTAAGGGATATTCTTTCTTCTTTTTCACAGCACCTGATGACTCTTCTCTGTGCAGACAGGCTGCAGTATAAGGGGAACTGATAAGCACATTATTCCATTACTAAAAAAAACCCCAACCCCCCGACAAAAAAAAAAAAAACCCAGCAGGGAAAATGTGACACTTTGTTTGTTCTGCATTCTGGCACAAGAAGAATGTGATTCTCCACCTCATATTTTTAAACATTTTCTGCATCCATGGGAGAGGGTGGAATAACCCTGTGCAGAGCAGATGATGTTAACAGGCACTTCACAGTGATGCAGAGCAGGAAAGATTACCCGGTGGGTAAAGGACTAGCCATGGAGTGTAGCGATGTGGGTTCTGTTTTAATGTAGTCTTGACATCTAATCTTTCTGTTCCTGCCTGAAGAACAGAATGAGGATTGTATTATTTTACCACACTTCTGTTCTACTTGATACCAATGGATGTTGTGGGATATAAAAGTGTGGTTGGAAATGCAGTGGAAAGCCACACCCTTTGGCACTGCACAGGTATTTTTGCTGCTGTATCTACCTCCTGAGTGGAGAGGATGACATGGGACAGGAAGATGGGTTCAGGTCCAAAATAATGAAATTTTATGCAGCACCTTTCCTCTGTAACTTACAAACTTTGTGAATGATCCTTGTGACAGCAAGGGCAGAGGTAAGAACATACCGCCCAGTTTGCTTCGAGCCTACAGCATAGCCCAGGATATACTTTATGGGAAGCTGAAATACTTCCCAGTTGCACTGCTTGCTGATGTAGAACAAAATCTCTTTGCTCCCTTGCCTAGCATGAGAACAATCTAGAAGTGCACAGCTTTTCCTGATGTAATGCCTGGTATCACTTTCTGGGGGAAAGATAGGAGGGACAGTTCAATTGCAAGGTCATCTAAAAAAACCTCTTAGATTTCCATCGGGTAATGTCATCCTCTGAGAGCCTGTGATGCTTAGCACCTGAGAGAGATACCTTCCCAAATCCTCCTGCTCTGCCAGTCTCAGGGGAAGGATGATCCACACACTGGGCTTCGTGAGCACAAGGGTCAGTACAAGGAATCATGTATGACCTATTGAATTCTGTGTATCATGAATGCCTGATAAGACAATGCCCAGAGACAGACCGTTTGAATCCTTAACTGACTCTTACACTGCAATTCCTTCCCTGCACTGTTTTCTTGACCTACAAGTACCCACATTCCTTAGTCTGTTATGCTAGACCAGGACTGTGGACTCCAGACCTGGTGGTGGGGAGTGCACCCCTTTACTATTTGCAGTGGGTATCAGGCTGAAACCTATGTGCCTACCTCTCCTTCCCCAGCACTGCCCAGTTTCCAGCAGAAAAGACAGCTGTTGCCTAGTTTTGGTTACTCCTTTATTTCAAGCTGTGGTGTTCACAGCCTGACAATGTTGCAGTGATGATACTGGTCAGGAGAGGGTATTCTCAGATGGTACCTAGGTCGAGGGAAAGCAGAAAGTCAATGTGTGTATAGCTGCCATAATATGCTGCCTGCTTCTCTTCCTATTCCATGAGGAAATAATTTATTAAAATCTACTGCTCAGGGCTACTAGTGACCTACACAACAGGAAGACCAGTTTGCTTTGCCTTTGGTTGACTGTGTATCTATGTAATGTCCACATGAAATTATTTTGCTTTTCTGCTTACCTCTTGAGAGCTTAAAATATGAAGTACCAGGACTTCCATTCAAAGAAAAGTACGGTAGATGCAAAACTCTCAGTTCAGAGAAGAGGTGCTGAGATGAGGTAGCCTGCATGATTCTAGTACTTCTGCCTTGCATACAATTATTCGGGGTTTATGCATATGATCACAGTCTTTATTTTTCCAAACTGGACTTTTCAACAAATACATCTGACCTCCACTAGAAACCATACAGGGTTTTATGTCTCCAACACTGTTTCATGGCTTAATTATTTCCTGAAAATGATTCTCCTTTAGGTTGCTTTGAGCTGCCACTTCCAAGATCTAGTGCCTCTAATTCTTGGGAAAACCCCAAGCTGTTCTTATCAGCCTGTGTGTGCCACTTGTGACTGAATATATTCCTGTTGTACCTCCCAACAGCTATTTCCCCTTCAAAGTCTTTCTTTAAAAAAAAAAGAAAAATCTCCTCAATTTTCAGGAGCTCCTTTCTTGACATTCAGTGCAACTGTCCACTAACTTCTGCAAGGATCTGGATGTAGTACAGTAGCTACTGCACAGCAATATTTTGACAGTAGCATTTTGAACCAGGCCCTAGTCAAGTCAGGGGATGCTTTTTCTTCTCACCAGCCTGTGCACCAGCTGCTCCATGAACAGTCACTGATTATCTGCAACAGTTGCCGTGGCCCCACAGTCTGACTCTACCATGGGGTAGCCCCTACCTCACATTTCTGCCCTGTTATCTGCCTTTACAGCATCTTAAATCTGCCCCAGCACCTTGCTTGGGAAAACAAAAATATATTTCTTATTCCAATCAGAATTTTAGTTTATAGGTTTGAAATCTAAAATAACATGTTTGTTAGAATTATTTTCATCCTTTTTTTCCCCCAGTTTGCTATAATTATTACACCACTGCCACTGTCTACTAACTTTCTACTCTTGCTTGTACCTTAGTATTCCATAGTTGCCCCAAAGGATTGTCCTCAAGGGCATCAGAACTAAATTCTTGCTTGGATTGTGTCATTCTCACACCACTAAGCAAGAAGTGACTCTAAGAAACTAAATTAGATCTGCACACAAAGTATCTCTGGAAGAGGAGTAACTTTAAATTAAGTATTTATTTATCCAATTAAGAATTTACGTGATAACAAATATGGGCCTTGACAATTGGATATTATAGCAAGGTAACATTGTCAAGGTAAAGAATAAATTAAAATATTTATGTATAAAGAGTCTACAAAGAGATGTAAAATCTTTAAGAGCTGTGTGCAGAAGATGGAGTGAACACCCTGATGTTAACAGAAGAACACCTCGGTTCTGTCTCAGAAGAACAAAACATTTGCATGGAGAAGGGTGGTTTAGATTCTGTGCCAACTTGGGTCTATCCGGATTTATTTTTTACTCAGAGTGACTTATGTATTTCAGCTATAACTTTCAAGTATTATTTATAGAGTATTTATAGAGAAAATAGCACTCTATTACAAGTGAAGGTTTTCAGATGAATACATTATCTAAGCTCACTGTAGGTAATTAAGTATAATTATTTTTGTGGAAATATATACAACCAACGATTTTTTTTTTTTTCTTGGCTAATTTTGATTAATTTTTCCATAGACTTGGCCTGGAAGGACATAGCCAGGGGACAGGCTGGGCCTGTTGGATCAGTGTCGAGGCAATGAACCATGTCTCTATGGCAAGCCCTGACACAGTTGAGGTCCTCTGTAAATAGAGGTCTATTCGCTAACTGCATTCTTTATTACCAGCTCTCTTTTGGTGCATTTATCTCTTTGTGCATACCTTTTTGAGCACAACACTGGCCTCTCTTAGCAGCCTTCAGCACTGAAAACCCTTTATGTGTACTTTTCCCTGTCTGGATTTGTTATCACCTGCCAAAGTATCATTCAGCCATTGTGCCATCCTGTGGGTTCTTCCTTGTTTAATTCCTATAGCAGAAAATGTTAAGCCTACAGCACAGCTACTTTAAGTCTTTGGGCAGTCACAGTCAAATATATGCCACGAATCTCACCTTTCTATCCATCCTGAGTTTTGTACTGGGTACTCCACTCATTACTTCCCTTCAGTTTGATCCTTAGCATAAGACTTGTAAAATTCTGCAGAGATTGGATGCCTCCTACCCTGCTTACTCAGAGTTGCTGCAGCCATTATGTTCTTCTCTTGGCCATGATCACGAGGTCATGTACCTACCTACTGTAGCATTAGGATAACAAAACACTGCCAAGAGGATTGAACAAGCTTTGATTGCCACTGCTCATCATCAAACAATGTGTCTGTTTCCCTGTTATTATTTTTTGTAGAGCGACAAGAGGAAAAGATGTAGAAAATGCCTCCAAGTAGTTTTACCAAAGGCTTCAAAGACAGATTAGTGATAGCATGTCAGAAAGCAGCAGCTCCCTCAACACCTGTTTCAAAGCACATGCTCTGAGGTTCAGCTGCAGATTAGAACACCGTGAAGGTGAATGCTAAGGGAAATAACTTAAAAGAAAACTACTTTTTCTCTTGTATGGAACAAGCCTTCCACCCTATTTTCAGATAGGACATATACAGTATTCCCTACTATTACTGTTTTCTTTCAGCTGCTAAAGGAAATAACTGTCTGAAAATGTAAATATTTATCATTAGTGATTTTTTAACCACGGTTTTTATTCATTTCAGTAAGGGTGAACTGTAAGACTTTCTTCCCCATGGTAACATTTATCATACTTTCAAATTTCATGTCAGTACATAAGAAAATTCCAGAAACCTCTTCAAGACAGTTGCCATTCTATGTCAATATCATGTATACTTCTTAGCATGTTCATTATCACATTTACATGTGCTCTGTTCATTTAACTCAGGTTCTGACTGAGAAAATGGTGACAAAAATCTAGGTTACTTCCACTGACTCAGGTAGAGATATTACAGATTAAAAACTGTGCAATATGGCAATCTCTTTCTTGTCTTGTGATCTATGTGTCTGATCTATTATTATAATCTAATCTATAACTGAACCATTTATACAATGTTGCTACTTGGCATTAATCCTGTAATAGTTTAGCTGGGTTTTCATACATACATATTGCTATCTACTTCAGCAACTTGTGAATATAAACCATATTGGAAAACAGGGTATCAATTATTAAAGAACCAGATTGTTACTTTTCTTCTAAATTAGTTTATATATAACCTTATTTCTTGTTTATCTACTTCAGATGTCTTAAAATGTTTTACAGACAAATGTAGTGAAAATGAAATGCGTATTGAGAAGACATATAATGTAGACCCAAACATATTTATGAACATGGCTATGAAAACAAATGTGTACAATGTACAGAATGCATAAATATATTCCAGCAAAAGAGGGTGATAGAAGAATTAACTGAATAAAGCACACTGAGTATTTTAGTCCTCTACAAATAGTACATTATGTGAGAAATGGCTGGCATAACTTGTTTCCTCTGAAAGGAATATGAAGAAACTGTAGGTTGAGCCTTGATGCACTCAATAAAATTGGTAATTTTTCTGCAGTGTATGAAGTTTGTTAAATTTTAAGTGGGATGCAAAAAATGGCATTTTCACTTTAGTGTCCTTTAAGTACAAGGGTAAAAAGTCATAATTCACACAGAAAGGAAAAATGAAGCAAATCATAAATTCATCAGCTACCTTGTGATGATCAAGATGGAAGAGATGACAACTCACCACTATACACAGTACTTATTATTTAGGTGAAATAACTCTTGAATTAGAAAAAGTAAAGTTGTTTCAGAATAATCTTTGTTGGCAACATGGACAGTGGAATTGAGTGCACCCTTGGCAAGTTTGCAGATAACATCAAGCTGTGTGGTCTGGTTGACAAACAGGGAGGGAAGGGATGCCATATAGACAGACCTTGACAAACTTGAGAGGTGGGTCCACGACAACCTCATGAAGTCCAACAAAAGGCCAAGTGCAAGGTCCTACAGCTGGGCTGGGGCAATCCCAAGTACAAATACAGGCTGGGGAATGCCTCGAGAGCAGTCTTGAGAAGGACTTGTGGGTGTTGGTTGATGATAAACTCAACATGAGCAAAAAATGTGCACTTGCATTCCAGAAGGCCAGCCACACCCTGGGCTGCGTGAAAAGAAACATGACCAGCAGGCTGAGGGAGGTGACTCTCCCTTTCTATGCTGCTGTTGTGAGACACCACCTGTAGTACTGCATCCAGTTCTGGGGCCCCCAAGACAATAAGGACATTAAACTATTGGAGTGGGTCCAGAGGAGGGCCACGAAGATGATCAGAGGGCAGCCTGTAAGAGTTGGGGGTACTCGGCCTGGAGAAGAAAAGGCTCTGGGGAGAAATTATAGCAGCCTTCAAGTATCTGAAGGTGGCCTACAAGAAAGCTGGGAAGGGACTTTTTACAAGGCTTTGTAGTCATAGAACAAGGGGGAGCTGCTATAAGCTGGAAGAGGGTACCACAATGTAGACTAGGTATTAAGAAGTAATCCTTTACAGTGACAGTGGTGATAAAATGGAACAGGTTGCTGAGGGAAGCTGTGGATACCCTCTCCCTAGAAGTGTTCAAGGCCAGGTTGGACTGGGCCTTGGCCAGCCTGGTCTAGTGGAAGATCTCTGGTTGGAACTAGATCTTTAAGGTCCCTCCCAACCCAAACCATTCTGTTTCTGATACTGTAGTAACTATCAGTCATTGTGCTCAGCCCCTCCTGAGAAAAAGGTTAAATTATGAGATTGTATTTCAGAGTATTTTAACACTGTCCAATAGTATTCTGCTGAGAAGTACCATTAAATATGGGTAAACTGATGATCAGAAACATTCTGATCTGCAAAATGCAGTTTAAACACAAAAATGACTGATAAATAGCTCCCGACAACATTTATCCAGGGATTTAGCTCTAAACAGAGGAAAAACTGTGATCCAGAACCACTGGATCACTCAGTTATGAAAGTTTCAGCAAATATACACGAAATCAAAGCCACAGAATTGGTATCTGCAAGCTTTTACTTTATAATTTTAAAGGTATTTGTATTTATAATGTATATCTCAATATTTCTACAGCTCCATGGCCATTCTTGCTGTGCTGCAACTTTGATTCACTGTTAGGTTGATGCATATGTAGTAGTTCTGTAGATGAAAGTAGAATTTCTGGGGTTTTGCTTTCGTTTAATATAAATTAACAGTTTCCTTGGAGGCAGCGGGACCCACGGCAGCGCTCACATGGCTGCGCGCCAACACGAACAAACATCCCGACGGGCGTCGCGGCTCGGCCTCACAGCTACACCCGCGTCACTTCCCTGGACCGCCCCCGCCTGCGCGCGCACCCGCACAGGGCGGTGGCACGTGATCAGTGAGCACTCCCAACACGTGCAGGGCCAAAGGGTGGGGGGGCTTGGAGGGGGAGGAGGGAGGGGTAGGGGGGCCCCGCCCACTGGACGGTAGCGGCAGGGACGGAGTCGCATCATGTGAACGCCGCGTCCACACATGACGGTGGTCACATGACCGGGAGTGGGCGGGAGAGAGTCACATGACAGCCTGCTAGTCGCCGGAGGTGTCTGACGTCCCAGTGCAGCCGTGTCTGCCTGGCCCGGCCCGGCCCGGCCCGCGCCCATGGCACCCGCTGCACCGATTACGGGCCCGGCTCGTGATGTCGCGCTCGCCCCGCTCCTCCTCATTCTCCTCTCGCTGCCCCTTGGGCCAGGGGGAGGCGGCGGGGCCACCGCGGCCCTGAGCGACGCATACCGGGACCTGTGCAGGTGGGCAGTGGGGGTGGCCGGCGGTGCAGAACACGTAGCTGTTGCGGAGGGCCTTCCCGCGGGAAGGACTGCAACCGGCTAAGTGCGGAGCGAGAGAGGTTGTCCCAGTGCTTGTGCTCGTTCCTGCCCTCCGTGGGAACGCATGTGAACGACTGGGAAGGGTGGGAATTCAGCCTGGGAGCCTGTCCTGGCGAGCCCCGGCCCTAGGGCGGCCCCAGCAGGGCTTTTGGTCCCCTGTTCCTGTAAGGGTCAGACCGGGAACGTTGTGGGAAGAGCCGGTCGCGGCTGAGTGTGCAAGTTTTCCCAGGCACGAGACAAGCCTGATCTGTGCTGCAGCGCTGGGAGGTCAGTAAAGCTGCTCTCTGAAGCTCTTCAGTGGACTGACGCGTGTCAGCAGGCTGACGCCGTCAAGCAGTTCTCTGTGGGACCTCCTCATGTGAAACTTTGCAGATAAAGGAAGTCTTCAGGTGAGAAGGTGGGCAGACTTGCTCCCTTCAAGATGCCTGTGGTCAGGACTGCTGGTTTGTATTACTGTATTAGTTCTGGTGTGAAAAAACCTGAAGTGGTTTGCAAGAAACATCACTTGATAGTTTCTTTTTTACTAAGAATATTGTCAAATGCCATTAGGTTACTTAAAAGCAAGTTAAGAAAGCTTTGAGACGTGAGAACTGCTATGTGGAAATAGCACTATTCTTCATGTTTTGGGATGTTACTACTCTGAATTTAGTCTGACAACAATATCTTGTCAGTTTTAATTTTTTCATTATTTAGCTGGAGCATGCAACAGTACCTACAGGAATACATTACCACAATCAACAGCATGGGACAGGCACCCATATAACACAGTGAATGTGTAGCACTGCAGGCAGAGCTTGGATCACTGAAGGGAATGGGCTTTCTTTCTGGTGGGTTCTGAAATTTGATATTGGTAAATGATGAAAAATGGAAAAAGTAGGTTTGGTTGCAAGGTTAACCCATGAGGGTGGCGAAAAAATAGTTTTGTCAGATGTCCACCATAATTGTAGGCCTGAGGATGAAATGAGAAACTGTTCTGGAGGGATTTTAACTTCTCTAACTCAAATATTTTTTTCTTTTAAATGCCTTACCATAAACACTGCTTCTGTTTTGTGAATAACATCAGATCCTAGCAATATCTGTCTTGGTTTTGTTGCATATCTGCGAGGAGAAATATTTGGGAGCACCACTGAGAGACATGCAGTCTCTTTTTGGACGAAGTTTCCTTAAGCTACTTTTCTTTTGCTGGCAAGTGAAAAATTAATCGTGAGTAGATAGCATAACTGGCAGTTCTCTGTTTAAGATCAACTGCTTCAAAAACATGCACTTGCGGCTGTGCCGTGTTGGGAAAAACTGCTTTGAAGGACTATCAGTCTAGAATGGGTGAAGGGGAAAACAAGAACTTGCAGTCTGACAAACGGGAAGACTCCATGCAGAACATTGCAAGCACAATTGCAGAAGAGCTACCATGATATAATTAGGTAACACAAATGCTTACACTGCTGTCTGATATCTCAGCCAAAAGGTATAACATGGGTATGCAGGCCAAGTGCCTGACCAACATGTTTTTGCACTGCCTTAAGCCATGTTTTTTGTATGTTTTACAACTGTTCTGACTTGTGTGTGGCCTAATGGAGAGGCTGCTGTAGCTTCACCAGTCCTGTCTGGAGTGTGAATGTCAAAAGTGGGAGAAAGGAAGGAAAACAGTGAGGATTAGAAGAGGCACTGACTCTATTCTAAATAAGAGCAGAGTGATACCAAGGTTAGGACAGCTGTCTTGCAGGGAGGAGAAAAGGTGTCAGAACTCTTTTGTGCAACAACTGTGGCATGAAGCTGTGTAAACCTGAGTTGGTGAGTTTGGTGCTTGTTTTGTGTAGCTGAGCTTAGTGGTAGTATGCTTGGGCAGTCAAAGAAGAAAAGCTTTTCTCCTTTGAAAATTTGTCAAATGTCATGTCTTGTAGTGACTGGTTTTGTTATGCTTTCTCCTTTGTTTTTGTGTCCTCTGACAGTTGTCTGTTGTTGTGTAACTTGAAGTTGGAAATATCTTTTTATCTTTTGTTTAGAGGTGTTTCCAGGATTGCTGCATTATGAGCATTTGGGAAAGAAGTTACCAGCCAGTTTGTTCTATTTCCATATTTTTTTCCCTTCTTCCCTTTGCATCTTTTATGTGACAACACAGGAGAAAAAAACTTCAGGAGCTAGTGAGTTTTATGAACCATTTTAAAAATGCCTCTACACTTTAAAAACCAGAGAAAGCTTGGCAATTTGGATTCACCTTCCAGGTAACATAGGGGGAAGTTACAACTTACTTTCTCTTGTAAACATACCCCAGGAAACATTTTGAGTGTGATGGCAGAGCAACAAATGCCTGAAACTGCCTCTGCCTGCTGTTCTGCTGTTCATCACATGATTGTTCTTATGCAGAATTTCCAGTTTGGGATTGTAAGCCAACTTTACATGTAATGTTCTTAATAAGACAACTCCTGCAGTTGACTGTATGTACAGTTTAGCTAATTCAAACACTATGTTTTCAGCTTTTGTTGTGAAACCACAACTGTGCTGTTGTGTGTGTGTGTTCAACTTCACCTTTGTGAAGAAGTGTGTGTTGAGTACAGAGAGATGACCTTTAGGTGAACCTGCTCAACTGTGTTAACTGCTGTGACATATTTAAGTGGTAGATGTCATAAAGAAGTCATTACTGGACTTATTTGCATATGTGCATGGTTGCTTCACATACCTGGGAAGCTGCCATTGACTTAAACATTTCTCAAAACAGGAGCTTCCTTCCTATAGCTCTTGCATGCTTGAACTTCAGATTTCTATCCCTTTTCTTGTGTTCTTTAAGATGGTTTATGGTGTAGCATGGAAGACCAAATGTCTGGGATGGAGAAAGCTGAACAGCTTGTCATGTACATGATACGTATGCAAGAAAGCTTGTCTGAAGGCATTTGCTGTATGTGATGGTTGGAATAAGTGGCAGGTAATCCAGAGCAGAGCGAAGCATGAAGAGGACATTAAAAAGCTCTTGAAGTATAATGATAGCTTTGTACCTTGTGCCATTCAAGCTCTCATTTTCTGTAAGGAGTTTTGACCTAAGTTTCTTTACTATGCATATTTATGCTAAAATGTTAGTCACATCTAACGGATTTTTTTTTGTGGCAACAAGTGGATCTGAGTTACCAGCTTCAGATCTGAAGTGGTCATATTGGTAATTGTTCCTGAGCCTATCTACCTGTGATCGTGCTGGTTGAACCTGCTCATAAATACCTTCAGGTATTAGTTTAATCTCTGCAGTGTTCTGATAACTGAGGAGCTGCTGGGCACAAAATCGTGTGGATGCATAATCATACAGAGATCTGCTTTCCAAGTCTGTGGATGTATGTTACCCTGTCTCTGTGCTGGTCTCTCTGTATAACACCTCTTCAGCAGAATAAGCCTCTTCAGAGTGTTCCTCAGAGAGCAAACATCATCTTTTCTAACCATGATTTTAGAGCTGTTTGGAGCAGCTTTTTCCTAGCAGTCATCCCTTGGGTAAGAGTTTGAGAACTAAAAACTTGAGCATGATTTTAAGAATGGTACTAGTAGTCTTTCTGGTACTTTGTTGCATTTGAGTTTTTTTTTTTTTTTTTAGTGCTCAGACCTCAGAGTGGCTCTGGCATAGGTACATCTGTGCTGTGATAGCTGGTAGCCAGCTGTGCCTTGTCTGACTTTAGTTTACTTTGCAAATCAGTAGCTCAGTCACCAGACTTTCTAATGTTCATATCTCTTTCTCCTTTTTCATGCTTTCTTCATGAGTTGTTTCTTTTCTTTATTAAAAAAATGCAAAGCTGAACTTGCAAAAAAAAGCAAAACTTGCTGAAAAGTAGTTTAATTTTCTTTTTCATGCTGTTGCTTCAGTGTCTTGAAAACAAAGCTAGGTAGCTGGAGAGGCTGGCCTGCAGGCAAGGTTATTCCCAGTAGCTTGTTTGCAGCTTGGTTGCACAACTGCTTTTGACAGTGGCCTGGGTTGGCACTGCTTCTAGAAGAGGATCCTCCCTGCCCGCTGCCACTGGTACGTGACCAGGAAAGTGGAAGGTGGCTGGGCTCAGTCCCCTCTCCACAAGCATGTGCATGCACCTGTTTTTTGCTGAGTTAATTTTGAGAGAGTGCGGTTCCTGGATCTAGTTGTGTCAGATGCTGACACAGATGCCAGACACATGCAGGGGAGGGGAGGAGAGGAGAACCCGACCTGGGCAGGGGTTGACATGGGTGTATGTTTCAGGCCTCTCACTGTGTGATAGTCCATGGTTGGGTTTATCTGGAAACAGCTGGAATCGCAATATGACCGCTAAAATGACCAACAGTTTTAATCAGGGCAGACACCATCTTTGAGCCCAGACCTTGAACTGCACCAGAAACAGTTACTTGAATGGTGTCATCCGTGCTGTAGTGGCTGTATTAAGCTCCCTGGATAGAGGGTGCATTGTATCCCACCCCATGACCAAGGCTGTCACTTTTTAAAGCTCTTGGTGTAATAGCTCCCTAAAGAAGCTCACATGCCTTGAGTCTGAGATAGCTTAAGCCCTTCAAACAAGATAACTTAGGCTAGCCCTAATGAAGGGGAAATTACATGAGTTATCAACACTGGTGAGGTGGTGGAGTCACCATCATTGGAGGTGTTCAGGAGGAGACTTGATGGGGTGCTTGATGCCATGGTTTAGTTGATTAGGTGGTGTTCAATGATAGGTTGGACGGGATGATCTTGAAGGTCTCTTCCAACCTGGTCTGGTCTATTCTATTCTAAATGTTGAGCAGCTAGAGGAAGCTGGCCCATTGCCTCAGCTATGGTCAGGTTGGGCAATGTGATTGCCAACAAATTGTTTCCATTATGGGATGCAGTGGCGATGTCAGCTTGTATCTTACTGGAAAGTAGAGTACATGCAACTTGAAACTATTTCCACACTCTGACTTTGTGCCAAAAATCTTACTTGTGAGAGAAATAATTCATGCTTTTGCTATGAAAGTGTATTTTGCATCTCTCTGAGAACAGCTGCTCAGGCTACATCCAGCTTGCTGTTACTCCTAATGAATAACTTCTGCTCTGCTTTTCATATCCATTTGAGAAAAAAAAAAAAAAAAAAAGTCCTTTGAACTTTTTGGAAAGTAATACTGCTCTGAAACTGCATTAGATTTTCACTTTTGTAATGCCACTGAAGCTGTGATTTGTAATGTGATTAAACATAGGATTTCTTATTTCCTTTCTGTGGACTGTTTTGAAGTACTCCTCTGCCCTCCCTGTCCAGAGGCCTTTGAAAGAGTGGAGGGAAGGGCTGGTTTCAGTGACTGCTTTGCTGAAACACACTCATCTTGTTTCTCTTTTCCTTCTGGCATGTGGGAGAATTGACTTGGAGGTGTTGATTTCCTCTGCTTCATAACATGGAACTGGGAAAGCAGATTCCTTAATCTCTCATAGAGTGATAGTTCTGTTATGTGAAGGACGTAGAATATCATTCAGTTCATAAACACTTTAATCTGCAAATTCTCTAAAGAACAAACAAACAAACAAAAAACCCAACACCAGACACAGAAAAGTGCTTTAGCTTGTCATAGTATTATGTGTTTCCTTTTTGTTATCTTAAAACCAGTCAAAAAGGAGTGGTGGAACCCTTGAGAGTTTTTCAGTTGAATGCTAACTTTCTGGGGCTTCCTTGTGAGGTATTCACCTCCTGCTGTTTTAAGAGCCTTTAAAAGTAGAGTCAGGTTCTTCTGATAGTGGTTTTGGTGGCTTGTGTGTGTAGGTGTTTGTTGTTATTGGGGTTTTTTTGTTTGTTTGTGTGCAATTGTATGTTGTCAAGCTTTCTTTCATTCCTGAACTTTGATTATTTTGTGCTGTAGTTTAATTCACAACTTCATCCTGCATCAGGATTGCCTTTGTGCACTTTAGAACTGATTAGTTCTCTGAGCTAGTTTCTTGTGACTGTAAAATGTCAGCTCCTTCTACTTGTGAGGAAAGAATAATGGCAAATGTTTGTCCGGACTCACAAGACCTTTAATCTGATGAAAAAGTAATTTTATTGGCGTTTTAGGCGTGATTTAGTACTTGGTAAGTTATTATTTGAGCCTTAGTGTATTTGAGCCTTTATATGCCAGTGTACTTAGGATACACACTTATTTTTTCAGTTTGCAGAGACAATTCTCTTGTCCTTATATTCCAGACATTAGCAGACTGAAATTAACACGGCTGGGAAGTAAGAACCTTGTAGTCAGTAATTTGGTGGAAAATTGTGTAGCATCTTATTGCAGGCTCTTTGATTAGTGATGAGGTGCAGTAGGTTTGAGAGCTCTTGGAGGATTCAAAATTAAGAGTAAAATAGCTGAACTGTTGTTGCCACTTCCTCACCCAAGGATTGGGCTTCAGAATGGAACGAGAATGAGTTCTCCTGAAGGAATCTGTCTTATTACTATGTCAAGTTATGTAACACCTATGAGACAGAGATCAAGGCAAACAAGCTTTATGGGTGGAGATTATGGTCAAACTTTTAATTTCTTAATAGGTGAGAGGAGGGAGTTGAGCTCCCTTGGTGGATGTGGTACTAATCTGTAGATTCAGACAAATGATTCTATATGTCAGATAGATATATTAGAACCTTTATGAGTTGTGAAAGACAGTGATATCATAATAAATCACTGTTGTGCTCAGTTTGAGGATGACTGTATTAAATTCTACTGAGGTTTCCACTTGGGATAGAAGGGAAACAAAAATCGATACCATCCAGAGGATGCAGGCTGCTGTCAGAATGAGAAGTGTATCTGAGCCAGGCCGGGTGTTTACTGAGCTGTGCTTTTTAGCAGAGCTTGGCCACAGAACTGTACTAGTAAGCCAGGCTGTCTAAAGAGCTCCTGACTCCAAACTAGCTGACCTGGGCCTGCCTGGAAACTGAGTGGTGGTGTGTCATGCATATCTCAGTGCCGTTTTAACACCTGCTGTGAGGGAAATGAATCTGTGCTCTACCTCTGAACTGTGACACCCCCCCCCCCCCCAACCCCCTTCTTTTACTCGTTATTTCCCATTGTATTTAACCAGAACTTAATGTTCCCATATGAGTTTTTAAACAGCTGATTTTCTGATAAGGCTATAGCTAGCTAGTGTGATGTTTCTCTGAGTCTGTCATGGATATCTCTACTTGCTTTCCAGCTTCTGACATCACCATTCATAAACAGTCCTTTCAATATTTATATATGTATATTAAAAGAAAAAAAAAGCATGAAAGTGCAGCTAGACTCTTAATAAACATTATTAACGTCTTCCAGTCTGAATGCTGTGAGAGTCTGAGCCTCAGTTTGGATGCTGAAGCTAGATGACTCCACTGCTGGCAGACAGGATGGGACTGGCTGTGGTACTCTACATAGATTTGTAGTTTCTGCTGCTGTTACTGGGTGTTGCTGAAGTGCAGTAATATGTAGCCAGCTATATATGTTTGAGAATTTTATCAGACTCTCAAAGAAAAAGGTTTACCACCTGGTATGTATGTAGTCAGATGGCCTTCACAGAGATTTGATGAGGAAGAATGTGCAGTTGGGTGTTCAAGAAAGAGAAAAATGGATCTGCCATATGCTCCTCAAGTGGGCACTAACAACTATTTCTAGTATTTATGGATATAGAACATAAATAAGAAACATGAGTTAGTAGTGCTCTTAGCTTTGTAGTCTGGTTATTTCAAGGACTGATGTCTAGAGGATGGCAGTACAGACAATAGGAATACCAACTGATGGAGTTTTTTTTGTCTTTTCAGTTACACGTGGCAAGCAATTGATGTGGATAAACATGTTCTTTATCAAATTAACTTATGTTTTCCTGTGGAAGAGTGTGGACAATCAAGTGCAATCTGTGCATATGACATCAATAAGAATACCTATCAGTCTGTAGGTAAGTAATTAAGTGCCTTTCCTCATAAGGAGTTCAGAGTTACGTTAATGAGTGGTCTTAACTATTGTAAACTTCAGATGTTAGCAAAGACATTTTTTTCTTTCTTCTCAGAACAGTCTAAAATTATTCTGTTGTAGGTGTATTGGGTAGATTTGAGGAAACATGAGCTAATCATTTAAGAGGACAATGAAACTTAGGATTTAGTTAACTGTAATCTAGTATGACACTATGGAAGGCTGTCTTAAATGGGAATATGTGCATCTACATGTGACAGGATGTGCACTGTGCATGGTCTTGTTTTGAAACTTGATACTGAACAAAGGATGAAGCTTGATTTACATCTCTAAACTACCACACCCTAGCCTGATGTGACATCATCTCTTTGTTCAGACAAGTTACTCTCAGTAGTGCAATCCTGGAGTATTGCTGAGCCTCTGTAATGCAGTCTTTAAGTTGTTACAGAGAGAAACATCACTCTTGTCAAATCTAATGTCTGCCTTGGTAGATCACAGATGTTCTTGGTATTCTGAGGTGTGGTAGACTTCTGTGTGCTTATCTAAATATGAAACTGGCACATTCTTATACATATGCTTGCAATTATTTCATCTGGCAGAAGCCCCTTCTGCCTTAGCCAATATTTGTATGCCTGTTTTCATGGATGCTTGTTACTTTCAAGGTTTCTTCTGTTGTTCAGCTAATAAAGTAATGATACAAATACTGATGAAGAGGTTTTCTGATAGTTTACAGTTAACTATTGCTTCATTTCATTAGAATTTTCTAACATGCTTGTTAGTGTTGCTTTCCATAGGTAGACAGTGCTTATAGAAAGCTGAGAGTCTTCAGTAAAAGTGTTTGAGCTTGAACTGCTGTAAGATAGTGAGGAGGAAGATGATTCTAAGTTGTATGCAGATGCATAGCAGTTAATCATTCTCCATTCTCCCTACCTGTCTCCAGAAATACTTGGGTTTCATGCTGTGGTCATTCAGTGTGTTTCAAACAAACTGCTAGTGTTGCCACTTGGGGTTATTCATGCACCCAGTGATATTATAAACCTGTATCTCAGTTCATGGCTGGATTTGCTTTTTTTGTGTGTAGTGCAGTATATCTCCAAACTCCAAGGTTTTCTGGGATGACTGGTTAGGTTATGTTTGAGTTCAAACTGCAGTTGCTTATAGTAGCATCTTCTGCCCTGAGGAGTGTGACATCTCAGACTACTTGGTGTTCTTAATGTGTTTCATTCCTAGAACGTACAGCAAGAATTTTGCTTTCTGCTGATATGGGTCTCAACCCATATGTGGTTGAGACTTCAGTTACCTGTGGGTTGGAAAAGGAAGCAACATCTGTTTTAACATGATTTTTTGAGTGAGACAAATATGGCAGGTTGAGTGAGCTTGAGGAGCTCTATTCTCCCCAGTGTGGTACTTACTCATTTTAGTGTGATGCCTAGCAACTTGTATGCCATTTAGCTGGACTACTACTAAAATGCTGAGCAGGAATATTATCATAATTGTTTGTTAATCTCAGTGAAGAAATGTACACTTTGTCCAGCTGCAGTAGAAAGATGGAACATGAAATAATGACTGCCACCTAAATGCCGCCTTCTTCTGGACAACTGATTGGATGTCTCCCATGATCACCCTTCTCCTTCCTAACAGCTGAATGGATGGAGTCAATGAACAAAAGGTGTTCTGGACAGTGCCTTTGGTACTGGTTTAGCACAGGCATGCGATATGAAGTATCGGATGCTAATTTTTGTACTAGCCATACTAGCAGGTTTGTAGTGTGTTGCTATGTGAAAAGAGCACATTTCTGAAGGAATGAATAAACACTAGTGATCATGGAAGATGGAGCTTGATATTATGGTAAAGGTGTTTGCAGAACTGGTACTCTGTAAAGAAGCTCATGGGAAATTGGTGGTGTGAGGGGATGATTGATGAGACCACTTGCTCTTTTAGCAGGGATGGGATAAGTCACTTGTCACTGAAGTTCTTGTATGTAAGGGGGAAGGGAGCACACATTTTAGACTGTAGTAAACAAGATGTACTCTCCTAACTTTATTTTTCTTGCATATCATTTAAACTGAGGAAATTTACGTCAACTCACAAGTGCCTTTAGTGTGTTTCTTTCTAAGCTCCTAATGTTAAAACGAATGCTTACAGAGCATTAAGATAAGTCCTGAGATGTTGCTTCCATGAGTTCTCTGTTAAATTGGTGCTTTTAACTGTATAGATGTATAACTGGAGGGTTTTAGTTGTGTGTATTGTTACTACACACAGCTTGCCTAGAAAGTTGTGTTGGATTCCTTCTGCTAATATGGGGAAGAAAAAAGGACACTTTGCCAATGTCTTATGGTATCAGTGTCTTGCCATGCCTTCTTGTGAGGCAATTTTTGTGAGGGTGTGCAGCATGAATAGGAAAGCTATGAGTTACTGAGGGGATTCTGTGTATTAGCATCTAGCTTCCCTTTTGATTGCCCCTGCTTCACCTTTACCTGCAGATTTGGTGGCTAAAGTTGCTTTCTGTCTAGTGCAGTTCAATAGAATATTTTTGAGGTTCTTGTACCTGCTTCCTGCAGTTGGCTTATTTCTCCTCTTGGTGTTAAGATTTTATTATTTGGGTGTTGAGTGTTTTTGCTGGCCTTGGGCTAGGAGATAATAGGCTGGTCAAAGTTCCAGCAAGTGTGTGTTTTAACATGAAGTAGCCACTCTGGAGTCCTCAGCACAGAAAAGATGTGGTCTTGTTGGAGTGGGTCCAGAGGAAGACCACAAAAAGGGTCAGAGGACTGGCACCCCTCCTATGAGGACAGGCTGGTAGAATTGAGGTTGTTCAGCCTGGAGAAGAAAAGGCTCTGTGGAGATCTTACTGCATCCTTTCAATGCTTAAAGGAGGCTTATGAGAAAGATGGGTACAAACTTTACAGCAGGGCGTGTTGCAATAGGACAAGGGGTAATGGTTTTAAGATGAAAGAGGGTAGATCTAGATTGGACATACAGAAGAAGTTTTTGGAATGAGGCTGGTGAAACACTGGAACAGGTTGGTAGAATAACAAGTGATAGCAACTTCGTCCCAGGAAACATTCAAGGTTGGACAGGGCTCTGAGCAACTTCCTAGTTAAGTCCGTGCTTATTGCAGGAGGGTTGGACTAGATGATCTTTGAAGATCCCCTCCAAGCCAAACCATTCTATGATTGTGATAGGCTCTCTTGTATTGTGCTTCTGCTTTTTGTATAAATGGCATCAAAGCTGATGGAAGGAAATTAATTGCATTACTTGAAACTAGTTCATAACAGCTGTCTGACGGAGTTCTTTAGCCCTTGCTTGTAAGACAGTGAGTAATTTGTAATAGCATATGCTGTTGGGCTTTTAAAAATTTCCAGTGTCTGCTAAAAACCTTTGAGAAAGTAGATGTGTGATTAGAGATGCCAAACACTATCTTAGCTTGGATCTAGTCATACAAATCACAAGAACTGCAAGGAAGGTCTTTGGTTGCAGTCTTTTCAAATACTTGTCTTCGAGTAGGCTGATATGTAATATGCTGATCAGTGATTGAAATTGGAGCCTGTGAAGGTGCTGGATTATAACTTTTTTTTTTTCCCCACCTCCAAAAAAACCTCAAACACTAAACCTAGGTGACTTAAACTTGAAAAAAGTTTCTGAAACCCTTGTGGAACTCAACACTACAGATAACTGCTTGCAGCAAGGCAATCCACACCAAATTCAGAGCACCATTAACTTCCTGTGTGGGAAAACACTGGTGAGTCTAAATCTCATGTTCTTACCTCCAATGGAGTTGACATGTACTTCTAACTTGCTTTTAAGGAGACTTGCTGTACTTGTGGATGTGCTAGTTACTGAGCTTCATAGCTTGAGGCAGAGCCAGTTAAGTTTTAGTACCAAAATTAACTGTGGATCTGCTGATTAGCTCTGACTATGGGCTCTTCTATGTTTTTACAGGGATTGCACTGTAGTCTTTTAATAGTGTAATATGGAGGAATGAATCAACAATGAGAGCTATTGTTTAAATGTCAATAGTGTCCAAGTTGCCCTATTTCCGAAAGCAACACTGAAGAAAATGAGTGACCTCTGTTATGGGTCAGCATAGCTGACAGCAGTGTTAGATTATGTCTGCATGTAGTTGAATGAAGAGTGGGTATGTGTCCATTTGGCTTCTGGGAAAGTGGTTGTTCTTGAGAATATACTGAAAATGTGAATGGAGATCCCTGAAAAGTTTTTTAGGGGCATGTGTGTAGGGAGTTCACCTCCACATGCATTTTTGGAGTTACACTTCCCATACTCTTAACTGATACCACAGCTTGGTCTTCTGTACAGACTGTGATCACTTGATGTATTTGTGTATTGGAGATTAGTGTAGCTGTTGGCACTGATGACGCTGTTTCACGCCTCTACTTGGAAATCTAGCCAATTCAAACAAAATGCCAGTGCAGCCCAGATTTAAATGCTGCCTGATCTGTTTCAGCAGATGATTCTTTAAATTAAAAGCATTGTTCAACTCCAGCTGTAACACCAGATCATAACAGTCTTCAAACTTTGAGTTAGCATAGTTCTAACACTTCCTCTTCATGTGACTTAATGGAAGGCTTTTGTAATAGTGCCTGAACAACTTGTTTCCAGCACGTTTATGGCAGGGTTAAATGAGGAGGTAATCAGTTTAAATATGCTAAGATGCTTCTAGCTGAAGTGGTGGAGGAAGAATGAAAAATCTAATTGTTGTTGTCCCTAGATGTTCAGATGAACATCCAGCTCCAACTTATGGTAGAACCCTTATCTTGAAGTAGTTACAGGTGTGTATAAGGTGAGCACATAAAAATAAGTAGCTGAGATAATAGGTGTTCTTCCTGTGCAGCAGAGAAGATTACTAACTGCTTTTCTTTGTAGGGTAAAAGACAGAAGTGGCAAACAGTGCGTTGCTCTGCTGTTCACCTCTTTGTACACATTTGTGTTGGTGTTTTCCTTCCTAGTAACTAGATGTGACTGGTGCTTTGCCAATATCAATTAGCATAGTGAGCACTTCTAAAAGATTTAGTACAATTACTGCATATTAGGATTGGCACATGTTAATTTGAGAACTGGTACAAATGCAGACTGAGGATTTAGCACCCTGCATCCTGAGTTTACCAACAAAACTGTTAACAGCAAGTTATTTAAGAATGCGTATCACAGAAAGGGCATAGTATCTTCTGCTTTTCTTAATCTCTTGAATGAATTTCTTGCTGTCTACAGAGGTAATAAAAAGTCTGTTTTTCAAAGAATTGTTTTTTCTCCTTTAAATAGGGTACCCCTGAATTTGTAATGGCAACAGAGTGTGTGCACTATTTTGAATGGAGGACCTTTGTGGCTTGCAAAAAAGACTTGTTTAAACCTGTGAAAGAGGTAATGTATGTACTACCCTACTCATGATGCAGAAGCTACTCTTCGCACGTCTGGTAATTTTACTCTAACCACCTGTCTGCATTGAAAATGAACACCACTAACTTCCACAAACCTAACGTTTCTTAGTTGTATGTGGTAGGTTGAAAAGGCTGATCCTCTCTTTCCCCCCCCCCCCCCCACCCTGGGCAAAAAGAATGAGACTCAGACAAACTGATTGCAAAAGTGGTGGAAAGTTTAAATGGAAAAGCAGTGAATGTTTTACAGAGACCCACAAGCACAGTGATAAAAGAGATCCCAAAGCATACCCAGAAACATCCCATCCCCACCTGAGGGTACACTCAAAACCTCCAGGGCTCTTTTCTTCCCCCTCTCCTCCACTGTTGGGCTAATCTCAGCTGGCCAGATCTGAGACTGCCCTTCTCCCTGGCCTTGGGCCTTGCCAGGCCCAAGAGGCCGTGAGATAGCTCCCCCGTTACCAGGTAGCGCCGAGGGAAGAAAAAGGAAGTGCAAGACCCTGCAGGTGGCTTTTGTAGCGAGCAGGACAATATGGGATGAAATATGTAGCTTCCTGTGTCCACCCACTGGGCTGGACCCTTTGGGACACTGGAGGTGTCTCCTGTGGCCACAGCAGGGGGCACCTGGCCCAAACTGCTACATCGTATAAAGCATCTGTTGGAAGTTGGTGGAGCTGAGAATTTTAAATTACTCTTCAACCTCTTTTGTGATCTGGATGGTTGTTTATAGCAAAACTCTTCTAAAAGTTGGAGCAGAACAGTCTAACTTTGGATGCCTCATTTTGGTCAGCATATGTAGCTTTAGAAGTCTAGCTTTATGTATCTGAGCTTCCAAAAGTAAAAACCTTTTCCACATATTAACTTGGCTTTATATGTGCCTACTTGTATAGCATGGATTGCAGGCAATTTTTTGTTTTTCTTTTAGGTCCCTTGCTATGTTTTTGATGAAGACTGGAAGAAACATGACTTGAATCCTCTCATCCAAGTTTCAGGACACTACTTGGTGGATGATTCTGATGATGATTCTTTGTTCATAAATATCTGCAGAGACATAGGTGTGAACACTTTCTTGTGTCACCTGTTGGTGTATACATTTCTAGTAGTGTAGTTTCCCCTGCCCCCACCCAGTACCTCAGTTGAGGCTGTCCTATGACCAAAGATCAATATTTTAGTACTTGCACTATTATTTCAAACTACATTGATGTTTTGAAGCATGCTTTCTGTGAAGCCGTCTGTTGAGGTGTTCAGAGATACACTCCTCTGGATGGGCAAGTACTGCTAGAAAAGTTGACTTCAACTGGAGTGAGCAAAAGAGTGCAGCTTGTCTGTAGCTGCTTCTGTTTGCCACCAAATAGGACTAAGATAATTCATAGCACTTCATGTGCTTGAAATTGAGTCCTTTGGACTCCAGCTCAGGCTATTGTTTAGTTGCAAGTGAATGTCCTGAGATGCATCTAAAACAAGTGTTTAGGTGCTTGGGTAAGTAATGGTGTGTAGCTAGCCCTTTCATGTCAGCTGGGAGTTGTATACTTAAGGAATTAAACCAGCAAAACCACTCATTTGAAGCTTGCTGAAAAGCCTAGTTTAGCTGGATACTCCTGCTGTGTTTTTCACTCTTACAGTTAAACATGTATTTTGTGCATCTGTTAAGGGTCCATAAATATCTGAGGGGTGGTTGTCAAGTGGATGGGGCCAATCTCTCTGGTGGTGTGTGGTAGTAAGACAAGGAACAATGGATACAAACTTGGTCATAGAAGGTTTCACCTCAACATGAGGAAAAACTTCTTTACAGTGAGGATGATGGAGCACTGGAACAGGCTGCCCAGGGAGGTTGTGAGGTCTCCTTCTCTGGAGACTTTCAAAACCCACCTGGATGTATTTCTGTGCGGACTACCCTAGGTGATCCTGCTTTGTCGGGGGTTGGAGTTCACGATCTCTGGAGGTCCCTTCCAACCTCTAACATTCTGTGATTTCAAGTTCCAGTGGTGGGTCTGTTCTTTTAAAAATTCCCCTACTCTGAAACTCTTTTTTCTGACAGCTTTGAATAAGATGGTGTATAAGACAACAGAGGTGTGAGAAAAACCCTACCCACTGCTTGGTATCATTTTGGTGTTGGGGAAAAATCAGAAAATACTTGGTGTGCTTCTGGAGGTTTTCAAAGCCCTACACATCCAAGCAGGTGTACTAGTAATTGGTAACTAGGTGCAGCTGCTCTGTCAGGAAGGCTGAATTTGCTGTGCATAAACAGGGCAGCATGAGCCTATCACGAGCTCTTCAGGTTTGTCTTGTTGGGTTCACATTTTAGTGGAACCAGTTTTAATAGTATTTTTAGAAAGGGGTAAAGAAATGAAAGTGAGGGAATCCACAGGTAAAATAGCAAGATACTTCAAGTAAAGCAGGGCTTAGAAACTGAGTCCTGTATTCTGTTTTCTGTATTCTATAACAGGAAGTCCAAGTGGAGAGACCAGAAACTGCCCTGCTGGGAGTGCTGCTTGCTTATTACACAAAGGTCAGGCATATGATGTTGGCCATCCAAACAAACAGCTTAAACTTCATGACAAGGATAGGTATGTAATTTTTTGTGCTGATACTTCTGTGGACACTTCAGTCATCTGGGCTGGAAAAAAAAGCAGTCTTGGTAATAGATGCGTCTTCCAAATCTTATCATCAATGCCATTTCAATTTTGAAGCATTGACAGAAAAAGATTTCTTTAAGTACTTGTCAAGGCAGACTCTTTTTCAGGCATCTTGTTGCACCGCCATAACAGATAAAATGTTATTCTTCATTGTGAGAGACAAAGTTTTATAGAACTGCAAAACTCTCAGAAACACAGAACAATTGCTGCTTTCTGTTAACAAGCAGGAAGTGAGATTTGACCCCATCTGCCTACTATCTGAGGGCCCATAAATGCACTTGCCTCTCTGTGGGTTTATGCACTGTATTTGGCTCACTCCACTGCATAGGAATATTTTAAATGTTGAGTATGGGGCTAGATGTTACCCTTCTGTATTTTGGCATTAACGAGTTCTTAATTGAAGAAATAGATAAACAATGCAAGACTTACTGTTCCGGGTGGTGGCAGAGCTGGAACTAAGTGAAAGTGTTTCCTTGATGCTGCCTCTGTTCTGCTTGCTGCCTTTTGTGCTGGAAATGTAGCTTGAAAGAAAAACAAACTAAACAAACAGGATGCACCAACCATCCTGATTTCAGCTAGGATAGGGTTAATTTTCTTCAAGAAGTCAGGACAGCCAGCTGAACCAACTAGTGGTGTGTTTAATACCTTACAATATCATGCATGACACACTCTGGCAGTGGTTTTTTTGGTGCAGGTGGGAAGCATCAGCAGCATGGGATGAGCCATTGGTGTTTTACATCACTCCCTCTGTATATTACTTAATTTAGATCATTGTTATTCCTGTTCTTTTCTTCTTCATTCTTTGCATTGTTCCATTAAATTCTCCTTGTCTCAACCTGAAGGGTTTTTACATTTTGCTCCTGATTTTTCCTTTCCATCTTACCAGGGAAAAGGAAGAGTTGGGGCAGTAGTGTGAGCAGCCCTGTGGGACTTGGCTGCAGACAGGCCTAAAATGATGACACCAACTCACCAAAACAAACATCCAAACAACTCAGTGTGGCTCAGAAGACTTACTTAATATGCTGATCTTTCTGAGCTTCAGGGCATCTGAGCCCCCTTACCTTGTCTGTAGTGTCAATAGTACCCTACTGATTTCTGCAGTGTTCTTTTTATCTCAGATGCAAGATGAAGAAAAGAAGCAGAAATAAACTAGGTTATTAATAGGGAGGCCAAAGGTTCAGGCCTATCAGTTACAAGGCTGAAAGTTTTGTTTTAGTTTACAAGTCAAGTCCTTCATAAAAGTTACTTTCAGGAGCAAAGCTACTCTAGTGTATTGTGGTAAGAGTGCATGTTCTTTCAAGGATATCCTTCTTTACAGTGCACAGTGTCTTAATTTGTGTTTTTGGTTTGCTATTTTCTGTTTCTAGGCTGGTATTGAGTTATGAGAAAACATACATAGATGAAGAAAGGCCAGACTTCTGCCTTGGTCATAACCCTGCAACGACGATCACTTTTGTTTGCCCATCAAAGAGGGGAGAAGAGGTAACTTTGTTGTTTCAGTTTGTGTGCATTAGCTTTCATTTTTATTCAGGTCTGAAGAGAACAGAAACTTTCCCAGTCTGCAGCCTGTGAGGAGTGCAAGATCCTAAATACACTCTTTCAAGAAGTCTTCTAAGAACTTGTCACAGAGCTTTGCTGGCTCATGAGCACTCTTCCATCTTCGGTCAGGCAGGGCATGCTTAACAGCTGTTTTCTTTATATGGTTTGTGGTTTTTTTTTTTTTTTTTATTGATCTGACCTTCTTCAGGAAAAAAAACAGCCAGTGTCATTGTGTGGTAAAAGTGTCACTAAACAGGCTCCTGAACTTAAAGTAAAATTTAGTGTTAGGCCGCAACTCAGTTTTTTGAGAACACAGTTTTAAACAAGCTTCAGTGATCATGTTGATGCAATGCTTGGATAATAGCAACCCACACTCCTTGAATTGGGCTGGAGCAGCTATTGCTAATGCTCTTCCATTTGACATTGAGATGCTTTTGGTTGCAGGTTAGTGAAGGAAGAGTTCTTGACTGGTAAATTTTTGATTTAATCTTCTGTCCCTCATCTGACCTAGATAGGTACCATACTTCACTCTCATTGCTGCAGGAACAAACCATAGGCTTTTCTCTGCTGTCACTTCCTAATACATCACTGCAGCTGTGCACACTTGTAATATGAGTATTACTAATGTTACTTGTGCCTTTAACTTACCAGATACAACAGGCAGATACACAAATATGTTTTAGTGGAGGACAGAAATACAGATTTATGAAACAAAGTGGATTTCTGAATGCTTCACTTTAAAGTGAGAAGAACTAAGATACCCCTCCCAGAGGTGCAAAAATAGTACAGAAATACATCTGACAGAAATGTTGGCTAAAGAATTCTCAAATGTATTTCAGTCTTGATTTGGACCAAGAGAATCAAAGTTACTAAAACACAAGTGTCTGGAGGCTGCTTTGCCCTCAGAGCACATGATCTCTGCTCCCCTCTGTCAACAGCTGTTGAGGCCAACACAATGCAAGCTGTGCTTAGCAATTTGGGTTCGTGTATTCTGATTTTGTCAATGTGTTATGGAAAACTGCTTTTTAAAAAGTAATGTTACTTCTGCTGTCCTTCTGCTACTGCCTTATGCTTTACTGCTGTTTAGACTTCTAATAGTTCAACACGTCATTAGTAAGAGCTGTTATATTTCTTTTCAACATCAGAGGCCAATGTTTGCACTTCTTGAGCAATTTACAGGTGAAGTTAGTCATTACTGATCCTAAAGGAACGTGGCATGGTTGCTTTAGAGATTGTATTTCAAGTAAGTAATTTAAATTCTGGTAACTTCTGTATTAGAGTGCAGGTCCCAGACTCACAGCAAAAACAAATTGCCGGTATGAAATTGAGTGGGTTACTGAGTATGCCTGTCACAGGGATTACCTGGAGAGTAAGAGCTGTCTTCTGACTAATGAGCAACATGATATCTCCATTGATTTAAGACCACTTACTCAACCTCCAGGTAAGATTGCTATTTTTCTTTTGTGTTTGTGATGTTACTAGCTGGTTTTCCAGTTCCATCTTTGGAAACAGGAAGTGTGGTGGCTGTAGATACTTGTTTTTATATCTGTTCTGCTGTGTGTTAGAACACTTTTCCTGTTGTTATTCCTTCAGATTATGTGATACCGTATCGAGCCAAAGATGACAAAGAGGAGTATTATTATTATTTGAATGTATGTGGGAAAACCACTGCAGGTATCTGTAAGGACAGAACAGGATACACTTCGTCTTGCCAAGTCAAGTCTTCAAATAACCAGCAAAAAGTGGCAGGAAGATTTCAGAATCAAACCCTAAGGTGTGTAGAGGCTCTTGATCCCTGTTATAACTGGTCTGATTGGTCTTTGTTTCCTCCTTTGCCCTTATTTGTCATGTAATCAATATTTGATATAAAATGCAAGTAATTTTGTGCAGTGTCTCTAGGAAAACTTAAGCAATACACCAGGATAGCATTAACAAAGAAAAGAGCAGGTGATACTGGCAGAGTCAATTGCCTAGATAGGAAGAAAACTTTGGTGTCAAAATTGCACATTGTCCTGTGCTACCTCTTGCTCTCCTTGAGTTTTGCATGTAAAGTGACATCTGGATCAGATATTTTAGGAGCTGTCTGCAGCAAGAGTTAACCTCTCCTTCCTTTGCAAGAGCATGCATTAGTCATATCCAGGATTTTTTTTTTTTTTTTTTTTTTTTTTTTTTTTAAGATATTCAGGATTTCCAGGTGGCTCCTGGGGATAATAGCCTGCATGAGATTGCAAAGCAGAAATTATTTATTTGGATATGAATTTCCATTCTGTCTTTGAGCATGTGACAGGCTTGTTGGAGTGGTGTTCCGAGAAATATGATTTCCTCTACCTGCGAAAATAGCCATGCTATAAACTAGTGGGAACAGATACTCCACCACAGCTAGAATTGCTTTAGAGCATTCTTTAACTCTAAGCAAATTCATGAAAAGTAACCAGAAAAATCGGTGGATGCAAACATTTGTTGCCCTAATGTCAGTATTAATGTTGAACAAACATTTGTTTTCACTTTGAGTGAGACAAATAAGAGTATGACTTCTGTTACCTGAAGAACAGTGTGTGATTGTGTCTGACCCCATGTTTCTATCTAAAACTGACTTTTTACTCAGATACTCTGATGGGGATCTCACTTTAATTTATCCGAATGGGGATGCATGTAGTTCCGGCTTTCAGAGAATGACTGTCATAAACTTTGAATGCAATGAAACAGCAGGTGAGTTCTACAAGGTGTGATGACTGCTCAGGATTTGACTTCTGTGCTTACTAGCAACCTTATGTTCAAAGGAATGCATGTTTTGAGCCACAGCTAGTACAAGGAATAGATATTGTTAGAGTAAGCACAAATTTCAGTGCCTGACAGGATTGTTGTAAGCTGTGTGGTAGCCCTGTTAAATTAAATTTGCACTGATGATTAGGAATACTGAGGTATAAAAGAGTCTTGTTTCTTAGTCAACAGTAAAAAACACCACCAAAACAACAACCAAACAAACCAAAACACAAACCACAAATGGAAGTCCTGTGCAGCAAAAAAAAGATTTCAAGTCTCATTTTCTCCCCATTCCCCAATTAACTTCTGCTTATCCATCTTCACTGTTAAGGTAACGATGGTAGAGGATCTCCTGTATTTACTGGTGAAGTGGACTGCACCTATTTTTTTACTTGGGATACAAAATACGCATGTGTTAAAGAGAAAGAAGATCTCCTTTGCAGAGTTACCGATAAGAGAAAACACTATGACTTGTCACCTTTGATCCGCAGCTCAGGTATGGCAATGAGAGCTAGCTTTCAGTTACTTCTGTCCTGATTGTTCTTACCATTTCTAGTGCAATTCTTCAGTTGAGCGTTAATCTGCTTTTGCTGTTCTTCAATTCCTGGGGTTCTGATGTTCACTTCCCAAAAGCGTACCAAAAGGAGGGAGTGCTTTGTGAAAGTAGATATATCCATGGCTGCCTTGGTTCCTGTCATCTTAAATGGTTTTAAATATGTGGGGTTTCTTGTGATAAAGGGCATTTTGTCATGGAGAGGCTATGACAGTTAAGCTTAATGACTTGCTCTTAACAATCCCATCTGTTTCAGAGTTAGCCCAGAACTGGGAAGCTGTCGACAGTAGTTTTTCAGAAGGAGAGAGGAAAAATTATTACATCAATGTCTGCCATAAAGTATGGAAGAAAGGAGGAGCTTCCAACTGCTCAGATACTGCTGCTATCTGCTCTGTAGGTGAGTCTTTTCCTTGGTTTTGTTTTGGCTTTTTTCTTTTTTTGGTGTTTTGGGTTTGTTTAGTTTTTTGACTCTGCATGCAGCCTTGGCACTTCCTCTGCAAATGGAGATGGATCCCCTGAGTGCCTTCAGTTACTTTAGGTAACGGAAGTTACGTATCTTTTGTTCTCCTAAAGACTCTAGAAGAAATGATGCAAGTAGCCTTTTGTAACTAAAAAACTCTAGGCTTCATAGTATGATTTGGATAAAAATAAACTCCTAATGATAAGCATTCTTAAGACTTGGTGTTTGGGTAGTTGATATTATTCTAGTACTAGTTGATATTATTCCTTACAGGGAAACAAAAGCAATTTATTTACTGTCTTTACAGATAAACAAAACAAGACTACAAATCTTGGAACATTTGTATCATCTCCTAAAAAGGTTGGAGAAAATATTCAACTTATCTATTCAAATGGAGACAGCTGTGGTGGTGGCAAAAAAATCAAAACTGTCATCACTCTTGTGTGCAGACCAGGTAAGAATATCTACATGCTGTGTTCTGATTCAGTTAAAAACTGGAGGTCATTTAATTTGCCCAGACATGAGTGCTAAATATTAGTGTCTGCCTTTGTCTTTCATTTCCTTTTATGAAAAAGCTGAGCGTTGTGGTTTATCCACTGGGAGGATAATGTAATTGCAGGTATTAAGCTCTGTTCACCTTGTATACAAGTAATCTTTAAAGACCCTTGAGTAAGTCTCTTGAGTAAGTCTCTTGAGCTAAGATTCATCATGTTTGGAAGAAAGTATATTTAAGTAATTACAGCTTCACAGATACCTGGAAGCTATACAAAACACTTTTTTTCCTCAATCTTCTTGGGAAAGACTGGTTCTGAACTGAAATAAAATAATTTAACCTTCTTTTCCAATAAGCATATTTTGTGTTTGAACTGCTTGCAATTTATGAAAAGCAGAGAATTTGCAGAAGGTGTTAATGTTGTTGTTCTCCATATAATAACCCACTGGTTTAACAACTTCCCAGGAAAACAGGAAACCCATATTCCTGTGCTTCAGCATGAAGAAGCCGAATGCTTCAAGTGTGCTGGCTGTTAGGATTGGGTTACACACTACTTCCTAATAAAGCTGTTGCTTTGTAGCAAAGCATGAAGTAGTGTATGAAAGGAACCGTTTGTTCAATGACTGTGGGTAGTAGTGAGGGACAGACTGAGCAGTGCATCTTCAGTACTGAGCTAAACTTTTATTCTGGGAAGGGGGATGCAAGAAATTTTTAGTTCTATTTTAGTATGCATTTTCAGAGGCAAGGTATGTGAACATTTGATCTGGTTGTGCTGTTGGGGAGGAGCTAGTGTACTTAGATTTAAAATCCTAGTCCCTTTTGGCAGCCTGACTGTATATGTAACACGTTGCTCTTGTGATACCAGGTGATCTAGAAAGTGCTCCAATCTTGATGTCTGAGGGTATATGTTTATTTGCATTTGATTGGTATACTGCTGCTGCATGTGTCCTCTCTAAAACTGAAGGAGATAACTGTCAAGTCTCTGATCCTCAGGCAGGTATGTATTTCTGTTAGGAAAATTGCAAGGCCATGAGGGATAGAACTTGTCACAAGACTGAGTCCTTTTGATTCACAAAACCAAAGCGAATTCAGCCCAAGTCTAAGCACCCATAGCAGTTTTAAATGTGTATGGAGCAGCATGAACTTATTCCCCTAGTGTGTGTGTAAGAAAACAGGTGTAATGTATATTTTACTGTAGTAGGTCTCTCTGTATAAGAAAACATGATTATAGTGTATCCATATCTCTGGAACAATAATTACATGGAAGGACACTTATTTGGTGGTTGGGAGGTGAAATAGGTGTCTGACTATGAGAGAAAAAAATGGATCTGATAAAATATATTCCTTTCTGATTAGGTTTCTCTTTTGATTTGTCGCCTCTTGCCAAGAAAAGTGGGTACTACGTAGTTAATACTACCAACTACTTGTTTTACATAAACGTCTGTGGCAGTCTGCCAGATGAGTTTTGTGGCACACAGTCAGCAGCATGCCAAGTAACACAAAGGTGAGTGACTCTAGTTCTGTTGTCTGTAATCGATCTCCTGTTGCATGATGTGTTGTCTGTGTGCAAGAGAGATCAATCTTCATATAAAATACTCTGCTGCCTGCAATAGATTCAGGTAATTAACATGCAAAATATTGCTTGGTAGTGCAGTAATTATGCTGCCAAGTGTTTCAAATAAAGTCCATGCACATGTAATCTTGTTTACAGCTAGCTTTTGTGATTGAGTCTGCTGCTCCCCCTTATGTTTCCCATAGGGATTGTAGGCTGTAGATAACTGCTGCAGCCAATTAAGCCAACCTCCATTTGGGTTCCAAGAGCTTGGCCTAAGGTACTGCTGGACTTGTGATGAGCAGTGACTGCCATATGCCAAGGTGGAATCCAGAGCTTGGATGTCACATTATTTCCTCTGTTACTGAAAGTGCTGTGCAGGCACAGTTCCAGTGTGTACTGCTATTTTAGAATCATAGAATCAGTCAGGGTTGGAAGGGACCACAAGGATCATCTAGTTCCAACCCCCCTGCCATGGGCAGGGACACCCTACACTAGATCAGGCTGGCCAGAGCCTCGTCCAGCCTGGTCTTAAACACCTCCAGGGACGGGGCCTCAACCACCTCCCTGGATAACCCATTCCATGGTGTTACTGCTGTGATGGTGTTACTGCTGTTATCTTCGACAAGTTATGTCTGATATGGTGTCTGTATGCTTCAGGTTCCAGATCAGCCTGTTGCTGGAGATGTGGTATAGTGCAAACACATGCACCTGTACTTGAGTTGACTCCGAGTTACTCTTTAGCCAAGGAGAGTTCAAAGCAGACACTAAAACCCTTCTTCAGAGAAAGGTGGTCAGACTGGATCTGAGAGGCACTGTTAAGTCAAAGTAAAGAAACCCTTCTGTACCAAAGCTGATGTCAAGCTAAGAGCATATGAAGGCAGCTCTCTTCCAAGAGAGAAACCTTGCTGTTATGCCATGCTAGCTCTTCACTTTCCACATGTATTTGTATAGAACCTGTTTGAGCCCAGCATTAGGTTGTCAGCAGTTAGAATGCTGCTCTGGAGAGTGGGAACTTGATATTTCTAGAGAAGGGAGTGTTGAAGTCTTCTAGATATCTAAGCAAGGTACAACTTCCTTTCCTTTCCAAAGGAGGACACCTGTTCATGTTTTAAGTTTCCATTTGGCATCATTCTATTCATCCTAGCTCACTTACACCTAATCAACCTTACTTAATTACTTTGTTGTATTATGGTGTCTTGTATAAACTTACCTACGTGCTTACTATTTGAGAGACTTCTATTAAAGACAGAATTAGTTTTCCGTTCTGTTCAGTTTCAAAGCCTACTGTTTCTTTTCCAGTAATGATACATTTTGGAATCTTGGACTGCCCAGTTCCAGACTTTCATATTATGATGGTCTGATTCAGTTGACCTACAAAAATGGTACAGCATACAATGATGAGAAGAAAACACAGCGATCTACCCTTATAACTTTCCTGTGTGACCGACAGGCTGGAAAAGGCCAGCCTGAATATCAGGTAAGATGTTCTGTATGAAGAATGGAATGTTCTCCATCCCAAAATCTGAACAATAATTGATGCTAAGCTAGTGCAAGCAGAGATTCATGGATGGAAATGTCCAGTATCAATAAAGGGAGCAAAGAGAAATAGTTATTTTTCTTAGTATATCTGCCTCTTGTTGCAGCTGTAAAGCTTGTCTTGGACATTGATCAGTAAGCTGTTCACTGAGATCTGGCTTCTTTCTTCACTCTTTAGTCTCTGGGACATGTACTTACTAATGCTTTCAATCATCTTGCATTTCTATCTGAAAAAAACCCAAATTAGCTGAGAAGTAACAAGTAGTAGGACTGTGTGTCCTTCAATATAGCAGTCAGCAATTACATTGCTCTAGTTGCTCTGGTTTTGTTATTTTTGGAAAGAGTATTTTTGGTGACACAGCAAATGACCAGGTATGCAGCAAAACAGACCTATGCAAATCAGTCTGAGAATTTATATCCCGAAACAAAGGAGAAATAACATGCTTAACATATAGAAGAGTAGTTGAGAGTCCCGAAGTGTTTTGTCATTGGCCTGTTCGGCTGTTTTTTAGACAGAAGATAGCTATACATACAACTTCAGGTGGTACACTGAACATGCTTGTCCGGAAATGCCACTGGAATGTGTTGTGACAGATCCCAACACCATGGACCAGTATGACCTGTCAAGGTAGGAAAGTAGCATAGACAACATAACTTTGCTGTCGTAGTTTAATGTTCATCCAATGCTAAGCTATTAGCCAGAAGTTGGTTCCTGCGTAGACAGCACTAGAAATTGCATTTGTTGTGGTAGTCTTAACTGCAAGTATCTTGAAATTGAGACCTTATTTCCTTCCAGTATATTCACTTGCCTCCTAAGATGTAAGCTGGCGTTTTTGATGGTTTTGCCTAATAAAAGCTTGCTACTCTGTGAACTGTGCTCTACATTCTAGGGGTATTCTTTTTAATATTTAGCACTTTATGGGGGAAAAGCTGTTCTGAAGTGCCTAGTGCTTGCTGTGTTTCTTGAGGCTGACAGAGAAAGCTAGAGAGAATCTATGAAAAATACATTTGTTATGTAAAACATTCTTTTCCTGCTCAGCTTAGCAAAATCTGAGAAGAGAGGTGAAAACTGGTATGCCGTGGACAATTCAAGACCAAACGAGCGCAAGAAGTACTACATAAATGTCTGCCGGCCACTGATTCCTGTCCCAGGATGTGACCGGCGCGCATCTGTCTGTCAGATGAAATATCGATATGATCATGTGAGTAGCCTTTCCATCCCAGAGGGTTTGCTGAGTGGGCGAGAACGAGGGGTGTGCAAGATAGGCATATGAATTCTGGCTTCTTTGTGAAAAATGGTGTTGTGTTTATTCATAATCACTGTAGACTGGTAGACCTTTTGTCCATATCTTCAAAGATCAAAGTTCTAATTTTCACAATTGCATCCGTACCATGTTTGACATGCGTGACTCTGTCTTGTGTTGCAGGGACAGACAAACTCTTCTATGTGAGCTGCTGTAGTCTTCAAGACTGCTGGTATTTCTTTAGAAACAGGCTGCTCTTGCTTGCTTCTGGCTTGTTTTAGATTTGAACTATGAAGAAATGTGTTTTCTCACCCCTCTCTGAGCTTGCTTTGGTTTTGGGGGGTAGATTAGCAGCTGTTACCAAGCAAGAAATAACCAAAACAGCAGGGTTGGTGGTTATGGGCTTCTGCTTCTATGCTTTACTGGAAGGTAGAAATTTTATGATGATATGCTGAATGGACATTTTGTCCAAGGCCTGGCTGCTGTGCTCCTCAAACCTATAGGGAAAGCTGGACTTAGAGGCTCACCAACTTGTCAGAATTCCTTCTTCAAAATGGAGAGAACACCTTTCCTCCACATAGTTGAAGAGGATGTGTGAGTGACTGTATATCACTGTCATGGCACTTGAAGCAGATGTGACTAGTTCCCTGTGCTTGTGTATAGTCCTTGTTGGTAAGGCTACTTACTTTACCTGTGGAAACGCATTAGGGTTTCATTACTGTATTGCCAGAGATACTGGAGTTAAAACGGAGTCAATCTAAATGCAGACTTGCTTACCAAAAAAATAGTTTCTTTAAAGTATGAAACGCTAGCTGTCTTGCTGAAGTGAAGATTAATTTGGACCTTGGTAGTAGCACCAACTGCTGTTCTGATGCTTGGTTTCTGCTAGTGAGGTTTTGTTAGGTTTTGTTAAGCATGGCAGATCCGTAAGGTCAATTCCAAAGATGCCTGGAGGCTTCCACGTACGGTATTTTAAAGAACTGTACAAATTAAATCCTGCTTACTGCGCATGAGGCATAGGCCTCCCTAAATTCCTAAGGTGGTGAGATGAGGATGACTGTTGCAAGGCACTACAGTCCTTTATTGTACTAAAAATAAAAAACAAACAAAACTCCAAGCCATGCCTGCTTGTGGATCTTCTCTGTTAAATACATGAAATGTAAGTAAAGAAATGGGGAGAAATGTAGGGGGATCTGTATTGTGTCCAGCAGGATTAGGGAAGTATTATTCTTCCCCTGTACTAGATACTAGTGAGGCCACACCTTGGAGACTTACTCAGTTTTGGGTCCCTCACTACAAGAAGGACACTGAGGTGCTGGAGTGTGTCTAGAGAAGGGCAGTGAGGCTTGTAAAGGGCCTGGAGCACATGGCCTACAAGGAGCATCTGAGGGAGATGGGGTGGTTTAATCTGGCAAGAGGTTGTAGCAAGGTGGGTGTTGGTCCCTTCTCCCAAATAACAAGTGACAGGATGAGAGGAAACAGCCTCAATTTGCCCCAGAGGAGGTTTAGATTGGATATTAGGGAAAAACTGCCTGCCAGAGGGTTGTCAGGCACTGGAACAGACTATCCAGGGAAGTGGTTGGGTCATCAGCCCTGGAGGTATTTGAAAGATGCATAGATGTGGTGCCTGAGGGACAAGTTTTAGTGATGACTTGGTAGTGTGAGGTTAACAGTTGGACTTGATGGTCTTAAAAGTGTCTTCCAACCAAAGCGATGATATGATTCTATTTTATGATTTTATCCCTCTGTTATCGTCAACACTCTCAAGATAACCTGCTATACACAAGATCACTGTGATACAGAAAGAGTCAAAAAGAACAAAGTATCTCTTCAATTGAGTTTAGAATTGCTAATGTGCTTTTTCTTATTCCTAGGGTTCTTACTCTGAAGTCACCTCTATTAGTAATCTTGGTGTTGCCAGCAAAGAACTAGTAGTTGAAAGACCTGGACATGTTTTTCTAACCTACACAAATGGCTCTGTGTGCATTGATGCTTATGGAAAGAATTCTGTGTATACCACCACCATCCACTTCGTTTGTTCCAGGGGCACTCTTGTAAGGATGAATGATCTTTCTGTTGTTGCTTTGTTGGAAAACCTATTATGTCATATAACATGAAGACTCATGAAGATCTGTAGGAGGTTCATGACAAGGGAAACTTCTTGAGGACATGAAATAGAGACATTTCTTTGTTGGAGTTTGTTTTGTTGTGTGGGGTTTTTGTTTGTTGTGTTGTGATGGGTTTTTTTTTGTTTTGTTCCCCACCCCCAGTGGAATGTGCATTATACCCCCAAACTCTTCAAAGCTGAGACTGAGGCAAGGTCGGGTTGTCCACATCTAGATTCAGTATCGAATTTAATCTGAATATTTGGATGTCAGACTCAGTTCTTTGCTGAGGCTTAATGACATGCCACGTGTTTAGCTAGACAAAGCTTTCAGCATAACCTTCAAAACAAATATGGGGAGGGAAGTGGAATGGGACTTGTGTGCATTTGTAGTGAAGTCAGATATGAAAACCTGAGAGTTTTGCATAAACTGGAAGGTGATGCCTTTTACACTTAATTTGGTCTTCTCTCTGCAATCTGTTTCCAGAGTAGCAGCCCACAGTTCATAGGTATTCAGGAATGTGTTACCACGTTCATATGGGAAACTGAGGCTGCTTGTCCAATTAAGGAAACAAAAGATGATTCTCAGGTGAGAAAGAGGATGATAATTGTATTTATAGTCTCAACACTTACTTTTCCTAGCACTCCTGGTTGTTGTGTTTAAATGGATGGCTCTTGGAGAAAATTAACTAGAGTGAAGTCAGAAGTTGATCATAATGTACTCTTATGATATTTTATTGCCTTCTTGAAATGTTGCTGAGTAGTTTGGGCAGAATTTACACTTTTCAAATGCTCTGTCTCTAGGACATCTTACTTGATGTGGCTCTGAATATTTCATTCCCTTACAAGGCATCTGGTAAAACTGCCTTTATTCATAAGGATATAGATTGTCCTTGTTTGTGTACACATCAAATGAGGCTTTTTTTTTTTGGTGTGTGTGTGGGTTTTGTTCCTTTGTTTTGTTTTTGGTGTTTTGTGGTTTGTTTTGTTTGTTAATTTACATTGAGGGACTCAATTGCTTCTAATTGACTGGTCTCAGCATAGACATATTAGTGTGAAGGCAGCCCTCAGAATTTCCTTCCTCTTAGCTAACCTATTAGATATCATCTGTTAAACTGCACTTTGATATGTTGATATGTGGCTGATGCCAATGGACAACTATGCAAAAGGATTAAACAAAGTGTTACTACTTCCAGAGCTGTATTCTGGTTGTCTAAATTTAGGTTTTCAATTGATATGCAGGCTAGGAATGTGTTTAAGGAACCAAAGGATGATGATGATGTAATTTTTTTTTTTTTTTCCCCCAGTCCTGCTCTGTGCGAGATCCAAACACTGGCTTCCTGTTCAATCTGCAGCCATTAGCTTCTCCAAAAGGCTATATGGCTACTGGCATTGGGAAGAGGTTTTTGGTAAGGATTCTGACTGTACAATCTGTTGTTTATGGATGCTGCTGTTGCATTTTTCCAGTCTTGCTTAGTGAGCAGCTGGAGCTTTGACTCCTGTTAGGAAATTTGAGTCATCAGGAAAGTACTGTTTGAGAGGCGCAATTAAGGCTGAGACAAACCAAGTTATTCTTAAGAGTGTTTGGTTCTTAGCAAACATATTGTAGCCACAGTTTTAAGGCTCTGTGTGATTTTCTAGTTATGGACTTGTGTAATACCACAATGGACGGTGGAAGACTAGAAAGGGATTTAACCTGTCCTGAGACCAGTGTTCTTAATGCAGTCTGCATGTACTAATAGTTCTAGGCTGTCCACAGATAGGTTTGGGGTTTTTTTAAGTTGCAAGAATAAGCTTGCTAAAGCACATCCTGTACTTCTAGTGGGGAGAATTTGTGAAACCATAGAGCTAAAGATTGAGGATATTGTAACTGTAATGTAGTTGGTTGTCTTGCAGTCAAGAAATGATGGACACTTAATGCTGCTTGAAATAGTTCTTGACAAGTGAGTTCTACTGATGTGGAAATGATTATGTGGACTTAATTTTTCTGATGCAATTAACATCACACCCATGTGTTTTCAAAACTAGCTAAACATTTGTGAAACCATGCCAGATTGTGGTAAAATCAATGGCAAAGCAGCTGCTGGATGTGAAGCAGAAAATCTAACATCAGTGAGGCTGGTGGAATTGGACAAAACCTTGTATCTGTCTAGTGAAGGGTTTCTGACTCTTACCTACAGAGGTCCTTTTCGTGTGCAATCAGGTGAGTCCAGGAAATACAGAACAGATATGAGTGCTGACACTGTACCAGCTTTGTGAATGGTCTTCATTCCTCCCTTCCTTCATGTACCAAAAGCTACTGGGCTTGACATTAGTCATTTAAGCTAGTTCATATTAAAATTTTAGGAATAAAACAAATCTTGTAGAATGTCAGTGGCTCAGTTCTCAATAATACATGTACATTTCAAAACTCCTGGAAACAGACCAAATACAGTGTGGGACTGTAATAAACTGCATATGTTATATAATAATTTAATATCTTCAAGCACTGCTGTAACTTATTTACAAAGTATATTTACAGGTTCTATTTGGTTGTGGGTATTACATTGCACATGTAAAGACAGTTGAATGATTCAAGCTCAGATCTAATATTTCCAACACAGCAATTCAAGTTGGAAATACAGGTGCTGTGATCTGTGGTTTCCTACAAATGTGATCCCATGGCAGATTAGCCGGGTACTCATGACTTGTTCCGCTGTCCGGTATCTTTGCAGATGCTGTGACTATAATTCCATCAGTCCTTGGCTTGGAGAGGGCTAGGGGGCCTCTCTCTTGTGTGCTCCGTTCCTGGGCTGTAGCCTCTTCTGGGATTCAATTCTCTTGGAGTCTTTCTCCTTTCTGCCCTAGTCCAGGTGCAAGGCCTGGGTGTAGTTGTTGCCTGTTAGGACAAGCTCTTCAGCTGCTACTCTGGCAGCATTTGGCTCTTGTCTCTGTGGTAAGAACAAGGCCCAGGTGTAGTTGGTCTGCTAGAGCAGGCCTGTTAGCTGCTACTCCACCAGCATTTGGCTCTTGTTGCTGTCTGGGTGAGAACAAGGCAAGTTGCCTAACTTTTTGGCTGGTTTAAATACTGTCCTAAGACAATTAATGCCCTTTGGTAACACAGGACCCTGATAACTGTACCTATAGGATGGGGCATATCCAAACATGGCCAGGTGCACATACAGTTCACAGCTGTGTTACAAATTATGTGTTTATCTGGACCCCAGGAAATGTTCAGGTTTGCACATTCACAGGTGCTTATGAGCCCATTGTCTAGGCTAGGGCATGTTTTGGGGTTTAACCCTTCAGGACAGGGGCTTTTTTCCTTACTGAGACAAAAAATGTTGCTCCTCACATGGAGAAAGGAAAACACATTCTAGCTCTTCCTCTAAATGAAGGTTTTTATTGCTTGAAGTTTCAGTTTCATGAATAATGTTCTCTAAAATTCTTAAATATCTGAAAGGTCAATTTTCAGTAAGCTCACACTCTTCTAAATGGAATTTCTTGAATGAGTGCTCTAGTATCTCATGTATACCTACTTCATTTATTTAAGTTTGTTTTGCAGATAATGATGTTGAAAATGTGTAACTTTTAGCTTAAAAGTTCTCTTGAAGGGTCCTAAAACTTAATTTTTGTAGATATCTTTATAACACCTTAACAACGAAAGGCTTTTAGGAAAACAGGATTTCTGATTTCAGAGCTTCAGCTGCTTCTGGATATTTGCTCTCTGTTCAAAGTGCTATGTCCATAGCTCTTATTGTCCTAGTTGTGATGCCTTCATACCTAATATGCAGTGGGAAACAAGTGATTGAGATCTCATGTATTTTGCTTTGTGAGCTTCTACCACTTTGATAACCCAGTGATGCACTGCTGATGGCTACTACTACCTCCCCCTAATTCTACCATTTCTTGTAGGCTGTGGGAAAGAGTAGTGAACAACACAACATGCTGCAGTATTTTTTCCCCTGCAGTCATTACACTGAATTTCTTCCAAACAAACAACTTCTGAACCCAGTGCTTTGCTGTGCCTGATGTAATGTAGAGGTTGCTGGTACAGCTGTCTTGATGTTTTTGTAGGATTTTTTTTTTTCTTTCTTCAAATATATCATGTCAAAGACCTAGGAAGCACAGATCAGTGAAGTTCAGTGTGTAAGGCATTCTGGTCTCCCATTTGGAGACAGTTGGGGCTGCTCGGTGGTTTAGGACAGATCTGTAAAGATTTCTGTGTTTACAAGTAAATTAAATTTTATACAATGAAATAAAAAATTTACAATTAAAACAATAAGTTAATATTTTCCTTGAAGCAGTTCACAATAAGAAAGTGCTCTAAAAAAAATGAAGTTAAGCATTAGCTTGACTTTTGAGTTCAAATATTCTTGTGTGAACCAACAGATTGTTTGTTTTACAGGAGCGTCAGACACGTTCACAGTGACTTTCATTTGTAATGATTCCTATCCTGGAGAGCTTCAGTTTGTGCGTGAAGAGATAAACAGTATGCTGAACATCCATAATACTTTTTTTGAGTTTCACACAGCATTGGCCTGTGCTCCTGCCCCTGTAGACTGCCAAGTAACAGGTAAGTAGCTGGAATTTGAGTAGGCTCTTTCCAACAAGTGTTGGAAGGATTAACTGAATAGCAAACTTCGGTAGAGGAGATCTTTAAGAATACCTGTTGTAAAGACATTGTAAGACCTGAAGTCTTCACAGAAGCTGTAGAGAGGAAGAAGAGGTAATTTGTTTGAAGCAGCCTTAACTTAGGAAGACAGGCAAGAAGCCAACATTGAACATAAGAACTGATAATTGCTTTGAAAACCTTTAATACTTATCATGTCTGGGTTCTGCTTCACCACAACTCTGGGAAAAAAAGTTTAATTTAGTATTGTCCTCTAGAAAAATGCACCTGTGAATTGTGGAGTAGTTATTCGTGGGGAAGTAACTATTAAGGGAGCTCTGTTCTATGTTTTGTGTAGAGGTATTTTTACTGGAAATGGTACTTTGTCTCAATGGATGTATAATGTGATTCTGCTAATGATTTTGCTTTGTGTGTATTCACGAGTAAATAAATACATCCCTGGATGTGTTCCTGAACAGCCTGCCCTAGGTGATCCTGCTTTGGCAGGAGGTTGATCTCTGGAGGTCTCTTCCAACCCTTGACGTTCTGTGAGACTTGTATCGTTTCGAACCTAACAGTACTGCAGGTATCTAATAGATTATCTCTTAGCTTACTGTATGTACCACATCTTTTGCAGATGCTGCTGGCAATGAGTATGACTTAAGTGACTTGAGCAAAGAGAGTGAGCCATGGGTTGCTATAGACACTACAAAGGAAGCAAAGAAGAGAACGTTTTTCCTGAATGTCTGCAAGCCTTTACCCAGTGTGTCTGGATGCCCTGGTAAGTCAAGTAGCGTGCATTTTGGGAAGTTACTACTACTTATGCAAGACCTTATATTAAGAATGACGTCCCTGAGAGGCATCTTAATGCTCATCAGAATTCTTGCATTGACATCTGTGGGAATGCATTTGGGAAAAATGCATTGAGGGCAGTATTTGTCAGTGTCCTTGATTGTTTTTGACATCCTAAAGAAGGAGGTTAAATGTTGTTGAATTATTCCAGAGCGAGAAGCTTATGCTGTGTCTTACTGCACTTCACAGCATGTTAGGGATTGGAAGTGACCTCAAATGATCATCTAGTCCAACCCCCTGCCAGAGCAGGCCACACAGGTTTTGAATGTCTCCAGTGAATTAGATTCCACAACTGGTCTGGACGGCTTGTTCCAGTGTTCTGTCACCCTCACAGTGAAAAAGTTTCTCCTCATGTTTGTGTAACCTTCTGTGCTCCATCTTGCACCTGTTGCCCTTTGTCCTGTCATTGGATATAACTGAGAAAAGCCTGACTCTGTCCTCCTGACACTTGCTCTTCATGTGTTTACAAACATTAATGAGGTCACCACTCTGTCTCCTCCTACCTAAAGAGACCCAGCTTCTTCAGCCTTTCCTCACATGGGAATTGTTCCAGTCTCTTAATCATCTTTGTGGCTCTGCACTGGACCCTTTCAAACAGTTCCCCGTCCTTCTTGAACTGAAGGAGTCCAGAACTGAACACAATGTTGCAGATTTAACCAGTTGCTGTAGTCTGCAGAGCAGAAAAGTTATGGCAGTTTTAAAATTTCAGGGAATGCAGAACATGAACTTGTTCTAGTCCTCAAAGGCTTTAGACACACAGTATTTCTACCCATATTTATGAAAAACCTTCTTGTGTTCTGCTTCAGGAGTTTGAGATAGTTTGCTTTAATGTTCCAAGCTCTCTTAAGGCTGCTTATGTTATTTTACAATAAACTTAACTCTAGTTATCAAATCACAGAAGGGTAGGGGTTGGAAGGGTCCTTTGGAGGTCTAGTCTAATCCCTCTGCTAAAGCAGGTTTGCTTAGATCAAGTTGCACAGGAACATGTCCAGGTGGGTTTTGAAAGACTCCAGAGAAGGATAATTCACAGCCTTTGTAGGTATCCTATTCCAGTCACCTGTTCCTGCTCTGTCACCCTCAAAGAAGTTTTCCCTTGTGCTCAGCTGGGACCTAAACTTGGAACTAAAACACAAGCTTTTTCTTTTTCCTGTAGGTGGTGCCATAGGATCTTGTGTGAAATACAATGATAAAAGCCAGAACCTCGGAGTCATACAGATAAACCCACAGGCTGCTACTGATGGGTCATTAAGCATTATTTACTTGAATGGTGACACATGCAAAGATAAGCAACGTTATTCTACACGGATAATCTTCCAGTGTGGCCAAACAATGGTAATTTTCTGTGTCAATGGCTATTAATGAGGATTTTAGAGCTTAGACTTTTAACTTAACAAAATAGACAGTGTTTATTCCCTTTGGAATGGAGAGGCTGGTTCTAAAAAGTAATCCTTTGCTTCTGCTTAGAGCTGCTTTCCAAAGCCTGTAGAACACAACAGTGAATTCTATCAGGGAATCCTGTGAGCCATCAAAACCAGCTCTTTTCTGAAAATGGGTACTGAAATTTGATAGTAGAGATCTTAAACTATGCAACTGCAATTTAAAAAAAAAAAAGATTCTTTATGTAAGTTTTAGGACTTACAATGTAATTGTTAATGAGCCTCATTCATATGTCTCTTTTCTGTAGGGATCACCAGTGTTTGACCAACAGAATGACTGTGAGTTTGTATTTGTTTGGAGAACCTTGGCTGCATGTCCTGTTCACAAAGCAGAAGGTAAGTGTAGTTACTTGAGCTTTAAAGTCTCAAACAAATCTGTACAAGAAGTACTTAGTGAATCTGTTTGTTTCTTGTCTTGTGAATCTTTCTGTAAATGATGCTGGCTTGTGGGGGAATGTGTCTTCTGAGCTTTAAGCCAACTAAGAATTACACTGATATTAAAAGTACAGCTTAGGATGACAGGCTTCCATATGTAGGGAAAGAAGATAAAGTAACAGTGCTGTCTCTGACAATAATGTAGTACTATGATTTAAATCACAGGTAGACTTCCTCCTATTTGTAAATCTTAAAAAGGCATCAGGCTTCATGAGAATGTGGTTGATAATATGCCTAGCAATTCAAACTTAACACTTCTTAGACAATGTGAGAGAGACCAGCATGAGACCATCTGAGTTTACAATACACTCCAGACATACAAGAAGAAATCACAGGTTCTAGTTCTGGTAATTGGTTCTTAGATTGGAAGTTGAGTGTACAGGTGCCTCTCTGCCCTTGCAGGCTCTGTTTTGTAGCTTGTAGATAATGCTTTATGAAATGTACAGACTTCCTGTTGCAGCAGTCCTGGATGCTACTGAAACTGTCAGTGGTCTCATTGCTAAGAGGAGTGTTTACAAACTACTGCTTGCAATTAACTGTGCAGGGCCCTGGTGATGAGAGTTCCAACCTGTTGAATAACTGGGGGAGCATAATAATCATGTGATAAAAACCTCGAAACATGAGATTGTAAAAGCTTCAGGATATTGAGCAGAGTCACTTGAATGAGGACTTGATCAGCAGTAAAATTACTGATGTATATGAGCTGATACGACTTGTGAAGCTAGAATTTTCCTAAACCTTCTGTACGTCTTGGTGGACCCATAAGCTATAGTTAATGTATCCTATGATCAGTATGATCAGTCATTTTCTAACTCAGCACACTTCATAGCTGTTAAAAGATGATGCAAGACTGACATGTACAACAACTTTTGCTTTGGCCTCACGACCTTGCTGTTCTTCCAGATAATGAAGCAAGTGCTGTACTTCGTGTACTTAACCTTTAGCATGGCTGAAGAAAGAAGCTTTGAGGCCACTTTAAAGTAGTGTTTTGAACTATAGCAACTGTTTCATCTTGCTTTATTGACAATTATAAACGTTCCATTCATCGCCTAGTCTCATGGTTCTAAATGTTGGTGACTTGCTGAAATGAGATGCTTAGCTGGACTAAAATGATTCCTCAGTGTCACTAATAGTGACAGCCGCTCATTTTTGTGGCTTTATTTGTGCCAGTAAGGCTTAATTATCCTTAACTGCATTTGGCATGGTTCATAGGTACTCAATTGTATTTTAACTTGCTAACTCTCTTTTTTTTTTTTTTTGTTTCAAAGGGAAAAATTGCCAGGTGGAAGATCCAAGGTACGGTCATGTTTATAACCTGAAGCCACTTTCCAATAAAGACATAAAAGTGAGTACAGATGAGTATGACTACTACTTCAGAGTTTGTGGAGCAATAACAGAACCTTGCAAAACAGAGGCTGTCAATGTGTCATCATGTCAAGTAAAGAAGATGGACAGTGCTTTCAAAAAAGTAGCAGGTATAGCACTTCATTGGAAGGAACTTAGAGAATGGGAAGATTAACCAAGGTTACAAGTTTTAGAGGAAGGCTGAGGTCTTTCTCAGTACTTTACTGCTGTGCAGTGCGTGTTACTGCTGTCCATGTAACCCTGTTGCCTACTGCAGTCATGTGTATTGACTGGATCACCTATGTTTTTTCTCAACTCTTCTAGGCTTGCTTACAGAAAATCTGACGTTCAGAAATGGTTTAATAATGATTAACTACACCAGTGGAGAAAAATGTCATAAAATATACGAACGATCAACTGCCATATTATTCTATTGTGACAAGACTGCATCTGAGGTTAGTTTCAAAATGTGGGGCCTTTGTGGACTGTCTTCCAGAGTTGCCCTCTTAATATGTGGGAAAGTAAGGTGAAGAACATGAACTTTCTTCAAGGACTGCCTAATCATTTACAGATTAGGCAGCAATTTGAAAGGTCTTGTGAGGTACAAAAAATGAGGAATATTTTCAGTTCCCTATTTAATGAAGGCATCTTTGTCATGCCTCAGGAACATCAGGGCGTGTTGTTCCTTTTAGTGGATGCCTGCCATTGGCAATGCTCTTGACAATGTTGGGAAGGGATGTTCTCCCAGAAATAAGCTGTTTCTTAGTAAGAAATAAAAGGTATTGCATAGCCAGACCAAAACAAAATGATTACTAGCTTTTAGCGTCTCCCTTCTCTGTACTTGTGCTTTCCTTCCTTTTTTTAAATAATGGTGCCAGATAATTTTGCTCTTCCCCTTGTTTCTTGGAGGAGGCAGAAGCTCCTAATGGCTGCGCTTTTAAAAGAAGGGTTCATGTGGAAAAAATCGGGTTTTGGAAGAGGCCGTGATTTCAGTTATCAGAGGTGCTGTGTACCTCTAATTTATGTAAATACAGGTCCCTGGATCTTCTTGAAGCAAGGCTCAGACATTTTGGGAACTTCAGTATGTCTAAATGAGAAAGTAAATGCCTTTTGTATTTTGTTTTTTCAGCCTGTATTTTTTGAAAGAAACTCCAGATTGTACCTACATGTTTGAATGGCATACTCCGTATGCTTGCCCCCCTGTTAAATCTACTGAGTGCTCCTACAAGTAAGTTGTTTCCACAAACTTAAAATGGAGAAACAAAAATAGAGCCTTATTGCAGCTCAGTGCAATACTGCCACTTAGCTGTTGCATTTTGACATAGTAGCAAGGTCTGCACTTCTTTAAACTAATTTCACTGTAGAAGAATGTTTTCTTTGAACTTCTTTTGGGGAATAAGCTTAGTATCAAAGTCAACTCTTGGGTATGCAATTATTGATGGTTGAACTTTGAGTATGTTAGGTTGTTGGGTATCTAGTTATTATTTAACTACAGGTAATTCAAAGAAGAATGCAACTGCTGTGCATTTGGAACTAACACCAAAACAAGCTTTGGACAAAACATCATCTATATCTGTCACAAGCAATTAGTAGCTCATTAAATTTGATAAATGGGGTCAAATGTGGCTAATGATTTGCCCAGAATTTTAATATCTGGCATCATGATAGGTTTATACCCTAAGGTAAAGAAATCTACTATAACTGCCTTTGTGCTTGCCGTAAGTCTGGTGTAGGTTTCCTTTCCAGCACAGTATTCTACCTATAGAGATATTAGGTTAAAAAATTACTGTAGTGACTTAAGAATTGCAACTTACAATTACTTTAAGGTTTTTTGGGTGGTTTTTTTGAATGCTTCTTAGTTTGAATCCTTTGTTTCTCTTACAGGGATGACGAAGGAAACTTCTATGACTTTTCATCTCTAACACGACATAGAGAGAATTGGGAGGCAATTGCTCTATCTGCTTCAGCACAGAAATACTATATTAATATTTGCAGGCCCTTAGTGCTGTACAATGCTGCACGTAAGAGCAAAATATATTCTCACTGTAGCTAGAGGAAGGAAGTGGTAAGACAGTATTGTTTGCTGTTGCTGTTGTTCAGCAAACTATGCCCTTGTACACTACACTGGTTAGGCCACACCTTGAGTACTGTGTCCAGTTCTGGGCCCCTCAGTTTAGGAAGGATGTTGACTTGCTGGAACGTGTCCAGAGAAGGGCAACAAAATTGGTGAGGGGTTTGGAGCACAAGCCCTATGAGGAGAGGCTGAGGGAGCTGGGGTTGCTTAGCCTGGAGAAGAGGAGACTGAGGGGTGTCCTTCTTGCTCTCTACAACTACGTGAAGGGAGGTTGTAACCAGGTGGGGGCTGGTCTCTTCTCCCAGGCAACCAGCACCAGAACAAGAAGACACAGTCTCAAGCTGTGCCAGGGGAGGTTTAGACTGGATGTTAGGAAGAAATTCTACACAGAGAGAGTGATTGTCCATTGCGTGGTGGAGTTGCCATCACTGGAGGTGTTTAAGAGGAGACTGGATGGGGTGCTTGGTGCCATGGTTTAGTTGATTAGATGGTATTGGTTGATGGGTTGGACACAATGATCTTGAAGGTCTCTTCCAACCTGTCTGTTTTGTTCTCTTCTATGTGGAGACAGTCACCAGAGGGTTGTGGGCCTGATTTCAATCTACTTGGCAGATGAGATTCACTAGCAGCTCCTATACTCTCTAACTTCAGCAGCCTAGCTCTCCCATCCTTATGCAAAATCCAATGCAGCTCTTAAAGATTATTTTAATCTTTCGGCACAAGATGTTTACTTACTGTCTTCTGACTGATTCCATATTTTGTGCAGTGGAAGACCAGGTAACAGGCTGCAGCCTTTCACTCTGTGTATTAGTCTACTTCCCAGGCAGTAAGTGCCATTACTTTGTGTGTGACCTTGAGTGGAGTGAGGCAGTTGCTGCTACTCGTAATTTTTTAGCAGAAAAAGCACCCCAGTGAGTCTTTTTTAGACAGCGACTTGGATATGGATCAGCCATTACATAACTGAAAGTAGAGTAGGGAGGTTTTATTACAGGCAAGTAACCCTTAATAACATTTGGAGTAACATTTCAATTTTTGTTCATCTGTATAGATTCCTGTCCTTCTGATGCTGCTGCTGCCCTCGTGGAGGGTACAAAGTGTACAAGTCTTGGGCAAGTGGCTGATGGTCCCCGGTGGGAAAATTATGTTTCTGTTCTGAAATATACTAATGGAGAGCACTGTCCAGATAAAATTCGCAAGAAAACAACAATACTGCGCCTCAAGTGTGATGAAAGCAAAATTGTAAGTGGACTTGTTCTGATGGGGTTGTGCATTTTTGAGTTGTTCATACCAGTGCATGTGTATAGTGAATGATGAGCAGTTCTTACCAACTCCCTAGTTGTCTGTAGATGGATGGGAGCCAGTCCTGTAAGCAGACTAGTCTGTAAGTACTTGATCTTTAAGATTTTGAGCAGTTTTTAAGAGATAGTTTTGTATAATCTGCTAACACAGATTTTTATTATCTGTAATTGTTTCAGATTGTCTCTTTGTCTTGAAGATGAATGTATTGCATGCTGGGAGGTGTTTCAAGTAGTAAATAATTCTATTGTCTGTGTAGTTCTTTATGCCTTACCGTTAAGTACACTTCCATTTGAATTGTCTTGCCCTCATCTTTTGAATTTTCTGTTGCCTTTAGCTCTCCTCTCATCAATTTTATTGCTCCTTACAATGGATCTTTACTGCAGTATATTTAAAATCATCACACTTAAGTATTCTGCCCTTTGGTTAATATATTGGGCCATGATGGTCTATTAAGCCCTAGGACTGGTGTTTGAACTGAGCTCAGCTACAGTCTTCAGGGATAATCCTAGCATGAAATCTTAACATTATCACTCTGTAGAGCTGTTGCTGTTTCCACTGTTCCATGTCCAGGAATCAAAGCCAGAACTTATAATGGCCATTGAAGATTGTGAATATACATTCTTATGGTTCACTGCTGCTGCATGTCCTCTTAAAAGCAATGTGCAAGATGACTGCCAGGTCACCAATCCTGCAACAGGTAAGGAAGAAACCTCAGGATTTTGTACATGGAAAAGGCATTACTGCATTTTTGTTCTTGAGGGACTTCACTAGAAAACAGCAGTGTGATGTATCCTCTGGATAGTGACCAACAAGCTCATTGGTATGTAGAAATATCTTCTGAAGTAGTGTAGTGTCCCTTTGAACCTAAATAGTATTTAATTCTGAAACTAATTTTTCCTCTGTAACCATGAATTAGTAACTCTTTGCCTTTCTACGTTAGCAGGGAAATAGAGGCCAGTTGACTTCCCTACTAAATTAAGCTACGAGAAGCTTTTAATATAAAGAAAGGTTTATTTAGTTATTCCCTGTTCTGCCTGCAGGCCACATCTTTGATTTGACATCACTGAAGCGAGCGTCTGGCTATACCATCACTGATGCACATAACAGAAACATTGAGTTGAACATCTGCGCTGAAGCTAAAAGCTCATGTTCTGATGGAGCTGGTAAGTACCTTGTCCACCCTGATACTGTAATAACTGATTAGAGAGTACCCAAAGAAAATGTTTATGCTGAAGCTTATAGTAAAATACAAGAGGCAGGTTTTAATGCAAATGTGGAAGGAGTGAACAGCTATGTCTGAATTAGCTAGGAAAAGATCCTAAAACTCTTTTGGAAATGTAGTGATGTATTCCCAGCGAACTCCATTCTTAAACTTACATGAGCTTGTGTCCAGTCCAGTCCCTTCAGGTCCGAGTGGGCGGGTGTTCTTTTGGAGATGAAAGCAGGAGTGAACGTGCTTCTACTGCACCTCCTGGCTGTCATGAAAATGAAGAAAGTAAAACCTCCCAGCTAGAGTAAGCTGAGCACAAAAATTGCTCAGTGGTGATGTATTGCTGTAATACATCTGCACTGAGCCTTGTGTCCACACTGATCCCTTGCCAGCCCTCCTTGTAGCTTTGTGTTCTGTTTGGAATGTTTCTAAAACATCAGAAGATTGGCTTGTATTTTAAGCTGGTTTAAGTGCTTTTCTGTCAAACTGAACATATGATAATATTTAAGCATCTTAAATATAAGAAGTAGTGCTTGTGAATTAAACTGTTTTTGGGTGGTTGAAAGAAAATACTGGATGGATTTGTTTTTTTAAGAGGCATCTTAAATTTTTAATATAAATATAAAAATCTGTGTATCTGATATTTTGTGGTAATTGCTTCGTTTTTTAGAGAAGTGGTAACCAAGCACTGTGCTCTGAGATTTGCTTAAATGGGTGTAGATGCAGTAAATTCTGCTGACTAATGAAGATTTAAAGGCAATATCTGGTTTTTGTTTCAGTGCAGTTCAGCTCAGTTTAATGGGAACTCCAGATGGTGTGAGAAAGCCTGTCTTTCATAGGAAAATTGAAGTGAGGCGAAAACCTTACGTTTCCTGCTTGTTCATGTTATAAGGTGCAATTATGAAGGGCAGTTACATCAGACTTGATCTGTTGTTTTTTTTTTTTCTTCTTTTCTACGTTAGCTGTCTGCATCACTGATGGTTCAAAATCAATTAATGCTGGAAAACTGAGTAAAACTTTAACTTACGAAGATCAGGTGTTAAAACTTGTCTATGGAAATGGAGATCCTTGCCCCACGGACCATAACCTGAAGCAAAAAAGCTATTTTATCTTTGTATGCAAGTCTGATGTTGCAGATGACAGCCTACCTGTCTTTCTGTCGTATGATGAGCAGACATGCACTAATTACTTCTCTTGGCATACTTCCTTGGCTTGTGAGGAAGAGGTAAGAACTGCTTCTAGGGAAAACACTTGTGGGATTACATTTTAAGGGGAACGAAGTATAATAGGAGTGTATGTTTTATATTCCTTGAGGGAAAAGTCTCTTCCTGTAGTAACTATAGACCACAAGTTCATGTAGGACTTCTCAAACGCATTTTCCAGTGATATTTTCAGAAGGGGTGAGCAGTACCTGGCAAACTTCTGGTCCATATCATGAACCAAGTTGAAACTTCTAATACTTAAGATTAACTCCTCTGTGGAACTTTGCTGCTTTTTTGTACATCTTAAATGGAAGCCATAGGGCCTCTTCTTGGGAAATCACAGTTAAGAACTTCCAGTGTTGACAGGCCACCAGAGCTTAGGTAGAGTTGAGGATGGACAGCATCTCTGTGCTTGGGGACAGTCTATTCTTCTAAGCAAGTTACTAGAGGCAAACTGATGTTTGCTCTGTGCAAAGACTGATAAAATCTAATAGCATGATTTTAGAACATGCTGTGTACCATGTTGTAGTAATGTGATATGTTCAACTCTAGATGAATGCTGTTTCAGACAATACTTTGAGCTAGTCTCAATTTAGTTAATTTTAATTAGCTTAATTGTTACCAGTATTGGATGTGCAGAGTAAAAGTCAGCAATATAAATAGAAGCCTAAATGAGATGTAGGGTTAATTCAGATCTTTTCTTAACACCAGAACATTACCTTCTGTGAATCTGCCTAATCACTGTTTTTGCTGTTATGATTACTTACAGTGGAAACATCATTCTCTGTGACAAGTTGTTTTTTCTCTTAAGTTATCACTCTCCCAATACTATCACAGATCTCACTTCCATTTAGAAAACTTTTTTCCTGTTTTTCTTTCCCTGAGAGGAGCTGTCACATGTCCCCTCCTTCTGTAGAGTTCTGCTACGTATGGCTCTGGTTTCCTTTTTAAGTAACATGTCATGCTGCAATACAAATCAACAGTGCCTGAAAACATTGTGTTTTCTAGCCTGTTAACTCTGCTCAGTAATTTGTGCCTTTCTGATCCCTTTTCAGTGTATTCACAGTGACTCTAGCTATTTCAGTGTGGTGATCATTAGGTAGCAGTGATGATTATTTGTCCTGAAATTAAACAGTAATCTTGTTAGTTGCTCCTTATCTGATATGTAAACAAGAATAAAATTCCCAAATGCCAGGTAGGCTGTCAATAAGCTTATGCACTTCAAGAATGTATAAAATAGGCTCTGAGCAAATGACAGTGCTCAAGCTATCAACTTGCAATACAGTAATTTCACATTGTTGTAACCAAGTTGTTGGTTGGAGATGGCCCAATAATGTGTAGAAGATGTAGAGATGAACGAATTGTAGTATCTACTGATCTTGAAGATATAGTGACTATGCATGCTGGAGTATGCATGCCAGAGCTTTGAATCTTTGTATTGTTCTTATATGGACTCCACTGCATAAGAATGTTTAAATGATTGAGGTTTTTCATATGCAGTCTGTAGGTGCTTAGTATCTATAGATTTGAAACTTTGAAATACAGCAGTGCTTCTGGTCCTATGAAGGATAAATCAAAGCAAATAATACAAGAATAAGAGCAATAAACCCTGTTTTCTTGTAGGTGAAGTGCACAGTATTGAATGGCACTTCTGTTATTGACCTGTCTCCTCTGATCCATCGCACTGGGTATTATGAGGCATTTGTGGATGAAGATGTAACAGATGTTTCTCCAGACTTCTACATAAACATTTGTGAGCCTCTCAATCCTATCAAAGATGTCAGCTGCCCACCTGGAGCAGCTGTTTGCATGGTTCCTGTTAATGGATCGCCAATAGTAAGTACTATACCTGGAATCACTGGAATGTGTTTCCCTGCTAGTATAAACAGTGTGCCTGATTAGAGACCTGATTTGAACCAGAGCCTTGAAAATGGGTTAAAGAAATTGAATACAAAATTAAAATCTACCCTTCCAAATTACTTTTTGTTGCTTTACCTATGAAGAGTATTTTCCTATGCCAAACTCCAGTGTTTTTTTTTTTCTGGGTCAGAAGATTCCATCCCATGACAGATATGTAACATTACTGCAGAGATTTTTCGTGTAGTGCTGTGCATCGTATATGGAGACTGGGAAGCAGAATGCCTCTTTAATCTGCCATTTGTGGCACAGAAAGGGTGTCCTTGGTCCCATGATAGCCTGTTGCAATATAAAGCAGGGTATGTCCTAGCATGCTCCAAAATGCACTTAGTTCTTTCATGTAAGAACTTAACAGCTGCCTAAATAGCAAGCCTGTGGCAGAATGTGGGTTAGCTTTTCCCTGTTGCTACTTTGAGAGATGGAGGCTCACGCCTTTTTGTGATCTTGTTTGTGACCTGTGGAAGATGCACATAAGGTTGAGATTGTTTGCCATGAACTTCCACATTAATTTTAGGACCATTGTTTACCAACACATCACTTTGAAATGATGTAGTATTTTTTGGCACAGTGATTTAAAGCAGAATCTACCTGTAAGATTGGCCTTTGCCAAGCTTTATTCAGAGTGTTTCAAGCTGCTCAACTTGTGCTTTTTAATATTGAAATATAACAACTGTTCTCTGAGTATAGAACATAGTTTTCAAAAGTACAATAGTTGTGTTCTCATGTAAACCAAACAGAATAAGCTGAACTAATCAATCTCTGGAATCCAGATGTGTGTTCCCTATGTCCCTTAATATGTATTTTCGCTTGTATAGGATATTGGTCGTGTTACTGAACCTCCCAAGTTAAATGAGGCAGGAAATGAAGTTTACATCACTTACAACAGTACTACTCCTTGTCAGATAAACAACAAAATGAACTATACTTCTCTTATTGTATTTCACTGCAGCCAAGGAACTAGTCTGGTAAGATATCTGTTAAACAATTGGTGGAATGCGATGGGAAGTGGGTAGCAGCCAGTGTTAGCTTTGGTTAAAACTGAATCAAGTGTTTGTTTCTAGCATGTAAGGATGCACTTGTTTGAGCAATGAATGTACTTAATATTTGCATTCTTAGCTACTTATATACTTGGTATTTGTATTCATGACCAAGCAAAATATCATAAAGTGCATGAACTTTGGGCTTCAGAGTACCAGATTCTGGAGGAGGAGGTTTCAAGGATCAGATTCCACTGAAGTAATGTAGTAATAACTTACTGCTGGCGTTAAACTTAATGCTCTATTGCCCCTTGTGTAGGTCCAAAAGCTTGTACCACTATCTAATGCAAGAACCAGTGTAACTGTTTGTAAAGCTATCCCTGTGAAATGTTTCCTCTGTATTGTAACCCTTTCCATAATCATGCGTAGCTTTAAAATGCGTTTAGGTACTTATGCCTTTATTTTGTGTTGACACCTGAACACTAAATAGAAGGCATATCATGGTGTGAATCTAACACTACTTGAATTTTCTGAATGTTTCAACAAACTGCAAAAACACTTAAGTATGATGTTTGACAAACTAGAGCTTGTTGAAGTTACTCACCGGAACCGTTTTCCATGAATGTGGGGCATGGCCTGAAACTCTAGGCAGCTCTAAGCGTTGCAGAGACCATACTTTCCTTTTTATTTGAAATATGTCAAAAGAAAGTGTTCTTTCTAAACCTTAACTCAAACTTTCTTAATGCCCTCTACAGAAACACAGTGCTCTTGCTTTTGTTGCTGCTTGCAACTAAGCTCAACATCAAAATCTCAGCCCTAATTAGTAAGGAACCTTGTGTACTTCAATTATGGTCTTGATTGTTTTCTGGAGAGATCTGTAGACTGTACTTCACTTGTGGCTTGTTTTGGTGCTGGTTGTAATAGGCAGGGTGCTTGTGCTAGAGTCAGTGAAGTGTAGCCTTGGTAGTAACTGAGGTTAACTCTTGTGGGGTGAGGGAGAAATGCAGGTAGAACAACAAATTCTCAAACCTCCTGTCTCACTGTGTTCTTTGTTAACAGGGCAAGCCAAAGATGATAAGGAAGCTTGATTGCAGTTTTGTGTTTGAGTGGGAAACTCCAATTGTGTGTCCAGATAAAGTAAAAACTTTAGGCTGCTCTGTGACTGATGAACAGCTGCACTATACTTTTAACCTGTCCAGCCTTTCTGGAAGATCATTTGAGGTAATGCCCTATGGTGGTGTGAGGATTGGAGTGGTGGGGTGTGGTTTTTGGTTTGGGTTTGTTTTTTTTTTTTTTTTTTTTTTTTGGGGGGGTTGTTTGTGTTTGGGGGTTTTTGTTTGTTTGTGGATTTTTGTGTGTGTTTTGTTGTGTGGTGGTGGTGTTTGTTTAATTTGTGAATTGTCCGTTACTATCAGTGTTTTAAAACTGTATCAGGGTTTTCTTTTAAGTATGCTGGGGTAGGAGAAGAGACTAAAGCATGTGCTGCAGCAGTGGTTGGTGTTGATGTGTTTGGCCCCTGATGGAATAATATTAGAGGGAATAACATTAAAGTGGCTTTTTTAAAATGGTTTTGAGAGGGAAATTCATTGTTATGCTGATGGGGAAGGAGAAAACTACCTGTGGTAGAGTCCCGAACACGAAAACAAGTCTGCTGAACAGACTTGGTCCTGAGTACTTTATCCACAGGTTTTCCACATTAAATAAGGCAAGTCTTGCAAAATTAGTTATCTTGTTTTCTTCCTGCATTATGCGATGATCTTGAAGGTCTCTTCCAACCTGGTCTATTCTATTCTACTGTATGAGACTCGGTAAATAAAACACCTGAGTGGTTTTTGAAAATACTGACTACAGGCTCTGAGGCAGCATTGTCTCACAGAATCACAGGAACAATCAGGTTGGAAAAGACTCTCAGGATCACCAAGTCCAACCAATAACCCTACTCGACAAGATTCACCCCTAAACCATATCCCCAAGCACCGCATCCAGGGTTGGTGACTCAACCACCTTCCTGGCCAGCTCATTCCAATGCCTGCCACTCTTTGCATGAAAAAAAATTTCCTAATGTCCAGTCTAAACTACCCAGTCACAGCTTGAGGCCATTTCCTCTTGTTCTATCACTAACTACCTGTGAGAAGAGACCAGCACCAGCCTCTCCACAGTGTCCTTTCAGGTAGTTGTAGACAGCAATGAGGTCTCCCCTCAGCCTCCTCTTTTTCAAACTAAACAGCGCCAGCTCTTTCAGTCACTCTTCATAATGCTTCTGGATGTCTACAGGTATTTTCTGGATCCAACCTTTACCATGTTGGTGTATGCAGTAAGGCAGCAGACTTGCCCCAGGGAAAATGCAAAGATGGGGCAGTGTGTCTAACATCTGCAAGTGGAGCATCATCTTTTGGAAACATAAAGGAAATGCGAATGGATTATAGCCACCAGGATGAAACGGTCATCTTGCAGTACACAGGAGGTGATCGGTGTCCTCCAGGTGAGACTGAAGCAGACTCATTCTTTATGTAAAAAGCTTCTCAGCTTTTTTTACCTTTAAAATGTGAGGTTTTGCTGCAGTATGAGGGAAGCAACACGGGTTTTGCATGTTAGTAGAAACATGTAGTTCTGTTAAATCACATGCACTGTAATAATCTGCAACATCAACATGCATCTCTTAGAAGAGAGAGTGCACCTTTTCTGGAGGAGTGGTCATAGCTAATTGTACAGTACGCCCTGGTCTTCTAACTGGGTTTTAGATTCAGTGTTTCAGTATTTCTGTTGTCTTCCTTTGCCTGTGACTTTTCTTAGTGTTGAAGTACAGGCTTTGGATATGGTGCCTGCTGTTCTACTGTGTGTTGTTAAGAGGATGTAACTTTCTTTCTCAGTAACTGAAAAGGGAGAGCTTTGTGTCTTCCCTTTCAAGTACAAAGGAAAGACCCATGAGGAGTGTATTACAGATGAAAAGAACAGGCCATGGTGTGCTACAACTGAAAACTACCAGGGAGATGGAAAGTGGGGATTTTGTGGAAATGGTAAGAACTTCCTATATTTCATGTGCAAAGCTCTGAGCTAATATGGGGGGGGAGCCATTATCAGGCTGGGCGAAAGGCCTCTGATACAATACAATGAAAGTAAAGGGCTTGGAGCGGGCAAGACAAGGAATCTCTGGAACGACCTTGACTACTCAAGTGAGCAAAATACTTCTAAAATAAAAAATTCATGCCTTTAGATCATGAGTGTTCAAGTAATAAGTGATAACTGATGGAGATCAATTGTTCTGGAAGGAAAACTACTTTCTAAAAATCATGAAAGCTAGCTAAGGGAATAAAATTGCTAGATAAAGCATTTATGCCTGATTACAGGTTTTGGTGGTACTGCAAAATTGCTACATTGAAATCCATACTTTCCTGAAAGCCTTTTGCAAAGTGCGAGTTGGTTTTCTTTTGTTTTATTTTCTCTCTGCTTTCCAACCTTACCCCTTACAGCAACTGCAAGAAGGGAATCTACTATTATTTTCACATGTGATGAAAATGCTGGTGTTGGGAGACCTTACCTTCTGAGTGAGACGCTTGGCTGTGCTGTGACGTTTGAATGGAAGACTCAGGCTGTTTGTCCTCCCAAGAAAATGGAGTGCAAGTTTGTCCAAAAGCACAGAACTTATGACTTCAGAATGCTCTCTTCTCTGACAGGATCATGGATCTTTTTCCACAATGGGAACTCGTGAGTAATGAGTAACTCCTGGGAAGCAGCTTTAACCAATACAATGGAAGTTTTATTATGGCATAGGACTTCTGTTTGGTTGCTGTTCAGAGTCTGTTTAAACTGCTGACAGTGTCTTATAATGACTATAAATGCTTAACACAGCATGCAAATGAAAAAGTGAAGAGGGACCCATTTTTTTGAGGGTGAATAATTACTGTCTTACTCCTCACTTCTTTCCTCTATTGATAATACTTTAAAAAGGAAGTTTTTTTTAAAGGCTTTCTTTTTAAACTGCTGCCTTAATGAAATAATTTGTGGTATAAAGACATTTTTTTTTCTTCTTATTCATGCTGAACAACAATCTTAATGATTTCATGTCTGTCTTTTGACTGCAGTGTGTAACTTAGTCTGAAGTTTAAGCAGAGTTTTTTTCTCCCCTTGTCAACTTAGAGAAAAAAAGATGAATAGCAGGAAGTCATCAACATCTCCAGCCTTCCTCCTCCAGTTAACAAATAGAAATTAACTGGCAAGGATGAGAGCATTTAATCTTAAATTGAGGATGAACTATGAGAACTTTTTTGTTCACCACTTTGATACTATTTACTCTGTTCTAATAAAACTTAATGGTATAGATCCAAGGAGCCACTGAATTTAGGGTAGTACTGTAACCTTCTGGGCATTTTGTGACTCTGGGCATTTTGTGACTCTGGGCATTTTGTGACTCTGGGCATTTTGTGACTCTGGGCATTTTGTGACATTCTGGGCATTTTGTGACTCTGGGCATTTTGTGACTCTGGGCATTTTGTGACTCTGGGCATTTTGTGACTCTGTTCCAATTTCTAGTTTCATCCTAGGTCGAAATTAACAAGTGACTTAATCTGGTAAATGATCAATTCTTTTTGCACACATTTATTTAGTAATAGAAGCAATCTGCTAAACTTTAGCACATGTTTTTTTATGTCAAATATTTATTTTTTTTTTCAACCTGGATGGTTTCCCATGAGGGCTCTAAAGTTTATGTCACACTTTTTCAGTTTAACCTAAATTAATTCTAAAGAAATGTTGTCTACCATGTTCTCTATAGGTACTATGTGAATCTCTGTCAGCGGGTACATGAGGGACCTACAGGCTGCCCTGAGAGAGCCAGTGTTTGCAGGAAGAGTGAAAATGGTGATGTTCAAGTTCTTGGACTGGTTCATACACAGAAGCTGAATGTGACAGGTAGAGTTACTTTTATTCCTGTAGAGAGATAGAGATAGTGAAATTGTACAATCTAGCTATAATGGTTCTCAAATTATGGCTGGTGAAGCCTTTATTTTGAAACCTCTTTACCAGTGGATCTTCTTTTAAAAGCAAGACTAGTAAACACTACTAATCAAATCTAAAAGTGATGTTTAAACCATGAGAAAACACTGAAGCAAATACAGTGCTGTCATTAAAGCTGTAGAAGGTGAATTTTCTATCTGAACATCACAAAATACTTTCAGACAATGAAGGTGATCAAGCACTTGCACAAGTTGCCCAGAAATGTTGTGGAGTCTCTTACCTTAGAGATACTCAGATGCTTTCTGGGTATGGTCTTGGGCAGCTTGCTTCAAGTGGCCCTGTCTGTGGAAGGGATTTGGACCAGACGACTTCCAGAGATCCCTTTCCAACATCAGCTTGTCTGTGGTTCTCTAATTGTGGGAGGGGGAACTATTTTTCTTCTTGCCATTTTGAAAGACTTGTTTGAGGTCTTTAATTAACTTCTTTAATTAAAGCAGCATGTGACAGATGACTACCTTAACAAATCTCAACCTTACTCAAGCTTTCAGTTTAAACAATTTTTTTAATTGCTGCTGAGTGTTTGAAATGAAGGGAAATTTAGCTATGCAAGCAGTGGTATGTATTGCTGGAGTTCGTTTATAAATGAGTATCTATATTTACTCTCAGGTTTAAAAAAGTACATCTTAAATGTAAACATTCATTACAGCCGTACTGGTGACTTGGAACACATGGTGTGATGGAAAAACAAAAGCGTTTGAGAGTGATTTTAAAATGATGATCAGTGTGAAGGCCTCAGACTACTGAAGTACTCTAATTGATATATGGCCTGTGCAGGAGAAGTTAATCTTAAAGTCTGGAGAATGAGCAAAGAGAATTTTGGATAGGTGCTTTCAGAAACCTTGAGTGTCGCCACTTTTCTCCTCTAGGTGATACAGTGTATGTTAGTTATTCCAGTGGGCAGGAATGCAGGCAAAACAAGAAAGTGAAGACAATTATAGAACTGAAGTGCGCAAAAACTGTTGGCATGCCCATGCTGCAGAGGTGAGTAACAAATTAACATAGCCTTGATCTTCATAGTTCGTTCTTTCATACCTCCTTAGTAAACTGTAAGTCTTAGGATGGTGACTACCCATTCTTTCCCTGAGTCCCTGAAATAATACTTGGTCTGTACTCGTAAGACATGGACCTTCTGGAGTCTCTGCACCTGTTCACTTTCATAAACAATTGTGTTCTTTCTTCATCTAAAACTTTCTGGGCATAAATTTAAGTTTTCCAAATTTGATGTGACAATGAGTGGCATGCCATTATGTTAAATGTCAGTTGCAGTCCAACCACTGTTAACTTTGCTCAAAATCTCTTTAGTAGAGAGATCTTCCTGCAGGTGATTGAGCTAATAAAGCATGGCTTATTGTTGCATCAATACATATAACCAGAAGCTGTCTAAAGTGAGGTGTATAAGCATGCTCACAAATACTAAGAAAGCTCAATGGTTTTTTTTTTCTGGTCTCATTTTGGTTAACAGTATATAGTTTGTAGGGTAGGGAAACTGAGCAAGATGCCCTTCCTGAGTCAAAAGGTAACAAAATCTCATTAGCTTATGTGCCCTGTCCTAGTTAATGTGCAGCATGTTACACTTGCCAGGAGCAGCCTGACATGTTTGCTAGGTAAAATACTTCAATAAAACCCTCTGATACACTGTGTGACTTCTAGAACTTTCATAGTAGGAAATTCAAATACAGCAGACCTTTTTGAGTTTTGAAAATGCCAAAGGCTGCAGTGCAATTCAAACAGATTTTTTTAAGTGCTGCTTGACTATTTCAGCTTACTCTCAGCATGCTGCTTAGGCAAGACATTTCCACACTTGAGTTATTTGCTGTGTGTCTTCTCTTTCTCAAGATAATAAGCACTTCTTACTGTTTCCTGGAATCATGAGTTGTGTCTGTTTGGTAGGATTGATGAAGAAAATTGTGCTTACTACATCACTTGGGACACACGTGCAGCTTGTGCTGTGAAGCAGCAGGAGGTGGAGGTAGTGAATGGAACAGTTATTAATCCTGCAACTGGGAAAAACTTCTCTTTAGGGGATGTTTATTACAAGTAAGTACAACAAACAATATCCCTCAAAATGTAATAATTTGTAACGTTCAGAGAGGAAGCCTCAGTTCTGCAGCTTTTCTGGCTGCTGAGCCAGTCACTGTAACTTGCTCTGGAATCAACCAGTGGTAGCAGTTACCACTGTTGGCAATCATGTCTTGGGAGTAACCTTAATCTGTGACCATAAACTTAAGGGTGGATCCCCCGTTTCCTCAGGTTGTACACAGCTTCCGGTGACATACGGACAAATGGTGATAAATATGTATATGAAATTCAACTTTCTGGTATAAGAAACTCAAGTTTCTCAGAATGCTCTGGAGCAAACATCTGCCAGGTGAAAACTAATGAACGTCGCTTTCGGAGAATTGGCACTGCCGCTAAAGCTAAATATTATGTTGAGGGTAAGTACGTGCTCCTTAGCTAGAGTTGCTTGATATTCTGTGTGAATTGATTCATCAGAAAATAGTTCCTGTTTCTGTGCTAATCCACTTCTGTAAAGGTATCCAGAGGCTGCCTAACAGAATTTTGGTTGTATTTTTCATATTGTATAAGCTCAGTAGCAAATGTGGCCTTTGGGTTTGATACTTGTTGAAAGACTTCAGTAGAAATGATGCAAGATGGATGACTTGGTCTCATTTTCCACAGTGGTTGTACTGCATAAGCAGTGATCTCCTTTATTTAGCTACTTTTTCTTCTGAAGGGTTTAACCTAATGTTCCAGTGCAGCTGATGGTATCAGCTATGTATAAATGTATAAGCTCACCTGCAGATACTGCAAATTTATTGCAGAACAAATACATAACTTTCCAGGGTATGGTGTTAATAGAGTTCTCAAGGAAGTGGTAAACTTACAAGGTTTTATTCTCATTGTAGATGATGACTTGGATGTCATATTTTCATCAGACTCCAGATGTGGTAAAGATAAATCAAAGTTTGTCTCTTCAACCATTTTCTTCCACTGCAATCAACAAGCAAAGGAAGGCATCCCTGAATTCCTTCACGAGACAGCAGATTGCCAGTATTTATTTTCCTGGTACACATCTGCTGTGTGTCCATTAATGTGAGTAGTTAACCATTTTCTGAAATCAGCTTTTGTCAGCACTTTTTTGGTTTTGGTATTTGTTCATCATGGTGACTGCAAAAAAAACTAAAAAAGCAGTAGACTCATGGGTAGGTGGAATTGGTGTTCGTGTGTGTGATGTTTGGCATGTGACTGCTAAACAAATGTTTGCCAGCTTGATCTGGTCCAACAGCTGCCTGTTTGCAGGGGAAATGGAGAGGCATGGTGAAATTTAATATTGTTGTTCTCACTAAGTAGCTGTAGCTAGGACAGTGCATTGGTTTATGTTACTGAGAGAATTAACCAGTATTTGTGTAAGGTTTTTCACCCTCCTTGCCCTACTGTCTGGAAAACTTCAAAGCCATAGCAGACTAGCCTTCTCCTTTGTTTGCCTAGTTCTTTAGTACAGAGTGAAAATCATTATAGGTCTTGGAGGGATAATGAAGTCTTTCTGCAGTTGATTACTCCTTTTTGTATCTGTAGAATAAGCTAAAGAGGTGACAGCATTAAAAGCAGAGGGACTTTATCCGGGTGCTTACTGGCATTCTGGGCATGTAGGCAGTCTCTCTGGAGAGACTGGTGGCTATTGACCCGGTGACTGTTCACATCCTGGCTGCTAGCTCAAAAACACAGGGAAGCTGTTTATTCTGGTTGAAGCAGGCAGTTAACTATTGATACTTGTGAGATGCCATAGTCAGCTGGGAGGTAAATAATTGCTGTAGCTTCTGTAGCTTGCTTAGGTGCAGGTTTGGTTCTAATGTAGCAACTTTGTGTGCATAAGCACTGCTGTGTAAGGCCCAGAGCACCTAATCATGTACTGGAGTCTTGATTGCAATCGGTTTTAGGCACTGTTGAAAAGCATACCAGGATGTCAGTGCAGTACTACATACATTTCTTCCCCCATGGCCAGTGATTTTTACTTATAAGGAAATCCCCTGAATTCAATTCTTTATAGGTGTTAGGACTGACAGGATGGTGTGGAGCACTTAATTTCTTTGAATGCAATGGTTCTAATAGGTTTTGATGCAACTGGTCAGTAGACCTTACTCATCCTTTTCTTTGCAAATTTCTTTTTAGATCAACCAATGAGCCAGGAAACAATGAGCACCAAACTGACCAGGAGGCCCAGGTACATAAAGGCCTTTCAAAGAGAAGTCAGGCTGTTGGTGCTGTGCTGAGTGTCCTCCTGGTTGTTCTTACTGCATGCCTAATAATCTTGCTTTTCTACAAAAAAGAGAGGAGGTAAGAAACCATTGTGAGGCTCTAGAAATTTCTTTGATAGGACTCGGTTTCCTCAGTGAAAGAGAAGTAGTGAGCTTTAAAGTTCTGTTTTTCACTTGGCAACATCGACTGTCAAACTGTATTGGTATCTGGTGTTTTATTTGTTTTGTGTTAAGTGTGGTTGGTTGGTTTTTGGGTGGTTTTTGGGGTTCTGTTTGTGGGTTTTTTGTGGGTTTGTGTGTGTGTTTTTCTGTTAATTTGTTTGGTCTAAAGGCTCATGTATAGAGGGCTGGAGTACACAATTAAATTGGGCTAGTCTCTATTGTGGACGACTGCTAACTAAGGAGCATAAAACAATATGGCAAGTTTATTAGCATTTGATGTGTCACTCTTTTCATGGTGTCAAGCTGACAGCAGCAATGAACAAGTGCAAGTCCTGCCAATTTTCTGCTTTCAGACAAGTTTAGTTTTTTTTCTCCTTCTTAGACATAAAAGCCAGAGGTGTTTCCTTTAGCTGTGATAAGGGGCAAGATGTAGATCATCATGGACAGAGTTTTGTTATGGAGTGGTTCAGGGTCAAGTCTCACTATGTGATAGCTTGCAGCTTGCTTAGTGAAATGCTTTGTGTTGACAGTAAAATTCAGAGAGGAAAAATGCAGGCTAGTAATGGCAATACAATCATCCTAATGCAGTATTTCCTTCTTCTTTAGGGAAATTGTAATAAACAAGATAACAAACTGCTGCAGAAGAACATCAGGTGTTTCCTACAAGTACACAAAGGTAATAAATCAGATGTTGGTTGTTGTCAGATATTCTCAATATGAATAACCCCCCTGAATTCCTAGTACTTTGAGAGCATGGAAACCATGCTGAGTGGCTTCAGGAAAGCCACGCAGCTGAGATACCTGTGTTAATATTGTGAAATAGAAAAGGAAAATAGTTGAGAATTTGAAGAGCAGTCCACAAATAGCCTAATAACACAAATGTACAGGAAAACAAAGAAGTCTGTTTCAGGCATAACAAAAAGTGACAGGAATAGTGTGCTATGGCACCTAAGGCCACCTGTGGTGCGCAATCTAATGGTTGGGGATATCAGCAGGTGGCAGAGTCTGGAGGGATATTATAGGCTCTTAGTTTTTTTTTTCTTTCTTTTTTCCTTGTAGATAAGTAGTGAAGAAGAAGCTAATGAGAATGAAACAGAGTGGCTTATGGAGGAAGTAGCAGCACCAAATCAAAGGACAACAAAAGGAAGACAGGAGAATGGTCACATCACTACAAAGTCTGTTACATCTGAAGCCTTTACCTCTCTCCATGTGGATGACCTGGACAGTGAGGATGAAGTGTTAACCATTCCAGATGTAAAGATTCAGTCAGGAAGAGAACTAGACAAGGGAAAGCACCCACAAAACAAGCCATCCAATCTTGGAAGTGATGACAAAGCTTGTTTGCTGAATGGAGGAAAGGAAAGGAAAGCAAAACCCAAGCCAGGCCAGCAGGCGGCACAGAACTCTACAAATACAGTATCGTTTCATGATGATAGTGATGAGGACATGCTGAATGTTTAATAACTCCTCTTGTGCCTAATCAAATATATATAGAGAGATTATATATAACGGGACAACATTTCCAACCAAATATGAAGACTTCAGCCCAAAAGATTTTTTTTTTTGTTTTCTGAATTTTGCCTTTAACAAGAAACCATTGAAAAGGGAAGAAGAGAAAGATTTCTTGGTTGTTTACAATGATCTGTTCAGTAATGACTGGATTTCTGACATCCAGTTAGCTGAGTTACATTGACTCTCTCTAGCCAGGACACCTTTTTTTTTTTTTTTTTTTGGTGTTGTTTTGTTTTGTTTTTTAAATAGAAAAAACCTTAGCATGGATGTTAAATGCTTGTTCAAAATACGAGAAACCTTTAAAAGGAAAAGAATTAAGGTTCAATGAAGCCCCTGGCTCCTGAGACTCAAGTTGTCTGACTACTAGCATTTAAACTCCTTGTATTTATTGATCCTCACTACTCAGGTTTGTTTAATAGCAACATGTTCTTCCTGCCGGCAGGGTATATTATATGGGTTCACCCACTGTATGACAAGGAAAAATGTAACTTTGGGGATGATTTGATGTAAATTTTGGAACTGGTCTAATTTATCCTGTAAATTTGAATATTCATGCTAATTTAAACAGATCATTGGTTTAAAGGTATTGACTGAAAGGTACAACTCTCTATAGCTTTAGCCTGAAATGGTTGCTGGTTTTTTGCATGATGTTTTGATGGTACTGGTCATATAACTGACTTAAGTATTTGCCTAAGCAGCTGACAAGCACCCAAAGATTTTTATTATTTTTTTTTATCCCCCTAGATTATGTCTGAGCTAGGCTGACTGCGCAGAGAACCAGGATTTTCAAGGACATAGAGACAGAATGTAATATAGTCTGCACTGCCAAGTTTGTCATCACCAAGAAAAGCCCAACAGCTAGAGGAGACCTGGTCATGACAATACTTCTCTCTGGTATTAATTACAAGGAGGAAAATTGGGTCAGAGTTTTCTGATAGCCTGTGTTCTAGCTCTTATGCAAGGATCTTGGCCATGGTCATTGATTTGAAAAGTTGCTGGCAATGAAGGCAAGTCAAATTTGCTCTAGCAGTCTTGCCCTTCTCCAGGGGTTTCCTAGATAAATTATGGGTAGTGATGAAGTTTCAAAGCATCATACAAGTATGTGTGTTGGTCAGAATTTTTTGAAACTTTTCATTGTTCCTCTTGGCTGGCTTACTCAGTTTCAACAATGGTTTCTTTTTATAAAAACTCCATTTTGAATCAAAAGAGTGTAATATGAAGTATTCAGCAATTTCAATAAAAGGTATGAAGTGGGTATTCAAAGTCCCACATCTCAAGTCTGGAATCTTTTTTATGCTAGTCTGCAATGCTGCTCATCAGCCTGGTGATAAGCAATAGCTAATACTTTAGCTGTGCCAATCAAGACAAGAACCAATGTTTGATGACAAAGATCAGAAGACACAGGTAAGCCCCAGTGGTGTATTCTTTCTTTTATCAGACTTGGGTGTTCTTCCTCTTGTGTAGTTACCAATGACACTATAAATGAGTTCTGCTAAGGCTGCATCTTGTCATAACTAAAGCAGCATTTTTTTGTCCTTAGCATTAGGCTGACTGGGGGAACAAGAAGCTTGACAGTGGAATTTTCCGTACTGTGAGCTACCATTACAACAGTTCTCTCAATGGGTGTTGAAGAATGCCATTTCCCTTCCTGGCCTTTATGGCTGGCATTGTTTGATCCATGAACCACTGCCTGAAATAGCTTCCTATGTGTTGACATAACACCACATGGTCTATTTGTTGTGACTCGAGGCTTAGGTAGAACAGAGGTACGTTCCATGGAAATGCTCATCTGAGCAGCATCAGTGATGTACTTCTAATATGCTGCTGATTTCAGGGCCTAATCTTGAAACTATTGCCCACTTTTTAAGCTTTGTAGGTGGGCTGATTGAATCTTACCTTGTTCAGAGATGGATGTGTGACTTCAGGCTGTTTGTCCAGTAGAATAACCTGCTTAATCATAGAGAAGGAACTATTACGAGAACAGTGGGGACCACATGAGTATGTATGAATGGCTGCCTGGGAGCAGAAACCCTGCCAGTCAATAGCACAACTTCCTGAAAAGTGAGTCTCTGAGATACCCACCCACATGGCATAGTGCCACTCAGCCCCTCTCTGGACTGCAGATTGGGTGGTTGGAAGTCGCAGGAAAAGGGCCCAGACTGGATCTTTTTTAGTTTGTCTGGAACTTAATGCACACCATTATCAACTGGTTAAACAAAGCTGCTGGGTGTGCTTTTAAAATACAGCCTAATGGCTTTAGACTTCACCCTCTTCCCAGGTGGGCTTTGATTTCAGTTTCCTTGGCCTTGACTGATGGCATGCATCCTGCTGAGGGTGGCTGGGTGTTCTGGCTGCTAGATGCCTGCTGTGCACTTGTGTTGCTGTTCCCCTCCCCAGCTCCATGTGGAGACCCTGTAGTGAAAGAGGAGAAATCTGTGGGGTGGTGCCGTGCTGAGCTTGGGGTAACATAGCTGTAAGTGGCTGTATAGGAGAGGATTTTTTACTTGCTTCAGTTATTCCTGCCTGGGAAGAGTTGCCCCTTTTCTACCTCATCTGTGAGATGCAGGGAACGATCTTAAGAGTGCTGCTCTGCAAAGCAGCATTCACAGCTGATGAAGCCATTGTTGCTCTCATGGCTGATGTGCAGTGGGAGCATGTGAAGAACTGGACCAGAATGTCCTTCTAAGCTTGTTTATTTTTTGGAATGTATTGAAAGGAGATCTTGAATTATTTTTATTGTTTTTTCCTGGTTGCCTAAACTGTGTAAGGTACTAACCACTTTCTTTCCATCTTTAAAATGTTACCTTTGCTTCTGTTTTTCTTTCTGATGGAAGTAGCTATTATCAGTAAAAGTTGCTGGAGAAGCAAGCATAAATCCATGGAAAGCATCAAGTATTGGAGTGTGATATAACTGGAATTATTTTTTTTGAGGGGGTGGGGTGGGGAGGGTAACCTCACAATGGATTCTACCTAAAGTCTTACAGGTCTTCTCCAGGTCTTGTTTTGGCCTTAATTATTTTATATAATGGGTTCCCAAAGTTATTCCCAGTGTGTACTTAGTGAATACTTTTTTATATCACTGCAAAAATGTAATCAGGTGAAAATTATGTTCCCTGAGAGAGGTTTTCCTCAGGAATGGAGGGTGGAGAGTGAGTGTGGCTGCAAGGATGACACACAACTTGCTGGAGTTTGTAGGAAACTGTTCCTTAATGTAGAGACACTTCTGTTTCACAGTGTGCTACCTACTCTTTATAGAACTTGGCTGGTAAGCCTTGTTCACTGCTGCACTAAACTTTTCATTTACTTACATGTTGCTGGAATTCTCCATCAACACTCGCTCTTTAAAATGCCTCTTCTTTGACCAGCTAGCTTGGCTAATAAAACCCTAAGTGCAGGGGCTGTTAGTAGCTTTTCTGGAGAAAAGGAACACATGTGCTCTGACTGGGGCTTAAATGGAAATTCTCCCTGGGTGAATTAAGGTCTGATTTCAAAGAAAACCTAAAAAGTAAAGCTTGCAACATGTAGTTTAATAATTTATGGAGTTAGTCTTGACTTTTGGTCAAATGTCTTTGTTACTTAAATAGCTCTGCTGCCAACTAAATATATCAGTGTTGCAGAGAAGACCTAGATGAAGTCTTTGGGGTGGTTTTGATGCCAAAATGCCGACGCTAGATGACATCTTAGAGCATGTTGGAGAATTTGACAGGTTCCAGAAGCAAACCTTCTTTGTTCTGTGTTTGCTTTCTGCTGCCTTCACCCCAGTATATGTGGGTGTTGTATTCTTCGGGTTTATCCCTGAGCATCGCTGCTTCAGTCCTGGGGTGGCTGAGCTGAGCCAACGGTGCGGCTGGAGTCTGGAGGAGCAGCTGAATCACACAGTTCCCGAATGGAGTGCCCATGGGGCCAGTTACAGCAGCCGCTGCAGGAGGTACGAGGTAGACTGGAATGAGACAGGCATCAGCTGTACTGACCCCCTCGGCAGCCTAGTAGGCAACAGGAGCACTGTGTCCCTCGGTCCCTGCCAGGATGGCTGGGTCTACGATGCTCCGGGAACCTCTCTCGTGACCGAGGTAAAAATGAATGCCCCCTTTCCCTTGTCACCTCTGTTACAGACAAGCTGAGGGATGTGGGAGTGGGTTGATGCAGCCTTGGCTGTCTTAAAAAAGATGCCTGCTTACCTGGACAAGGGATCTTCTCTCACTGTCAACATGTACCGGGTGCTTTGCAAGTCATCTTACCACCGTCCTTGCGGTGAAGCACTGCATCGGCTGCTTCAGGAGGCTTATATCTCCAACTGGGGAGCAGAATATATTTCAGCAAATAAATCCTCAGCTAGATAAAGTCCAATTCTGAATGCAACTCCCATCCCATGAGAGGTCCGATTGGTGGAGGTGTGTAAACAGCACCTGCAAGAGCAGCAGCTTGCATCACTGCAAACAAAACCGGCTGATCCCTGAGTGGGTACATTGCTCAGACCTCCCAGTCTTCTTGGGATCCACGCCCAGACATGAAGGTCTCCAAATGAAAAAAGTCTGTCTTTCCAAGTTTGTTTCAAATATGATTGAGTGGCTATGGGTGGGGAAAAAGATAATTGCCCCCCACAATTAAGCAGTTTAAATCAGGAATAAACTGGAAAAAGCTTTTTTTTGCATTCTCAGACAATGTGTGAATAAACTGAAAATGGTATTTAAACTTAGAGTACTTTAGGGGTTTAGGTGCTTTAACTTTAAAAGTAAATGGGTAACATCTGGGATGGCATCACAGAAAGTTCCACCAAATTTTTAGAGATGGTAGAAGTCAGGGGTTTCCCCCATGCATCTAACACTGAAAAGCAGGTAACTTCAGTGTTCCAGCAACTTCAGTGTTGAGATATGAGCTAGATTTTAGGTGATGTACTAATTTCCACAATGTATGGACTGTGTGATATTCAAGTGAGGAAACGAGGCACCAAATCTTTTTAGATGGTTTGATGTGTACCCCTCAAGCTGAAGATGATCCAAGACTTCTACAAAAAAGCAGTATGGCAGCCACATCTTTGCTGCAAAAGGCTTGATCAGATGCTGTAATGCAGATGCCTCTACAATTGTCTCTTGAGATTGTGGGAAGCTGAAAACTTGCAGTCTGTTTATTCATGGAGTCATGCTCTCACATCAGTTGCCTTGCCTTTTCTTCCAAAAATGGTGCAAACCCAGACCTGCAGGTTGCTTCCTTTGCAGGGTAACCAGTAATGTCACATGTCTCTCTGCATTTTTAACAACACATTTTACTGCTGGATGTGACTGTTTCTGTGAGGGATCTCAGATGCTGTTACGTTGTCTTTTGCTCCGGCAGCCATGCAAGGGAAAGGGTAGCAGAATAGAGCATGTTACTTTGCTCCAAAGAGAAACTGACATGTGGAAGAATATCCTCATGGGAATTCACCCAGTGCATCAGGACAGATACTAGGTTTCATGTTGATTAAAGATGCTTTAAATAAAACCAGAGATTTGTGGATGTAAGCTAGCTCCTCATTTCACACTCTTGCTTCTGACTGTGGTTGCTCTCTTAGTTTAACCTGGTGTGTGAGGACTCCTGGAAGTTGGACCTCTTCCAGGCTTCTGTGAACGCTGGTTTTTTTCTTGGCTCCCTGAACATCGGCTACATAGCAGACAGGTATGTGTGAGCTGACAGTAAAACTCTCTGATCTCCCTTATCAGTGTTCAGCAGCTAAGCTTAGGTAAAGGCAAAGAATGGTTATGCAACTGGTATCATCTCTGCTTTTCTCAAAACAAAGTCAACAACCTGTGTGTTCAGTCACAGTATTAAATATGCACAAATCTTTCTTGGTCTGAGTCCTGCAGAGCCTGCAAGGACTATTTTAGGACTGTATGCCCAAAACTCCCTGCTATGCCACACAAGAGCCTTAGAATGTTAACCAAAGCCAGGAAATGCTGGTTTGGGAAAACGCAGATCCTGGAAAAATCTTGCTTCCTTTGGAGAAACTTTGAAATAGCTGCTGTGGAGATTGCCAGATATAGAGCAGGAGTGCTGGTTTGAAAATCCTTCTGTCCTAGCACCTTGGCAGCCCTGTTTAGAGCCAGCAGAGGCAGTCACCCTTGTCCAAGTGGCCAAAGTTAAAAAGAAACAAATGCTGATGTTTGAAAGCCCTTTATCCCTGTTGCCCTCCTGCCTAGAGACTGTTAGTACAGCAGACTCTGACTCTGAACTGTTCCAGGTGTGAAATGCAGCCTAATCATAGCAAGATCCATACATATAAGATTTTTGAGTATTAAAGATTGGGCTATATAAATATGTTGTTCTGGTGTATGCAGACTTATCAGAACCACGTTATTAGCTTATAATTATTTTTCATTTCTTTATAAAAGCCAAATTGCTAAGCTGCCTATTCTGAAATTCAGAGATAATAGTCACAGCCCAAATTGTAAATAAGGGACTGTTGCTGCTCTTTAGCTTGGGAAGTGGTTCTTCCTCTGAGAAGCCTGAAAGCCTTTGTGGAATTGCAAAGCAATTGGTATGGTATTTTTCAGAGAATTGAAAAGTGAGTAATGGGCTACAAATAAAGTCAGTATGCATCTATCCCTTGTACAACACAGCTGGATTTTTTCCTGAGATGCACAAAGCTCTTTAAATCAACTATGTTTTCATGACTAGTGTTTTGCTTTGCTTGTGTCATCTTCCAACCCAGGTTTGGACGTAAATTTTGCCTCTTAAATACAATTCTTGCAAATGTTGTTTGTGGAGTCATCCTGGTTTTCGTGCCCACCTATCTGTGGATAGTTATCTTCCGCTTCTTGCAAGGGCTGGTCTGCAAGGGCAGCTGGACTGCAGGCTACATCCTGGGTGAGTTCAGACTTCTTTTTTCCAGAAGCAAGACTGGCTGCAAAAGATGACTGAAAAGCCCATCTCAAAAGCCATTTAACGAACATGGCCTGTGACTTTTAAAGATCTTATCTGCAAGCTGATGTCAAGGAGTTTTCTCCCCTTTGACTTCTCATGATTTTTTCAAGCACTGTCCTTAGGGAAAAGCAACAGCAGCCCTCAAAGCTCAGGCAAGCAGCAGTATATTAGGGCTGTTGCCTGGAGATAGGCTCTTTCCTATGGTGTGTCTCCGCTTCACAAATGTGGGTCCCCAGGCTCCCCTCTCTTCCCTAGGGCACCAACTGGAAAAGGAAATGGCCTTAAGGCAGACTCCAGCTGCGCCAGCCCGGCTGCAGACAGAGAGGCCGTTAGAGCAGCAGGCTGACGGCGGGGAACATGGGAGGCATTTTTATGACTCGAAGAGCACTAAAGGGCAAACAGAGGGTTTGCAGCCTAAAAATAACCGAGGAACAGCATGTACTTGCTGAGAAAAAGATAAGCTGTTCGGGTATCTGTGCACTTGTCTGAGTGGAGGCCAGCCTGGGGAATTGCAGAGCAGTGCAAGGAGCTGGTGTTTCTTCCAGCACCTTGCATTGGTCATGTCTGGCCATGAAACATAGCTGTGTGGCAGCAGAGTTGGGGCCAGCTCAGCTTTCTGGTGCATGGTAGAGCTGCCTGAGACTTCTCTGGTGTGGTGTTCAGGTGCTTGTCAAAAAAGCCCCAATTCCAAGCAATCACCAAAGTAGCAAATGAAATGTCTTAAATGCTGCCCACTAGAGCCTTATCTGGATTAGGATATCAGGTGGCTTTAGGGAGTAGCTCTGAGTGATGCAGTTCACTGTTATGGTGATAAAAATGTAAATGTCTGCACTCTGTAATGCAAAGTCTCTTAGTGGAGACATCTCGCTAATGCAATTATTCATATGTCTGATATTAATAAAGTAAAACCATCTAGCTCACAGCCTAGACTGCTGCCTTCCAAGACATGATTATTGTTTATTTTGCATATTCTAGATGTTTGCTTGGCCTCCTAAATATTTTCCTGTCAAAAATAAAATCTTCGTTATATGCTGTTTTAGAGCATCTGACAGGACAATGCCTTACCCTATCCTGATATTTTCTCTCAGGTACACTTTGTTACTTCTGGATTTTCCTTGAAGCTCTCTTGTGAGAGAGAAGTCTCATAGAATCCTTAAAAGCCCTGAAGTTCCTTTAAACTTCTTACTCGGGCTGGCCAGTACTGAATGCCCAGAGAAGGTTACTAGGACAGACCAGTTGCATTATTGCATTCTCCTGGGACACTTGTCTACACTTCTGCTGCTTTTGCCTCTGTCCTACTGAGCCTGCAGGAGATATTTCTTATGGATTGCTTTGCCAACCAGTATTAGCTAATCCATGGCTCCAAAACACAACACTTCTTTCAGTTGCTAAATAACTGCTTTCTGTGCTTTCTAATCAGTTTGCTTCAAAATTGCAAAACTAGAAGCAAGATTATGAGTGTGCTTGTGCCTGCCTGCTGTTGCTTTTAGCTCTATATCAAGACTTCACTTGTGGGTCTATTCTATGATGTGCAATTCAAAAGTGCAGATGAGTTAGGAAGCTATCATGACCAGGAAGCTGTATAACAAACTTCTGGTACAAGTGTTTCTTGTATACTTGGATGCAAGCTGAAAGGCTGCACTTGGAAAACAAAACATATTTTATTACTGTGTTGGAGACATTATGTAAGTTGGTGGTAGTTTTTTTGCACTGAAATCCATCTGTGGGCTTTGAGGAGTGTTTGATTTACTGAAAGATTTCCACAGCACAGGATGGTACTGGATGCCTTAGGCCAGTGTAAGAGCTGGAGCAGTGTTTTCTCCTCTGCTAAGATTTTGGGTGGCAGAACAGCAAACCTTCCTCAGCAGGCATTAGTGGATTTTTGTCGAGGCTTTATGACAAGAAGCCCAGGATTACCAGGACTTTCTTGAGTCTTGCCCTGTCTGTAGGCCCTAGTGCAGCATTGGTCTTCCAATATCCTCATGGAGCAAGTTACTGCTGCACTGAGCAGTCACGGCTGAGCTGTCATTCACCTCTTTCTGTGTGTATTTTCAGTGACAGAAGTCGTTGGTCCAAAGTATCGGAGGACAGTGGGCATCCTCTACCAGACGGCCTTCTCTGTTGGGCTCCTGGTCTTTGATGCCATTGCTTATGCCATCCCTCACTGGCGATGGCTGCAGCTCACTGTCACCTTGCCAAGCTGCTTCTTCCTGCTGTACTACTGGTAAATGAACTTTCATTGTACCTCTGCCCACCACCCAGAAATCGACTTCTCCTTCTTCCCAAGTCTTGATATTGAGGGCCCTTTGGCACCGTTTTTTGGTCATGCGTGCCACTTAGCGCAAAATACACAGCATAAAAGGAGAGGGAAATAGGAATCTGACTTCTGCTTAAAAAAGAGACCACTCTGAAAAACACTGGGAGCACATGGTTTGATAGCATATATTATCTCCTGAAGTATTTCCTGAAGAAAAAGAAATGCCTTGGTATCTTACACTGGAAAGATGGTTACTGAGAGATTGAATGCGAACATAACTGTAACAGGTTGCTTACCCATTCTTTTAAGGATAAATAGTTCCAGCTTTTTGTGGTCCAACCGAAAGAAAGCACACAGGTTCACCTTTATTTTGGGTTTTCTCCTCTATTTTGATTGAAATTTTTCAAGTGCTTTGGAGCCTGGATGCGTTGAGAAGTTAGGAATGGTAGAAAGACATTTGTTGTCTTTCTTTTCCCCCTGTATTTGTAAATTTGTAAGAAAAATCTAGCTTGTTTACTACTGCTTCACCTGTGATAGTACAACTGGAAAATGGCTCCCTAAGAGGAGCCAGTTTGTGGTGAAGAGGCTGAATAAAATGACAGCATTACTCTCAGAGCTCTTCCCTGATTTTTATCTTTAGCAAACTCATCTCTGCCTTAAGCCACTTTCACAGCTTTCTGTTCCAGTTTCAGCAGTGGAGTGTACTACTTTTCATGGCAGAATGGGGAAGGACACCCACACAAAAACCCCAACAAACAAAACCCCCACCTCAACTAAAATGCCTTGTCCAGTTTCTATATGTGGGAGCAGTGTGTAGGCTTCTGTTTTGATATATAATAGCATCCATTCACATTGTAGGTGCCTCCCAGAGTCCCCCAGGTGGCTGATATCTCAAGGGAAAAATGAAAAAGCTATGAAAGTTATCAGTACAATGGCTAAAAAAAATCGGAAAAAGATGCCTTCCCAGTTTGAGGTGAGCTCAGGGTTTGCTTGTGCATGTGAGCAAGCATCATGATGGTAGCTTCTATCAGTTTCTTCCAGTAGAAACTTACTCTCCTTTTGCTGGCTCTTCTGCAGGATATTAAATTTGATGAGGAAGACGGTGGAAAGCAGAGTCCTGCACTCATTGACCTTGTCAGGACACCACAGATGAGGAAAAACACATTTATTTTGATGTACAATTGGTAAGAACATAATGTTGGAGAGCTGTATTTGAAGACTCCATCAGGACACAGACTTCTGTTCTCTGACTGATTAACAAAGCCAGGATGCTCTTCTCTGCCCAGGTTCACAAGCTCTGTCCTCTACCAGGGGCTCATCATGCACATGGGAATAGCTGGCGGGAACGTCTATCTGGATTTCCTCTATTCTGCGCTTGTCGAGTTCCCAGCTGCCTTCTTCATCCTTGTTACCATTGACCGCGTTGGTCGTCGTTACCCCTGGGCTGTGGCAAACCTGGTAGCTGGGGCAGCTTGCCTTGTCACTGCTCTCATCCCGGAAGGTGAGTCACCTGGGACAGGCCATGTGGTGGCTTTCCACCATGGTGTTGCTCCCTAGGAATAGCACCCACCTCTCTCTCCCCTTTCATTAAGGTCCGAGCCCAAAGGTCTGTAAGTCCATGTCCACCATAGGGAGCGTGGGTCCCCCATGCTGCACTGGGAGAGTTGCTGTGCCACAGCTCACGCATTGGTGACTGCTCCCATTCCCTCCTTCCTGAAGGGAACTACTAGAGAGAGTCCAGTGGAGGGTCACAAGCATGATCAGGAGTTTGTAGCATCTCTCTTATGAGGAGAAGCTGAGGCACCTGGGGCTCTTTAGCCTGGCAAAGAGAAGACTGAGAAGGGATTATCTAAATACATATGAATATCTAAAAGGGGGAGGTAATAAGGATGCAGCTGGGCTCTTTTCAGTGGCCAGTGACAGCACAAGGGGCAATGGCTACAAACTAGAACACAGGAGGTTTCACTTGAACCTAAGGAGAAATTTTATTTTGATGGAAAACTGGCAAATGCAGCCCAAACAGGTTGTGGAGTCATCTCTGGAGACTTTCAAAACCTGCCTGGAGGTGTTTCTTTGCAGCCTGATCTAGGTGTACCTGTGTTAGCAGGGAGGTTGGACTAGGTATCTCTAGAGGTCCCTTCCAAACCCTATCATTCTGTGATTCTATGACAGGTGAAGCAAGGTCCCTTAAAAAACCCATCAGGTGACATGGGATTAGAGGTCACTCTAAAATCACAGTGGTGTATTAACTGACACCTGCTAAATTCCTGGGGTATTTTAAAATGAATTGAATGCATTTTCTCGGCAGACATGCATTGGCTAAAAGTGACTGCTGCTTGCATTGGGAGAATGGGAATCACAATGGCTTTTGAAATGGTTTGCTTTGTAAGCACTGAACTGTATCCAACATACATCAGGTAGGTGCACCCACCTCCCCACTGATATTTGGCCTAGAAACAAAGAGCTGAGGCCTATGCATACATTACGTTTTAGGCTAAATGAAGTTATCCTCAAATGATTCACAGCTACACAGACTGCTGAACATATAGCACATTTAAAATGCCTTTAAAAAGTAGTTTAGTAAAGAAAACTAATGTACTTTAAGGAGGAGTGAAAATTCATGTGATTGAAGTAAAGGGAATGGTGAAGACAAGCATGATGGATGAAGGATCTGAAGTCTCATGTAGTAATTGGATTTGTCCTGCACAAGGGTTAGAGTCATAATCCATCCTTTTCCATCTGCAGTATTTGACACTAACATAATTCCTTTGCTGTTGAACCAGGAACCTTGGGGTGATGGTCTGCTCTTCCTTGTGTGATATTGGTGGTGTCATTGTCCCATTCATTGTCTACAGATTGGTGGAAGTCTGGCATGATCTACCACTGGTAGTCTTCAGTAAGTGCCACTGTACCTTCTTGCTGGCCACTTCTGTGGTGCAACAGTGGGGTGCAAGTTTCACAGGGAGGGAAACACCACTGAGGCAGGTGCTCCAAGCTCAGAAGAAGCCCTGTTCTATCTGTACAAGCCATAGTCTTCTATTTGTAACAACCTGGTACTTGTTTATGCATTCTTGTCTCCTTCGACAGTCAGCAAAGAGCTGAGAAGCATTTTGCTGAGATTAATATTTGATAGATTTGAATCTGATTAATTACTCCATTACCCTGAGGTGTATTGTCTCAGTCCAGGAGCTAAACCCTGGAGTTTTACATAAATGCCTATTTAATGGAGTTTTGCTCCAGCTTTTCCAACACTGTGTTAACTGGCTATTCTCCAGCTATTGGGAAAGAGATTGGTAAATAAGTGGAAGATGAGTGTTTGCAGACTGGTGACCTGAACTCTCAGGTTAGGGTCTTCAAAACTTTTCTGAATCTTTAGATCAGTGCATTACTTATAGAAAAGCATGTAGAATGGCAATATGCAGTTTTTAACAGACAGGACATTTAAGAGGGTGCTTAGTAAATGTAAAATATGGATGCCAAGCATCTGCAAAATGGGTAAATGAAATTGTTCAGGAGATAATGCATTCTGTATGTATTTTGTAATCATATGTGAACAGTAGAAAAATTTAATGCATTTCCTGGCATATTCTCATACTTCCTTCTGTGAAGGAAGGGTTGCCTGTGCACTCTGAGATGCCCTAGTGCATCTGAATTTGGCTCTACATGGCAGCTACATCCTTGAGAGGTGGAGTGACAGTTTTGCATATAGCACTTTGATGTGCACATCTTGTATGAAGAACGAAGTAAAACATCATTATGAGTCCTTTGTGTCAGACAGTAGAAAGTGGTGTATATGCTAACAAGCTCTGTGCATCTGTTTGTTTGATTTTAAGCTGTTGTTGGGTTGATTGCGGGTGGATTGGTGTTGCTTTTACCTGAAACGAAAGGAAGAATTTTGCCTGAGACTGTTGAAGATATTGAAAACTTTCACAGGTGAGTCAAGATGATGAACTCTTAGCAGCATTCACTCCCTGGAGCTACCTGGGGAAGCCCAGGGCTTTACCTGACTGCATTTTATGTTTCAAAGAAGCTGCCAGTTAATTTCCAGACTTGAGCTTAGAAATATCTTGGACTCTTTTACCACTTGTGTACCTAAACATCTGAGAACAAGCAGCATAGACTTCTCTGGTCTGTGAATAACTGCACTCGTCAATTAACCTGCAGCCACGCTGTCAAAAATGTTACTGGTGCTTAAAAACCCTGACTGTGGATCAGAAAAAGAGCAGTTTTGATAGCAGCCACTCATGCAGTGAGTGAAGCACCAGTATCTACTGAGGAGCTAGAGCAAACCTAGAATATTTAGGAATTAGACGCTCATTTTGTTTGGGGGAGAGGCAAAGTACATAAGGAACTTTGAATCTGAGTGCTCACTGAATACCTCAATTCTGAGTTTGCTGCTCACATCTTGCTATTCTTGCAGGCAAAGTGCTCCAAAGACAAAACAAATCTATCTTCATGTCCAAACATCAGAACCAGCACAAGACTGAAGAAGGCATAACTCTTTCGTGACAGCAGTCTGCTTGTCTGCTTTGGTGGACTAATGTAGAAGACAATTTGGAATAAATACTCTATAGAGAGTCATGCCTCTTTCTTTTTTTTTTTTTTGGCTGCCTACCCTCTATTTGCAATGCTATCAACCTTCAGCACCTGGGCTTTGGAAAGAATGACTGTACTTTTACTGGTGTTCTCCCTGGCATCATCAGATGGATGGCCTGGAAGCAGCTGTGGTCTGAAGTAGCACTTTCTGAGCACTGTTCCTGTCCTCTACTGTTGCTGTCAGCACTGACACCACGCCAACATAGCTGCTCTTGGGAGACTCAGGTGCTAATTTTATCCCACCAAACATGGCCACAGAGTCTGTAGTGTATCAGATACTCATTAGGGCTTATTGTTATTGAACTGGCAGAAAATCACATCTTACAGGCCAGTACAAAGCTGATGTAGTTTTCAGCATTTGTGGGATCAAAACAACACGTTAGATTTTATTTTGAAGTTACTCCAGTCCTACCCCTACTGTCTGGCAGCCTGTCATATGTGTTTACAGAAGAAATTGGACCTTTTCCCAGAACTGGAACTGGTCAGGAGATGAACCCCAATCCAGACACTATACACAAACTGATAAATATGATGTGGATTAAGTGCTTCCAAGGGGCTGTGGAGAGAACCTTTCCACCTTCAGAAGCACAACAGCAGTGGTTTTCCAGTATGCTATTGAATGAGATCTACATACTCATATAATTTATTAGGCTCATCTTTCCCTTTGCCACCTCCATCCTTACCCCTGATTAACTAGTTTGGTCATGCAAAAACCTAAACTTATGGCATAAGGAAAACAAGTATACATAAACACCACCATGAATAAGAAGGGCATACTGTCCTTTTATTGTTCATGCCACCCACAGTGGGTGTTTGTGATGGGCTTTCTTCCACTGATCACTGATGCTGCTGCAGTTGGATGCAGCCTTCCACGTCTAGAGGTTTCACTGCCTACAACTGGTATTCACCTTCATTTTGCAGCTTGTCTAATACCCAGTCAAATTCTGAGATACCAAATCATAGAAGGCCAGTCTGGGCTTAGAAGTGCTTATGTTTATTTTTTTTTAATACACTTAATTATCATTATCAAAGAGCGGCAAGAGGGGCTTCTGCATCCTCTGGGCTCCTGAAGCAGGCTCTGTACTGGAGTTGCCTGCTGCTGCACTGCAGGAGCTGTCTCACAAAACCAATCTGCTGATCATCGGAAACCACAGATGAACGATCATTACCAAGATTAAGTGATGTAGGGGGAATTGTGACAGTAAATCAGTTGCTGTCTACATGCTTGTTTTCATGTAGAATCAGATGTAGCTTGATGGAGGCGAGTTGGCCACATAAATACACTCCCACTCACTACAGGAGTGACCTGTGAGTGAGCAGCTTAGTTTTATAACAAGCAAAACAAAGTGTTCCTTCATGAATTTCTCACTCACATTGTATGAGCAACTGCCCTGGGATGCCTGAATTGTGAATGCATTCAAAAGTCAAACATTAAAAACTGTGGAGGGCTGGCCCATGAGGGACTGGAGCAGAAATGCAGGGAGACTACCTCTGGCTCAGGAAGTCCCCAGGCCACAGACTGCTGGCAGTTGGGAGAGTGCAGTGGTGAAAAGATCATCATATTGTTCTGGCATGTCCCCTGTATGCAGGGTCAAGAGTGGGGCTTGCTACAGCTGCTCTGCCACTCATCTTTTACTTCCCTGCCTTAACAAAGGCACATCTGGGGTAAAAGGGATCCTTGAGGTAGTGGAGTATGTCCAAAGAAGATGATGAAGGGTCTAAAGCAGAAGTGGTATCAAAACTGGCTAAGGCAATTGTTTAGCCTGGAAAGAAGGCCGCTCAGGAGAGACCTTATCCCTTTCAACAGCTATATGAAAGGCAGTTGTCCTGAAGAGGAGGTCAGTCTGTTTGCCCAACTGACAAGTGGCAGGACAAGATGAAATGGCCTTAGGTTGCACCAGGGGAGATTTAGATTCGACAGCAGGAAAAATTTCTTCACCATTCCTGGAGGTGTTTAGAAGAGGTGTAGATGTGGTGCTTAGGGACATGATTTAGTGGTGACTTGGCTAACCTAAATGATTCCATGGTCCTAAATGAACAGCTTCTATGCTTCTATGATCCTTACTTCTGAGCAGCTTCAGAAGTCAGAACGTGGAGATAAATTGTTTTTTCTTTCTTTCTTTCTTGCCTGTGGAATAAAAGGGGAAGAGGCAAATGACAGATACTGCTCGGTGGTGAAGGCACCATGCCCAGAATTATGCCCTCAATGCAGTAAAACTTGTCCCAGCATGTTTGGCCACATCCCGCCTCCCACCTTCCTATCCAGAATGGGTTCTCAGCCCAGAGCTGAGGAGAACAAAGGCCCAGGGCACCAGACAGCATAAACAACCCCAACTTACCTTCTGAGGGGTAAACAACTAACATGCCCCACTGCATGGGATGCTTGTGCTACTGCCAAGTGAGGGCATAACTGTAGCCTCACACTTTCTGTAGGCTACAGCTGGTTGTTGATGAGATGGCCCATTGGCCAAATCCAGCCTTGAGAACCTACAAGTATTACCCTGACTTGTAAACAAGTCACTCTCTCTTTGCTATCAAGCTTCATAGCTATTAAGCTCCTTGCTATTGCTTCTGTCAAGCTCCGCTTGCACACAAACTAGCGGCATCTGCAGTACAGAGAAGCCAGCACCCCGGGAAGGGCCGACAAGCCTCCGTTTACCCAAGGAGTCGCAAAGGAGGGTCCTTCGCTGGAAGTCCCAGCCCTGTCGTTCGGAAGAACCACCTGCCATGTCTTAAATTAGATTGGACGCCCGAGGGTTAAGTCTTAAGCTCAGCTGGGGGAGGACTAGCCCTAGTTCGGCAGTCCAAGCGTCTGCTACAGCCATAAGGCACCAGACTGACGAGCCACAACCGTGTGCTTAGCTCGGAAAGCAGGAACAGCGGCCAACCTGCATGACCCCGCTCTGTTGTGGGAGAGATGGGAGCCGCCCGCTCAGCGCCCTGTAAATCCCAGGGTAATTTAAAGTCGGGACCCGTGAGAGAGCCTCCCGCCCTCTCCTTTGAACCAAGCAAAGGATTGTCGTGTAACCTTAAAACAGGAAAGCAGTCGCCGAGAAGAATAGGCATCGCTCGCTCCGTTCGAGCTGAGCCAATGGGAGCTGCCGCTCCGCGCAGCTGCGCCCCTTCCCTAGGGCCGCTGCCCAGGGAGCCAGCGCCGGCCCTGCAAGCAGCGAGCTTCCGACAGGGATCAGCCCCGGCAGCTGCAGTCGCGCCGAGGGACCGCACCGTGCCGTCCCCTCCTTTTCCAAGCAGCAGCTCCAGGAGGGACCGCGACCCCGAGGGACCGCCCGAGCCCTCCAAGAGAACCTGCCGGCCGCCAGAGAGAGTCTACGTTCAACCGTTCCCCGCCGCTGTAGGAGGGAAGAGGCTGCCACCACCGACACCACGCACAGCAAAGTCCAGCGCCGCCCCGCGGGCCCGCCAGCGGCTTTCAGCCGCAGCCTCAGCCCCGGAAGCCCCTCCCTCGCATGGAGCAGCCCAGGAGCCAGCCCAGGCGACAGCAGCTGACCATAACCTAGCAACTTGCTTCGCTATAAACAAAACACCCAGTGTATCTTTCATGTGTGCTGCACCCACTAACATTCAGTTCAAAGCCTCCTGCGTTTAGCTGGCGTGACAATTTCTAGTTCAAGCCTCAGACACATTGTAATCTTTCCATAGAGTTAAGCAGCCGTGAGCATCTTGTCGAGTCGCCATCTGGTGGACAAGCGGCGGAATTGCACCCTCCGTTATTTTAATCGAAATTAATCCTGTAAATATCCTAATTGGGTTCAAATTCTACACGCTAAACCAGTTATGGGATATATCTCACAATCATGCTCTAGAATCTGTATATAAAATAGTGATTACTCGGTTATTAATTTTAATAAAAATCAATTTTCATAATTTGCAATTAACCTCTTCATCACATCCTCCCATGACCCAGCGTTTAATCTCTATGCCTGTATTCACTGAAAACTAAATTTAGTGGATGTCTAATCACTGGCACCTTTTTCAAATGAGATTCGATTAATCTGAAGAGCATCGGAGTAACAAGTAAATTGGTGACTTTCTGTGGACTCATTGCAGCTCCACTGCTGTCTGGAAATTCTATAACATGGCATTTCCTTCTGTAAAAAATTATTCTAGGTAGTTCCTAGAGTAACATCTGGGCGTATGGTTGTATACTTTGACTTTCCATATTTTTCTAGATGCAACCTCTCCGTGCTCTACCCTGTGCTATGTTGCCATTCCTTTCTGGCCAGGTTGGATCATTCTCCTCCCACAACCAATTTTTTTTATCAGACCAGTAAAAAAAACCCAAACAACCACAACCAGTCTGAGCTCTGCATGAGCTACAGTAAGTCTGAGTAGCTACTGTAGTGCCTGTGGAGCTCTATCCTCCAGCAGGTATTTAGAAAGTGGAGTGGAATGGAATGGAATGGAACGGAATGGAATGGAATGGAATAGAATAGAACAGAACAGAATTAACCAGGTTGGAAAAAACCTTCGAGATTATTAAGTCCAACCTATCACCCAACACCATCTAATCAACTAAACCATGGTACTAAGTGCCTCATCCAGTCTCTTTTTAAACAGTTCCAGTGATGGAGACTCCACTGCCTCCTTGGGCAGCCCATTCCAATGGCCAATCACTCTTTCTGTGAAGAATTTCTTCGTAACATCCAGCCTAAACCTGCCCTGGCACAGCTTGAGACTGTGTCCTCTTGTTCTGTTGATGGTTGCCTGGGAGAAGAGATGGAACCCCACCTGGCTACAAATTCCCTTCAGGTAGTTGTAGACAGCAATAAGGTCACCCCGAGCCTCCTCTTCTCCAGGCTAAGCAACCCCAGCTCCCTCAGCTGCTCCTCTGTGCCAAGGTGCTCTCCTGCTTGAGAATCTCTATCAGCTGCTGATGGCAGCCAGCTGTGGCAGGGAGGATGCATTTCCCCATGCTGACAGATGCCTGTCAAGGCAGAATGGCTGCCTGCCCTGCCTAAGGAGCAACCAAAACCCAGGCTAATGCTTTTCAGCTGTGAAACCACACCTTCACCTACTGTCTGGCTCCCATGTAAGGTATTAGTGGATTCTGGTCATTTTATGCAAGAGAGTCCAGAGCTTGATCTTACTACCTGGGGATGAGTTACCCACCAGCCGTCCACTCTATTTATATGTCTATTACAAAATCCAGCAGTTCCTTGAAGATGTGCAGTAATTTTTTTCTTAGTAGGTTTTGTGGCTGTGAAGGAGAGTTGCTCTGCTTTGTGGGAGAGTTCCTAATGCCATACCTGTGCAAATTTTCAGCATCTTCAATGGTCTCAGGCAGACTTTTCCCCTTCATCTCAGGTAGAAGCAAAACCAAGCCGCCATTAATTAAGCTAATCACAGCTGCAAACACAGAACAGGGATCACAAAGGCAACACAATGGTCATGTCTGTGATTATTTCCAAGTTGTTAATTAATTTTTGTTGAATCACAAATACCCTGACAGTTGAGTAAGGACTTCTCAAAGTGATAATAACTCCTGGCTTTTTAACTATGTCTTTCTCTTGCTGCACATATTTCTGAGGTGCATCTGGGACTTGGAAAGCCATTCTGGGCCATGGTCCCAGAGGTGGTCTGGCTCCCTTGCTTTGTGCACACAGTGCAAAGGAAACAGATTTGGGCTCTAGCTGTCCAGCTGGCATGGGTCTGGGGTGACTGTCATCCTTACTTTTGGCTCAATTAGGACATGCACAAAAGTTTGCAACCAGCCCATCTAGCCAATTTCACCTTCTGATTTAATCTTCTAAGTTTTAAGAGCCTGCTATGACCATACTGAGGGCAGACGGTGCATTTGAGCTCAGTCATCTAAATACATGCAACAGCCAAACATTCAGGGTAGCCCTTTTGGGTTCTTTTTAGATTGATACTCTTAATATTAGAGCTACATGCTGCTTTGCTATAGGATCCTTGACAGACTGAGGTGGCAGCAAGAAGTGGAGTGTGACTTTTTTGTAGTGAGACAGGAGGCTATCCTGCTGGGACCACAAGTCCTGTAACCACAAAAGGGGCAGGACCCAAAGATGTTCCTTCCTTGGGGAAGGCTCAGCAGGAAGTCAAAGACTTCTGCTGCAGAAAAGGCTAAGGGGTGGCCTTGGCACAACTTCCAAACACTTGCACATGAAACAGACTTACCAGTCTGTGCCTTACAGGTGTACACACACACACATGCATATATACACATCTCTGCTTCTTTTTAAAAGGCAAGAAATAGCTCACCAAACTCACTCATCTAAGCTGTGACCAGCTGACCCACCTCATAGCTCTTACCAAAGATGACCAGGGGCAGTTCGTGCCAGAGTTCTGCTAGTCTATACACAAGGAAGGGTGTTATGATCCCACCAAGATCACACAAGGATGAACAAACAAGGACTCCCAGGTTCCTGCAAAGTTGGACACACATGTGCATGCTCACAGCTCTGACTAGAGATGCCTCAGCTTTGCAGCCCAGCACACTGGCAGAACCTGCAGCATCTGGGAGCAGGGTGTAAGGAGTGGGTCAGAACCCTGCCCAGGGGATGTGCAGCTGATGGGAAAAGGGATGGATTGTGACCCTCGTGGAGAAGAAGTCGGATTACACCCTGTGGCTTAGAAAGGGTGTTAGTAAGGCCTGCCCCCTGCTGTGGTGAACATACTCTAAAGAAAGCAAGTGCAGAGCATTCTCCCATAGAGAAATAGTGCAAGTGTGAGGACAGAGAGAGTTAGACAAGGCAAGACATTAAAACTGTCCCTGTACTGGAACAGGGAGATTAATGAACATTTGACTTCTGGTTTACTGAAGGGTACTGGAAGGGGAACCTGCAGGATGTTTGGGAAGGTTGCTGTGACCGGTTTAGGCTGTGCCTTTAAACATTCTTTCAGAAACCTGCTTCCTCAGTGCTGGACTCTGAAGTGGGGAAGGATCTTTGGCCATGGAAAGCAGTGGATTTCTGCTGCACCACCCAGGAGTTCTCCTCCACCTTACTGAGGTATATTTTACACATGCAAACACCTTTTCCAGGGCAGTACATGAGTCACAGACTCCTCAGCTGCATTCACAGCCTTGAGCTGACCTCTTGTGATCTCTTTAAGAGAAACACACAGGGTTTTTGCCAGCTAGCAGCAGATCATGCACTTACCTGAGGAATGTTGGATACAGCTCGGGATTTACCACACAAATGATTTCGTAGCACATGGTAATTCCCATTCTGCCCAAGCAAGCTGCAGCCATTTTAAGCCAATAAAGAGCTGGAAAGACATTTTACACATTAAGGTAGGAATACAAAACCATGTTTCTTTTTGCTCTTGGCATAAAATGTCATTAAAGATTTAATTTAAGAAACCAGTAAGATTGCTGTCATAAAAGGTCAAGGGAACAGCACTTGATGGTGTTCCCTTTCATTCAATAAGGAATTTATAATGCAATTGTCTTGTGATTCAAGCAAATAACCAAGATTTTAGACTCTCATAGGCTGCTGTCACGGAGACAAGAAATCAGTAATACAAAATAATTTGAATTATCCAGTGCATTAACCAAATGCTTATGCCAGAAACCTCTTCATGCTTACAATGAAATGAGACAGAGAGCAGCGGCATTGTTTAGCAGTTGAAATCTGCTTCTCAGTAAAATACTCTGTACTATTGCACAGAGACTCCTGATGACTTTCAGGCTGGGACAAGTTTGGATTGTCTCTCTGTGTGTGCTCTACAATTGTTTTCGCACCTGGAGCTATAGAAGTCTGTGCTGTAGTGCTGTAAATAAATTATTATCTTAGCCCCCTGCATGGAGTCAGTACAGGACACCTTTGCATGCCATGTGGGATTTTAGACCCCAAACTGACCTTGGATTGTGGCTTCAGCGGCTTCAGCTATTAGTGCACAAGAAGCATTCAGTCCCTCCCTCATTTAACCAACCAAGGGATGCAACAGACAAGAGCAGTATTTTACTGTTGGTAAGCCCTGCTGGCAAGCCCTGCTGGCAGAGCCTCTCCAAAGCTCAGATAGCAGCTTTGCATGTGGTTTGGAGCAGCTGCAGCTGTGGGAGCCCAGGAATGTCCTTACTCCCCCACCAGGGCTCTGTCTGCCCTGTTGCCCCCTGCAGAGCCAGCCTGGGTGAAAAAAAAAACCAAAACCCTTTTGTGGAGAGCTAGGCTGCCATGGGCTTTGAAGGTGGCTCAGCTCAGGGCTGGCGAGAAGTCTAGGGTCTCTGTTGGTGGGTGCTGCTGTCAAGCCTGGTGGGCTGAGCCAGCTTGGTAGCAGTGTCTTCACTGGCTCTGACTGTCACTGCTGCAAGGCTCTCACCCAGCTACTGCTGCTCTCCATAGCCTGTCACAGGCAGCAACAATGAGCTCGTGAGGTTCCCACCCCTGCACTCTCCTAGCAAGGCCCAGTGGTCCCTTGTGTAGCCCCTGCACTCCCCAGCCACTTGTTAAGATAAGTTTCTATTGCCTGGACATTTTGGCTTTTTTTTTTTTTTTTTTTTTTTTTTTTAAATCTGTGACATTTTTCTCTAAAATTTTGTGGTTTTTGGCCTTGTCTCCCTGCAAACTGATAGTTGTGTGGCACTATTATGTCTGTGGTTTCAGTATAGTTGTATTCCATGAAGTAAAAGGAAAGAAATTTAATTTCATGGCCCTTAAGGGACATAATGCTTTGAGGTGAGTGCCCCAGTGAGAATGCTTAGCTAAACAAAAGCCAAGGACCTGTGGTGGTTGCTCAACATCCTGCATTTATGGCAGCAGCACTGTTGATCTGTAGATACAGAAAGCACCCAGACAGTGTTTGCAGTGTGTGCATGTGCCCATACAATTTGCCTTTTTGGAATCAGAAACTGGAGGGTTTTGCATGAAAACTCTGAGCTGTGCATTCAAATCTAAATTTCATGTCAGAGAAAAATTGCAGACTTAATGTGTTATGCCTTGTGCTTTAGCAGCTGCAGGCTGGCCATCTGATTTGTGGCCATTTGGGAAATGTAATTCTCTCAATTTCTCCAGCCTCTCACTAGCTGGTATAAATACTGATGATAGGACATACATTAGCTTCTACGGTATTTGTCTTAATTGGATCACAAAACGGACATAGGCCAGGTTAGCAAAGATTGGTTTCCATTTTCCTCAGCAATAATGAAGGGACAGGGATAGAATTCATAGCCAGAGGAGCTCTGTATTACTCACTGTCTGGCATGAACGCTGTAAGGAGGCAAGCACCACCTGCAATCAGGTTTGCTGCGGACCAGGGGTAACGACGACCAATGCGATCCAGTGTTAGCATGAGGATGAAGGCAGCTGGGAACTCGACGAGTGCAGTATAAAGGAAATCCAGATACACATTCCCAGCAGCTATTCCCATGTGCATGATGAGCCCCTGGTAGAGGATGGAGCTTGTGAACCTGGGCAGAGAATAGGGTGCAGATGAAGCCAAACCCTCTGGGAGAGAGTTTATGCAAAGAACTGAGATTTGCAGCTGGTTGGGAGCAAACCAGGCTTAAATCAACAATGATGACTTAGGGCACTGCATCACACACTTCCTTTTGGGCTGCAAAAACCTTCCCTTACCAACTGTACATCAAAATGAAGGTGTATTTTCTGATCTGAGGTGTCCTGACCAGGCCTAGAAATGAAGGTTTCAGCTTTTCTCCATCTTCATATTCATAACTGAGACTCTAGGAGCACAAGTGACAGAGGAACAAGAGATTACAGTGGGTAGGGGAGAGGGTGGTAAACACTGCAACGAATTTTCCTCTGGATTAATGGAAGGATGAAATTTTCATTTGCCAGTTAAAGAACTGAAGACAAAATGATTTCTCCAGAGTGTTTTGGGGAAATGAACATTTATGTAGATTTCATATCTGTGCGGTCCTGTGTATGAGACTTGCACGGGATGAAGCAGCTTAAAAAAAAAAAAAAAAAAAAAAAAGGATGATCTAGAATTTTCAGACATGAGATTTGGCAAATTTACTGTTGGTTGATACTACTTCAGGGATGAATTTTACTATTTTACTTTTCTATTGTCTGTTTTGGCAAGCTTCTTTTCCCAAATATGCTCTGCAATGGTCCTAGGCAGTCAAAGAGAAAAAACTTCCTTGCCTTTCCTTTAGAGAACTGCAATGCTTTTGGCTGTCAAATTGCTCCCTACTCTAAACCAAAACCAATTGTAAACCCACAACATTATGTGTCCCAAGGTTAGCATATACGCAGCAAATACAATTCAGTCACCTGGCAGGAGAGAGGCAGCTTCTTCTTATTTCCCTTTGCAATGTACTTGATAACTTCCATAGCTTTGTCATTTTGCTTTTGAGCTATGAGCCACCTAGGCGACTCTGGCAGGCACCTGCAATACATATAACTTGACAGCTACAGGAAGGGAAAATGCCAGTTACTGGTACACAGAAAATGAAAATGGAACTGAGTTTCTCAGACTATGATCCTGTGATGTATTGAGTATCCAGTGGTGATACTGAATTCCATTGTAGTGCTGTCTGTCAGTGACTGCACACTGATTTGTGCCTCACTTGAATGACCACATAACCTGCCCTTTTTTTTTTTTTTTTTTAAGACTAAATCAGTTTATTATCATCTGGAACCATTGTCCTGAGACACATTTTGTTGACATGCTTTAGAAATGACTAATAGCCTGTGGATAGAAAACCAAACAGCTGCAAATGTGATCCTTCTGTTTGTCCATCTTAAAATTAAACTTCAAAAAAACCCCAAACAAACCACCCTCAACCCAAACATTTTCACTCAGTTTGTTTGCAAATAGTTAACAGAAGTCTGTCGATTGCATTAAAAAAAAAGCTATTTTTAGTTGATGATTAGAAAAATTTGCATCTCAGGGTAGCTCAAGTACTGTTCAAGAAATAAGGACGACTTATTCTGTGATGAATTGCAACAACTCCAAACAAAGAAGCATTACAACAGGATTCAGGTAGTCACTTACTCTTAGATGATTCAGACTAAGTGTCTAGCTGAGGCAACAAAACCACAAAAAAATGCCAGATCTGATCTGATGTAGTTTTGAAAATCCTACATGTCGCACTGTAGCAGATGGCTCCGCAGATGCCTCAGTGCCCAGTTACAGTCCCCTGGTTTTGGCTCATTGTTACTGTGAGTTCTAACAGCAGTCACTTACCAATAACTGAGCAGGAGGAAGAAATTGGGCAGTGTCACTGTGAGCTGGAGCCATCTCCAGTGTGGAATCACATAAGCCAGAGCAGTGAGGACGAGGAGTCCCAGACTGAAGGCAATCTGGTAAGTGATGCCAACTGCCCTCCGGTAGGTTGAGCCAACAAATTCTGCAACTGCAAATCATATGACAGAAATAAATGAATTTGGAGAGTCAAGGGAGTGTAACTCCTGTCAGCTAAAAACATGTGGAGCTCCTACATGTGGCTTTGTGGTGCTGTGCAGGCATGGGTACGGATGGTAAAGTTTAAATTGCAGACAAGTCCTTCCTCCTCTGACCATCTGGGAACTTTGTCTCTGCCTTCAAGGTTGTCAGGCTCTCACCCATTAATAAAGGGTAAACATTACTTTCTTCTTCCAACTCTTTCTAGCTAAGAACTAAATTGGAAAGTGAAATGCACAACTGGCATTTGCTTGCTTTCATTTCCCTCTTCCTGCATGGCTTGGGAACAAAATCTCCCTACCTGCCAAACATGTGAAACAATACAACAAAAATGGTTCTGGTACCAAGGGTGTGAAACACCAGTGTTAACCTCTCACAGCACCACTGGTTGCCTTTCCCAGAAAAGTGTCATACATTCTTGCAGCATTTTCAATTACGTCTTGTCTCTAGACCTTGTCCTTGTCATGTTCCTCTCTGGGTATAAACACTCCTTAGTATTCAGAGCTGCCTCCTTGTCATTCCATTTATGTCTGCAGGCTTGTGCAAACTTGGGTCTCATACAACTATATTTAAGCAAAGAGATGCAGTCTGGCAGTGAAAACCACAATGTCACTGTCTGCTCTTGTTGCACATGATTCCTTAGAGATGGGATGGCACAAGCAGGGTTCAGTTCTACTGTAAAGCGCAGGACTGCTGCCCAGGACGTGTAATTGCAAGAAGCCGTAACTGAGGACACAGCCTGTCAGCCAGCCTCCCTTGCTGACCAGTCCCTGTAGCAGGCGGAAGATCACTGTCCAGGTGTAGCTCGGTGCAAGGGCCATGAGAACCCCTGAGACCACATTGATGAAGATTGTGGCCAGGAGGCAGAGTTTACGGCCAAACCTGCAGAAGGAAAGAAGAAAGAACTTAGCTGCTGGTAGGGTAGGGTGGTAAACCAAATGGTTCGAGGAGGCTGGAGATGATCCCTGTCCCCCTTTTCTCTGTTCATTTTGAGCGGGAGTCTGTATTTGCTCTTTCCTTTGCAATATTTTTCAACTGAATGGAAGGTCAAGGGAATCCTCTGTCCTGTGGTTTCAGGCTGTTGCTCACTTCTGGTTGACTCAGCTAATGAGTTCAGGAAATGCTCTAATATGGCTCTTCAGCCTACCTTTCAAAGATGAAACAGCTTTGTAATGGGGATCTTGTTTGATAACTGCGACCTTTGCCTATTTTTTTATCAATCTTGAACTCTTCTTGAAGAGAGTTTTGTACATCTCTGTTATTTGTTATTCCCTGTATCACTGCAATTCATGGATAGTCAGAAATAAATTATTTCCAAAAGAAACAAGTTCACTGGAACACTGGAGAGACATTTGCTTTCTAGCTGACAGAGGTGTATTAGCCAATGTCCACTAACAAAAATAGCACAATAAATGCCAGCCAAAAAATAGGGCTTCTTTGTCTGTAATAACATCAGCAGATCCCATCACTCAAACTTTTGTCCTGTCATGAGGCTGAAGTATAGGCATTTTTTTCTTACTTTAAAGTCCAGCCTAAGAGAACTTTATCAGACATTGAGAGGAGCCTTCTCCCAGTGCCCCAGCCCTGAAAGGCAAAGGTGCAATGCTGCATGTTAGCACTGACCTCAGGAACTCTCTAGGGACGTGGAAGTGCAATTTCCAAGACACGTGTGAATCCTTCAGCATTTTGGTCACTGCTGTCTCATGTCTTGTCATGCCTGGGTGAGTAGCAGCTATGTATCCTCACCTTTGCATCCCATAAGCTGAGTACTGGGGAAAAGGGTGGAATACCTCCAAAATCATTAGACAACTGGCCAGAGTAGATGGATAGTATTAGCAGCCAATGAAATTGTGTAGAAGGGGTGGATTGTGGTTTTTTTCAGCTATGCCTTTAAAATTTAGTTACAGATTTTGAGCAGAAAAGTAGAAAAATATACATAAATCACTGTTGGGTGTAAAAAGGAAAACAAAAGATTATTCTGAACAAATTCATTGGACAAATATCTAGTATAAGACGAGTTGTACCAAAACAATTCTCTCCTTTTCTAATCTCTGCTGTTTGCTTCGCTCGGGCGAGATTAATGTGCTTGTCAGCTGACTTTGGCTTAATTGTTTAGTTAAGTCTAACCCACTGCTTTCTCTCTGTTCCTCTCTCTCTTGTGGGACAGGGGAGTTCACTTTGCATTTTGCTACCATGAAAGAAAAAAAATCTCTTTGGTAGTGAATGTGATGATTCTCCATGGAGCCAACTCAGAGGCCATAAAAGCGGAGCAACATCATGATGTTTTGATTACTTCCATGGTCACAGCAGCCTTTCAAAACAGGGAACCATCATCCACACCTTTGTCAGTGGCAAATGTGCCTTTTGAATCAAGTTTTAATTGCATTTTTTCCCTCTTTGACATGTGAATGTTGTTCAGCTACATGCAGAAAGCAGATATAACCAGATGAAACCGTTCATCTTACACCTCTCTGCATACAACCTACCTGTCTGCGATGTAGCCAATACTCATGGAGCCAATAAAAAACCCAGCATTCACACATGACTGGAAGAGGTCCAGCTTCCAGGAGTCCTCACACACCAGGTTAAACTGCAAGGGAAGCCACAGTTAGAACGGGAACATTAACACAGAACATGGCTATTCAGTAGGGAGACCAGTGACACACAACTAGAAAATGGGCTCTGGTGAAAAAACCCTCTAGTCTCTTAAATTGACAGCTGCAATCCATCTTGTCCATATTTTCCCCAAACTGGTGGGAAAGTTACACCCTGGAAAATGATTGCACAATGACTCTTAAGGAGAGTGAGAAAGCAAGAGAAACTCCAAATGAGCACATTAAAAAGTTCAGAGAAATCTCCCCACTCCCCCTATCCATCTGCTTGATATTTGGAGGACACTGGAACGTCATTTCCTTCCCAGATGCCAAGGCCTATCTCTATCTGTGTGTTATATTGTTGTGTGTAAGTAGTGCCAGGTGTGAGGGGTGTCAGGGCTGCCATGAGCCCTGTTAGAGGGGAGAGAAGAGGTGGCTGTCCTGTTCCTCATTAGGACTGGCAAAATGCCCAAGATTTGGTTAACCTTTGTCTAAAGTGAACTGCTGCTCCATTACTTGGTTTTGGTTTACAATTAACAGATTACCAGCAATCACTCATCAAGGAGAGGTAAACTGGTGTTAAGTTCTCTATAGCTGGAAATACACATTAAAGTGTAACTGTACTTCAGCCCAGAAAAAGCTTGATTGTCTCTGGCTGCATATTTTAGCTCTTTCTAACCTGGACAAGTTTGCTGAGGCTGTACCGCACAGTTAATAACTGGTCTCCCTGACTCAGCTGATGCAGAGGAGGGCTGGGAGTGCTCTTCTCTACCCCCACCCAGCTGTCCCAAGGGACAGTGAGATGACGTTGCTTTTTAACAATGATGATGGTGAAGCAAGGGAATATGAATACCCTGCCCCAGGAAGCTGTGAAGTATCCAGCACTGCAGTTTTATTAAGAATGTGTTACAGAGGCAGCTGCTAGGTGCTAGGTGATTTAGGTATAATTTACACAGGTTTGGGACTGGGGAGAAGTAGAAAAGATCTCTTTTGAGGTCCTTACTATATTTCAGGTGTCTCTGAGGTTTTTAGACTGTTAATACTGGTTTGCACAATTTACAGTTTTTCTCTTTCTAAACTATCTTATTTAAGTAGTGTAAGTTGGAAAAAAAGGAATGTTGCTAACTCATTATCTGACAAATTTAGCTCCATTTACTTCTTGTTCATTACGCTGGTTGTTTTATTTCCCAAATGAGAAATTCCTCAGTTTGGGCCACAGGGTATTGTCCTAAATTTTGTGACTGAAATACTGAATTATGAGGACAGCTGTTGTCCAGCTGATGGCAAGCCTGCAGTATTAACCTGCCAGGAGAATCAGTAATTTCCCATTATTTATCCATATAAATCTTTGCTCAGGCTCTGTGTCAAAAGCAAACTTTACCAATCCAGTATTGCCCAGCTCTGTCTTACCTCAGTCACGAGAGAGGTCCCTGGGGAGTCATAGACCCAGCCATCCTGACAGAGATCAAGGGGGACAGTGCTCCTGTTGCCCATGAGGCTGTAAAGGGGGTCAGAGCAGCTGATACCTGTTGCGTTCCAGTCCACTTCATACCTCCTGCAGCGACTGCTGAAACCAGCCCCATGGCCATGCCACTCAGGAACTGTATGATTCAGCTGCTCCTCCAGGCTCCAGCCACACCGCTGGCTCAGCTCAGCCACCCCAGGACTGAAGCAGCGATGCTCAGGGGTGAACCCAAAGAAGATGACGCCCACATATATTGGGGTGAAGGCAGCAGACAGCAAGCATAAAACAAAGAGGGTTTGTTTCTGGAAGAAGCCAAATTCTCCAATCTGCTCTAAAATATCATCCAGGGTTGGCATCTTTATATGTTGCAACTCATTGAAATATCTCAGTTGCTTTCCAGGGCTTTGCTCTTTGCTGCGTGCTTAAATAGCAGCCAGAGTGCTTTCTCAAAGCTCATGAACAAATAATTAACTTTGTCAATTGTCAAGTCATGCACCACAACCCTTGTTTCTCAAACACCATTTCTAAACACACCTTGGCTCTCCCATTTTGGCCTCTGTTACTTTGTTTTGCGTATGACACATCCAAGCTGAGATCTTAGATTTTTGCCATTTCAGTCTGTCACTGAAAGTTTGTAGGTGAGAATTGCTTTGTCCAAGGCTGTAAATATTATGAAAGCGCTGTTGTTCTCTCCCTTGTATGTATACAACTGGAGAAGCTTACACTCGGTATTACACTGAGTGGCCACTTGCATGCTGCAAGTGCAATGTAGAGAAGACACAAGAGGACAGATTTTAGGCAACTGATGGCTAAAGAATATTGTTGTGCTCCAAATGTGAAGCAATCCAGTCACCACAGTTAGTGCTGATACTTTTGAGTCAGAACTGCCCAGACATAACTTGTAGAAGTTCAAACGTGACTGTCCCAAACCCAAGGAGCTGAGAGTAGTCTGAAGATTGGTCATCAGCCCTTGCATGCCCACCCTGCTCTCTACTTCTTGCCCTGCACTCTGGGCTGGCAGCAGGCAGAGGCTGCTGTAAAATAGTCCTCCCTCACCAGCATTTTACAGTTGTTTCATGTGCATTTGTCAGACACTGTTAATGTGGAAAAGCAATGGAGACATTCTCAGCCTCTTTTTCTGAGGGGAATGATTCATGTCATGTTCCCATAGCTGCAGCTGCATAAGGTCTTTTCATGTTGTTTCTTGATTTCCTGCACTGTAAACAATTAGTTTTTGTCAAACAATGTAAGTAATGATGGAAGGCTGGAAGAATGTCACTGCAGCTGAGCATTAAAAGCATGGACATGGACAAAACCCATCTATGGGCAAAAATATCTGCCTGCAAGTTTTCTGCAGAGAGGTTTTGTTGTGGGAACCCAAAAAGGGGATGATAATGAAATGCTTAGATGACCTTCATGTCTGTGAGGCCCTGGAGGTGATAAGAGATGCTGTGCCTCCAAACCATGTGAGAAAAGGATGGGAGTGAAAAATAACAAAGTGTTGCATCTTTGAAATGGATGGGAAGGCAACTGGGGAGAAGGGCACCTGTTAAAATAAAGTAAGATCAGTGGGCTTAACGAGGCGGGCTGTGGGAAAGTGGAACAGTAACATTCACATATGTCTCAATCAATAGCCACTGGCTCCGCAGGTCTGGGCCATTTCTCCCACCCTGTGGCAGGGTTCACCTCCTCGCAACTGCTCTGTCAGTTGTATTTCTGCTCCCCATGCTGAGACCAGTGGGCCTGGGATCAACAATGCCTCAGGGAAAAAACACATTTTATTACCTTTCTTTCTAAGGCTTACAACAGCCTTCCAGTACCTAAAGGGGCTTGCAAAAACACATGGAGAGGGAACCCTTGAGCTGCTGTCCCTGAGTTAATCTCCCTGAGGAGCACTCTGAGTTTTATGAAGCACAAAACTAAACAATTAACCTTGGAGGAAAACAAAGGTGATAAATAACATGCTATTTTAGAGGGCTATTAAATAACTTGTCCTGATGAATTGCAACAACAAGCACACACCTAGGAACTGTCATGAATCACAAATGGGACTGCTACTTCACAATAAAGATTTTTCACGCTAAGAAAACACCAGACCTTTGCTTATAACTAAATTTTTTAGACAACTCTGTTCAGATCTCTTCTACATCAGAAGCAGGGAATGGACTATTCCCCCTGTTAATGTTCAAGGAGCTCACTGCAATAGCAGCTTTTAAACCTTGCACCCACCAGCAGCACAGGCCACTCAGCAGTGTATGCATTTGTTAACAGCTAAGACTTGGGTCAGCCAAAATAAAATTAAATGCAACAAGAAGGGCATAAAGCATCTGTTTTGCTCCCTTTCTCGATTCTACCTAGTGCATATTCATGCTTAGGAGAGTGATAAAAGTATTGTGTTAATATGCCAATTAGGCTAGCAGAAGGTTCTATGTCTGCTTTTGAGGCAGATCCATGTTCTTTCTCTTGGAAAATCCCCAGTGTCACTTGAGTAATCTCTTGTATTTCCAGTAAGCAAAATATTGTCCTACAGTGAAAGTGACCACTGAATGGCTTCAGCTACTGCATGATGTCCAGAGGTTTTTTCTTATTGACACCTGAGCTGCCCTCAAATATCCTGACAAGACTCTCTCTTGTGTACTGCAACACTAGTCTTAGGGGACCTGAGTGGTCCATCCCACCAATGTAAGCACTTGTGACTTTTGTCTCTTGAACACACCTGAGTGAATTTGTGTGATCACTTTAAAATGTTCTGCAGCAGGGTTGTGTTTTTAAAAAATTATTTATTTTATTTTTACTTATTTTTATTTATTTGTTTTATTTCATTTCACTGGGACCAGAGCAAGGGGTCATTATAGAATCATGGAATGGTTTGGAATGGAAGGGACCTTAAAGATCATCTGGCTCCACCCCCTCTGCCATGGGCAGAGACACTTTCCACTAGACCAGGTTGCTCAAAGTCCTGTCTAACCTCACATTGAACACTTCCCTAGGCAACATGTTCCACTGTCTCATCATCTTCACTGTAAAGAAATTCTTCCTAATATCCAATCTAAATCTACCCTCTTCTGTCTTAAAGCTCTTTTCCCTCATCCTATCACTACAAGCCCTTGTAAAAACTCCCTCCCCAGCTTTCTTTTAGGCCTCCTTTAGCTACTGGAAGGCACCATTAGATCTTCCTGGAGCCCTCTCTTCTGCAGTTGTCCTGGTGTGTCTGAGCACACTTGAATGGAGGTAGCATGACCATTTGCTGGAGTGACGTTCTTAAGGAGAAATTAAATGGGACTTTTAATGGGCTCAAACACTCTCCCATATCCATGCTTCCAGTTGTCCTCACAACACCCAGACAGGTTTGGGGTAGCGATGCCAGCCAGGCTCTTTCTGATCAGCGAGACAGAAAAGATCACCCTGTCTGGGGATGTTGTATACAAATGTAAGCCATGCCTCCAGCAATAAATAATGGGCCTGCCCATTTTATTTATTAGCACAGATGCAGCACAATATAAAATCAATCAACATAAAACACATAAGGCAGCCAGAGGAGCAAAGTAAACGAAGCTGGAGGCCTCAGTTAGCAGAAGGCATCTGTGCCTTTCCAACAAAAGACCCATGTTGCCCTGCAGTGGCAGGTTTGTGAAACAGTGTCAGCTCTGACAGGTTTACTGTGTGTAATTAGTAATCCCTTCAGTTTACAGTAATGATGCATTACTATGCCTGCTTTAAAACATGTCAGACTTCCAAAAGCTGGGGTAAGCATTCTTGCACTCTGCCCTTCCTGAGCTTTAGATGCATTCTCACAGAGTTGGGTGAAATGTGAAGAAAACAAAGCCTAAAGCACTATAAAAAAAATTACAGATACTGGACAGATGTAATCCATCCATAAAAGCAGTGCACACTGATAATGATTATATATAAATCATGGCTGTCAAATACCACCCCTGGATCAAAGATCTGAAAGCATCAAGTCATAGAATTGTTTCTGATGACCAAGAAACTGAGGCAGAAGCATCTAACAGGCTAGCTCTTCAGAGGTTTTGATTTTCAAGTCTTTGAGAGCTTAGGTTAAAATGATTTTATAGAGGTGCCTCAGGCAGATATGTCCATTCAGGTGCCTCCTGAGGTGTTCTCCTACAAATCTTCTTGCATGGGTGATCATTTCAGCACTGATTTCCTTCCAGTACTTCATTCTGTTATCCATGTCATATACCTCTTTATATGGAGTTTGTTGTAGCTCCATTTCCAGTGTGTATAACAAGAGCGTAGATGTTTAATAGGAAGCTGTGAGCATAATGCTGTCTGCCATAATCGTGTGCCACCAATGGACCTGAGCAGCACATGCTAGGTTCAGAGGAATGTCATGGACAATCATTAGAAACACCCCAAAAAACAGTGAGTGCTCCCATTGGGCAATGCTTTTTCATTGGGTTGCAGGTACGTGAGATGTGCTGAGCCAGTCCAGTTTTTTGGTGTGAAGGTCTCACTCCCCATCCCTTTTCCTACCGCCTGTTCTCCTGTTCTGGAACTTGTGAATCCTGTACTCCATAAAACTAAGTAGATAGATTTATTCTGAAGTAGACAGTTGTAGGCACTCAGTGAAGGGGTGAGGAAGAATCAGTGCATAGGAAAGAACAGGACCACATGTCTGGGAGTTGCTGGAAGAGGGAAGCTCTTTCCAGCTTATGGAATATTGGATAAACAGTGGGGAAAGGGAAGAAGCAGGATGTCCTTCTTGTGGTGATGGGGAGACCATCTATCTTACAGCTTCAGTAGGGTTTTGGTAGGGCTTCACACAGGCTAATGTCAGCCATGTAAAAGTCAAGCAGAACTTGTTGTCTACAGTGTTGACCAGGCCTGTTCAGTCAATAGAGAAGGACAGGTATCTCCATATATATATATATATATCCATGGGTATAGCAGGAGCTTACAGTGATCTGTACAAGCTGTTGACAGAGATTGGAGCAACCTGCAGTACACAGTTAATCTGAACAATGTGTTGAAACATGGTGATGTGTCTGACAAATTAACCAGGGCATAAAGCGCTGAGCTTACAATAAGGCTGACTGCAGGTGGCCAGACGACACTTGAATTCTTGTGAATCCTGCTGGGAGAAAGGCGGCTGTCAAAAAATATTTAAGCAAATTTGGACTGCCAAAGAGTCTCTGGTACACCAGTGCTTTGCATCATGGGATCTCAGTTCTTCAGATCAGAACTGAGTGCTAGATATCTAAAAGCTGACTACAGAGGGAGCCTACATACCTTGTTATTAGGCTGCTTATGTTATTTCAAACATGTGTTTGCACTTGGTGTTTAATCGCACCATGAGAATGTATTTTACAGCTGAGGGAAACAAAGTGTACTTTATGGTTGGCTCACACACTACTAACACATTTTTCTTAGATGATAATCACAGTATATTTGGCAAAACCCTCTAGTTTCTGACAATTCATGTCTAGATCCAAAAGTCACAGCTTGAGCTCATTTCCTCATTGACACTAATTACTACTTAGTATTGTGCAACCTAGGAATATGTCCCTTGGTGACAAAGACTGTCACTGACAAAGCTCAGTGTGCAGTCCTCAGTCCTCTCAGCTTTTGCTGTGGTATAGAGCATGATGTGTTGCTGGAGCTTGTTCTTCGAATGGTTAATTCCTGCAGTCATGAGGTGGCATGAATTTTGTCAAGGGCACTGTACTCTCAGCTGGTTTAACTCTTATTTGCTTTTAAATGTTTGTTATATTTTCCCTTCCCTAGTGAATGATCCTGAGTGTGTTTCAGAAAAAATGCAATGACATAAAGATATACAATACAATACAATACACCACAATACAATACACCAGGTTGGAAGAGACCTTCAAGATCATCGCGTCCAACCCATCAACCAATCCAACCCACCCAACAACTAAAACATGCAACCAAGCACCCCATCAAGTCTCCTCCTGAACACCTCCAATGAAGGTGACTCCACCACCTCCACGGGCAGCCGATTCCAATGGGCAATCACTCTCTCTGTATAGAACTTCTTCCTAACATCCAGCCTAAACCTGCCCTGGCACAGCCTGAGACTGTGTCCTCTTGTTCTGGTACTGGCTGCCTGTCTCACTACTGGAATTTGTGTCCATGAACTGATGGAGTGCTGGGTGATGAGCTCCTTGGACTGGGATGAGGGATGCTTGTGCTGCTTAGGGATAGGGAATCGGCCCTGGGGCAGCTTGACTTGTTTTAAACCTGTGCTATGGTCCGGGGGTCCTGTTTCTTTGTTCTGACTTCTCAAGGAGAAGGAAAAGTCACCTCACAATGTGCTTGGAATTTGCAGTCTCTCTTATCAAAGGGGACAGCGATAATAGATTACCAAGAGGTGTAAAGGAGTCCAGGCAGCCCTGTAACTACCAAAACAGAGCCTGGAGGGTGTGCTAGGCATTTAAAGAAAAACACAAGGGTTTCTAAATGCTGATCAGAAGTTCTTCTGAGCCTGACCACCCATCCATTTCACAAAACTCCTCCCAGAGCTGTCTGGAGGTAGTTACTACATTCACCAGCAGAAGCTGGATCTGACCAGACTGGCCTTCCCAGCTCTGGAGCAGTACAGCACACGTTGTTACCTTCATGTCTCAATCTAACCTCCATCAATAGCCACAAATGTGACCAGGAAGCATACAGGGCCCAAAGCTTCAGCTGCCTGGTGAGCAGCCATGGATAGCTTGAAAGATCAAGTCTGATTCCAAAGGGACTTGCACCGAGTATTAAATTATTTCTTTTGTGTAGTTGAACTGCTGGTACTGGCTCTGTGGATAGCAGGGCTCAACAAGAAACAAGCAGTGCAAACAGTACAGGTATTATAAGAGTAAATCCTCTGCAAGGGCTTTGATAAACCAGTGAGGATGGAGTGAGCCTGATACCTGAGGCTGTGGCATAACACGTTTCTTCTGGTGGCAAAGGTAGCTTTTGCTGTCATGATATATTGACCAACTGCATTTGTAGTTATCTGGCAAAGGCTAAGGCAGTATTTATTTCAGTGTTCTTAGCCTGGACAGGGGTAGTTCAAATGCATTGACTCCTCTCTCAAATACAGATGCTCTTTTTGAGCCAGCAGTCCTTGAGGAGAGGGAGCTGCTCTGTGCTTGGGACAAAAGGCAAGAGGGAAGTGTCAGGTTTTAGGTGAAATACAGCTTGAAGTAAGCTTGTGAATTTGAAAGGGAAGAGGGGAAAAAAAAACATAGGAAAAAAATTACCAAGTAGCAAGAAGGTCAGGTTAGCCAAAAGATAGTGCCATTTCTGCAAAGGCTGAGAACTGGCCCTCTTCAACCAGACTTTAATACACAGTTAATTGTGAGCATGCAATTTTCAGTAAGATCTCAGGAATGTGATTGCATAGTTAATTCCTAGATTGCAATTATACAATTGTTATTAGCCCTGACACTGAGGCTTCTAAAAGGGCTTTCTGCTGAGTGGGAAAAGAAGTTATTGCTTCTGTTCAAATTGCTTGCAAAATCAGCCCTTCACAGTATCACAGTATCGTCAAGGTTGGAAGAGACCTCGAAGATCATCGAGTCCAACCGGTCACCACAGACCCCATGACTAGACCATGGCACCAAGTGCCACATCCAATCCCCTCTTGTAGCTGAAAAATGACACATTTATTTGTGAGCTTCCATGTTCAGTTCTGCTGCCTCCGACGTCATACAAGTGCAAGTGAGGCGAAGCTGGAGAAGCTGAGGGCTCCAGCTCTCATGTTTTATTTCTATTTCTTAGCCTGAGGTTTGATATCTTGTAGTTTTGTTTTATGAACATTTTGACATCTCTCTACACTTCTGGGAAATAATAAAACATTATAATGGCACAATTCTAGTTGCAGCTATAAATGAGAGAGTTTCTCAGAGTCTGTAAGAATAGACAGCTGTCAAGGAGGAATAGCAAGAAAGGATCAGTAGTTTAGGTCTAAAGGGAATGTACAGACCAAACATTCATGGATGTGCAGATGACCTTTGGTAGAGAATTGGAGCTGCATGCTACAGATGCATCATGAGTGCAGCCAGCTCTGCCTCACTTTATCCCCAGGACTGATGAAATTTCAGTGGGATTAGCTAGACTAAAAGAGGCTGGTCAGATAGCCAAAACAAATCAGATTCAAGAGCAAGGAAACTAGCTAGCAGATAAGTTTAAGTCAAATAAATGCCATCTGGAATAGGACTTCAGAAATAGAGACTAATATTTTATGGTTGAGTCTTCCCCTCCATCGCCTAACTGTCCTGCTGTATTGCCCAGCAGGCTTCAGTGCTCCCCTCTTTGCTGCAGTAGGTGCTTTGGTAATTGCCTTCAGTGTAATTAAGCAGCAGGTGGATATTCATAGTGGAAGAAGCAACAAGACAGTGATGATCACCATTAGATATCCTGTTTGGGGCAATGGTAGATGAGAAGAAGTTGTCCACATGCTTCAGTGCGATCATGCTGTTATCCTTAAGCATCTGTTGGGTTGGTTGCCTCTTGACAAGCAGCTTTTGAGTGAAATAGCTATGGGAATGCCTATCTACTTTACAACGAAGGGAACAAGATTGTTGGACTTGGAACTTTGTATAGATGAACCATAAATCCAGAATGGGGATATTGTTGGGCTGGAGTGGGTCTGCTCTCCAGCTGGGAGAAATTGACTAAATAAAGGTAGGGTTGCTCACTGTGGAAGAGCCATTCTCAGTGGGCTGAAACTAATGCATTTACTTAAATGTACTAATTAAGTGATCAGGGAAGCTCAGTCTCTAAGTCAAATAAAGATGAAAGCAAGGACAAAGGGAAGGAAGCATTCACAGAAGGAGCCACATATTCAAGTACAGGAAAAGTTGTGTTTTCCTGCACCTATGTACATGGTGGTAGTGGGTATGGAGAGGGTCTTGAGGTACTGAGCAGATGATAGACAAACAGCCACCCTGCAACCTGTGTGGCTAGCCATACAAACAGCACTGGTTATGCTCTGGTTTCCTGAGACAGCAGTGTATGTTGTGACTCTCCCATGGAGAAAGCTGCATGTACAGGAGGTTTCCAATAATTTCTGAATTATTGGGCTGCTCTCATAAATACAAGGGTAAGAGGACTGTGAGTGAACCAGCAATCTGTGTGCCTATATCACTATTAAATGTATGTCCTTGAGTCCCTAAGACTGAATTTAGTTGGGTGGGGTGTTTAGTCATACCTATGGCGAGCAACTATTTGTAGTCATACACGTGATAAAAGTAGGTGCTATTACATGTATTTTTGGCCAGTTTGTAGATAAATCACAGCAAGGTTAATATTAAATTGTATCTGCCCCTCAGTTACAGCTGTGATCTCAGCTTTTCTACCTGATTTCAGGCTAAGTTTCCACTGCAACCTGCAGTAGAATTGTCCCTTACTGGCAACACCAGTGCTGGTTCCCAGGTCACACAGCACACAAAGCTACCTGGAGAGACTGGAGGCAAACATATTTCTGTTGAATTAGTGCACATGACACAGGGCTATGCCAACTTTTTGCTTTTGCATTGGTTTCAAGGCCAGGCCCAGGATGATGCCCAAGTCAGCAGATAGTGAGGGACCTCAGCCAGTGCAGATACTGTTAGAAGGTCTCTTCAGTGCTTTCTGGACAAACCATAATCAGCTGCATACATTTATGCCAGCTCAGTGTTTTTCATTGTTTTTACCCAACACTAGGAGTCTTACAGCCACACCAACCAGAGCCTCCATGTCTAGCAGTACTCTTGGCAGTACATAGATACTCCTGTGAATTAGGCATGTCTGATGTCTGGGATACGTGCGACTTCACTTCTTGTTTTCTTGAACTCCATAGGCACAAGAGGAATAGCAGACAGAAATACAGATATTAAGGCCCACAACAGCAGGAGAGAACATCTGCCTCAATGAGTCTGGGCAAGGTGGGTCTGCCTGGGGATGTAGACCTGTCAACCTTTATTTATAAATGATATGGCAATATTAATAAAAATATTAATAACCTTTTATTAATGTGAAAATTGCCAAAGCATGGCTGGTTGCTGGCAGGAAGGCCACGCAGTTGTCGATGGCTGGTCTGGCTTCAGCAGATGTCGGGCTGTTAATGACACTATTGTGACAGGTGCTTGCTTTGTCCTGGGGAAACTGAGGCACAGCAAAATCCTGATTGCAAAGGGAAGCAGGCTTGGCTCTGACTCCTAAGCTCGTGGCTTCTCTCATAGCTTGCGGTGTGTATGCTTGTGACTTTATCCCAGGCACTGGACCAGGCAACAAACGGCTATGCAACTCAAGGCAACTTCAAGCCAGACAAGGTCCAAGCAGGTTCAAGCATGCAAGGCTTCAGCAAGGCTGAGCAAGGCATGACAAGTCACAGGTGACTAGAAATCAGCCTGTATATAAATCTTGCCCGAGATTCAATAGGGCCAATAGGGCACTGAAACCAGCACAAGCTGTCCAAAGGGAAGGGGTTCTGCCAGGCTGTGGCCAGAACACATGCCCTTGCCGTAGATACAGACACGCCACAGACATGCATGGTCCTGTCCCCTTTGTTCCTTTTCCTCCGTTACCCTCACTTTCTGCAGGAAGAAGGGGAGAGAGTGGGACCATGTCTAGACACTTTAGTGTCTGTCTGGGTTTGTGCTGGATTCCTTCCAGTTCCTGGTGCTCAGGGCTTTCCATCTGCTGCCATGCTTTGCATCATGCTGCGACTGACAGAGGTAACTTGTCTGAGTTTCCTGATCACTGCACTTCCCTTACAGAGAACTCTCTGTAAGGTAATGCTCAGACTAGAAATACAAGCAACCATACCATCTCAGGGACTCCCTCTGCCACCTGCATAATTTTGTCTGGTCCAGATTCCCAAGGTACAGGTGTCAGACTTTCCATCCACTCACTGCAGGATTGTTTCATGGGAAAATGTATACAAGTGATGCAACCTTTTCAGAAACAAAGAGCTTGAAATGGCCTTTGTTTCAGCTCATCTGGTTGCTCAGGATTTGGGGATGTCAGACCAATGTAGACAATTCTTTGATTTTTTGAATATTTGTTGAATCATTCTTGCTTTGCATCTCCACATCATATCTTTATGTCAATGCATTTTTTCTTAAACACACTCAGGATCATTCACTAGGGAAGGGAAAATATAACAAACATTTAAAAGCAAATAAGAATTAAACCAGCTGAGAGTACAGAGCAATTGAAGCATCCTGCTCACTGCGGGGGCTTGGACTAGATGACCTTAGTGGTGCCTTCCAAGCCAAAGCATTCTATGATTCTATTATTCTATTCTCTGTGGTAGCTCCACATAGCCAAAAATGCCCCTTTTAAGTAGTGTGCTAGGTGCTGGATCATGAACAGTGAGTGTGTACACCCAGCTTAGAAGCCTGATAGAAATGGCCTGATCCCTCTTCCTATTAATAAAGTGGGCTAATCAAGTAAGAGGTGAGAACTCAGCTGTTAAGAATTCTTTTGGGTTGATATTGTGCACTTAGAACAACGGACACAGTGTCACAACAGAGATAAACTACAAAACCAGACTCAGCTATAAATAGATTGTTGCCAGTAAGGGCTTCCTAAACCAACTATAGACAGGCTAGAGAAAGGCACTGAGGAATTACTAGTTCCCATATATCCTTCCAGAAAGAATCAAACTTTTGCTGGTATGCTTGCAGGGTGCTAGACCTCTGCTGCTGCTCTGAATTTACCTTGCTGCTACAGCCCTTTTTGTTTGTTTGTTTTCTGAAGAACTTATCTCAGCTCTTTTCTAGTGGTGATAAAAAAAAAACGTGTTATTATCTTGGAACACCAGAAACAGGAATTTGCTGAGAGTAAATAATTTTTCACATAAATATGAAGTGTGTGTGACTTCTCCCATGTGGAATTTGATCAGCTAAATATTTGGGTTCATGGGCTATTCTGAACCTAAACTGTCTGCTATACCAAGTCATGCTGCTTCTACCTAAACCTGTCCATAAAATGGACACTGATCTAGGAGAACTGCTCTATTACCTTCTTCTCATAAGTATGAATGCTAGCATTTTTTTTACACTGAGTAGATCAGTGGTCTTCAAAGTTCCTGAGAGGTCTCAGCAATAAAAACTGTGGAAAAGAAAGACTATTAAAAAAGGCTTATTTGGGATATTTGGTAAAAGAGCAAACAAAAAAAATATATGAAAGTAAATGAAAAAGACTGATGTTAGAAACACTGCAAGGTGATGGGTTTTGGGTTTTGTTGTTGTGGTTTGGTTTGGTTTTTTTTTTTTTAATGAAAATCCCACTTTAGAAACAGCTAAGGAAGTAGATAACTAGTGAGTGGCACCTCCAGATGTCTTCACTGCACTGACATCCTCCTTGATGTGGTCCAGAAGTTTCAACTCTATTCTCATAAAGCAGGGTGAGGAGCTTTTGCACAAGGCCATTTTTGCATTTTGAAATGTTTGGTTCCAAACTTGGTGGAAACTGAGTCACAGGGGAGGAATGTGCAATCATGAGAAATCACAAACAAAAATTATGTGATTTCCCCCATCTTTCCAGGAAGAACTTGAGGCAGGTATGGCTAAGAGAGAAAGCAAATTGTAATTTACAGCTCTCAGATAGCATGCTGGGGACATTTTCATTTTATCAGGAATTTACACCCATCTCTGGAAAAATCTTTTGTTTGTTCCATCATGTGAAATAGCCTTTGGTGAACTCAGCTTGTCTTATCTCATGACCAAAGTACTTGATTATTCAAAGTCATTAGCAAGGATCCTGACAAATGTGCTGTGGGATTATGACATATTTATCTGAACAGGAAGGCAGAGCCTGGTGCAGCCCCTCCACTGGTCTCCAGGGTGACTAGGTGAAGAGGCAAAGGATCAGGGAAGCTGCATATGGACTATAAAAAAATATATGTGTAGGGTCCCCTTTTCCTCTGGCTGCCCTTTCTTCACCTGGCCTTGAAGAAGCTGATGAGCCCTTCTGGTTCCTTGGCCTGACTCTGATATTGAGCTGAAATCTTGCCAAGCAGATGTTCCCAGAACTGCTTGGAGAGCCACAGTTTTCTGCGGCTTACCCTGATTACGAGTCAATAGGGAACATACACAGGCTATCTGCAGGCACCCAAATATATGGCACCTGATCTTCTCCAAGAGGCAAAAAGGAACAGTGAGCAAGTGCCATGATGGTGGAAGAACACTAGGTTTGAATAAGAAAACACAGAACCACCAGGACCTCATTTGCCTTGTGACAAAAGTATGCTTCATCCCTGAAAAGAGCTTGTGCAATGAGAGGTGTGGGACAGCAGGGAGGGAGCCCTTGATGATGGTTGTGATGGCTCCCACAGCCCTGTGGGAGCTGCAGGGGCTGTGAAAACTTCATGAGCCACTCATTCTCTGCACCAGAACAGCAAGAGGAAAAGCTGAGGGTATGAGAATGAGCATGGGCTGCAGGTGAAGGATGGCTTCCTTCTCTACTGTTTTTACCTACATATGGTCAAAATGATGGAGACGTTGGCTGTCTCTGATGTGGTCACTGTTGATCTGATTTGGATTTTTTCCTCTTCTGTGAGGAGAGAAACAGAATCCTCTTTGCTTCTGTTTGTTTTTCCTTTCACTTTCCTCATCTGGATTTTTCCTTCTCCCCATGACCTCATTTTCCTTTGCTGTTTCAGCTGCCATCATAGTGATGAGTACAGATCCCCTGGTTGCTGTACTGTACAGTTCCCAGGACTACATTTGTTTGAATTTGTTCTTGGAACCAATATTGTAAAAACAGCCTAAAGGTCATGGAAACAGTGAGGAAGGGGAGTGTAATGCATTGTGCATTGCTTTCATGGATTGCCAAAAGGTGGGAGCTGACTTTTCCCATGTCTCAAAATTTGCCCACAGCTCACTAAGCTGATCTGAAGGCATGGGAAAGGACATACTCCATTTAGTAGAGATGATGTCTTTTGGAAAGAAAGAAAGGAAATTTGAAAGACAAAGAAAGGGGAGATAGAAGAAGATGAAAGTGGATGGTGGGAGGAAAAAAAAATTAAGTGAAGGGAAAAAAACAACAGCAACAAACCCCAAAATATGAGAACTGTCAGAGAAAAAACTGCATGCAATTTAGTGTCCTGACTTTGAATGTGATGTGTGGGAGAGGGGAGCACAAACATCTTAAACTGCCCCATGAAGAGGTCTTGCTCTGATCTCAAAAATGCAACATTTATATACTCTCCTGAACTCAGCTCTTATATATTTTTCAGCCTGGCCTTTTTGTGAGGTATGTTGTAATAGCCTGATGAACCTGTAATATTTCTGGGGCTGTCATCAGGCCTCTGCACTCCAGCGTGGAAGAACAATGGCTTTTGTACTGGAAAGCCAAATCTGCAGGATGTAGATGGAAAGTGCATGAAAAGTGAACTGGGTGGTGAAGAATGATGAAAGGGCCTACCATCTTCTACTGTGAACTGAGCTTTGCCATTAAGGTCTGTGCAAGGCACTTTGAGCTAACTATTGCCTGGTTTTATATGGCAGTCTCTTCTGTGTGTCACCAATTAGCAGAGGTACAGATAATCCCCAACAGAGGGCTGCAGGGCCCCATCCCTTCTCCTGAAGGGATGCAGCCCCTTCTCCTGAAGGACTAGAGAAAGGACTGGTGTAGACAATTTCCTGGCCCTAGGATGATGTGATGTTGACTGATTTACACCCCTGCTGTTTAGAGCTATCTAGTCTATAGTATGTTTGTCTGGGGGAAGAATATTTGATGTGATATGAAGCTGCATCAAGCAGTGAGATAACAGGCAGGGTGAATGATGGCTGCCCAAGCTTCTTTCCAGGATTTCTTTTATTTAACAGAAGGCATGTGTCTGTAGGTCATGCTTTTTTGTGCAACTTTATCATGGAAATGGTGCTGTTATGTAGGATAGTGCCCTGAGGAGACTGCAAACAGGCTGATGTTACTGTCCTGTTGCTTATAAAGCCTGTGTCTGAGGAGACAGGGCATCCAATGGTGATGCATTCATGGCCTCTAAGCCTGATTATTACAAAACAGTGGAGCTAAACAAATTTCCCTCAAAAACATTTTCTGATGCAAGCACATCAGTGCATCTACCTAGAAATCTGCATCTTTGTCAAGCTCACACCACAGAACCTGCCTTCATGTCTGTTATAAAGTCCATATCAGATAGTCAGACTTGGTCTGGGTCTGTTTTATGCTTCAAAACCATAGACACCCATAGTCAAATCTGCAGGTAACCAGAAGAAGGGGATTGCAGGAGCCTTCTTTGATGGGTGTTGTTCCTGTGCTCCTTCTTGCAAGAAAAGACAGTTGCTACAGACCTCATGATACTGAACAAAGTGCAAAACGTGGTGTTGCAGGTCTGATTTGATTCAGGAAGTTCTGAACAAGATATGGCCACGTGCACACAAACTGCACCCCAGTCCTGCGTCCCCCTTCCCTTCTACCCCACTCAAACAGCTGAACAGAAAAGTGAAATGACAGGTTTTCCATTCATTTTTGAGAAGAAAGCCTGGTCAATTATGTTTTAAATATGTGGAAGACTGTGAAAATAAAATTAACAAGGTGATATAAAAGCCTTGAACAGGGAAGTCTGACAAAAAGAAATAAAATCCTGCCACTGTTTGTGAGCCTTGATTTATTTACACAACAGAGAGGAAAGACTCTTGCAGATTAAATCTGTGCAGATGGTGAAGTAGCACTTTGTAGAAGTAATTAAACATTGTCATAGTATTCATTTCTATTTGCAGAGGGAAAAACTTTATAGCTCTTTTTGATAAAACTTTCTTTCCTGCCCATGTCATCCCACAGAGAGTCTGCATTGCTCTCTGCTGCTTTTTACAATGGCTTCTGTGCTGTTTCTCATTTAACTTTCTGCTTTATTCTCGCACCTATTAATTAGTCATAGCTGTAGTAGAAGCTGGTGTTTGCAGCTTACCTCCCTAAAGGAGTTAACTGGGTTTATTACATAATCTGTTTAACATTCGGGATGAATAGGAAATACACGCCCCTCCTCTCCTGCAGTATGTCTGTGCACTTTAAATCACACTCCTCCCCAGCTGTGTGTAGCCCCACACCACTTGACATATCTTGAATCTGTGTGTGAGTGCTTGGATGTGCGCTTGCATGCCTGCCTGCAGCTTTGCTCTGTTCCAGCTTCACTCATGCTGCTGGCAGCATTGTATGCCTACATGTCTGTCTGCCTGTGTCCATGCACATGAGAAGAGAGAAGTGAGGGGAGGAGAGATGTTCACATTTCTAGGAAGTGCCAGCAGTCAATGTAAAGTGTGAGAGCAAACCCTGACATCTTTTGGACGGCTGCAAGTGGACAGACTGCCTCACATAATGCCATCTTTTGATGAGGTTTTGAAGGAAGCTGGGGAATTTGGAAGATTTCAAAAGAGGGTCTTTTTCCTCCTTTGCCAGACAGGAATAACTTTTTCTTCCCTGTTCGCCAGTGTGGTTTTCCTTGGGCAGGCACCAGATGACTACTGGTGCAGGATCCCTGGGGCAGCTGAATTAAGTGAACGATGTGGTTGGACATTGGAAGAGGAACGAAACTTTACAGTACTGCCCCTGCGCCTTGGGAACGGGTCCTCCAGTGGGGAGTGTGAGAGGCTGGACATCTCGTGGGACACCCCTGTCAGCTGCACAAGCCCGCTCACCTGCTATGGCAATTGCAGCACAGGCAACCTGCAGCTCACTACTTGTCACGATAACTGGGTGTATAAAAAGCCCCACTCATCCATCGTCAGTGAGGTAAGTAAAATCCCCATTCTCTAACTAGTGCTTCTGTCCTGGTACAGGATTGCAGCATTGAAACAAGATTGATGCTGCAAGGGTCACTGCTTCCATGGGTGGTTTTGCTTTTTGGATTTATTTCATCCTGAGTTACAAATAAATCAGGACAATGAGTATGAATAAGTGACAGCACCAAACTTTTTGGGAAAAACTAATTCATTGGAAGGGTAGTTCTCCAAAGCCAAATACTCCATGCAAAGCCAAATACCTCACACAGAGAATGCTCTTTCATTAGGGGAATGTCAAATCAAAATAAAAGAGTTAAGTCCTTGCAGCTGAGACTTGTGGCACTCAATTTTGTGCCAGTTACTTTGATGGTGTAACAAGTGTAGCTGATACCACTTGATGACCTGGGCCACTGTATGTATATTTCCACTACTGAACATTTATATCTGCAGGTAATAATAAAACCTGTTGGCAGAGATCTGAGATCTAACAGGAATCAGCAAAAATGATTGTGCTTACTGAAGAAAAAACAAACACAGTTTCACCCAAAGCTGTCATTTGGCTTTTCCTGAAATGTCAGCATCAGAGAACCACAGACTGTTACTGCCAGTGGTAAGTGCTGGCAAATGTAGTGGCTTTCTAATGAGACTATGAAAGGCATTTAAGGTGTTTTTCTAGGATCTCCTCTGTATAATCTCTAATCAATACCATAAATGTGCTGTGGTTCAGCTCCAGCACACAGTCTGCATACTGGGAGTGTGGCTAAGGTCACCCTGAGAGTAGCTGGTAATGAAAAATATGAAGTGTGTGCTTAGAAAGATTGGCTAGGAAGTCATCGAGATGCACACCAAAAACATGTTAGCACAGCCATGGGCTCTGGCTCCTGCCTGTCTCAGGAATCTCCTGTTGTGCTTTTTAACAGGGTGCTCACACTGCAACTGTGCCCTCCAAAACACAGAGCAGGCAAAGCCTTGTGCAAACACTCAAATGAAAAGCAATGCCTCTTCCAACCGTTCGTCTTAGTTTTTTAGTGGACAGAAACTCCATCCCTTCTCCATCTGCCTGGGACTGTTGCATCTACTTACAGGCTTCAGACTCTTGAGAGCAGCAGCTTTGTGCCCTATGCACTGCAACTGACCTCATCAGTGTTAGCCAGGATATGTGCTTGGAAGAAGAAAATCAGAGCACCTGACTGGCCCTAGACCACAGGTTCAGAACAGGTTTTGTGTGTGTGATTGTTGAAATCCAGTTTGCTCAGAGGGCTGCAAGTAACACGTAGAGGGCTGGTGCCTGGGAATAAAGTATCTCTGCCCATGGTGGCAGTGACAGCCAGGGCTGGATGTGTGGGAGGACAAAATGCCCAGGAGCTGCTGTCTGCCTCCAGAGTGGACCACAGGAGGCAGTTATGTGGTGGGAAGGTCATGCTATTTTCTCCAAAGTACCTCTTCTGGGGGACTGTGTTGGGTTATTTCATGGTATCTTTTATCTGGATAGTCTGTGCTAGCTTTTCCCTCAGTTTACAAATAAACATATAGAAAATCCTTTTATTGTTTTTATTTTTTTCTTTTGTGTCCATAGGATTGTGTTCAGAGTCTCTTTACGGCAACAGTCTATGTATCTAGCAAAGCCACTGTGATTTTCCAGCATGGTTGAGCCACTGGGTGCAGCTAAGAGTAAATGAACCTGATGTTTCTATTGCAGCAATAAAAGGGAGTGAACGGTTCAATGTTCTCTGACAAACACCTCATCCATCTACAACTTTTCTCTCTTCTGGGGAGACACTCCAGGGCCAGGGGAGAGATGAAGGGGTGTTTGGGGAAGTGTTCCCCACCTGTGCTCTTTAAAGGAACTAATTGGGAAAACCAAGGAATAACTGTCTGGAAGTAGGGACAGGCTGGGACTATCTGTTCCCTGTTCTAGGGCAACTGGTCACATCATCAGTGTAACCGTGGCTCCTAGAGGCACTTTACTATCTAAGTGCAGCTTGGACAGAGGGTGCAGGGATGTGACTTGTGCTTCGTGCTTCCTGTTCTCATTTTAGCAACATTTTCTGGATAAATCACATACCACAAGGCTCAGTTTCTTCTTCTAAAAGGAAACATGTGGCATGCACATCCTGGCTCATTTTTTTTGAGATCAGATATTAAGAGGAACTTCATAACCTATTAATGTGTTATGCATCCAGCAACACCAATTTAAATCCCAGATTTAATTTAGTATCCTTTTGCTCAGCTGAAGCTCTAACAAGTTATGGCTCAATTTAAACATATTTGTGCTTTGTTTAATTAGCTCACCAAAGACATCACCAAAGATGTCTTTTCCCATGTGTCTACTAGTAAATACTTCATTTTTCCCAGGTGTGCAGAAATCTTTCTATTTCTTTCAACCATCTTAAAATTTTTGGCACTTTTTATCTGGCTGAATCAAAGGTGGAAGTGACCAGGGAGACAAAGTTAAAAGGATGAGTTATATGGAAATTCAAAGGACATATGTTCAGGGAGAAAAAGAAAGAAGGGGGAAAAAAGAAGTCAAGATACTGAAGGGAGTTCTTCCAGGCCTATGGCAAGTGCAGATCTGGTGTGGATTTGCAGCATGGATGCAGGAGATGCAGAAGGCAAATTCAGGCCTTCTCTGGGAAAAGATGTCATATTACAGAGCGGATCTGGCTGCCAAACTCCAGGCTATTGCAATGAGTTATGAGTACCCTAAAGAATCTAAATGATATGGCTAGTGGATTTGATACGGAGAGCACACCTGCTCCTTTTGCTGTCCTCCTCCAGGGCAATAAACAATGCAATTAACCCTGAAATTGTTGATCTAGTATGATTATTGCCACTGGCATGAAGGCACCCTGTCTTATTTCCACCATCATGGTGGGATTAATATTAAGTAACGGAGGGAAAGGAGAAAGGGCAGACAGAGGAGCAAAGGGAGCAGCAAATTGCCGAATTTCTGTTGAAACTCTAACTATGCTTTCCTCATAAGAAAGGGGTTGGAGCAGTTCCTTGCACAGGTTATGTTTCTGTCACTGCCGTTAAACTAGCTGGTACTGCCTGAAGGTTTGGGCCTTGGTTTTTCACAGTGCTTTTAGGAGAGATGCTGGTTTTCCCCATTTATAAGATGGCAAGTTTCTCTGCCTCCCTCTTACTTTGGCCATGGATAGGAAGAAGATAGAAAAGAACAGAACAAATCTTATGTCCTATAAAGTTCAGTGAGTCCAGGTGATCTGACTGGCAGGGACGCAAAGGCACCAGACAGGCCTTGCACAAGAGAGAAACCGCCAAAGCTTGCACAGTGTTTTGTTGCAGTAAGGGTGTGTGAAAGAGAACAGTTTGACAGTCTAGAGGATGAGAGAGATGGACAACAGCTGCCCAGTAGCAAATAAGGAACATGGAGCAACATCTCTGTAGGTTCTTCTCTTAGTCTGGAAAGAGAAGACTGAGAGGGAATCTTATCAATGCTTATAAATATCTAAAGGGTGGAGGTAATGAGGATGGGGACTGGGTCTTTTCAGTGGTGGCCAGGGCAACAAGTACAAACTAGAACACAGGGGGTTTTGCTTAAACATATAGTTTTAACAGGGTCTACGTGTAGTCAGGGCTATACAGGTCAACAAATAGACTCAAGATCAGGGACAAAAAAAAACCCACCTAAATCTTTCCTTTCCTTTTCCGTATCCTTCCCTTTTCCATATCCTTCCCTGCAGTAAATATTTTAGCAATTAGATTTCTAGTCTGCAGAGAAATGGGGCCTGAACACAGGATATGGTGTCATTACCTTTCTGCTGTGCTGTCTTGGGTGAACTTATTCAAGTGAAAGCAGAAATGTTTACTTCATGTACGGTGGGTTGAAAATTCCCCCAAATATTAAATTGCCAGCCCAGCCCAATTTGGAAGCACATTAAGCTGTATTTATAAGCAAAACTACCAGCTAAAATGGAATGCAATGAATATGTACAAAGTGTACAATATTTACAGGTATTTACAATTTATAAACAGCACAAGAACCCCCGGGCTGAAAACCAGGGGAGCTGCTAATAGCTTCCCACTCCCTGCCTCACTCCTTACTCCCCTGGACACAAAGGGACAAGGGAAAAGAGCAGAGAGTTATTTTGTTAGGATACTCAGCCAAACCAAAGAACACAGTCAAGGTCAAGCAGAAGCAAGTTAGTGGCTCCCAGAGCAAGGAAACCAAAAGAGAGAAAGATAGCTTACATTACCAGCCTTAGGTTTGTTATCTGTCCAATGGGATTGTTTAGAACTTATCATTATTTTCCTTTTTACACCCAATAGCCCAATAGTAATTTATTTACATTCTACCACTTTCTGTTCAAGATCTGTGGGAAATTTTAAAGGTATAGCCTAAAACTACTGCATTGTGGCGTAGACATGCACTGCAGGGACATTGTTTTTTGACAGAGACAACAACAATTAAACAAGGAGGACATGACAGTAAACTCTTCTCACTCCAATGTCTTCCAGAAGTTTCTCCAGAATATGTCCTACATTTTGCAGCAGAAGGGATGTGCTGTTACAACTGTAGAGGTGATGCTTCTGAGGGGAATCCTCAGCTAGGTTCCACGTAACACTCAGCTATGAGCCACTGATATCACATATCCTCTGCAGCTTGCTTTCAATTTGTGTGAGTGACAACACTTTTTTGCTGGGGATGCCAAACTGAAATGTTCAGGGGAAAACAAAGAAAACCAAAGTCAGACAGCTATGTTCTAAACAGGCAGAGAGCCCTATAGGTTTTGATTCTCGATGTTACCAATTTTGAGAAACAAGTGTGATCATGGGAGGGTAGTCTGTGAGATTTATAGACTGTATGCTGGGATATTTCTTGTATGTTATGAGAAGAACATATACTTCCAGGGAATGGGATCTCCTATTACGATGGGGGATGGCTTTTCCTCTCCTTGATGCCACCAGACACTTGCATGGAAGATGCAAATCTGAAAAAGTGGTCAGGCATTGAAATAGGCTGTGCAGGGAGATGGTGGAGTTCACTCTCCATGGAGGTGTCAGAAACCATATAGGTGTGGTTCTTTGGGACATGGTTTAATGGTCATGGTGGTGTTAGGTCAACGGTTGAGCTTGATGATCTTAGAGGTCTTTTCCAACCAAAACAATTCTATGAATATAGGATTGTATGAAGTGCTGCTTCTGGCTTGTGAGCTTCTCACAAAATAGATGTCTGCCTGCACATAGGAGCAGCCTGTGTGGTAGGAGTAGAAACATCAGCCCACGCATAGATGGACATGCAACCATTTAGAAACCCTGCTCCCTTTTGTAGAGGCTGCTAGCAAGAGACACGGGAGGTGTTGTTGGGTAGTGTCATATAGGAGGATTACTGACTTGCTGGAGAAAATCCTAGGCAAACAGTTTCAGTTGTTTTTCCTTTAAATGGTGCAGATGAGGATATCAGGCATGACCAAAGCAGGTCACTGCTGAAGTGGTGATGTGGGTCTGACAGGCAGCTTGGATCAAAACCAGATCTCTGCAGGGTATGCAATTCTCTTTTAAAGGTTACATTCCCTTCTAAAGGTTATGTTTGCAAATGAATAGCAAGACATTAGCAGGGCAATGATTTAAATGCTACATGCTAGTAGTCAAGCAAAGACAAAAGTTTTGAGAACGATTAGTGTATCAGAACAAAATGCAGGGCAAACTTCTGAGAGTACAGTTAGTGCATTGACACTAATCTCTTCAGAAAGAGCTCATAGTTTGTTAGACGTGTTCTGTATTTTCTAAAACATTTAAAATATTCAGCTATATTATTAGCCAAGAACATGTTTCAACTCCTGCCTAAATCATGTGAAACTGCTGTTCAAATGAAAGATTCCCCTGGTGAAAATATGTTTCCCCTCTCTTTCTGATGTGTTCATTCTCCTACCCTCTTTCATGACAGCTTATTCATTACCTGCTTAGAGTAAAGAACAATGAAATAATTTTAAAAATACACAAAAAAAGTATCAGAAGTATAAAATGCAAAGGTCACTGCCTGCAGCAGGCACCGGGGCTGATCACTCTTGGCAGCTCTGTGAGGCTGGCTGCTTGCCTAGGTGTGGCTTCAGCACTACCCAGCACAATGAACCACCACCACCATGGGAGCTGAGCCACTCAGCCACCTTTGTAACTTTTCCTCTGCTTCTCAAAGGGCAGGTGCCATTCGTGGGAGAGTGGTTCTGCAGAGTGATGAGGATGCAAAGTTGTGCCATAGAATCATAAAATTGAGTTGGAAAGGGCCTTTAAAGATCTTCTAATCAAACCCCTCTGCCATACTCAGGGACATCTTGAACTAGATCAGGTTGCTCAGAGCCCTGCTCAACTTGACCTTAAAAGTTTCTGGGGATGGGGCACCTGCCAGCTATCCAGGCAACCTGTTCCAGTGTTTCACCACTTTTACTGTAAAAATAATTCTTCCTTAAATCTAGTCTGAACCAACCCTTCTTTAGTTTTAAATCATTAAACAGAATTGCAACAGGCCCTGCTAAAAGGATTGTCCTCAGCTTTCTTATAGGCCCCATATAAGTACTGAAAAGTCACAAAAAGGTAACTTAGCCTTTTCTTCTTCAGGCTAAGCAGCCCCAAATCTCTCAGCCTGTCCTCAAAGGAGAAGTGATCCTGTCCTCTGATTGTTTTTATGACCCTCCTCTGGGTGGACTGCTCCAAAAAGTCCTTCTTGCGTTGGGGGCTCCTGAGCTAGACACAATACTCCAGGTGAGATCCCACCAGAGCAGAGAGGCAGAATAACATCCCTCAACCTGCTGGCCATGATTCTTTTGTTGCAGCCCAGGATTCAAATGACCTTCTGGGTTGTGAGTGCACATCTTTGGCTCATGTTCACCTTTTCATTCACTCTGCAGGAGTGCTTTCAATCCCATCATCACCAAGCTTATGTTGATACTGAAGGCTGACCTGGAACAAACAGGACCTTACACTTGGTCTTGTTGATCCTCTGAGGCTCACATGGATCCACTTCTCCAGCTTGTCCAGGTCCCATCCCACAGCAGAGTGGGAAGCCTACTTCTCCTCCTGGGCAGCAGCCACCCACTTGGCATTACCAGTGATGGCACACCCTTTAATGATCACACTGTAATCCCTATGCACCCTATAGATATTAGAGATCTGGAGCTTGCTGTCTGAAATGGACAGATGAAATCTGCTAATCTGCTTTGATTTACAAATTTTATATCTGTGTAAGCTTCTTCTCATTTTGACATTGCTTTAATGATTTTGTTACTGCATGCACTTTTAAATGTTGTTCTTACACTAATTTGTTGCAGTTTCTATAAAGAAATTAATGCTGTTACTCTTGTCCCCATCCTTCCTCAACTCTTTTGGCTTGTGAGAGGAAGACCTCTTTTATGACCATCTTTTTCAGGAGCAGTCGCAAATACTGAAGGGCATTTTGCTGTTCTGTGAAAGACTTTTAAACCAGGTCCTATTAGATGTCGCCCCCACCCCCTGATCTATCCATCAGCCCGATATTTCTCTTCAAGGATTTGATTTTTCAAGGAGACAAGCCACTTGCGTGGTGCTGAATGATCTTAACCTTCACTGGGAGATGACTCACCACAGGCTCAGATCTCTCTATTATCCATGGGGACTGCTAAGAGAGAGGTGTGAGGGCCCCTTTCTGCCTCACTGGGGAATGGTGTTCCCAGGGTGACTCCATAAGTGTCTGCTGGAAACAGAAAACAATGGTGTGAAGGCTCACGTCAAACAGTGTTCAAAACTGGAACATGGATACAGATTGAGGCTGACTTGTGCCACACTCCATTTCTGTAAATGGCTGTGAAAAGATAGTGCATCACAGCCATCTCTGAAGCCACCAGTGGGAAGCGGCATGAAATAACAGAGCATTTTGTAAAACAGCCTGTGGCATCAGGATCTGAGCTCTCACCTGCGCAGCAGAAGATGGTAATCTCTCTTGCTGGTGCTAATGTGACCAAACACCCACAAGAAAGAATGTAGCAGATGTGGTGAGGCAGGCAAGGAGAGTGAAAGACTGATGTGCTTCGAAGTCTCAGGAAAGCTGTTTCTGTATGGTGTAAAAACTCACCTGAGCAGTGACATTCGGTCTCATAAACACCTGAAATTCAGGTGGCCAGAAGAACTGTGTCAGTGACCTACTGCCCAAAGAGTTTATATATGTCTCTGTGCACATATGAGCTCAGCAGCTGTCCGGGTGGTCCCCATGGTGCCAGTGTGTCCAGCCTGGATCCTGGTAGGAGCACCTTCACTAAACGTGTCCTGAGATGTCTAGCTGAGTACAACTTTAAGTCAGAGAGGTTTCTGGAGCTCATGTGAAGCTACTTTTCTTGCTTTCCTCCTCTGCTTGTGTCTTCATGTGATTATTTCCTCCTCTGTTACAAATCAGCAGCACACTTAGTTTCTTGTAGCTGTATTTTAGCCCTCTAGTAAGCTGTATTGCCTTGTATAGGTGGCTGCAGATGCTCTCTGAGAGCTCCAGCTTCTGCCATCAGCACAGTTGATTGCATTGTTTTCTAAAACCTAATACAGTCATTCTTCTGGAAAAAAAAATAAATCCACTTTCCAAAGCTGCATCTTTTGGTGCTATTTACCACAGTTGTCATAGTTTCAAGAAGCCAGAGGTTAAGCAGCATTTACAGTCTAAAGTGCTGCTCCATGTTCAGGCTATTTTAGGAAAGCATTGCTGTTGACTATGACAGCTGAGAGAAGGTTTTATTCCTCTCTGAGGAAGCTGAGGTTTCTGCATCTGTTGCTCAAGATTTACAGAAGTGGGAGTTAGATGCTGATGGCCTGGCTTGCATGAGAGGTGGCCATCCAGGCTCCCCAGAGCAAGGCAGAGTTTGTTCAAAGTTAGTGTAGGTGGGATATCTATTGGGTTGGGGATCTGTAGGTTACTAGTCAAGTTTTTTCTTCATGGTTGTGACAGCTGGAAACTAAAGACTGCAGTCACAAAACTCCCAGACCTGCAGCTTCAATAAAATAAAATAAAATAAAATAAAATAAAATAAAATAAAATAAAATAAAATAAAATAACAATGATTAAATCTAAATCCTGGATTTTCAGCAAAATTGCCATAACTAATAACAATTCTGCTGTTTTGTGTTAGTGGCAGTGCTAATAGTACATTTGGAAACAGAAGTCAGGACTTTTCATTTCAAAAAGTGGAGAATAGCCAATAGAAATGAGTGTTAATGGCACCTGTGTGGAGTTCAGAATACTGAAATGGTTTCTTATTTAGGTACATAAATAAACATTTGAGGGTATTACTTTAGATTTTTGGGTCCAAATTCAAGCTCAGTGAAATCCAGTTCTGGGTGCCCTTTGTATCTTCTGTGTAGGCATCTCTGAAATCCCAGGCCCAAGCAATACTTGCTGGGCATTGCAGCATACAAATGGGCTGTTGGAACATGGCACAAGATTCAGAGTCTGGAGAATTGTGAGTAGCAGAAGAGGTTGTTAATCTCCTCTCTAACTCATTCTGTAGCCATCTCATCCAAGCACTGTTATTGTGATCCTTGAGCTGGCAAATAAAAATGTGACACAATGTGAGTGCTTCAGTAACCAGCACCTTGTTAGTGATGAAAAGATTTCTCATAGCTCATGTCTGAAAGCAAGAGTCTCTCCAGGGTAAAAGGTGACAGCTGCTGTTTGTGACTTCCATTGGTTCCTAAGGTTACTCCAAGTATACATTGAAGCCTCTCAATTCCCATAGAGTCTGCAGACCATGGCAAGGAGTGGTTGGTATTTCTTCATTCTCAAAAACTCCCTGAAGTGCTGTCTGGATAACTACTTCATTTTTTCCCCCAGTGTCCTTTCAGTTTTAATTCCTCTCATGCTCTTCCCTCCTCCTTTTGCCCCTGTGCTTTTTATTGAATCCCTTTGGATAAATTTTTCAGATATGCACCAATGTAACCTCATTTTATGGAGTTACACCTATGGCACTATAAGGAACAGAAAAGTCTGGGACCACTACACCAAGAAAATAGATCTTCAGTGTGTCTGAGATTTCTTTTCAGTTTCCTCAGAGTCCACATGTTTTTTGCTATAGTCTAGAAGGCACTAAGAAAAATAATTAAACTATTTCTATAAAATGACATTTTCATTTTCTGTAGCTGTGCAACCTTATTCTACATTAAAAAAAGTCATGGCTTTGCTTGGCAACATGTTTGATTTGCTTTGCATATCTGGACTACTGATGTATGAGAAACAGCATCCCTTTGGCAAGGAGAAGTTCTCCCTCTGTCTTCACGATAGCATGAAGAGTGCTTGCAGTGGCTGTGCTTCCCTGACCCACTGCTGCTTGCTGTTGACACGCATATTTGAAGTTCCCCTTCCCCTTTCCTTTTCCCTTCTCCTTCCTGCCTGGGCCTTTGCAGTTTCTGTAACATTTTGCCCTGAGCATAATGAATTACTCACCTGGGGTGTTTATGCCTCTCCCTTGTTCCTGCAGTATGACCTGGTGTGTGGCGATGCCTGGATGCTGGATTTCTCACAGGCTATCCTCAGTCTAGGGTTTCTGGTTGGTGCGTTCACCTTGGGCTATGCTGCAGACAGGTACTGTATAAGCACTGATATCCTTTGATTTGTCTGGAGGTGAAATAATTTGTAGTGCATCATAACTTGAGAGGTTTCATTCACATTGAATAAACAACACCCAGACACTTCCTTTTGGGCTGGAAACTTCACAGTTGTACTTAATGATACTGTTTGGAATTTAAAATGTCATGAAAATTAATTTTCTTGAGGTTTCCAAAGCCCAGGAAGGGCAGATGGACATAGAAATGAAAAGAAAATATTCAGGGGAGCCACAGATGAGGAAAGCAGCTACCTGAGGAAAGAAGAAAAGGACTCTGTATGGAAATCTCTCCATTCACAGGTTGAACTCACATGCTTAGTACTAAAGGTCATAGCTCCCTTCAGCTGGTCCTCAACTCTGTTGGAGCAGGATGAATATGAAGGAAGTGATGTGGGTGGTACTGGGGCTTGAGCAGCTGACCTGCCCCAGAGAGGGGAGCTTTCATAGACTCTACCTGTCTTTTAGACTAAGGGAGAGTCCGGTTACTGTTTTGTGCTGATAATTCACAGTAGTCAACACATGCATTGGCTGAGTGCACTACTGATGTTTTCAGTGGCAGATAGTATTTCTTCTGTTCATAAATTTTTGAACAAGAAGAAAATACAAATATTCTCTCAAATATTTTTTGTAAGCTACATCATCTGTACTGTGAAGAAAGACTGAGAGAACTGGAGCTGTTTAGTCTTGAGAGGAGAAGGCTGAGAGGGGATCTGATCAACATCTATAAATATCTGAGGGGTGGGTGTCAAGATGAAGGTGCCAGTCTCTTTCTGGTGGTGCCCACCAAACAACAAGTATAAGCTAGGACACAGGAGGTTCCACCTCAACATGGGGAGGTACTTTGTTATGGTGCGGGTGACTGAGCACTGGAACAAGCTGCCCAGAGAGGTTGTGGAGTCTTCTTCTCTTGAGATTTTAAAACCTGCTTGAACGCATTCCTGTGTGGCCTGCCCTAGGTAGTCCTGCTTTGGCAGGGGTGTTTGCCTCAATGATCTCTAGAGACCACATCCAACCCCAAACCTTCTGTGATTTTGTGACCCGTTTTCACAGTTTATTCTGAACTGTAACATATGGGCTGTAGTTTAGATTAAAAAAGGACAAACTAAATTTCTAAAATAAAAGGGACCCCAGTGAGAAGATCACCAGTTTTAAAATAATGATGTAAAGGCCATGATAACTACCACAGGGAAGAATCCTGTATCCCAAAGGCCAGCACTACAAAGTTTCAGGCAGCCTTCCTTTGGAACAAGGCTGGTCTCAAAAAGGCACTCTCAGACCTAGCATTAAAATGAGATGACAGGAAAAGAAAGGAAAAAAAAAAAGTCTTTGTGTCTTTTCATGATTTTCTTTTCCTTTTTTGACAGATATGGCAGAATCCTCATCTACCTGCTCTCCTGTCTCGGGGATGGGATATGTGGTACCATAGTTGCATTTGCACCAAACTTTACTGTATTTTTGATCTTCCGTTTTCTCCAAGGCATGTTTGGCAAGGGAACCTGGATGACAGGCTATGTGATTGGTGAGAGCTGTTACCTTCTTTCTTTTCTGGTTAGGAAAAGTGGGATTTGGGAAGCACAAAGGATCTGGCAACATCTGGTCTTGATAATATGTTTTTCAAGGGTCAGCAAACTTGGGACTAACCCAAGTCCATCCTACTTAATGAGTTTGTCCTCCAAGACAAGGTGCTTGCACACAAATTGTAACTTGGCATCATCTATGGTCTGGGCTCATGCCTGAACTGAATATTTGGAGAAGCAGTCACTGGCCTTTGTCCAGACCATGCTAGAGGCATTTCTAGCAACTAAACAGTAGTGTTTCCTTACTTGGCAATGTCTGTTAATGTACTGGTACAGAGGTGGCCTCTGAGTATAACAGCAAGTGCAAACTCTTCCTGATGTTCAGTACTGATAGAGGATGGAAGAAATCAGAAATGTACATGCCTATCTGGTCTCACAGCATCTCATGGACAAGAGTGAAGAAGAAGAAATGCAGGAGGGCAGACTAACAAGAGCGATGTGCCCTTCAGAACTGCCCAAGCTCTCCTTTCATAGCCATCATCATGGTAATCAAATATGCCTGGGAGCAGCTATCCATCAGTATCAATGATGATATTGCAGAACCTTTTTGGCTGTCTAATCTATGGACTCTGACAGGGAGGGATTAATGTAGATAATTAAGAGATGAAGGGGTGGAATGTATATATATAAGGGTTTTCTTACTACATGGATCATCAAGATGATCAAAACCTACAGGGCAAGCCCTGAATATACTGGACACACAAGCAGGGACGTGGCTAATTTTGGCAGAGTCTGGACATCTACAGATGCTAAGAGGCATTAACTGCTTTTCCTTGCTGGGAGGACAGACATTTGGACAGCCTAATGATGAAGCTCCTTGCATGGCAAGTTTACTGTTCATGAGAAAAGGGTATTGTCTTGGCATCTTGAATGACTACTAGGTCCAGAAAGGGAAACACCTTGCTAGAGTATGAAATAGCAAGACTTTAAGGAAAGCATTCTGCTAGAGGTGAGATATCAGACTTACAGAAAAAGAAAATCAGTTGTTCAGAAATCTACTAATCCAAACTACAGTGATAACATCTTTATATGGTGCAAAACACTTGCACCATCACTGTAGTCTGTGAGGCTTGTGATATTCTTTTTAGAATTCCCAGTGGAATTTAGATGAGTGGGAGCAGAGTTGCAACCAGATGTAAAAAGCGTTACAGTGAGACCATGCAAACATACCTGCCTAACCCTCTCAGCATTTAGAGCCCAGAAAACACCTCAGTTTTCTAGACAAAGTTGCACTGCTGAGCAGCTGAGGTCCAGTGAGAGGGCCAGGAGGTGCTTTTCTGTTCCCTTCCAAGCACGTGGTCTAATTTTAAACTAAGATCTTATCCTAAAACTTTGGAAAGTGGTCTAACCAGGAAAATGTTTTATGAGAGACCCATGGTTTTCCTAAAATAGCCAAGTTTTAACAGAAAGGAATGTTTTACAATGCTCTGATCAGACTGCCTGACTTTAGGGAAAGGTTCAAAAATACAGCACCCTGAGGGATAGTGTATTACTGCAGCCCTAAATATGGTGCTTAATTCTTGGAAAGAGTGATTATGGAATCTCTCTTATGCATCACTTTTATGGATCCCTTCAGGGATCTAATCCTACATCCTGGGATCATTTACCTGGTATTTACCAACTTAACATGTTTTAAGAAGCATATGCATATTATTGGTTTGCCTGCACCAGGAGGATGGTTGCCATTAATACAGCTCCCAAATAACTGATCTGTGCTTCAGAACTACAACAGGTTGCCCCAAGAACCTCTTTGCCTTTGCTTACAACCTGTCTCTTCCCAGACCAGTGTTAAGCAGCTACCTTCAGGCAACAGAGTTGCCCTGTTAATGAAAATAGTAATGATGTCATATGTCTCTGCATTGCCAGTTGAAATGAATCACTGTAAAGTTATGTTTCCTTGAGTCAAACAACAACAACAACAACAATAATAATATTATAAATATATTATAAAATGTATAAAATATATTATAAATATAATAATTAATAATAATAATAATAAGTATTATTATTAGTAGTAGTATTAGTAATATAATACAAATATGTAAGTTTTGTGTATTATAAACCAAGGTAAACCCTTCTGCATTTACTCTGAAGGCTAGGTGACAATTTTGAAACAATGAAGAGACACATCTTCATGCATTGCTCATCTCAACTATGGATCTCATGGTTGTAGGATATTGCCTGAAATAAGGGCTTACATGGGTTTCAGAACTGATTAGACACATTCACAAAATAAAAATATCCACCACGGGGTTAAAAACCCAAACACCAAAAGCTACATTTGTTCTAGTAAATAAACCAAATTGAGGATTATGCCTTAGCCCTCGGAGCAACCAATGGGAAATAGATAAATTCTCTTCCCCACAGATGCCTTGTCTAGATCACCTGTTGGGATGAGTCCCTGCCTGGAGGATCCTCTATCTGAGGAATGTACCAAAACTGTGCTGGGGAGAGTGCTTACAGTTTACCACTATGCATGATGCAGTCTCAGACTGCTTTTCTGGCCTTATTTAATTCATTAGTGAACTTGCAGTCAGAAACCCATTAAGCTGAAGAATGGTGGGTGAACTGATGAGGAGTCATCATCCATGCTTGTTCTGTACAGTCTTGGTGATATGCTTACAGTGCTGAAAGCAAGATGCTGGGCTAGACAGACTTCTGACCTCATACAGTACTATCCTTCCGTATGTTCCACCACTAATATATTTCTTTCAATTTACGTTTGTTTCTGTGTTTTCTGTTTTGGCTTTCCCTCTGTTCAGTGACTGAGATCGTTGGTTCTGACCAGCGGATTGTTGGGATTGTGATTCAGATATTCTTCACTCTGGGAATCATGATTCTCCCAGGAATTGCATACTTGGTTCCCACCTGGCAGGGGTTCCAGCTGGCCATTTCATTGCCCAACTTCCTCTTTCTGCTCTACTACTGGTAATGTTGCAGTCATTGTTCTTTTCTTGATTGTTATTGCTGTTTGAGCACCTTGAGATTCCTGCTGTTGTCCCAAGTCTCCAAGTGTGCAAGATGTACGTTAGGAAGATCTTTGCATTGATGTTGGCATTTAAAATTATTTTTAATGAATTGCAGACTCATGTCTCTTGTCAGCCAGAACAGAACCCCACTTTGCTTCTGCTTACCCAGGGCTGATAATTTAGTATACTTGACCAAAGTGTGCTTTTCCCATTAGCCATGGGATCTCAACTTTACCTGTCATTACATACTCAGTTTGAGCCTGAGTTTGCCCTACAGGTCCCATGAGCTGAGCAGTACAGCTTATGAGAAAGATGAGTGCTATGCCACAGTCCTGGTCCATTGCAGCCATCCTGAGGGCTGGAAACAAAGAAACTAATTCACATACCCTCTTCCTGTACATTGTTACCTTAAATACTGCCTGCTGTGCACTTTTAGATGGTAAACCATTTTATCCCTAGGCTAGCAGAAACTGAAACGCCCACCAGTGAAATCTCTATTTATAACTTCTGTGTTACTCCAGGGTGGTTCCTGAATCTCCACGTTGGCTCCTGACACGCAAAAAGGGAGAGAAGGCATTAAAAATCATGCACAACATTGCAAAACACAACGGGAAGTATCTCTCACCACATTACTCACAGGTACTGTTGTCTGTTTGAGCTAGAGGACTTTCTTCTAAACTTTCTTAACCTTTTGAAGGTTCACTTGTGTTAAAGTGCATTCTCTTTATGCAATGGGTAACACTATTGAAGTTTCGTACCAGAACAAGACTGTCAGTCCCATAGCTACTTTGTTAATTTGCTAGAAAACATGGGCTTAAGAAAAAGGAAGTTTGAAAAATATAAATAATCATATGAATGAATGAACAAAATGAATAACTTGAAAATCATACAAAACAACAACTTATTTGCAACACTCCTGCTTCATAAACCTGTGGAAAATATGACAAGCTAGCCTGAAGTCTGGTGGCATTTTACAGCAGCTGAACTCTGTTCAGCTCTGGGGTCCCCAACAAAAGTATGACATGGACCTGTTGAAGTGTGTCCAGAGGAGGACCATGAAGGTTGTTGGATGGGTGGAGCACCTCCGCTATGAAGGCATACCAAGAGAGTTGAGATTGTTCAGCCTGGAGAAGAGAAGGCTCCGGGGACACCCTAGAGCAGCCTTCTGGAACCTGAAGAAGAACCTCATGAAAGATGGAGACTGACTCCTTATTAGAAAGTGTAGTGATAGGACAAGGGGCAATGGATTTAAACTGAAAAAGGATAGATTTAGTTTGGATATAAGGAAAAAGTTCTTCACTGTGAATGTGGTGAGGCACTGGAACAGGTTGCCCAGAGCAGTTGTATATGCCCCATCTGTGGAAGTGTTCAATGCCAGGTTGGATGGGGCTTTGAGCTACCTGATCTAGTGGAAGATGTCCCTGAGCATGGATGATTTTTAAGTTCCCTTCCAACCCAACACAGTCTATGATTCTATAATTTATTGTCCTTGGCTAGGGCATGTACAACAGTGGAGATCCCCTACCCTGGTCAGTATTGCCCATTGCTGAGTGCAGCCCAAGACATGCAGCTGGAAGTTTGTACTGCTCCAGCTCCCTCCTCATGCTCGGCCCTGTGTTCCTGCACTTGCTTCCCCTCTCTAAACATCAGTATTGTCATAGTATCACATCAAAATGGAAATGTGTTTCTTTCCCTGCTTTTTAAGTTTTATTCAAGTATTTTCAGAAGTATCCTGCTCATGACCCCAAGCCACTCGCAGCTGCAACAGATTCATCTCCAAACATCCAGATTTGTGCCTGGATTTGGTCCTGGGACCTTTGTAAAATATGTCTGTCATACTTGGTGCTGTGCCCAGAGGAAAGAGAGCATTTACAGGAAGAATATTCATTGTGGATCAAATGTATTTCTCACATTAACTTATGTCAGACTTCTCTTTCACAAAGCAACTTCAGAAATTCAGGCAAAATGCTGTATGTGTGGAGGGACAGGGAGAAATGAGAGGCATTATTTCTCACTGCATTTTGGCCAAGATTATTCAATATATGGGTAACTATGTCATCGACCAACCCCTTACACAGCTCTGGGTGTTGCAGCCTTGTATTTTCATTGGCATGCAGAAACCCCAGATGACCTTTGTACAAAACCAGATAAACATTTGATTCTTTTGCTCTGTGAATTACAACACTGGTATGGTTCAGCTCCATCTAGAACTCACTACATTAATTGTAAATTGTAAAGTTTTTCTTCAAGCTGCTCATAATTATTCTAGCATAGGTTTTTTTCCAAGCTAGCTTTTTAATTCTCGGTCTCAGTCCAAATGCTAAGTAGACTGCAACCAGCTGAGTCAGAGCTGCTTCTTGAGAAAGTTGTGGATCAAAACCCCCTCTCCCTTTATATATATTCACATTGTATAGCCATACCTAGACATAGGTATTTCTAGTATATATTAACTTACATCTATATGTAAGTTAATGTATACTACATCTACATGCATGAATGTACAGTCCTTGAGGAATTAAGCATGTTCAGAACTATATGTCTGTGCTATCAGGAATCTTAAAAAAAATATTTCAGAAAAACTGATGCATAATTTTATTGAAACATAAAACTATAATGGAAATTATTTGCTAATCTTCCTCCAGAGCTTTCAGACAGTGTAGCTTTGGAAACACAGGCTCTGTAACTGAATTCCTGACTATAATCATGTGAATAGCAAAGGTCTCCTTGACTTCAACAGAGAGAGGATATTTTTTTTTTTTTGCCTATAAAGAACTGATTTTTCCACAAGGATTGTTGTCTTCAATGAATTAATTAAGAAAAAAAGCCCAGTCACGCTTGGGGTTATTCTTGGCTTTGTTAAGACATAAAATTGTATGGTAGTTGCCACACTGAACTTATCTTTAATCTTTTTGAAAACTAAAATCATATTTGTGCTGTCGCAGCTCATGGCTGGCAGCCTGCTCTTAAAAACACAGTCATGGCAGCTTTATAATTGTAATATGAAAGAGTCCAAAGCAGTGCAGAAACCCAGCAATCTCTGCCTACTTCACAAAGGGCTCTGGCAGACATGGCAGCACTTTGAAGAAAACTTCTGGCTCTGGTTACAAGAGGAAAGCAGGAGGCAGTAGAAAGGAAATTCAAACAAATGTGGAGTTTCTCTGCCCAATTACAAAGTATTGTGTCACTCAGTTATGAAAAAGTCATGTGTAAATAGATTCATCTAAGTCTCACTGAAAAACATCTGTGCTGCCTTACGTCTGTAAAAACAAATACAGGGTGAAAGCTTTGGATGTAGCTCTGGCTGAGCCAATGAGACCTTTAGACAATGCCTTTGGCTTTACCCACGTTCTCATCATGAATCTGCACGTTCACATGTGTTTGTCTGTCCTTTCACATGTCTTCCCATCTGCTGGGATTGCTTCATTGGGCTCCTGTGACTGCAAGGGCATCATATGCAGTGATGGTAGAGGAGGATTTACTGTTCTCTTTGTTCTCTTAAGCCTTTCCCTCAGAAGGGGGGCAATAACTGAGAGTTAATGCTGCCAAGATGCATGAAATTCTAAAAAGATGGCAGCAGGTTTAACCCTGTGTTTCTCTCACCTGCTTTGAGAGCTGGGGGCATTCCCAGATGAACCTGCCAGTTCTTGGGTAATCAAATGGTTTGTCCCTGTTTAAAACAATCTTGTGTTCCTCACCTTCCTCTCTTGCCATATGTACAAAGAGGCTGCCACCCTGCAGTTAAAAACTACTAGCCACAGTTAAAAACAGCCTCTATCAATGTGCCTAATCCCCTTTTGGCCCTGCTAATACTCTGGTTCCACAATATCCTATGGCATAGAACTGCAACATGTAAGCAGGGACTGTGTGAAATCCTGTCCTTTTCTGTAATTGTTAAACCTTCTGATGATTTCATTGAGTGACCATATGGGAGAAAGTTGTGAACAGATTTACGATGCTTTATAGGTACAATGAGCATTAATTCAAACTTTGTGGGATATTTTTCATTCTAGGGTACAGTGCTTTTATATTTTTTGACTCTCTAAATTTTACCAGTTGAATGTCTAAATTTTACCAGTTGAATGTTTTACAAAGTGACCTCACAGATCTGCTCTTGCTCTCACACATCTTTTTTCCTGCAGCTGTGTTGTGCTACAAGCCATGTTCCCAAGCCCACTTCTTGCTGCTTACCCCATCTTTCTTCCTGCTTCCCTCAGCCCATCACCTTCCTTCCATGGTCTCCTTCTCTTTGTCACCTCTGGCAGAAGGCAGTTCTGCTCCCAGTGACCCTGATGTGACAATGACTACTTATTGCCTTCCAAGAAGTTGCAGGTCAGCCTCTCAGTTTACTATTAAGTCAAGACTGGGGGATTTTTCCCCCTGATTTTTGCATGATCATCATTAAGGAAAGCCCACAGCTGTGTTCAGTCATAAGCTGTTTCCTGTATATGCACACTGCTCTGGAGTGCTAAAAGCAGCAAGCTGACTCATCAGCACCTCTGATTGCTGGACTGGAATATTGCTGAGAACTGTGTTTACATAGAACCTGCCCCAGCACCTTCCTCACCCATGACAGCTGACTCTGCTGCTTGCTTTTCTCCTCAGATCACTATTAGCAACAAGGAGGTCAGCAACCCTTCCTTCCTTGACCTGGTGAGGACTCCCCAGATGAGGAGGAACACGCTCATCCTGATGTATGCCTGGTGAGTTCCCACGTTGGTTCAGCTTGCTTACCAAAGTGTCAGGTTTTGAAGAAAAACTCCCTTGTGACTTTTAGTCTTTCCAGCTGCTGGCAGCCCCTTGTTTGTCTCTCAACATTTTTTTGCTTTTGCTGCTCAGGTTTGCAAGTGCCCTGATCTACCAAGGGCTTGTCATGCGCCTAGGAATTATCAGAGGAAACCTCTACCTAGATTTCTTCATCTCAGGAGCTGTGGAGCTGCCTGCTGCTCTCCTAATTTTAGTGACAATTGATCGCATTGGCCGACGCCTTCCCTTTGCAATAAGCAACATCGTGGCAGGAATTGCATGCCTCATTACTGCCTTCTTGCCAGAAGGTAACTCCCTTCCCAGTGTCATGCTTTTTAGGTTAAAGTCTTCTCTCTGACATCCCTTAAGCAAGGAGAGCAGGACACATAAAATTATAGATAAGAGTAAAAAGCGTCTGATGAGGCAACCAGCATCACAGTCATGGAACAACATATCATACTTGCTTATAGTTTGCCCTGGAGCCTGTGATGGCTGTATCTCAGATAGGTGGTGAGCAACAGCTGCATGTAGTCTTAGGAAAAATGTGCATAAAGACTCTGTAATGGTTTTGAATGCAAATACAAGGGAAGGGTATACAAACATAAAGGGAAAATACATTCCCTGACTTGAAAAATACTTAATGATATAGGAAACCAGTGATTTAGCTGAGACAGCTTAGTAGTCTGCTCATTTGCAAATAAAACAATGCAAACTAAAACAAAATGTAAGAGCTGTGGCAGAAAACATGGACATTGATGCCCTACCCTCACCTCTGAGGGGCTGGGACAATGTTAGGGGTTGGAGAAAAGACATGGCTTTTGATGAAATCATTCTCTGGTTTCAAGGACAACTAAAGGGTCTGATGCTGCACACAGGTTTCCCAGCACTTCTGTTTTTTCTTTACATTGTTTTCCTTCCTGGGTATTTTTTTTAATCCCTGGGGAAAAACTTAGAAGTGCTCTGAAGTGAATCTCACCATCTCAGCATGCTTTGCCGTATCATAGCTAGGTACTGGCAGCTGAGCAGAATTTAAGGGGCTTATTCCTCCCCAGGGATATTCCTGTCAAAGTAAGGGACAGACCTGACCAGTCTCAGAGGTTTTAGTTCCTGAAGTTATATCATGGGGCAATTGATTGTTTTGCTAGAGAAGTGTTGTGAGAAACCACCTCCAAGTGTATGATGTGCCTGTGAAAACAGGTAAATTTGTGGTGAGTGCAAAATGGAATCCTTTGAAGAGGTGTGTTGGCTCACATCCACCTCAGTTAAGCTCCGTTTTGAAGTATTCTTCCAAAAGAACTTAAAATTAATACTGTATACTCAAGGAACTTAATTGCTTCAATGGAAGTAGAAATGCTGGGGAAGGGAGAAGGAAGAACAAGTCAGTTCTTGGTGCCAGCACTTGGGTCCTGGTTTACCACATTGTTGTTACTTGTTTGCATTCATCAATGTGACCACTGAATCCACTGAAGACTTGTTCTTCTGTCCTGATGCATTTTCCCCAGGTTGTCACTTCTTTGTGCCTCTCAGAAGAGCTACCATGTGGCAAGCAGATGCCATCTGCCCCAGGCTCCCGTGGCAGCCTCTCCAGCAGAGGGCGCTGCAATTCAGGCACAGGAAGCCTGGTCACGATGCCATCTGCTGAGCTTTCCAAAGCCATTTTCCACCCATTAAAAATTACAGAGTTCCTGCTGGGATGGGTGACGGTTAATTGCCTGGAGCTAGGGTCTTTGCAGCATAAGAAAGCAGAGTGGCACTGGGGAATTACTCCTGCAGGACACCTGCACCTCTCACCTTCATGGTGCTTCGTGGGCCACACCGTGTGCTGACCATGGTCAGCAGGTCTGAGGTTAGAGCAGGAGGATAGTGTAGGGCTGGTATGACCTGAGTGAGGGAAGAAAGCAGTGGCCTGGGACCAGCAGTATGCAGCCACCAGCCTCTCAGTAGTGGTGAAGAGCTGAGGGAACACTGCCCAGTTGTGCAGAGAACACCCTGGGGATTAAGATCCTCAGAGAGTGGGCACCTGAGGCCCAGGTCTGTTTATACAGATGGAAAAAGTTACAGTGGCAGCTTGTGAGAGCTCCATCTCATTGGGATGCTCACACAGTTTGAGTCCCCTGGCAGGAGGAAGAGGCACACAGATATCACCCTCACCTCAGGGGTCTGACAGGGGTATCATGGAGAAAACATGGATTTGTCTTGTTCTTTCCAGCTTTTGCATTTCTTACTAGTGTTTGAAAACAGAACTTTTCAGGTCAAAGGCAGTGTCTCGCAACATGGGATTAAATTTGATGGGGGTTTATTTGGTTGTTTTGGAAGGGAAATAACCCCAAGCACCTGATGTTTTTTTTGGTTCAGAGCAAACCAAAGTGTTTTCTTGTTCTTGCTATTGAAGTTTTGAGAAAACAAAACCACTGCCAAAGCCCTCTCCAGTGGCATTGCTCCCCTTTATGCTAGGTTCAGGCTTCTTGTTCCACTCGCCTCCCCCACCTGCCCAGTCATATTTAGACCATACAAGACTCCTGTCCTATTCCAGGGGCATTGCTGAAATGCTTATTACATTCTTTGTGATGCTCCTCCAGAGGCTGCTGGCTCTTGAGAGGGCACTGAGATTGATGAGGAGCTTCACACAGTGAGAAGGGATGGCTCTGCTCTGCGATGCAGATGTGAGCATCGCACCCCTTGCAGATGTAGAAGGGCTTACTGCCAATGTATACAAAGTAGTGACTGCATGCTGGTGCTTAAACAGAGCTGGGCAGAGCTACCAGGGCATCATAAACTCCCTGGTCCACTCCTGTCAGGTACAAAGACAAGCACCAGGAAAGGCAGAATTGGCCTGGAGTAGCATTATTAGGCGTGTGTATAGCATGCAACAGGTAGACAAATTACAAAGTGTAGTTGGCCTGCTCTAGGAAAAATTATTTGTAGCATCCTCTCAAGGATGTCTTAAAAGACATATAGATGTGGCACTTAAGGATATGGCTTGGCAGTGGACTTAGCAGTGCTAGGTTTGCAGGCAAATTTTATGATCTTAAAGGTGTTTTCCAACCTAAATAATTCTGTTATTCTATGCACCAGTAGAGGTAGATTCTTTGTGGTCAGAAGGCTTTGAAAGGTGACAACAGTGTTTCTTACAGCATAACATCCCTGTGTAAATAAATGCTGCTTTCCAGAGCACAGTTTGGACATGATCAGAGAAGCTCATAATGTTCATTCTTCCACCCATGCTCTTATGCCCACCGGCATCTTGAAGCAATTGACTAGAAGTAATTTCTGATTCTCCAAAGCAACCCCACATGATTCTGAAAAGCAATAAATGCCAGTATAGATTGATATCTACAGCAGTGGGCTTTCAGTCTGATTTGTAGGAACCCAGTGTTTCTATGATGCAGTTTCTGCTGAGAGGACCTGAGGACTTTCAGAAATCTCAGCTGATGCAGAAAAGTGCACTTCTCATGGGTTTCTTTTTCAATTAACAGATATCCCATGGCTCAAAATGACAGTTGCCACACTGGGAAGACTGGGCATCACGATGGCTTTTGAAATTGTCTATCTTGTGAACACTGAATTGTATCCCACGACGCTCAGGTAGGTCAAAAGCTCCCAGAAATATTTCAATTTTTCCTTCTCCTCTTCCCTATTCCCTGTTTCACTGCTGCTTAGTAAAACTTAGTTTTCCCTGGAGATTCCTCATTGAATAGCCATTGCTCTATGTTTGTTGCATATATTAATGAGATAATTTTTGAAGCTAAGGCTACATTCCCCTCCTGAAACTGCTGGTTCATCTGTTTGGTAACACCTCTCAAATATCTGTCACCATTTTTCTTTTGCAGAAACTTTGGTGTTTCCCTCTGCTCGAGTTTGTGTGACCTAGGTGGGATCATAGCCCCATTCCTGCTTTTCCGATTAGCAGCCATTTGGTTGGAGCTACCTCTAATTATTTTCAGTAAGATTTGATTTAAACAGTACTTTTGGTTTAATTATTCTCCTCCAATAGAGATTTTCTTTTGGGGCAAAAGTTTAGTGTGTGGCCTTATCCCTTACTAAGACCAGCCCCTCTCAACCTTCATGATTAGAGCAAGAGGCCTCTAAGGGTGAAATGTAGGTGATTTCATGGCATGCTATGGAAGACATCAGGTCTGCTTGGGTAACTTGGCTGAAGGAATGTAACAGAAACTGTGTGAAGTGCTTCAATACTGTGAGACCTTATAGCTAAGCTGTGAAATTGTAGAGAAGTAAGCTTAATTTCCCAAGAACAGAAGTCAATGTCCTTTAAAAAGTATGTTTTTGGAAGATACAGTTATGACTGTGGATGTTGTACTAGCCATAAATTTGTATTCCTGTCAAACTCTTTTCTCCAGCTGCATTTTTGGAATAAAACGAGCCCTGCAAAGTTATTTTGTGGAAGAAAAGATTAGTTATTTTCAACAAGAAAATGGGAGTCTGTGCCTAAACAACACTAAATTTCACTTTGACCTTAATCTGAATAAACTTTCTTTAGTGGATAAACTCTGGAAATAAGAAAAGTAACAATTTTCTTCTTCCCTTTTACTTCTTCAATATCCATTGTAGGTATTCTTGCAGTTGTCTGTGGGATCCTAGTATTGCTTTTACCAGAGACAAAGGGAATCTCTTTACCAGAAACAGTGGAGGATGTGGAGCAGCTTTCAAGGTATGATATGTAGGTTTTTTACCTTCACTTGTGTGAGATTTCCTGAGGGTGCTCACTTCTGACCTTATTAGCTCTCACAAATTATTGATGTTTTTCAAGTGTCAAAGTAAATTCCTTAGTCAGGTTTATGTTATAAGCTGTTGGTATTTTCCTCAACACCAACTTTTCAGTAGCACTAAAGCAGGTAGTTAAAAAAATGTATGGGAATAGAATCTGTATTTTCCTCATAGAGACATAAAGCTGTTCTATTTATCTGTAGTAGCAGAAAATCATAGGGTGCAAGACACATACTGCAAAGTACAGCCTGTAGCTCTCAGTCAAGAAAACCAGCCATTAGCTCGATCAAAGCACCTTGCAAAGAAGGGCCCTTGATCATAATCTGTGAAGTCATTGAAAAATAATGGAGAAGAATCATTTATAGCTGAAGAACTGTAGGCATAGCTTTCTCACTCCTGGCAGATTCACAGCTTAGCTAAATTTCTTCAGGAGCTAGCAATATATATTAATGTTTAAAACAGTGGCTTTGCATGTTTCATCAACAACTTTTACCTGCTTCAATTTGCAAACTAAAGAAAGAAGATTTTTTTTTTAAAAATGTAGAAAATAAACGTTTCAGAACTGCAGCTTGGGCTACAGCTTGGATTTCATTTGTTCCTGCTTCTTTCACCCTCATATCCCTCTCCTTTTCTGTTTTGTCAGTCATTTTGGTAAATGTGGCAAGAAGCGGAAACGCCAGGACACCAACTCTTATATTTGACCTTTGAAGGACAGCGCTGAGCAAAGAACCATGTTCCCATGATGGGAATTTGTTCTCCACCTGACACCACTTCAAAATTTGCTGCAGAGTATGGATTAAGCTCCATGTTCTTTTTCTAAGCATAAGGATGTTTAAAACAAGCAATGTGTTTTTCTATGAATATGGAATAAATTCATTTTTTTTTCTGAGTGTGCTGTTTGCACAAAGGGATCACTCTGTGGTTTGGCTTTAAGGAGATGCAAAATCCAGCTTGGTAGGCTCTTATTTACTTCTTTATATATTTGAGTAATTTGTTAATTTCTATTGCTGGTATGTAGCTTCAAAATGCCACTGTTTAAGATTTTGATGACTTTGAGGAGGAGAGATGGGTATTTCAACCTGTTCTCTTTTGGCTATGTGGAATATTGAGAAACAGAAGATCTGGTGTCTTAGGAAGGGGGCGCTTATCAGGGTGATTCTTTCTCTGGTTGGAAGGGTTTGGAATCAGAGGCATGCATTTCAGGTCCCTTGCCCTGGTCTGACCATTTCACCTTGAGAGCCTCTGCCACAAAATCCCTGCTTAACAGCCTGTTCAAGAGCTTTCTGACGTGTAGTAACAGTCCTCCTCCTCTCTTTCCAAGGGCTTTATGTAGGTGTCACATAGAATCATGGAATAGAATCATAGAATCAACCAGGTTGGAAAAGACCTCAGAGATCATCAAGTACAACCTGTTACCTAATACATAACACCTCATGACAGCTAAACCCTGGCACCAAGTGCCACGTCCAATCCCCTCTTGAACACCTCCAGGGACAGTGACTCCACCACCTCCCCGGGCAGCCCATTCCAATGGCCAGTTATTCTTTCTGTGAAGAACTTTCTCCTCACCTCGAGCCTAAACCTCCCCTGGTGCAGCTTGAGACTGTGTCCTCTTGTTCTGTTGCTGGTTGCCTGGGAGAAGAGACCAACCACCTCCTGGCTACAACCACCCTTCAGGTAGTTGTAGACAGCAATAAGGTCTCTCCTGAACCTCCTCTTCTCCAGGCTAAACAATCCCAGCTTCCTCAGCCTCTCCTTGTAGAGCTTGTGCTTGAGACCTCTCACCAGCCTCATTGCCCCTCTCTGGACACGTTCAAGTATCTCAATGTCCTTCTTAAACTGAGGAGCCCAGAACTGGACACAGTACTCAAGGTGAGGCCTAACCAGTGCTGAGTATAGGAGCAGAATGACTTCCCTGCTCCTGCTGGCCACACTATTTCTGATGCAGGCCAAAATGCCATTTGCCTTCTTGGCCACCTGGGCACACTGCTGGCTCATGCTCAGCTGGGAATCCTACACAGAACATTAGCTCTGCAGGTCAGATTGTCCTGCTGCCCATTAGTGCCTCCCCCAGACTCGGCTGGGGCTCAAGGGACACCTGTCCTGGCCAGGGACCCTGTATCTATGAGGCTGGTGGCTCTACCTGCTCTCAACTGTCAGGTGCTTTTCCTCCCCTCTCTTTCAAAATTACACTGACTTTTCCCCTTCTAAATCAGAGTCTTTGATCATCCCTACAATGCTAAATCCATTGCCCTGACCACTGCCCTCTGCCCACTATTATTATTATTATTATTATTATTATTATTATTATTATTATTATTATTTGTTATTATTTGTCACCTTTCTGTCTTGGGGATAAATTACTTGGATTATTGACAAGGAAGTTAAACTGTCTTAAGAGGATGGGTAAGGATGAGACAAAAGCTTTGGTTATGGAGAGAAGTGTTAGTTGATCCCACTTGTTTGAAGCTGACATGCAGCAGAATCATTTGAATTTGCAGCTTTGCAAGCATATAGCAGGAACAGCCTGTTTTATTTTTCAGCCCTATGACCTTCTGGCATTGGCTCCTGGCCATTGACAGGTAAGCAGTACACTCCCTACTGTGAAGGACTTGAAAAGATATAATGTTCAAAGGGTATCCTGTTACCAAAATGGATTTAAATAAACAAAAGAAAGCAAATGATTTCTTGTAAAGGACCTTATCAGCTTGTAAAATAACATGTTTGGCACAAGCAAACATAGGTCTGAGTTTTGGAGGTTCATACCTCAAATGAGTGGTGCTAACCTTATAATCTGTGTTGGCTGAATGACTATTGCTCCATTCTCACCATCTTAAGAGCACATATAAGCATATAAGAGACTAGCCCTGAACTAGAAGCTCTGGGTTTGCAGTGGCTGGATATCTTGCCTTAACTCAGGGTTGGAGTGTAGGGGCCTGGCCATAGAGCTTAACTCTGCCTTCCTTGCACCTGGACAGCCTGCACTGCTGGCATGGCCCTCAGAGAGCCAGGGTGAGGCAATCAGATATGATGCTGTATGAACTAAGCCTCCTTCTTGCTTTTAAATGTTCCTTTTTTGTGAATTTAAAATATTTTCACCTGGCTTCTTAAACACTAGAGCAGTCTGAGAAGGACAGTGAAGGTAATTTGAAAGTACCACTTGCCATAGAAATGTCAATATTGTTTGCTGCCTACTGCTGTCTGTGGAGCATAAAATAAGGTTGAGAAGGAGTCTTGCCCTTCAGACTGCTCATATGTTTCACTTATACTATCTTCTGGTTGACATATGATGCTAAGAGCATTGTCAGAAGTTTGGATGTACTTGTTTTCTAAAAATTCATATGAAAAGTACAGCTGGAAAAACACTGTGTATGTGTTCTGACTTCTAATAAGATAGCAACAGTTCAGGTAGAGTTTGCATTTGCTAATGGTTTCTGTGCAAATACCTATGCCTACCAGGGTAATTTTGTACGATTGAAAATCTTCCCATCCCTATGAGACTTCAGGTTGCTTCGTGAAGGTTGTGAAGTGGGTAGCAATCTGTTGTACGACCAGTGGTTTGGTCACTGCAGGGTTACACTGTTGTGAGTGAGAGAGGACAGACAAGGTGATGAAAACAGAGTGAGCCAGGGAGGATCCCAGGGGAAACCGGCTAGGACTGTACAGACCATTGAAAGGGCTGCTTGTTTAAAAGGAGTTATTGTAAATTTTTATGTGTCTCAGCTTGATAAGTTGACCCTTAAAAGTAAGTCCTGCAAACTTCTCCAGTGACAAAGCACTGTTTCCCTAAACGGCACTGGCTGACACAAAAAAGGCTGCCATCACTGGCCTTAGCGAGGTGTACCTCTTCAGGCCAAACAGTGCCTGCTGTAGCTGTCGCGCACATATGCTTCAGAGGCTCAGGGAGGGATGTCATGTGCATAGCGAACCATGGATCACCTTACCACCAACGAAGACAACCATGAGTTGTGTTCTTCCTGCCTGCAAAGATATTGCTCAGACCAGTGGATGTACTATTTGGTCCAAATGTGCAGCTGCCACCAGATCACAATTCACATAACATGAGGTGTCATGAGGTGAGCCTTCTGTAGGCACTCAGGCGTGTCCAGGAATTTCTGGTGGGTTTAACAAAGACAGCAGGAATGGGTTTCTCTGCCTATAGGCCAGGTACTAACCAAGCCTGCAAGAGTTCACACCTGTAGAGCTTTACAAATCAAAGAACAAGCTGCAATGCAGAATTTCTCTTGTCAGAGAAGTACTGTGTGTATTTCTTGGCTGACTTAAAGATGCAAATTAATCGATACCAAAAATATGCAAGAGGGTACCTGTGCCTAGTTAATACACTCTCACAAGAGAAGTGATTGGGGAATGATTTATCAGAACTGTTCTTGCTCAGAAAGGCACTGCCCTGAGATCATTGCTTCCCTAGAATAAGATTTGGGGTGTAAAAGCTGCAAAACCCACAATCTAGCTCTGCTTTATAGCTCTTATGTCTCTTCATAACCTTTATTTATAGGAGAGAGAAAAAAAAAACAACAAACCAACCAAGCATAAAAAACCCACCCCCAAACCAACCCAACAAACCAACCCAACTCAACAACAACAAAACCCACAAACAATCAAACAAACAGAAACAAACAACCCCCCCCTCCAAACAGGCAGCCCGTTCCTTTTGTATATGCATGCATTAGGAAAAAAAAAATTAAATGATATGCAGCTAGACATTCCTGGGTGTGGCCCTCCACACTGCAGAAAGTGGGCAACACTCAGCTATTCTGGGGTATACTCAGCACACCCTGAGGATGCAGGAAGGAGTCTATGGAGATCCGGGGGTCTCCATGCACCTGTGGAGTGCTCCTAGTCAATATACAATAGGTGCAGTATGAGTTGAGGGTCATAGTCAGCAGGTGTTTCACTTCGGAGAGAGTGTGCCAAGCATCTCTAAGGTCTAAGCTTCCACTTCCTATAACCACAGGCCTGAGTATATAGTTTTCTTTTAGATTAGAAAAACATACATGTAATGGTAATATAGTGACATAAAACTGCATAGTGAAACAGGATGGGGACAATGCACATTTTGCAACCCAGAAGGCCACTCTCATCCTAGGCTGCATCAAAAAAAGCATGGCCAACAGATCAAGAGGTGATTCTGCTACTCTACTCTGCTATGGTGACACCTCACTTGGAGTATTGCGGCCAGCTCTGGAGCCCTCAATGCCAGAGGGACAGGGACCTGATGGAGAGGGTCCAGAGTAGGGCCACAAAAATGACTGGAGAGCTGGAGCACCTCTCCTATGAAGACAGGCTGAGAGAGTCAGGGTCATTCATTCTAGAGAAGAGAAGGCTCTGGGGGAGCTTCTAGCAGCCTTCCAGTACCTGAGTGGGGCTTACAACAAAGCTGGGGAGGGACTAGTTACAAGGCCATGAAGCATTTGGATGAGGGGCAATGGTTTTAAATTACAGAAGGGTAGATTTAGATTGGACATTAGGAAAAAGTTCTTTGCTATGAGGATCATGGAACACCAGCACAGGTGACACAGTGAGGTGGTGGAGACCTCATCCCTGGAGACAATCATGGTCAGGCTTGATAGGGCTCTAAGCAACTTGATCTAATTAAGGACGTCCCTACTTACTACAGTGGACTTGGATGAGACGACCTTTAAAGGTCCCTTCCAACTCAGTGCATTCAATGATTCTAAGGACAACAAGTTTATAATACATTAAACATGAATCATGTGTATCTTATAATGATTGACAGTTATTTCTCTGTTTTCACTTTGGACTAACTTTACAGTGAAGCTAATTTTTATTCACTGTTTTACACCTCTTTTGCAACATTTGTACTTTTGCTGAGACAGAGATTTCCATGTCAACTAAAACTATGAAAATACAAACCAAACATATTTCTTTTTTCTTTTTTTTTTTTTTCCCCCCTTTTTTTTTCATCCCATGCTTAGTGCTATTGGACATTTCTAATAGATCCTCACATGCATACAAGAAATGTATAGCGGGATTCTTCTTGGGTTTATAAGAGGCTCAGACACCTCAGAAAAGGAGAAATACTTTGCTTTGTTCATTTGCTGCAAGCACAACATCTTGGGAAAGTCAATCTTAGAATAAAAAGTCACTGTAGAGCCTCATATAAGATTAAAATGCAGATATCCAATTACAGCTCTGGTTGGGTAAGTCTATTGTCAAACATAGCAAACTGTAGAACACTTAGAAAGAGGGCAGCAGATCATCAGCTGGGATCTTGAAAATAACTGTGCATTTATGGCAATTTAAAATGGATGATCATATTTATTTTACTTTCTTATGAATGATTGTAGCTTTAACATTGCAGTTGCAATCTTTCTAATGTGCATGCTGCTTTCCAGGAGAGGGCACTTCATACCCACGATCAGTAGTTTTCCATTATACTCTTGATCCAAGGTATATAGTTGGAAACTCGAACATAAACACCAGGTTTCATGGGTTGGGCACAGCCAAGACCCCAAGAGGTGACTCCATGTTGGACAAATTTATCTTGGTCCAGGCAGACCAGAGGTCCTCCACTGTCTCCCTAAACAGAGAAAGAAAGTCATAACTTCTTAAAGGACAGCCCCATGTACAAGAGTGGCCTTATCACAGGGGACACAGAAATGTAAGTACATCTCACATGTGAGGAGCACACAAGTTATAAGAAATCATTGGAGCTCTAGCCAACTCTAGAAGGGTTCTTTAAGATTGTTGTCACTGAAGTACTATTTTTTTTTTCCAGTAAGGGGATTTGTTGAGGAGTGATTGCTCTTAGTAGCTTAAATTGCACTTTTCAATCTCTTCTCTGAAGTCTTTATGGCTTCCTGTTGTTACTAGACAGTCCAAGACCAAGTGAATGGGTACATTTAAGCTGTGTGTTTTAAGATACGAGTACACACCCCTCAACGGCCTACTTGTCCATCACAGTGCTTATACATAGGGAAACTGTGCTGTGTTGACAATACTATTGACCAGCTGCGGCAGGCAGCCTGCTGTTTTCACACTTCTTTACAGAGTCATCTTTGCCTTTTCAGGGAGGACAGTTTCCATTTTGTTTCAGTAGTAAATATTTCTAGGTCCTTTCATATATTTAAAGAAATTGAAGAACTCGGTTTCAAAGCTCAGACTTCTGTAGAAAGCATTTATACTACACTTGTGAGACAGGCTGTTGCCAATCATATGCTTCCTTTTCAGCAAAAGGGAAGCCCAGCATGCATTTTTCCTCACCTAGTGTGATTTTCACAGGCACTGGCCTGACACTTGGAAATTAGTAGTTCCTTTGGTCCTGTTTTGCCTCTATGGCAGAATTCACTGCATTGTTCCTTAACTATTGAGATGTCTCAAGTTGTTAATTGAGCTAGCCTGGACATTGGTACTAGCCTGGGTGAGGAAAACAGAGTGATCTGGGAAAAAGAAAATCAGACTTAGTCATTCTAAGTAAGCTTCCCTACACCTGGCCCAGGCAGCCATGTATTATCATGTGTGATGTAATTCAGACTTACCTGAAAAATGAGATACCTCACTTCTTAGCAGCAGGCAAGGAAGCAGGCAAAGAGCAGAATCCATGCGTATTTTTCAGCTCATGTGCCATGTGGTGTGGAAACACCCCAAGGCTAATTCTGAGTCTCTAAATCCCAGAAAGCAAAGCACTACTTGATGTGAATGTGTTTACAACCAATTCTGATGCTCACAGACTTCCTTACCTGGCAGCTATCTGTGCCACCATGAATATTCCCAGCACAGAGCTCATGTTTTTTGACTCTACCATTCAAAAATTCAGGGCGGTTGCATATTTTATTCTCAATTACAGGGAAGCCAGTTTCCTTTAAGTAGCCGTCACCGCCAGTACCTTTGCAAATAAAAACAAAACCAAAATGAAAGACAATAAACAATAAAGGTAAATGAACATATTCACAAAAGAAAAATTAATGTGGCTAAGCAGTAAAATAATCACAGTGTTTATGCACTATGCATATTCTTTCCATATGTGAAACTAAATTTAGTCAGCATTATCAATATCATACTACTTTATTACCCTTTACCACCTATCAGAACCCTCATGCTCCCACAGCACATCCTTAAGGATCCTGTACTGTACTGATATCTATTGGAGTAATTTGTAAACCTTTTGTGTGTGTGTGTGTGTTTTGAGTTTTCTCCTCTGTGGAAGAAAGAAAGCAGGAAACAAACAGTTGAAAATGTCATGATAATCAGAAACAAGGAGGCAGAGAAAGTACTAATACACTTCTCAACCAAGACAGTGGGAGGTTTTGAAAATGAAGGTTATGTTTGCATTGGTCTGAAATCTTCCAAACCAGGATGCTCGAGAGAAGAAAATAAAAATTATTCAAGAGAATGAGCTAACTCACATTTATGTGATTAAGAAGTTGCCTAAATCTAGAAAAACTTTCCTTCTAACTGCATAAAACCAGTAGTGAAAAGCAGAGTGGTCTGAGAGATAAGAGTGAGCACCTCTTTCAGTAGTGGTTTAGGAGGGTTAAGTTTACATAGCTCTGAGCAATTTAGGAGAATCTAAATCAGAGGGAGACAGCATAAAGAGTGGCACTACTTGGTGAATATTGATTAAATAGGTATGCATGCAAGATTTTATGGGGTGCTTTTGGCACAAAGATGTTAATGATATCTCACCTTTTGTATCCCCCCAACCTGTCACATAGCACTCCTCTCTTCCTCCTAACACAGCATCTTCTTTTGGCAAGCAAACTGGGATTACATGATTATTGATGACTGCTGGGCTGGAAGAAACATGTAAGAGACTCGTGCGGCAACAATTGCAAGCACATTTATTCTTCATACCACCTTCAGCTTTCTGAAAAGGAGTTGCATTACAGCCATAGAAATCAAAGCACAAGTACCTGTCCTAGGTTTGACTAAGAAAGGGCTAATTTTTTTTACAAGGAGCTGGGAGGGGCCTCAGTCAAGATAGCTGAACCAGCTGATGGTGCCATACTGAAGCTATACTGGTGTCACGCTTGCTTATATAAGTAGGTGACTGGCCAGGGCAAGCGTGGGTGATTTGGCCAGGGCAAGCATGGGTGATTTGAGCAGGCAGCTGCAGTGGGTCAGGGTCAGGTGGATGGGTAGGGCAGAGCAGGGCTGGGCCGGGCCATACTATGTCATGCTATGGCGGGCCGGGCCGGGCCAGGCCATTGCAGGTCAGTGGTGCATTTTGTATCGCTCACTTTATCTATTTCATTAGTGTTGTTATTCCTGATGTTTCTCTCTCTCTTTGTGCTGCTCTGCTAAACTTTCCTTATCTCAGCCCACGGGGTTTTGACTTTTTCTCTCAATTTTCCTTCTCATCCACTCAGGGATGGGGGTCATTGTGCAAGTGGCTGCATGGGGGTCAGCTGGGTGTCTTTTTGCAGCTGTAGGGACTTATTTCTTTTGACTGCACAGTGCCTTGGGAAGAGTTTCAGATGAATGCAAAAAGATGTAAGAGGGGCCATACTGGGTATTATGCCAAACAGTCATGCTGTTTGCCTGCACACTGTACAGATCTGCTAGAAGAAGACATCTCCCCACCATAGCATGGAAACAGTGACATCAAGCTAATATGGCAGTTTTCAATCCTTATTACCTTATTAAGGCAGAATCATGTAGAAATGCAGACTGAAAGCTCCTCTAGGCATTACCATCTCCTACTTGACTGCCACTGCCTCACCTCCCATTGCCAGTGTGGGTCACTGTCCCTAGCCTTCTTTCCTTCCCAAGGCAGGCTTTTCCCTTTCTGAAGCCCTGCAGCTAAGTCACCTTGGTTTCCACTGGAGCTTCTGCAGACAGGGAGGATCTTAAATTGCTGATTGAACATGGTGTATACAGAAACATCTCCATGACACCAGCAATCACTGTTTAGTTAACTTTTCCCATCAGAACAAAGGAATATTTCGGGTGTAAAGGTACCTGCTCAGTTTTAGTAGAGCAATGTCTGCCCTGTGTGGCTCCTTGAACAATTTCTCAACGTCTCGCTTTTGCACTGATGGCTCTAATGCTCTTTCTTTGTGTAATCCAAGGTATACTTTATATGCAGATGGCCGTGACGACCTGTTGGAAAAGGTTGCACGTGGTGAGATGATCAAAACAGACCCAGGATATAGACACAAAGATATTTGGCACCTTTATTTTTTGGTCAAGGACAGAAAAATAAAGGCACATTTGGCATAAACTTGATTTCTTAATCCTTTATTATGGAACATGAAATCAAATCAACAAAAGCTATTACTGTCACTGTTTTTTTTTTTTCAGAGTGCTTTAATGAATAACAGACTTGATTAAATTCTTAATTATTTGCAAGCTAAGTCAAGAGACAGCTCGGGTTGGTTATTTGGTCCATTTTGTTTCTCCTCTGATTTTCTATCTAGTGCATCAAAATGATGGTGCAGGCTATAATAGATACTTACCTTTCTAAGCAGTGAGATGCAGTAAGAACCCACTGAGGGTCTATAAGAGTTCCTCCACAGAAATGCAGGCCAAAACTGTAATACAGAAGAAAGGCGTAAAAAGGGTCTTGGCTTAAGGTGGGGAAATTGATTTCACTGCAGTTCATCAGGTAATCATAGAATCATTTACATTGAAAAAGATCTTTAAGAATATCACATTCAACATTGTCTAATTCTACTGAGTCTGGTGCTAAACCATGTCCCTTAAGACCACACCTATGCATCTTTTAAACACCTCCGGGGGTGGGGATTCAATCACCTCACGAGGGATCCTATTCTAGTATTTTAGTGTTGCTGCTTTCCATGAAGCCTCTTCTAATATCTAACCTAAACCTCATCTGGTTCAGCATGAGGCTATTTCCTCTTGTCCTATCACTTGTTACAAGGGAGAAAAGACCAAAACCCACCTTGCTACAACATCCTTTTGGATACTTGTTGAGAGCAATAAGGTCCCCCTTCAGCCTTCTCTTCTCCAGACTAATCATTCTAACATGTATGCATTTGCAGACTAAAGACATTATTCAACGTTCTCATTAAGAAACAACATTTTATTTTCCTTGAGCAATATTTCTTACAATGACAGCACTGCTGTTCGGATATTTTTCTAAGGCCTTGTATGAACACATGTAGTCTTTTGTTCTGAAACATTATTTCTGTTACTGGAAAACGTTCTGTGCAGTGATGTTTTAGAGATTGTGGCTTTCCTCCGTCTCTGATCAGTCAGAAAGCTCTGAAGCTGGCCTCGATTCCTAGTTTTACTAATAACTTTGCCAATAGGATCAAACACTTACATGGAAGATCTGTACTAGCCATATTTCATACTGTTGCTTTTACTGATAGGATACAGATACTGGTAGGATACAGATTCTGCCATAGAATATTGTGACATATTTCAATTCATTCTACCCTTTAGTGAATGTGGTTTTGAAATTAGCATTTGTATTGATTTCCTAGGTATTTATCACAAAATAGGGCAGCCTTGGTTGTCTAAATGACCTTCTTTAGGATAAGCACACATAATGCGTAGCATTGAGCTATTTTAAAAGTAAAATCAAGTTTAGCATGATGCAACAACATATTGTAACATCCTATGTGGTGCAAAATTTATGTGATGTGGGCTCTAATGTAATGGGGAACAGCTGTACCTTGTCCGGAGACTGATTTGCCAGGGCCAGGAATGTGGATGTGAGATGCACCCAGCAACAATTCTTTGAGCACACAGCTTTGGTCTGAACTTGGCTTTTCCACACTCATACTGAGCAGGAGCTACAGAATGAATTAAAAAAACAAAGCAACAAAGACTCACTATAGGGAACTTCAGTGTATTTGTGCACACAGAAAACTACAAGGCAATGTGTTATATTTGTCACTTTAGCTTTTTATTCCCTGTAGACAATTAGATACCACGCATCCCCTGTATTTTGTTAGGTTACCTTCATCTAGAATGCTTTAAAATGCCTGATTTTTTTTTTTTACATTACACTTATCAATGGTCAGCAAATTACATATGAATATATATACAGGCAGATAAAAAAAAAACCCAACAAATAACAAACAAAAACCCCCTAATCAATTAAAAAAAACATAACAGAAAGGGAAGAAGGAAACAGAGATAAAGGAAAAGTAAATTCTCAGAACATCTTGAAATATACTGTTACAGATGCCAGCAATGCAAAACCTGCACTGGCATCTGTTTTCAAACAATCTTGGTAGTACAGGACATGAAATTCAATCATTGTCTCTGTGGAACAAAATTTTGTCCACTCATTTCAGGATCTTTTGCTACTTCAGATATCTCCAAGTTATTAAGAAAAGGTAGTTCTTATTAAGCCATAGGAAACCACACAGAATTTAGAATTTGTTGCTAAAAAAAGGAAATAATTAATAACATTAAAGAAAAAAAGCCACATTTTCTCTGTTCCTTAGCTGAACAACTGAATAAAAAAAGGGAGATTAATTTAAAAAATAAATGGTATCTTCAAAATGAATACAACTATGTGAAAGTGTCATTTTCCTGGTAAGAGCCCTATGCAATGCTTTCACTGTAGTAGCATCTTTACAGTTACAGTGTGTGCTTGTTACAGAACATCATTCTTTGTCTTGTTTGCTCCATTTGGGGGTTTTGATCAGAGCACATTTTCTGCTGCTCAGAGCTGAGAGGATAGAGCAGCAAGGAAGTCACCCTTCTTGTGAGTAGGAACTACCTCTCTTCCTGGCATAGCTTTTGTTGTTGATGGACATGAAAGTACTTCAAACAAAATGTTTAAAAACTTAGTAATTGTATGCTTCATTGCACCATTTCATTCAGAGAACTGAATGACTTGATTAGGAATAACAAAACCAAAGGAATTTGGTTAAATATTTAGGACCTGATGCAATTTCCAGATATCTGACATGGTACAATATCAGAGGAGGGGAAATCTTTTTTACACACAGGACAGAACCAGAGCTGCATGAGCAGGGAGGTTTTGTTTTGTTTTGTTTTGTTTTGTTTTTCTGGGATAAGAGCATCCTTTGTTCCACCTGGCAACACACAGAGGTTTGCCAGGTGACCAGCAAGAAGCAGGGAAAATTAACAGAGGAACAGCCTTGTTTCGAAGCACATGGCAAAAGCCACGTGAACTTCACTGAGTTTCAGGTACAACTTGTGCTGGGTTTGGAGCTTCCAAGGAATAAGCCTCACTCATAAGACTTCAGGCACAGATTTTGAGAATGCTTTCCACAGAGCCTTAATTTCCAGACTAAAGCTACTGTGCTTAGATCATTCTTCCCGATTATTACTGAGTGTCCTCTAGTTGTCATAAAAGGTTACAGGAAAGTGAGATATTAGTCTTTAAATGAATAATTACGGCACTTAGGAATGTCACAGTACTCCCAGGCTTTTCTTGGATCTGTAGTGTAGCACCAAGGTCCATTCACATCTCCATCAGGATTCCTGCAGTACTGTAACAAATCATACAGACACTAGTGATTAACCAGGGGTCAAAAAGAAACTACCATTTTATGGTTTAAAATCAAACCAAATTAAAATTGGGAAATATTTTCTTTTACTTCCTTACTGAGTAAGTAATTTCCAATTCCTTTTGTAAAAAATTGTGTATTTTTTTCTATTTGCTCTGTGAGTTTAGAAAAATATGTATATAACCTTTAGACAGTAAGCTTCACTAGTGCAAGCTTGGATGTCTGAGCTATCAAAAAGTACGAGATGTAGGCCGATGCTTTCTAAAGCACTAGTCTAGTTCTGTTTCCACTGCAGTTCATAGGAGCAGTATGGTCAGTTCTGAGGTCTTTTCGCACCCGCTCTGCTTTCATGACTCTGGGGCAAGTGGTTATTATGTAGCTGCTCTTGCACTTGGTGATGCCTAGGAGTCTTGGGGGCAGAGTTGCAGTGTTTGTTTATCCTGATGTGCGTAGGGTGATCCTGATGTGCGTGGGGTGTCTGGTTAGCTGAATCTCTAGACTTCACTGGCTACGCTGCCTGGTCTCTGCTCACAAAACTTCATGCTACCAGACATTATTCTAGTTCCCTTCCCAGCTCTGAAATACATCCCATGTTTTAGGAAAGAGGAGAAAATATTTGCTTCCCTTCCTCAAGAGTCTCTGCCGAATACAGGAACCAAAAAGTTACATCACACTGCTTTTTGAAGGCATTTCCCCAGTCTGAGATGGAGGATTGGCTAAGGCAAGCTGTAAAATCATGTTCCTGGAGAAAAAATAGTTCAATATGGCAGCAGCAAAAAAGCTTTTTATTTCACTTACAGATCCTGTCACAAACCAGGTAAGTATTGTATATGGGATGTTACAAGTCTAGAGAACTAGAGATGAGTATGTTTGTTAGGAATAAGGACATGCAGGCTAGAGACAGAGAATGAGTTACAGGATGGGTTGCATGCATCCTTGTACGATGGTCTGTGGCAGAAGCTGAAGGGCTGGAGAAGGAATTAGTGGAGAATAGGGGCTGCAATCCATCAGCTGTATATCTCAAGGAACTTGCACTGAACATTGGATCCCTTGTCCTCATACCTGTCACTATTACAGCTGAAACTTATGAGCCCTCTTTCTGGCAGAGGAGTGCAGAGGTGCTACCCACAGACCAACTCTAGTTCTCAGTAGTGAGAAGGAGCAAATGCCCATCTGAAGCCCCTTGATTGTGCTGCAGAAGCATTCAACAGAGTTTCTGGGCACCTGTGTGTCCCACAGAAGTGTAGACTGGTGGTTCTTGGGCTGAACTGAGGAAAATAAAGTAATTTACAAAGACCTGACAGGAAATGCTCGCTGAATGATGACAACATGCAAAGCTCAATGACACAAAGTATTAAATGAACAGATGCTCACATTTTTCTCCAGGCCTGCTCCTGGGTGAGTCATGGGAGTGAAATAGTCATGAGTATGAGGTCTCTGAGAACTCCACTCTTGACAAGTCCTGCCTCTTCCAGTTTTTGCTACTGTGCCACGATAGTCTTTACCATTACCGTTAATGCAATCTGTGAAGAAAACAGTAATTGTTAGCTGTGAATCATTGGGCCATGTCTGTTCTTGATGGTGGTGAAGCAGAAATAAATTTGGGGAAATACTATTAGGATGTACACATCCTACATAATATGTATAGGAGGAAAAAAGGGCCATGTAGTATCAATGATAGTTAACAACCACATTTTAATTTCCTTGCATTTTAAATACTTTCTTCACAATCATGAATAATACTTGATTCTTGGTGAAGTAAGGAGAGGGGGTCAGCAAAACCACTATTATGGACTTCTGGAGGGCAAATTTTGGCCTGTTCAGGGCACTGGTTGAGAGAGTCCCTTGGGAGATAGCCCTGAAGGGGCAAAGAGGTCCAGGAAGGCTAGACATTTTTCAAGAAAGAAGTCTTAAAGGTGCAGGATCAGACCATCCCCATGTGCCGTAAAACAAACTGATGGGGAAGATGAGCAGCCTGGCTGAACTGGGAATTTTTGCTGGGACTCAGGAGAAAAAGAGTTTGCCCCTTTTGGAAGAAGAGGTAGGCAAATAAAAAAGGGTACAGAGGTCTTGTTAGGTCATGCAGAGAGAAAATAAGACAGGCAAAAGTCCTGCTAGAACTCAATTTGGCCACTGTCATAAGAGATAAGAAAAAATGGTTTTACAAACACATAAACAGCAAAAAGATAGCCAAGGAAAATGTCCACCCTTTATTGGATGGGGATGGGGGTGGGTATTCAGCATCCTATAGAATTCTACAAGAAAGTTCAGAATATGAAGAGAGTGGATACAGTATTATATTAAATACTGTAATTATCTTGAGTTTTCTGTATATCGTCTTCATTAAATTCTTGACACTTCTATAAAAAGTAGCTTGGTGCTTATGAACATTTCATGGGGAATTGGAAAGTATTCTCACCAGAATTTGGTTCTAGTGTTGTCTGAGGAGGTTTTGGTAAAGTCACTGGCGTGTGGTCATCACATCTCTTCAAGTTACAATACTCCCATCTTACTCTGGGGTCGGTGGTGTAGCACCATGGGCGGCTATCGGCATCTGGATTTCTGCAATAATTCTGCTTCAGGTCCCTAAAAATGAAAACATATCACATTCCCATCCATGCCACTGCTCTGGGAAGAACTTTAAAGAACATTTTGTAAAGCTGGCAGGCCACAAAGCTAGCATATATAATTCATCATGTACAGTGAGCAATGGAAATCCTTTCTCCAGCATAAAGAAATCAAGAAACAGACACAGAATAGTTCAATATGGATTTACAAATCCAGATAAGTAAAAACACATATATATAAAGGTATGAATATTTTTATTTTGCCAAATACATTATTAGCTTTTAAGAAGAAATTGTGGTGGGTATTTTTTGTTTGTTTGTTGTTGGTGTTTTGTTTTTTTGTTTTTTTTTTTCATTTTGGAATAAATAAATAGTAAATATTTGGAATAAGAAAATAACTCATCCTGTCCTCAAAACTCTAATGAACTGCAGACTAGGGAGCAACACCATAAAGTCATGAATAAGCTTGTAGAATCATATAATCATAGAATGCACTGGGTTGGAAGGGACCTCTAGAGGTAAGCTCATGTTTAGAAACAGTTCATTTTGGCATAAAGGGAAATTTATGATAACTTTTAATTCCTTTAGAAGCACACAGTTAAATAGTCTAAAAGCATAATAATGACAGCTGTGGTTTGTTTCATAGAATAGAAAGTATTTCCACATTAAAAAAAGAAAAAAGAAAATGAACAGATTGTTTTTGTCAAGTGTACTCCCTTCCTAGCTTTAAAATCATCGTTTAAAGACGATGCACATCAAACCACGCTCATGAACGGTGACTGTCCAGTGAACCAGGGAAAGGGGAGACACACGTACGCATTGGGGAACCGGTCTGCCGTTTTGTTGTGTCGGTGCGGTGACATTGAGCTCCAGGCTTGACATTTCTTTCCCGAGAGAGTGAAAGAAGCTGTGCCACGGTAAGTCACACCATTGCCTTCATAGCACTCCTCAGTAATTTGAGCCTGCTCAGGCACATCAACAGCTGTAGTGAATAACAGAAACCAGTCCCTTGCATCTTAATACTTTCACATTTATACATGAGCATAGAAAGCCAACAGAAAACAACAAGGCAGAGTATTTCACTGACTGCCACTGCATGTTCTCGCTAACATTCTTCTTTTCAGACTGTAGATCAAAAGGAAGATTTCCAAAAATATTTATTAACATTTCATGATATGCTAGATTAAAATAACTTGTATATCAATTTTACTGCCATGCATGGGGATTTGTGTCAGCCAATGAGGGAAATAGTTTACATATGGATCACAGCTTCTCCAGAACAGGGGAATGACTGTGGCCTTGCCACAGATGCATGTATGGAACAAGCCTTTCTTGTAAAAGAAGAATTTTCCTGTGATGGCTTTTTATGGAGTCTTGGTTCAGTGCTCTGAAATTCTAAAATCATAGAATAAGAGCCATTTTGATTGGAAAAGATATTTAAGATCATTGCATAACAACTATTATCTAACTCTCTCAAGTCTGGTATTAGACCATGTCATTCAGCACCACATCTTTTAAACACTTCCAGGAATGGGGATTCAATCACCTCCCTGAGGAGCCTATTCCAGTGTTTGATAACCCTTTCCATGAAGCAGCTCCTTCTAATATCCAATCTAAATCTCTCCTAGTGCAACTTGAGGCCATTTTGTCTCACCCTATCACTTGTTACTTCTGAAGAGTTCATAGCCGTTGATTTCAGTAGTTTAGTTGTGTAGGGCATCCCACCAATTTTCTGTGATGGCCGCCATGTCATAGTTTTCCTAACGCACAATGGTTTCCTGTTTGCTTCCCATGCTGTGTGCATTAGTATAAATGTACTTCATTTAAGATAGTGATCCCACCACCTTTTTGCAGGGAGAAGTCTTGTTCCTGCCTGACTGTTCTCAGGTACTCCCAGTTTTACTAACCCATCAATAACCCTCACGTCTTTTCTGCCATGTGGGTCTCCATTCCCTGCCTCCACCCGCAGACTGAAAGACCTTGCTATCATACCATCCTTGAAACATTGGTGTGCTGCCCTTGGGATTATTTCCAGCAGTCTCAGTTTTGTGCCCTTCTCCCTTCAAATCTAATTTAAATCTCTTTCAATGAGCCCTGCTACCTCCTGGCCTAGGATCCTTTTCCCTCGTTGAGACATGTGTATCCTGTCTGTTGCCAGCAGGCCTGGTGTCCTGTAAATCAACCTATGACTGAAGAACCCTAGGTGCTACTGGTGACACCAGGCTTGCAGCCAAACATTGATCTGCTGACTTTCCCTGTTCATTCCCTCATCTCTCCCTGTGACTGGAGGGCTTAAAGAGAGCACTACTTGTGCTCCCAATCCCTCAAACAGTTGTCCCAAGGCTGTGAAGTTTCTCTTCATTGCCCTTGGATTTGTTGCTGTTACTTCATTACCACCAATGTGAAAGGTCAATAGATAGCAGTACTAGGGAAGGAAGCTTTATAATTACATCATTAACCCAGGCAGCAGGGATTTCCCTAAGAAATGGATCCAGCTTGCATATTGGGCCTCTTATGACAGCTATGACAGCGACCCATGTTTTATTCTTTACTGAAGAGGTTTAGACCTACTAAGTGCACTTCAGTTAAGATAATGATCCCACCACCTTTTCTCAGGGAGAAGTCTTGTTGCTGACTGACTGTGTAGACCTACTAAGTCTCAGCAAAACCTCCAAGCTGGGGGAACCTCCATCATCATTTGCTTCTCCTTGCAGAACACTGTACCAATTTCACAAGGGCATCTGTGAAGGTGGAATCATTACTGGGGAGACACAGCTGTGGTGCCTGTTGCACTGGGCAGGAATTTGTTGCCATTGTCCACTATCCTCTAAGTCACCACATTTAGTCAGATGAAGAGAGGACAGGACATTCTCTGAATCATAAGCTCCATTTGCCTGTTGGGTTTGTTTCAGTGAGTACAGTGACTCTAAGAGCCTACCTCTATCTCACATTCCCTGATGGTCCTTAACCTACTTATCTCCTCTCAGAGCTCCATTACTAAACAGAGGAGCTCCTCTACCTGGGCACACCTCACACAGGCACGCTCACTACTGCCATCTGACATTGGCATGAATAGGAAACACGCTGCAGCCTGACATCTGGGTGATAGTAAGTTCCCACTGGAGCTCTGCGAATCTGATTCTTAGGTTTTGATTTGGATTCAGTTTTTCAGGAGATGCCATGCAAAGCTAATTAACTTTTCCATGGAACATTAAAAAATTTAGAGATGGAAGGAACTGCCAACTTGGCAAAAGACAATGACCTGTGCTACTGCAAATTTTCCTGAGCTAGGTCAGTAAGTGATGTGCACTTGTGCACTTATCCACCAGAATGAATGTAGCAGCCAGGGCTCCATACCAGGCTTAGGAGTTCAGATGATATATGTAACTGAGTGACAGCAGTAATACAACTGAGAAGAGTCGACCAAGATGACCATTCAGTCCTAGATGTCTTGTGTTCTTACCAGGGGCCTCTGATTCTGTCCCATCACAGGAGGGGATGGTGCAATATTCCCACCGGGCAGTGGTGTTGGTGGTGTAACACCATGGCATCTTCTCACCATCAGGATTTCTACAGTAGTTTTCCTCTAGGCTCCTGAAACAGAAAACAGAAAAGCCTCTCATGGAAATGTAGCAAATGTTATGAGCAGCAGGAGAATGCACCTTGCTGCCTAGTTTAGTGCTGTAGTTACTAGTGAGAATTGCTGCTGCCATTTATTGATGCTATTTACTAGATGAATAATTGCAGTGCACTGGTATTCTGTATGTGATAAGCAAGACATCTGCTGGATTGATGGATGAGCTAAAATACTGTATTTCATGTAGTGCTTTGAGGTCAAGAGTGGCACAGAAGAGTGAAAGAATTTAGTCTCAAGCAAGTATCATTACTACAACCTTCTTACTCCATATTGCTTCACCTAAGCAGCAATACAGTAAAAGGATGAAATGAAAAAAATGAAAAAAAATCAGCAGAGCAGAACTTGAAAATCAGGAAAGGAGACAGTAATATTCAGGAACAAAGCAGGAATAAAAAGAAGTGTGGGGGGAGGGAAAAAAGAAAAGAGAATCCATCTGAAGAACACTGCAATATAGTTGAAGAAAAATGAAGTTAGTTCTGTGCTTGGTACTTCTGATGGATGCTGAATAATGGAGAGGCTTCACTTACTTGCAGGGATAGTTTTCAGGAGTGCGAGCATGTCTGTGAGGAGACTGAGAACTCCAGCGCTGGCAAGTATTTCCATATTCAGTAACAGATATTGTGCCTCGATAGTCTTCACCTCTTCCTGACAGGCACTGACGTCCTGGTGCAGGAACTGGTGGAGGTGTGGCTATTAAAAAAAATAGGAACTGAAATTAAGCAGTGCCTTTTAGACATAATGAAAACATAAACATAGCCACTATGATCTTTATAATTAAGTGGGCTTCTTAGCTTTCTATAAGGTAAGTTTTAAAGACCAAAATGTTCAGAAAGTTCAAAAGTTATAGAAAAGAGCTAAAAGTGTCTTAACTATTCTTTCTTCCATTTTAACAATTTCACACCAGTCAAACTGCAAGAAGGGCATTTGCATCTGCTCCTTTATAGCAGCCAGTATGCAACACAATCAAGCAGTTACAGATCCATCACAATGAAGCTAGAAAGTGAGCAAGTGACAATACCATGAAGAAAATGCAGGTGAAAGTGGCAGGCCCATCATTGCACTCATGCTCTTTTATAACTGCAGTCATAGCTATGTGCAGGTATGGGTACATTTATAAAAGAGATGCACTTTAACTGGTGAGAGACACAACAAGGTTGAGTTCTGGTAAGAAATCCCAAGGAACAGTATCATGACAAGTAGGGTGCTTTAAGGGAAAAGGAAATTGAAAATGTGAAGAACTGAATTGAAAGAGCAAAATGAAAGCCAAAATATTTTCAGGAAAAGTGAAACTTGAGGGCAAAGTAGGAACATCAGAAGAAACTGAAATCAGAAGAAGCATCAGATCCACTGAAATGGTTAGAGGAAGAAGGAAGGCATATGTGCTCCAAGCAAAAACATCAGAAATGTCTATGACAGAAATGCCTAGCCTCAAAAGAACTATTCAGAGGCTCGTTTCAAAAGTATTTAATTTTTCCCCTTGAAATAAAAGTCAGGACATTTTTATTATTTCCTTTATCTTTGGAGACTCTTTGATTTGTTCTAGCTTCTGGCACCACTCTGAATGGAAGCTTTCTGTCTTTGTGTCTAGAAGTCTGGAAGTCAGACTCACTGCAACGAGGAATATTGCAATATTCCCAGCGTTTAGTTGGGCTGGTAGTGAAACACCACGGCCGAGGTTCACCGTCGGGATTACGGCAGTAATTCATCTTCAGATCCTTCTCAGGAAAACTAAGTAAGGAAAAGAATTTTTAAAGAATGTCAGTAATGGTTATAATAAATATCCTGTCTAGGACAATGTGGTCTTTAGTCCACCACTGGTGATAAACAGCCACAGTTTCTGACTTACTTTTCTGGGAGGTATCCATGAGAGTGAGGATGTTGGGAGTCCCAGCGTTGGCACTCAAGCCCAGACACCGTTGTTGCAACTACTCCATGGTAGTTTTCTCCACTGCAGTGCATGCACTCTACTGTATGAGCAAGGCAGATTGAGGAAAAAAGAGACAGAAAGTACTTAATGAATTGGTCAATAAACACTCATACTCATCTTACATGAAGATCAAGAGCCTGATCAGAACACAAGGCTGGAGGACAGGTTTTTGGGGGTTTTTTGCCTTTTTTTATTGGCAAGGTAAAAGCTTATTTTTCTTGACAACTTCACCTAGCTGGTAATATTTATAGTATTTCATAAAAAAAACCCAAAACAGCAACAAGAACACCTCCACCCCCAACATTATAGACTCTTTAAAAGAGCTAAATTAAAAATTCTAAGCTATAATTTATAAACATGTGCCTTGCTGATATCATGCTTTATCAACTTTTTCAGTAGGGACTGTCATTTGGTTCAATTCCAGGAGTCTCAAGCTGCACCAGGGGAGGTTTAGGCTGAAGATTAGGAGGAAGTTCTACACAGAGAGAGTGATTGCCCATTGGAATGGGCTGCCCGAGGAGGTGGTGGAGTCACCATCACTGGAGGTGTTCAGGAGGAGACTTGATAGGGTGCTTGGTTGCATGGTTTAGTTGATTAGGTGGTGTTGGATGATAGGTTGGACACAATGATCTTGAAGGTCTCTTCCAACCTGGTTTGGTTTATTCTATTCTAAATAATTTGTGAATATCTTTATAGATCTTGCTGTGGGTTTTTTCTCTTTGTTGGTTTTTGTTTGTTTGTTTGTTTAATGTATTTTAGGGAAAACAAGACTCTATATAGCTGGTTGGGGGATTTTTTTGATGCCTTCCTTGTTGGTGTTGAAAATGTCTTTGGAAAGTTTCAGACTGGAACAAATACTCAATTAAAAAGTGTCGGAATAACTTCACATTCTTGAACACATCTTCCAAACATGGAAACAGTAAGTATATCCTGACCTTCACACTCTGGGATGTTACAGTAATCAAATCTGGTAGCAGGATCTGTTGTGTAACACCAAGGTCCCTTTTCATCATTATCAGGATTTCTGCAGTAGTTTTCCTCCAGTCCTGCACTGGGGTATTTTTCAGGTGTGTAACTGGAATAGAATTTAAATCAGATTATAGAATAAAGAAAGTGACCCAACTGTTCAGCTGAGGACTCTAAAAGTGAAATCTTTGTCTGAGGACCATTTTGTAGATATTCTTCATTAGAAGTCTCATTGCTACTGTGGCCAATGCTGAAGGCCCATACCTATGCACTTTATGAAATAGAGTGCCTCTAAGAGCAGTCATGTCTTTAATACTTGAATTTACTCCAACATTCAATTTCCAGTAATTTTTGCTCAGCTGAGGCACTATGCAGCATGTAGAGAACGGTCTCCTTCAGGACACGTTCCCTGGGAGGTAACAATGAGAAGATATTTGCTGAAATATGAGAGTTATCAGAAACCTAAATGCTGTGCCTTCTCAACAGGAAGTTATCCATAAAGCAAATTGGATGTTTTTCATTAAATACAGGAAATACTGCCCTGTTAATTGTGTATTCACTGATAAAATGATGTGTACCTCTGTCTCATCTGCTGCATGTTATACCTCTAGTCAAGAGAAGTTCTTGCCCTGATGAGATTAATTGGAAAACCTTGTTTCAGTAAAATAAGGTGCTTCTGTCTGGTGTTTGACTTTCAGGCAAGGACCACAAAATTGAAATGCAGCTACCAAAACTGACACTACCTCTGTTGATCATGTAGCCCCAGTTACAGGTCTCTGAGTAACAAGTCAGATTAGAGAATTATCTTATTCTAGATAAGTATAAAATAAAAAAAAAAGTGGACTTTGAACACAAAATTGCTTATAAGACTAGTCAGCACAATTTCAAATTTTTGCAAAATTTCAGAAAAACATATAATGATATAAAAAAAAGGCCTTACTTTGGTTTATGGGGTGTATTATCACCCCACTTTTGACAGGGTACACCTTTCTGAGTTTTGGCTTCTGTTCCTCTGTAATCCACACCATTTCTCTCCTTGCATTCTAGAAGATAAACTGAAAGCATATGTGCCTCATTAAGCAGTATCATGACAAGATTTCAGCATATACAAAAATCCATTTTCATTCTAATACATTTAAATACATTTGATTGCATTTTGGCTTTCTTCTGCCCTCAAAAATAGTCAGCCCATGTTGTCAAAGCCTACTAGTAATCAGGTGTCTAAGCTGGATTAATTAGCTTTGAAAAATTCCTGGGAAAGCCAAAAACTCTTAAACCAGAATTCCAGAGAAGTGTAATGCAGCCCAGTTCTTTTGAGATCATGCTGCAGCTGATTTAAATAACAAGTTTTTCACATTTAAATGTGCACTATAACAAAATAGAAACACATTCTCTTTTCATCGCCTCCTATGATGCTACTGCAGTTATACATAGCAATTAAAATCATACCTTAAAGAGAGGCACCCAAATTCAGCCAAAGAAGATAATAGGACAGAATTACAGATTTATACACATAATATTTTGTCAGCTCAAGTAAGCAATCTTTTTGTAAGTTCATATAAATGCAGGTGACACGGTTTCATTAAAACTCACCACATGATAAATGATATTTAATTGATGATATACTAAAACAATGACAATGTGCTGTGCAAGATAAAATTGGCAGTTGGTTGAAGGTGCATATTATCTATGCTTTCATATTCTTAGATTTTGGAACTTAATAGTATATTTATTTAAAACAAAAAAAAAAAAAGTAAAAGGAGTGAAAGAGTTAGCAATGAAATCTTGTCTACATAAAGTCAAGGGAATTTTAATGCTGAGGGTTTTACTGGTAGTGTTAAAAACATTTTAAAAACCTGAGAAGGGAGTAATCATAACCCCACTACATACTTCAAGATTTTCCTAGGAGGACTAAACAATTCCCTTTCCCGGCAAAGAGCTGAAGAGTACATGGGGAGAGGAGGCTTGTTAAAGTGTGGCTCTGCCAAGGCATAGCTGAAGGAACTTGGATCTTGGCACATTCTCTTAGAGCTGCTACAACTGCAGTTTGAGGGACAGTCACTGTCAGAAATATGTCTTCTGGCTTGGAAAGCTAAGCAGGAAACTCATTTAACATTTCTCTATACACAGGGCATATTTCATCAACCATTTCCTCCTCTCTAGTGGTAATAAAGCAATACATCTTTTAGATTGTGACCTGGCTTGTCTCAATGTCCTTAAGTAGTTTCGAATCAGATATTGTGACCCAGTTTTGTATAAGCTTTTCTCAGCATTAAAATTATACCAAAACTGACATACAAGCAGAAGATTAACAGAGATCTGGATAAATAATGCAAATTTACACAGACTTTTCTTGTCAAAAGTGAAAAGAACTAATATTTAAATCTGAAATAAGGTCCAGCTTTTCTGTGTCCCGGTAGGTAGTTTAGTTCTGGATTTATATATGTACCTTTAGGCACATCTTTATTGTAATACATATATTTGGGCAAGTTTACTCTAAAAAAATTATTTGGAAGGCATTTATCCCTCAAACAATTCTGCAATAAATTAACATTAAACCTGCCCATAGTTGAGCATTGAATCAGTCAAGTGCTGACTCATTTTGTTTGTGTAAGCTTTTGACCATTTATATAACCTTTAGGGCCTTTTTTCTATCTGACAACAAATAACTGTCTTTGATCCCCAAACTCTATCCATATCCCTCGGGTTAACAATTTACCGACAGATATGTGGATAACAATTCCCAAAAGTTAGGTTTAATTCCTCTTACTTTTTCTATATCCAGAGAAGGCTAACTTTCTGTTTTATAGTACATATCATAGAAAAAACAATTTGAAGAAATTACTTTTATACTAACTGCCATCCTTTTCTTTACATGCAATGAAAAAGAAGTCTCATCAAGTTATTGCTTCAACCACAAAACAATAAATAAACAAACGTTTCAACAATGGTATTGCTAAAGGATCTGGGCAGGTGAAAGGAATTTCCTTGAAGTATCAGGCTGCAATAGCTGCTGGAGACTGTGATATGATTGGTCTAGGTACCAGCTACATTTTGACATCTCTCTGTAACAGTAGGTGTTATCATTAAAATGGACACATCATTATTTGAGACTCTCTGCAAATGAAGAGACGAGCAGCAGAATAGTCATCTGACATACACAGTAGGCTGTGGCTTTGGTAGTTGTGATACCTAGGTTCCTCTTTTGTTTTCTGTAGGCATATTTGCAAGTTTTGGACATTTTGGTTATCTAAAACTACAGTTTTTCAAATCTTTACTGATGGGGCTCTGTTTTTCAGGAACCTAAAATCCATGCTTATGACCTCAAAAGGCCTAAAAGAATGCAGCAACAAATCCTCTCTAAATATTACAGACTTTTTTTACAAGGTTCTAGCATCAGTACATACAAGGGTGTTTCAAAAATAAACCACAATCAACCTATTTCCTGATCACATTACTGAACCAAAATAAGTAAGGATTATTTACATTCAGATGTTCTGTTCAGTCTTCAAACTTTGTTCCTTGCCAACTGATCCGTTCATTTTTTTCCCCTAGAACAGGAACTGCAGAATATTATTTACTCATGATTCAGGGAAATTCTGGCAGGTGCTACACATATATCATCACGTTATCCTACAAGTCTTTGCAGGTCAACAGATGAATAAGGATGCATTCTTCTGGAGATCTTTGTATTTCTGAAACTCAAGTATTTACAGTCTAATAATTGTGATTCTTGATTTTTGGTTAGATACTGGCTTGTTGAAACCACTGTTTGATTTGCAGCAGCTGAGGAATTGGTTAATTTTTCCTTTTATGAATCTTTCTTTGTTGAAGAATACCAAAGTTTGGTAGATACTAATGTTTCAAATTTCTGAATATTCTCAAATGCATTAATAGTCTTTAAAAAGTTGCAAATCAATAAACAATGAAAGGCTGCATACATGAAGTCTTTTAACACAGTAGTACAAACACAGTAGTACAAACACAGGCACAAATACAGGCTGGGCAGGGACTGGCTGGAGAGTAGCCCTGAGGAGAGAGACTTGGGGGTGCTGGTGGACGAAAAGCTCAACATGAGCTCTCAATGTGCACTTGCAGCCCGGAAAGCCAATCAGATCCTGGGCTGCATCAGGAGAAGTGTGGCCAGCAGGTCAAGGGAGGTGATTCTCCCCCTCTACTCAGCCCTGGTGAGACCCCACCTGGAGTACTGCGTCCAGTTCTGGAGCCCCTATTACAGGAGGGATGTGGGCGTGCTGGAACGTGTCCAGAGAAGGGCCACGAGGATGATCAGAGGGCTGGAGCACCTCTTCTATGAGGACAGACTGAAGGAGTTGGGGCTGTTCAGTCTAGAGAAGAGAAGGCTCCGAGGTGACCTCATTGTGGCCTTCCAGTACCTGAAGGGGGCCTACAGGAAGGCTGGGGAGGGACTTCTCAGGTAGTGATAGGACTAGGGAGAATGGAATGAAGCTGGAGATGGGGAGATTCAGGCTAGATGTGAGAAGGAAGTTCTTCACCATGAGAGTGGTGAAGCCCTGGAATGGGTTGTCCAGAGAGGTAGTTGAGGCCCCGGCCCTGGAGGTGTTTAAGACCAGGATGGACGAGGCTCTGGCCAGCGTGATCTAGTGTAGGGTGTCCCTGCCCATGGCAGGGGGGTTGGAACTAGATGATCCTTGTGGTCCCTTCCAACCCTGACTGATTCTATGATTCTATAATCAAAGTTTACCACAGTAGCATACATCTGAATGTTCAGCAAGGAGCGGTTTCCTCTCTTGTGTATTACTGAAGTTGAGAACACCACAGTGAAACTTAGGCCGCATTAAAAATAAAGAACCTGCCTTCTTGTTCAAGGTGAGGCTCAAAGGGCTCTGGGCAACCTGATCCAGTTGGGGATGTCCATGCTTACTGCAGGGGGGTTGGACTAGATGGCCTTTAGAGGTTCCTTCCAACCCTGACCACTCTACAATTCTATGATTCTATGATTTTGTGGTTGCCTGTACATGGCAAGAACTCTGTACTCGATTATGTAATTCAAAAGTAGTTATAAAACCTGATAGTTTGTCTTCATCTGGCATAAGGTGATACATTTTTTTTAAAGAGATGACAAAAATTAGATAATAGTCATTTCTTAAAGGGAGTCTTCCTATTTTCAGAAAGAATAGGAGGTAAAATATGCTTTGGTCAAATAATTGTTGTCTATGATAAAAATGATCAGAAAAAAGAAACATGTACAAAAGGAGAATACAAAAGTTCACCATATCAATTAATTATACCATCAAAATGAAGATTAGGATAACAGTTTCACTAAATTCATTAAGTGAAGAGTATAAACATCATATAATGATATATGAATACTGTAAAACCAGATTTTTTTCCCCCTGAAGCATAATTAAGACTCTAATACTTTTGACAACATGTGCAACTGAAATTGACTTGAGTCCCACCTAAGAAAACTCTGAATTTTCTTTGATGATACAAATAAAATTATTTAACTGTTTCCATCAGTTTTCCTGTGGGCAGAGAACTGTCTCAGAAACCATTGCTCCTTATGGAGCCTTAGCAGAGAAAGAGAAGTTGCAGCTATAGGTTATTAGCTGGTTTCAAAAAAGAGAGAAGGCACTCTCAAGCATCTCCATTAAGTTCAGCACCTTCTTTGAGCAGCATTGCTCTTCTCTGCTTGTGGACACTAGGATCTAGGGAGAAGGAAAGATACTGGAGTACTAATTTGGGAGAAAAGAAAGGTACCACTGCTTTCTGTCAAAAAACATGTATTAGGTAAAGGCCGACCTACCCACTTCATGAGACCCCATGAAGTCTTAGCCTCCATATACAATAGGGTTATGTGAGTCTCACTGGAAAGCATATATTAATGAAATAGTATTAAAAAGACATAGACATACTTCTTTTTTCATAAAGAACTGCATTTGTTCTTCTGAATATCACTGCTGTTTTGCTGTTCTCAGACAATGTTAAACACTGCTGTTCTTTACTGGTGAATAAGAAGGCCCTGTTGAAATTAAAAGAAGAGATTAAAAAGAGATTTAAAAAAGAGCAATAGTTGAATGTGTGCATTACTTTCCTGAACAACTTTTCTAGTATTCAGTTGTAATTGTAGCAAGCACTGCACTTCAGTGGTATTTAAGACCGGGTGATGTTTCACGAATCACTGAACACTGAAGGTCCCATTTTTCAGACGTGACTTTGACTTGTTAAGCCTTCATATCAAACTTACGTTGAAAGTGAGATACATGAACAAATTATGACAAGGCATAAACTCCAAGGTTTATAATATGCCAGAGGGTCCAGAGAACATACTAAAGGGTATATATGCACAAGAGAACTTGATCTTATTTTTAAAAAATGTGCTCATTCAAGAAGTGAGACATTCTACTGTACTCAGCAGTTACCAAGGAACACATAAAACACAACAAGCAAAGACCTTAAACTACCTTGTGATAATGGTTCTGAATTGCTGTGTGTGAAACAATGTAAGCACTTTGGAAAACACTGCCATCTTAATTCTCAGCAAGTGAAGTGAAGGCTGTAAACTTACAAAACTGGAGCAGGTGGTATAACCTTTATAATAGCATCTGAGGGAAACTCCTGATAAACTAACTAATTTCTAGAGCTGCATTTTTCTGAACAAAAGGGGGAAAGAGCAATAGCAACATGACATTCAGTGGGTACATGTATACCAGGAAAGCAAATACTGACAAAGTTCATTCTGTAGCCCTATGAACAACTGGTATGTTCTCAGAGTGCCTGTTTCTTATATTTGCAAGGCCTCTCCCCAGACGACATCTGGACTTGCTACTGGTAACCACATCCAGTCTGGGGAGTGCTGGTTGTCCTGGGTCAAAACTACACTAGGGACTCTTTTATCAGATTCAAGCCCAACTCTCTGTAATGTCAAATTTTAATCAGGTATGTAGCTAATGAGCATGGTCCAACACACTGCCAAGGGGACAAGTCTGAAGTATTGAAGTGTTAATTTAACTAATTGGTCTGAAGCAGGAACAGTGCTGACTTGCTCTTAAAGGTCTGCCTAATATTTACCTTTCCTCCTCCAGATCCTTCCCTGCCAGATAGTGCCTGTTCCTTATTGATTGTAAAAGAATTCACTTAATTAACTGGGAGGCAAAGATGAAACATTCACAGAATCACAGGATCAAAGCATTTCAGGAGCTGGAAGGTGCCTCAAAAGATCATCCAATCCAACCCCCTGCCAGAGCAGTGTCACCTACATCAGAATACACAGGAATGCATCCAGGTGAGTTTTGAATATCTCCAGAGGGGGAGACTCCATATCCTACCTGGGCAGCCTGTTTCAGTGTTCTGTCACCCTCACAGGGAAAAATTTTTCCCTCATATTTATGGGAAACTTCCTATGCCTCAACTTCCACCCATTGCCCCTTGTCCTGTCATTGGGTATCGCCGAGGAGAGCCTGGCTCTCGGGACTAAACTTTTACATACTTATAAACATTGATGAGGTCATCTCTCAGTCTCCTCTTCTCCAAGCTAAAGAAGCCCAGCTCCCTCAGTCTCTCCTCGAATGGAAGATATTCCATTCCCCTAATCATCTTCATGGCTCTGTGCTGGACTCTTTCAAGCAGCTGTCTTTCTTGAACTGAGGGGCCCAGAACTGGACACAACTTTCCAGATGTGGCCTCAGCAGTGTAGAGTAGAGGGGGAGGAGAACATCTCTTGACCTACTGGTCACACCTTTCTAATCCACCCCAGAATGGCATTGGCCTTCCTGGCCACAAGAGCACATTGCTAGCTCATGGGCATCCTTCTATCCACCAGGACCCCCAGGTCCCTTTCGCCTTCACTGCTCTCCAGCAGGTCCATCCCCAACCTATACTGGTGCATGGAATTGCTCCTTTCCTGGTGCAAATCTACACTTGCCCTTGTTGAACTTCATCAAATTTCTCTCTGCCCAGCTCTCCAGCCTGTCCAAGTCTCACTGAATGGCAGCACAACATTCTGGTGTGTCAGCCACTCCACCCAGCATCGCGTCATCAGCACTGATGTTATACCAGTGTTAAGTGATGGTGGGCAGAAGCTAAGGAATGATACTATGTCTGAATATGCCTTTGCAAACTGTAAATATATAATCTGAATATACAGACATACCCTCTCTGCCTTCCTTACTACCCTTCTGAGCCAAGTACTACTAAAGCGTTGTCCTCTGTGATTTCTGGAGAGGGGAGTTGGATCAAAGACAATGGATGGTACTATACTCAACCAGTCAGCAAACCTCTGTTATCATTCAGGGTTACACCTCTTTAAAATAAGTCTCATTTTCCCTTTTGAGCTAAACCACGAAATTATAAAATACATTTTAAAAGTCAGCAGTGGGGTATCCCTGCCTTGAATAAAAGCATGATGGACAATGAAGTAATGATAATAGTCCTGAATACAGTCTACTGAGTTCAAACAGGTATGCTGCTGAAGTGGTAGAACAGAAATTCCTGAAGAGTAGAAGAGGAAACCTCTCAGCCTCCTATGTGAGAACTGCCTCCCACTGCAGTAACAGGCATCTCTCCTCAGTTCTCTAGCTGCCTGCTGTACTGCTGAAGGTCAATGGGCTCTGAGGCAGAGGCTTGAGCAAAAACCTGTGGTACCAACTGGTCAATGTCTTTTGTGCTTATGAGTCCCTTGGGTCTTGTTAAATATAAGTTCAGAAAAAGGGCTTCACTGGAAGTAGAGTTTAGGATCATTAAGGTTTAGATGGCCATCTCTTTTTCAAAGTAAATAAGTCCATAAGTCCAAATTCTAGTAATGTTCACAAAAAACATAAAAAGGGTGTGTTTGCAAGATACTAGGAAATGCAATGAAAGTAAGCAATGCCACAACTGCTGTCTTCATCCACATGTCCCAGACATTCTGTTTCTATATATCTTTTGTTTTTCCAGCAAGCCTCACACAAAAATACTCCTAAGAAATCCCACAGAAGTTCAGAGTACTGATAAATAAGGAAAACTGTTCCATCATCTGCAATGAAAAATATATATGGGAACCGGTGGAAATTACCTGCAAATAAATTTATTCTCAGTTTCACATCGCTCTGCACATTCCTCTTTACTATTTGTCTTATAAATTTGCTTTTTTGGGTTCAGCAGCCAAGCTCCTTCTGTTTTCACATAGTTGTCTAGTACATTTCCTTGCACTAAAAGGAAAAAGAGAGAATGAGTTTAAAATGTGAATGCTAAAATGAGGTTTTATTTCAAACTTTCATGTTAAATTCTGTGTTGCCTCATTGATAAACATTACAATTTAACTGCTGGAATAATGGGCCAATGGTAACAAAAGATTAATAAATCTTGCCTTTCCAGTATGGTACTGCATAGTATCACTGAAAACATAAGGCAGAGTAGTGTCTTGAACCATGTTTTGCATCATTCTGAAAGTCATAACCAGTAACACAAACCTAGAGTATAAAGTGATGAGAATAGAGAAGATGACCTAAAGAGAAAAAAAGTTAGGTGTTTTAGAAAGCATAAGGAAAATATTGGTCATCTATCTTTTGAAGAAAGTGGAGAAATGGTAGTCAAGAAGGATGTAAAACAAGGATTGTTCCTTGTGGATATCTATCCCATAAAATGACTTCAGTTTTATTGGCCACTCCACAGCTCCCCTTTTCTAACTCTCTTGAAAGAAACAAGCCATCCTCAGTGACTGTGGTTATCACTATGCTCATGTTCAATTTGCCATTTTGGTAGTAACTGTACAGAACGTAACGATCAAGGCGGCAGATGTTCCCCTCCATTTCAGTGAATCTGCACAAGACATTAAACTAGTAAATAAACTCACCTAACAACTCTGGGCTCCAGCTGCAAGTGAAAGATATAGGGTACTAAAAAGTATAGCCATTTTTAGCAATAAGCTCCAAAAATGTACAATCCTTCTTATAAAGGGCTTTGTCATTTTATGCCTTCTTTTGCTGCTACAGCTGTGCAATCTCTGAATACTTAGCTGTAGTCTACAGCACTCTGACTTTTATGACTTTCTGCTGCAGTGTCATGGAGTTGCATGAGTCCTGTGATATTTACTGTTTCGTTATCAGATGAGCATATGACTCTACAGACAAAGCTACCTGTTCTGCGTAGTTTCAACCCCAGACAGACAGTTGGCCCATGGTCTGTCCTACACTGTGTCCGTTTTTTTCTGGCTTTATGCAGCTGTTGAATAAAAGGCATATAAGGTATGAACCAGACCCTGAGTTCTCCCTCATGCATGACAGCCATGCTGAAGAAAAGGACATCCATCTCTTTCTGACCCCTCTCTTTCTCAGTTGTAGCCCAATGCCAGCAGGAGGGACAGTGAATTACTGCATATAGACTAGTGATGAATTTGACCTTAAGGGGTATCAGTTAAACAGTGTGCATCAAATATGAAGAAGGTTGTTACAGAAAAAAAATTAATAGAATAGAATAGAATAGAATAGAATAGAATAGAATAGAATAGAATAGAATAGAATAGAATAGAATAGAATAGAATAGAATAGAATAGAATTACCAAGGTTGGAAGAGACCTTGAAGATCATCGAGTCCAACCTGTAACCATAACCTCACAACTAGACCATGGCACCAAGTGCCACATCCAGTCCCCTCCTGAACGCCTCCAGGGACGGAGACTCCACCACCTCCCGGGGCAGCGCATTCCAATGACGAATCACTCTCTCAGTGAAGAACTTTCTCCTCACCTCCAGCCTAAACGTCCCCTGGTGCAGCTTGAGACTGTGTCCCCTTGTTCTGGTGCTGGTTGCTAGGGAGAAGAGGCCAACCCCTTCCTGGCTACAACCACCCTTCAGGTAGTTGTAGAGAGCAATGAGGTCGCCCCTGAGCCTCCTCTTCTCCAGGCTAAACAGCCCCAGCTCCCTCAGCCTCTCCTCATAGGGCTTGTGCTCAAGGCCTCTCACCAGCCTTGTTGCCCTTCTCTGGACACGTTCAAGTGTCTCAATGTCCTTCTTAAACTGAGGGGCCCAGAACTGGACACAGTACTCAAGGTGTGGCCTAACCAAAGCAGAGTACAGGGGCACAATGACCTCCCTGCTCCTGCTGGCCATACTATTCCTAATGCAGGCCAGGATGCGGTTGGCCCTCTTGGCTGCCTGGGCACACTGCTGGCTCATGTTCAGCTTCCCATCAACCAGCACCCCCAGGTCCTTCTCTGCCTGGCCGCTCTCCAGCCACTCTGACCCCAGCCTGTAGCGCTGCCTAATGTAAAAGACTAAAATAAAATGTCATGTGACAAGCACAGGACTCACTGATCCCCCTAGTTATGTCAAAACAAAAATAGGATTAAGAAGAAATGAGTGTTGAGAAAAATCATTACACTAGGTTAAAACCATATCATAGGTATGCTGCAATGCATTCTACCAGGACAAGAATTCCTGTTATGATACAGCTTCCATGCAACTTTAAATCTGTTCTGTATGGATGCTTTGCAATAATTTTGTCATTAGGATTATCACATTTGATTTTAAAAATATTGACAGGGCCATAATTTATTTGGGTCAGTATCACAGTATCACAGTATTACCAAGGTTGGAAGAGACCTCGAAGATCATCGAGTCCAACCTGTCACCACAAACCTCATGACTAGACCATGGCACCAAGTGCCACATCCAGCCCCCTCTTGAATGCCTCCAGGGATGGAGACTCAACCACCTCCCGGGCAGCCCATTCCAATGACGAATCACTCTCTCGGTGAAGAACTTTCTCCTCACCTCGAGCCTAAACTTCCCCTGTTGCAGCTTGAGACTGTGTCCTCTTGTTCTGGTGCTGGTTGCACCAGAAATGTAAAATGTTTTTTTTTTCCCCCTCTTTTTTTGTTATAATTACATAGCAGGGCACAATACTTAAAGAGTAAAAAAAATGCAAAATTAACAAAAATACGGTAAATTTTCTTGCTTTCTATGGAATTTTTCAGTGTTAGAAAGACATACTACTGTCTTATTCAGAAATGCAAATATTTACCACCATGTGATAAAGGATTTGCAAACAAAAGCAGAATGTTGCTGACGAATGCCCAAATTCTAGCTATTCCTCCCCCACATAATCTTTCTACTTATTAGAGAAGTGTATTTGATTTGAGTGAGGCTACTCTTCTGAAAGAAAATAAAAAGATGATAATTCTTAACGTTAAATAACTAGATACACGCTGGGGTATGTATCTACTATTTCTAGCTAAAACCTACCAATACATAACGACTGTTTCCTTTTCCATGTTTTAAGACAAGATATGTAAAATGTACTTCATTGAAGGTTTTTATATATGTTGGTGCACTTGTAACTGTGTTTTTAACTGCAATCACAACAAGATGTATAGTTATACAGAAGGCTCGAAAGATGTGCCATCTGAATCTCATCGTTCTTTGAAGTTATTAGGACAGAGAATATTTCTCGCAAAACTGAAAATTTCTGTAAGACCGGCAATCTACTAAATCCAACAAGACAGATATAAAGAGGTTTACCCAGTGCTTGTGTGCCACAAATTATTTCACACCGTCTTCCACAAAACCAGTCTTGCAGCACCAAAAATACTGCCGAAAGTAAAGCTGACCAGATTTGGAACTTCCAGTCACATGCAATGACAAATTTCCTGTGAAGGTTGTGGCTATGAAAAAGACTGGAACTCTAGTGTGCAGAAACTTTTTTTTGTGTGTGTGATTTTGTTTTTCACAATGTATTTACAAACTGTAAAACAACCAAAATAAGGGTCAGAGTACTTGGTAATGACAGAGAAAAGCAACAACCCCAGGATGAAAGGCTGACAAGAACAGACAACCATGTCTCATATTATGCCTTTGATAAGAAACTTTCCAAATGTGCCTCCGTTTCTGGCCATTTGTCATGTTTGCAGGGAGCCATTAGTCCCCTGCTCAGACACCAAAGCTGCTGCTCTTCTGATGTCTCTAATGAACACAGCACTGGAGAAACCACAGCTCTCTCTTCATTTAACAACATCTTGCTAGCCAGCAAGTCCCAAATTCATTACTGTCCAGCGAAGTGGTGCTGAACTGCAGAGACTTACCTTCACCAAATAGAGTTTGCAACTGTTTGGCCCCCATCTTACCTAGGAAAGTGAAAGGCAAAGGACTCTTACCTGAGCTGAGCAGGAAAAGAAAGAGAAAGGCAGCTTTTCTGGGCCCCATTTTGGCCAAGCTGGAGGGTGCTGGAAGTTGTGTGTGTCAGTGCGCAAAGTTTTATTGACTTACACTGGAGAGAGGCAGATTCAAACAAACAAAGAAGGCAGATTAAGTTAATCATTCTCCCATGCTGTGACCCTCTTTGCCATGGTGTGGCCATTCAAACAACCTTGAATTGGACGGATTACCAAATCAGACTCAGTCATTTGTACTGGACTATAGGAAATGTGAAGGCACTCTCCTGTTTTGTAGGCCATATTTAATTTTCAAATGGTTAGGTCTTTGTCTGCTAGAGAATATACAGGAATGGTGTTGGAGGAAAGCATGGGAAATCATGTATCCAGGTAGAATTTTAATTGCATCAGTACACTAGAGTTCAAATGGAAATTTCTGCCATGCATATCTGCATTGATTTATAAGGACCAACTTGCATTTAATGTCAGGGTAAGCATGATCATCAAATCCAGATAATATTAACTCTGGAAAGTAGTCTAATTTTGTGTTTTTATTACAGAATTCATTCTCACCCACATTTTCTTGTCTCTTCTCTTCTCTTCTCTTTTCTTTTCTTTTTTTCTTTTCTTTTCTTTTTCTTTTCTTTTCTTTTCTTTTCTTTTCTTTTCTTTTCTTTTCTTTTCTTTTCTTTTCTTTTCTTTTCTTTTCTTTTCTTTTCTTTTCTTTTCTTTTCTTTTCTTTTCTCTTCTCTTCTCTTCTCTTCTCTTCTCTTCTCTTCTCTTCTCTTCTCTTCTCTTCTCTTCTCTTTTCTTTTCTTTTCTTTTCTTTTCTTTTCTTTTCTTTTCTTTTCTTTTCTTTTCTTTTCTTTTCTTTTCTTTTCTTTTCTTTTCTTTTCTTTTCTTTTCTTTTCTTTTCTTTTTTTCTTTTCTTTTCTTTTCTTTTCTTTTTTTTTTTTTCCTCAACCCCCTTCTGTTTTGGAGCAACATTTAGAGTTTGAGTTTTATAGCATAACTTTAGGCGCAAGACTCAATAATAGGTATTTACTGTTCTTCCTTAGCAGACACTAAATCTCACACTGCATGCATGAACTCATCCAGTGAGGGTGCCAGACTTTGCTCATCCGTGTGTTATCCTGATTTCAACATCAGATCATTCTGCATTTCCCAAGTGGCCTTTGCCTTGGAAAAGTTGCACTTGAATGTTAGGTCAGTGGTGTTCAGAAAAACTTTTCGAAGCAAATGTGCTAGTGATTCCCCAAAGGCAGGAGGAGGCTGAATATTGGATGAGGAAAACAGGCTCAAATAGGCACTTCTGTGTCATGCAGTTCAGTCTTCTGCAAATAAAGGCAAAAAGATTATAGAATCACGAGTTCCCCCTAAAAACTAGTGAGACTACCCACTTTGTTGCCCCACTCACTTTGAGCAGAAATTGGATTGTACCGAGGGCGTGGGATAAAGCTAGAGGTTGAGCAGGAACCATGTGAGAGATTAACTGCTGCTTTACAGGCTGATCCTGCTTGTATTTTTCTGCTATTTTTCTCCTGTACTGTGGTGTAAACCCAAGTTATTTGGTGGTCCACTGTGCTTGAAGATGTTTTAATGCACCTTGTGAACACAGTTGTTTCCAAACTATCCTGGACACGTGAACACACCTTTGGCCACCAGTTAGCTCCATCTGCCCTCTGCAGCAAAGGACAGGATATCTGTAGAGGCTTAGGAGGCCACTAACAAAGCAGATGAGCCCAAGGTGGGGACCAAGTGTTCCTGGGCTTGGCTCAGGAAAACACCTGAAAAGTGACAGGAGGAAGGTGTTGGGTACTATGGGATTGAGTTTATTGGGGTTTAGGAACAATTGCTCATTGAGAAAGAAGGATTAAATGAAACAGCAAAGCACAAGGAAGGCCTCACTAGCAAGCAGGCTTTTGAGAACTACTCAAGTTTCTTTTAGCACCACCCATTTTTTAATAATCTTAATCTCACTTTCAATTCTCGCTCCAGATCTGAGGTTCTCTTGCCGGCTCCACACTCCCTGGACAGTGTCTTGTCCCCAGCCACAGCCAGCATGGCTCACCGTTCCTCTTGCCTCCATCTCATTGGATATTATCAGATTATGTTTTCTTCCTTAATTCAATGTAAAATTCTTTTTCTGCACAGTTCTGCCCTCCCTAGCATCTCCATCATCCTTCCCCATCCTTTCCTATCCCCCACTTCCACTAAGGTATTCACTGGGTTACTGTGTTATGGTACATAGCTGGTGGAGACAGAGACAAAAACCCACATATGTGGGTTAAATGCAGCTGTTTCTTCTGCTCAGGAGAGGTTTGAAAAGCCTTGAGTTTTAAAGGCGTTTGTAAACCTCTTTGATGAAAATAATGTTTCAGAGATTTTAATCACATCAGGAGCTAATTGTGACTGCCAAAAGTGTGTTAACATATGTCCAGGATAGTTTGGAAACATCTGCATGCATTGTGTAAGCAAGCACAAGCTTTCTCAGCTGAAGTGTCTACATACACTCCCTCAGGTCTATAGCAACTGCCACTTTTAGGCCTAGGTCTGGTTCTTCTCTCAGTCTCATTGTGCTGAAGCTGGTTAAAATGCACCTCCTTCAGTGTGGGTGTTTCTAATTTACGTTCTGGGAAAAGGAAAGAAAACTTGTACCGCCACTTTTTTCATAGATGACACTGCAGATTTGGAGAAATATTATTCATCTCTGTCGTAATGAATCTGACTTTGTGATATTGTCAGCAAGTCATTGTGGTACAAAAATGCTCATTCTCAAAGGTTTCCATAAGAAAATGTCAAAACAGAAGTGTCTTTCATCTGCCAGACTGGCATTCTTCCCTACTGTATTGTTACATGGATATGGCATCTCAGAACATCATTTTTGAAAGGATCTCTTGAAAACTTTCAATTTATCTGTCTCCTTTTGTGTCTTTTCTCTTTTCCCGTTTTCCCTCATACATTCACACAGTGTCTAAATCTTTCCCTAGTTCTAGTCTTGCAGTGTTTGTTCTCATTTATTTGACCACTGTGAGGTCTACCATAGGTGGAAGTTTATCAGATCTTATTTCAGAGTCAGAGTACATTAGTTAGCACAGTGGTTAAAATATAAACAATAGTAGAAGGCTTTTTAAATACAAGTTGACCCTTGAAATTGGATTTACTGTAAGGTCAGGAAAAATCCCCTGAAAAAGGAATTACATACAATGTCAGAACACAGGTCACACTTTACTAAATTTATTCACATAATTTCCCTAAATTTCAGAGTCAGAAAAAAATCAGAGAACAGTGACTCTAGATTTGAGGATTTTGCTAAGTGAAGAATGGACCAATAGTAAGATTCAGTTCCTTGGAGGGAAAAATCTCAAGAGGCAGCTCTATAGGAAGGGCACAGCTGCAAGACTGCAGTGAGCATGAACTAAAGGATCTCATATAACAGTTCCAAAGGATAGTACTATGGCTTAGATCCATGGGTAGCTGAGAATCAGGAAGATACTTTTCCTTTCTTTTCAAAGGCAACCAGAATGACAGAAGTCAAGACTTATATAGCCTTGATTCAGAGAGCTAGAGGGAACTCTGAGCAGCAACCCCAGAGGGATAATGTGGATATCTTCTGATGGAAGGAGCTGCTGTGCATAAGGGTGGGAAGGGGTTTGGGAGGGAAAAAAGGTAGTCACAATAAAAGTCAATTCTGTCCTAGTCCTACACATGAAGCAAGACAGAGGGCAGAAGACCTGGTGGATAAAGTAATCTCTGCAATTTCTAGCTACAGACACACAAAAATCCAAGGAAAGGAAAGTGATGGTGCCAGTATGGAGACACAGAAAGGATGCATTTCCAGTAGTGAAAGTTTTAGTCTTTGAGATGTTAATTTGTTCTGGCTGCTTGAAGTATAAGAAACAACCATAATGAAGCCAGACAGACATATATGAAGCAGAGAGGTTAGGAAGTGAGCAGACCAAGTGACATCTTTATAATAAAAAGATCTAGAGAACTAACTACTTAAATTTCTGCTTTGCTGAACAAAAAGTTGGTAAAACATGGACCCTGCCCTTAACAGAGCTGTGAAGAGCATTAATGTCATAGGGAATCTGACAGCAGATGGAGATGATTAAGAGAAAGTGCAGTCCATTCCCTGCTTTCAGATCAAGGACAGGAAGAATGAATTCAGCTGTAAATACTTAGAAGTTGTGTCTAGTTCAGCAGCAGTGGCATTTAGCACTCAGTGTGCTATAACTTTTTGTACATGAGGGACAACTTCATGTCACTACTAGGCAGGAGGGCAAAAGCATTCTCTGTTCCCTACAGAGAAAGCTTTGGAGAAACCATAGCTAAGCTAAAGGATGGCATACAGCAGAGAGACCCAGTGGGCACCTTTGAGTCCTGCTCAAGTGTCTCAGCATGTAATGCCTAGCAGTAGCACCATTTTGAGAAATGGTGCAGCAAAACACAGCAGAGACTGCTGTAGCCTACTCTACGTTTCTGTTAGTGGGAGCATGTCCTGAAGGCAACTTTGTCCTTTCTTGGTTTTGCTATTCTTCTGGTGTACTGTGGATGCCACCCTGCCTGCAAGTGCTAGCCACTCTTTACCTGTGGGGCTGCACAACAGAAACAGAGAAGCAGCATATAAGGCCTGAACTTCAACTTGTATGTCTGTTTTTCTTTTTAATTGGGTTTTCTTCCTGCGAGAACCTGTAAGAAACTGTTTGTACTCAGGCTCCTGCCTGGCAGGTCATGGCTACACTATTTTGGATGTAGCAGGCAAGTAGTCCCTGTCTCCACTGACCCAAACCACAGGATTCATTTGTGACTGCTGCTCTTGAGCAGAGGGGAAATTTTTGAGCTTTTATCAGTCCTTCCTCCCATAACTAGCAATTCAGCTTAACCCTTTGACCATTTGTCTTTGGATGAGGGCTATTTGCAGCAGAATGTGGAAGAGAAAATGAAGTAAAGAAGCATAGCCACTATTCAACTTCTGGTTAGAAAAGCAGAGGAAAGAATATGTGGAGAAATTTTGGGCCCCCAAAGACCTAAACAAATGCTTACTATTTGTAAGGTTCTGTTCTAGTATTTTTTGTACATACAGAGCTATCCCTGCTGCAGTGTGTTGTTTACTGATGGTTCCAGCTAGTGATGAATTCGGCTGTCTAGAATGTCACTCTTTCAGAAAAGAGGGACAAGAAGCCTCTATTTTCCACTCAATGTACATATTAATATTGCCAGTGCAGTTTCCACTTCTCAGTTACATTTAGATTTATTTCTATGCTTGTTCTTGACTTGTTAACTTGCACAAAGGAAGGGGTTATAATCAATTTAATCTTAATGAAACAAAATGCTGGCAGGGCAAAGCAGCAAATGACCTTACTATATTCCATTTAAGGCTGTGTGGAGTGGGATCAGTTCAAGATACATCGAGATGTGAGTTCATGTCAGCAAGATGAGAATATCACCTTCAGCTTTAGTTTAATGTTTTTTCAGATTGTGCATGTGCATGTATGGCTATGTGAGAGAGAAAGGGCATTTGTGTGTGTGGGTATAACATACAATGCTATCTTTTCTTACAAGTAGATTGTGAAAGTGTTGGCAATGGTTTCAGTTTAATAGATGTTGTATGTAAGTCCTTTATTCTTTAACAATTTTTGTGTCCCTATGCAAAAAGACCTTAATACTAGGTTTCACAGCTTGCATTTGCTGGAGGCAGAATTGGAAAAGTTGTTTTGGTTTGGATTTTTTTTTTTTTTTTTTCCAGGAGTGTCATATAAACTCCTGAGTTAATCATAGAATCATAGAATCAACAAGGTTGGAAAAGACCTCAAAGATCCTCAAGTCCTACCTGTCACCCAAGACCTCATGCCTACTAGACCATGGCACCAAGTGCCATGTCCAATCCCCTCTTGAACACCTCCAGGGATGGCGACTCCACCACCTCCCTGGGCAGCACATTCCAATGGCTGAGATCAGGAAATTCTACATTAGAAATCAGGGAAAATTTGCTGATCAATTTTACCATTTGCCCTTATTATATTTTAATTCAAAGTAAATTTCTGAAATATATGTCATTTGCATGTGTGATGTGTCCAAAAGACTGAGCATATCACGTTCCATTTTTGCCAAAGAAAGTGCAGATATATGGAATTCATCACAAACAACAAGGTGGATGCTGGATGGAAGTGAGGTGAAAACTTAAATAGATAATGCCATGAGCAACTGGAATTATCTTCATATTTTTCCCCCAATCTTATTTTCAATGTCTGCAGCACCTTCCCTGGTTACAAACTGCTCATTAGTCTGGGAACATCTTGTTTAACGGAACTTGTTAAAGAAAATTCAAAGCACTGGTGATAGAATCAGGGTCTAAGTTCCTAACTTCTGTGACCACGTATTGCCACAGCCTAGCAGTAGTGCATTGCATTGTAAATACAAAAATGTATCTATTACTTAGACACACCAGAAGACTGCAAAATGCAAGAGTAGTGTATCACTATGTGTCAAAACGAGGACAGAAAACTGATGGGAAATAAAGAGCTCCCAAGTAATAGAACAGACACAACCACAGTAATTTTCTCAGCTGGAGAAAATATTACAGGATTTCCAGACTACATTCTCATAAAAGCTAAAAAAAAGCCCCAAGAAAGACACAAAACTGTATCAATAAAAGACTCAAATCTGTGGAACCAAGTCAAAGATGATTCAGAGAATATTGTAAAGTGAAGGCCAAAGGGAGTCTTCAGCCCCTGAGAATGTTCTGTAGCAAGAGAATGGACTACCAATTAATCACATGGATTTCTGAGAAAGAATCCTAATTTCCAAATGTCATGCAAAGTGACATTAAATTTCTCATATTGTTAGAGTCCAGGGAGAACTACACAGATGGTCACCTCAAATCTAATCAAATAGTACAGAGGGGTATTCTGAGAAGAGCATCCAGGGAGAATTGCCTTTTTCAAACCTTCAGATCAAGAAGTATTATCATCTTTGGTCGACATGAAACAGCAGCAGCATCTCAGTGACAACGTGTGGGGTTGCTGGGTCCCTTGAGGAGTATGCAGCTGCACACATCTGTGCTACTGTGATCTGTGAATTACAGGCAGACTGTATAAAATGTCTGCAGGCAGTGGTATCCCCTATGTCAGGAGACCCTTTAAAGAGACACTTCAGCATCTATTAGCAAAAGATGGTATCAAATACCCAAAATTTTCATTAGCAATGCCTATAGGAAATTAAGAATATCTGATAGGCACCAAGAGAAACAGGAACAATTTCTGGGTCTGGCCAATTACTACAGATGTTTTGCACCAATGTTTTTGAAGGAACAGAGCTGCTGGCAGAACTTACAAAACCAACAGTACATGGGAAACAGAAAACAAGTGGCCAGATGGCAGCAAGCCTTTCATGTGCTCCAGAAAATGTTGTGGCCAACGTATTCTATTCTATTCTGAAAGTATCCAAGGTTTCTGAGCGTACAACTCAAGAAATATTTTGGGGCTGTATTACTATGGAAGAATGAGGGAGAGACATACTTGAGAAGAAAACTTGTGCAACTAGAGAGTGTGTTTATAATGTCAAGCCTAGTAAGACAAGGCAAGCATCAGTGGCCTGGCACCCAGCTTCACTTGTCCAGCACTCTGAGATATCCTTACCTCTTCTGGAAATAAACTGACAGAACAGTTTAATTCCTGAACTTTGTCAGAGCTGAGCTGTTAAAGTCACAAGTGATTGCAGGATTTCTAAGAGCCTCATCAAACATGTTAACCATACTATATGCCATCCAACTCACCACTTTTCCCACTGGTGTGGGTAGTTGTTTTTTTGACATGCAGACATCTAACCTAGGAAGATTAGATGTTTGCAGAGTGCAGCACAAAGCTCTGCTTGGGTGGTGAGCGCAGGGGGAACTAGTCCCAAGAAGAAGCAATTCCACCAGGCCTTTATCCACTTCCTAGTGGCACAGGCTTACCCTTTCCTTACCCAAAGCAGCAGCTAGATGTGGTTGCTACTTCTTATTCCTGGAGCAGCAACAGAAAGGAGAGCAGATTACAGTGTTAGGTACAGGGGTAGGTCCAATTTGGGATAAAGCTACTTGCAGAGGGCAGACTTTGTACTTTCATGCACAGTAAAGAACAGAGATGAAGACACTTTTGTGAGCCGGAGCACATCTCAAAAGAAATGGATGAACCCAAAAGGCATCCCTTCTGGGATGGCGGGGAGGTGAGGGGGGTACACCTGTCAGTCCGTCTCAGCCCGTCTTTTGCATCCAACTCTCAATCTCCTCCAAATGAGGTATGGAACCGGGACAACATTTATACATCATTATCTACAATTCTGCAGTGTGTGTGTGGGGGGCTGCAGTCAAGTCATCATTCCTGGTGTTTTTTTTTCAGTTGCACAAGACATTCCTTGTGCTCGTTTTTTTTTTTGTTTTTGTTTTTGTTTGTCTGTTTGTTTTGGTTTCGTTTTAACACAGTTCATCGGGTCAGCAGTGTTGCAGATGGAAGGATGGAACAGTGGGCCTCTGCCTTGCACCTCCTATTGTCCTTGGTGCCATAGCAACACAGACCACCAGGTCTCCACCCTGCCCCTGTGTCTGCTCTGGTCACCATGTGTTTATTAGCAACTCTGGGCTCAGTAATTTTCCACTGTTTTATGCTTCCCACAGGAACTGCACAGCCAGTGTCATACGCAATATAGTTGACTTACCCAGGCATAACACAGACTGACAGTAATAAATGGTCAGCTTGACTGTTGCTTTGCAATAACTGCTTATGCTCAGCCAGTAAGGATATTTATTTAAGATTCTTATGAATTATTACAATTTTTAAACCATACATGGACTGCTTCCCAGAAGTTATCCTGCATCTAGATTCAGTGGACAATCATTGTATTCTTCATCCAAGAAACAAAACCAGGAATTTGGACAAAACCAGGCTTTGATGGCTGGGTACAGTCTAGTCCCCAAGAGGTGACTCCGTATTGGACAAATCTGTCCTTATCTTGGCAGATCAGAGGTCCTCCAACTTCAGCCTAGGAGGAAAAGAGAGAATAAGGTTACTCCTCTAGACACTACACATGCCAACAGCAAATGACTGGCAAGAATAATATTGTGATAACTCTGAAGGCCTCAAAATATGCCTGAGGCAAGAGCTGTAGAGTGTTTTATTAGACCTGCTAGGATTAAAAAAAAAAAAAAAGGGTAAAAAAAAAATCAAAGGCAAATTCCACACACACAAAAAGAAGTTTCTTAATTTCCACATCCTCTGACCCTCTTGATCTTGGACAGAATTAGTTTAATTATTTTAATGATGTTCCTTAAAATCCAAGCATGGCAAGATAACAGTAACTATGCCAAATGAATCCACTGTCCACGCTCAAAAATACCATTTGCACTGGCAGTCTTCAATGTCTGCATACGCAGGCCAGCATTTGCTTTCTGACTTTTGCCAAGGGCTAGCTACTAGCCTCTCACTGAAAAGCTCTCAGTGTGATAGCCTCCTTTAAGAAAAGCACACTTTAAAAGCCTTTTTTATATACTTCTGAAAATTAGAACACTGGAAGCACTTCAAGCTTTATTTAATCAAGGGATGTGGTACAACTCCAGGCTGCACCAGAAACAGTCACTATCTTCCCCTCTGTCTTTAGGAATGAAGGGAAGTTCATGTAGTATGTTACAGACTTTATTTCAGGTGAGATGTGTTATTCACAGCACTAGGTTACTATAATATGTCATCATGCAGTTCTGGGAAGGTGAAATCACCCAATGCAATTTCCCTTCAATTCTGGTTGACAGTATGAATGAGAAGAAAGTGCAACGTATACCTCAGTTCTTATGCTAAAGCAGTTTCTGAGCCTTGAAAGTACAAATTGTCATCTGACCTGCTTATATTCAAGGCTAGATTATTCTTACCTTGCAGTTACCTAAGCTTCCAAAAGTAAATCCACCACAAAATTCATGGTTTTTCACACTTGAATTCCGAAATTCAGGGCAATTACATATTCTGTTTTCAAGCACGGGGAACTCAACATCTTTTAATCTCTTGTCTGTATCAATATAATTAAAACAATGTAACAGTTGTAAACAGCATCCTGGACATTGTGATCCAATGAAGCCTCAGTACCAAAAGGACTGGGACCCCTTGCTCAGCTCTACTTATAGTCTCAGAGATCCTTGAGGAACCATATTAAATCTTTCACATGTTTTTGTACTTGTATCTTACTTACTTTCAACAAGCAGTTTGTTTTTCTTTGCAAAATGTTGCAAACCAGGTAAAACCAGACGCTTAGGATTCTGGGCTACTCTGTTAGTTTGTAGGCTTTCACCATAGTGCAATATCAATAACTTGTTTCTGGGGGGAGAATGTTAGTCTGGATTTACTATAAATTACTTTGAACTCTTTAATGTCTAAACAGTTCTACAAACAAGAAGAATTTTACTGAATCCAAGACTGAATTTTCTCAAAACACAGATTATTTAGATGTGGGGCTTTGGCTTTACTCCATCTTCCCTGCTGATTTCATTACTTAGTTGTATGATGTGACAAGACTCTTTCAAACTGCCTAAACACAACAAAGGTCTGTCGATTTTTCCATCCTAGAAGAAAGCTAGCCTGTACCGTTTTTGTTGTCTGTGGTCACTAGAACACAGGACGAACCTGCCACCGTGTGGCAAGCTGACCAAAAAAACATAAAATAAGAAAAAAAGAAAGAAAAAAAGAAAAAGCAAGGCAAGAAAGGGGGAAAAGGCAACAGGAAAGCCAGTAAATGCTGGCCAGTAAATGCTGGCTACGCTGGAGAAAAGTGTTTCTTGATAATGCTAATGAGTTACACTAATAGTAGTGTGATAATTCTTACACATTATTGTCACAGAGTTAATTTTGTACCTAAATGACACAGCAAGAGGAAAAAGGAAGGTTTTTCAATCAATGTGGAAGGATTTTATGGTGAAACTCAAAGGAAAGGGACATTTTCTGGGTTTTTTTTGGTGGGTTGGTGGTGGGTTTTTTGTTGTTTTGGTTCAGATTTTTTTTTAAATAAATCTGTGGATGCACACACAATGAAGAAACCAGAAATATTAGTAGGGTGCTGTCTGTCAAATGGGGTGCAAAGAACAGCCCTTGCATGCAGCTCAGCAAGGCCAGAAGTATGTACGTAGGAGCTGGGACTGAATGAAGGCAGGTGCCAGCATCCCTGCTGCAAGCCACAGGGGTGAGGAACTGCCTCCTTGCTTCAGCAAAAGCAGGTCTGAGTATTCTCAACCCTCAGCATAGGTAGAGTGAGATCTGGGCAATAGGAGACCATATAGTCATTTTTAATGCTAGAGTGTGAACAAAGTTCAGGTAGTTCAAACAAGGTCTTAAGTCTGGTTATTGGCCATGTATGCTATCAATCTGGAGTGTGCATAGCTTTGTGTAGAACTATATGCAGACTATAACGTTTAGACTACAGGAAGGTAAGTGCCAGCTTCATTTGTTAAAAAAAAATAAAATATTGGAAGATCAAAATTAAAGGCAAGGGCAATATTGAGTCTTTATGTGTGAAAATACAGTGTACATCTAAGCTGAAGAAAGCTTAAAATAGGGAGCGATAGAAGGTGGTAAAGTCTTCAGCCTAAATCTCCTCTCTCTTTTCTCCTCTTTAACAAATTCAGCTTATGTGAGAAATGAGGTGGGAAAAGTCAAGCACTGAGAGAGAGACATAAAAAGAATAATGTTGCCTGGTGACCTCCAGATTAATTAATTCCTAAGTAAAACATGGTTTTTTTTTCTGGGTCCTGTGAGTGCACATATTTTGTGATAGGATTTAAAAACCTTCCCAGGTTTCCAACAGCACCAAATATGCTTTGCCTCTTCCTTTTCCCCAGGCAGCTAGGAAACATACTTCATTTCCTTCTACCATCAGACTGGTTTTGGGCAAACAAACTGGTTTTACATGGTCAGTAATTGTTACAGGGCTGGAAAACAAAGAATAATTAAAAGATCCTTAGAAAAAATACCATCAGCTTTTTCAGTTTTCATATTCAGAAGGCTGCATGGAAATGGCCTGGGGAAGGGTGAAGAAACTGATAGTATCTTAAAACTGTATAGATGGTTTTAAGATGGTGTCTAGTCACTTATTCAAAGCAACAGTTCCTTATAGCAGCTGAAAGTCTCTGGCATGTATTTACAGGCACAGTAACAGTGAAAATGTATTTGCAGTGCAGGGTTAAGTAATGATCTCTGGCTACCACTGTGGTATGTATAGGAACATGCACAATCCCAAGTGCAGCCCCTTGCAACCCCTGCAGGTGGTGTAAGCCTGACATATCACTGTCCCTGCCTCAGAGGTCATGGATATTTTCAGGGACTTCACTGAAGGAGGAAAGGATGGATGGATGAATGAATGAGTGAATAAGCAGACACATCTGAAGATGTGGAAAATTCCTTTCTTCTCTGGTTACCTGAGTGATTTAACTGTGGGTGACATTATGCATTATCTCACACATTACTAAATCTAGCACCTCAATGAGGTAAGTACTCAATATGAACTGGACAGGGCTGTGTGAAGCAATGCTGCAGAAGATGAAAATGTTGTATAGGGAAGCTTTTACTTTATACTGTCTGATTCCTTATTGACTGTCAGATGTAGATGTGAAAAGATGAGGTGGCTTCTGGAAGGTGTATTGTCCTAGGAGTCAGACAAGTGCAAACAATTTTGGTACACTGAAAGTGTGTCTGAACAAGCTGTTAAATGAGATCTACCACTACCAGGAATCTGCCCTGTGAAGGTTAGTTCTGATTGTGCAAGGGCAAAAGTATCTGAATGAAGTCAATGTTCAGCCAGGGTAAAATAAATCTTTATAATCTCTTTTCAGGCTCAGAATAATTTTCAGAGTATGTGATCTGATAGCCAGTGAGATCTTCAATGCCCACTTAAAGGCAAGTAATAAATCCTCTTTGTCCAGGGCTATGAAGCCCAAGAAAATGTAAGAGAATGATAGACCAAGGGATATAACTCTGATCCATTTTAAAACAAAGACCTCTCCAATACAAAAATCTGAATGAAACATGAATGCAGTAGTCCTTGAGTAGTCCTTGATAACCAGCTCCTATGCTGAAGGTACAGTTGTGCCAGTGCCATCATTACAATTTTGAACTCTACCCTCCATCCCTCTCACAGGCAAAATGGTGATCTCAAACCTCCACTCTCACATGTTCCTTGAAATTAATCCTGTGTGATTTCTTTTTCTTCTAAGAATGGAAATTACTTCTGCAGCTTCCAAAAATAGTTAATAAACTTTCAATAAAATGCATTTGTATTGAAAGAATCCTGAAAACTAGTGGACAAGAGTGAGAAAGCTCAGACTGGTGAGGGTGTTTATTTGTTTTCAGGTTTCTCTAGATCTCTAGTGCTAGTCTTCTAGGACCTTTATCTCAGGGGCATCTAATGTCTGGGTAGGTAAATGAACAGGAGAGCAGGGAACAAGAGCACAGGATATGTAGCAGAATATGCGTAGTGTGACATTGAAATGGAGGAATACAGTCCCAGACAGCACATATTTTCTCACAAGTATGGCACATAATTTACACAGGACTACACTTCTACTGAAATCAGTGGTCCTCCTTAATAGATCATGTCATGGTAGGGCCAAATGACCCCAGCACAAACCCAGACAGACACTAAGGTGTCTAGACATGGTCCCCCTCTCTCCCCTCCTTCCTGCAGAAAGCCAGGGTAACACAGGAAAAGGAATAAAGGGAACAGGACCATGTGTGTCTGGTAAACAACCCTGTATCTGTGGTAAAGGCATGTGTTCTGGCCACAGCCTGGCAGAACCCCATCTCATTGGGTAGCTGTGTGCTGGTTTCAGTGCCCTATTGGCCCAATCGATCTCGGGCAAGATTTGTATACAGGCTGATTTCTAGTCGCCTGTGCCTTACTCAAGCCTTGCTCTTGCTTTTCTCAAGCCTTGCTTAACCCTTGTTCAAGCCCTGCCTGCTTGAACCTGCTTGGACCTTGTCTGGCTTGAAGTTGCCTCGAGTTGCATAGCCTTGATCTGCCTGGTCCAGCACCTGGGACATAGCCATGAGCATACATACCACAAGCTACAAGAGAAGCCACGAACTTAGGAGTTGGAGCCAAGCCTGCTTTGCCTTGCAATCAGGATTTTTGCCATGCCTCAGTTTCCCCAGGACAAAGCAAGCACCCGTCGCGGAAAAACATCGTTTAACAGTCCGCCACCTGCTGAAGCCAGACCAGCCATTGAAGACCGCATGGCATTCCTGATGGCAATCTGCCACATCTGGTGCACGAGCACCCCAAAGCCTCTAATACACAGCAGCAGCACTCCCTACCTGGGTACAACCAGCTGTGAGTAATTAATTCACTGCCTCTTTGGCATAACGGCTCTTGTTGAGTCTCCCTCACACTGTAGCCGAGCGCCATTTTGCACCCAGGGCGTTCTCTTTCTGTTAAATTCCTCATGGTTTGCATAAAATAGTTAAATTGTTATAGTTGCTCAAATACTGTACATTCCCGTCGTAAATATATTCTAACTGTACAGTGAACCTTTTGATATGTTTTGGCAAGTTTCATATTAATTAAAAGTTATTAATATTTTTATTAATATTGCCATATAGTTTATAAATAAAGGAAACAGTATATCCTTTTCAACAGATCAGACCTCCTCTGGCATGATTTTGGTCAAGTTCTTCACAGACCTGCACTCATGACAAGTTTTGTCTATTGCTACAAAATGCAGGTAAAGGAGTAGTGACCAGGAGTAGTGACCAGTTTTCTCACATCTTGTTTTCTTGGGTGATCTGTTTTATGAACAGACAGCAGAGGATCTGGAAAGAATAAAGTTCACAAAGAAAGCTGAAGACAAATGTAAAGAAGGAATTTAATGAAGTTGAAAACAAGTAAAGTTGATATAAGCTAGAAACTGAGGGATTTAGAATCACAGAATGCATTGAGTTGGAAGTGACCTTCAAAGGTCATCTAGTCCAACCCCCAATATGATGTCCATATCTGCTATTTATGGCATATTGTATGCAGAATATGTTTGGAGGGTGCATGCTGCTGATACAAAACCAACTTGAAAGCTACAGCATGCACACAAGAGGCAACAGAGACCTTTAAGCAATTGCAACTATGCATGGGATTTTTCACTGTGTCCAAAGAGGATCTAGTTTTATTAAGCTGTTGGCCAAGTAAGCAGCTCATGAAGCATGCCTGTAACCTGGCCTGGAAGACTTTCATGCAGAGCTGTGGTGCCTCCTGGTTAGAACTTCAGTTTGGGCTCGCAGACTTCAGAATTGAGCAGGAAAAGCCTCCAAGCAGAAGATCCTCCAGATGCAACTCCTCTTTAGTTGCCTTTAGATGTTACTGTACTAAAAAAAAAAAGTGAGATGAAGAAATAGATCTTCCATATCCCTGACATATACATTACAACAACAACAACAAACCCAAATGAACACACAAAACCAACAACAATAAATAAACACCCAACCAATGAAACCCTGTCAAAATGTAGGCAAGGGAGGGAAAAGCAAAGCAAACAAGATGATTGCCAGGTGTGTCAAGCAGCACTCCCAGTACGCTACAGCTGTTACTGATACCCACTGCCAAAGCACCAAAAAAGGTCAACTCTCTTTCACTGCTGAGTCTTTCAGCAAACACTATACCTGTGCAGTGTACTGCTTGCTCTCAGCAGAAAGAAAAATTGATTAAGGAAACCTGCATAAAATATCCAGGACCAAATTCACTTCCTACCCCAAAAGAAAGCCAAAATATCTTAAGATGGATTATTTTAACATCCCAATTAGAATAAAAATTGTCAGCAGAGAATGAAAAGGATTTCAAATTCAAATCTAAAGCTACTACCTACTGCAGATTTTTATGTATGGATTGAAAACATTTGGTAACAAACAAAGGAAGCACTAGAAAGGGAGGACAGAAAAGTCTTTAAGGATAATTACAGCAGTGTGGGATTTCACAATACTCCCATTTTTTCTCTGGGTCTGTTGTGAAGCACCAAACACCATGTACATCTCCATCAGGATTCCTGCAATACTGTAATAATTACAAAAACAGTTAATGAAGACTCCAAATGTTAGCCATGGAACAAAGAAGTCTAGAGGTGCATTTTTTAAAGAGAATGTTAAACTTGAATTAATTATCTCCAAATACTTTCCCACTGTTAAATGTTCTCTGTTTCTTCTGATTCAAACATTCTTTCTTTCCTGTGTCTCAAAACTGTTAGGGAAATCTAGAAAACTATTACAAAATTGCCATCATTTTCTACATCCACCCTTCAAGAGTCACCCTAGCTTTAGTACTTTTAAGGCCTCATGAGAAGTGAAGTTTGCTATAGTATGACCGAGTGCACTAAATGCACTAAAACATTTATTGTTTATCTAATCCTTATTCAGTGAGAGCGTGTTAGATTAACTCCAAGAATATGCCAGAAGTTTGCTTAGTTTGTGACAAACAGAAAAGGTATCACTTTGTGGTTTGAGGAAATCAGGGAAGCGCTGTATGATTTCTTTTGCACTGCTTGCCTGTCAGCATCAACCCCATTATTTGTCTGCGCACTTGAAGTACCCACATCCTAAAGTAATGTAAAATGCATCCTTCCATCTCTAACTCTGGTTGGAGCCAAATGGGCTGCTTAAATTATGAAGACTGAAGTGTTTACTGAGAGGTCGTGGAGAAAGAAGACAATGTTCAATGACACCAGTGGCACTAGGAGCTGTTTACATTTTTATCCAGGCCTGCTCTTGGGTGAGTTATAGGAGTAAAATATTTGTGGCTATGAGGTTTCTGAGAACTCCACTCTTGACAAGTCCTGCCCCTTCCAGTTTTTGCTACTGTGCCACGATAGTCTTTACCATTACCGTTAATACAGTCTGAAAAAAAAGAAGAAAAGGAAATTATTGTTAGCTGATGAATTGGTGGTGGTGGTGGTAAGCAGAAACAAGCCAGGTTAAGAACCTTTAGGACTTGCACTCTCTAGTGTCTAGCTTTCAGTGCCTAGTGACACTAGAGTGTAGGCACTCTCTAGTACCTACAACAGAAAGATAAAAATGTACCCTGTGATGTAATCTTTGAGGTTGTCAAGATGGATGTCTTTTTGGATGTACTGGGTAACTGAATTGGAAAATGTTCAAGGAGCTTCAGACTAAGTATTTTCTGCAACACATTGTTAATATCTGAAAAGACTCCAAGATTCTTGCTAAGTTGGTATCAGCAAACACCTTCCATGAAAGATGCCTATTTCGCAGTTAAGACTCTATAAGAATAAAAAAGGAATTTTTACTTCCAGTGACATCGCTTCAGGTACTTTATTCTTCTGCACATGAGTAAGGGTACACAGGTCCATCTAGCAATGTATGTTTTATCCACCCCTGCCACCTACCCCTGCAAAGCAAATAATCCATGGAAAACTCTACCACACATTCAGAAAAACGTCACCACTTTTACCACCCTGGATTATTAATTAAGGAAGAAATGAAGCAGGATAGAGTTAAAAATTGTTTCTCTTGGTGCACACGTTTTACAAAACATTGTTGCCTATGAATAATAAAACAAGCTAAGGTCAACCTACTGAAAAACATAAAGCACTGAATAAGCAAAGCTCCTGTAACAACAACATTCACTCATCACATTTCAACAGCCCGTAGCTACAGAAACACTACAAATTTAGTGTCCTTTCCTCTTGTTCCCTTGAACAAAAAAGCTATCCTACAGAATGCACTGTTAAATGATACAGAACACAGGATATGAACTGACTAAAGAACAATTGATGCAAAATGCAACATTACAGATCTGAAAGCTGGAGGAGGGATGTAACTGCTGTGTTGCAGCCCTACTCAAGATAGATTACTATTCCTTTACCCACACACTCTACATTTAGAGCCAGCTGTTACCTGATGTGGTGAGCGTAGTCAGGTCAACATTTTGTGGAGTTGTTGCAGGGGGTCATTTGGTATGGGTTCTTGTCTATGATGGTCACACCTCCTGATATTGCAGTACTCCCACGTCATGCTGGGGTCAGTGGTGAAACACCACGGGCTGTTATCACCATCTGGGTTTCTACAATAGTTGTCCCTCAAATCCCTGCAAAAATAAGTACAATAGTCACAGTGCATAAGACTGAAAGATAGGAGTATCTTTCCAAAAATATGTGGATCTGCACTATATATAGCTAAATATATTTATCAATTTATTACTTATTGGGAGATATCCTATTACCAGCAAACACATTTATGGCTGTGATGTAACTGGGGAGTTATATATTCACAGGTACATCAGTGTAATTAATATATTTATGCATAAGGAAATATAATTCAACTACTGGCTTAAATTCTGGCTCTAATATGTCAGTGTGTTGAATAACTAAATAAATTCCCAATGTGTCAATAATTTAATTTCTAAATATATATGTATAAGCATACACAATTCTGTGTAGGCAGGAAGATCCATACTCTTGGTGGGCCATTATGCTCTCCCAAAATTTTTATTTTTAAATGTTGAAGTGCTCTTTCTCACATTCAATACAATACAATACAGTAATACAATACAATACACCAGGTTGAAAGAGACCTTCAAGATCATCGCGTCCAACCCATCAACCAATCCAACCCACCTAAACAACTAAACCATGGCACCAAGCACCCCATCATTCAGAAAAATGGCAAATAAATACTTATGAAATGTTCCTCCTCACCCCTCAAAGACCCTACTTCTGGATTAATTTGGAGCACTTCCATGCCTGTGGTCACTGGGGGCAGGGGAAGGTAGAATTTCTGTCTTCAATAATTTATGGAGTTGCAGTGTTTTCCCATCCAGAATCACAGCACAGTCACACAATTAAAAACTGGATTTCCCCCCGAATATGCCAGAACACATAATTCACGACATTTTTGCATCTCACTTTCAATTTTTAAAATGTTTGTGAAAGTTAGCATCCCCTTTGTTCCAGTTTCAATAAATCAGCATTTTTAATGGCAAAATATGAGTTTATTTTTTTAAAATATATTTTGAGACACAACACAAAAATCAGAAAAGTATCAACCCTCCTGCTCATACCTGCAATCCATCTTCCTGGCAATTATTGTCTTGTTATTTTCCTACACTCATTAAAAATTGGCACGTTAGTAATTAAGACCAGCTTCCTAAAACATCACTGGTCCAGTTTTATTAGCATGATGAAGGCAAAACAAGGAGGAAAATTCAGTGTATGCAATTTGAAATGCCAAACTCCAACTACGAAGAACATTTAAATGGCAACATAGATCACAGTATCACTGCATGTTTGGAGGCATAAAGTGTGTTCTTGACAGATGCAATAAGTAGAAAGGCCACTGCAAAGGTCTCAAATTCATACACAACATGCATGTTTGAGCAGATGTCAAAATTCTGAATGCAAGCCTTCCAGTGTTTGTTACAGAAGCTCACATTTAAGAGTAGGAGGACACAGGTGTATTTCACTCAGAATTTAATTAACAAGAAAACACAGTTTTAGAAAATTATATTAACAGAAAATGTTTCTTCAAAGACAATACAATCAGCAACAGTCATTTTCAGATAAATCAAGAAGAGGTGAGATGAACATACGCATTTGGGAACCTGTCTGGGGTTTTTTCATGCCTGTGTGGGAACATGGAGTTCCAGGCCTGGCATTTTTTTCCTGATGCAGTAATGGAAGCTGTGCCTCGATAACTCTGGCCTTTGCCCCAGTAGCACTCCTCAGGCAGGGGAACATGCATAGGCACATCTGCAGTGAACAACAAAAGTAGGTCCTTTGAATCACAATTTTATGCTCTTACTGAGTAGGCACAAGAAAGAAGTAAATACATAGGATGATAAAAACAAATGACTCATTTATGTAGAGAGTGTCCAGTGAGAGCATTGTAGCCAGCATGAAAAGGGCATTTTCAAAGATATTTAGAAAACTTTCACAGATTACCCTCCTATGTCAGATGTCATTCAGTGGAAGGCTCACCGTACAGTTTCATCTTGCTATATGTGAACACATCTGAATTAAGATCAAAAAGTTCACATGAAAAAACCTCAAGGATTAGATGCTAATGATTTTGCCACTGATGTATTTCTAAAATGGACATTTTGTTTAACTTCTATTTTGTCCTTATGATTGAACTAAGACTTTCTCACTTATTTTTTGTACTTAAAATGAATGGATGTTTCAGATGAGTAGTTGTTTTTTTTTTTTACTTTGGAAGGTCTTGTCCTCTCTTCTGTGACTGTTTCAAAAAATAGCTCTTCCTTTTATTTAGCACTTTTCCATCTCTTTAAAATCAATTTTCATTTTTCAATTCAAAATGCTCCAATTTGTGGAAAAAGGAAAAAAAGGAATAAAGCTGTTTCATTCTTTAATTCTTCTGTAAGGTCAGCTGGGGATTTACATCCTTCACTGCGCTTCCATTGACAGTCCAATGGCAGGTTTTGTAAAATGCCAAGCAGAAAAACTACTTTAGCAACAGTGTTAAAGTGACTGAAAAAAGATTTAACACATTTGCAATGAGAAGCAATGAATCTATCACTCTTTTAAAGTCCTTGTCTCAGATATGCTCCAGTACTTATACCAGCAATCCCTTGTTCTGTCCCATCACAGTGAGGAATTGCACAGTATTCCCATCGAACACTGCTGTTCATGGTGTAGCACCAAGGCCTCTTTTCTCCATCAGGGTTTCTACAGTAGTTTTCCTCTAAGCCTCTGAAACAGAAACACCAGCTTTAAACTACTCATAGAAATCATACTGCATGCAGAACTCAACTCAATGGCTACATTTATCATGTTTTGAGATATCCTCATACAACTCTGTTTCGAGTCTAATCAGCTGCTTTTGAATTTACAGTCTAAATGCTAACGATACATGAAGAATTTTTCAGTGCTTCCACTTTCTGCTCTTGGTTTTCAGGCAGTAAAATAGGACTTCAAAACGTAAGCCATTGGTGTACATGGCAATTAAGGTAAGAACCAGGCAAGGCTGGATCCTAAAAGAATGCACATAAGAGCATCAGTGCATGATGCTTTCTGTCTTGCTATAATGGACAGGCAGTGTTTCACATGTCCAGGAAAACATGCAGGCTCCATTTCACAACCCACGGGATCGAAATATGGACCTAAAAGCTTGGTCATTCCTAGCTGCCCTTGCACATTGATAATGTTCCACAAACCCAGTTCCTCTGTCCTTGGAGCACAAGGTTGTATTCAAGCATCCTGGATCTTGGAACATTGGTCTTCAGAAAAGTACTGCATTGAAAGTGTGTCAAAATACAGTCAGGGGATTTTTAACATAGTAGTAAAAAATTATAACTCTGTAGTGGGATGTGGAGAAGACAGGTGAGAAAAATACATGAGAATAAAGTAGCTGATTAAAAAACAGCAGTTAAAAAACAAAGGGGAACATGAGATGAGAGTGGAGGAAAGTCAAGAAAGCTTATTAACATAATGTCAGGATTAATTAACAGGATGTTGGGTAGTGATAAAACTAGGGAGAATGGAGCAAAACTAGAAGTGGGTAGATTCAGATCGGATGTTAGGAAGTTCTTCACCATAAGGGTGGTCAGGAAGGGGCTGCCCAAGGAGATGGTAGAAGCCTCATCCCTGGAGGGTTTTAAGGCCAGGTGGGATGTGGCTCTGAGCAACGTGATCTAGTGTTAGGTGTCCCTGCCCCTGCTGGCATTGAGGGCTGGAACTAAATGATCCTTGAGGTCCCTTCCAACCCTAACAATTCTATGATTCTATAACTGCGGAAAACCTGTGCTTCTCTTGCTTCTGCATCAGTATTACTAAGGAATAACTTTGTTGTTTGGCATTTGTTAAATGCCTTAGGCTTAACGTACTTGCATGGATATCTGTCAGGAATCCAGCCATGTCTGTGAGGAAACTGTGTGTCCCAGTGTTGGCAGGCATTTCCCGATTCGGTGACGGCTATCCTGCCTCGATAGTCTTCTCCTTTCCCTGAAAGGCAGTGGGAGCCCAGGCCAGAGACTGGTGGGCGCGGAGCTGTAACAGGATTTAAAGAAAGAAAAACCACTGCTAAACTAGTGCTTTCAAATATATTTTAAACATCTTTATTAGCTGTAATGTCAAACATGCTTTTTACTTTTTTTTTTTTTTTTTTTTTTTTTTTTTTTTTTTTAGCAGAGGTGACATTGGTTGAAAGCCAAGGCTGCCAGACAGAGTTCCTGTGTCTGCCCTTCTATAGCAGTCAGTATATAACCTAGCTGGGTCAAGCTATATTTTGTGCCTGCAGTCCCCTGAAAGCAGAGCTGAAAAGGCAGTAAGTAGTCTTGTACAGTCTTGTAAAAACAAGTGGGATGAAGGGAGTGCATTAATACAAGGGTTAGGATGGAAAGGCAGAAAGGATAACTACAAAGGCCAAGAAGAAATTGTGAGGGAAATCAAAACGGCTTCAGAGCTGAGTCTCTGCAGTCAGTGTATTGGGGAAGTGGTAGAAAAGGAGAAAACGAATTGGTCTGGTATGGGTCGAACGGCAAAGAAAGGAAGGATAATGATCAGAGACACAGAACCTGTGGAGGGCAGAGAGAAAATGAATCTATGGTGCATACATATCATACATAGTTTGTATATGACATTTTCTAGGGAGACAAATATGACTCTAAAACATTGGTCTGTTCCTTAAACTTCCTTTAAGTTTTAAGCAGAATTCTATAAATAGTCATTCTTCCATCTGTAATTGAGCATGCTGAGGTGAACTATTTCTTGCAAACACATGCTGCTGCTTAGACTACTGGAAAGTGAAGATTTGTGAGAAAGCAAGCTCTAGAGACAAAAAAGCAGAACATTCTCACAAAGTGCAGTGCATTTCTACAAACAGCAATTCTAATCTCATTATCCAGCACTTTGGAAGTGTCCAGACATAGTGTGCTCAGTGTAATGGGTTAAGCTAGCTCACTGATAAGTCAGATTTTTCTCCCAACACTTGAACTTTTTGTCATTATTCATTCCTTTCTAAGAAAAATGCAGTACTGGCTGTGCTGGCCAGACTCAGGCAAAATACCACAGTATGGCCACATGATGACTTGCATGTTTTCCATGACTTAGTAGGTCACCTGATTTAACCTGAATGCCCTGCCTCACAAGTGAATGGAAAAGCAATGCGGTTGAAGACCGCCTTTGACATTATTGCATTTTATGACTCTCACAAAACTTCTGTGACTTTATGGAACAGAAATTCAGTCATTTTGCTTAATGAGGATTTCTTCAGGTTACTCAGAACTGTGATTTCTTCTTTTTCCCCTCGCTGCATTATTTTAATAAAAGTCTGTAGCAATCTCAGGAAATCAGACTCACTGCAACGAGGAATGTTGCAATATTCCCAGCGTTTATTTGGGCTGGCAGTGAAACACCAGGGCCGAAGTTCACCATCAGGATTACGGCAATAATTCATCCTCAGATCCTTCCCAGGAAAGCTGCATATTGAAAATTAAAGAGAAGCTTGTGAGTCAGCTATGGCCAGCTGTAGCAATTAGACTGTCTGAAGGCAGGGTCTCCCAAGCACTGTGCACATGAATTCAGTGCTAAGCATAACTCACTGTTTCAGGGTAAATCCATGCGCATGAGGCTCTTGGGCATCCCAGCGCTGGCACTCCAGTCCAGACTCTGTTCTGGAAACTTCTCCATGGTAGTCTTCACCATTACACTGCATGCATTCTGCTGTAGTGCCTAAGCAGAATGAAAACAGCACGGTTCGCACCAGCCTGTAAATTCCTATTCTGATCTAATCGTGGAAGATTACATTGAAAGGAAAAGACAGCTTTTCTCCATAGAATGATGAAAGGAATCCAGAAGAACATGCATTACAGCTTAGCCAAATCGGCAAAGCTTTATGTACAGTGACATTTACAGGGAAGACTTTGTCACATATCTGTATGAACTGATAGCAATGAGAGTTTTGTATGTAAGAGAGTGCTTGAATCATCTTTCCTCTTGTTAAAATGAAATAAATTGCCAGGGTAAGAGTAGGACAATAACAGCAAATTATTTAAAGATTTCCTCCATATTTACAAAACTATTTTGATAACTGGAGCCAATTAAGAAAAGAATCCTCATGTTGGAAACTGCCATAAAAAAGCAAGAACAAATAGCAGGAATAACATTACCTACTTGAATACTCCTTCTCTGAAAAATACATTATACCTTCTCCAGCGTTTGTGACTTGGGCCTCACACTCTGGGATGTTACAGTAATCAAATCTGGTAGCAGGATCTGTTGTGTAACACCAGGGTCCATTTTCATCCGCATCAGGATTTCTGCAGTAGTTTTCATCCAGCCCTTCATTGGGGTATTTTTCAGGTGTATAACTGTAACAATATTAAAATTCCTTTTTAGTTCTGGTAATTTAGTGGAGCGGAAAGGAAATGTCCAACTTGCTGAGCTAACTGTGGGCTCTAATCATTCACACTGAGAGAAATAGATTCTCCATTGTAACCCATGCAAAAAATCTGATAAAACATTCCATAACTATCATTCTCACTGTCTTTCTGCCTAGGTTCTAGTTGCTGCTGACAGACTCCAAGGATAATCATTGTCTTTAATACTTGCATCCAGCTGATCTAGTCAGTTCACTGTGACAAGTGGCTCTGTCATGGTTTTTTTCTGTATAGAACTGCTTTAAAAATAGAGTATTCACCAAACAAAACTGGATCCTAATTTCCTGAGTTTTTGAAGCAAGTGACCCCAGGCTGCTTCTTATAGCATTCCTCCCAAAGAAGACTAAATGGCTTTTAAACAAAAAATCCAAACACGTACATCCAAGCTTCATTAGAACAGCAATAAATATTTTTTAAACAGATAAAACTCCAGTACAGATCAGGGAAAATAGGACCTCTACTTGCATGCTTGATTCAGTGATCCCAGTGGCAGATTGCCCTGAGAAAACTCTGCCTGGGCAGATAGCTTGGTCACCTAGATAGTTTGCTGGATGTTTCTTCTGCACTGGATGGCAGGCAGGGGGTGTAGAGCTGGGCAGATACCACTAGCTTGTTTGGGTTGTTTTTGGTTTTGTTTTGTTTGTTGGTTTTTCTTTTTTTACCACACATCACACAGAGGAGAAAAATTATGGCCCCATTGTTACCAACAGAAAAATTTTCATAATGTGCTGATAAAAGCAGAATTTCATCTGAAGAGGATCAGTATTTAGACACAACTTCCCTAGCAGACAGCAGAACCTCTCTTTACCCAGATCATTGCACTTCTCTCCCAGTAGAGTCAAAAGTAGCAAGACAGATGTCTCAAAAAGTCACTTGGCAATTGACTTTGATAACGTGCATTATAAAGTTATTGATACACATGAAAATGGGGAACCTTGGAAGAGATTCAGAACAACATGAAGACAAAGATGAAAATAAGGCCATACTTTGGGTTGTGGGGAGATTTTTCAGCCCAGTTCTGACATGGAGTACCCCTCCAGGTTTTGGCTTCTGTTCCTCTGTAGTCCTTTCCAATCCCTTTTTGCATTGTAGAAAGTAAACTGAAATGGAATTGACTTTGTTAATTCAGTGGTGTGACAATATTGCATCTTTTAAAGCTGAGAATCTAGATATAATTGAAGTTCATCAGTTCATGATGAATTATGTTTTACTCATATTTTGAACTTCTTGTGCATGCAATAAGGCATTTTTAAGCAAATTAGTTCCCAACTACTGGGCAACTACAGAGGAAAATTCCCAAAGCATTTCTATAAAGATAATAAAATATAGTTAAGAAAGCAGATAAAAGAAGTTGCTTTTTTTTTGCACATGTATCAAGTACATATTTATATTATCATACTACTGAGATTACACCAGCCACTGGTTGAAATAAAATACTTGTGAAACTTTCATAAGCACATTCACAGCATGGGTGTCATACAACTGTACCTTCAAGCCAGAAAAATCTTCAGTTACCAAAATGCATTTGTCAAATAGGAGGTCCCCAGATCTTTGAATCGTCTTAGCTTTAGGCTTCCAGGCAGAGAAAATGCAAAGCATGTTGATGATGTTTTTATTAGCAATGGACACTGAAAAATGCCCAGCTATTGCATGAAGTGACCCTGATTTCCCCTACCATCAATTTGCTTGCACAAGAAGGATTCCCCTAAACCCCAAAATATACCATGGAAATGTTAGAACAAGAACAGGAGACCAATCTGATAGAAAATCTGAGTCTCGTTAAGACACCTTGCAATAGTTACTACCATCATGGTGTGTGACAGGGACTACAAATATCTCTGCTTCATGTCCTACCAAAAGGGAGATGTTGCCTAATTGTTGGGGTACTACTGGAGTGCCCAAAAGTCTTCCAGTTTTCTGTCTGGTACAGGATTTTGCTATGCTGGAATATAATTCTTGATATTCTGTGTTTCCCAAAAACCAGATGGGATTAAAAGCCAAACTATGTGTCAAGACAAAAGTAAGGTTTGACTGGAGAAACTGCTAAGAAATGTTGCAGTGACTAAGTGTTCAAAGTTTTCTTATTCACAGAATCACAGAATTGTCAGGGTTGGAAGAGACCTCAAGGATCCTCTAGTTCCAACACTACTGCCATGGGCAGGGACACCTCACACTAGATCAGGTTGTCCAGAGACATATCCAGCCTGGCCTTAAAAACCTCCAGGGATGGGGCTTCCACCACCTCCCTGGGCAACCTGTTCCAGTGTCTCACCACCCTCAAGGTGAAGAACTTCCTAACATCCAATCCGAATCTACTCATTTCCATTTTTTGTTCCATTCCCCCTAGTCCTTTCACTACCTGATACCCTAAAAAGTTCCTCACCAGCCTTCTTGTAGGCCCCCTTCAGATACTGGAAGGGCACAATAAGGTCTCCTTGGAGCCTTCTTTTCTCCAAACTGAATAGCCCAAACTCCCTCAGTCTGTCCTTACAGGAGAGGTGCTCCATCCCTCAAATCATCCTCGTGGCCCTCCTCTGGACATGTTCCAGCACTTCTAGATCCTTTCTGTAAAAAAGGGCTCCAGAACTGGACACAGTACTCCAGGTGAGGTCTCATGAGAATGCACAAGAGGTTAAGCATCCTGGGTGGACATTGAGCTAGGAAAACTGCTGTGGTTCTTAAATGCTGTGAGGCCAATTAGAACCTAAGGAAAGTACACTTTTGGAGGTATGAGCAGGAAGAAACCTAACTCAACATAATGTAGTGAGCACAATCCACAGAGGTTAGGTATCTGTGGATTTCCCCTACTGTTAGCAAGGAGGATATAATCAAAAGAGGATTCCTCATACAGGGTTTTGACATTAACATGAGGAAAGCATAATTGTAACTGTCAGACATGTATTCATAGAGTTGTCTTCTTAACTATGGACAATCCAGAGTATGGTCTGCATATAGATCCTGAAGTGTCTGTGCTAGGGTAAAATGTAAGTACATAACATAGGGTGGTCCAGCACAGTCAGACAAACTCTTATAGTCACAGAAGAATGAACCTTTTAAAGTTGATGTTTTCTACAGGTATTTTGAACCCACTCCCAAAGACAATAAGCTCTGGCAAGGACTGTTGCCAGAGTAGACCTTACAAACTCCAAGATCTGAGTCAGGTATAGGTGAGATTGAACAGTCACCATGAATCTAAGAGAGTGTCAGTTATAAAATGTCCTGCAGACAGCTTTCTCCAAGCAGAACAAATTCTATCGTATCTGAGCAGAAAATAGTTTTACTTCAGCTGTATCTTAGTGCTGAGGCACCACAGTGAGGACAGACAACTTTACAAAGGCTTAAGGAAACTAAGCGTCATTATTTGCGAGTTCAAGTTCAGGCTGGGTGATGCTGGCTGTGGTAATTAGGTTGCTTCTAGGAAAGCAAGTCTGACTTTTACAACAGACTTCTGAGAAATGTGTCTGGTTTAAGGGTCAATTTCACAAAGTTATCAGTGATAGCTGTGATTTTCAAAAGGAATGAGACACTCTTGTATTTCTGCTAGTGTAAAATAGAAGGAAGATGACTCCACATCCCTTGTTTGAAAAAACAGGCAATATGAAACTATCCCATAAAAAGACAAAGGAACTCTGGATACTAGAGCTAAAAGCACTTGCTACTGGAGCAGACTTTCACAGAGAGAAAAGTGTAAAAAGGCAGAGGTAATGTGCTGTAAAGAGGCAGCGTGGGAGCTGAATGGCATAGCTAAGGGAGGAAGTGTGTCCCCGACATGTCAAAAGTGGGTCTCCTGGAGTGCAGAAACTGCCGGGAGATGAAGAAGAGAGAGGCAGTTCCCAAGTTGCTGTGGAATGCAAGAATATTGAATGATGAGAAAACATCACCTGATAAGTCATTAAATGAAAATGCAGTCTGCAAGGCAGATGCCTTTCCCCCTTGCTATTATCTAGCTACCTTAAGCCTCAGGTATATCATAGAATTGTAGAATGCACTGGGTTGGAAGGGACCTTTAAAGGATAGCTAGTCCAAACCCCTGCAGTAAGCAGGGACATCTTTAACTAGATCAGGTTCCTCAGAGCCCCATCAAGCCTGTCCTTGAATATCTCCAGTGGCAGGGCTTCCACCACCTCACTGGGGAACCTATGCCAGTGTTCCACTACCCTCATAGCAGACATTGTTTTCCTAATGCCTAATTTATATCTACCTTATATCTACCATTGTCTAATTTAAAACCACTGCCTCTCATCCTATTGCTACATACCCTTGTAAAATAGTCCCTCTCCAGTTTTCTTGCAGGCCCCCTTCAGGTACAGGAAGGCTGATGTAAGGTCTTCCCAGAGCCTTCTTCAACTCTTCAACTCAACTCCCTCAACTCTTTCAGCCTGTCTCTGTAGGAGAGGTGCTCCATCCCTCTGATAATTTTTGTGGCCCACCTCTAGACCCACTCCAACAGATCTATGTCCTTCTTCTGTTGAGGGCCCCAGAGTACTCCAGGTGAGGTCTCACCAGAGCAGAGTGGCAAAACTACCTCACTTGTCCTGCTGATCACACTTCTGCAGCCCAGGATGTGATTGGCCTTCTGGGCTGCAAATGTGCACTGAAGGCTCAAGCCCAGTTTTTCATCTATCAGCACCCCCAAGTCTTTTTCTACAGGGTTGCTCTCTATTGTATCATCCCCCCAACCTGTACTGATCACTGGGATTGTCCCAACCCAGGTGCAGGACCTTTCACTTGGCCTTGTTGAACCTCATGAGGTTCACCTGGGCCCACTTCTCCAACCTGTATGGGTCCATCTGGATGATATCCCATGTATGGGTTGGGTTGCTTGAAAGAACCACCACCATTAGCAAAATGGGGGAACCCCCCTATATTCTACATGAAGAGATTTGGTATCTGTGACCTACTGTGAAAGCTATGGCAGTGCCTGATTGCAGCAGCTTACAGTGACATTGATTGATGCTAACTATGAAGGAGACTTGATTTCTACTCAGTGTGCAGTGGCAGTGGCTGAGAAGAGCCACTATCTACTCTTAGAATTATCAGAAATGGTCTCCCAGGTATATCAGAGGACTGGTAACTCTGTAGAAGGGCTGCAGATTAACACATCTGCTCTGACAGTTCACACAGTGATGGCAGTGAAGGCAAGAGAGGAGGATTCCTATTGTGTCTAAGTTGTGTGCTTGGAGTCCCTGTGGAATGACATCAGGTAACTGTGGCTCTGTGCCAGGCCTGACACTCAGACAAGTGCCTCCCTTCATAGAGGACCCCCTGCCATGCCAGGTATCTACAGGCTCATGAGCTGGTCTCTTTCTGTGAGTAACCAGACACAGTGTCTCCTCCTGCAGTGAGCTTGTAGGGTGACATTTCCTTCAGTCCTGCTCATGGCCTTCAAGGCTTTATTAATGTGCCCAAGCTAAACATAAACTGCAATTTCAGGAAAAGTGCTGAGAAAAATCCACTTCTCATCAGCATAGAGAAGACATCAAGGAACAAATATTGCACCACAAGAACAAAATATCACTGGCTGATAACAAGCTAAATGTTGAACTAGTACTTACTGAAGATATGTGTTACAAACTGAATTGCACCCGCTGCCATGAACTTGGCAACCTCTTTTCCACTCTAGTAGTAGAATAACTAGGATGCAACTGTTTAAATGTTAACATTCTAGGTTTTTTTGTTGTCTGAGACAAATCTCCATCAGGTGTTAAATTATTCATCAGAACTTTATCAATTTGTATTAGCTGGGAATTTGGACATGAACTGCCTTTTCTTTAAAAATTTGATATGGCAAAGGAGACCTGCACTATGATTAGGCATGCAAGTTTCATTTTTCTGTGTACTTTTCAAATGCTTTCAATTGTAAAGAGTCATTGAAGATAATGTTTGTGACTGTGTTGTCTATGTTCCAACAAAACTTGGTAAATTAGTCTAGTTTAAAACATTTTTTTCCAGATATGTAGCATTTATTCAAAATTTGGAAAAGCATTAATTATTTCCAAAAATGATCTTAAAATCAAGCTACTTATCTAAGCCTGGCATGCATCAAGAATTAAGAAGCAACAAAACAGGTTACAAAAGGGGAACATTTAATTATAATTATTTTAAAAGCACAATTATAAGTAAATACAATATTTCAGTCAATTATTGACAGGATTATTACAGTTAAATTAGAGAAGTGGGTACATAGAAATAGCTAATCCTATAGTCTTGAAAATGTATATGGCCAAGGACTCCACAGGCTCCATGAAACAGAAGACTAAATACTTGAAGGGCAGAGAAATGCATGATTTTTGCTTTGGAGCATGTTTATTCTGCCTAGTCCCAGTAATACATGGCTAGAGGAGTGAATATATAAAGTGTCTTGATGCTGTATGTGAGATTTGTTGGCAGTTTCAATGCAGTTTATCACAGGTGAAGGCCCACCTCACTAAAGCTGTCACCACCTGCAACAGTTTGTTCCAGCAGCGTGGCAGGGAGTGCAAGGGTGTAGTTAAATGGGATTAACATGCAAATATGCAGCATCTTACTGTATACATACTTTTCTTCTCATAAAGAACTGCATCCATACTGTTGAATGTCACTGTCGTATTGGTATTTTCAGCTAGTGTTAAACACTCTAGCTTTTTCCTGGTGAATAGGAAGGCCCTGTTGAGAAGGAAGCAATATGGGCATAGGAAGCAATATTTTTAATTGAATTCAAATTATTCAACTTGCAATTATTTTTCTATAAATTATTCATTTACTGGCATTAGCTTGTATCTATTGATACCTTTTGGATACTGCACTGAATAAGAGAATTATGTTTTCTACTTCTCTAAAGTGGGTGAACTTTTCAGAATATATGACTACGTATGACTACGTGAATAAGTTACTGCTGGGAAACTAGTCACTGCATTGGCAAAACATTATCAACAGCATCCTAGCTGCTCATGTTAGCTTTCTTCCTTAAAATGATTAAGAAACATCTCACCCTTACTTTGTGAAGCAAGGCAGCATCCTGCCAAAGACATGCAAGCATTTCTCCACATAATATTAGAAAAGAGCAGGAACCAGAGCATTTGCCACAGAATGAGTGAAACTTTGTAAATCCACCCTCAAGTTGATCTCACAGTAATTTATGAGTGGAGATAAACCACAATCTATAGGCAGAGGCGTGGGAGACACTGCCATAAGTAGCACTGCGGCAGGATGAGGATTTTGGTTCCACAAGCAACAGTAGGAAAATATCATTGATAAGCAGATACCCACAATGTCATAGTGTTAAGATTCAGTAAAAATTACCTGCAATTAAAATTTCTTTCTGCTTCACATTTCTCTGCACATTCTCTTTCATTATTTGTCTTGTAAAACTGTTTATTTCGAGTAAGTATCCAAACACCATCTGTTCTTAAGTAGTCATCCAGTATATCTCCTTTCACTACATGGGAGCGAAATAAAGTAGACATTAAAAAATAGAATGCTGCAGTTAAGATTCGTAAGTTAGGAATTATACTTTGAGTATAATTTTCCCCATATCTTTCACAGGTGAAAGCATCACTTATTTTGTGTAATTCTGGGAGAAATATTGTAAGCTGTGACAAAATTTCGGTCTGCTGACAAAATCACAGCTATGTGAATGTAACATGGCACAGGAAAAACAGCAAAACAAACGTTTATTTCCATGTCCAGCAGCAGGTTACAAGATTACAGAAGGTACGTTGCTCAATTGTTTCATTTTCCAAGACAGATTATTATTGACAGACACAGGAAATTCAAAATCTTGTACAGCATTCTCACAAGTAATGCTGTGAATATTTTTTTTTTTTTTTTTTAATTTTAATGGAAACTTTCATATCAGGCTCAATTCTCTCCAGCATCACTCTGGTGTTACTAATTCCCATCATCCATCACCTACCTCCGCATGACACTCATTCATACGATGAAAGCAACAGGGCAATCTTGTATGACTGCTTTCAGACTTTGCTCGGTGCTGTTTTAAGAAATTCCTGGCACTGAGGTCTATGTGGAGCACCAAGAGCCTACCAATTTCCTCTGACGGACTCAGCAAACACGTCTTCTCCTGACTTTTTTTTTCCTAAGGTAACTGAGGCCAATACCGGGAACCAGAATGGGAAAAGATTCCTTTCCAAATGTTATTGGATCATCTTAAAACTGCAAGCTTGTACAAAGAGCTCTACTTTGGACATAATTCTTTTACTTTGGACATCATTCTTTTTCAGTGACCATAAAAGTAATTTAATTCAATAGTTTTAAGAACAAACGAAGTTTTGGATGACATACACAAGATAAAAGGCAACGCATGTCAGCAGAAGCTTTAGATAACAGAGAAGAAATGCAATGTTAGTTGCCTGAAAAACACTGCAAAGTGTAAACTTAAAAAATAATACCACAGATTGAAAAATGCAACAGGGAGTGTGTTTTTCTGGCTAAAGTTCAAGTCTTTATAAACTCCAACATGACACCTAGTAACTGAACAGAATATTCAAATACATTTGAGCAAACCAATTGCTTCTTTTACATATATATCTTTACAAACTTGACCAATACTAATCCAGAAGTCATAAATAAGAGTTTTAGGTATTTTTGTGGGCCATCATTTTGGAGCTAGTGCTAGTGTTATCATCTGGATTTTATAACCCAGCATAATCATACAATGATATGTCCCTGTTTTTCCATGATACTAACTGTTTGACCTATCATAAAAATGTACTGATCTAGTTTTAGCAGTACTTTTAAAAAGTCATTTAAGGGCCATATAATGATATGCAGCGTTAAAGTACTAGAGAACACGATACCTAATTTTAAAATCTGATTGAATATGTGGAATATTTACTTACAGAATTTGTAGATGAGCTTGACATCCACATATTACCTTTAGTGGAACACCTATCTACTTTTGAAGTTGTAAAAAAGAATTCGAGACATATTCCTGGAAAAGTCGATCTAGGTTACTTAAAGATTAAATTTTTACCTATCACCCCCAGGAAAACAAGGGACAACATTTTTTGGTAACTGTTCAACAGTGGAAAGTGTTAAATTCTTGGAATATAAAAGAATGGTTTGATTTTAAATGTTAAATATTTTTAAATTTTAAAACTCTTATAGTAAAATCAGAATCACTGTGCTCAGCAATACTTGGCACCAAAAGCGGCTTTAGCATTTGATTCATAGACTGCTGAAACCAGAGACAGACGTCTCCCTGATGCAACAGGTTTCCTACCAGGCTTTGGGGCTGCTTTCCAAGGGTACCCCCATTTCTGACCATGAGTCATATTTGCAGGGAGCCATTAGTTCGCCACTCAGACACCAAGGCTGAGTGCTTTTGTGATGTCTCTAACAAGCATGACACTGGAGAAACCACAGCTCTCCATTTAACAATAACTCTCCCTGGACAGCAAGGCCCAAATCCATCATTGTCCAGCGAAGTGGTAATGCAGTAATGCAGGAACTTACTTTCACCAAATAGAATTTTCAACTGTTTTGCCCCTATCTCACCTATGCAAGCAAAAGGCAAAGGAAACTTACCTGAGCTGAGCAGGAAAAGAAAGAGAAAGGCAGCTTTTCTGGGCCCCATTTTGGCTCAGCTGGAGGGTGCTGAAAGTTGTGTGTCACTGCACAAAGTTTTGTTGACACACATTGGAGCGAAACAGCATCAAACAAACAAGGAAGGTAGATTAAGTTAATCATTCTCCAATGCTTTGAACCTCTTTGCCATGGTGTGGCCATTCGAGCAACCTTGAATTGGATGGATTACCAAATCAGACTCAATCATTTGTACTGGACTACAGGAAATATGAAGGCATTCTCTTGTTTTATGGTAGCATGGTTTTGTTCTCAAATTGATAGTCCTCACCTTGCTAAGGTAAAGATGGGGATCATGTTGCAGGAATGGAAATCCAGGAACAATTTAATTCTACACAGTCCTGGATATTCAGCTTTATGTCCCAACAGTATTTTCAGTTACAGACTTGCACTGATTAGGTTGTTTTTAGCAACTGTCTTGCACAAAAGCAAGGGCTGTAGATGCAGAATTAGGAAGTCATTCCAGATATGCTAGTAACTAGCATGGAAAAGTCTTGAATCACATTTAAATCTTGTATCCGTCAAAACCAGAAAATGTTATGCCTGTTTTCTATTAGACACAAAGGAAGGCATATCTTTTCTCGTGAAACTATTCTGTAATCCCACCTGATTTTGTGCGGGATTTTCCGGCGACTGTGCAGTCCTAGTTATGTCCAGGAGGGAGCAGCAGATGATACTTTTTTGACAAAGTGGGTGACACTAAACTGCCAGTGAGCATTCTTGATGTATTGGCAGATGATGTTTGTCCATAAATTTGCAAAATCTGGAGAGATTTATTATTTAATGGCTCATATCAGAACATTAGATTCTAAGGAAATTTGTTTTATGAAAAGATTTGTTTCTTTTCCAATTTCGCCTTCTGCTTCTCACCACAATCCAAGAGGCTAAAAATTGATTGGTTCCAACTTACTTGATATTAATAGGTTGAAAAGCCTTATTTTCTCAAAGCAGTGTTGCAGGTAGGAAAGACAGCATGCATATGTGAAATACATAGAAAGAATAGAATGTGAAAGAGCAAGGGAACAAAGCCTATTGTAACATTATCACTGTAAAACACTGAAAAACATAATAAAAGGTACAGTACAGTGAAAAACAGAGGCACCTATTTGGAAAAAAGAATCCCAGTTTTCGTGCGAGTATAGCACAGATTTCATCTGAAGTAGAAAAATGAGATGGAAAAGAAACAATTTCCTTGAAAAGGAAAATAAATCTAGATAAAATTAACAAATAAGTTGTGAGTTCAAACTAATGCTCTTAAATTAATATGGAAAAACATAGAGAGCTACAAAGTAATGAAAACAAAGATAAATTTCAAAGTCAATGTCAAAATCTAAAATACTTCTCTTAGCCTTTCAGCTTGGAGAATGAGAGATTTGCACCTGCTTGCTTACTCTGCACCTTCTTAGGGAACACCACGCAGCTCCTCTGCACTGGCTTGGAGTATGTATTTCAAGTGATGAACAGGAAATATGTCAGTCAATCAAGGAGATACTTCCAGCCACTGATTCAGTAAATTCTGTCAGTGGAATACAAATATTTCTTTTGACTTCAGAGGGCTTTTAGGTAGGCTTTGCATAATCTTTAATTCTTAAAATCAAGTTAAAGACTCTTGGGAGGAAAACCAATCTAGGAATAGAAAGGAAAGTGAACACATCTCCAAACAAGTGAGTGGAACACCAAATATCCATCATCAAGGACAGTTCATTCTGGGAGTAAATAATAACAGAAAAATTCCTCTGAAACCCATCTCTCTAGGCTTTCCTGAAGAGAATAATATGAATCACAAACTCTATGAAATATAAATTAGTTATTGTTTGCTCATTAATGCAAATACATTCCAAAGAACCAATTTCTAAAGTACTTTGTACTTTCTCTATTCCCTAATTTTCCTTTCCCAGTAAGGACACACTGATAGGAGCAGCAATTGAGAGATTAGCTGCCAGAAGCAGCAGAGTAGACAGTTTTATACTTCATGTTTAGTCACAGAATTCCCAACCTGAAGCTGGTTTTCAAGGAGAATGAGTGCAATGTCTTATAACTCCCTAATGTTTTCCTGTTTCACAGTAGATTCTGTCCACTGACACAAATCTCAGTCAGACAGACTACTAGGGCAGCATTCAGGTAGATAGAGCACAGAGCACAACCTAACCCCATTTATCAGCAACATGTGACAGCTGTTTCTATAAATTTCAGTACCTCATTTTGAGAGGGCTCCATTACTGACCATTTGCTTATTCTCAAGTGTGGTGGCTCAGGCTGGATGCCCCGCCCCTGATCCCAGCGCACAAGGCACACCTGTGGCATCCCAAAAGGGTCCAGCCCAGTGGGTGGGCACGGGAAACCAGGTATTTCATCCCATAATGCCGTACTCCCTTGTAAGACATCAGCAGGGGTCCTGCACTTCCTCTTTCTTCCCTCACTGCTACCTGGTGATGGGGTGAGGCCATCTCGCGGCCTCTCTTGGGCCTGGCTAGGCCCAAGGCCGGAGGAGGAGGGGGAGAAAGAGCCCTGGGTGTTTTGGGTGTACCCTCAGGTGGGGGTGGGATGCTTTTGGGTATGCTTTGGGATTTCTCTTTTGTCACTGTGCTTGTGGTTCTCTACAATTTTTACTGCTTTTCCATTTAAACTTCCCACCACTTTTACAATCCATTTGTCCGAGTCTCGTTTTTTCTCGTGGTGGGAGAATCGCCCTTCTCAACCTACCACATCATAGATACTTATATTTTTTCCAGAGGATGCCACTGATGAAGATGATGATTACTGTCAATATCATAGCCACCACTTGAAATCAGAGCTCAGGCACCAGCTGAGACTTTCTCAACTCTGAAGAGATTATTCTGGTAACAGGCAAGAGGAGAAGAAATAAAATGGCATAGCCATGGCAGTGGTGAAGGTGGAAATGCTCATTGGCCCTACTCCAGAAACTGGTGCACATGAGTTCTTCACACATGACAGTCTATTGCTTGTGTTTCTAACTAGCAGAGTGTCTGTGAAAAAGGTCACAAGAAAGCATTAAGATGCTAGTAACTTGTTCACCTGGAGCAATGGATACGTTTAATGTACCCAGGGCTCTTTCTGAGGTGCCTGTATGTTATCATCTGTCCCCTTGACAACATCACCTGGATGAAACACTGCAGCAAGTTTCCTATATATAAAATGGGAGCAGCGAATACTTCATTGCCTGTCTGCTGTGAGGTTAGTAAATTCAGACTTCATTTGGAATTGAAGGGAAAGATGTCCTAAGAGCTAAATATATTCCTTTTACCAGACTGTGAAGCAGGTATGGTTCAAAATCTATATGTAAATATTGGAATCTTATAAATAATGCTGAGTTGACACAAGTTATATAAGGCTGTTTGGCAGAACAACACCTTACTCTTCCCAAACTAAGAACCGTAGACTCGACAGAATTTGCTGGGAGCCTGTGTGGGATGGGGTCAGAGGAAAGGAGACAGAATGAAAAAGAGTGGGCTGTTTTGGTTAGAGATTATATTACTAGATGAATACACAAGAAGAATAATTGAATGTAAGCATATAAATACAGGTCCATTATAACATATAGGTATGTATAGATAATGTGTGTATGTCTAAATAATGGTACAAAGAGGAGTAGTCTATTAGTCACAAATATGGAGGATAAGGCAAGTAGTATGGATTTAAATATACAAAATATATTTAAAATCAAGAGTAGAAAAAAATATCTTTCACATTGTAAGGGAAGCTCTAGAATTTGCCTGGGGAAGTTGTGGGATCTTCAGAACAGGAAGCTAAAGGGGAATAAAAAGATAAATATCTGACATATATTTTGGGTATGTGTATGTTCTACACCATGATGGCTGAACTAGATAATTAGAAGAAAAATGCAAGGATTCTGTGAATTAGATTTGTGACACCTGAACAATTCCTTAAAGCAGCTGTACTACAACTCTGCATAACCCATTGGAAGTAATCATCCTCTCTTCTCTATGGGATGGCTTTTGTGCCTTCTGCCTTGTTTTCTCCACTGATGTTCTCTCACAGCTTATAGACACGAAAAGAGGAGATGTTGCCCTTCCAGGACTCCAGAGCTTTATTTAGTCAAGTTCCTGCAGACACTGTCTCCTTTAGCCACCCTGGTTATATGTGTGCTCTGTCAGTTGGCAAGCTACTTTTCAGTGGTGCAGGTCATCTCCTAAAGTACTTTGGTCATTGACAAATATAATCGCACTGGTTTCAGTACTGACCCCTGAGGGACTCCACTAGATACAGGCCACCAGGTAGACTCTGTCCCATTGACCACAACTCTCTGACTTCTTTCCTTCAATCAGTTCTCAATCCACCTCACTACCTGATCATCCATATCACACTGCCTCAGCTTAGCTGCAAGGAAGCTGTGGGAGACAGTGTCAAATGCTTTACTGAAATCAAGATAAACCACATCCACTTCTCTATCATCATCTATCTACCTGGTTATGCCCTCAATTTGAAATGTACTGCATACACACAAACTGAATTTGTACCCTTTGCTATATAGCAACTGAATGGCTGGAAATTAGTCCCCAGAAGCCACCTGGTCTGTCTTCCTTCCCTCAAATAGAGGTAACTCTGCCACATCCTTCCTGACTGCTGCTTGAACAAGCAAAAATTAAAAACCTCCCAAACAGGCAACTCCACACGTCCCATTATGTGAGAAACTATCAAGCAGAATTGTAGAATTGTATACAATAACCCAGGATTAGTACAAGCCTAATAGCTCCTAGTAATTAATCTATGTGGATGGATTATTATTATATACCAAATATAATGTCAGGGTATTTTGAAATGCATTCAGACCACTGGATGCAATATCAACCTTGAACTATATGCAGAACACCCCAAGTATAACACATATAGGTAATACATATTAATTAGTATTCATATAAACAATACAGATTCCTTAGATATTAATGATAAATATTGCTATTGCTAGAGCAATAAGTGTATAACAATTCTGGCTCAGAAAGCTGTTTGAGAACAAATATCTGAACTGACGTTATTGAGACAACTGCTGTGTTTCATAGCCCTCTACTGAGTCAGAGTCCTGTGCCACGTGGCCCCACACTCTACTTTTTCAGTTGTGTTACAATTGTTCCAGACACTCTGATCCATAGAATCATTAAGGTTAGAAAGGACCTCCAAGGCCATGAAGCTTCAGACAAAGCTAGACCTGATGGTATTTTGACAGCAGAGAGCAGATAGCAGGCTCTTGAGCTAAGGTCACTCTTCCAGAAATGTAGTTCAAGAAAAAGCCTGTTTCAGGATGACTTCACACGAGGGACATATCTTGCTTCTGCTGCATCCACAGAAGCACAAATGTAGCACCAATAGGGACCTTTTTTCCCTGACCTTTTTTTCCATTTTAAATGTCCACTGTGAGTTTTCCCACATGGTGCATGGCTGGGAGACAGGCTGGCACAGGGAGTACTAGCATAACCATTTCTTACAACCCTTGGGAAGGACTTGCCCATTTCATGGAGGCATTTCACTGAGCAAAGAGAAAATAACCTGCTATGAGATCTATTAGTACATGTTTTATTTGGTTTAAAGTGAATGTCAAAACTGTACATAAGAACACAGCAAGCTATAATGCTGGACAATATCTCACATGCACAGTGTATGAACTATTTAGCTTTACATTCACCTTATTTCCTCCATGTTTTTCACATATTATTCTGAAATTTATTTTCCTGTCCTAAACTAGGCCTTCCTTTGAGGGCAATTTTGTCATCTGAGCAGAACATTTCCTACCCAAACCTCTTATTATCCTCAAATAGATGTGGCAGTGATCAGCTACTGTCACAGATCACTTGTTGGTGACCAAAATTCACTAGCTCAAAATAAATCAGGAACAGTAGTGATGACTGCGTAGATTTAACCTAAATAAACTGTCTGCTCAGAACACAGCTATGAGCTAACTATGTGCAGTAAACTGAAAACAATATACAATTTCTCCAATTGTAACATTAAGTCTAAAAATATCTCAGACATCCTCTCCAGTAAATCTGAAACTTAGTTTATGTTGTTGGAAACTGGCTTTCTAGCAAAAAAAAAACAACCAACCAACAAACCACCTTGTTACTCTCTTTCCTGTAAAGGACATGTTTTTAGTAAATCACAAGAGCTGAAACTGTTCCACCTCTAAAAGTGCTTTAGAATACATGCTTTAGGATGTAGTCACTTTTAGTAACAGCTTTCTTTTCATTGGAAATAACTTGACAATAAACTCCCATAAGCAGAAACTACTGGCCAAACCATGCTGTAATGAACTATTTTTATTCTTCTCCCTCTCTGATGTGAGGTCATGCCACGTTCTTCTCTGGTGAGTTAGGAAATAGCTTCTAAGCACCACAATCCTCTGTCCTCTGTGCAGCTGTCGTCAAGGTTCTCCTCTGGCCTCTCCCCTGCTTTGGGAGGTTCAAACTGTCAGGTTATGAAGATTTCCTTCTTGAGATATTATGCTTTTTAACTTGAAGAGACTGAAACCATACTATATTTAGCTCTGCTGCTTCTTGGCTAGAAGCACTAGAAAGATGCATTTGTATAAAAAAATCTAAGCTGACTGCATGGAGTGAGAGACCTCTTTACCTAAAGTTGTGGAAAATGTACCTTTGGACAGTTATAGTAAATGCTCCTTTTCTCTTCCCCTGCAATCATGCCTCTGTGAGGGAACGAATCTACAGACAGAGCCCTCAGGCAATGATAAAAAAAGCAGGAGCTCTACAATGTGGTACCTTAATCATCTGCAATCCTTGCAAATTTAGGGGCTTGCAAATGCCTTCCTTGGATTTAGCCCCATAACTGCAAATTAACTGCATACTTTGGTACCCTGGGAAAGAGGCCTTCATGTTCAGAGAAATTGTACAAATTGTACAGATACAATTCTTATTATGCAACTGAACTTCACACTAACAAACGAAAACAAGTCCAGTTGATCTAGTGAGCTAGAAATGGATTTAGCTCTCCATCTTAGGAATCTTTCCAGAAGCATATTACCTTTAATGATCCTTTACACAAGGAGATCAGCCACTCCTTAATTTTAAAAATGTATTTTCTTTCAATGACCTTATCTATTGCTAAAAAGGAGGGACTAAAGGGAGTTGCTATTAAAGCAGCATCCAGGCTCTTGTTCACAGTCAAGGATATTTGGTTTTGCTATGATAATATGCTTGGCAAGTAGAGCATGCAGCTGGATTGGAGAACTATTTAAAATTCACCAGCTCAGCTGTGTGGCTTGTTCAATAAATTGTTCTTCCTACTAAGGAGGAACAAACTGTTCCTCCCACTGGGCTTTTCAATCCATTTTTAGGAAACCCACTCTTGGTGGTCAGGATAGCAATTTATCTATGTGCATCTTAAGCAAAAAGTCACAGGTAAGCTATGGTTAGATCTTCTTTCAAAAGCTTAGCTAGCCGAGCCAAATCAGTAACAATCCTCATGAAGATACATGTCCTGGTTTGAGCTATTTTTTGAGCGATTTTAGTTTTTAACTCAATCTCTTTTAAGTGACTGCATATTCTGAAATTAATGGTATGTTTTTGCAGAAAGTGTCTGCTTTTAGAAGTGATAATGCTCCATGTTGATAGTTACTACTAAGGATCTGTATGCAGAAAGGCTCTTGCTTATTCTTGCTCCTATGGAAATGAAAGTTGATGCTAACTCTTCTGTGCCACATAGAGTGTCATAAATGAAAGAGTCATATGTAAGTAAAAACGTTGCTGTTGTGGGGAGGAGCAGTCAGGGCAGGTGACTGAAACCTGGACAAACAGGTATTCCATTCCTTGTAAGCCCCAGTCAGTATAAAGCTGAATGACCATGAGCCAGCAATGTGCTCTTGTGGCCAAGAAGACCAAAGCCATTCTGGGGTATATTAGACAGGTTGTGATTAGTAGGTCAAGAGAGGTTCTCCTTACCCTCTCCTCTCCCTGATGAGGCCTCATCTGGAATATTGTGTCCAGTTATGGGCCCTTCAGTTCAAGAAGGAAAGGGAACTGCTTGAGAGAGTCCAGCGCAGAGCCACAAAAGTGATTAAAGGAGTGAAATGTCCTCCTTATGAGGAGAGATTGAGGGAGCTGGGCTCTTTAACTTGCAGAAGTGGAGACTGGGAGGTGACCTCATTCATGTTTATAAATATTTAAAGGGTGAGTGCCAAGAAGATGGAGCCAGGCTCTTCTTGGCGATGCCCAATGACAGGACATGGGGCAATGGGTGGAAGTTGAGGCATAGGAAGTTCCATGGAAACAGAAAGAAGAATTATTTCACTGTGAGGGTTACAGAACACTGGAACAGGCTGCCCAGTGGTGTTGTGGAGTCTCCCTCTCCGGAGATATTCAAGACCCACCTGGATGCAAATGTGCATTTATTAGAATGAATCTAATAACTTCTACACATATTTTTAGGAAATTCAGTTGCTCTTTTTCATCTGTACAGAATATTCAATGTAGGAAATAATAGGGGTATTGCTCAAAGCTTTTTCAGCTGAACTGATAATACGCAAGCAAACTGGCTTTAGGATTGGGATGAAACAGTCATCTTCCTGTGATATATGTCTGTCATTACAAGCGATGAAGATTTTTGTTACTGAAATTTATTAAACAGATGCTGAAGAGGAAAAGTAAGAGCCAGAGTAGCCTTTGATATCTATGTTGACTCTTCAGGGAAACGAACAAAGCATGCATTTTTAAAAAGCAAATTAATGTGACCAAACCACAGACAGCAAAAATCACAGCTCAAACAGTTTCACATCCTTAAAAATTATTTCTATCTATTCTCTGGTCTTCAAGGATGAGAGCAGGATGATGAAATTCTTCTGCAATGTAAATTTGAATCTAATCCAGAGTGCTTGTTATTTAAATGCAGGGTGAAAATTATTCCCTGGGCTATGAATGCAGGTGCATTTTTTGGCACATTGACATTTCTAGACAGCTTGACAGTATTTTTCTTAAACACTGGTCTTCTTTATATTGTGAGAAAGAGAAGCAATGTTATTTATGACACATTCTGGGAGAAATGGCATTGTTTGGATGCATGCATGACCATAATGGGGTGGGCTACTGAAGAATGAATGTGCCAGTGAAAATCAAAAAATCTTAAAAAAGCTGTGCTGAGATCTTGTGGTTATTTAATTTAGTACTACAAGGCATGACAAAGACTCAAATACATTACAGCTTCTTTGTTTTCTTGTTCTCTGTTGCATGTCTTAAATTATCATCGAGAAGTAAAAAGTATTTATATATCTCAATAGCTAGTTGGAAAAAATCTTCATCAGCCTCACTGTGATATCAACTCTTTCCAAATGGGTCAGAAAAATTACAGCTAGGCTGGAACTTAAGCAAAGCATCTAATACCATTTTAGACTCCCTAGAAAGTTCTTAGGGGACTACAGCTGCCACTTAAGAAAGGACTGAATCTCTTTCGTATCCTGTATTATGTCTTCCAGGCACATCCATTTGCCTCAAGGACTGAAGATTGCTAAATGATATTAGGCATCAATTTTGGGACAGCTAAATCCTACCTCTGATGTTTATACACTGAGAGAAGGTGGGTACTAGGGATCTGATGCCACTTTAACTTTGCACTGAAATGGGTTGTCAACAATAGTGCTGAGGAGCTCTGAAGACTTATTATTGATCTGTCTGATGGAAGCTTTTGAGCCAACCAGCTGATATGTTGCTGCACCATATGTACTCTAGTGCTGAGACTCAGTAACAGTTCTGAATTTGCCATTCACAAAAATTAATAAAAAGTCTCTTCAATTTCCATCAAATCAGATGTGAAAATCTTGTCCTATGGTGACAGTCAAGTATGAGAAACCCCTAATACAAAATGGTTCTTTGCTGACCCTTCTGCCTGTGTAACATCTAGGAGAAAATAAACCTCATGGTTGACAATTGTTGTGAGACTACCAGAGCCACATGCTGCAGTCTGGAAGTCATTCAGAGGTCAAAATCCGCCTATGAAGAATCTACCTGTCCCCCAGTTCAGCCTGATGTTTTCCTGACCTATGGGATGCCCTCAGAGAAAACTGTAAATGCAGCCATTAATAGTGCAGGAGGTCAGTCAAAATACTGAGAGCACAAAAGAACTAGAAAATACAACCTCCTGGATAGCTAGAAACAGGTGTGAGATGCAGCAACACAGAGAACAGGATGCTTTGGATGTGTTCTTCACTCATTTTTATTGCAAAATACACTGAAATACAGACAATACTGAAAGAGGGGAAGAAACACATCTTGGCTACTTATCAGAGTATTAGTTTACAGTAATTTATAATGGGTGATACTTATTTTTTATTCTTAACATTTAATATAATTTTAATGTCCCTCTTGGAATCTCATATTTCATTAAGCATACTGCTTTCCAGGAGAGGGCAGTCCCCTCCCAGGATCAGTTGGCTCCCATTGCATTCTTCATCTGAGAATTGTAATTAGAAACTCTATCTGAAGGGGGCCTACAGGAAGGCTGGGGAGGGACTTCTCAGGATCTCAGGTAGTGATAGGACTAGGGGGAATGGAATGAAGCTGGAAATGGGGAGATTCAGGCTGGATGTGAGGAAGAAGTTCTTTACCATGAGAGTGGTGAAGCCCTGGAATGGGTTGTCCAGGGAGGTGGTTGAGGCCCAGTCCCTGGAGGTGTTTAAGACCAGGCTGGACGAGGCTCTGGCCAGCGTGATCTAGTGTAGGGTGTCCCTGCCCATGGCAGGGGGGTTGGAACTAGATGATCCTTGTGGTCCCTTCCAACCCTGACTGATTCTATGATTCTATGATTCTATGACTCTGACAAAGGCAGAAAGTGTCAGGGTCTTTGTGTCAGAGTACAACTGAGATTTCAATAAGTGAGTCCATATTAGACAAAATGGATGATAAAAAATAAAGGCCCTCCACTGTTTCTTTGAAGAAGAAAGCATGTAAATATGCCAGTGATTGTACATTGATAACATGCAAAAAGGAGTCGCAGAAGCTGAGTGAATAATGGGAAAGAACAGCCCCATGCATCAGCATAGGTTGGGAACTGACCTGTTGGAGAGGACCTGGGGGTCCTAGAGCATGGAAGGTAGACCATGAGCCCGCATTGTGCTCTTGAGGCCAAGAAGGCCAATGCCATTCTGGGGTGCAATAGAAGGGGTGTGGTTAGTAGGTTCTCTCCTCCCTCTACTCTGCCCTGGTGAAGCCTCATCTGGAATATTTTGTCCAGTTCTGGGCCCCTCATTCAAGAAGGACAGGGAGCTGCTTGAAAGAGTCCAGCACAGAGCCACAAGAATGATTAAGAGAGTGGAACATCTTCGCTATGAGGGAGCTGGGTCTCTTTAGCTTGGAGAAAAGGAGACTAAGGGATGACCTCATTCATGTTTATAAATATGTAAAGGGTGAGTGCCAAGAGGATGAAGTGAGGCTCTTCTGGGTGATGCCCAGTGATGGGAGAAGTGGCAGTGGGTGGACACTGGAACAGGCTGCCCAGCGGGGGTTGTGGAGTCTCCCTCTCTGGAGATATTCAAAACCCATCTACATGTGTTCCTGTGTGACCTGGTATAGGTGAGCCTGCTCTGGCATGGGGGTTGGACTAGATGATCTTCTGAGGTCCATTCCAGCCCCTAACATTCTGTGATAACACCATGGCTGTAAAAGGGCAAATAAATAGCATAACCTGAACTTTGTCTGGGGAAGACTTCTCATTATCTGTTATACAACTATCATAAATCTATATGCTATAAAGTCATAAAAGCTCTAGAGACAGTCAGGAAATAAGGCTAGAACTTCATAATTTCATTTAATTTAATTTAATTTCAATTTTTCTTATTTTTGTAGATTAATGTGAGGTGTTATTTCTGCAAACAGCATGTAATGAGTCAGACTGCTTTTCTTCACTTACAATCATCTCTGTCCTCCCTCTGCCTGTCTCTGCCAGGTATGTGATTCACCCAAGAGGGCATTGAACTCTGCTCTGAGGTAAAAGGCAGGGTAGCCACATCAACAACATACAACAACTAAAGTAATTAGCCATAATAGCATCTGACACAGACACTCCTGAGCTTGTCTGAGATAGTATGTTCACAGGAATCCATAGAAGATACTGGCTTCTCTCCTGAGGTGATGCAGCAGCACCAGTTCAGTGCTCAGCAGGAGTTAATAGGTACTTTGCAGCAGCTCACATGCTGCCATGAGTTTATCTGCACATGCACACAAGCACCTCATGGTGCTGGAACTCTGTGTCCAAGTGCTTTGCCCAGGATCACTGGGCACACAAAGGATGCTGGCTCCTGGGTCCTTACCATGTGTCCATGTGTCTGGGATTTTTTTGATTAGCAATGGCTAATTAGTATTTGGACAGATATTTTGCATCACTTAGGAATCAAGAACTGTAATAGGGTGGTCTTTTTCTACAGCTTGTCTTCCTGATCAGATAACAGAAAAAAAAAGAATGGTGTAATGTGATGTGTAGTCATGTAGCTGAAGTGCTAGAAAATGAAGGACAAGGCATGGTGCATACCTTTCAGCTCTTACATTTTAGATCAAAGTTAGAACATGTATCACCTCAGTAATAATCCAAGAAGTAAACAGGGAAGACTAACAAGGAATTTTGATTTGCTTAGAGAATCAAAAAAAAAAAAATTAAGTAGTCATAGAAAATAATAGAGGAAATCAATCAATATATTGTCATGGCCAAAGAACTAGGAAAAAAACCCACTTTTAAGAGTGATGTATTTTCTACAGGTTTGCATGGTCTGTGGATTGAGATGAAGAACTTTATACTACAGAGCTGAAGGACAGAGGAGGGAAGCCTAATGGCTGTTTAAATGAGGAAGATATTTTTAGGTTAGGAACAAGTATGAAACTTTGAATTTAATCTCAGCTCAATATATTAGCTGGAATTTGACCTAGATCTTTCCTAAATTATCTTTCATGCATTTGCTGTCTCATCATATACCCACATGTTCTGCAAGTTTCTTCAGAGTCTGAAGCAAGTAACAAAGATAAGTGCATTTGACAGGCCGTGGGACACATCCTCCAAAGACCAGCAATGTCCATAGACTGGAATGCTCTTGAAGTTACCTTAGTCCTTCTGGCTTGTGTGGTAATGATTTCAGTATCATGATGTCCTTTGTCTTTTGAAGAAGGGACAAAGACTACGTCTGTACTAGTAGTAAGCCAAACATGGCCAGAGCCTGCACTTGCACACTATCCCGTGATGGTGCAAGATAGTCAATTGTTAGCACATTCCCTGGCACAACTCTGGCCCATGCTGGCTAGCATGGTCTCACATAGTGCCAAGACATAGTTTGGGAGCTGACAGAGTTTAGGGACTTTCCGAGCAGGCAGTCTAACTGTCCATTTCATTCTTGATAAAACAGCAATGTTTGTAAAGGCTTAACTGTCAGCTGTACAAATGTTTTGACTGACAGAGCAATGCCCAATGAAATAGAATCATAGAATCACAGAAACATAGAATTGTTAGGGTTGGAAGGGACCTCAAGGATCATCTAGTTCCAACACTCCTGCCATGAGCAAGGACACCTCACACTAGATCAGGTTGCTGAGAGCCACATGCCGCCTAGCCTTAAAAACCTCCAGGCATGGGGCTTCTACTACCTCCCTGGGCAACCTGTTGCAGTGTCTCACCACCCTCATGGTGAAGAATTTCTTACTAACACAGTATTCTTCTTTACTGACATTCATTAGAGCATTCATGCAATTGTAGAAAACATCTTTTTTATTTTCTTTTTTTTTTCTTTTTAATTCATGTTTGAACCGAACCATATGTTCCAAAGTAGGAGTTTACTGTAAAATTGAAAATATTTTCTTTTTCACTGTCAGAAACTGAGAAAACAACAGATGAATCCCTTATAATTTCTAGGTTCAAGGACCTACAAAAGCATATGCATGTGAATTTGAGTAGCGATTCTCATCTAGCAACAATTCTTCAGCATTCAGTGAGCAATTCCCCAGTTAAGTGTTTGCATAGTGAAGGGTGGATGGGACAGTGAGGTCCTTGTCTCCCCAAGAATTTTAAGGAGATCAGTTAATTTCTCTATCTTGAATCAGAGCAGTGAGAGAATCTCCCCCAGTTTCACAAACAAAAATCTTTCATCAAAAAATGCCATCTAGTTTAAAAAGTGTTATATGGGACGGGACAGAAAATATGTCATAAGTTGTTGGCAGGTTTGAACAAGGATTTATGTGGGAAAAAGTAATAATACACTGGAGGGATTTTGGGGAAAATGACGGATGAGAAAGCTGAGAAGGACAGGTGTCAATTAAATGAATTACATTAATTTTACCGTTTCTTAGAGTTTACAACTAAATGTAGGCTTACTAGCCATTGTGATTGTTTTGCTGTATAAAATATAGTAAAGGCACTTATAAATGTCAGGCTGTTCAGTTCATCCATCTATTACTCTAGATCACTTTAAAGGGTATTGAAGCTTGCTCAAATAATAGCATCATAGAATTGTTAGGGTTGGAAGGGACCTCAAGGATCATCTAGATCCAACCCCCCTGCCACAGGCAGGGACTCCTCACACTAGATCAGGTTGCCCAGAGCCAAATTCAGCCTGGCCATAAAAATCTCCAGAGATGGGGCTTCCACCACCTCCCTGGGCAACCTGTTCCAGTGTCTCACCAGCATCATGGTAAAAAACTTCTTCCTAACATCCAATCTGAATCTAACCATTTCCATTTGTTTTCCCATTCCCCCTAGTTCTACCACTACCTGACACCCTAAAAAGTCCCTCACCAGCTTTCTTGTAGGCCCCCTTCAGATACTTGAAGGCCACAATAAGGTCTCCTTGGAGCCTTCTCTTCTCCAGACTGAATAGCCCCAAATCCCTCAGTCTCTTCTCATAGGAGAGGTGTTCCAGCCCTCTCATCATCCTCATGGCCCTTCTCTGGACATATTCCAGCACTTCCAGATCCTTCCTGTAATACGGGCTCCAGAACTGGACGCAGAACTCCAGGTGGGGTCTCTCCAGAGCTGAGTACAGGGGGAGAATCACCTCCCTCGACCTGCTGGCTATGCTTTTCTTGATGCAGCCCAGGATGCAATCAGCTTTCTGGGCTGCAAGTGCACACTGGTGGCTCGTATTGAGCTTCTCATCCACCAGCACCCCCAAGTCCCTTTCTTCAGGGCTGCTCTCAAGCCAGTCTCTGCCCAGCCTATATTGGTGCCTCAGATTGCCCTGACCCAGATGCAGGTCCTTGTACTTGGTCTTGTTGAACCTCATGAGGTTGTCATGGGCCCTACCTCTCCAGCCTGTCAAGGTCCCTCTGGATGGCCTCCCTTCCCTCCAGCATGTCTGCTGCACCACACAGCTTGGTGCGGTCATCAAACTTGCTGAGAGTGCACTCAATGCCACTGTCCATGTCACCAGCAAAGATGTTAAACAAGACTGGTCCAAGGACTGATCCCTGAGGGACTCCACTTTTCACTGGCCGCCACTGGGACATGGACCCATTGACAGCCACCCTTTGGGTGCAGCCATCAAGCCAGTTCTTTATCCACTGAATGGTCCATCCATCAAACGCATACTGCACCATCTTGGAAACCAGGATGTCGTGCAGGACAGTGTCAAAGGCTTTGCTCAGGTCCAGGTACATGATGTCAGTTGCACAGCCTTCATCTATTAATGTTGTGACCTTGTCATAGAAGGCCACCGGGTTTGTCAGGCAGGATTTGCCCTTGGTGAATTTGTGCTGATTGCACCAAATCACCTCTTCATTATTCTTCTGCATCAGCAGTGCCTCCAGGAGGGTCTGCTCCATGATCTTACTAGGCACAGAGGTGAGACTGACTGGTCTGTTGTTCCCTGGGTCATCCCTTTTTCCCTTCTTGAAAATGGGAGTTATGCTTCCCCCTTTCCAGTCAGTGGGGACCTCCCCAGACTGCAATGACTTTTGGAATATAATAGAAAGTGGTTTAGCAACCTCATCTGGCAGTTCCCTCAGCACCTGTGGGTGTATCCCATCGGGTCCCATGGACTTGAACACTCTCATGTTCTTCAGATGGTCATGAACCTGATCTTCACTCACCATGGGCAGTTCCTTCTTCTAGTCCCTGCCATTATCTTCCATTATTCTGGGAGTGTGGCTGTAGCCTTTACCAGTGAAGACTGAGGTAAAGTCGTCATTTAGAACCTCAGCCTTTTCCATGTCACTCATCACCTGCTCACCTGTTTCCTTTCTGAGGAGGCCCACACCTTCCCTAGTCTTCTTTTTACCATTAATATACCTATAGAAATGTTAACTGTTCCCTTTGATCTCCCTGGCTAGATTTAATTTTAACTGAGCTTTAGCTTTTCTAACCAGCTCTCTTGCTGCTCAGGCAGCTTCCTTATATGCCCCCCATTCCAGCTGTCCTTTCTTCCACTCCTTGTAGAGTTTCTTTTTGTGTGCCAGTATTCCAGGAGCATCTTGCTCACTCAGGCAGGTCTCCTAGCATTCTTTCCTGCTTTCTTCTTTGTGGGTATACTTTGCTATTTATAAAGAGACAGTTCTGGAAAGCAAACAGATATTTTCCCTTATGTCTTAATGGATGTTCTTCAATATGTTCAATATGCTTGCCCACATTTTGAATTTTGTGAATACTTTAGTACAGTGTCTTTTTTAATGTTTGGGCTCATGATTAATTACTTTTTTTTTTTTTTTTTTTTTAATTATGAACATTCCCTTCTACTTTTGAGTCCTATAAGCCACCTGTGTGGAAAGAAAGAGCAACTGGCTAACACAAAACAAAAAATGCAAGACAAACATACATATCTAGTTGTTGGGTGGGTTGGATTGGTTGATGGGTTGGACGCGATGATCTTGAAGGTCTCTTCCAACCTGGTGTATTGTATTGTATTGTATTGTATCTGGGAAATTCCTTGCTGTTCTCTTGTGACAATGTGGCAGCACCAAGCTCCAGGCATGGCATTTCTTTCCTGTGACAGCATAAGAAACTGTTCCATGATTATACAAGCTCATCTCTGTAGCAGTATAAGAAATTGCTCCATGATTATCCAAGCCTATCTCTCTTGACAGCACTGTTCTGGATTTGAAGACTATGTTGACATATAGCATCTATAATGAACAGCAGAAATCAGTTCCTCACTTATGTGTTTAAATTTAAAAAAAATAATTAAAACCCCCCCAACACAACCTTTAGGAAACAGGTAAAAATGAGTTAGCAAAGTCAGACAGATTAGTAACCAGTCAGAGGAATGTTTAAGAATAAAGACCAGAAGACATTTGTTAGAGTGTCTGGAACGACTTCATGCAACAGATGGTGCTTGGTAAGAGCACTCGCATTTCAATTTCACTTCTACATGCTGTATTTGCTTGTATTAGGGAAGCAAAAGCTTCATACACAGCTCTAAAATGTCTTCAAATGTAATTTTTCATGAGTTGGATTTAGGTCATTACCATCCAGGATCTAAACAAAGGGATTGTTATCTTTTTATCCACTTTTTTCTTTCATTTTTATTTTCACTTTCCCTTGACCCTGTCAGTACATGCAATAAGATAAGTGGTGCCTCATATTTTATTTTTGCCATATATCCTTAGTTGTGTTCATTTCTGATATGTTCTTAAAATTGCTTACACACAAAAGGAAAACCAGAACTCTCCTATTTGTTAATGTGAAGACTACAAAACTTCAGTGTCAATTCCCTTGTGATCAAGACACTGTACTTTCTACCAGGATGGAGAAAGCTTTGTAGCATGCACTCAAGATCAATAAACAATCAGTGGTACTGGACAGAGTTTTGGTAGAGGTTTTTACAACACAAGTGAATGCCTTCCAATGTAGTTTGTGCTTCTGTAGCACAGATGTATCCTCCCCATCTTCCCAGGGGTTTTGAATAGAAGTAGCGTAGAGTAGAGTAGAGTAGAGTAGAGTAGAGTAGAGTAGAGTAGAGTAGAGTAGAGTAGAGTAGAGTAGAGTAGAGTAGAGAGTAGAGTAGGAATAGAGTAGAGTAGAGTAGAGTAGAGTAGAGTAGAGTAGAGTAGAGTAGAGTAGAGTAGAGTAGAGTAGAGTAGAGTAGAGTAGAAATAGAGTAGAGTAGAGTAGGAATAGAGTAGAGTAGGAATAGAGTAGAGTAGGAATAGAATAGAGTAGGAATAGAATAGAGTAGGAATAGAATAGAATAGAATAGAATAGAATAGAATAGAATAGAATAGAATAGAATAGAATAGAATAGAATAGAATAGAATAGACCAGACCAGGTTGGAAGAGACCTTCAAGATCATTACATCCAACCCATCACCCAACACCATCTAATCAACTAAACCATGGCACCAAGCACCCCGTCACGTCTCCTCCTAAACACCTCCAATGATGGCGACTGCACCACCTTTTCTGATGTTGTTTCTGGATACTGAGGGATGCTAAAATACCACCAGCACATTGTGTTGTTGGCACCAGGGCCTCTTGCCATCTGGGTTATCATAATAATTTGTAGAGAACAAATTCTTCAAAAACATGGATTGAAAATAATAGCATTCTGGAAATCTGAAATCAGCTGTTGTATGAAAATATAAACTGTTTTCCTGACCTGCTTAATAATAGTTTTATTTACTAGAGAGTCATTATCACAGATAAAACATCATCACATGTTGCTGTTCATTCACACTAGAGACATATTATTTCAGTAACTTCTGTTTTGTAAGTGATCAAGACGCCCTGCAACAAATGTTCTTTTGCTGGCCTTTATGTGATTGTGTTCTTGTGCTTTAAGTTATCCTCTTTACTCTTGCAATAAAAAGCATACTGCATGAAAATATGAACAGGTGCAAGCTGGAGCAAAGAAGATTTCATGTGAACATAAGGAAAAATCTATTCCTCTTTGAATGTGACAAAACACTGGAACAGGCTGCCCAGAGAGAATGTGGAGACACCTTCACTGGAGACATTCAAAACCTGCCTGGACACCTTTGTGTGTAAACTATTCTAGGTGATTTCATTTGGACAGGGAGTTGGACTAGATGATCTTTTGAGGTCCCTTCCAACCCCTAACCTTCTGTGACACTGTATGGTATGTGTTCTGGCAGCTGGCCAGTCCACTGAGACTGGGTTCATATTAAAAATTCTGACTAATCTCAGGTAGCTTTTGCTCAGCCAGTTATGGAGAGGCTAACTTTTGCAGGGATGATTGGTAGGTTAAATGAAAAGCATTACAGGAAAGAAAAAAAAATGTAGAAGTCAGCTGGAAGAGCAAAGTTGGAGAGAGTGGGAAAAAGTGAGCTAAGAGAGAAGAATAAGGTATGAGGAGAAGCACTGCAGGGTACAGAGAAATAGAAGAGCACCACCCTTAGGAGAATCCAAACAAAAGTCTGTTCTTTTACACACAGTAATTGGACTTTATCAAAATACAGCATTTTAGTGTCTGGGTCATGACTTTATCAAAATACAGCATTTTAGTGTCTGGGTCATGCCTCAAGCCCATATGAACGAATTCAGCCTTATTAATAAAGATACTCTAAATTCACATGTAAAGCAAATCCCTGATTCAAAATAAAGCAGATGTGGGAGAATCTGAATATTTCCTCATACTTAAACATAAAAAGAAAATAAAAATCATGGCAGAGAACACAGTGGGGAGAACAGAAGGAAGAAACATATATACTCTGGCCTTTACACTTTGGTATGCCACAGTAATCTAATCTGGTAGCAGGACTGGTCATGAAACACCATGGCGTGTTTTCATTCCTATCAGGATTCCTACAGTAGTTTTCTTCAAACCCCACAAGTGAAAATTTCACTTATAAAGCTGTAATATAGAGGAAAATACCATTAAAGAGGTTGGTGGGAGTTTTTTGTTTGGTTGGTTGGTTTTGTTTTGGTTTTGGTTTCAAATGTTTGCAGCTAAGTTCATGCAACCTGAGCCAAGAAAACAAAGATTCCTCTTGTGGATCTGATATCTCTGCCTGAATGTTTTTTCATAAGATAAGCTGTCATAAAAAGTCTCTCTATTGCCACTGGAATGCCCCAAAGAACCACCAGCCTCATGTGCACAGTTTACAGGAAATACAACAAATGATAACAGTATGTGATATTTCCATGTAGCTGACCTATTTGACTTCTATAGTCATATTTATTGTTTCTAACATACAAGGTTTTCAAGAGGTTGACAAAAAAATGGTGACATTTTCTTTGGAACATACAGGACAGTGACTAAGCAGCTGAGGGTTTCCAGTAACACAAATGTAATATGTGTGAATCTGAGGGGCAGATAGACCTTCTTGCATGCTTCTTATATACTAACAAGAACATATTAGCAGTAAAAAAGGCCATAGCTGGGCCAAATGGCCCAAATTTGCCAAGCCTGTGGCTATTTATTGAGGAGTTCATACATGGCATAATTCACTTTCCCACAGTGTACCCCGCTGAAGTGCACTGGTTTATCTTATTTTAACAGGTGGCTTTTTCCCAACTGACTTTCCCATCCACTTCAAATATACAGCATGTCATTATCTTTGCTCCCATCCTTTCTCATGTGATTCAAGGTACAACATCAATTATCACATCCCAAGATCCCACATAGACGTGAAGGCCAACTAAACATCCCATTAGCTACTCCCTTGGGTTCCCACACACATGCATTAAAATGTTATTTCTTTCATTTGTATTAATGGTGACAAACTGAATAAAGCTCAATCTTCTGGGAATCCTACAGGATAGCATATCTTTAATAGGTAGTGAAAAACACAGAAGAAGGTAGGGCAATAAGAGCCTTCAGCTATAAAGAGTACGGCTTCTGAAGACAAATACTAGTTTAGTACACGGCAGAGGAGTTTTCCCAGTCAATGACCTGAGACTTTGCACTATTCCATTTTAGATTTCACTAGCAGTTTCCTTGAATTTTAGCTCCTTATCTTGTAAAGGCCTTGTCCACAGAGGAGTCATGAGGATAAATAAATGCAGTTATGAACTAATGAAATGTGATAGCAAGGAGAAACTTGGAAGTATGTAGAAAAACAGAATACTTCATTTCTATAATACCCCCTTAAAGGATTATAAAGCACTGAATTTGTGAGTCATCTGTGATTCTCTCCATCTCTAATAACACATTCCTTGTGTTCTTCAAAATGGATCCAGTTCAGCTACTCATTAATTTTTTCACCCAGAAAGAAATACGCATTTTGCCTGGTTCAAGCTGAACAGAGAATTAGTACAAAAGGTATGGACATGTTTGTCGCTGTATCTGGAAAATGTAGCTACAAGAATAAAATAGGTTTATCTGACGTCTAAAAGGGAACACAGTGAAAAATTTTACGTTGCACAAAAGATGATCGTGCACTGTATTCATTTGCAATATGCTGAAAAACAACATAAATATTTTTTAAACTTTACCATGTTGCTTAGCATTTTGTAAATCCAATTGTATTTCCTTGGAAAACAAACAAACAAACAGATTCGCTATCAAACCTGCAACACCTAGGAAACCAAAAATCATTATTACACTGCACTGGTTAGGCCACACCTTGAGTACTGTGTCCAGTTCTGGGCCCCTCAGTTTAGGAAGGATGTTGACTTGCTGGAACGTGTCCAGAGAAGGGCAACAAAGCTGGTGAGGGGTTTGGAACACAAGCCCTATGAGGAGAGGCTGAGGGAGCTGGGGTTGCTTAGCCTGGAGAAGAGGAGGCTCAGGGGTGACCTTATTGCTCTCTACAACTACCTGAAGGGAGGTTGTAGCCAGGCAGAGGTTGGTCTCTTCTCCCAGGCAGCCAGCACCAGAACAAGAGGACACAGTCTCAGGCTGCGCCAGGGCAGGTTTAGGCTGGATGTTAGGAAGAAGTTCTACACCGAGAGAGTGATTGCCCATTGGAATCGGCTACCCGTGGAGGTGGTGGAGTCACCTTCATTGGAGGTGTTCAGGAGGAGACTTGATGGAGTGCTAGGTGCCATGGTTTAGTTAGGTGGGTTGGACTGGTTGATAGTTTGGACACGATGATCTTGAAGGTCTCTTCCAACCTGTCTATTCTATTCTATCTCTATTCTATTCTATTCTATTCTATTCTATTCTATTCTATTCTATTCTATTCTATTCTATTCTATTCTATTCTATTCTGCAAAAAGTCTAATTTAAAATAATTTTTTTTTTTTACATGCAACAAGAAAATCTCATCAGCATGTCCAATAGTGAATCTATATTAATCATGTAAAGGAGTGAATGTTCCATGTCTTTTCTCATGTTGCCTTTTAAAAGGCAGGATTTCAGAAAAGTAAGATGAAAACTAGAACTTCTAAACTATGAAATATCTCATAGTAACAGAGGTAATAAGACAAAACAGAAACAGCTCCACATTTCAAGGGAGTTTAATACATATTTTTGCTGAAGTGAAACAAGGTGGGGTTTTTTTTTAGACTTTTGAAAGTCTAATTCTATGAACATCAAATAGACATTATTGTCTAGACTGTATCCTTTCCCCCAAAATAATTATAAAGGGGTAACCAGAGGTTACCCTGGTTAATGGAATACCCAAATATAGCAGTTTTACTAGCACTGTCCCAGCCAGCTATTTTCGCACCAGCTTGACTTCAACCTAATTTCTCAAGCCTGAAAAGAGAATCACAGAAACATTCAGATTGGAAAAGACCCTCAGAATCACTGAATCCCCCTGATAACCCTACTCTACACAGTTCACCCCTAAACCATATCCCCAAGCACCACATCCAAATGACCTTTAAACACATCCAGGGCTGGTGACTCAACCACCTCCCGGGGCAGCACATTCCAATAGCTGAATCCTAACCCCATCCCTAAAATATATATAATACTGCAGCAGCTTGTTAGGACTGTGGCACCCATCTGCATGCCTGGAACAACCTCTGCAAAGGATATCTCGCAAAGACAAGATGAGAACTACAAATTCTGCCGATACGACACTGGTCTTTAACATGGCATAAAGTTGCCAACATCTGTGCTTTGAATATACATATCACTATTTTGAGATGATAATCTGACACCTTAATAAAGGTCCTTGATTTTTGCAGTTCTCATCTACCATAGGTCTGATGTTCTTGCAGTGACTGTGGCAGTTGGTCAGCAAATCTGAAAATCACCATGGGACTTCACAAACTTGATTTTGAAAATATTTTAACTTCAAAAATTCAAATGTGGGGCAAAGAAATCTTACTTGAGCATAGAAAGATAGCTTTGCAAACCCCAACTTTGGTCTAGCTGGCTGGGGGTGGAAGCAGCATGTTTGAGTGCATAAAGTTTTATTGATTCTTACTGGAATTACACATCAGCAAACAAATGTGGTAAAATAAGTTAATAATTTCCTCAGTTCCAATCTCCATTTTTAAATCTCCGAACATGATTTGGAATGTAAGATGTTACAAAATAATATTTAAATGTTTGCACTCAGTGCTGAGAAAAGTGAAGGCACTTTCATCTTGATAAATATGCTGTTATTCTGAAATGGCTATGCCTCATTTTGTATAACTAAAGATGTAGATAATATTGCTGAAAATCATGGACAATGTCTCTGAGCAGAATCCTGGACTCTGTAGGTTCAGCTCCAATTGTATGTGGTGTAGTTACCTACAAGATAAGGAATGAAAGACTGAAATGGACCTTCAGTCTAGTTCCCTGTAGTTGGAGAGTTGGACCATGCAATCACACATAGAAAATTATCAAAGTCCATTGCAAAACTGTGTGTGTTGAAAGCTTATCTCCTACTTACTAATTCAGCCAGGAAAGATGCTCTTTATCATAGCTCTGGTAAAAACATGAAAGCAATGTCTGATGTAAATTGGGAAGCAATTGCACTAGCTATCACTTACAAGACTGTGGAATTTCACATAATTTAGAGTGAATTTTCTGTAACTTAAATTTCTCTAACAGGATCTCCTAACAGAAGTTTCTTTTCACTGAAAACCATTTGAAAGCACCTGGTAAAGCCTGAAAGTGCACTCTCCTCCTAGGACTGGGCTCTGCTTGGAGTCCCAGTGATATTAGAATTCACTTTCACTTATGGAAGTTCCTAGTTCCACAGGCAAAGAAGACATAACTTTAGTCTAGGCAGGTAGCTTCCACCTGAAAGTTAGATGGAAGAAATCAGCTGTGCGGAGGGAGTAAAAGTGGTATGTAACTTTCAGTGAGAACAAGCAGCACGTAACTTTCAGTTGTCCTTTGGCTTGACAATGCGGACCTGTTATGCAACTCCAGTTTTCAAGAAAGAACTGAAAACACTTGCAAAACACAATAGTCCTGAACTTTCACCTCAGAGTTCCAATTTCTTTTCTAGTCAGACTCTCTAGCACTCCATGGCCCAGGTGTATGATGAAATAATTAACATTGACCCAAAGCTTGACTGTATTCAGGTACAAAGACAGGGGTAATATTCCACATTATCTTAATGAACTGGAGAGGCAGACAGAAAAAAAGAGCAGTGTAAGACCTTAATTTTATCCAGACAAAATGTTTATGCAAAATGGAGTAAAAAATAGCTAGGTGTATAGCAAGTCTGCAAAAAAGACACTGAGCATTCCCATAGTTCACAAGCTGAAGAGCTCTTACTGTCTTACTAAAAATCACCCAGTTTTGGCACAGCATTTCCCAAGCCAGTTTGAGAGAGGATGCTAAGAATGGTCAATTATCTCAAAATATTAACTGTGAAGAAAGCCTGCAAAACATAGATTTCTTGTGATTAAGAAAACTCACAGTTCTGTGGCAGTGGGTAGGCACAATGAAACCTTCAGGTATTTAAGAGGTTGTGTACTCAGGACGCATAAGCTTAAATTTACACTCTTCAGATTCCCTTTCCAGTCAATTGAGGGATATGTACTTGGAAACACTTTCTTTGACTAAACATATACGTTGACTTCAGGATAATTCACATCCTGGAAATAGTAATTTCTCTCATTCACTACAAAATTAATGTAGTGTGATAAACTTAGACACATAGCTGCATCAGAACTTGGTAGGAGGCACCTGGAGTTGATCAGATAAATCCAGCTACAGTGTACATCACTCCACTGAAAGAGTGCTTGCTTCACTTCCATTTATTATCACGAACATGCTGAGAAAGTTCTCCTTCCACTTCAACATGCTCCTATTAAACAGCAGTTTGGTGTTTTTTGGTGGTTTTTTTGTTTTGTTTTGTTTTGTTTTGTTTTGTTTTTTCCCTCTGTTGAGAAAATACATGAGGTAACTGATTTGTCTTCAAGATCCTTGTGCTTAGGAGTCTGTGACCACAAATTGTTTCTTTGGACAAGGCAATCCAGCAGTCTCTTTTACCATAGTCCATATTTTTATTTATGACCACAGACTCTTCTGTGCACTGGCTTTCTATTTTTACAGATGTTTCTTTTCTCATACCTAGGTAGCCTAATACTTCTGACATTTCACTAGGTTATGAGGGGACAAATACTGACAATCAGGTGGTAGAATTTAGCTGACAGAACAAAAAGGGTGGAGCATGTTCCCTTGCCTGGAAAAGGAGAAGACTCCAGGGAAGAGAATTTTTTACCAAGCATAGAGAGATTTTACATTCTAGGCAGGAGTTGCCTAAGCTGGCTTTGAAGAACATCAGAAGCTACTGAAGCTTCAGCATTTTGACATTTTCTTGAAACAGGGCTGTCCATGACTGTAATGGTTTTTGTGATGACCTTTGAGGTAGTGTAGTGCAGACTTACTTATGCTGATTGCAATAACTAAGGAGGTTTGTCTTTCAGAGTCTTTAGTCAGGACATGCAATTAATAGAGTTCATTGTACAATTTCCCATGCTAGTGGCACTCATCACACTTTGACAAAGTTCCCTCATTTGCCATATTACAGATATGTTCATGCCATCATGCCATCAAAACAGGTTTTTTGACCTTTCTGTATGCTATCACTCATCACTTTATTCTTTTTAATATTTAGTCTTTATTGTAATATCATTAACTGATAAATTATTTTTCCTCTGCACAAAGAAAGATAAAAATGCTAAACAGGCAAATAAATGTACAACTGCTATATTTTATTCAATGTGCACATGAAAATGTGATCACCAAAGTGTCACTGCAATCAAGAGGAGTTGTCACAAGCTTCAATGCAGTCAAAATATCCTCAGTAAAATGGTACAGATAGATGCACACTTGTAAAACTCAAATTAGTCCACTGAGATTTCTTGGACACTATCATCTACCATTTGTTTCCATAGGATAACAGTGTACACTGCTGCTATTAAGAATATATATCCTGTTACTGAGGCAGCTAGTATATTATTAATAGTCATTTTTGTGAACAAACTCTGTTTGTGTTTCAAGATTCTTGAGACAGACAAATAATACAGAAATCTCAACTGGCCCTTTCATCTACTCTTACTCTATGTATTGTACTGAGAAATACTACTTCTTTTTGAAATCCTCGCAGTAGATCTTCCAGTAGTAAGTCTGTCCTGAAGGGTCAAACCTGTGAATGTACTAACCTGGACAGTTCCTGGGGTCCAGTTGGTCAAGGGAAATGTATAGCACATGTAATTAAACTCATAAGCACCTGTGAATGTGCAAACCTGCACACTTCCTGGGGTCCAGATAAACATGTAGCACATGTAATTAGTTTGTGACGCACTTGTGAACCATGTGTGCCCCTCGCCATGTTTGGATATGCCCCACCCTATAGGTCCAGTTATCAGGTTTCTGTGTTACAAAATGGCAATAATTGTCTTGGGACAGTATTTAAACCAGCCAAGAAGTTAGGCAACTTGCCACATTCTCCCCCAGCCAGCAACAAGAGCCAAATGCTGCCAGAGTAGCAGCTGAAGAGCTTGTCCTGACAGGCAACGATTTCACTCAGGCCTTGCACCTGGACCAAGGCAGAAAGGTGAAAAGCTCCAAGGGAATTGAATCACAGAAGAGACTACAGCCCAGTGACTGGGCACGATAAGAGAGAGGCCCCTAGCCCTCTCTGAGCCAAGGACTGCTCAAATTATAGCCACAGCATCTGGGAAGATACCAGCCAGAGGAGCAAGTCATGAGTACCTGGCTAATCTGCCATAGAATCCCATTGGTGGGAAAACCACAGATCACAGCACCTGTACTTCCAATTCGGATCACTGTATTGGAAATCTGTGATTAAATCATTTAACTGTCTTTATCTGTGGAATGGAATACCCACAACTGAATAACTGAACCTGTGAAACTATATAAAAATATATATAAAAATATACATTTTATTACATAAGTCTGAGAATAAAAATTTCAAAATCAAAGTATATTTTTCCCAGGGGGAATACACACGCACACAAGTCTTTTCTGTAAGCAGGTAGCATGTAAAGTCTGTAAGGAAGAAGATCCTTCTTTCAAGGATGCAGGAGATCTCCCAGTGTAAGGCTGCACAGGTATGGCATTAGCACACACATGCCTAATTTCCACTGATACTCTTTCATTTCACTTTTTCATCCACAGTTTTCTAATATCACTTTTTTGCCATGCTCGCTGCATTTGTTGGTTATCACTGCAGACAATGAGTACTGAAAATCTTAGGTCAAGAATGTGTAGAAGCAATGGAAATCTCTTTCTTCTCTAGAAAACGTTTTCACTTCCTGGGGGAAAAATCTAAAGTGGAAATAAAATGTGTGTAGCTTCATGGTCTGCCTCCAATTTACAAAATATTATATTGTGGTTGCAGTTAACTGAGCATTATATCAGAAAAATATGAGCCAGTTTTTTCCTTAGGCAGTGAAAAGTCACAAAGTGTAAGTGTAGATGTGATCTGAAATCATACTTCAGTTTGGGCAGAAGATGGTACTGAAACATTTGTTTTCCGCTCTAATCTGCCTTGACTACCAGACCAGCCAAAGAGATGGAATGTTAAGTATGCTTTAAACTGAATTTTTGCTTTCATATTAAAATGTTCCTTTACAACTTTTCTTTAAAAGAATTCTGTTCTGTAGATTTATGGAAAAATTCTGCTTACAAGTTCTTATTTGGGAAAAAAGTTGTAAGAGCACAAAATCCAAAATGATAAATACCCCAGTAGCCATATTGTCATACGCAGGCAAGAGGTGTTGGGTTATTAACTGAGCCAATTCACAACTATTTTGCTATTTCCTTGCCCATTCCATCGAGCTGAATTTATATGGAAACTTGATTCCAATTCCTTTTCTTTTACCTCTGCTTATTTCTCCCTTACTGAAATGATTAAAAGGACCAGAAAGGAAAATGAGAAGTGATTCAAGGCTGAAATGTCAGTGCTGATGGAAATTGAGGAAGAGATGTGCAATGGAGAAATTAAGCATGTTACCCAGAGACTTTCACTTGCTTTCATTTATATAGTCACAGAAGCATTGCAGAGATCTGTAGCCATTATTTCCAAGACTGGTTTGCTCCTTTAATACTAATGGTGTCTTGCTAATTAGAGTCTGTAACAATACACTGAATAACAAAGACAAGGAAGGTCCAAGTAAAGGTAAGAAAATTCAGCATCTTACTTATATCTTGCAGCTTGGGAAACGGATGACTAAATAACTGGCACTTTCTTTTTATCCCTAGGAAATTAACTGACAACTGAAATGAGTTATGCTCAGAACAGCTCTGCCTTGAATTCATTTTAGTCTTGAGGGTGCAAATATTTGCCCTCAGTAACTGTATCGTGTACTTTTCCAATCTGGGTGAGAAAAGAGGAGCAGACATGACATAAAAAGTGGAAGACGACGACTAAACAATTAGAAAAGCAATGATACAGATTGCAACAAAAGGACAATGAGCGACAAAGGTATGAAAATGCTATGAAATGTATGAATTAAAAATGGTGTATTAACTTTCCATATGCTATGCAAACACATATTAGGGAGAAAAACAGTGAGGGTAAAGAAATTACAGTATTTGAGCCTCTCAGACTAATTTTTTGCATTCTTAAAAGTTGCTTGCAAAAATCTGACTCTATAAATATCACAATAACTGCTACAAATTAAAAAGTCAGGGATATGATGAGGCATATAGTAGCAAAAGATGAAGTTTCAGAACAATATATTAGTATGAAATATTATTCAACTTTGGGTTACTGACTTTGAACACATGTATGAGGGGTTTGGAGCACAGTCCTATGAGGAGAGGCTGAGGGAGCTGGGGTTACTCAGCCTGGAGAAGAGGAGGCTCAGGGGAGACCTTATTGCCCTCTACAACTACCTGAAAAGTGGTTGTAGCCAGGTGGGGTTTGGTCTCTTCTCCCAGGCAACCAGCACCAGAACAAGAGGACATAGTCTCAAGCTGTGCCTGGGGAGGTTTAGGCTGGATGTTAGGAAGTTCTTCCCAGAAAGAGAGATTGGCTATTGGAATGTGCTGCCCAGGGAGGTGGTAGAGTCACCATCACTGGAAGTGTTTAAAAACAGACTGAATGAGGCACTTGGTGCCATGGTTTAGTTGATTAGATGGTGTTGGGTGATAGATTGGACTCAATCTCAAAGGTCTTTTCCAACCTGGTTAATTCTGTGTTTCTGTATAAAGGATAGGACATTGTGAGAAGTGAATCCCCTTCTCAGTGATTCTTTCTGTAGAGAAGTGTGACTGGATTGAACTTCCCCCCTTTGCATTTACCACCATGACACATAACCACAATGGAGAAGATGCAGTCTTGTCTGTTCTTTATGACATTTGTATGGCAATTCATAAGAAGTGATTCTCCCTTTCTAACCTGCTCCTCTTCCTAAAAACTTCCTGTTCAGCACCAAGTGGTAAATGAACGCATTTTGCTGATATACTTTATTGCTTTCTTTTCCCCTCTTTTCCTTCCTTATTTCTGAAGGGAAGCAGTGAGGGGGAAGAAATGGTCTGTAAATGAGACACACAAGAAGAGATTTATTGAATGATGAGAGCAGACTCAAGGGGCCTTCAGGTAAACACAGTGTAATTAACATAATATCATATCACTAAACAGCTCCTGCTCCTCCACCACCATTACTGCTCCCATCCCAGAGCAGGGGGCAAGACCCTCACCAGCCAAGATACCACACAGGTATCTCAGCCCCAGGAAGGAGGCCCAGCCAGCACCTGTGCATGATATTGGAGTAGCCATCAATTCTGGTCCTAACAACCGGGGGCCACCAGGCCCCCCGGCCTTTGTTGTCACCATCACCCAGTGCACACTATGGGCACTCACCACTGATGAGAGGAGGATCCCTCAGCCCAAATGGGCTCTGTGGGGGGCTTCTGATCTTTCTGGTGGGGATTATAAAGGAGAGTGGGTGGGCAGGGCCAAGTGGCCACACCTGGGGTGGGAGGAGACTCCAACAGAGCCCAGGTGCTCTGCAATATGAAGGGGAAAAGTAGAGAAATGGGGCAGGTGAGGGATATTGGGGTGTCAGGTAATGATAGGACTAGGGGGAACGGAACGAAAAAATAGTAATGGGTAGATTCAGATTGGATGTTAGGAAGAAATTCTTTACCATGAGGGTGGTGAGACACTAGAACAGGTTGCCCAGGGAGATAGTAGAAGCCTCATCCCTGGGAGTTTTTAAGGCCAGGCTGGATGTGACTCTGGGCAACCTGCTCTAGTGTGAGGTGTCCCTGCCCATGGCAGGGGAGTTGGAACTGGATGATCCTTGAGGTCCCCTCCACCCCAACAATTCTATGATTCTATAACAATTTTGCAGTTTAGGCTGGGTGTTAGGAAGAAAATCTTCACAGAAAGAGTACTTGGCCATTGGAATATGGTGCCTAGGGAGGTGGTGGAGTCACCGTCCCTTGAAGTGTTTAAAATAAGACTGGATGAGGCACTTAGTGCCATAGTTTGGTTGATTAGCTGGTGTTGGGTGATAGGTTGGACTTGATGATCTGGAAGGTCTTTTCCAGCCTAGTTAATTCTGTGATTCTGTGATTATGCATACTTTCTGTCAGGGGTTGCCAAATCCAGTAGCCTGACAGGGAGTCTTGGCTGCTCCACCTGAAGGTTGTGCAGCCATTCACTGACACTTGGACAGACCCAAGAGCTGGGCAGAGAGGAACCTAATGAGCTTCAACTAGGATAAGTGCAGAGTCCTGCACCTGGGAAGGAATAATAAACTGCACCAGTACAGGTTAGGACATGATCTGCTAGAGAGCAGCCCTGTGGAGAAGGACCTGGGAGTCCTGATGGATAACAAGTTATGGTCCTGCTCTGGCAGAGGGGTTGGACTTGACGATCTTCAGAGGTCCCTTCCAAATCCTGTGATCCTGTGACAGAGCTGCTGCATGTCCAGCTCACAGCAAGGTGGAGCACATATTCATAGAATCGTAGAATCATAGAATGATCTGTGTTGGAAGTGACCTCCAAAGATCACCTAGTCCAACCAGTACTGATCAGGTGCAGATTGGCTAGACAGCTATATTTACTGTCCATCCATACAAATGCTATCAACCCCTTTTAACCTCTTTTCCCTCTCTTCCAATATGTTCCTTTCTAAAATACATTAACAACTCCTGTCCCCTGCCTTTGTTTCCTCTGCTAAATATCCCCCCTGCCAAAAAAGTTTGTACAATCCCAAGATGTTCTTCCCCAGCATCCCATCATGAGTCCCACCCCTCCTAGACAGTAACACTCCTTCAATCTGAAAGTACTCTGAGGAAAGACTCCCATCCCTAGCCTCATCTTGACATTTTCCACTTGTCCTATGGTGCCCATAGCTGTCCTGTGACAGCCCTGGGAAGAGCTGGGGTGGGGACTCCTGAAGCCAGTGGCAAGGAGCTACTTCAAACATGTACTTCATGTACTGTTTGTCAAGCTTTTTGTTATCTTGTCTTCTTTAGCATCTTTGTTGGTGATATGGACAGTGGCATTGAGTGCACCCTCAGCAATTTTGCTGACACCAAGCTGTGTGGTACAGCAGACATGCTGAAGGGAAGGGAGGCCATCCAGAGGGACCTTGACAGGCTGGAGAGGTGGGGCCATGACAACCTCATGAGGTTCAACAAGACCAAGTACAAGGGCCTGCATCTGGGTCGGGGCAATCCGAGGCACCGATATAGGCTGGGCAGAGACTGGATTGAGAGTAGCTCTGAAGAAAAGGACTTGGGGGTGCTGGTGGATGAGAAGCTCAACATGAGCCACCAGTGTGCACTTGCAGCCCATAAAACCAATCACATCCTGGGCTGCATCAAGAGAAACATAGCCAGCAAGTCCAGGGAGGTGATTCTCCCCCTGTACTCTGCTCTGGAGAGACCCCACCTGGAGTACTGTGTCCAGTTCTGGAGCCCCTATTACAGGAAGGATCTGGAGGTGCTGGAACGTGTCCAGAGAAGGGCCATGAGGATGATTTGAGTGCTGGAGCTCCTCTCCTATGAGGAGAGACTGCGGGAATTTGGGCTGTTCAGTCTGGAGAAGAGAAGGCTCCAAGGAGACTTTATTGTGGCCTTCAAGTATCTGAAGGGGGCCTACAAGAAAGCTGGTGAGGGACTTTTTAGGGACTTTTGAGGGACTTTTTAGGGTGTCAGGCAGTGATAGGACTAGGGGGAATGGAACAAAAATGGAAGTGGTTAGATCGAGATTGGATGTTAGGAAGAAGTTTTTCACCATGAGGGCGGTGAGACACTGGAACAGGTTGCCCAGGGAGGTAGTGGAAACCCCATCCCTGGGGTTTTTAAGGCCAGGCTGAATGTGTCTCTGGGTAACTTGATCTAGTGTGAGGGGTTGGAACCAGATGATTGTTGAGGTCCTTTCCAACTTTAACAATTCTATGATTCTATCTGTTGTGCATGCCTTAGAACTGAATTACAGGACCCTGAAGGAAAAGAAGTGAAGGGAATATAAAAGGAGACCAGTCCTTTTAAGACATGCACATGGAAAATTAGACACATGGCTTCCATTTTAAAGGTATTTTATTAGAGTAGGGAAAATCATTTAAATAGCCAAGCCTTCGCACATTCTCAGGCTAACTTATATGGAAACAGCAAAAAGTCATAGTCTCCATGCACATCACGCTTCCACTGTGGACATGCATGCAAGCTATTTCCTTTGCTACTCTGCATTTTCTCTTCTGATGTCTGATGTTTCACAGCTCTCCACTGAGAAATATATTGTAATGACAGTGAAAAAGGAGTAGGGTAACAGTCACGAGGAGTGGTGTAATAGACAGTAGGCACAGTGTTGTTCACAGTATCGCAGTGTTCACTTGTTTTCCAAAGTGAATGAGCTTGGTGACCTTTATATTTGTTCCTGCTGCTTCTGCAGTTTGTTTCTTCCACATTGCCACTGCACTTAAGCCACTGGTCCTAGTATACATTCAGCACAGCACAAGTCTGGAAGAGGCCATTATACATGCAGTAAGTAGTGGAGCTTTGTTTAAAGTGTTATGCTTTATCTAAGTTCCAGTCATGTCTGCTTTGATTGCTTTGGTAGCTCTTTTTATTTGTTTGCTTGTGTTCTTTTGTTTTGTTTTGTTATGCAAGATGCCGTATTTGAAAGCCTTGTTTCTCATTAATCCTGACTACCTTGCGGATTAGTATTGCTATACATTCTCCCAGCAGATTGGGACACAGCTGAGCAGGTCAGCAAAAATGGCTTTAGAGGAGATGCAAAGAATAAAAAATTCTTGACCAAGATTAAGGAAAAGAAAGTGGCAAGGCCAAGATCCATGGCCACTTATTCTCATTGCAGAGCTCTATCCATTTTTCTCTCATAACATCTCTCACAATGCCACACCACCTCACTTTCAACCTTGATTAGGACAGCGTGGGGAGCCACCATTCTCTGCAGATACCCCTGGGCCACGTACATATGTAGAGTGGCCACTGCTGGCTGGAGCAGGACTCTGAGACCTTCATGCTTAACCTCAAAACCTGATGATCCACTTCCCTGATTTCTGAAGAGTAAGTTTGTGCTTGTTGCCAGCTTTAAGAATGAAAAGCATTACCTATCTGCTCAGAGTTGTGGTGATGTTACTGGTGAGCCTCAAGGTGTGATCATACTGAACATATTGGGGAGCTTGTATTTTAAATACCTAACCTCTGTGATTTTGTCCAGATCACTGTCAGACTGAGTTTGACTGAAAAATAAAAGCATCTCTGTATTTTCAGTAGAAAATGAGCTCTCCTTTTCTGGTCAAAAATTATGATTTTCCAGTTGTTCATACTTTCCTAATGTCTGAATCCCCAACAGTGTGATGCATTTCCATAGGTGCTTTAGGCCAGGCTGGGAGCTGCTTCTTAGGGGAAGTCAGAATTGTTGTTTCTGCCTTCTTTTTCCTTTCATTGTTTTTTGTGATATGTATTTGTTATCCTATAGATGAGAACAAGCAATTGGACCGGGTCATCTGAAAATTTCAGAGCATCCTAGAAAAACTGACTGAAGTGCCTACATTTTATTACTGTATGATATTACAATCTTATACATAAAGTTAGTAAACTACAAAGTTTATCTCAGTGCAGTTAGAGTGTAAACATTTTCTGTATTTTTAGGGGATTTTGCTGGCAAATATGATAGTCTGCTGCAGTTTTTCTGAGTTATGCATCCAATACATGCAAATTTGAAATTTTCACAGACATAGGAGGGCAAACATAAAATAATGTTCTACACGCACAAAATATTCAAAATATATTTTTCTTTTGTAAAACTACATTATTATTAAAATATTCCTTTTACAAGTACACAGAAAATTCAGATAATCTGGAATTTAAAGTGCCAAACCTTCACAATACAAAGAGCTTTGGTGCTGTAAGATACTGATGACTACATTTTGACCATTTGTTTTCAGTTGACTGCTCTGAGACATCACCCTCCTAAAAGAGTACTTCATCTCAGTCCTGCTCTACAGCCTCTGGGCAAAGCTGCTTGTCTGAATTTAAAAGTCTCCATCTGCTGTATGTCAGTCTAAGATGACTTGCATTCAGGCAAGCAACCTGTGCGTGAGGCTCAGTTAGCTGCCTGCAGTGGACAGCTAGGAAAGAGCAGCATTTTAAGACATCACAGTTGTATCCGAATAGAATCTGACTTAGACAGTAGCCAGACAAAATGAGTTGTGCCTAGACTACTTGCACCACTAACCCATCCCTCTACATCCTGCCATTCATAGAATTTCATAAATCATAAGAGCTGTTCAATAAAAACACTGGAGCAGTGAAGCAGCAGTAACCAGCGGGGATGATAATGAGCTCACCTGACTTCCTTTCACAAATCAGATTGAAATGACTAAGGCAGCAAGAGGCTGAGTGGTGCGGCTTGTGGCGGTAGCAGGCACGCCTACGGCTGCAGTCACTGGCTGCAGTACATACCCAGCTGTGTCACAAACAGGCTGATAGGGATATGGCTACCCTTCCATGGCCAGAGGTGTGACTGCTTCCCACAAGTCTGCTCCGGGTGCTGGTTCTCCCACAGGCTCACAGGAACTACGATACCTCTTGCTGCATACCAGCAGCAGATTTGTGAGTGCTCTGCACATACAAAACTGGAGGACTTGTCTCAGCCCTCATGCAAAGTTTAACTGGGGAGACCTGCTGCCGGAGACACTCTCCAGATAGCAGGGCGATATGTGCCAAAGAGTTTCCTGACCCCAGAGAACTGCATAGCTCTCATCAATGCTGAGAAACATCCCACAGCAGCTGGTTTTCTCATATGGTCATCTGTAATAACTCTGGTCAGAAGAGCAAATACCGTCAGAGGCAACCTCCATCACAGGTCATCTCTGAGTCACTCCAGTGAGTCACCTCTGCCTGGCCTTGCTGCTGGCTGGCTACAACCCCCAGCTACAGCCCAGCCCAACGTGGGAAGGAGTAATCTCCTTTCTGTAAATCATTGTTGGTCCATTGTCCTGCTGCTGCTATTCTCTCAGCTTCTGAACACTGCATGTCTTTTAAAAGTCAGGCCCAGCCACCAAGGGCATGCCTGTCTGGCTGGGGTACCCCAGATGGCTCCCTGGGCCCAGGATTGTTGCCCACAAACACGTCAGGCACTAAATCATTCCCCTGGGAGTGACTAGCAAACATACAGCAAGCCTGGCTTTTATTTGGCTTATGATAGGGTCTGAGGAAAATGACCTTTTTTCATTTCCATCTAAGCACATTGCTTAGATGGAAATGAAAAAAGATGCAGCTTCTCCTGGCTTGAGTGCAGAGCTGCATCTCTTGGAGCCTGCCAGACTGCTCTGAGCAGCCAGTGCAGGAGAAATGTGGCAGGCAAGCTGAACTAATAAGCCCATCTGTTTTACTGATGGGCAAGAAAAGGCTTTCATTTGGCCTGTGACGGTTCTGCCTCAGGACATTCCTTCCCAGGGCTCAGCAATGAACAACAAAGGGGCAGAGAACCAAGAGGTCTAACACAGACAATAAAAATAAATAGTGCAAACACTTCATGAATATGAAGAACTTTTCTATGCTTTCAGCCAGTCTCTCTAGGTCATGTGGTCTTAGTGCAGGAGAAAACAAAAACAAAAAACCAAAAAAACCCAGAAAGCCAGGTCACACAATTTTTATGAGGAACTTCTCCTGCCATTCTATTAGCTATTTAGTCCCATAGGGAGAGAAGTCAGTTAGGACACAAGAATAGGAAAGTAAAGGAAATTATTTAACAGAAATAAAATGGTAGTGTGCATACACTGCAATGAAGTAAGAAGTTATGTCTCTCTACATAATTCAAACTTTCTTTTGTTATAATTGCCTGTCTATCCAGAGTCCTTTTAGCTTCATGTCCTTTTAAATCCCTTCCTTTCCTTGCAGAACAAGCTGGCATTCAGCACCATAGGAAAGAATCCAAGCTCAGAGGCGTCTTTGTAGAGAAAAAATGTGAACATATTTCCTCTCAAAGGAGAAAATGAGTGTTCAGGGCACTTGACTGTCATCCTTGCCCCTACAGATGTACAAATGTAACACTAGAGAGGATCTTTTACGCATTTGTTTTCCATGCTTGTGTTCACTGTGACTCTTCCTGATGAGTATTGTGTTGGAAACTGGACTGACAAACTGTCTGAGTAGCATAATAGTAGTTACCGTTAATAAAATGTAAAATGGCAGAGCTACAGAATATGCAAATAACAAAAAAGCACAGCCAAGTATTTTGCAGTTTTTATATCTATTTTGAAATATGAAAATATATTAAAATAGATATATATTCAGGCTGCAGGAACTCAATGGAAAATTTTCTTACTCTTATTTTTATAGGTAATCTTGAAATGGTGTTTTCCCAGGCAGCTGGTGTGAATGTTGACTGAAGAGCAGGATTTCACTTCTACACAGCTAGAATATGTAGAAGGACAGAAATCCCTTTTGTTTCTTGGGGGTATCAGGCTTGTTTGCTTTTCAGTGTCTTGCTGCTGAGACAGCTTGCTGTCTTCGAGGGAGAGTGGACAATGGGGAGGAGTGTAGCTTCTCAGGTGACAGATCTTTGGAGGAACTGATGCAGAAGGACTACTATGGCAGGTCACATTGCATGGATATTTGCAATTTTTTTTATCCTGCTTATAATCATAATTTCTAATGCTGAGTAAATTTCTTGGCAGTGTCTCACTGATAACACCAGTGGTGCATAATGGAGTGATCCTAAGATCACATCACCCATATGACCCAGAACAATACCAGCTGATTCCTGAAGAGCACTATGAAGATTAAAATCAGGGATGCTTCCATGTTCCTCTTGTACATATTTAATGAAAAGATAAGCTAAGGTCTATTGAATAATGTGCAAAAATCTATCATGCAGGAGCTATCAAAACATCATTATGCAGCTAGCTACATTTGGCAAATACAGTCATCCAAAACACCTTTGGCACAGTTTTAAATCTGATGATCATTAGATTGATTATCAGACTTGCATATGGTAGTATATTTTACAAACATGTCCCATTTAAGTGTATGTAACATGTTCACACAGGTAAGCACAGACACAATCTGGTTGATTCTGTAATTCTGTGAAATGTACAGACTGCAACAAATAGATCAAATAACACAACATACGATTTTGCACCACTGAGACAGGATGCTGCAAGTTTTATAAAGGAAGGATATACAGGAATTCCAGGCAGAATATGTCACTTTAAAATAAGACATGGGAAATTGCCATCATAGTATCTTCAAGGCAATACTGCAGGCACAGTCTTGAGACTGGCAGCATATTGCAATATTGCTCTGTTTTATTTTAGAGAAAAAGAATCTCCTATAAGATTCCCAGTTCTGATTGGAGCAGTATACATTCTGCTTTTTATAGTTCCTTCTTTTGGGTTACAGGGAATTTTTTACTGATCACAATGGCAAACCCACCTGTGGTCTGTCCTGCTCTCCTAGCCTAGCAAACAAGGAGCAGCCAGTGCCCTGAGGAAATGCAGCTGGCACTTGCACAAGCCATATTAAGGTAAGAGAGGCTAGTTGCTTCTCTGAGTAATGGTTGGCCAGGTTCTGCTTACAGACCTTAAAGTATCCATCTCTGGGATTTTGCGCTGGAGGAGTTTTAAGTGTTGAAACTGCTAACACAGAACCAGAGGAACATATTTTTAATATATATATATATATATATATATATATATATATATATATATATGTCAGAAGATATAATAGAGAAGAAAACTGATCTGTATCATTCCAGATGTCAGATTTCAAACCCTGTATTCTGGAATGAGGAAACGTCCCACAGAGCGATTTGAACCAGTACTTCATTTGCTTCTTATTATAGCTTTGGACACAGCACTGAGACTAGGAATTGACCAAAATGTTATTTAACACTTACAATACAGCAAGTGAAAATGTCCAGCCAGGTTATCCAGTGTTTTCTTAAAAAAAAAAAAAAAAAAAGGAAGTGATGATTTCTGTTCCAGCCATCCAATTGACTAAAAGATAAGACCTATGTGAGTGGTGAATAAGATCAGATTGGAATAGACAAGAGTAGGAATAGAATAGAATAGAATAGAATAGAATAGAATAGAATAGAATAGAATAGAATAGAATAGAATAGAATAGAATAGAATAGAATTAACCAGACTTTTGAGATCATCAAGTCCAACCTATCACCCAACACCATCTAATCAATTAAACCATGGCACCAAGTGCCTCATTCACTCTCTTCCTAAACACCTCCAGTGATGGTGACTCTACCACCTCCCCGGGCAGCCCATTCCAATGACCAATCACTCTTTCTGGGAAGAATTTCTTCCTAACACCCAGCCTAAACCTCCCCTGGTGCAGCTTGAGACTGTGTCCTCTTGTTCTGGTGCTGGTTGCCTGGGAGAAGAGACCAACCCCTTCCTGGCTACAGTCTCCCTTCAGGTAGTTGTAGAAAGCAGTAAGGTCTCCCCTGAGCCTCCTCTTCTCCAGGTTTACCAACCCCAGCTCCCTCATCCTCTCCTCATAGGGCTTGTGCTCCAAATTCCTCACCAGCTTTGTTGCCCTTCTCTGGACACGTTCCAGCAACTGACATGCAGGTAATTGGTTAAGTCTTGTCTATGTTCAATCAGGAACACTTTCCACTGTTTTAAAAGTATGAAGATTATAAGATCACAATTTTTCTCACTTTAACTGGAAATAATTTTTTTCCTGGTGCATCTGCCCTTTTGGAAGTTCCATTATGCATCACACTTTAAAAATAAGTGATATGAGAGGAAAAGGAGTGTCTCAGAGGAGCTCCCATCAGCCTGTGTCACTGTGGAGAGGCAATAGCAGAGAACTTCAGGTTCAGGAGGCAATGGAGCATATTGATCTTTGTGGGCATGCCCTGCTAACTGCCAAGGTCTGGCTTTCTTTTTTTAGAAACTTAGCATGGCTTTTACCAAGCATAAATATAGCAATGCAAATAGTGAGAAGCTATTTTTGACCATTTTGGTCACTGCTAAATACAGAATTGCTAACACAAGCATTTAGAGGTCATAAGTCAGGTCCCCAGAATGAGAAGGCTGGCCTAAGCATGTAGATCCTTCTTTACTGGCTGTATGTTTGTTTTGCTTACTGAAACTTTAGAATATTTCTGGATCATGTCTTCAGGCACTATTCTCAAAACTGAAGACAGAGTTTTGATCTGAGTTTATATTTGCCTCTAATTCATATAGTTCCTGGAGCTGGGACTTCAATGATGCTCTAAGAGAAAAGACTTTGTTCATCTGCCCAAGTGTCTGTTATATTAGTAACAGAAATGTTTTTAATAAAAAATGGAAATATCACCAGTGAATGGACACAACCATCAGAGAACTGAGGCACCATCCATTTCCCATCTTCCTTTGTTTTCAGAGCTTTGATATAAGGTGAGCCTAGTGCCTCCGTGTACACCAGTGACATCAGTCAACCCACGGCAGAATAGAAGCAAACTTCTGAGTGATGCTCATGCAGCATTAATACATCATTAATGTCACACAGTACACAGATGTCATGGCAAAAATGTCAAATACTCTGAGGAATACTTGGAACAGGCATTAGCTTAGACTTGTGTGATGAATGCTTTGCACAAGTAGTTCACATTCGTGACACATTTGTGAAGGATTTTTTGCTTTGCAATTTTAAAAGCAGTTCATAATCAGAACAAGGGTCTGACTTTGTCCAGTGAAATGAAAATAATATATTGCTTGTCCAGTAGTAACCTTAAGCCCCAACATGATGTTGTACATCCTCAGTTCCTACAAATTTTAAACTTGGCCAATATTGCTAGTGACTGAGACATCCTGCAAGAATGGTTTATTGTCCTCCTTCCCTTGAAAGGATCCATTTTTAAAGCAGTGTCATAAAAGCTAGTGACCGTTTCATTTCTATGAGCACTAGAAAATACAATTTTGTGGATGAAGCACCCTTTATTCACTATTGTATTTTTCCTGGAAACACATAAGAAATAACTTCATACACAGGGAATATATTAGCCTTTTCAATACTACGTATTAGAAATCTTCCCTTCTATAAAATATTTTTAGTATCTTTTTCTATTCCAAGGCTCTCAACTAGTCTTTGATGAAAATTAACTGACTTGTCCTAGCACTGTAATATCTGGTTATTGGTTCAGTAGCCATTCACCTGTTATTTTCTATTTTCTGCTTGCTCTCGTGAATTCTATGGTTTGCCTCACAGGGGCATCCTTTTGCTTAAAGAACTAATTGTATTTTAAAGGCATAGCCTAAAACCACCACGCTGTATTTCCATAAAAATACTGTAATAACACTAGGTTATTTTTGTCTTCAGCTCTCAAAGATGGCTGTGTGTGTCTTTAACCCTCCCCCTTGCTTAAAAACTTCAGTATGCTTGATACTTAGGAGGGAACAAATAGTCTGACAGGGAAGGGCAAGGGTAGGGCTTGCATCATTCTGACTCGTTCCGGCTTGTTGAGCCAGCTAGGCAGCCCCAGTCAGAGGTTACACCTTCCTAAAACAGGTGTAGCTTGAATACTCTTCCTAGTGTACTAGAGAGCTAGGGGGAAAGAACCAGAGTTCCTGAGCAATTTTTTCTGGGTTTTCTTCCTGTGGCTGGGTGTTGATGTCTAACCAAGGGGCACAACACCTCCCTGGTAACACTGTACCCCTACCTTTTCAGGTAAAATGCATCATGTAGCATGGTTATGACTCATACCACAATCACTTGAAAGTCATGTCACTATGGGCCATACACTTAGCCACTAGCCATGAAGGTAAGGGCCTGTAGCGCTTGGGTAAGGGAAAGAAAACAGAAGCTTTGCAGTGCAATTCCCCTTCAAACTTGTAGAAGGTCAGCTCTCCACAGACCAGGAACACGGCAGCCTGAAGCAAAAATGACCTAGCCTAGGACATGTCTGGTTTTCTGCAATGACCTCATCCTCCTGCAAAGCCACAGGGATTTATTACCAGGTCACTGCTCAACTTGCATCTCTTTGATTTTGCCAGTGTTTTCTTTAAGGTTTAGCACTACCAAATGCAGATTAAATTAATACCTGCATACCCTTGCAAGGGTTTTCACAGATGCTGAACATTGCAATTCACCTTCTGCCTTTCCATTTTACGCAGAAATGCAAAACAGGGCAGCTTAATCACCTTGAAGTAGACTGAAAATGTTAATATTAATTACCATTAATTACCTTCATGGATAAAATCTAAGGGTTTGGAAAACTTCTTTCCTTATCTATTACTTTAAGGAAATATGAACCTTGAATACCACGGCTGCTGGTGGCCATAAAAAGAACACCTTTTTTTTTTTTTTTTTTTTTTTTTATAACCAAAAAATTTGGGAAGTGCTCTGGTAATAAATTTGGCAGATGCAGAGTATGGAGCTGGATGAGCTTTCAACAGCTAGACTGTGCAACCTGTTCCTCAGAATGTTCCTTACCCTTAGCCAAAAAACCTAGTGCATCTTTCTGTCATTGAAAGTGGGTCTAATTTTATTAATAAGAATATTTGCATGTGCAATAAATGATAATTTCACAGTAATCCAGCAATGAATGTCTATGATTAATGTAGTTATACTGGTAAGACCCCCCACCCCTTTATTACAGTTCTATGCTGCAATGGGAATTGATTCAATTAGGCTTATAAGCACTGCTGGAGTTGTATTTATAGTTCTGTCATTTCCCCCTATATAAATACACCAATAAAATCTTTTTCAGTTAGGCAATCATAGAGAAATGAAGATCACCGTGAATGAGAAAGCTTTGGAACAAACTGCCACGTAATCCAAGCACATGCGTTGCAGAAAAAATCAAGCAATATGCAGAGGTGAGAAGCACAGTTCATAAACACATCATAATAAGTGGCATAAATTAAACTTCAGTTAGTTATTTTTAAGGAAAACTTTCTTTGAAAAAAATCAGCTAAATTCAGTGCAGTAAACCAATGTTAAATGAATATTTAGACCAGCATAGTAGAAGGCTCTTTACACTAGAAAGGCAGTTCCCAAAACATCCTCTTGTTTCTGCTTTCTGTATCTGCTATATATAACTATGATTACTAACAGAATTTACCATTAAACATCACCTCTGGATGTGCCCTGCCACGGCTGTAACTGTATTTACCTAAGGGTATTTCTTACCCCCTCTTCCTCATACTATACACCAATATTTTATTTCTAAATTAAAATAAATTTTTAAAAAAGTATGAAGTACATTGAAAGACACAGTTAGAGAACCTAGCAGGCTTGCTTTATAACATCATGTAGGTAAGCAAGCTGGTATTGTATGTAGCTCTGAATACAGATATTGTACATTTAAACAGTATCTTTCAGATCACTTTTGTATGCAAATAGCCACATTTTCATAATCAGCTTCTAGGATTCTGACAATCAACATAAGCACAACTGGTTTATGCTGAATCTTCACATTCATGCATGAATATAAGGCTCTGTGAATGTCAAATTGGTAATCAGATTCACTTCTGCTTTGCACTAAAAATTGCAAATAGCGTAATATGAAAAAAACTTGTCCATGCACTTCAGTTACTCGAGGCATGGACCAAAATGTTGATGATCAAATAGGGAAGACATTCAATGGCATATTTAATGGCTGGTTAGTTATCACTGCTTTCTCATGCAGAGATATTTTAAATTCAAATGAAGATCATTACAGAATCCAGGAAACTGAATTCTGTGATGGTAAACCAACAAGCTGTGCCTGTGACACTTACAACATCCAGCTTTCCAGAAGACTTATATTCACTGCACTACATTAGAGAGTAATTTTAATCTCTCTGTCCTTACCCTATTTAGACAAGTGATGAGGCAGGCAAATAATTCCTTTCTGAGGTCTATGTGAGCTAGTTGTTTCAGAGAGGGAGAGATCCATTCAGTGTTAAATCCTCTTTCTTACTCAACACTGTTTGGTAGGCTGTTGTGGATACGACGAGGAGATTTGGAATAGCTGTAATAAATGCAACGTGTACTTGCCACAACAAATAAGTTTACAGGCTGTTTTCAAATACAGTCTTTGTGACAATTAAAATATATCAAAAAGTTCAGATTAGGTGCAGTGTCATGAATGGGGAATAGCACAGAGCCATTTCACACAGAGAAAATGACTGTGAAAATGAGAGAAGTTTATGATTTTCAGAAGTTGACTTTGTACAAATGAATAAGGGTGTCACATTCACTTTTTGTACGTCAGTAAAGCTGACCACATCCAAATAAGGACAGGCTTGGCTTGTTTGAGATGCAAAATGTAATAGTTTACAATTTACACAATTTGAATATCAGGATTTTTCATCACTTATAGTACGAAAGCAACATACATGGTTGCCATTAATTGCTCTTTAAAAGTTTCTTAAAACAATTAACCTGCAGTCCACATATAAAATAACAACAAAAAGCACCATGGTCAGCCTGGCTATAAAACTTCATTAGTAAGAAATGACAATTTTGGAAAGGAGGAGAAAAATGACTTGGTCGCAAAGCTGTCCTTATATCTATATAAACAGTATTTGTGCACACCCTTCTAACAGTAAGTTACAATTTAATATGCAGAAGTGGCTATGTAACAACAGTGTGAATGGTACATTAGAATAATTAAATTCTTAACTGCAACTGTAAATCCATAATTTAAAAAAAATTGTGACACAAAGTTGCCACACAAAAAAAAAAAGATAGTACCAAAAGTTTTGCGATGCTGTGTGCTTTTAAATAGTTGCATTTCCTAATGAATTTTCTATATTAGAAATTGCTTGTAATTTACAAGTATTTATGAGATTAATTACAGAATGGTTGAGATGGAAAAGTCCCCTATGGAGAGCACCTCATCCCATCCTTCTGCTTAAGTCACGGTAAAAAGGAGCCAGTTGCTCAGGGCCACAACCAGTTTTCAAGATCTCCAAGTATGGAGACTCCAGAGGCTTTCTGAGCAACCTATGCCATTGTTTGACTATCCTTATGGGTAAAGAAATTTTTTCTCACATTTAAACAGAATTTCTTATTTTTCAATTTGTTCCCATGACCTCTTGTCCTTTCACTGAACACCAGTGGGAAGAGGCTGGCTCCATCTTCTTTACTCACCCCACCAAGTATTTGTATCCATTGATAAGATCCTGCCTGTGGCTTCTCTCCTCCAGGCTGAACAATCCCAGTTCTCTTAACCTATCAGATGTCAGATGCTCCACACCCTTCATTACCTTTGTGGTCCTTTGCTGGACACACTTCAGCATGTCCATATCTCTTTTGTGTTGGGGTGTCCAGAAATCAGCTATCATTAGGAGATGTTTTATAAACATATAATCACATTTTAATGAAGTATATTTAACTGAAGTGTTGTTCTTCAATTTTAAATCCAGATAATAGCACTCCTATCCTCATATTGACCTGAACTATGCCTTTAGAAATAGATTATATATTTGGGACTAGTCCTGTTTAACATCTTTATCAATGATCTGGATGATGGGATGGAGTGCACGTTTAGTAGGTTTGCAGATGATGCCAAGCTGGGTGGAAGTGTCTGCTTGAAGATAGGGAGGATCTGCAGAGGGGACTGGACAGATCCCCAGCAGCATTACAGGCTTGGGGAGGAGTGGCTGGAAAGCTGCTCATCAGACAGGGACCTGGGGGTGTTAATTGATAGCCATCTGAACATGAGCCAGAAGTGTGCTCAGGTGGCCAAGAGGGCCAATGGCATCCTGGCTTTATCAGGAATAGTGTGGCCAGTAGGACTATGAAATAATTTCATCCTTGTGCTCAGTACCGATGAGGCTGTATCTCAAGTACTGTGTTTGGTTTTGGGCCTCTCACTATAAGAGGGACATTGAGGTGCTGGAGCCTGTCCAAAGTAGGGCAATGGAGCTGGTGAAAGGTCTAGAGAACAAGTCTTCCAAGGAGCATCTAGAGAACTGGGGTTGTTTAATCTGGAGGAAAGTAGTCTGAGGGGAGACCTTATCGCTCTCTACAACTACTTGGAAGGAGGTTGTAGAGAGGTGGGAGTTGGTGTGTTCAAGCAAGTAATGAGTGATAGAGCTGAAGGAAATGGCCTCAAGTGGCACCAAGGGAAGTTTAGGTTGGATATTAGGAGAATTTCCTCACTGAAAGGGTTATCAGTCATTGGAATGGCTTGCCCAGGGAGGTGGTGCTGTCCCCATCACTGGAAGTATTGAAAAGTTGTGTAGATGAAGTGTTTAGGGATGTGGTTTAGTTGAGGTCTTGTCAGGGTTAGTCTAATGATTGGACTGGATGATCTTAAAGGTCTTTTACAATCTAAGCAGTTCTGTGATTCTATGATTCTGTTAGTCATCTTCCATAGTTTATTGAATACATACCTTCTCTTTCTGTGATAAGTCATATATATCTGATGAAGACCACAAGAGACCACCTCAGACAGGTTAGCTATAGATCAAATGTTTATTCACAGAGTTAGTGTCTATCTAAGAGTTAGTTATAAAATAAAATAAATTCTGTGATCTCATCTCAGCCAGGTTACAGTTATGAAACGTGATAAATTTTGTAACTGATCCACACTGAATGCTTACAATACAATACAATACAATACAATACAATACAATACAATACAATACAATACAATACACACCAGGTTGGAAGAGACCTTCAAGATCATCGCGTCCAACCCATCAAACAATCCAACCCACCCAACAACTAGACCATACAGCCAAGCACCCCATCAAGTCTTCTCCTGAACACCTCCAGTGAAGGTGACTCCACCACCTCCACAGGTAGCCGATTCCAATGGGCAATCACTCTCTCCGTGTAGAACTTCTTCCTAACATCCAGCCTAAACCTGCCCTGGCGCAGCCTGAGACTGTGTCCTCTTGTTCTGGTGCTGGATGCCTGGGAGAAGAGGCCAACCTCTGCCTGGCTACAACCTCCTTCAGGTAGTTGTAGAGAGCAATAAGGTCACCCCTCAGTCTCCTCTTCTCCAGGCTAAGCAACCCCAGCTCCCTCAGCCTTTCCTCATACGGCTTGCGTTCCAAACCCCTCACCAACTTTGTTGCCCTTCTCTGGACACGTTCCAGCAAGTCCTTCTCTGGTACTACTGAAAGAATGTGTGCTTGCCTTGTAGAAAACTGGGTGTTCAGTCTGAAGATCAGCATTATTTCCTAGCTCTGTATGCTGCAACACCCATGCATCTTTAGAAAGCTGGAGGCTTTTAACAGAATCCAGCATATTTTATGTCAGTGTCTTAATATCTAGGCTATGTACTAGGGCTAATTGACTGATATCTAAACTGGGATGAAGAAAATTTCTCTCCCAAATGAAGAAAATTTCTCTCCCAGACTTCAAACTATCTATAGATAAAACAATAGAAGTAGGGCTCAAACAGGCCATAGCATTCAGCCAGTAAGAGAGAACGAACTGAACAACAGCATATCTTCAGTTTCAACAAGTCATCCTGTTCTCCACAGGAGAACTTTGACAGTTTTGTTTGTGTTTATGATTATCACCACAGCTGAGAGGAACTGTTGTGAAACTGAATGTCTTTAGAGTGCAGTTTACAGTTAAAATAGCTACTCTTAAAAAACAAAGCCCATTGTATCCTCAGTCACAGTGAAATCCACACAAAAATGCTGATAGTTCATCTCTTTTTTTAAGAAAAGAGCATTTTAAAAAGCATGCTCAGTAGTAAGAAAAACTAAGTACTAAGAATGATGTTACAAGTTATGTTTAGGTTACATAATATGTTAACATCTTAATTACTTAAAAATCAGTCACATCACTTTGTTTTTTATGTCAAGCAAAACACAGTCATGGTATTATTAAGTCAAGTCATGGTATTATTATGTCAAGCAAAACACAGTCATGACCAACCTGATCTCCTTCTATGATCAGGTGACCCGCCTGGTGGATGTGGGGAGGCCTGTGGATGTGGTCTACCTGGACCTCAGCAAGGCCTTTGACACCGTTCCCCACAGCAAACTCCTGGCCAAGCTGGCAGCCCGTGGCTTGGACAGGAGCACACTGCGTTGGGTTAGGAACTGGCTGGAGGGCCGAGCCCAGAGAGTAATGGTGAATGGCACCACATCCAGCTGGCGGCCTGTCACTAGTGGTGTGCCCCAGGGATCAGTACTGGGCCCCATGCTCTTCAACATCTTTATTGATGATCTGGATGAGGGCATTGAGTCCATCATCAGTAAATTTGCAGATGACACCAAGCTGGGGGCAGCAGTTGATTTGCTGGAGGGCAGAGAGGCTTTGCAGAGGGACCTCGACAGGCTGGACAGATGGGCAGAGTCCAATGGCATGAGATTTAACACATCCAAGTGCCGGATTCTGCACATTGGCCACAACAACCCCAGGCAGTGCTACAGGCTGGGGTCAGAGTGGCTGGAGAGTGGCCAGGCAGAGAGGGACCTGGGGGTACTGGTTGATTGTAGGCTGAACATGAGCCTGCAGTGTGCCCAGGCAGCCAAGAAGGCCAATGGCATCCTGGCTTGCATCAGGAACAGTGTGGCCAGCAGGAGCAGGGAGGTCATTGTGCCCCTGTACACTGCACTGGTTAGGCCACACCTTGAGTACTGTGTCCAGTTCTGGGCCCCTCAGTTTAGGAAGGATGTTGACTTGCTGGAACGTGTCCAGAGAAGGGCAACAAAGCTGGTGAGGGGTTTGGAACACAAGCCCTATGAGGAAAGGCTGAGGGAGCTGGGGTTGCTTAGCCTGGAGAAGAGGAGACTGAGGGGTGACCTTATTGCTCTCTACAACTACCTGAAGGGAGGTTGGAGCCAGGCAGAGGTTGGCCTCTTCTCCCAGGCATCCAGCACCAGAACAAGAGGACACAGTCTCAGGCTGCGCCAGGGCAGGTTTAGGCTGGATGTTAGGAAGAAGTTCTACACGGAGAGAGTGATTGCCCATTGGAATCGGCTACCCGTGGAGGTGGTGGAGTCACCTTCACAGGAGGTGTTCAGGAGAAGACTTGATGGGGTGCTTGGCTGTATGGTCTAGTTGTTGGGTGGGTTGGATTGTTTGATGGGTTGGACGCGATGATCTTGAAGGTCTCTTCCAACCTGGTGTATTGCATTGTATTAGTAATATAATTGTCGTATACTGATGAGACTAACCATACACCTATAAAGACAATTGGAACTTTATCTTCATCTTTTAAACAAAACCAACATAAACAACCTAATACTTTTACAGACACTGTCACCTCAGATTCTGCTACTGAACTTTCCTTTGACAGATGCACTAGGAATATTTATTTCCCTGACCTCCTGCTCTTCCCTGAGCATTAGTATGGTAGCAACAGCAAAGCAGCAACTGCATTCGCTGGCCTTAACCTGAGATGAATTTTCACATGGGTTCCCTAGGTACTAATTGTTATAGTAGCCATTTTTTTCACATGCTCTTCATGTGAACTATTTTTATGCCACTTTGCTGTTTTGTTTGGTGGGTTTTGTGTTTTTTTTGTTTGCTTGTTTGTTTTAAATTTTGATTTGTAGGAAAAAATGAAGGAAAATAAATCCATCACTTTTTTTCTTAACAACGAAAGAACATGGATGGGATTCTGAACTGTTAAATGCATTCTACCCATATTTTGACAAAACTCTTCCTTCAGTGGTGTCTGAATCTGGAAAGTATTGGCCTATTGTGGGGATTTTTGGAAAACTGTGAGCCTGGGAAAAAAAGCAAAATGATGCACCCTCTTAGTTTTTTTTTTTTGCAAGGTCGTTGCTATGATAATAAAACCCATTAACATTAAAACAAAACCTAACAATAGTTTTCAAGTTTTCCCGATATTTCTTTTGTTTTTCAAAACTGTGATGGTTCCATGGGTAAATCTAAATCACATACTAGTCAAGATAGTAAAAGCAGATTATATTTCGTTTATCTGCAACGTATTTTGTGTCAAAATCTAAAAAAGAAGGAACTATTACTTCATATGTGGGATAATACAAGTATTGGAGACACATAAAACTCCACAGAGCATCCAAAGGCAAAGGCAAAACTTTTTCAAGTTGTCAATAGAAGTAGTTCTGCTAGTTCTGTGTAGCCTCTGCAACTGTGATGGATGTAACATTATTCAGACAAATAGGGAGCTGGGGTTGTTTAGCCTGGAGAAGAGGAGGCTCAGGGGTGACTTCATTGCTCTCTACAACTACCTGAAAGGTGGTTGTAGCCAGGAAGGGGTTGGCCTCTTCTCCCTAGCAACCAGCACCAGAACAAGGGGACACAGTCTCAAGCTGCAACAGGGGAAGTTTAGGCTCGAGGTGAGGAGAAAGTTCTTCACCGAGACTGTGATTTGCCATTGGAATGGGCTGCCCAGGGAGGTGGTGGAGTTGCTGTCCCTGGAGGTGTTCAAGAGGGGATTGGATGTGGCACTTGGTGCCATGGTCTAGTAGTGGGGTCTGTGGTGACAGGTTGGACTCGATGATCTTCAAGGTCTCTTCCAACCTTAGCGATACTGTGATACTGTGAAAAATTATATTAGAAAAAGGTGTAAATGGGGTAAAATTTAGACTTGTCAACTACAAACTTCTGTAGAGCTCTAGAAGATTCAGCAGCCACAGAAATCTGCTTCCCGCAACAACCTGATTTCCTGTCTTTGCACCAAAACCATTTGCACTGAAAGAATTTTATCCCTTGAATTCCACAGTAAATGTTAATCATCATGGTAATCATGATAAATAATCTCCATAAATTACCTGATAAAATGATTGAGATTTTATTTTGGTTAATATATAGTCTAATTCAATGGATGAAACATGTATATACTAGTGCTGAAATGCTACAGTTGCAAATTTAATGATGAAAATACAGGAACTTTGAAGTCAGAAGTCACATGATGTTTTGGTACCTCGAGTCATGGTTCAGACAGTCAGCTTAGTGTTGCTTTCTGTTCTGGCCCAAACCTATATCCATCCTTTGGAGAGGTCAAAACATGGGGTACCTGAAAGTAGGTTTCAGAAAGGTGATGACTATGTTTTATACGGCATATTTTTTTACTCAGAAATGCATGAAAGCCACTCTGAACAAAGTCTGAAACTCTTAGAAAGCTTTTGTATATGCTATGGATCTTACAAATAACACAGTTGAGATCACTGGGATTGATCAGTTTCTTTTATTTAACCCATCCTTCTATGCTTCTGGGATAATAGGAATGGTTAGACCATCCACTTTACCTGTTATTTACCTCCTCAGTCCCAAACAGACTGAAGCCTTCCTAAACAACTTCAGAGGGTCCCCTGACTAATGAGATGAGCAGAGAGCTGTTTAAGCTGGCAAGTGAAAAAATCAGAGGAAAAGGGTTCAGAATCCTGTTTCAGTCAAGCAAATATTCAGGCATAATATATTAGCTTGCATTTTATCACGTGGACTATATTCATAATGCACCTGGAAATCCTAGTGATCTCTATTCTCATTGGAAGGTACTAAGTAGAGCAGCCAAATGCTGTGTGATACACGAGCATCAGTGGTGTTGATTCTGTGCATAAGGATGTGTGAATCATACAAAACTGACAGGAAAAAAGACTCTCTAAAATCCCATAGAATATACAAGTTTTGCTCAGTTGAAGGTCTCTGGGAAGAGAAAAGAAGGGAAAAATGAGAGGATTTATTATGCTTTGCTGTCTAGGTTTTCATGGTGCTTCTAGAAATTCCAGCGCTGTCCTTTATGGTTCTCCACAGGGTTTCAGAAGTTGTGTCATTCATAACTAACATCCATGACTTCTGAACTACCTCATAGTGGTGCTAAATGCATGGAGGCTACCTCTTCTGTAGCTGCTCAGCAAGGAATGTCTCATAGCTCTCAGCTCCCTAATGCAAGGATCATAAGCTGACTTCCTCAGCTGGCTGTATAGTTGGAGAGACTGCTGCTGCCAGGAAAGCAGATGAGCTCGTATTATTCAACAGTTATTTCAAGTGCTGTATGCTTTGTTTCCTGGCATGGATATGTCTTAAAATAAGCTTCAGTTGAGGAAAAGGACATGCAAAACAATTATAATAATAATGATGGAGGCTAATAAGACCCCAGTGAGAATCAAAACCTCTGAATGCATTGAAATAATGTCTGATGGTAGATAACAAACTCTAAATTTAGAGTGTTTATACTGTAGGAACTGTGTAAGAAGGACAGAAATCACTATGTTCACAATGAGGTACAGCTTTTGTAAAGTAATGGACAGAAATTAAGGTGTAAGATAAAACTTGCCACACTGCTGTTCACCAGAACCAAGCCGTCAGCATTACACCTTGAAACTCACCTTGAGAAGTTGTGGGTACTAAATTATTCCAGATGATTCAGAACAAAAGAAGGAAATTAATCCCATAAGCATTTATACATATGAGTAACTGTTCTTCCAGTGTTGTCCCATTGGCTTCACCATGCTTATTATACAAGTGATCTGATGTATATAAAGGTTTGCAGGGATTAATGTTAAATTAAGATTAAAATTTTTGCGTGGCTCCATGTAACTCCCTATAGCTGATGCAGCATCCCATCCAGGAAGTGCTGGGGTAAAAGGAATGTGCCAGCTACACTATTCTTCTGTGACTACTCTCACTTTATAGAAAGAACTGTTGGAAGGGAGATGGACAAGAGCTGTAGAAGATATCCCTAGGCAGGAAAGTTCGATATAGATCTCACAGATGTTTTCTGATGGGTTAATGCAGCTGCTGTAAGGCAGATACAATCTCAGATGTACAACTAGATAATTTAAAAGATACAGACTGCAACTTGTATTTTTTCCACATCTGTTTTCTGGGCTGGTGAAAATAAATGGCATCATTTTAAAACACTTTAATGTAAGCAAGTCCAAATTTATAAGATGATACACTAAATTGCACTGTAAAGAACACACAGGAACCATACGAATACGCTCTGGGTCTACAGACATGATTTCAGAGGATAGGACTCAATTCTTCAGTGGAGTTTTTTGAACACAGAATTACCATATTGAACACAAATACAAACACGCACTGAAATGATCTTGGTCATATTTATTAATGTCCCACAGCTTATCACTGACAGCTGGGGAAAGAACCACAGTGTGATTTAGGCAGGAGCTGAGCTAGCTTTATAACGCAAACTTACTGTGTTACTGATAATTAAGTTCAAGTAGCACTAAATTCAGTGCAGCTTGTTTTCCCAGGTCTAAAGTCAGCTCTGTGGAAGACATAAGCTACTGTAGCCAGACTGTTACAGTACATATGTTGACTCAGAAATATTTCCAGTCTCTATATCCAAGAAAAATAATTTCTATGTCAGTATCTAGGTACCTGTGAATACCAGACAGTGGTTTTAGCTATGCCCAGCTTTACAGACACTAAACCCACAGACTAGCTTTACATAGTAAAATAATAGAATTTTTTAAATGGCAGTGTTACACACAGTTGCTTTTTAGGACGGAAAGTATGAAGGTGGGGGGAAAGGTCATACCCAGTTGAAGTGATAAAGTAATAATCCCAGGAATGCTTCTGACCTCATGCTACTCTTACTAATAAATACTCCTATAATAGCAATGAGTTAATGATATCAGGCCCTGTGTTATCTGATGTGCAGCATGTGAGGTGACAGTGTTCAGACAGAAATACTCTACCTCCATCAAGTTAGCTGGCTCCTGTTATAGGAGAGGTGTTAAACCATGCTGCTGAACAAGCTTTGGCAGCTATCATGTGAGCTTCTGAAGTGAATGAATCACAGTGGTAGCAGATGATTGAACAGGGGTATATACAGTGGGACTCCTTAATTCCTTTTGGAGGTTCACACTTCAAATCAATTGCAGCAAAGCTCAAACTATATTACACTGAAAACTGAGTTTCATTTCTTTCAAAAAAAAACACTCTACCCTGATCTTCTGTGAAAGCAACAAAACTGTAGATGGAAGAATCTGCATATTTCCAGGTAGAAATATATTTTGGTACTTTATTTTGACTCCGGAGTAGCTAGTTGCAATATGTGCATAAGAAAGAAATGGTGTTGGATTGTCTTCCAGATATTAAATGCAGGTATTTATTCTTCATGTTTTAATCACATTGCAGAAGAGCGTTTCTAATCCGTAACTGAGAAGAAAAGAAAATTATATTTTCAGCATATTTAACTAGATCTGAACTAACAATACCTAACACATTGCTTTCTAGTGTCTGCTGCTGAAAGAGGAATGATATCTAATTAAATTTGCTTTTATTTTTAAATGGCTTTTCATAGAATTAAAATAACTAATTTATTGGAAGGAAAAATTAGACCTACAAAGCTGTTTCCATTGACAATTTCAATTCTGCATGTAGTTTACGGCTAATTATTACTTTTCATTAACTGCAAGAAAAAAGAGAATACGCTGTGCCTGCATAACATTCATAACATTAAATAGAAGTTTGGCTTTGTGATAGGTACTGTGAGAAAAGAAATTGAAAGATATTCTTATAGCATATTTAATGACCTGCACAGACCCATCTTTCTTATTCTTCATTAGACTTCTTTGTGCATAGAAAAGAGCTGTAGAACTCACAAATGGCTAAAGCACAGCTGCATACACAAACCTGTCTGACGCTTGTGATGAGGAGAAAGGGATAACAGAATCTGTGCCCTGGGAATAGATAGAAATCTAAAGGGTACTTGCAGTAGAAATTTTAAAAATGCATTTAGAAGATCTCATTTTGTTACTAATATGTTATTGCCACCTCTTAAATTCTTATTTAAGATTATATACACTGATATAGCAGAAAGCATGCTGCTGAAATGAAAACCTAGTATTTGGGGTCATGGTTTTGCCACATCAGACAATAAAATGCAGATTAAGACATAATTTATTGTGATATCAGTTTCACTTTTGTGTCTTCTTGTGTCCCAGAGTGAACAATTTAATTTATCAATTTCCATGCACCTGTTCAATGATGATATGTTTTGATTCACAAAGCAGCAGAAGTGGTCCTTGAAATAAAAACACATTCATTAAGACAAAAATACTTAAAATAATTTCATGTATATAATTTAAGATCTCTGTAACTTCTTTAAATTTTGTCTTTGCTAAATATGATGTCTATATGTGCTTTGACAGTCTTATTCCATCTGCTGTTTCCTGTACTATCAACTCCATATATTCTTGCATCTCTTTTCTTTCCAAGTCCTCTTCAGGCCATTCATAAACCTCTCCTCTTACAGTTTTCTCCATGATGCCAGGAGCTATATTACTTACTATGGCCTAATGCAGACAAAGAAGTGCCACTGTATCAAACTTACAGCCTTGCTTTTCTTGGCCAGTTATCTGTAGTTTTAGCATATTCTCTATGGTATACCACAAGGACGTGATACAACCCAATATGCTGGGTTGGCTTAAAGGGAAGGGGGAGAGACATGTAGGGAAGCTTTTTCCAGATCTTGTTTGAGAGGATTAAGTGAACCCAAATTTGTTTCAGGAAACAATCATATTTACAAAAAGTAGTGGCAATGGCCGGTCCCTATTTCCATCTTTGACAAGGACCCTTGGAGGATGACTGCACATTCATGCCATCATGCTATCACATCTGTGGCAAAACAGAGTATCAGACTTTTCTCCTAGTTTATGAAAACCCTGTGCTTCTAACATAGCACTGACCTGTTTTGACTGAATAAGCAAAGAAGCTGAAAAATGTTGCCGTGATTGCTAAATAGAAAGGCTTCTCTGTACTGTAGGTAGCTAAAGAGATGGTGTTAGATGATGATCTGTAACATAGCTGAAAGGAGTGCTAAAGAGCTTTTGCAGTGAAGCTATTCCATCAGGCCCATGTCATTTGCAATCACACCGGAAAAAAAAAAAGAAGGTAAATCATGTGAAATAAGTAGATTTCTTTAAATTTAGACAATTTATGTTTTTATGGAGATGACAACTAATGTATTAGGTTAGCACTTCAGAATTTCTAACGTTGACATTACTCATCTATAGTTTCTAGGTTTTGTTCACCATGGTTTTGTTCACCATGACAGATCAGTAGGACTGGATTGTGTGTATCTTCCTTTAGAGCTGCTTTTCATGTTTGGTCTGAGGCATTTCACCAAAAATTGTGAAGATGCTAAACACTGATTTCCTCCTCCCCCCCCCCATTACATGAGGCAAGCTTATAATTTCACATATAAATGGTGAATGTCTTGATGTTTAAATGAGGTCATCATCATGGTCATGATGATGCATGCATTTGTCTTAACCTATAGAAAACAGGGTTTCCCTGCATAACGTTATTGATCTGGTCCCACATTTTAGTGCCTGTATTTACTAATATTATATATATATTTATATATATATATATATGTAGAAGTATCTGCTATGCTTTAGCTTTTTTTTTTTTTAATCTCATTTCAACTGACTTGTTAAAATTAATTTGTAGAAACTTTTCTTAAACTTATACAGATACATGCACAGCTTTATATCATGAACTTTACAACTGGCCTTTAGTATCAGGCTAGAAATGTGTGTAAATGTATTGTACACTTAATTTAATAAAGAAACTGTGCATAAAGCAGAATCTGGCACTGATTGCAGTCCAAGTCAATATTTCAATCTTGAGAAAAAATATATACACTATTTGTACACATATTACTGATGCCAGGGTTTGCTGCTGCGGTTCTACTGCTGTAAAACAAAGGATGAGGCTCTCAATCACCAACCGTAACAAATCACTCACGGCACTTTTCTGCTTTTGAAGGGCGTTAACATCGGCATTCTTGCCAAGCTGCAGTTAGGAAACAGTATCTTTCCTCCATTTCCAAAGGATAACATTGTTCAGTTCTCTGTTAAGGTTCGATAACCAGTGCTGCTGGAGGCTTTAGAAAAAACAGCATATTAACATGAAATGTTACTCTGTAAGCAGCAGAATAATTGCTATTTGTTCCCCGCCCGCTAAACTACGAGCAACCTTGATCATTCTTCCATGGAAGGCCTTTCATGACTTCGACCTATCTAAGAGATGGCCACAGTAGCTCCATCCTCAGCACGCTTTGACCATCATTCAAGTAGGCTACCAGGAGCTGGTACCTGCTGAGATGATCTTTCTCTCAATAATTAGATTTTCCTTCTATCCCTGGCTGCTAAGATTGTGGAAACTTGCAGTTTTTGAGACCCAGTCACCCGCAGTGCACGGCAGTGGATAACGACTAACAGCTCTACCACGGGTGGTGGGAACGCCAGGCGCCAGCTGGCGGAGCGACAGTTCCCGCCGCGCCCCCATCACTGCCTGGCGCCTGGATAAACGCGGCTCCTCCCGGGTGCCTTCATACCCTTCCGACCCCTCGGGATAAAAACCCAAAACGACAGGGATCCGCCGCAGCGCGGTCTATCCCCACACCTGCGAGAGGCTCCCCAACGCCAGTGAAGCGGGCGGGATAGCCCACGCCTCACTCCGCTCCCCGCCCGCTCGGCCGCGGCAAAGCGAGCGCCTCCAGCTCGGCCGGTCCCTCCTCGCACGCCGTACCGATGCTCCCGGCTTCTCTGCCTTCCTAGGTTCTTTTCAAGATGGCGGCCGCGAGGTCGGCCCTGCGCCGTGGGGTTCCTGCAGCTGGATAGAGATCCCCCTCCTCCCTTTCCTCGCTGCACCCCCGGTGCTGTAGCGGGCCAGGCTGGGCCGTGCACTGCGTTCCACCGTCATGTCGGCCTCCGTGCATGCATGAGAGGCGTCATTGCGCTGGTCTCTGCTGCCGACGCCATGGAGGAGCCGCCGCCACCGGGGAGGTCAGTACCCAGCGCCGCCAAATAGGGAGCTGTGTGCGGAGAGCAGCGCAGGCCGCCTGTTGCCAGATTGTATGGCGAGGCCGGGGCTGGGGCCGGTCGGACCGCGAGCGGTGAGCGCCAGCCGTCCCTTGTGTATTGCGCGGGCGCAGCTTGCCTTGCCCGCCGCCGGCGGGGCACGGCTGGGCACGGCGTCGGGAGCTCTGCGTTGCTGGGGGTGCGCTTTTGGCTTCCCCACCCTCTCGGTCGCCTCGCGATGCAGAAACTCCAGCTGCTGCTGCTACTTCAGCGCTTTTATAAAGCGCCCGCCGTGTGGGAAACTGCTTCGATAAAAAAAAATCTCTAGTGGCTGCGGTGGGTAAGGCAGTGTGTTTGTGGGCACTTTGCAATCAAAAACAAGTGGTTTTCTTTTCCTTTAGCTGAGCAGCAGGAGCAAAAGAGTGTTTCTGGTGCACTAACAAGAACAGCTCTCGTAGAAAACTTTTGCTGGGAGTGCGGGCCAGCGCCGGTTGGGAAGCGTGCAGGGAGGGAGGGAGGGTAGCTGTTGGAGCCCCCGTGGGGCTGACGGAGTGTGACCTATGCTCGTTGACTTGTGAACTGCAGCGATAAAAAAACCCTTGCCTTCTAGAAGGTTATCCTGTGTTTATAGCAGCGGTACTTAAACCGAGGTAGTTAGGTTGTCACTGGCACACCGATAAAGCAGCACGATCTTGGAGTAGTGCTCCTGCCAACGTTGCAATCGTTATTTGTCAGAAGAGGCAGATTAAAAAAAAAACAACAAACGATCCACAAAGACGTCTAGTGCTTTGATGCCTCAAGCTTTTTGCAATTGCTGTTACCTCCTGAATGTGCTGACCTGCAGATTGGTTTTTTGCAAGTCTCCATCTGTGCCCCGCTGAGAGATGGGGATGCTAATTACTTCATGGTTTTGTGTTTCCAAGTAGCTGTAGAAATGTTGCATAAGTCCAAGTTATTAATTCCCTGGCAATTATTTCTCCTTTTAAAATAACATCCTGTTGATACACTTCACTTCTCACTAGGAGGCATTTTTGTAAAACGTTTGTGTGATCTATTAGTGCTGTACAGCAGTAGTTAGGCGTATTGTATTCCAGATGTGCTGTGCAAAAAAGCTTTGTGCTCTCACGTTCTTGAGATCCTTCTTGGGTATTGCAAGCTGCTGTTCTGTACTGATGTAATAAAAGGGAAGTGGTGATGCACTCCAGTTTAGATTGAAGATACGGTGTTTAACAATGTCTGGTTTGAGTTTTAATTAATGTATTTTAATGATTTGTTTTTCTTACGTCATGAAAATACCAAAAGCAGAAGATTAACAGTTAATTGGATTTAACAGAAATATTATGAAATATAAATGCCAGCACGGCAAGTAAATTAGTAAGCTTCCAAGTTCCTTTTTGCAGTATCTTGCAAAGAGTAGTAGTGCAGGTTAAGCATAAAGTAATTTAAAATTAAGTTTGAACAGCAGCATGATCCTAGATCTGGCTTGTCTTCTATATGAAGAGTAATCTGCAGTGCCTGAATGGAAAACACCCCGGCATTTCCTGTCTAGGGCCATGTCTGACCTCTGCTGGATTCTGCTTATTAAAAGACAGTTTATATGAGTCGGATGTGGGTGTGGATATTGGTGGCAACTTTACCCAGCAAATGAAAATTGAATTAGCTATTTCAGAGTGAGCGGGTGGGTGGGAAGGAGGTGTCTCAAAACAATTAGCTTGCCTTAATTTGTATAGGTTAATTCATGTACTTCACTGTGATTCATTTCTCTGTGTACTGTGTGTATCGACTTTGCATCTACTTCTGGCTTTATGTCGTAACTTGCTTTTTCTTAATAGAAGGGCATCTGAAACTTTTTCAGCATGATTAAAGTTGGTTTAAATTTTGGAGTTATTGGGTGTTTAGTTGTGTATATTAGGTCTTGCAGTTGTGAGGTCAGAATCTTGTTGAAATCGGTGAGCTTTAGAACTTGAAATCCATTTGGTGGCAGATAGCTTCTAATCCTATTCGTAGAGTATGAATGTGTTCTCATGATAAAGAGTTCTGGCTAGCATTGAAGTGCATTGGCATAAGTTAAAATTAATTCTGTTGGAGAATTACTCATTAGTGATACACCTACATTTGTTTAAAAAAAGAAAGTTTATTATTTTTGTGAGACTGCCTTATGTGTTAGAAACGTGGTTTTGTGTAATGATTCTGTCTTGTCAGAATACAAATGTAGTGGCACATTTTGTAAATTTAAGGCAAGCATACAGTATATTCATGGCTCTTTTGAAATTATACAGTCCTTAGTCCAAAGAGTTTGATTGAGAATTACTTGCCAAATTGCTTCCTCTCCTCGCTTTAGGGTGGGAAGAGAAGGTAGGCAGCTCTAAAATGAAAAATACCTATGGAAACTATAAGCAGATGTTGATTTTGAGATAGGATTGCAGTTGGATGCTGGACAGCCTTGCAGTGTGTATGAATAAATGAAAAGATGAAAGGTTTTGAGAAGAATTCACATTTAAGCATCATTTGTTGCAACAAAGCAAACAAAGCTTTCAAGATAAGATGTTTCCACTTACGTAATTCAGAACATTGATTAAAACAGGTACCAGTTCGGTGCTTCTTGGTTATGGCCTATAGGCTTTAAATTTTTGGAGCCCAATTTTAGACTTTCCCAAAAATTTTCTGACCCAAAATACACTGCAAATTATAGTGAGGCCTTAATCCTTTCCTTCTTTTGGGATGTCAATTTTGGTGACACTGCAAAGGCGTGAAGAGCTGTAAGGCTGCTGTAACTTGTGCCTTGCTTGCATGTAGCCCTCTCTTCTTCTGGCATACATCTAGTGCAAGGGTTGAAGGAGCAAGGCTGTGAATAAAGCTTGTCAGAATTGTGAATGTTGTGGGGGCTTCCTCCACGCTGGGGAATTTTTTAGTGTTCTGTCAGATTTGTTTGGCCAGTGATGTCAGTGAATTTGGCTGTCAGTCTGTAGCATCTGTTTGGTGAAAGCCTGTAGTCATGTAATGAATTGTGCATAACCTGTTTCTCTCATTGCCCAACTACCTGTATGACTGATAGCGTATCAACAGTGAAAAAGTTTAAAATTATTAACTTAAGGTCATAGTTTCAATGGGAAAAATGATTGTAAGGGTATAGTTTTACCATCCTCTTTTTCTTTTTTAGGTAAGATGCAATCTTTGTCCTTCGTGTGTTACATTTTCTTGTCTACATGTGCAAGAGTGTGATGAATGACTGATTGCTCCACCTATGTGCAAACACACATCAAGTGCTAGTTGAGATGTCTTTGGTATTTGTAGCAGCAGTCTGCGTTGTGTGGCTGCTTGAGTTGTTTTTATGTCTGTTAATTAGTGCTGTCTGTGTCAAGGTTGGTTTTACTATTATGTAAGCTACTGATATTGGCCCTTGTGGAATGCAAACTGTGTGGTGATGGAAAACAGATCTACTGAACTTAAAAGAAAGGATAAGGCTTATACAGTAATTCTATATTTTAGGATGTAAGCTGCAATTTTTAGAGGCCATAAGGATTTGGTTTCCATGACAACCGAATAGTATACAAACTATTCTTTTAAACTGTATGTAAAGTAGATTTAGAAGACAATTTTTTTGTACTACTCACTGCTAGTCAAGTAGTATGTTGACCTCTGTCATCACAGGAAGATAACAGGTATCTTAGCTCTGAGTTTTTCAGCTATGTGGTTGGATTTGCTGTTGTATGTGCCATTTCTTTTTGCAGGGCTGTCACTCTCGTTGACTTTTCTTCTGCTCTCATGTGTTAACTGCATCGATGGTATATTTAGCCTGCAATTTATTAACTAAATATTTGAATGAAAAAAACCTGAACAACACCTTAGAAACTTACTTATTTAAAGAGCTGATAATTGGTCCATGCTCATCCTTGGCCACCTTCAAATACAAAGCCAGACCAGAATGTTTGCTCCTAACACCAAAGTTTGAGCATTACTGAGTTGTCAAATATTCACACGTGTCCAGTCCGAGAACTCAGTATGTAGAATCACATCCATCTGCCATGAAGCTTGATCAGATTTATTCTGGATCCAGAGAAGATGGGATATAAATTAGTTGCCCAAATGAATGTCTCCTGCTGTCAAGGTGTAGAAGGAGGAAATGAATTTTATTCCTTCTGTGTCCTGCTAATATTTAATAGTATTGACTGTTGCATGTTGCATTTAATATGGTAATACACGTGTGAAGTGTATATGAAGTTTTCTAATTACACCCTTAATCCAGGCCTCAAGGAGAGCCTGTCTGGCATATTGGACCCTCTGGCCCTCTCAGAAGGGAGTGGCCTCCAACTATAACGTGTATTTTTTCCTTATGGGGGTGATCATGATATTGAGGGAGGTCCATCCAGATTCTTTTATATAGATTTTTCATAAGTAGCTCTTAATTAAATAAACTTTCTTTTTTGGTTGTGTAGCTTGACACTTTGGGATCTGATTTCTGTGGCTGCCAAGAACTTAACTGCAGCACTTATCCTTTGGATTATACTGTGATATGTAATGCTCAGTTATCATTGCTTTTGTGATGAAGACACTTCACTCTCACTTTAAAAAAACCTCAACAAATACAATGCCCTTCTTGGAAATTTAAGTTGCATTTTTTTAATTTAAGTTTCTTTTTTTTTTTTATTTTTCTACATTTTTTCTTCCCAGATGATTTAGGGTATAGTTGAAGTTGAAAAAGTAGTGCTAAAGATGAAGCATGTAACTGAAACCAGTTAATATTTTGACGTTAGTTGTTCTCAGGCATTGAAGAGAAGACAGCTGGATACTAGCTGGGCTTTTTTATGCTCTCTCAGCTCCTGTTTTTATAGTTCTAACTTTTGCTTCACTTGGTCAGTTTAAATGTGAGTGTGGAAACCTTACAAAACCATGAACATTTTCATCCTTTCTTACACTTTATAGAGCATTGTCAGAATTAATTAAGTCTGTTGTTCTTTGTTATTGAAATAAGATATGGCATAGCTTTAATCAAGTAATCTAGTTGTGAATGGTGGGGGAAAAAGCTCAGAGATGACTGTACATGTATATTCTATAAATGCTTTTGTGTCACAACTCACATTTGCATAAGAACTTAAAATAATCCAAGATGGAAAAGTCAGTTAACCTTTTCTGTTTCCAAATTTGCTAGTAAAAAGAACAGGAAGTTCCAATTATTATTTTTTTCTGAGATGAGAACATGAAGAACTGCCAAAACTGTTAGAAGAGCTCTATATTTGTGCTTTTGGTTGTGGGGTTTGTTTTTTTTTTTTTTTTTTTTAAATTTCTAGTTGGAGTAACTTAGAGAAGAAAAATGACTTCTTTAGATAATGTAAATAGATTTCAGTAGCTCTGTTTGCAATAAATAGATATTATAAATGCTAATCTGAATTTTGCTTTATTTACTTTTAATTCATTGCTTGACAAGTTCTGTCTTTTTGATGTGTGCCATATTTTTTATAGTCAGCCAAAAGGTGCTTCAGTACCTCTCCACTGTTTCATTAGCCTTTGTTATATTTTTTTGTGACACTGTCTTTCTGTTTTAAATTTAATAACTAAGCACTGAGAAGCTTCTGCCTAAGGATATAGAAGTATAGTGGGGGAAGTGTCAAAATACTAATTTACAGAACTGATTGGTAGTTTCCAGATCTTGAGAAGCCGATGATTTTGTTTGAATTTGTTTGAAAATAGATGTTTCTAGTCAGTGCATTAGTGCTGTAACAAACTTTGTAATGGAGGGAACTAGCCACAGTCAGACGTGTGCTTGAGAGCTGCTGTAGAAGTGAGGTGTGTTCATACTTGATGTGTCCTTCTCTTCTAATTAAACATCGTAAATAAGAGTTCCTGAAGGGATGAAGGTGTCCTTGGGAGTCAAATTAAGATTAACTGTTGGGGTCTAAGCTTTATATTAGTCCTGTGCCTAATAACGACTTTTTTTCTTCTTGTAGATTTCTGCAGAAGTAGTGATTCTATCACAGTGAAATCTTGCTACACACTACTGATCTTGGAGCAGAAATGCATACTTTGTACTTCTTTCAGGCCTTGCTGATCTGGGATTTCTTTTTCTATTTTTATTTTTTTTAGTGTGTGTTTGGTGCTATACTTTTAGGGCTGTTGTAGCATAAACCCATGGTTTGCAAGCAGGTAGCCAGATGTAGGTCAGGGCTCCATAGCAGCGTTTCGTGTTTACATTTGTGTAGCCATGCTACAGGTTAGTCTTCAAAGATAAGATGTAAATACTGAGCAAGGCATGGCTATTACAGGGCTACTATTGGCTATTACAGGGCTACTATTACACTGCTGCAAGGAAAAAATTGTATTGGTTTTTCAGCTGATCCTGACTAGAATTTACTACTCTCATCTTCTAATATCACTCTCTTACCCCCGCAACTAGAAATACTGAGCATATGAGACTTGCTAGTGTGATGTTAAGTACTTTTGGTTGTCTAATAAAGTGTTTGAAGTTGGAAAAATCCTGCTAACAAATACATTCCAGCTAAGCTGGACTGTTTTGACAGCATGGTTGAGGAAGCAGGGTCAGTGCTTTTGGTTATTACCTGTGCATCTTGAGGGCTTTCGGTGACTTCTGACAGTGTCAGTGGAAAGCACAAAGGTCAGTCGACTTACACATGGCTTCAGCTGCAGCCAGGAGAGTGACAGAGGTCTATTTCACATTACACTCAATTATGTTGAAGCAGCAGGTTGCATTTTTTCCCTTTGGTCTCTCCTCAAGATGAATCCAAGCCTCTCCACTGCCTTCTTTCTGGACCTAGCTGTCCAGAAAGCTGACCTGTAGAGTTTTCACTTCAGCTTTTTGATCTTACGGGTAACTGATGCACCAAAAGTGAATATATTTGTTTTTTCTCATTAAATTGGTGACTGAGTTCACATGATTGTTGGTTTTTCTGCAGAGGAGGCAGGGATGTACAAGGAGACAAGGTGCACTGGAAAGGATTCTTCTTTTTGTGTCATCTTACTGGGACTACATTCTGGTGCTCTTCATCTCTGTTGAAAATTGTGTGAATAAGCTTAATTACATTTCATAGTTGATTTTAGAAGTGTTTTAACATTACTTAATTTTTTTGTGTGCTGTTAGAAGCTTCTCTGTTGTAAGTTGTTCTGAAAACTTAGAATCTGTAAAATTTTGATCTACAGACTTACTTACTGAAACCCCCACATTTTTTCAGCTAGCATTAGCAGTAAATGGTAAAATTACTCTCACTGTTTTAAGTAAATTCTCCCCCCCCACCAAGTGCCACCTCTCGTCTCCCCAGCATGCTGTTTGTTCTTTCCTAGAGTGTAGAGACAACAAATCACATTTTCTCCCCTGGTTCCTCTGGGAGAAAGTTATGTACAGCTGAATTTGAATATTTCTTTAAACTGAAATTGTTATGCTGATACTATTTCTTCCTTACAATATTAGTTGGAGACACCTAGTGAATACAGAAAAGCCCTACATTTCCATCTTCTGATGTTGTTTTAAGACAACAACATGGAATATTTTTAGGTTTCTTCAGAATACTTCAAGGCATTGTCTTTAGCATCTCCTTCAAACTTCCTTCTAATTTTAACGTAAGTTGCCAGTTTGTTTTTTCCCCATTTGCTTTAACATTGACATTAATGTCTTGCATGACACCTGCTTTTATGGTTTGAGAAATTGGAGAAAGGTTGAATGTGACCCTTACAAATATGTATGTCTTCGCTTTCAGAAGTGGTGGCGAATGGATGCATTTACTAGATAGGAATAGCCACATTCTGCAGAAGGGAAGAATAGTGCAGATGGTTAGGGTGGTTGTAGGGATACACAAATTGAGTTCAAGAAAGGTGCCTGAAAAACAGGTCCTGAAAAATGAAAGACATTAGCAATTCTGCTTTTTACTTATCAGCAAAAGGAAGTAACAGCAAGTTAAAAGGAAGGCCAGCAAGTGCTCTGGAGAAACAATATTTTTATTCTATTTTATTTCATGCTTCCTTCCTTGCCTTTACAGACATTGTACCAGAAGGGATGATACTCTGAAGTTCCCCTTTTCCACTGTGAGATTGCTGTTAGGTGTTTTTCTGCTGGGCTTTGTCAAGTTAAGTTATTTGGGTATCTCTTATTTAGAGTAAAGTAATGTCTAAAAGATCATTGTGAGCTGGAAACTTGGAACACTATAGCTTTTGTTACTGCACTCTCCTCCAGCTCAAAGTTGCTTTCAGTGCTTTTTGTTATACTGGTGGGATGTGACATGGGTCCTTGCACTCTCTCTTGTTGTCTCTAAAATTTGGGAAGGTGGCACATAAACAAATACTTCTTCCAATTCCTTACCCAAGGCCATGAATATTCATTTACCAAGTAGCGATATTTTCCAAAAGTAATAAAGCCTTGGGTTGTGGTTTTTGTTTGTTTGTTGTTGTAGTATTTTTCTCTGGAGGAAGTTGCTTTTGGTGTAATAAAGATGTGAGGCTTTTTACAAGTCTAATAGCATTCACCCTTCATAATTTGAAGACTCTTCAGTTCTTACAAAATTTTTACACTAGAAGAACTTTAAGAAAGACTGTAATGTCTTCGGTTTCAAGTTGAATTTAATTATACGTGATAAGATTTTTAACAGTATATTGCCAGGTTTGTAACAGTAAGTCTTACCAATATGTTGGCAGCAAACACAAGTTACTGGTGAATGAGATTTAACTCTGACTGCTCAGAAAAGCTGAACTTAGGCATGCAAGATTGAAATGTGAGTAAATAAGGTCAAATGTCTCCATTAGTGTATGTCACTACTGAGTTTCAATGTGAACAATTATTCAATTTTTTAACTGTCTCTGGAGTCATAGTCACAATAGGAATACACCACATGTACACATTCAGATGTCCATGCTAGTCACAGAATTCTCATATCTCGCTAACCAGGCTATTCCCTGCCCCTGCTGCTGGCACTGTGCCAGATTTACACAGGATTTATTTACCAAAAAAAACCCCAAACCCCAAACAAAAACCCCGTTACTTTGATTTGTACAAACCACGAACAAATTCTTGTGGTTCTGTGATAAAAAATAGAATACTTTTTAAAATCCTTTTTCCCCCCTTGCTTTTTACTGAAGTCTTCCTCTGGATTGCATTTACAGCCTTCCCTCAAGGTTTTATGTTAGTGTTTCTTTCGCAGCCCTTACAGCAGTTGGGACAACTGCTTTAAATGCAGGAGCTGCAACCACTGAGTACTCACAAATGTAGCAGATTTTTAAGGGAACACTGTGTGCAGAGTTGGATTTATAGTTCTTTCTGCTTCTGGTTCAGCAAGTTTTCAGAACCAGGTCAATTTACTTGAGCTTATGGCTTCTCTCAGAATAGGGAATTTTTAAAAAGCGATTAAAATACAGAAGTATGTCATTGTTTTGTAATGTTGGAACATAACACTAGGTGTTTGCACTAGATTGCAATCCTGTACTTCATCAGAACTTCAGTTCACTCTGTCTTACTTTCCTGATTATATTGTCTAATCCTTAGTCTCAGTTTCCCAAAATGCTGAGTTGATCAGTGAAATTTCTTCTTTGTGCAGTTGTTTCAGGAGTACTGTTGCATTCTGTTGTGCTGGGCACACAGGATGAAACTCACTACTGCCCCACAGAAATTAGAGCTGCTGACTACAGAGTTGTGTTGTATCTGTTGTTTAGTAGCTCTAACTGGACACTGGTTTGATTTTCAGTTTAACAGATACAGAGATGTCTACCTCAACATTCTGTTTGCTCTTTACATTACCAGCAGTTGTGAGGTGGTAACAATTTGCAATTAAGTCCTTGTCAGAGTATTGTTTATCTTCAAAACAGAAGGGTAGCAGCTAAATTTAGGGAGGGATACCTTAGCTTTCAAAAGGTTTGGTTGGTAATGCATAGCACCTGTGTTTCTGCAGCCTTTGCTAACTGACAATGTATGTTACTATGAATAGGCTAATAAAGCTCTGTCTTCCTACATACTTCAATTATCAAGCTGAATCCCTGGTAAGGAACGTGTATTGAAAAACTAGACACGTTGCCTTTTAAATGAAGGCACTGAGCATCAAGAACAAGTATTGGTAATTTGGTGGTGGACTTTGTACAGTTCTTGCAGCTCTCTGTGTGGTAATGGCAGAGCACTGTAGGAGGCATTGAGGAAAACCTTACTGAAGGTAAGTGAATGGTGTAATGTCTTGGAAACTGCAGGAAGCAGTTTATGGTGGCAGGCTGTGGAGCATGCAGCTTCCTAACTCTAGTGGTGGGTGATTATCCTGGTTACTGCCTTGTGATTGCCTCACTCAAATTTATTGCTGTGTGCTGATAGTCCAGTCAGTTGACCTCAAGTGCGTGGATTCTCAGCAAGCTTTTAAGTTGCCTATGGGATGATAAGCAGTGGCCAAAGCTGAGTTAATTATTTAAGTGCCTAAGACATTCATACTTCTGCTTATGAAGATCTGAGGGTAGCTGATAAAAAGACAAGATGAAAAGATATTTCTCCTGTGTAACTTGTCACACTTTTAAACATGAGATATTACCGGTTGTTACAATCTCTGAAAGTTTGAATAATACTTCAGTAAAGTGTGTAAATTTCAAACTGTTTTAAGAATCATACCCTTCAGTGTGACTTTAGCCTACTTAATTTTATCATGTCTGTGCGATCTTCAGTGCTCTTTTCTTGTGTTAATTCATTTTTGATGATAAATTACTGTATTTTTTTCAAAGGCTTGTGGCCTTTATCAACAGCAGCAGTTACTGCAGTTTTTGCTCCATATCCTGCTGCTTCAAATTTCATACCTGAGCTTTCCCCCTTTCCTATTTTTTGGTTGCAGTCCTTTGGAAGTCTAGAAGGTGTATTTCAGTTTTCATGACTGAGCTGGAATTGTAGATACAGGGCCAACACTTTGTGTTAAAACAAAATAAAAGGTAAACAGTTCTGCTGTCATCGACATATGCAAATGGAAGAAATTCTGTATTCTCAGATTCTATTTGAAGCCTGGTAGTTACTTGTTGAAAACATTCTTGGTTATTTATTTTTGTTGCACTTCAGAGTCAGGATGGGGTTTTTGTTTGGTTGGTTTGGGTTTTTTTTACCATATTGCACTTGCAACTTTCACAGTATACCTGACTTGTGTGTCCTGGCTACAGTCTCTTCTGTGCTGCTAGAATGAAGTTCCTTGGAAGCATTTTGTTCATCGAAAAATGAAGCTGGGACTAGCCTGTCGCTAATGTGAAGACTATGCAGTTCTGGTTTTCCTTGTAAGCATTAAGTTTAACCAGGCCTTGGCAAATAGTAACTTCAGTTCTCATACTTGTAGTTTTCACTTTCTGGGTGTATGCCTAATTAAGATTAAGATGTTTTTTACTGGCCATGGGGAGAAAACCTGCAGTTCATGGTAACAAACAAGAAATTAGCTTTGGTTAACGTTTCCCAGCTCCAATACAACAGTATTTGGAAACCAACAATTCTCTGTAATAACAAATACTATACTCTGATTTAGGTTTGCCAGCAGTGCATTTTATAGGTTTGCAGATTTAATTAGTCTCTGGTTCATAAAAATAAATAACATGCAAACATTAGAAATGCTATGTCAGTAACCTGTTAAAATTGTAACTGGTTTGATACCAGAGCGTTCCTGCTGCTGGTCATATATGTCTGGTGTTTGTCCAGATAAGCAAAAATTACACCAGCATCACTATGCTAATGTAGTTAGAATACCATAGAATGGTTTCAGTTGAAAAGACCTTAAAGATTATCTATCTCCAAAACCTCTGGTATGGGCAGAGACACCTTCCACTGGATCAGGTTGCTCAGAGCCACATCCAACCTGGTCTTGAACACTTCCAGAGAGGAAACATCCACGTTGTCTCTGGGAGCCTGTTCCAGTGTCTCACCACTCTAGCAGAAAATAATTTCTTTCTAATATCAAATCTAAATCTACATTTTTTCAGTTTGAAACCATTATCTCTCATCCTATCGCTACACTCCCTGATAGAGTCCCTCCAAATCTTTCTTATAGGCTTCCTTTAAGTACTGGAAGGCTGCTATAAGGTATGCCTGGAGCCTTTTTTCCCTCCAGGTTCAACAGCCTCAAGTCTCTGAGCCTATCCTCATAGGGGTGGGTGCTCCAGACCCATGGTCATCTTCATGGTCCTCCTCTGGATCCACTTGGGCACGCTGATGTGTTTTTTATGCTTGGGGCCCCAGAGCTGAATGTAAGTACTCCAGGTAGGGTCTCAGAAGAGCAGAACACAGTGGGAGAATCACCTCCCTTGACCTGCTGGCAACACTTCTTTTGATGCAGCCCAGGATACAATTGACTTTCTAAGTTGTGGGCACACATCGCTGCCTCATACTCAGTTTTTCATCCACCAATACTGCCAGGTCCTTCTCCACAGGACTGCTCTCAATTCACTCCTGACCTAGCCTTATCTTTGTGTAAGAGATTGCCCTTGCCTATGTACCGGACCTTACACTTGGGCTTGTTGAAGTTCACAAGGTTTGTACCAGCCGACCTCTCCAGCCTGTCAATGTCTTTTTGGATGGCATCCCTTCCCTTCAGTGTATTGACTGCACCATGCAGCTTGGTGTCATTGGCAAACTTCCTGAAGGTGCAGTCTGTCCATGTCACTGACAAAGATCTTAAACAATGATGCTGTTAGTACCTATGTTCTGCTCAAAGAGGTTTTTTATGATGAGTAACTTGTCCTAGTTTAAAACTGGCTTGGAACTGAGACCTAGTGCAAGTGCTGCAGTGTCCACTCTGCCAGGCCCTGCAAAGAACATCCTGTCCCTTGTCAGGCCAGTGAGATCACTCTAAAAAATGAGTAATTCCATAAGCACTAGAACTAATGACTTCTTGTTTCATGTGGCTTAGTCTCCCGTGATTAATTTGTCTTTGGCAAAACCAGAATGGTGTGCCCTGCCTGAACCTCTTTCTACGGTAGGGCTTTTTGGAGGAGTTCTCAGCAATACATTTTTTTCTGGTGTCCATAAATATGTAAACTTGTGTTCTACTTTCCCAGTCTAGCATTTACAGGGTCATTTTCCATTGTTTATCCACCTATCTTCCCAAGATCTATAGGAAAAAAAATTAAGACTTCTTTGTTATATTTGGCCAGTAGTGGGTGGTTAGTTAAATTGGATTGTTAGAAGACACAAGCAGCATGATTTTTCAAGGCAAAGAAAGTAGGCTAAAAGTATTGGTGATTCTGCATGGTTGTCATTATGGGTAAGCTCACTGCAGGACTGTCTTTAGACTACAGATGGTGCTACTGTACTACCAAAGGTGGATTTCTTAGATAACCTATAAAGTTTATCTGCCATAGTAGTTGGTGAACTAACTTGCTTGCTGCCTTCTCAGAGTTGTAATGTGAGAAGCAACCAGCACCAGAACAAGAGGACACAGTCTCAAGCTCTGCCAGGGGAGTTTAGGCTCGAGGTGAGAAGAAAGTTCTTCACAGAGAGAGTTGTTAGCCGTTGGAATGGGCTACTCGGGGAAGTGGTGGAGTCATCTTCCCTGGAGGTGTTCAAGAGGGGACTGGACTTGGTGCCATGGTCTGGTAGTCATGAGGTCTTGGGTGACAGGTTGCACTTGATGATCTTCGAGGTCTTTTCCAACCTTGTTGATCCTATGATTCTATGAAGAGTAATTTCACACACTGACTGTTTTTATGGATTTGTAGAGCCCATAACTGTTCTGCATGTTAAGACAGGTAATTATGTTTGTAGCTAAAGGCAAAGAAAATGTACAGTATTTGACTATTATTTTTAAAAATCTCTTAACCTTACTGCTATTTTTTGCCTGGCAGTATTCTAGTATATTTCTTCCTGTAGACACTCAGATTGACACCACCAGAGCATGGGTAAGGTGCCTTGTGTGCCTCAAAAATACTAGTAGCAAGTAAAACATCTTTTGTGATTCAAGTGAAAGTGAAGTTTTGAAGTATTGATGCTAGTCTCGTGCTGCCTGATTTAGGTTGAATGTTTCTTTACCTCTTACTGGAGTCAAAATGGCGTTATTTGCATGCCTGCTTCAGAAATACAGTATATGAGGGGATGGAGGCAAATTGCCTTTATTTTTCCCCCTCTTCCAAGCTACAGTGGTGCATGTTCTTCTCCCAGATGTGTGTAAAAGCAAGAGAATTGCATATGTGGCACCAGTGAAGAGTGGTGGGGATGAGAGGATTGTGCTGGGGTCCCATATTCTAGAAGTCGTCAGGGGTCTTGGTGTCACTTAGAGCTCTAGCCTGTCCATGGGATTCAGTCAGGTAAGGACTTGTTTTAGCCTTGGAATCCTCTCCTTCTCCTTCCCTTTTTCTTCCTTCTTTATATTTACCCTGGGTAGATAAGCATAATATGGGTAAAAAGGAATAGTGAGGGAAATTAAAACCCTGTGCTGCTGACATGTACATTCCTCTAAAGCCTGAAATGACCAGAGGACTTAATTTTTTTTGTGGGGCTTTTTAAAATTGGGAAGGAGTCAAATGACATGTTATTGAGAGGGCAATGATACAGTTTGCAGATTGTTTCCATATATGAATTTGACATTTCCTAATATGTCATTGAGCAGCATGAAATACGCTGAAGTTCATCTGTTTATAGTAATTTTGTTGCTGTGTCACTTCATGTGGAGCAGATCGAGGTATTAGTGCTTTTGCCCAACTGCTACTCTACTGAAGTAATCTTACTTGGTGGGACAAAGCAAGTGTCCAGGAGGAAATGAAGGGTATCTGTCATTGCTTATTTATTGTATTTATCAAATGTAAAGCTAAAGCAAGCTCTAATATCAGAGTACATGCATACCTCTCTTTGTGCTTGTTTTACATCTGACCTCTTCTCATGAGAGGAAGCTGGCACTGAATGTTGTCTTTGAGACTGATGCCCTTTTTTTTGTCCCATTTGAGTTTACAAATAGATCAGTTTCTGATGTGGACTTGGGCAGCTGTATGAGTGACAGAACTGACTCAAAGGAAAGGTTATAGGAGCTTTTGATTGAGGAGACATGGAGTTGAAATCATAGCAGTCAGGACTTTTAATTGTCTTGTCCTGCAATGAAATTGTGCCATTTCTGATTAACTGTGTGATACAATAAACAATAAACCAGGTTGAAAGAGACCTTCGAGATCATTAAGTCCAACCCATCAAACAACTAGATCATGTCACCAAGCACCCCATCAAGTCTCCTCCTGAACACCTCCAATGACGGTGACTCCACTGCCTCCCCAGGCAGCCCATTCCAATGGGCAATCACTCTCTGTATAGAACTGCCTCCTAACGTCCAGTCTAAACCTGCCCTGGCACAGCTTGAGACTGTGTCCTCTTGTTCTGGTGCTGGCTGCCTGGGAGAAGAGACCAACCTCTGCCTGGCTACAACCCCCCTTCAGGTAGTTGTAGAGAGCAATAAGGTCACCCCTCAGTCTCCTCTTCTCCAGGCTAAGCAACCCCAGCTCCCTCAGCCTCTCTTCATAGGGCTTGTGTTCTAAACCCCTCACCAACTTCATTGCCCTTCTCTGGACACGTTCCAGCAAGTCAACATCCTTCCTAAGCTGAGGGGCCCAGAACTGGACACAGTACTCAAGGTGTGGCCTAACCAGTGCAGTGTACAGGGGCAGAATGACCTCCCTGCTCCTGCTGGCCACACTGTTCCTGATGCAGGCCAGGATGCCATTGGCCCTCTTGGCTGCTTGGGCACACTGCAGGCTCATGTTGAGCCTCCCATCAACCAGCACCCCCAGGTCCCTCTCTGCCTGGCCGCTCTCCAGCCACTCTGACCCCAGCCTGTAGCACTGCATGGGGTTGCTGTGGCCAATGTGCAGAACCCGGCACTTGGATGTGTTAAATCTCATGCTGTTGGACTCTGCCCATCTGTCCAGCCTGTCGAGGTCCCTCTGCAAAGCCTCTCTGCCCTCCAGCAGATCAACTCCTGCCCCCAGCTTGGTGTTGTCCGCAAATTTACTGATGATGGACTCAATGCCCTCATCCAGATCATCAATAAGGATGTTGAAGAGCATGGGGCCCAGCACTGATCCTTGGGGCACACCGCTAGTGACTGGCCGCCAGTTGGATGTGGCACCATTCACCACCACTCTCTGGGCTCGGCCCTCCAGCCAGTTCCTAACCCAACGCAGTGTGCTCCTGTCCAAGCCGTGGGCTGCCAGCTTGGCCAGGAGTTTGCTGTGGGGGACGGTGTCGAAGGCCTTGCTGAGGTCCAGGTAGACCACATCCACAGGCCTCCCCACATCCACTAGTAGGTCACCTGGTCATAAGAGGAGATAAGGTTGGTCAGGCAGGTGCCTGATTTAGGTGCCTCCTAAATCTGTGTTGGCTGGGTCTGATCCCCTGGCCATCCTGCAGGTGCACTGTGATTGCCCTCAAATGATCTGCTTCATAATCTTGCCTGGCACTGAGGTCAGGCTGACAGGCCTATAGTTTCAGGTTCCACCATCTGGCCCTTCTTGTAGATGGGCATCACACTGGCCAGCTTCTAGTCATCTGGAACCCCTCCAATGAGCCAGGACTGGTGGTAAATGACGGACAGTGGCTTGGCGAGCTCATCTGCCAGCTCTCTGGCCTTGTCATAGTTACCCTTCAGGTACTGGAAAGCCATTACTAAGTCTCCCTGGAGCCTTCTCTTCTCCAGGCTGAACAGCCCCAGCTCCCTCAGCCTGTCTGTGGGAGTGGTGCTCCCTGATCATTTTCATGGCCCTCCTCTGGACCTGCTCCATCAGGTCCATGTCCTTCCTATATTGAGGGCTCCAGACCTGGACACAGTATTCCAGGTGAGGTCTCACCAGAGCAGAACGAAGTGGCAGAATCCTCTCACTCAATCTGCTGGCCACACATCTTTTGATGCAGCCCAGGATGTGATTTGCCTTCTGTGCTGCAAGCACGCACTGCCTGCTCATGTCCAGCTTCTCGGCCATCAGCATCCCCAAGTCCTTTTCCACAGGGCTGCTTTCTAACACCTCATCCCCCAGTCTGCATTGATAGTGAGGATTGTTCCAGCCCAGGTGCAGAACCCTGCACTTGCTCTTGTTTAACCTCATGAAGTTCACTTGGGCCCACCTCTCCAGCTTGTCCAGGTCCTTCTGGATGACATCCTGTCCCTCTGGTATATTGACATCACCACTCAGCTTGGTGTCATCTGCAAACCTGCTGATGATACACCCGATCCCACTGTCTGTATTGTTGATAAAAACACTGAAAAGCACAGGTCCCAGTATGGACCCCTGAGGGACAGCACTTGTCACTGCTCTCCATCTGGACTTCAAGCCATTGAGCACCACCCTCTGGATGTGACCATGCAGACAATTCCTTAGCCACTGAACAGTCCACTCATCAAACCTATATCTCTCCAACTCGGCAAATAGGACATTGTGGGGGATTGTGTCAGAGGCCTTGCAGATCACATCCGTAGGTCATCCTTTACCCACTGACATAGTCACTTTATCGTAGAAAGCCACTAGGTTGGTCAGGCAGGATTTGTCCGCAGTAAAGCCATGCTGGCTGTCTTGAATCATCTCCTTGTCCTCCATGTGCTTTACCGTGTTATCTACTCCAAGTATGTACTGATCCTGCAAAGCTACTTGCTTTCTCTTCAGTGCAGAGATGCAGCTTCCAATGGTTTTGGAAAACATGCTTGCATTGTCTTAATTTTGTGTTTGCATGATTTTGGACTTCTTTTCAAATGTTACCAGTATTTTTTCCAAAGTGACAAAGTAATGAAGTTACTATGGAGACTGCTATATTTCTTGCTGCCAAAAAAAAAAAAGAAAAGAGTTCTGAGGTTAAACCTACTTGATATAAAAACCAGTGGAAATTACATAAAATACATTCAGGTCTCCTGTACTGGATAAAAGTTTTGTGAAAGGTGAAGAGCCTTTTTGGTAAACTCAGAAGTTGCCTTCATGATATGCACAAGTTAGGGGGTAGGGGATGGAAGGCAAGACCTCTGCTGTCTCTGGTGCTTGTTAGATTGACTGTCTTGCATTTTGTTTGTGGTTTTGAATATCTTTGTTTTATGTTTCTCTTGCCACAATTTGTCTCAGAAACAGATATATTGCATATGCATGTGTCTCTACACTGTGTTCTTCTAGTGGCACTGGCTATATACATCCTTTTTTATATGTTGCTTATATTTCAATTGATTGTGAATTTGGCTTTTTGGGTATGGAAAATATGGGGTAAGTGGCATGGCTGTGGCAGGAAAGCAGAGAGTTTTGGCTGTGGTTGGGATTCATTGATGGATTAGCTTTCTAACAGATACAATAAAGAAAGTCTTTCAAATCATGGTTTAACTTGTTTTCTGCAGGAAAGACTGCAAATCAGAAGATGCTCCTCGCAAGATCTCTGAGTCTGACCCTGAGGAATTATCAGATGAAGCAAGTGGCGACACCTTCTATGGAACTTCTCCTCCTAGTACACCCCGCCAGATGAAGCGTATGTCAACAAAGCATCAGAAAAATAGCACTGGGAGACCTGCTAGCCGCTCCACTCTGAAAGGTAGCTGTGGCATTGTCTTTTTTTTTTTTTCCCCAAAATGACCATCGAGTTTGTTAACTGACAGAGGAGATATGGAGAAGATAGAGCCAGTCACTAAAGCATGGGACAGAAGGCAGCTGTTTTAAGTTGCAACAAGGGTCAACTCTTTCTGGTGTTGGAAAAAAGATGTTACTGTGTTCAAAGTGCAAACGGTTTGCCAGCGAGATTGCTGGATCTCCATGTCAGACAGTGGTACCTCACTGGTTACTAACTTGTGAGGTTAACCAGCACCAGACAGGATAGAAAACTGGAAGTCCTGCTGATTCTATCAGCTTGAATTGCACACCACAGCTGGCACTGTTGCAAGGAAGCAACAGACCAAAAAGCTAGGACAGGCAATCGGTGGGAAATCATGTTCTATATTGGCAGGAAAGAAGGAAGATGAATAATATTGACAGAGACGAAGCACGCACAGCCCTGCCAGTGAAATGTGTCATATGATGCCAGTATTCTGTCTTGAAAATTTGTGTGATGCTAGCCAAATGGCATGAATTAAAATCTTCTGTCTGTTTCTTGTTTCCCTAGAAGTAACCTAGAGTTTCTAGGATGTGATTTGCAAATTGCTGAGAATTTGAGACGCAGTTCAAGTCAGGGAGTGCTCAGTGTTCTGAAATGTTGAGCAATAGGTCTCCCTATTTTTGGCAACCAAAAGTATGCTGGTTTGACAGCCATATCATCCTCTGTCATGGTTTTCCATATGTAGAAAGGGAGTAGTAATATTCTTCCACTGAGCAGGCCTGTTTTGCAAATAAACTTATTAGTATTTGTTATTAATAGGTGTTACAGTGAGGAGTGCAGTAGGAAAAACTCTAGGGAAATTACTACTTCTAGAGCAGGGAACAAGCCATGTGCAGCAGATCATCCTTAGATTCACAGTCAACAGTGAAAAGTATTCAGCCATTGTTCTGAAAGTCTTTTCTGTTCCTGAATAAGTGGGGGCCCAGTGACCATGCAGCTGCTTGTGTTCCAATTCCTAATCCCTGAACTGCACCTAGTATACATACAAGTGCTTCTTTCCAGCCTGCCACAAGTTCCTTAAGATGGAGAAAGAAACATTATTTTAATACCAAATAGTTCCTCCTGTCCTAATTTGTAAAGCCTAGATGGAAGTGCTTTGTGTTAGTGCTGCAGAAAAGTGACAAGATCTGCTGCTCCTAAGGAAAGTACAAGAAGAGAAGGGGAGATTGCACAGTTTGACAGGAAGGGGCTGCTGTTATCTAGTAAGGAAGAAGGCAAGTGTGTGCGTGTTTGGGACAGTGGGAAAGTAGGCTTCTGGTGTTAAGGCAATATATGCTACAGAGGAGTTCCCAGAACTGTGATCACGCCCCTCAAGAACCAGAATTGGGTCATTCAAACTAAATTTCAGAATCCTTACATGCTCCAGATTTTTTAAATTGCATGTGCAATGAAGTCTCTTTAATTTTGTTTGACTTGGAGTAATGCTCTGTTGCATTTTTTTGTCTAGGAAGTTGTGTGACAAATATATGGAAAACAAACCTGGAAGCCATTCTCTTCTTTTTGATCATGCTCAGCTCTCAGTAGATGGCATATGAGAATTCACTGAGGTCCTTTCTACAAAAGAGGTTTACCTTTTGTAGGAGAAAAACTAAGTCCTTTGTTGCTACTATCCATTTAGCTACACTAATGGTGATTTCAAGAGTGTGTTTTAATCCTACCCATGCCTATTTTGTTTTATTGGCATTAAATGATGTTTTATGCTCAACCTGAGAAATGTGATTGGGGGCTGGATCAAACAGTGCTTTTTTTCTTGTTGCATTCACATTTTTTTTCCTTTTTTTACAGAAAAAATGAGTGTCCCCACTCAGTCTGTGCATAAAGACAATGGGAAGACCATTGAGAATGTGGAGGAGCACAGCTATAAGCAGGGAAAAAAGATCCGAGACACCCTAAGGACAACAGAACGAGATCACAAGAAAAATGTGCAGTGCTCATTTATGTTAGACTCAGTTGGTGGGTCTCTGCCAAAAAAAACAATTCTGGATGTTGATCTCAATAAGCCTTACCTCAGCCTTGGCTGTAGCAATGCTAAGCTTCCAGTCTCTGTGCCCATGCCAATACCCAGGACTGCACGCCAGACTTCTAGGACTGATTGCCCGGCAGACCGCTTAAAGTTCTTTGAAACCCTGCGGCTTTTGTTAAAACTTACCTCAGTCTCAAAGAAAAAGGACAGGGAGCAAAGGGGACAGGAAAACACCTCTTCTGTTTGGTTGAATCGATCCAATGAACTGATCTGGCTGGAGCTGCAAGCTTGGCATGCTGGCCGGAGCATTAATGACCAAGACCTCTATCTTTATGCAGCCCGACAAGCTATACCTGATATCATCAATGAAATCCTCACCTTCAAAGTGAACTATGGAAGCTTCTCCCATGTGAAAAATGGAGCCAGTCTCAATGGTACTTCAGGAGAAGGAGTTTGCAAAGCAACACATGAGACTAGTGCTTTGGGTTACTCAAGTTACCATGAACACCTCTATCGCCAGCGGGTCTCATTTGAGCAAGTAAAGCGGATAATGGAGCTGCTGGAGTATATCGAAGCACTTTATCCATCTCTGCAGGCTCTTCAAAAGGACTATGAAAAATATGCTGCAAAAGACTTCCAAGACAGAGTGCAGGCACTCTGTCTATGGTTAAATATTACAAAAGACTTAAATCAAAAGCTAAGGATTATGGGAACTGTATTGGGCATCAAAAATCTTTCTGACATTGGCTGGCCAGTGTTTGAAATTCCTTCTCCTCGACCATCTAAGGACAATGATCCAGAGGATGAAGTTGACAGGGCAACAGAAGTAAAGGAATCCTCAGGAACATGCACAGAGGAGAGCGAGGGTGAAGAACAAATCTCTGAGGAGAATGTTGAGGAACTTAGACAAGCCATCAAGAACAGTTTTACTAATAAGCCAAATTTTGACTTTCAGGACCATTTTTCAAGGAGGCTTCATAGGCTTGAATCTGAGGATGACACCACATCTTGGGTTATTCCCGAGTGCAGCACTGAGGCAAGCTGCAGCCAACACTGTTTGACCTCTATTTACAGGCCATTTGTAGATAAAGCACTGAAGCAAATGGGGTTGAGGAAGAAGCTAATCTTAAGACTGCACAAGCTAATGCATGGTTCATTGCAAAGGGCCCGTATGGCGTTGGTAAGGAGCGATCACCAGCTGGAGGTAGGTTGCTACTGCTGTAAATGGGTAAGAGGAGTACTTTCCCTGCTGTGTTGTTTTTAACTGAAGCAGAATTTTTTGGGAAAGTTTTGCTTGCTGTGTTGCTTTTTGGAAAAATAGTCTACATTACGATTAAGTGTCCAGTTCTGCATCCACTGAAATGAATCTTTCCTTTGACCTGAACTAGAATTTGTGTGAGGCAAAGACGGTTCTTTGCCTGTGTTTTTGACTGAAATGTCATTTTTATGATAACAGCTTTTCTCATTATATTTTTCTATTGTCTAAAGCTGTAAGTCAGAAAAATTACAATGAAAAATTAGGCACAAGAGTTGAAACATGGGAAAGATTAGCAAGTCAAGTGGTTGTTTTCCTTTTCTTATCTCCAAGACTGTATATTGCTCTGCAGGATAATCCTTTATGAATAGGTCACTGTTATTTTGGATTTTTCCTCATCTGAAACAGATGAAATACTATAGTGGCACATTATGCCAAATGACAAGTGGATTGACTCTTAGCCTTGAAATCTATGAAAGCAAGTCATGTTAACATGTTGTATTCTTCATCTGGCTCTTGGTTTTAACATTAATTAAGTATTCTTAAGAATGATTGTGAGTTAATAAAAACAAAATTATGAAATAAAGGAGTAAACAGTGGAGCATAGCTGAAGTTTTATATGGTAAGTTGTGGTAACTAATTCTTTCAAGGCAGAATATTGTTTCTTTATATTAGCTGTTCCCTAACTTGTAGGCATTTTTAAATTAGGAAGAAGTGGTAGTAAGGATTGCTTGTTCTCCTTGATAAAATGACCCTGTATGTGGAGCCTAACCACAGATGCCACATGTGGTCTTCAGTGTGTTGCTGATCTCATAGTGTGGACTGAGTCTCAAGCTGCGCCAGGGGAGGTTTAGGCTCAAGGTGAGGAGAAAATTCTTCACAGAGAGAGTCATTAGCCTTTGGAATGGGCTGCCCAGGGAGGTGGTGGAGTCACCATCCCTGGAGGTGTTCAAGAGGGGATTGGACGTGGCACTTAGTGCCAGGTTTAGTAGTCATGTGGTGTTGGGTGACAGGTTGCACTTGATGATCTTTGAGATCTCTTCCAACCTGATTAATTCTATGATTCTATGACTGTCTCATTTTCAAAAAGAACAAGAATTTATCTTCCATGGAACCTACATTTTTAGGATGACTATATTGATAGAGGTACTTGATTACAAAAGCATTTTTATTTGTTCTGTTGCTAATGTAGACATTACTGTAAAAAATAAAGCTCTTAGTTGAATTTTTATTTATTTTCTAGTTGGTTTCAACTTGAATTCTAGAAAGTTTTATGTTTAAGAAAATCTTTGTTTATTTTTAAAGCCATGTGTCTAAGCAAAACTTGCAGGTATCTGTTACAGTAACCAAAACTATCCCCAAACTGTATATGGTTAGACTAAAGTTCAGATTAATATATAGATATAGAAATAACTTGAAGTATTTCTACATTTATATGTTTTCTTTAAAAAGCACAAGAAAATGAAACATAATTTGAGAGTATTGAAAATTTAATTGAATGTGGTTTTGAAATTGCTGACTACCTCAAATGTTTAAGGTTGCAGAAAACATCAAGCTGGGTAGAAGAGTTTTGTCTCCTTGAGGGTAGGGGGGCTCTGCAGAGGGATCTAGGCAGATTTGATCAGTGGGACAAGACCAGTTGTAAGAGTTTCAGAAAGGCCAAATGCTGGATCCTGTACTTTGGCCACAACAACCCCCAGCAGCCCTACAGGCCTGGGGAGAAGTGGCTGGAAAGCTGCTCAGCAGAGAGGGACTTAGGGGTGTTGATTGATAGCTATCTGAACATGAGCCAGAAGTGTGCTCAGGTGGCCAAGAGGGCCAATGGCATCTTGGCTTCATCAGGAATGTTGTGGCCAGTAGGACTATGAAATAATTTCATCCTTGTGCTCAGCACCGGTGAGGCTGTATCTCAAGTACTGTGTTTGGTTTTGGGCCTCTCACTATAAGAAGGACATTGAGGCGCTGGACCCTGTCCAAAGTAGGGCAATGGAGCTGGTGAAGGGTCTAGAGAACAAGTCTTCCAAGGAGCATCTAGAGAACTGGGGTTGTTTAATCGGAGAAAAGTAGTCTGAGGGGAGACCTTATTGCTCTCTACAACTACTTGGAAGGAGGTTGTAGAGAGGTGGGAGTTGGTGTGCTCAAGCAAGCAATGAGTGATAGAGCTTAAGGAAATGGCCTCAAGTGGCACCAAGGGAAGTTTAGGTTGGATATTAGGAGAATTTCCTCACTGAAAGGGTTATCAGTCATTGGAATGGCTTGCCCAGGGAGGTGGTGCTGTCCCCATCACTGGAAGTATTGAAAAGTTGTGTAGATGAAGTGTTTAGGGATGTGGTTTAGTTGAGGTCTTGTCAGAGTTAGTCTAATGATTGGACTGGATGATCTTAAAGGTCTTTTCCAATCTAGGCAATTCTTTGTGATTCTGTGTGACTTCTTAATTTTTTAAAACAAAGTCATGGAACACTGGTGGCTGGAGTCTTTGCTGCAGCTTCACAGAATGTAAACTTTCTAGTCAATGAAGCATTGCTTGACTTGTGTAAAATGCAAGATTAATCTTTTCTCCCTTCATCTCTACCCTTGCAACTCCCTTGAATGATCATTTTTACTAATTGATAATATTTTCTTTGGAATATTTTTCTCCTTTAAGAAATTACTGTAAAGGTGAATACTATAAAATGGAATACTTATTTCTTGTCCCAGAATGAAAATAATGGTGACAAAAAGAGAAAATCATGCTTGTCAGAAGTGTGGTACCTTCTGTAACACAAGTCAACATCAGAATTGCTTGGTCTCTGCATCTAACAGCTTTTTAATGTAGTGTCTTGGGCTTTTTAAATGTACTTCAGTTTGTATGCAGCCAGAGTTTTGTGTTTTGTCAATCTTTGTTACTTCTGTTGTTCGTACATCTTGACTCTGTGTTTGTCTGCATATGTGCACTTCTGGACCTAGTTTCCTTTCTATTGTTACTTAAACACTATCTTTCATCTAAAATGTGCTTTCTGAATTCTTTCACTGTATCATTTTTAATGCCTATTTATTCATGAATGTATATAAATGTTTATACAGATAAAGTACAATTTTCATTCATCGTGGGTTCTAGCACTACAAGGCTTTGGGCACTACTAATCTCTTTTTTACAGAAAATTGATCTGATTCTCAAAGAAAATGGCTTATTTTAGCTTACAAAATTGGAGGTGTTATACTAATAGAACAGTTTTTAAGCCCAGGTACAACCTGCTTGTTCTTTATTCCACTGGCTGTACTTTGAATATGGATTTTATGTATGATCTAAATAAATGGGTTTGACTTTGTATTCTTGGGTTTTTTTAAGAAGTATTTGGTAGTCACATCAAACTTTTTTCAAATTGGGCCCTCTGAAGATTAAGATTAGTCAAATCAGCAGACAGTTGGGTATCTAATTCTAAGCTTTAATGCTGTTAAATGCTTAAATGATTAAATGCTGTTACCCTTAGTGCTAGAAAACGAAGACATTCACTTCCATTGTGTTATTTTTGCTCATAGACTAGTTCTTTAATATTTTATAAAAGCTGTCTTTTCCAACACTACCTGCATCACAGTGAAGACTGTATTTCTTAAATACTGTGTACTATAGAAGTGTATTTTCGTATCTAATGATCATAACTAATGAAAGCTTCTTATATACAAGCTTTTAGCTCTACTGCTATTCTGGTGCTATACATCTCTTTAAAAAAGAGCAAAACAAAGAAAATAATAAGTTCTTACACTGTAGATCAACAAGTGATTAAACTTCAAGTAAACTAGGTATAAAGGAAATCCTCACTTTGTTTGTTTGCTATCTCTGTGTAGTGTTAGTGGTTAGAAGCACATACTATATACTGTGCCAACTTTAGACCATAATGAATATGCTATTCCACCCCCCATGGCAGAAGAAGCATCACAATATTTAAAGAAAACAAAACAAGACTGAGTGACGGACTGAATTTAGGGAGTAGAACTTCAAGCATTGCTTAGCTGATAGAAGGAAATGTTTTAGCTCTTGTGGACCACAAACCCTGGAAACAAACTGCAGCTGTGTAGAGAGAAAAAGGCATTTAGGTGATTACCAACGACCATTGTGACTCAGGGAAGCCACACAATGACCTGAGAATTAGAGCTGGTAAACATTGCAGTAGAGTCTTTTGTCTTCTGTCTGAACCTAAGATAGGAGATGTGTGATCGTTTGTCTTTTGTCTAACACCTGTCTGAGCCTTGCCAAGGGATGTGTGTTCCCTGGCATTTTCTCGGCAGCCAATCATGAATCTGTAACTGTAGCACGGACACATCTAATCACCAATCACGATTTGCTTTTGATTATGTTAGCCTATATAAAGAAAAGACTTTGTACAATAAAGTAGACACTTTGCTTGCATCAAGCTTTGTCCCATCTCTCAATCGCAGTAACTGAGAATTTTTTCAGTAGCTGCAATTTTGTGTGTATCTCCTGAAGAAGCAGAGCATGTACGACACTCTAGGCACAAATGTAAAAGATCTGTGTGTAGGTGTAAAGGAATTAACAATCTTTTCCTCCTCATTTTCTGCTATATAATGAGCTTTAATGTGACTTACATTTTTTAAACTTTCTAGGCAGCACATTATCTTCTATTCTAATTTCTGGTAATACTGTCTCCGGTGAAGTGATTATATTTAAATTTGGCACTGAAGAAAAAACCTGAGAAATCTTAGTGATGTCCCATACATGAATGGAGGGTATTCAGTTGTTATAATTAGCAGTTGTGAAATCGGAATTAGAATAAAACCAACTTAATCTGAAAGAAATCTTACACTGCACATCATCTAAGGATGTTATCTTTAAGAGCTGCACATGTATTGCCGTCCAAATTTTCTTCCCCAGTTAAACTCCAGGAGTGCCTCCATGTACAGCTTTGCTTAGAATGCTATCAAAAGGTATATAATGTAGATATTTAGGATGTCTAATTCAGATAGTTTTAATTATTTTCTGTAATTAGAAATGTCATTTAATGCAAATGAAAAAAAGTTTATTAATTGGAAAGAAAAAAAGCTTGATCTGTATATATTTCACCTTCCTTTTTTAATCTCAGCTTTAATGTCTTTATTAAAGTTCATAAATTATTGTAACAATTTTGTTCACTTTAGCTGGTGACACTTTCTTGGATGTTGCACTACTTTACAATACTGAATTTTATATAATGTATGCACTATATATATGAAAAGGAACAAGGCTACTCTCCTGAAATGGACAAATGCAAATTTGTTTCTCTGTGGTTGTTAGTGTAAGACTTTTTTATTAAGTATGTTTTTTAATCCTCACGTATTGTATCTTATAGTGACCTAAGTGAGTGTATGTTCCTGTTTTTTAATCCTTGTGTATTGTATCTTACAGTGACCTAAGTGTATGTTCCTATATATTTTGTTAGGTGTAAATTCTATGTTCATGATAATCTCAAACAGCAGTTTATTCCTATATAGTGAGGTAACGTCCAACTTCAGTGGATGCTTTTGTTCACTTCTGAGAGTCCATACTTGTTTTCTTCAGTCTGATTATCCTCAAATTTTAAAAGTAGGCTTTAAAAAATAAAAATTAAAACCTCTGGTGCTGATTTGCCAGTTAATAGAATTTTACCTTTTAAAAATAGACTTAGGTATGGTACTTGAAAGAAATGCCAAATCCTAAAAAATGTAAGGATCCTTTTCATGATACCTATTTCTTGTTGCAGTTTGCAGATTTTCCAGATCCCATGTTGTGTTCAGATTATGTGCAGTTATTAAATTCCCCACCTTGCTGTGAGCAAAAATGCAGCAGTGTGTCATGGGAGGAGCTAAAATCTATGGATTTACCATCTTTTGAACCTGCCTTCTTAGTCCTCTGCCGAGTCCTGCTCAATGTTATCCATGAATGCCTCAAACTAAGGCTGGAACAAAGACCTGCTGGAGAACCATCTCTTTTGAGTATTAAACAGGTTTGCTTCAACTATGGCTCTTATTTTTTATATATTTCCTATTTGAAATTCCTTTATAATGTCATTATAGTGACATTGTTGGTTTAAAGAGGATTAGTTTAAGAAGTCAGCATGTGTAATTATGTAATAACTTTCAGAAATAGTCTTATTTCATATGGAGATCTGCTTTTTTTTTTGCATAGTAAACAACTGGTCATATATACCTCTCTGATTTAGACTTCCAGGAATCAAAACTGGTGATTAAAGAATTGTCAGACAGTAAAGGTAAACAGCATTTGTTCCATTTGCATTGTAAGCTATATAAATTTTTCCAGTTGAGTTTCTGGGGCAGCATAATCAGTTTTAGGGGTCTGTATGTATAATTTTAAAAGAAGTTGATCCTTTTTACTCTGCCAACATGCCACAGACATGTAGTGGAAGTTCATTAGGTAAAAAACTAAAGTGGAGGAAAAAAACCCTGAAACTTGGTGCTCAGAATACTATTTTATATGTCTGATGTTTTCTGTGGGTAGTGGCCCAAAATTGCTCAGTCCTGTCACTAGTTGAGAATGTTGTATGAGGATTTCTTTTTGGATGGTTATTCTGATACAATGAAAGCTGTTTTGATCAATGAGATTTTTTTCAAAGTGGACTCCAGAACATACTAAAGTTGCCTGAAGTCACCTTGCTACTTCCTGGCAAGCAAAGACCTGGATGGTCTTTGAGGGTGAGCAGGTATATAGGCTCTTGGTCTGAGTTTAGTTTCACATTCCAGCTATCTGCTTCTCTGAAATCAATTACTAAGTTACTTTAAAGTCCCCAAAAAATTTCAGTCCTGATTTCCCCCTCCTTTATGTTCCACTGCTGTGCTAGGATTGAAGATGAATACTTCATGAGAGAGAAATTCTACTACTTCTCCAGCCAGACTGTGCTAGTGTGTTAAGGTTTTATTCTGCCAATAAATTTTTGTTGTGTTTTGGTTTGGGCTTTTTGTATCAGACAGTTTCCCTGAAGCAACTTGTGACTTTTTCATCTTGTCAGGTCACTGTGCATCATTGTGAAAGGAATGCCCCCATTTTCTCTGTACCTAGCTCTTAGGCATAGCAAAACCATGATTAGATTCCCCTTACATAGTCTCTTCTCTTGGTTGAATGCACCCAGTCCCTTGCTGAACTGTTCTTCGAGTGCATGTAGCATAGCACAGTTTGGTTTATACACTAATTAATGTAGTGGGTGTTACCTGAGACTTTAACTGTCTTCTACTTTTTGGTATCATTTGAAATGTATAGCAGTTTGAATGTATCAGATGTTAGGTCTAATAAGTTGTCCAGGTGTGGTTAAGTTTTTTGATTACTAACAATTCAATTTTATTTGGAAAAAAAACACTACACTGATTACAAGGAAAATAAACCACATGAAAAGAAAACCAGCACAGATTATTTGCTTCCTACAGGCTTTTTTTTTTTGTTTTTTTTTTTTTTTTTTTTCCCCTCCCATCCTTTCTTGCTAGCTGCTTCTTTTTTGAGCAGTGTCACCTATGTTTTTCTTTCAGCAATAACTTTTGTAATCCTGATGATCTTATATTACTGGACAGACTTGTTCTCTTTTAATGGTAATTTGCTGATATGTAGTGTCAAGTGTAGTTCCTGAACAGTTCAAGAGGGCTCTCAAGTTCTGCAGTTGTGCTAAGCAGTGGAGGGGCATGTGTGTGCACATGGGTTATTTCTGTTAGGTGGTTAAAATGGACATCTTTTGTCTGTTGCAACCTGTATTGAGTCTCTTACTTCAAAATAACTCCCAGATCTTCCTGGATCTTTCATATGAGTTTGTATCTTCCTTAGAAAAATAACTGGATAAATTAGGTCAATACTGCTAGAAGATTTTTAGTTCCAGATTATAGAGAAATGCAGTTTGCAAAGAAGTACTTCCTCCTTCCTCAACCCCCATTAAAGTCTATTGTATGCTTATTGTATGCTGATGCAGGTGAGGACTTCTTAGATACCAATTCTGTTATCCACATACTTGTTAACCAAGTAGTGTTTAAACACATTTTAATGATTAAAGAAGCAGCTAGCTAGAGGGTGTATGTGTTTGAAGGGGGGAACCCTATCTGATGAACAGCACTGTCTATGTGATCTTAACAACATGTGGTAGATCCTGTAACTTTTGGGTTAACAGTCTTTTTGTCAGCCGTCATCACTTCGTGCAGACTACCTAACAGTTTGCTGTTGTCATGTAGTGTGCATAAACTCTTAAGGTAGTCTGGTCTAGTTTGTCAAGCTCTAGACCACGTTGCCCAGAGCAGTGGTAGAGCCTCCATCCCTGGAGGGGTTTCAAAAGTGTGTAGATGTGGTGCTGAGGGACGTGATTTAGTGATGACCTGGCAGTGCTGGGTTAGTGGTTGGACTTGGTGATCTTAGAGGTCTTTCCAGCCAAAACAATTCTACAGTTCTGTGAAAATAAGTCACGCCTGCTTGGTTTCTGTGAAGTGGCTGATGCCACTTGAAGCAGGACCACAATGTACTGGGTCAGGTTTTGTATATTGGGTATAGTTAAAGGTCACATAGAACCGGTATGATGTACATTTTGGAAATTACTGGAACAGAAAAAGTTGAATGTTTGGTGACAGATTGTTATTTTATAGTTCAAGTAAATAGGTGTCAGGTAGGGGAGGGGGAAAAAAACAACAGACAACTTTATATAAACTTATGATCTAAACTACAGTACCCTAGAGACTGTGTGATCTGCTTCATGTGCTTTGCAGAAAATAATTTCTTTACACAAACTCCCTAAAACAAAAGCAACCCATCAAACAATCCAGTAATAATGATAACATTTTCAGTTTAAGCTGCACATTCTTTAGTGTGTTTATAACAGACCATATTTTTTGTTTGCCTGTGATCTTGTGAGTTTTGGTTTATGGATAATTGATACTGCCAGGTACCACCTGTCCCTGGATAATGGATAAATACCAGTTTTAAATTATTTGAACAAGTTATGTTTTCCTTTGGATCCAAGGGCAAAAACTCTAACAGGTTAACAGAGCGCACTGAATGCGATTGCATGGAGAGTGAAGAATGCATATTCATTTTAAAATGCATGACCTGTTAGGGATATCAATGTGTAATAAGTGGATTTCCACTTTATTAAAAAATTGATTTTTCTTTTCCTCTTCACCTAACTTGGTAAGTGTAAAATACGGAGTTCAGAATATTGCCCTCGTTTCTCCTGTCTGCAGAGGAGCACAGCGTAATGTTTTCAGCCTGTAAAAGAGGCCAAAGACTCTTGTCATATTAGTAGCTTTTTTTCATGCCATTATAATTTCTCATACCTTGAATCCACTATACTGATATATATTTTAACAGGATAGCCATTACAGAAAATTTTATAAAGCTTATTAACCACATTTGAAACTGTTCTTGTTCTTTGTGTACTTGTATGTCTGTAGTTCTGGATGTTTCTTCAAATAAAAGCTGTAAGCATTCAGCGAGGGGTGACAAAAAGCAACCACTTCTGCAGTTGTAAAGATGACTTTCTTTATGCTGGCCTTGCCCAGGGAAATGATACAAAATGCACCAGCTCCTTTCAGGTCTGCTGTGGGCTTTAGAGTGGTGAACACCTGCCCAATAGATGGGCGGTGAATTTCCTTTAGTAGAACATTTCTCAGAGGGCTCAAAGCATCTGTCAAACATAGCGCATGTTATTCCCAACGTGCTTCCGTTTAAACTGGTGATTTGATTTTGAGCCCTCTAAAATTTTAACTGTCCAGTAAGTTGTTTGTTGTGGCCCTGTGCAGGGAATGAGATTTGTAAAATCTGCCTTCGTCTCCACTTACAGTTAGGTGGCAAATGGCATGACGACAGTTAACTAATCCTGGGAAACTAGTCACATCTTTCCTGCACCTGTGTATTAATTTCTAAAAAATGTAGGTACTATGTAGTGATAAACTAATGGATTTAGACAAACTGAACTGACAAGTTAAGCTTGAACCTCCCAAGGAGAATTTAAGAGTAATTTTTGACTGATGGTAGTTTTTGGGTTTTTCTCTTGCAGCTAGTGAGAGAGTGTAAAGAGGTTCTGAAGGGTGGCCTGTTAATGAAGCAATATTACCAGTTTATGTTACAGGAGGTGTTAGATGACTTACAAAAGATTGATTGCAACATTGATTCTTTTGAAGAGGACCTTCATAAAATGTTAATGGTAAGCTTCAAAAAGGATAATTTTTTTTTGAGTTCTAGTAAGTGTATGAATCTGAATGCTGCTAATAGAAATCTATTGTTCCTGATGGGTCAAAAGATTACATCTTGCTAATTTTAGTTGTTGTTATGCTCTTTTAACATAATTTTACTGTTTTCATGGACTTGTGAAGGTAACACAGTAGCCATTAGCATTTTAGCAATGCTTATTTTTGCTCACTAGACCATGGAATGGTATACTTGTAAATGACCAATATTTACAATAAAATACTCCCTATATCGAACTGTAAATTCCATATGTTTAAATGAAACTTATAATAAACTTCTAGTATTAATAAAAAAAATCAATACAATTGTTCAAAAAACATAATGTCTTCATGTTGTGGTATTGCATTCATCCATTAATAACCTCTTTTTTTTTTTTAATGTATATTCATTATTGCAGTAAGTTCAACACTTGGTCTCTGAAAGAGACTAAATAAATTATTCTCTGGTAAATTTAGGTTAAATCACTGTTCCCTTGGGTATGACTGATTTTTATTCTTTTGTGATTTGTTTGAGCTTTGTCCTTGCCATTCTGGGTTTTAAAAAAAGCAACTAAGGTACACCTCAGTACTTAATCCCTGGTATTTGTCAGCAGAGCAGCTGGTACTGTCTGTTGTTGAGTATGCATGGATCTTCCTGTTACATGCTTTTTATTGCCTTCAATAGTGAAAATACACTGCTTAGGGAAAAGCTTTTGTACTGTGTGCCTGCCTTCATCTCCAGAGGAAATTTCTGAAGCTTCCAGCAGAAATGACCTGATGAGATGAAAGGAAAATGGTTCATCTGTACATTTTGAAATTTCTTACCTGTCTATTTGTAGGTTGCTGTAATGTGTTTGTGCTTTGAGGCAAGAGATTGAACCTTGGCAACAATTTAATTGTGTAAGGATGTTGCTTTTTGTAGGCCTTGATAGGGATGGTAACAAAAATCTGTAAATAGGAATAAATATCTTAGGCTTCATGAAGACAGCCTGAGGGAGCTGGGGTTGTTCAGCCTGGAGAAGAGAAGACTCTGGGGAGACCTAATAGCAGCCTCACAGTACCTGAAGGGAGGCTACAAGAAGGCTGAAGAGGGACTGTTTACAAAAGCCTGTGGTGATTGGACAGTAGGAGAGGCAATGGTTTTACATTACAGAAGAACAGATTTAAATTGGATGTTAGGAGCAAGGTCTTGAGCATGAGAATGGTGGAATACTGGGACAGGTTGCTCAAGGAGGTAGATGAGGCCCCCATCCTTGGAGATATTCAAGGTCAGGCTCAACAAGGATCTGAGCCACCTGATCTAGTTGAAAAAGTCCCCGCTAACTTCAGGAAGGTTGGGCTACATGACCTTCGGAGGTCCCTTCCAACCCAAACCATTCCATGATGCTGTGTTTGTGCATGAATTGTACATACCTGGATCTTTGCATTAGTTTAAAACAATAATTAAATAAAGGTGGGAGATAAGACTTGATATAAAGGAACACAAGATACCGTGTAGAATCCGAGAAGCCTATTCACTGTGCTTACCCATATCCAGGAGGACATGTTCAGATAAAATCCCTTTGAGTAATCCCATTAAAAGGTTTAGAACTGTTCTTCAGTGGTTCAGCATTAAAAACTCTGTCCACTGATATAGTGGTGAATAGCAGCACAGTAAGCAACATGATGATGCTGTCAATATTTTCAGAAAAGTATTGTGGAGACACAGTATTTAATACTTTGGTAGCATTTTCTGCTTCCCAGGCAGTAAATCACTCCTTTTGTGTGGAAACATAGCTCGTTTTCACTCTTGGCAAACCACAAATGTGGAAATCTTTTCTGCAAATTGTCTAATACTGAGGTAGTTTGTTGATTTGAGAAGTTATAGTCCTTAGCCACATGTTGTGTAACAATTTCTGTTTAAATCATCTCTTTCCATGTACAGGTTTACTTTGATTATATGCGAAGCTGGATCCAAATGCTACAGCAGTTACCTCAAGCATCTCATAGTTTAAAGAATCTGTTGGAGGAAGAATGGAATTTCACCAAAGAAATAACTCCTTACATAAGAGGAGGTGAAGCTCAAGCTGGAAAACTATTCTGGTAGATTTTATTTAACTACTCTACTCACGGCGTTGATTTGTACAAGATACGTAGTCAAGTCAGCGCTTGTTCATGTTTCCCAAATGGGGCTTGAGGCCTCAGTAAGCAGTTGGCAGTCTTTTATAATTAACCAATTATTACAGTTGCTGTAGGCACAGGTCGCAGTAAGTGCAGATTGTTCTTCTCTAGCTATAGCAGGAATGACACTTCTATGGAGAGTGTCTTTACCTGCTAGCCCTGTGCATGTAGAGTAACTGGGAGCCTCCAAGATGCTGCTTGTTTCTGCAGGCAGACTTGGCAACGTGTCTCTCTTGCGTTGGACAGAGTAGGAAGAAGTTTAAGGTGCTATGCTACCTGAATAGGACTGAAGTTCCACCGTTTCTGTTACCACAGTGATATTGCAGGAATGCTCCTGAAATCTACGGGAATATTTTTAGATTCTGGACTACAGGACAGTTGTGATGAATTTTGGGCCAGTGCTGATGACAGTACTGCATCAGATGAAATCAGGTATTAAACTCTTTTGCTTAATAATAATAAATACACTCATGTTTCTATACCTCTGACTGGTACATACTGCATTTTGTTTCGTAGAGTTAAAACTTGAAAAATGCAAGACTCCATAGACTTCACTGCTGATATTTCTGTATGCAGCAGTGGTGAACCATCACTTTGTTTACTTGAAGCCTCCTAACCTTTCTAGTTCAGGATGTGAGGATATGTTTATGTAACGGTCTTTAAATTGTATTTCTATATCTTTGTCAAAATCATGCCTACACAACTTAAATTTGTCAACTGTGAATACTTGTCTTTTCTGTGCTCTTTCCATTGACACCTGTGTAAATAAGTTGTACTTTCTAATAGCTATACAAATGCAATATGATTTATTAATCACTTAGGCACTTCATTCTTGCTAATGTTTCAGGAGATCTGTTATAGAGACCAGCCGAGCACTGAAAGAACTGTTTCATGAAGCTAGAGAAAGGGCCTCCAAAGGTCTTGGTTTTGCTAAAATGCTGAGGAAGGTAAGTTAACAACAGAATCTCATCTTACTTATGTGCTTTAAAGAAATTTAGTTTGAAAGCATATCCTTTTGTTTTGTCACTACTTGTAGGACCTTGAAATAGCAGCAGAATTTGCATTGTCAGCCCCTGTGCGAGATCTTCTGAACGCTCTGAAAAGAAAAGAGTATGTGAAGGTAAATTCAGTTTAGAGGTATGAAAGTAGGGTGGAGATGGTAACCAAAATGACAAAGGATACTTTAATGTGACATATGTCTCTACATTTAAAAGATCATGTATTCAGTATTGAATTATTTCCTGTACCTCTCTTTGTGTGAGTGAGAATGCCACTCTATGTTTTGGGAAATCGGTCTCTTTGTGACTTGGGGAAAGCCATTTTGCTTCAATAGCGTGTACTCCTTTGTGAGAGGGCAGTAATAATTATCATTAGAAAGTGTTAGGAAAAATAAATTCTTTAAAGTTTGTGAGGTAAATAGTTTATGGTTATTCCTTAAAAATTCCTTGGTCAAGAAGCCAGCATAGCTTTACTGGGGACAAATCCTGCCTGACCAACCTAGTGGCTTCCTATGATAAAGTGACTGTGTCAGTGGATAAGGGATGATCTATGGATGTAGTCTGTCTGGGCTTCTTCAAGGCCTTTGACATGGTCCTTACAATATCCTACTTGCCAAGTTGGAGAGATACGGATTTGACTGGTGGACTGTTCAGTGGATAAGAAATTGTCCGCATGGTCATATCCAGAGGGTAGTGCTCAATAGCTTGAAGTCCAGATGGAGAGCAGTGACAAGTGCTGTCCCTCAGGGGTCCGTACTAGGACCTGTGCTGTTTAATGTTTTTATCAACAGTATAGACAGTAGGATCAAGTGCACCATCAGCAGGTTTGCAGATGACACCAAGCTGAGTGGTGCTGTCAGTATACCAGAGGGTTCTGGGCAAGCTGGAGAGGTGGGCCCAAGTGAACTTCATGAGGTTAAACAAGAGCAAGTGCAGGGTTCTGCACCTGGGCTGGAATAATCCTCACTATCAATGCAGACTGGGGGATGAGGTGTTAGAAAGCAGCCCTGTGGAAAAGGACTTGGGGATGCTGATGGCCGAGAAGCTGGACATGAGCAGGCAGTGCGTGCTTGCAGCACAGAAGGCAAATCACATCCTGGGCTGCATCAAAAGATGTGTGGCCAGCAGATTGAGTGAGAGGATTCTGCCACTTCGTTCTGCTCTGGTGAGACCTCACCTGGAATACTGTGTCCAGGTCTGGAGCCCTCAATAGAGGAAGGACATGGACCTGATGGAGCAGGTCCAGAGGAGGGCCATGAAAATGATCAGGGGGCTGGAGCACCACTCCCACAACGACAGGCTGAGGGAGCTGGGGTTGTTCAGCCTAGAAAAGAGGAGGCTCTGGGGAGGCCTGATAGCAGCCTTCTAGAACCAAAAGGGGGCCTACAAGAAGGATGGAGAGGGACTGTTTAGAGAGGCTTGTGGTGATAGGACAATAGGAGGGGCAGTGGCTTCAAACGAGAGAAGAGCAGGTTTAGGTTGGATGTTAGGACCCAGTTCTTCACTATGAGGGTAGTGGAACTCTGGATTAGGTTGCTTAGAGAAGTGGTTGGAGCCCCATCACTGGAGATATTCAAGGTGATGCTTATTAGGGCTCTGGGCAGCCTGATCTAGTTGAGGATACCCCTGCTTACTGAGAGGGAATTGGACTAGATGGCCTTTGGATGTCCCTTCCAACCCAGAGCATTCTGTGATTCTATGATCTGGATTCTGGTCTGTGAATTTTTTACAAGAGTGGAAGAATAGTCAGGGAAATCAGTATATATTTACTTCTGAAAATATTCTTTTCACCCATGTATCCACTCTTGGCTGCTTTAAGGTACAGTATTTACACTTAGTAGACCTTTTAGTGAAAGATGGTGTTTTTGTTCTTATGCACATGTTTTGAAGGAAAAACAAAATTATGACTTTGAAAAATAGATCTAATCACATGGGTTAAATGATCTAGATTATTTGGATTTCAGCATTTATACCTCTTTATGTGTTGCTTCTCCCCTTTTTTTCACTATTCAAAATGCAAAATGACACACAGTTTGGTGATAGCCACTTCGTGTATTGGCCATCTAACATACTGGAAGGAGTTTAAATTTTTAACAGCCTTTTCAGTCAGGTGCTCATTAGTTTTAAGGAAACTATTCTGGCTTTCATTGACAACCATATAGTTTAACATGTGGATTGTAAAGGTTTTAACCATAAAATGACTGCCTAGTGATAAAAATGTTGAGTGCAGTGTTTTGTCTTCTGTTACTGATATCAAACTCTGAAAAAGAATTAAGCCTCATTCGAAGTCTGTTACCTCTTGTTAAATCATAGGTATCAACGGTTCTAGTTTATGCAGTCTGATTCTGATGTCTGACTTGTTTTAAGTGTTGTCACCAATGTGACAAAGTTTTAAAGCACTGTAAGTAGAATTTTTAAAGAGAAAACACTCCTAATGGACTTAATTAATCTCCTTTTCATGAATAGTAAAAGAATAACTGATATGTTTTTAGCCACATTTTTGCTTAGTCTTATCTTTATACCCATTGAGCAATGCTAAGCGGACTCTTACAGATTGTGAAGAAATTTTCCTTCTTTCAATATTCCAGTTTTTAATAGTTTTGACTAATAAACACATATTTTTCAAAGTAAATATACTTGGTACCTACACACAAACACATATAGGATATGTGTGACATTTTCTTTTTTTTTTTTTTTTTTTTTTTTTTTGTAGCAAGATTCCTTTAGAAGAATATGTAGAAAGATCAGTCGAATGTACAAGGAAAGATTGTCACTGAAATGTGATTTATCAGATTTCAAGACAAGGAATTTCTTGTGCAAAAATGGTTTAGTGTATTGTCATATTATGTGTATAGCTGTTTAAGACAAAAACTCTGCCAGCTGCTTGAATGAGATGATGTATATCTATTTTATGCATCACAGAAGACAGGGAGGCAGTGTGATTCACTCAGTATATGTTTATTTGTTGTTTTCCTACAGGTACAAATCCCAGGAGTTGAGAATTTACAAGTATTTGTACCAAATAGTATTGCAGGTGAAAAATCTGTGATTTTGCAGCTCCTTAATGCAGCTGCTGGAAAGGATTGCTCGAAGGATTCAGATGAGGTTGTGTATGAGGCCTATTTACTAATGACCAAACACAGCGATAAAGACCGTGAATTCAGTGACAGCTGGAGTGCATGGGAGGGCCAACCGGTCAAAGTTGTGCCACAAGTAGAGACTGTTGATACGCTGCGAACCATGCAGGTGAGTTTTGGGGTATTTTTCCCCTGTTTATGGGATCTTCACACTTTCGTAAATGCTGATCCATTCAGATTAGTAGCAGTAAATCAAGTGAGGCACGTGTTCTTTTATAGCAGTAAATCAAGTGAGGCACGTATTCTTTTGTAGCTAATAAAAAGTTAAAATTCAAGGATAGGACCTTAGTTGTGTTTCTGCAACTATTAAATTCAATAGATTTTAGAATTTCTTAGAAGAATTGCTCTCTGCAATGTGGATTTTTCAGGTTTGCAATTTTTATAATGAAGATACACTTTCGGTGTCTATTTGGGGTTCTGTATCAGTAGCGTGGCTCGGTCTCAAACTGCATGTTTTGAGAAATTTCCAGTCCCCTAGAATGTGTAGCAGTTGTGCTTTCCAACACCCTAAGGCATGAAGCCGGTTACTTTCAAACTTAGATGGACTGTAACATTTAGATTTCTGTGGAAGTTACTGAATGTTCTGCAGGAGGAAATACTTCCAGTCATATTTCCTTGCCATAAGTTCTGCTATACTCTAGCAGTTGCAGCTCCCTGCTTGTCCTGTCCTTGCATCGTTACGTTAAGCAAAGTGAATTTTCCTTTTGGATCCCTACTGTAAATGGGCTCTACTGTCCATGAACAGAGTACCTTTCCATGTCACTGTGTCCGACCACTACTATTCAGAGGGCTTTAGCAATTGAAAAAGTTGAAAAAGGCAGTTGAAAACATGACCCCTGTAAATAATGCTGCTTTCAGTGTGCAACCATGTGCCTTGTTTGTCTGCTGTCCAGGCTGAACAATACAAAATAGCCTTTGATGAAATGCTTAAAATTTTATTTGACTTCTGTCAAAGGCTATCATTCCATTCAGACAATGAAAATACACAAGATGGCATTTGCTTTGTAAATGATATGCTATCTGACATACGTAAGTGCACATAAAACACCATGTGTTTGTATGGATATAAGACTGATTTTTTAAAAATATTTTTTTAATCCAATGCTGAAAGGTCAGGAAATGAAAAGTCTTTCAGAAAGATTATGAGCTGTGCTTCTAAAAAACATCCTTTAATTGCAAACTAGAGAAAATGTAAGCAGTTATTTAGAAAACGTTCATGAAATAGAGGAACATCTTCAACAAGTAAAGGATTTTGAGTGTGAAAATACTCACTGGGGATGAGGTTGAAAATCTGAATGAAGCATCTATTGTTTTCTGGGTAATTTATTGCATATGCATTGTAGATTGAAATCAACAGAGCTCAGAATGTGACTCAGTGCCGCAAGCAAAGGCAACACCAACTATGACTATGTACTTTATATGGACTTTTATAGACTTCTGCTGTATCAGAGCTCTTATTCTTAAATTTTAATAACTTAAAAAAATTGAGCAGATACTGTTTGGTAAGTCCCTGTCTTTCCCTGTTCAATAGTGTATTATATTACTTGGTTATTACTTGCTTCTGTATGTGATGGTTGTTACCTCCACGTGCTTTAAGAAAATACAATTGCTTTGCTTAGGTGTTGCCTTTCTGTGTATAACTATTCTGAAGGTCATTTTAATACAGTGTTTTCTGAACCTTTCCATAAGTAAAGTATTCCCTTTGAAAACTTGCTGTGGCATTTGTCCTTATAGAGCTCTGTTCATAAGATCAAGTTTATCAAGTTCCTTTTTGGCATCAGACTTTTCTGTGAGAACTGAAGATTTTCATGAGTAGCAACAAGAGATGTCTGTTGTATTGTCAGTTTAAAAGATAACCAGTTGAATTTGCTGATACAGGACAATTACTTTAGAGGGAATTTTGTTCATAAGAATTGGTGGTATCTTGTATTCCTAGGTTGATAACCTCCTCCTTGTAGTCATTCAATCTGCCCACCTTGTGAGTCAGAGAAAAGCTTTCCAACAGTCTATTGAAGGGCTCATATCTCTGCACCAGGAACAGACATCCAGCCAACCAGTTATCGCCAAAGCTCTACAACAGCTAAAGGTAAGCAGTATTCAACATTATCTCTGTGAAAATTTATTGTGCTTTGCTCACTGGTAAATAAAAACTTGTATGAAGACTTGACTGCCGTGCCGATGCCATATTCTGCAATTGTAAATTGCACAGCCTGTATGGACTTTGCTTTCAGTACAGTTTTCATTCTGCTTTTGCAAAGGAGTATTGAGTATATTTTTGAGCAATAAATAGTTGGTTAAGTAGGAAAAAGTCCATAATGCAATGGAAATATAAATAGCAAGAGAATAAGTACATCTTCATTTGAGAGCACTATTCAGTTTGAAAGTGTTTGATTTCATAAATATAAATTCTATCAAAATCCTTGATCTGCAAGAAACGATTTTTCCCCCCATATTTGGGGATGATAGTACATAGGTCTCTCTGGTTTTTGTTTTTATTGTTGGATGAGATGATTTGTTTGTTGTTTTATTTGTGTTGGTTCGTATTTTGGAGGACTATGAAACGCAAAGCTTTGCTGCGTTGAAGTTCCCCCTGAGTTCAGCAGAAGGTGTGTTGACACACCAGGGCAAAAATACAGCCAAAGGCTTGGTCACTTTAATAGATAGTAAAACTCTTTCTCTCCTCTCCTCTGAGTCTGGTTGCTTTGGTTTGTTAGTTTATTGTAGCCCACTTTCATTGTCTTTGATTTTAAAGTTAATCTCATTCAAGCAAACAAATGTAATATTTCAGTTAATGATGTCTTACTTAGTGATAATTGGCAAGTATTTGTTATTCCAAGGCTGAGTGACTCGTGATGGCATTGAAGTACGTTTCCACTTAATATAATTGTTAGATTCATGTTTTCTGCTGTCTTGTCAGTTGTGGAATATAAATAACTTGATGTCCTGGCCTAATCCCTTTTTGTTGTCATTACTCAGAGTGATGCATTACAGCTATGCAATAAGATAAGCAGTGCTATCGATAGAGTTGATCACATGTTCACATCTGAGTTTGATGCTGAAGTTGATGAATCTGAATCTGCCACTTTGCAGCAATATTACCGAGAAGCCATGATTCAGGCTTACAATTTTGGGTTTGAGGTAAGGCAACAAAAACTTAACAATACATTTGTCTAATAGTTTTGCTCCTATTACAAGAAAGATATGGATGTGCTGGAATGTGTCCAGAGGAGGGCCATGAGGATGGTCAGGGGGCTGCAGCACCTCTCCTTTGAGGACAGGGTGAGAGTGTTGGGATTGTTCAGTTTGGAGAAGGCTCTGAGGAGGCCATATTGTGGCCTTCCGATATCTGAAAGGGGCCTACAAAAAAATCTGGTGAGGGACTTTTCAGGGTATCAGGTAGTGGTAGAACTAGCGAGAATGAATTGAAGCAAGAGGAGGGTAGATTTAGATTAGACATCAGGAAGAAGTTCTTTACCATAAAGGTGGTGAGAGTGGAACAGGTTGCCCAGGGAGATGGTGGAACCCCCATCCCTGAAGGTTTTTAAGGCCAGGCTAGAAGTGTCTCTGGGCAGCCTGATCTAGTGTGAGGTGTGCCTGCCCATGGCAGAGGGCTGGAACTAGATGATCCTTGAGGTCCTTTCCAAACCTGACAATTATGTGATTATATCAGAAATATTCTTTAACGTTTAATGCTGTTGTGTGACTTGACTTCCCACAATTTTTAAGCTTAGAATTCTTTCGAAGTTTAGTAGTAGTTCTTTGATGCAGTGATTATTGCTTTTGAGTGCCTTCCTTAGAGTGCTAGTGAGGAAATGTCATGCTCAGATGCTTTTAGGGTACTGTGTCACTAGTAGATTCCTCTGTGAAATTTTTTAAGATTGTATCTAACGTACTTCTAAGGATAGTCTTCTAAAAACCAGCTTTCTGTTCAGTTTTTATAATCTACATATATATAACTTCTTTTTTCCCTAATGTTACCTGCAAAATGAGCTCTATTTTGCAGTTCAATCTGATTACAGACCTGAGCATCTAGGTCAGATGTATCTTAAATGATGCCTACACTGTTAAACATGAGCAGATATCTGCCTGTATACACACAAGAGTGCAATGTGGCTCAAGTGCTTCCTCTCACTATAACTCATTTTGTATCATATACTTGTAATTGTTGTTTTTTCTATAAATACACAACTACTTGCATAAAATAATTTTTCTGAGAATAGGATGTTACTGTTACCATATTGTAGAGTTCTGTTAGCCTGCAGATACTCCAGTGAAGACTGCAAATGCTGTTTTTGTTCTTACTAATACATGAAAAGTAATCTTAAGTTTCTTACAGTATCATAAGGAAGTTGTTCGTCTGATGTCTGGAGAATTCAGGCAGAAAATTGGGGACAAGTATATCAGCTTTGCCAGAAAATGGATGAATTATGTGCTAACAAAATGTGAGAGTGGCCGAGGCACTCGACCTAGGTAACAGTCAACTTGTTACTGCCATAGTAGTTTTAAGTACCATGCAAGAATACTCTGAATAATGCTTTATTGTTTAGAAGTAGTTCTTCTGATCTGTTGATGCTTCTGGGTCTGAAATTTTGAAATTAATTTGAATAGTAAATGTGTAAAGCCAAATGAACATTCCAACTACTTAGCAGAACTTGGGGAGCATTTTGTCTCATGTCAGTTGACAGAAAATGGGAAGGAAAAGTAGAGGCTGTTGGATCCAGACAATTAAAACACTTCAGATAGAGGTCATAAGGTTGGAACAAAAGTGATGTGTAATCAAGAGTCAATAAAGATTGCAATAGTCATTCTCTGTATTCTGCAGGGAAAGCAGTATTGTTTTGTGGCAGTTGTGGAAGCAGTGTACAATGTGGAAGCTTTAGCCTCCTGTGGAAGTCTGTTAGTTGTTTCTGAAAGCATCTGAAGTTTCATGGTTGGAGTAATGGATGCAGTTGTGGATGTTTTTTTGGGTACTTCAAAGTACTTCCTGTCTGACAGTAATATTGTGCCCAGCCGTCTCAAATTGTGCCTACAGTCAGTGCACTACTGAAAAAAGTGACACGGTTGCATTGCTCTGAGGATGTAAACAGGAGGACTGTCAAACTTGCCCAAGCAGAACAATATCACTGATTTATGCCCAGTTGCCACTGATCAGATCATCATGAAATCATTAGTATTCTTTTGAGCTTGTCTCAGAAAGGAGACTTTAGGCAGGGAGCATAGTAGGTTTTTGTATTGCCAATGAATTGTGAGTGAATTGATGATACTATTCCTAAAGATAGCATGTACAAGGGTTGAGATACAGAGCATAGTCAGCTCACTTTTATTTGGCAGCGTTCTTACTAAAGTCAGATGTGTATGAATATAACTTGGCAGATGTTAATACAAGCTAACTATGTTACCTCTTATATATTAATCCATTTTCTGAGATTTTTACAGAGGAAAAATAACTAAAGGCCATGTACTGTTCTTTGATTTGTTGGAACTGTCATGATGGCTTTGCCCAAAGAGCAATTAATATTCTATCTTTTCTTTCTCTTTGAGATAGGTGGGCAACTCAAGGTTTTGATTTTCTTCAAGCCATTGAGCCAGTATTTATTTCAGCTCTCCCAGAAGATGACTTCTTGGTATGGAATAAATTATTCTACTTGTTTATTTTTAAATGCATGTGAAGCTATCAGTATATGCTATTAGGGATGTTTTTAATACAGCTATACCTGAATACAGATACTGTTCTGAAACAATAGCTATTGTACATACTGATGATGTTGGTATCTTTACTGTTTGTAAGATTCTGCATAGAGTCTGCTTGTGACCGTTGGCATTAATGTTTGCAGATTGCTGACAGGTTGCTGGTACTGTTTTGGAAGGCTGTGTCCTTCAGTCTCTTGGGAAATTTGACCGCACGTTTTCTGCAGAGTTACAGTTTATAGTTGTCATAATAAATTTCTGAATGTAAGCTTCTGAGGTGTAGTTGGCACCCAGAGTTCATTTCTGGGTATGAATTTAAAAAAATCACAGGTGTTTAAAGGTATTTCTTCAAATTGTGCCAACATGAAACAGACTTTAAAATGTCTTTCTTCTGTTTTAAATTTGTGAAAAATTGTAGACTAAAACTGGGTTTTTTTGTGTGCTCTGCCTTCCTCATCTTCCTCTGGAATTAAAATCCTGAGAATTTATTTCTCTGATCTTGGTACAGTACTACAGAGAAGTGAAAGCGCAGTGGCCACAAAACAAATGAATGTGAGTGTCAGCACCTCAGATGCGTTATGAAATCCCAACCTCATTATGTGGTATTATGCAAGATTATCATTTTAGTCTTTTTTTCACATCCATTTTATTTAAGAGCTCTCAAGTAAGTTAGTCCCACGTACAGGTTGTTGGAAAAGGCTTGTCCACTCACATGAATGAATTAAGCATGTATTTGAAACAGACTAATACTTCAGCCTTAGGGGAAGTAGCCCCTCAATTTTCTTTATTTGCATTGACATTGTTTCTAAAACATTTGGTAATTTGAAGAGCAGTCCATGTTTGTTTTGGTGATACTGTCATGAAATCCCTTCAGTATTTAGAGGGAAGCTTCTAAGGTGAAAAGGAATTCAGAAAATCTGATGTGGCTTTTGACATTATAAACTGGTAATTTTGTCCAAAACATGGTGTTGATTATTGTGACTTTGTAGGAGAGTTAAAAAGAAATCATGCATGACTTTGCTTCTGCAGACTGATAACTAAGATATCACAACACTTCTTCATGTAGAATGTTTTCATGACAGAGGTTTCACATGTGCAGAGAAAAGAATTCAGAGACAGTGTTAAGACTTAAGATAAAATCAGACTGTGAACCAGTGGGAGAGAAAGTGGAGAAACCCAGACCTTAACTGCATTTCTCAACTTCTGCATTCTTAAACTGGATTTCAGTTTAACGGAGGATCACATGGAGCCACTTTGTTTAACCAGACTCCTGTATAGCACAAGTCACAACATTTCACCTATAAATAAATGTGTGTCATGCCTAATCTCTTATTTAAATAATAACTGATGTCATAGAAGAAGATAGATCTAGATCTAAAGCTGAAAGTCTAGCTCAGTCTGGGTTGATAAGATATGCCAGTTCTGGGTTTTTCTAACCTTTTTTGTAACTGTTGGTTTTGCTGATCTAGCTTCAAGTTCCTGGCCACGTAGGTTTCTGAATTTCTGGAAGAAACTTTGAGTAATCGGAATTACTGGTATATAAAAGTAGCCTTCGTAGCATCTGAACCTAAGAACATAACTTTAATTCATTTACTTAAAATGAAGGCATTTTATCCCTGCTGTTCTGACAAGTATGTTGAACCAGAGGAAGATATAATAACTTGTGCAAGGATCACCTCTATGGTGAACAGCATACCCAGTAGTTAGGCTCAGATCTCCTGAGCCCCAGTTCAGTGATTTAATTCTTAAACACCCCTTCATGAAAGTTTTTCTGACTTAATGAGCAAAAAGAAAACTGGACTTTTAATATATGTTGCCTCATATTTGTTCTTCTACAGATCTTAGTGTTGTGGTTCAGGCTGCCATACTCTCACCCTTTCTCTTTGGATGTTTCTTCTTGGTTTAGGAGAAGGAAGACGGAGGTTGTTTTAGCATTTTCCAGCAAATTCAAGTTTTAATTTTTCTAACAATGGATACTCTTAAGTTCAACTAGCTTTATATTCTGGAATATTCTTCATTATATATCACTATTCAGTTCTTAGAATTATGTAACTTTGACATGGTCAAAGGCAAAACTAAGACTTCTAGCTTAAAAAGCTCCTGAGTCAACAAAGTCAAAACCCTAATGTGGATCCAGAAATTTAATATGACTGATAGAAGGCAGGGGTGCTTACTTGACAGATGACATACTTAACCCAGTGTCATTTTATTACTATGAGTTTTGCCATTTGCCTGTCAACTTTCTGTAACATAAACAGCACAACTTTTTCTGTTTCTCATTTGTAGAGTTTACAAGCTCTGATGAATGAGTGCATTGGTCATGTTATTGGAAAACCTCACAGTCCTGTTACAGGTTTGTACCTTGGTAAGGCAGAAGTTACTGGCATTTGATATGGAGCTTTGCTGCTGTTAAAAATGCTTGTAAAGTAATTGTACAATGCTAGAAATACCAATAAAACCATTTTTAAGCTGTTAATGATTGCTGATGTAAAACCATTGTTGCCTGACAAAGTGCAAATATATGGTGGTTTTACTAGAAAAATGCCTCTGATTTTTGTCCCTGAATACCTATGAAGTCTTTCAGATCTTCTGGAAAAGGATTGTGATTTTGTTTCTTTTAAAGGTTGGGTAATAAGGCAATTCTAACTTTAAGAAGGTAGTTGCAGCACCATCTCCTGGAATTTCATTATGGCTCTGCAGATGTTTACACTGCAGATGGATTTTATATAAGTACTGAGGTACAACGGAGTTCCACCTGGGAGACTGACAGTAGAGCTGTGGGAAATAGTTCACAGATACCACAAAGTATGTCATAATATAAAAATTTATCTTTGGCATAAGAGGTGAAATCAATGTGTTTCATTGTTTGTCTTGGGAAAAGGATATTTCTTCAGCTAGGTTTGCTGAAGTGCTTCTCAGCGCTGTTCTGTCTTCCTCCTCCCAAGTCCACTGACTGGTTTAACTTTCAAAATACCATGTCATCTTCTTTTCCTTCGCCTGATGTCCACTTCCTGGACTTGGTTGATGGCAGAAGACTTGAAGGGAAGGTAATTTGACTCAGGCAAGAGGAGGTGTTTCAGTATTTCAGGAAAGTTTCAGTTTTGAAATAATTTTAATGAGAAGTTGTTGTAGCCGAGAAACCTTTCACCATGAAAGTCTGTCCAGCCCTTTGGAAAGAAACAGAGTCTAAAAGAAATTTTAGAGAAGTTCTGCACTGTGATGGAACCATTGCCATTTTAGATTAATCACTGGCATGGTGATCCCAAAGTACCAAAACACTCATAAATGCTATTGCAGACACAGCAGATCACACAAACTAAATTGCTTGATGGCTTTTGGCTCAGAGGCACATGAAGGAGTGACACAGATGTATGGCACAGACTTGAGTATCAGGCTGAAACTTCAAACAGAAATAAACACAGGCTGTAATCTGGCTGCAGATATTGCAGATACTACTTTCTATCTCATGATCAAGAGAAATTAAGATTGCTTAGTTTGTTTGTATACCATGCTGAGGGAATGCACTGTGGTCTTTACCCCTTTTCCCAAACCTGAGGGTCTAGTTATGTTCCTTCTGCTGCCTGCAGGCATGTAACTGGAGGTCTTCTGGTGTTTTTATCCTTTCTTTTTGCTTTGTAAAACATCCTGTGTCTGCTCAAGTAGGTTAGGTTCACTCTTCTGCTGATGTCTTTGTCCAGGACAATGAACTACTGACTCTGGCATATTTTACTTGTCATGATAATGCAAAAAGGACAGAAACTCAGCCCTTAACCTAGCCGGATTAACCTAGCCTAGTGATTAACCTAGCCTGGCAGAAAGTTACAACCCACATTTTGATGGGCAGGTGGCTGTCTTGTGATGTGACTGCCACAATATTGTTCTGGCCAATTAAGGAGGAGTTCAGAGAAAAAAAAGATGCTGCAAACTACTCTTATGGGCACTGAATGAATTAGGCTTGGGGACAGTGATGGCTCCTCTAGGGTTGACCGTGTCCATTTGTACCACTTCCTTGGGGCAGACTGTCATACAGGAGCATTAGTATGGGTAAAACTGTCGAGTGAGTTTTGCTTTCTATTATTGTCTGAGAAAACTAAATCTGATGCAAAAGGAACACACTAATGCTTTTGCTTTTTAGTCATTATTTAGTTTGTTTAAATTATTGTGCAATAAGATAGCAAATCTTCTTTAATCTGTGAAGTTGAATTATTATAGTTTTAGTTTTATAGAAGTAAGAACACATCTTCTAATTGCTAGTTTTTAATTCTCTGTAGAGGTTTCATTATTTTTTAGATGAGTTACGTGATACAATAATATGAATAATGTGGATACATATAATTGATTTATTTAAAATTAGAATAATTTGGATTTTTCTTAGAGGGTGAGAAAACATGTGCCAGGTCCCAGTTCATTCTTTAAAATGGGAACTCTTAAAATTTTGTTGTGAAATGGCCATAACAATTTTGTCATGAAAGGGCCCTGACAGAGGGTTTTTTGACATTTGAGTAAATCTGTTACCTTTCTTATGTTTGCAGCTATTCATCGAAACAGTCCCCGCCCTGTAAAAGTACCTCGGTGCCATAGTGATCCACCCAATCCACATCTTATCATCCCCACGCCTGAAGGCTTCAGGTATTGAAGATTAGTGCAAAGTTCAAAACTGTCTTATCCTTTCCTGGCTATGCTGATCAATAAGTGGAACAATTTTCCTTTCATGCTGAAGTCAAATCAATTAGGAAAAAAAAAAGTCACGTTAGTGATCTCTTTTTTTCAACGTGCTTTTAAGGACAATATAGTTTCTTCTTTTGCAGTTCTTTTTCTCTTCCTTCCCCTCCCCTGCCCCCTCTTTATTTTACAGTTTGTATTGGTGCGTGCTGTCTCACTGTGAAATCGTTCTTATCCCTTTAGCCTTTTCTTAAAACAGCGTTTCAGTGTATTGAGTTTTAGTCAGTGAAAACTGCTGATTGACAAGACTTAACTCCTTCCCCACTTGCAATGTCTACGTACATGCCTGTGGCAGTGCTTTCTGTAGTTTGGCATACGTGAGACTTGCGAAGGTAGCATTCTGGAATATGGTGGCATTTCTGCATCATTACCAACCTGCTGTGAAGAAGTGTAAAGCAGTGGGTAGTTTCACATCCCTTTGAAAGAACTGGCGTGGGCATTAATGCAAAAATAGTTTTTACGGCTATCAAAATAAACTTTGCCGTGCCTGTTTCTGAGCAGTGGCACTTACTTTTCAAGAAGGTCAGCACAGTGCCAAATTCTGTGGTTGACATTTTTTTAATAGTTGCTTAGCTGTTGGCAGAAACTAATACTACTCTAAAGATTTGGAGAGCTTTTTGTAGGTTGTTATTATTAATATTGTTGTTGTACATATTGACAGCCCCTGATGCATCTGAGACACAGAATTTTTCCACATCGCAGTCTTTAGGTACTTGACAAACTTCTCAAATCAGGCTGCATTGTGCACACCAGAAGTTTTAATTTTGAAATAAAATTTCAACTCCATAGTTTAAAAAAAAAAAAAAAATTAAAAAAATGTGTTTCCTCAAGTTTTTCTTCTTGCCACAGCACACGGAGTGTCCCATGTGATGCACGGAACCATTGCAGCATTGCTGTCAGTCGCCCCGCTCCCGTTGGTAGCGACTCAGCTCAACCCAAACCTGTCAGCAGTGCAAATGATACCAGGTAGCTCCACTCCATGACGTAGCACCCTCATTCTACTTAAATCCACCCATACAACTGTTTCTACATAATTGTATCCTAGTAGATCATTTGCACTTTCCATCCCATCATGTCTTCCACCGGTCAAAGTGGAAGACTGTTTCATGTTTGACATAAGCAAAATCTAATGCCTTAGAAATAGCTGATGAGACCACTTTCAGATTTAAAATGTCTGAATAATATGGTAGTTAAAGCATGCAATTCTGACATAGATTACAAATTTCCCCAGTAAAAATGTCCATGAAATTAACACATGCCAGCCAGTTCATCAGTATAACTCTACTAAATAATTAGTATTGGTAACTAACACTTCATAGTAAGATAAATGAAACATGGAAAGAAAGCCCAGGGAAACACACAGATATATGTATAGATAGATATTTCTTACCTTAGCTAACAGTTTTGGTGTTCTTATTGTCTGCCATAAATAATTTGGAAATACTACATAGTAACAAACAGAATTAAACAGGTAAGATTTCAGGATGGTTGGTTGTTAGTTTTGGTTTGGGTTTGCTTTTGTATTTTTTCCCCCTTTTATTTCTTGCTGCACCTTTGGCTGTTTAGGATTGTGCAGAATATACTTAACATGAAAGAAATCATTCTGTATCAGGCAATGTAACAGAAACCACTCCTGTATTGGGAGATTGCAGAGGTCATGAGTGACTTTGTTTTAACTTGTAGTTTTTTTGCGGGGGACCTCTTCATGTCTTTCTTAGCCCCCTGATTTGGCTGTAGATTTCAGACTGTTGGTGTTCCTTCGTCCCATACTACAGTCAGACCAGTAATACATCTCTTACCTTCTATGTATTTACTCTTTAAAAAACCCAGCTAATTGACTGTGAAAATCCTGCTGCTCACACAATGGTATTATATTAGGATTTATAAATACCTTTTGGGGTTCTTATTTCTACTGCAGAGCACCAAAGCTCTCCTGTGTGAGGGACTGTATGAATGACATGATCTGACTGTATCACACAGCTGTAGAGAAAGGAAAGAACAGGTAGTGAAGGGACAACAGATAGATGGTGGCAGAAGTGAACTTAGGTTTGACTTGATCGCAGTCTGTTTCTCTTACAAATAATTTTCAGTTGTTAGTCAGCAGCTGTGGTCATTTGTAGATTTGTTACCAGATACACAGCAGAAATGTGTATTATGCTGTTAAGAGGGAAGTAAATTGCTACCTAAAGTCTTTCCTGCAAGTCTCTTCACATTATTGTATTGATAAGATAGGACTGGCACTCTACAGTAGCCACTAGATGAACAGCTTCTGAGTCTGAGCCTGTTGTTGTTTTTTTCGGTTGAAAACACATCCTGAATTTTTGTCGTTCTAAGTACACATTTATTATATATCCTCCATGCTTCTGCTTTAAGGCTCCTGTAGAAAAAGACGTAGTAGGCATGAGCTTGTGGCACTATGCACTTGAAAACCACTTCTCAAGTTAGTAACATTGTAGAGAATTTCCACTGAGAGGTTCTAGCAGCTTTATTAGCTGACAGGATGATGGCTAATTAGTAATTATGGTTCTGAAAATGCAGAACTTGTTTACGTGATGACTCGTCTTTACACAACATAGGGAAGAAAATGCTTTTTTCTGGAGTATGTGTGGCATTTTGAGCCAAGGCATATTTTTTAAGTTAATTAATTTTTCAAGAAGAAGGTAGGAGGGATGTTGCTAATACTTGCAGGCTTTGTTGTGATTTTATACCACTCAATGAATCTGTCACATTCATAGTTTGACACACTTAAATGCAGTGGTGTGGTCTTTTAGTGTTTTTTGTATGTGTCCCCTACACAAATGTTGATCAAAGTGTGAAGGTTCACATTTTGACAGTTTCTTCTAATTCAAGAAGATAGTCATTAGGAAGAAAAGAAAGGAGAATTCTGTTTACTGTTTGCAGTCAAATGAGTAATACTTTCATGGATTGTAACATGGAAGTTGATGTGAATGCAGCATTTCAGTCAAATTGCCTGGACCTGTTTCTGAAGAGATGTATTTTTCTTAGAGTAGCATTGTTTAACCCTCTGCTTTACCTAGGAAGAATTTGAAGAAAATCTACTAAAGACAGAATTTTGGAAGCTTTGGGGGTTTATTTATTGAGGAAGGCAAAATAGTACAACATAATATATTAACAACAACTTTCTGGTTTTAGTATAGTTAAAAGAAAACTTCCAACTCTGGCACATTGTAGTCTTAATTATGAGTTCCATTTGTGCCTCAAAAGAGAAATGGAATCTGTTGGATCGAGAAAGTGGTTTGTGGTTTTGTCTGCAAGGAGGGTGGGGTCCAGCTGCTAGAACAGCAAAGAAACAAAGTTAGCACACTTTCCAGAAACTCTTTAAGTATTTATGACATGACTGGAGGCATTAAATATCTAAAACCCCCTTGCCTGTAGGAGCTTGCTCCATCAGTTGTACTAGGCAGTGCACAGTGCACAAATGCCACCATAGCTCTGGGGAAGTTTCTCTTTTTAAAAAAAAAGTAATTAAAACCCCTATCAGCTTAATATAGCCAGCAAGTAAATTCCAGAGCAGCAATACTTGGTTGTTTATGTTGAGCTTTCTGGTGGTTATACATTTACACTACATTCATACTAATGACCTTCAGAATGTTTAATGTCTGACCTAACTAGGGTTATTAGGGTTGTTACTCATCATTTTCTATTTATCCAGGACTGGAGGAGAAATGTGCAAGTCATCTTCTTTTCTACTCCATTTATTTGCCTAATAACATGCACACAATCTTTCTGGACACAAACAGTAAAAAATCTGGGTGGCTAAGATGAGTCTGAAATGGATTTTAGAGGTCAGCATTCAAAGCTATGATACTTAAGGCTCTCTGTTCAGCTACTGCCTCATTTCAGAGGTGGTTTAGCTTTGCTTGTTTTTTAAGCTCTTTGTAAATCTGGAGTTGTTGCTCTCTGTGTGTTTAGAATAACCTCAGCCTTCTTGCTCATTAAGACCTCAGCTTCCTGAAGAGTACTGAGGATTTTCACTTGTTCAGTTTCAGTTCCTCCTCAAATTTGAAAGATCTATTTCAGAGTATTAGGGAGTGCAAAGCAAAGATCCTATTGAGAACACAATTGAAATTCATGTGAAAATTCTTTCAGTGGGAAAAAATAGCTTAGAAAGGGTTTTCAGTTTCCTTCTTGGCATCAGTTTTTCTTTCGTGTTACTTCATGATTCATGGTCTAGGCTTCAGAGATTTTTTCTTTTTAAAACTGCAGTTAAATTGTAACTAGGAGTTATTTAGTGCAATGCTAAGCTAATTAGTATAATGGCTCTTTTTAACAGGGGTTCCAGTGTCCCAGAAAATGATCGATTGGCTTCGATAGCAGCTGAGTTGCAGTTCAGATCCCTTAGTCGACACTCCAGTCCCACTGAAGAGCGAGAAGGTGATTGTCACAGTAACAGATTGGGGCCTGGATGTAGATGATTTATGTCATTAACATACTTCTCTCTTTCTGGTTCTTACCCTTTCCAAATTTTTGCTCATCTTTTCCCATTCAGAAATCTTAGATTTTTAACTTTTAGACTTACATTGTCAAAGTGAGTTGTTCTATTTTCAGACATACTCGCTGTTTTCTGGCCTTTCATATTGCTTCTGAGTTTTACCTGAAGGAATTCGCTGGTATCTTACTAAGTCACAATGTTCAAAATGGAAATGAGTAACATGATTACTGAGTTATATACCCCATTTCAAAGTAAGATTCTAAGTTAATGAAGTACAAACTGGACCCATCAGGACAGTGAGGAGCTTTCTAGCTGGTTCTTTAACTATTGCTGCAGTATTCATCTTGCAAATACTTGCTGTTATTTTGAGTCCTGGAAGAAGGGGCAGGGTGTTTATCATGATGTGCTGATTAGGGCACTTTCAGGTTTCCCCAGCCTCTGTATATGTGGTATTTATTACAACAAATGCAGAATCATAGAATTGCCAGGATTGGAAAAGACTTTTAAGATCATCCACTTAAATCACTAGCCTAACACTGAAAAGTCCACAACTAAACCATATCCCCATATCCAGTGATGGGGACTCCACCACTGTCCTGGGCAAGCCATTCCAATGCCTGATAACCCTTTCAGTGAAGACATTCTAATGCCCAACCTATACTTCCCTTGGCGCAACTTGAGGCCATTTCCTCTTGTTTTGTCACTTGCTACTTGGTTGAACAGACCAACTCCCACCTCTCTACAACCTCCTTTTAGGTAGTTGTAGGGAGTGATAAGGTCTCCCCTCAGTCTGCTTTTCTCTGTGCTAAACAACCCCAGTTCTCTCAGCTGCTCCTCATAAGACTTATTCTCTAGACCCTTCACCAGCTTTATTGCCCTTCCTTGGGCATGCTCCAGCACCTCAATGTCCTTCTTGTAGTGATGGGCCCAAAACTAACACAGTACTGGAGATGCAGCCTCACCAGTGCTGATTACAGAGGTAAAATTACTTCCCTAGTCCTACAGGCCAGGATGCCATTGGCTTTCATGGCCATCTGAGCACACCTCTGGCTCATGTTCAGATGGCTGTCAATCAACAGCTCTAAGTCCCTCTCTGCTGAGCAGCTTTCCAGCCACTCCTCCACAAGCCTGTAGTGCTGCTGGGGTTGTTGTGGTGAAAATGCAGAACCTGGCATTTAGCCTTATTGAAATGCATACAGTGCTCATCAATTAAGTCTGACAAGATCCCTCTGCAGAGCCTCCCTGTCCTCAAGCAGATCAACACTTCCACCTATGGCATTGTATGCAAACTTACTAAGGGTGTACTCAATCCCCTTGTCCAGATCACTGATAAATATGTTTAACACACTGGCCGCAATACTGAGCCCTGGGGACATAACCTGTAACCAGCTGCCAGCTGCTGCCAGTCTTTGGGCCTGGCCATCCAGACAGATGTTTTTACACAGTAAAGTGTACATCCAGCCAGGCCACGAGCAGCCAGTTTCTCCAGGAGAGTGCTGTGGCAAATGGCTTTACAAAAGTCCAGGCAGATGACATCCACAGCTTTTCACTCATCCACCAACACAACAACCATGTTGTAGAAGCAGATCATCAGTCAGGATCTGCCTTTTATAAACTTTAATTGGGCCTGATCATCTGGTTGTTCTATATGCGCTGCATGATGGTACTCAGGATGATCTGTTACAACAGCTTCCCCAGCACCAAAATTAAACTGACAGGTCTGTAATTTCTTAGATCCTCCTTCTGGCTCTGCTTGTAGATGGGTATCACACTGTCTAACTTCCAGTCTGCTGGCACCTCCCTGATCAGCCACGACTGCTGAAAAGATACGGAAAGTGGCTGGGTGAGCACCTCTGTCAGCTCTCTTGGAACTCTTGGGTGGATTACATCCAGTCCCATACACTTGCATATGTCTAAGTGGAGCAGGAGGTTACTAACTATCTGCTCTTCAATTAGGAGGGGCTTCATTCTGCTCCCCATCCCTATCTTCCCGTTCAGGAGGCTGGGTATCCAGTGAACACTAGGTCTTACTATTAGAGACTGAAGCAAAGAAGGTATTGAGTACCTCAGCCTTTTCTTCATCCTTGACATCTATGTTCCCCCCTGCAGGCAACAAAGGACAGAGATTCTCCTTAGGTCTCCTTTTGTTACTAATACATTTGTAGAAGGATTTCCTTTTCTCTTTCACAGCTGAAGCCAAAGTAATTTCCAGTTGGGCTTTGCCTCTTCTAATTTTCTTACTGCACAGCCTCATGAGAATTTTGTAGTCCTACTAACCTTAAAACATGGATTGTTAAGATCCTGTGTTTTCTGCAAAGTAAAACAAAGCACCGAACCCCAATAAAAGTAGAGTTGGTACTGTGGTTATTCTGCAAAGTTAAGTGAAATGTATGCTGAGTGGGGGGAGGGTTGGGTTTGTCCTCTTTTTTTTTTTTTTTTTTTTTTTTTTTTTTTTTTTTTAAGCAGATCACAGGATATTAGGGGTTGGAAGGGACCTCTGGAGACATGCAGGTCCAACCCCCTGCCAGAGCAGGACCATATAATCTTGAGCAGGTTGCACAGGAATGCATCCAGATGGGTCTTGAGAGTCTCCAGAGAAGAAAAGTCCACAATCTCTCTGGGCAGCCTGTTCTAGTGCTCTGTGACCCTTACAGTAAAGAAGTTCTTCCTCATGTTGAGGTGGAACTTCTTGTGTTGTAGTTTACATCCACTGCCCCTTGTCCTGTCACAGGGTGCAAGTGAGAAGAAGCTGTCCCTTCCTTCCTGACACCCAGCCCTCAGATATTTATAGACATTTATTAGATGTAGAAAGTGTTTTCTTTCTCATGCTTATTCCCTTTTCTACGTATCTGTATGAATGAGAAACTGGCTTGGGTTAGAATGAATGCAGTTATTTTTCTAAGGAATTGTAGAAGATTGTTTTCCTGCAGCTTTGGTATTTATTTGATTATGCACACCCTGACTTGAAGAGCTTCCCTGTGGAAAGGAGATCTCTGTTCCTGTATACATTAAATCCTCTTGTAGAATGGCTTTCATAATTTGTTTACTGAAGATAAGCAATTTTTGAGCTCAAGAGGATATGAGATATGGTTGCCTCTTGTACCTTTAAGGTGTATTAGTTCTGATATGTAAGATCATCTTCTGCTGAATGTAGTGGCATAATCCTTAGTATGAGATAAAGCCACTTCTCTGCTCACAGTATCATTTCTCTAGAACCATCGTATCCAAAGGGAGACTCGAGTGGCTTGTCCCGCCGGAGTTGGGAGCTCAGAACGTTAATCAACCAGACCAAAGGTAAGTGTTCAGGAGTAACCATAATATCATGTCTGCTAAATTAATACTGTAACAAAAGGTTGAATCTTAATGCTGATTGTGAAGAGGTTTTCACAGCTTTGCACATAAGTAGGGGTAATAAAAAAATCCTGATTGCAGATAGAGGATACTGCTAAAATCACAAGGTGTACTTCCTGAAGTAGGAATAATTAAACTTCATAATCACAGAATGGTAGGGGCTGGAAGGTTCCTCTGGGGATATGTAGTCCAACTCAGGTTTGCCTACATCAGTTTGCACAGAAATGCCTCCACTACCTCTCTGAGCAGCCTGTTCCAGTGCTCAGTCACCCTCAAAATAAAGAAGTGTCTCTTTAAGTTCAAGGAAGCCTCCTATGTTCTAGTTTCTACCCACTGCCCCTTGCACTGTCAGTGGCCACCACTGAGAAGAGCCCAGCCCCATCCTTGATGACTTCCACCCTTTAGATGTTTGTATGCATTGCAAAGATTCCCACTGTCTTCTCTTTTTCCAGGCCAGGAGTCCCATGTGTCTTTCCTTGTAAGAGAGATGCTCCAGTGCTCCAACCATACTAATAGCCCTCTGTTGTACTTTCTCCAGTAATTCCCTGTCCTTCTTGAAATGGGGAACCCAGAACTGGACACAATACTTCAGGTGCAACCTCGCTGTACAGGAGTAGAGGGGAGGAAGAACCTCCCTTCACCTGCTGACCACACTCTTAATGCACCCCAGAATACCATTGGCTTTTTTGGCCACAAAGGCACATTGCTGACTCATGGTGAATTTGTCCATCAGCACTCCCAGGTCCCTCCCCACCAAGGTGCTTTACAGCAGGTCAACCCCTAACCTGTACTGATGAATGGGGTAATTCCTCCCTAGGTGCAGGACTCTACACTTGCCCTTGCTGATCTTCCTAGTTTCTGAAAGATACTAGCAGTGCTCTACAAAATGAGTACATTTATTACTATAGGAATTGCAGAAGTTTACTGTTCTTGTTCAGTGCCCAGTTGTGAATTGGAAGAAGGAATCAGTTCCTCACTTCCTATGATCTCTCCCAAGCATGGGATTTTCTTATTTTGGGTATCTTAACAGTGTGTGATACTACAGGTTCCAAAATTCAGAGCTATTATGGGGGCCCTTCCTCTCTGTCCTGCTGCTTATTTTCATGAAACTCTAACTTGATTACTTTTGAGATTCCTGTATTGTGCAGGTAGGTAGAGATGCCTTGCTTGCATGTATTCTGGCAGGGTGGAACCTCACGAAACATGAGACAAAAATTCCATCACATCAAAACTGGCCTCGCTCTATGGCTCAGAACACAGGAAGAGCAGCAACTAATTTTTTCTAATCTCTAAAAGGCTTTATTTTTTTTGTTCAGAGTATAAACACTGAAGGAATTGAGTTGGTTTGAACTTGAAGAATGAGGGAACACATACATTTCTAGAAGGCTGCTGCAATGAAAACTGTTTTTTCTGTCAAGTGTAAATAAGACAAAGATTTTGGATTACAGCAAGGCAGATGTAGTGTAGATTAAGTGAGATTAATGATAGGCTGGCAGTAGAATACATCATGTAGCAGTATCACTGTCTCCCATCTCTTGGAGGTGGTTAGAACTTGTTTATAGACTGCTGTCCGTCAACAGTGGCAGATGTGTAATTTTTGAGCCTTACAAAGAAGGGATAAATTAAAGTCACACTTAAATTTCTTCTGGCCTCACTCACTAGGATTCTGTTCATGAAAAGACTTGAAAGCTGGAGCAATCTAATACCTCTGAATCTTCAAGGTAACAAATGCTGCAGGCTGCACAAGTAAACCTTACCTGTCCTTTGTTCCTTGGTGCTCTCAGTGACCCTAGCATATTTCTACTCAGTGGCTAGCTACAGGCCAAATTCAGATAAGTGTGTTGCATTTTATACATTTACTTTCCTTCTCCTACCTAAGAGATTGTTAGATGAGTACTAGTCTTTTCCTTTTACTTGAGTTTCATATGTGATTGGTAAGGGATGGTTTCCTGTATCGTTGCTAAATGTTTTACACTTTTCCTGCATCTTCAATTAGACTCCAAAACCAGATGTCTTCTAACTCAGGGAGTTCCGTGAGATATTAAAATGTAACAATATATAAACACAGTGAGTATTTCTCAACCAAGGAAATTGTTTATCACTCTTTTTAGACACTGCTTCCAAGCAAGTACCGATTGAAGCTGTTCAAAAGTCTGTTCAGTTGTTTGAAGAAAGGAGGTACAGAGAAATGAGGAGAAAGAACATCATTGGCCAAGTTTGTGACACACCGAAATCTTATGATAATGTCATGCATGTAGGTTTGAGAAAAGTGACTTTCAAGTGGCAGAGAGGAAACAAAATTGGTACGTTCATTATACCTTCATTTATCAGGCTGAAATACCAAACTTAGGTGTTTTGAAGGAAATCGAAGACCATCTTTTGAAATCTTTGGTCTCAGCTTTACTGGATCAGAATGTTAGCACACAAAGCTGCAGCCAGAATTTCCTTTCTGTAGAACTTCAGTGAAGTTTTAACTGGTCAAATAACAAGAAACACAGGAGAAGGATTTGATTAAGACAATTACCTCGGTATGATCTGCAATTCCTGCATGTGTTTAACCCATAAAATGTTTGAATTCTGCTTTTGGAAGAACCAGAAACACAAATGGAAATGAACACAAACTTGGGAATTTATTTTATTTCCCAGTATTGTTGTGGTTTCTCCCCTTAGGATCATTGTTTCCTGTCTGGTTTAGGATTTGTGGGAAAAATCCTCATATTACTAAGTTTTCTTCCAGGTCAGCCTGTAAATGTAATGTTTTTACTTTTAATCAGCTTGAGTTCAGGACTATGAATGTAGTATTAGCTGTTACAGGTTAAAAACCACTTGAAATTTTAAATGAAAATAAAGGTAAATAATCTTGGCATGCTCAATTTTCACTTACAATTTCTTACTGCAGTTGAAGTACATGTTACTTATTGAATGCAGTATAACTGATTTTTCTTACTTTGATATTAATTTCAGGTGAAGGCCAGTATGGGAAGGTCTACACCTGTATCAGTGTTGACACTGGAGAGCTGATGGCAATGAAGGAGGTGAGTACACTGTGTTCAAGATCCACTACTGCTGCCTTTGGCATTTAATTTTTTTTTCAAACCAAACATGCATGACTTAGCAGGCATTAAGGTTTTCTGAACACTCTTGTTACCTAACTGGGAAGGGATGGGAAGACAATTGTCTCTTCGTGTAGCCACGTCTCCTTAAGTTGATTAAACTTTTTCCTTTCAGCTTACAACGTTTCAATCTAAATGTACGTAAAATGGATAATCCATGTGTTTTCACTGATCTAATAGGGATGTTGTGAACTCAGTGAATGCTTACTTAGTATGTGCGAAATCCCATTAAGAGATCTGAAAAATATTTCGAATAGAATAGAATACACCAGGTTGGAAGAGACCCTCAAGATCATCACGCCTAACCTATTATCCAACACCACCTAATCGACTAAACCATGGCACCAAGCACCCCATCAAGTCTCCTCCTGAACACCTCCAATGACGGTGACTCCACCACCTCCCCAGGCAGCCCATTCCAATGGGCAATCACTCTCTCTGTGTAGAACTTCTTCCTAACCTCCAGCCTAAACCTCCCGTGGACCAGCTTGAGACTGTGTCCTCTTGTTCTGGTGCTGGCTGCCTGGAATTTCTGAGTCATGAAGAAAGTACAAAAGTTTAATTTCTTTGCAGTATTTATTTCCACATTTTATTCCTCTTTTCTTCATTCCCTAGAGAAAAACATAGGAAGTGTCACATCAGATGCTTTCCAGCTTTTTCTGTAGTTCAGGCTGAATCACAAAACTGTTGACTAAGCTGGTGGGTACAGAATATTTAATTTTCAGGCTAGTTTTTCACCCAGTCAGTAGCATACTGTTTCTGGAATTCAGATTTGCTTTTTAGATGCAGGTGCTTTTTACAGATTAGTATCTCTGTGCTCTTGAGCAGAGGTTCAGGTAACTTAAATGGACTTTGTTTGACAGACACTTCACCAGAAGGCTAAATACACAATATGCTGCTGTTTTCTTTAGTATGTTTAACTTCCAGAATTACTTCACCAAGCAAATTCGCAGCCCCCTCATCATAGGCTCACATGCAGACTGTTTGCAACTTCCAGATAAAAGGCTTTTCTGGATTTCCTGAAGAGCACTCTGGAAGATTTTTTTTTGCCATTTATTTAAAACTTTTTCATTACCCATGCCCCCTGAGATTACATCGGACTTGATTGTCAGACTTCCTTCAGACTTAACTCCAGTGCTGTAAAAGCTCTACAAATTACAGCTGGCAAGCTCTGCTACAAATACATAGTATTGCATTTTTGAAGTGTTAGGAAGTAGGTAGGAAAGGGGGATTGAATGCACCCTCAGTAAGATTACAGATGACACGAAGCTAGGAGGGAAGAGTCAATCTACTTGAGGGTAGGAAAGTTCTACAGAAGGACCTGGACAGGCTGAATTGATGGAACAAGGTCAGTTATATGAGATTTAACAAGGCCAGGTGCTGGGTCCTGCACTTTGGTCACAACAACCCCATGCTACAGTCTTGGGGAAGAGTGGCTGGAAAGCTGCCCAGCAGAGAAAGATGTCAGGGTGCTGGTCAACAGCCAGCTGAAGATTAGCCAGCAGTGTGCTCAGGTGGTCAAGAACTCCCAACAGCATCCTGGCCTGTATGAGGAACAGAGACTAAGACAAGCAGGACCAGAGAAGGGATTGTCACACTGTACTCACCTCTGGTGAGGCCACACCCTGAGTACTGTGTCCATTTTTCGAACCCTCCCTACAAGAAAGATATTGAGGTCCTGGAGTGGGACCAGAGAAAGAAGGACAACAACCCTGGTGAAGGGGCTGGAGAAAAGGTCTTATGAAGACTGGCTGAAGGAACTGGGATTGTTTAGTCTGGAGGCTCTACAACTAACTGAAAGGAGGTTGTAACAAGGTGTCAGTCTCATCTTCTCTAATAAAAGTGATAGAACAAGAGGAAATGGCCTCAATTTGCACCAGGGAGGTTTAGATGGGTATTAGAAGAAACTTCTGCCCTGAAAGGGTACTGGAAGCACTGGATAGGCTTCCTACCCACCCTCCACAGCAGAAGTGGTTCAATCCCCATTTCTGGAGGCATTTAAAAGATGCATAGATGTTGGACTAAGGGACATGGTTTAGCACAAAACTTGGTAGAGTTAGGTAATGGTTGGGCTTGATTTTAAAAGTCTTTTCCAGTCAAAATGATTCTCTGTGTGATTCTGTGCATTTAAGTAACAGCATTTTGCTCTTTAGAAATCATTCATAAATCGTCACATTTATACATAATTTTCCAAAAGCAGTTTGATGTTCTTTTTTGGCTGAAGTTAAGTTTGGGGTTGGAGGCACACTGGTTTGGGTCTTTTTGTATAATGATGCTTTTTAGCTGTTTTTGTGGTTTGAGTTTAAGGTGAATTATTCTGGGGCTTGGGGGTTTGTTTGGTTGTTTTCATTACTTCATAATTTGAAATAGTGGCAAAATAATGAAAAATCTTCTTGCAGATAAGATTTCAACCTAATGATCACAAAACCATCAAGGAAACAGCTGATGAACTGAAGATTTTTGAAGGCATCAAACACCCTAATCTTGTTCGTTATTTTGGTGTGGAACTCCATAGGGTAAGGGAACATAAATTATGGTTTGTTTGTTTTTTTTTTTTTTTCCCCTAGGGCAGAAAGAACATTTTAAGGAGCTTTGGATCATGGAGATTTTACTTGAGAACATTGTAGTTCAGCTTAGTTGTCTGGACACCTCTGAGTTGCAGTGTGTCTTTTGTTTTTTTCTGTACTCTATCTGAAACATAGTTTGGATTAATGGTTTGGAACTGATACACAGTAACAGAGAGGGTTCACAATAAGGGAATAGAGTGAGTCATGCTGAAGATATTCTATGCTGCTACTCTGTTTCACTGCTCTAAAAGCAGCCTGTATCATATGGTAACTTCTGTGTATCGATGAAGACCAGACAGCCTAAACCCCATTGCTGTTGGCAGCAAAGGTGGTAGCAATATCTTGTCAATTCCTGGAAAAGCATTGAGCTGGCATTTAAACATTGCTGCCAGAGAAGTGGCTTTTAGAAGCAGCTCTTCTGGAATTCAGATCACATCTCTTCAGAAGGACAAATGAGTTTCCTTACATGAGCAGGTCAACTAATGAAGCCTAGTTTTCTTATGGAGCTGAATTCCAGGGCCGCATGCTGAGATACACAACTTTTCATTACTCTCCGCTTCCCACGTGCACTACCCACCTTCCCCTCTGAGCCTTAGGCCCTTGATTTATCTCTGCCCAGTGAGGCTGACAGGACACTTGGTATCTCTGGCTGGAAAGCGGTGTGTGGTTTTGACTGATTTGCTCAGTATGTATGGGTTGACTTCCTGACCTATTGCTGGTTTAGAAGGAGACAAAGGCTGCTTTATGGCTGCGTTTCTTTACGTGGAGACACAACTTGGGTGCCTGTGCCTCTGGGTCTTTGGTTTCTCAGCTAGTTCTAGGACCTTTGTGTCTTGGCCATCTTCTTGCTGAAATTGGCTGCACTTGGAGACAGAGAAAGGGAACAAGAACCTAACTTTTCCTTGCAGTAAGAGTTGGCATGCTTGTTCAAGCCACAAACAGCAACAAAAGACTTGCCTTCACCAAGAAGTCAATGCAGGATACTGCAGGAACTGGGAAAGTGAGGAAGGAAAACATTACCAAAAGCCCAAAAGACCATTTGAAATTTTTTCTGAATATGCAAAGGAACTTTCTGTTGCCAAAGTAACGTATTGTATGCCTCTAAATGGTGTCAGTTACATACAAATGATGCAGAGAGATACGCAGCAGAGATTTTCCATAACTGTGCAATAGAGTATATTAGGTTGAAGCATGCCCAAGAAAACGGGATTCTGAAGAGACCATTTCTAGCTATTCCATGGTAAGAGGTCCTGCCATTGAAGCATCTCATGGTACTTGCATTACTGTTTTCACCAAAAATGAAGGATGGAAGGAAAACTTGATCCTAACTCAATGTTTAACCAAAAAATGTTTGAAAAGAAACCCAATGAAATCCGGTTTGGTTCCCACAACAGGAAGAAATGTACATCTTCATGGAGTACTGTGATGAGGGCACTCTGGAGGAGGTATCAAAACTGGGCCTTCAGGAGCATGTCATTAGGCTCTACTCAAAGCAAATCACGGTTGCTATAAATGTACTACATGAACATGGTATTGTTCATCGAGACATTAAAGGTAATGTTAACCATAGAAGGTAATGTTGTTGTTTCAGTGTTGTAGATGAGGGTGGGAGGGAGTGGGGGACACATTTGCAGATTTAGCACACGCTCTCTGTACAGCCATTAAGTATATAAAGCCTTCCACTCATTTTTCAGTTCCAATTTACAAGTTGTTTGGCTAGTTAGATGCTCCTTTTTCAATGGAGAACATAAAAAATGTTCACAGTTGGCATTGCAAACTCATACATTTTGTTCATGATTCATATACTTTCTCCAGAGGTTGTTAAAATTGTTGGGGGATTCAATCAAACTCAAATTTTGGTCCTTTTAGTTCTAGTACTAATGTAGCGAGTTATGTAATGCTGGTTTTCTTCTCATCTGTGCAAGAAAGAGTGTTTTACGGGAGCTGACAAGCAGTGTACAGTTGTTCATCAGACCTTTTCCTTGCAATTTCCATTTTCCAGAAGAGTTCTAGGATTTCAGACAAATGGTTGATTAAACATAGTAATGAAAGCCATCTGAGGAGAAGTTAAAGGGATATGGTAAAATTACTTGCCTAGTGTTTGGGGGTTTTGCCATACATTTATCTACTCATGCCTGGCTCTCAGCTTTTGCTTGCAAACTGAGCAGACTGGAACTACAGTAACTGAGGGCGGGCTGGATTTGGCATTTGCTCAGTGTCAGTCTGCATTTCACATTCATTTTTCTTTTTCTGCGCCTTCCTGAGCATCCTCCATGTCTAGTTATCTTGGTTTTGTTTGTCTGGCATATTATGCTCACCTATGGCAGAAACTTAACAGAAGGTAGGGGAAGCATTGCAGACAGTATGCCCTGTGAATGCTCATTTTATGACAAGGCAGTGCAACCCAACGATGCTGGGTTTCTATGTCCCTCTTGCTCACAGGGTTTTGAATCACCGCAGCAGTGTAGCAGGTTCCCAGTTGCTCTTGGTCCTCTGGCCTCGTGCTTCTCATTTGGGAAAAGAACTATCTACGATCCAGAGGCCTCCCACCCAGGTAGGCCACTCCTGAGTCAGTTTTGGCTTTTTTTCCTAGAAAACACTTTCCCTGACTCCCATTCCCCAGAAATCTTGCCCTTTTTGGTTCTCCTTCCTGACCAAAGGTTGCTCTACAGTTGTGGATTTCCCTCCATGCTTTTCACAGTGCCCTCCTTTGCCTTTTACTTGACCATTCCATATCCAGGTTCTGCTTAGATGAATTACACTCTCCTGGAAGCTTGTTGTGATCAAAATCCAAAGCTGGCCGACAGGGATTTCTTTTGTACTGCTCTGTCATTGCTGATTTCTGGATATGTTCCAAATAGTTCTTCCTCTCATCAGGAAGATGCAGTGAAGTGAGAACTGTTTAGCAGAACTGTAATGCTATATTTTCTGAGGGCATTTCTGTTGCAACAGATTCCTTGTACCAAATGTTGGGGTGTTCCTTGAGAGTAACAGCAGCTATAAAGAGAGAGTCACTGCAGACACATCTGTGTGTAGACCTTCCCAAAACGTAATGACAGAGTATGAAGGGAGACCACCGAGAGTAATTATTATGAAGATTAACTGATGTGACATTGGAAGCCTTCTGCTTTCTGTCTCCGTTTAAGCTGAGATTGCATCCTCAGATTTTCAGGCTAGTGACAGTAAAGAAAACTCTGGTTTTACTTCCAGCTCTTCCATAGTCAGGTACTCCTATTTTTCTGCTAGAGAAGAATGATCAGATGTCATTCATACTGATAGAACTGCTTTGCTATGGAAATCTCACTCTCAGATCACATTCTCCTGGCCAGTTTGCTGGACATTACTGTGGATCTGTTTCTCTCAGCAGCTGATAAGCAGTTCTTAAAGACATTGTTTATACATGTCCTGCTGCTAGTGTCTGCAAGTACCTTGTGCTTAAAAATCCTTTTGGTTAGTAGTGTCCACTAGTCTGCTGTCCTTTAGATGAAGCAAGACACAGCTGCCTTGAATCCTTTTTCAACCTGCGGCTTCAAGAGCAAGCTGAGTGTAGTTGTGGCTGGTTGTTGCACTTGCTGCACTAGTTTTGGGTAGTCTGCATCAACGTGTAAGGTAGTTGGTTTGGTATGGATCAGGTGATTAAGGCCTTTGGGATAGCTTTTTTTTTTTTTTTTTTTTTTTTTTTTTTTTCAAATCTCTGTCCTGGGTATTGACTTTTCACCTTGTGGCTAAGCCCAGGTTCCTCAGTTGTAATCACTTCACTATTTACAAGGAAGCTGCTCTGGTCAATGATTGAGAATAATGGAATATTGAATGCTGAAGTGTCTAGACATCTTTGGCTGAGCCTTCTGTTTAAAATGGTGTCAACCACCTCAGGACTTTGGTTGAGTTACTAAGTGTCTCCAGGGATGGAGATGCCCTTTCTCTGGGCCCCTGCCCCAGTGGCTGACCTATCCACATTGTGAAGAACTTTTTGCTGATACCTCCCTGGAATTTGCAGAGGTTGCTATTTGTGTCCATTGCTCCATGTCCTTTCACAGTGGGCCTCTGAGGAAAAAGCATGTTTCCATCTTCTTGATACCCTTCCATTAAATAGCTGAAAACATCAATAAATTCATATACACATGCCTCCATTCTTCAAGCTAATTAATCTCTCAGCCTCTCCTTGTACACTGTGTGCACCTGCCCTCTCATCATCTTGATGCCCTTCTGCTGAGTTTGCTCCAATATGTCAATATCTGTCTTGCACCAGGAAGTCCCAAAATGAGGCATAGCTCTCCAAGTGTGGTCTTACAAATGCTGAACTGACAAGAATTGATCACTGAGGGCACATTTGGTGCTTTCTGTCTGGGAGAGAAGGGCATGTTCTGCAAAATATTTGACTTATTTTCAAAATGAATGCAGAAAATGAAGGGATTGTATCTGAAGCTTCAGTAAATCAGAAACGTGAATGAGACGCAGCCAGGAAGTCCTCATCAAAATGTTACCTCTTTGTTGTTAGCTTTCTCCAAATTTCTACTATTTTTGCCTCTGTGTCTTCATGATGAGCACAGAGGAAGTAAAGCCATTTAACATGAGACAGAAGACTGTTCAACAGGAGAGTATGGATATGTCACACTTTCTAAAGCAAAAGAGGATACTAAAGCTGATTTTTCTTATCAAAGGGTAGCATTTGGCCTACTTGTTTGGCTGTTTCACTACTGAAGTGCTGGCTGAGGAATGTCTATGAGCTGCCCTTCTGTGTGGAATTATGCGACCATCTTTAGTGGGGCTTCTGCTACTGCACCTTGAACTCAGTATTTACACCAACACCTTTGGAATATTATGCTACTGCAGTATACACTGTGCTTAATCAGGGCATGAAACTTCAGTTCAAATGCACTGGCTCATAGCTATTCCTACGACCTGGCTTTTGACATTTGTTCTTTGCAGTCTGCCCAGATCATCTTGGGGTATAAATGGCAGTAGAACTACCTCTTGCCTCTGCTAAGTATATCCAGAGAAGATGCTTTTGAGAGTGTATGTGGAGGAGGAGAGAAGGAACAGACAGATGTGTTGTGCCTTTTTGCTGTTTTCAGCCATGGTCTCCAGTTAATGGTCTCTTGTTAAATCATGTGGATATGGTAGGAATTTTGTTGCATTTTCAGTAGCAAAGGGAAAAAGCATTGAACCACCCTCGAAGTACTGCCCTTGAGTCTGAGTTTTCTTAAGGACCTGCTGGATTCAGTGAAGGCTTCATCTAAGACGACCCCTTTTAAAGACTAGAGTTCCTAAAGCTTGGTCCTGGTATCTGAAGTAGAGGCTCCACAGCAGACAGTGCATCAGTGGAAGCCGTATTCAGCTGAGAGACAATGTTAGCAGCACAAGTCTTAAGTTTTGGCTCTTTGTGGTGAAACTTTGGTTTGTTGCTGTTTCATTTGACAGTTCCAGGTGGTTTCAGGATAAAGGCTTACAGGAGCTTTCACAGTAACATTTATGCATTGCCCATGTTTAGTGTCCCATTGAGCTGCTGCCTTGTACTGCTTCAGTGTGTTTCTGTATTCCTGTTCATTCAAAGAGCTGAGTCTGCTCAGCTCCATTACGTGTGTGTATGATTGCAGAGCGAGTCTGGACACACATATCCCGCTGAAGGGAAACTGCAGAACCTAGCCAGAGAATTCTGATCTTGAGTATTATGTGCAGACACCTGAATGAAAGACTTGCAGACACAATATGCAGAAGAGTTATATTCACTGGAAGTTCATCCTTCTTTCAGAACTTGTAAAGGGCTTGCAGTAATTAAGGGTTGGAATTTATTTCTGTTAATAATTTATCTCCTCTTTTTTTATAGTGCAGTTATGTACAACATCCCTTGGACTAAATAAATCTTGCTTTAGTTATCAAGTATTCTCATATTAGTGAGAGAAACCCTTTGAGAAACGGACAGGGTTTTGGCATCATTGTCCTGCACTGCCTTTTTCTGATTTGAGCTTTTTGAGGATTCTTTTTAATTTCCTTGACTATCTTGGGGATATCCAGCCAAGCTATCTAGAAAGGCTTTAAGAGAACACAACACAAAGGAGGAGCAGCCAGGAATTCCTGCACTGACCAATGTTCCAAGTGGAATAGAATTGGAAAACTTTTGAAGATTGTGTTCGCATGAGTCTTTCTGAAAGAATCTTCGGTGTGTCATGGAGAGAGGCTATGTGTAACACAGCCTCCAGCATTTGCCTACTCCTAGAGGAGGCAGGCAGATTTATTCTTTGCAAACCATTCATCTTTCCTCAAGAGACCACTGCTGAAGCTCTGTTTCTGGCAGGTGACTCTTGCAACCTACTTGTGCTTTCGTTGTGATACTTGCAGAACCCAGGATTTGGGCTGGCGTGTAGTGAGTTCCTTCCTGTTCTGCCTGTTTTCTGCTGGCTGTGAACCTGTATTTTGGCAGGATGTTGAATGAAAGAAAACCACTGGTTATCAGAACCACTTGGCTTATTTTGCAGTGTAGTACATAGGTCAAGTCACTTGAACCCAGCTGTGTATTTGCTTTGGAGATTTTCAGCTATGCTAGGGAAATTCTTTCTAGTCTACGCTGGCCACATAGCCAGCTATCGTAACTGTATCCCTCATCCAGAAATTCTTATGGAAGCAGGGCACAATAGGAAAGGGCATTTGGTAGCACGTGTAATAAAACATTATAAACACCATTTTACAAGTTGGCTCTGATAACAGAGCTGTATGGTATCATCTGTCTCGACTCAACAGACCTGAAAAGATGGCTAGTGCCAGGTACACAGCAATGGCCTCTGCCAGCAACTCCTTAGGAACTGGGTTTTTTTTTCCCGCAGTGCAGCACTTACAAGGATAAACACTGGGAGTCTTCAATTCCTGGAGAAGCAATTTCTCAAGATGTATGAAAAGCTGATGAGTTTGTCTGCTGTACTGCCTGTGTTTTGAACACTCCTTGTTGTCAGCTTTCAGTTTAGTGTTAACACCCTCCAAAAATCCCATTGGCTAATGGTAATGTACCCTTTGGGGAATGTCTCTAATACTACCACATTCTAGGTAAAGATCTAAGTGCAAATGCAGCTGTTACCTACTGTGTAACTTCTAAGAGTATAGGGAGAAGCCCTCATTCCTCAATTCAGCACTTGTTTAACAAGCATTACTGGTTTTTGTTGTGTTTCCTAGGAGCCAATATCTTTCTTACCTCATCTGGACTGATTAAACTAGGAGACTTTGGCTGCTCAGTGAAACTGAAGAACAACACTCAGACAATGCCTGGAGAAGTTAACAGTACTCTGGGGACTGCAGGTAAGGAAGCGTGTGCTAGGCAGATACTTGTCTAGTTACAGTAAAATGAGGTACTTCTGCTGAAAATTTGGGCTGGAGTAAAATGATGTGTTTCAGGGAACCTTGGTATTACCTTAGCTAGTTAAATGTGCTTTACATTCAGAAGCCAAAACAATCAGAGAGTGATGTAGCTGGAGAAAGAAAATTGTATTTGTCTGGTAACTATAAAGGTGCTGGAGCTTGCATTTCCTGCAGCATTCCTGAAACTGCTTAATCTACTTTTTAAAAGGAAAGTAACTGAAATCATGTATCGCTGCAGCATTTTCTGTCACTTTTCAAACTGAAGGACAATTATGCTGCAAGCGTATCAAAGAATGAGAAGTCAGCAAGTGGCAAAACTTAGCAAGAAAAGCTAGGTGGGAATGCATTACAGATGTATGAAACAAGTTTGGTTTGCTCAGCTAATCACTTGGTGTATACTGCTCCTTCCGCTGTATGAACTGATAACATCCTATGTGTTGTTTCAAAGCATACATGGCTCCAGAAGTAATTACTAGAGCTAAAGGAGAAGGACACGGACGTGCAGCAGACATCTGGAGCCTGGGATGCGTTGTTATCGAGATGGTCACTGGCAAGGTGGGAATGCTTCACCTACTGAATAAGTGCAAAGTGTTTGTTTTTAGCAGTTTCTCTGCAAATTCTGGCCCTGCTCCCAGGAATTTGTCACACTTAAGTCTGCAACTAGTGGGGTGGTTTTTCACTTCTTGGACTGCATAAATGTCCTGTATTGGATAGCAAGTAACTCACTTAACGATGTTGTTATACTGTTGCAGAGGCCTTGGCATGAATATGAGCACAACTTCCAGATCATGTATAGAGTGGGGATGGGTCATAAACCTCCAATACCTGACAAAGTGAGCCCAGAAGGAAAAGACTTCCTTTGCCACTGCTTGGAAAGTGACCCAAAGATGAGGTGGACGGCCAGCCAGCTCCTTGATCATCCTTTTGTCAAGGTTTGTCTCACAGTTTTGATTACAAAGACTGTAGATGGGAACTGAAGACAGGTTTTAGTTGGCTTCATCATTTGCAGCTATGCCACAGGGCTTTGTGTCAGGGTGGGATGCTGGTATCGAGTTGATGCTGTTCAGGAAACAAAATTTGGGGAACTTTACAGAAGCACATGTGATATTGCTAGTGAACATTGGACTAAGAACCTGCTGTGCACCATGCAATAAACTTCCACTGCTCTTTTGAGCTGCATTATCTTTATGTTAAAAAGACTTGTCAGACTTCAACTCAGTGGTAGTTAAAAGGCTTAGTCTTAACTCTTTAGTGAGTACATATGCACAGACTTCTATAGTATGGAGATAAGGGTTCCCTCCATAAAAAATGTGTATGTGTGAGGACTCTACCATCTTTCAGTGCAAGGATCTACTTTTCGTTTCCTACTTCAGGTTAAGTTCATAGTGAATGTCTTCCCGGCAATTGGCAGAACAAACTGCATTTCTTGTGGGAACTATGGTTTGGTTCTTTGTCTAAGAATAGGCAAATAATCACAGCTGAAAATCTAGGTATATGAGTATCTCCCTTTTTGAAGAAGCACAGTTCCATGTTGCAGCATGAAGTTGTTTGCTTTGGTATTCTGGTTCAATAATGGTGTTTGGGATCATCATAGCCATGCCTGTCATCAATGCAACTGTAGCCAGATCCCTTCCATCACAGGGGCGGAATGCTTCTTTAGGCATTTACGAGTTGCAAGGTGACGGTGGAAACATGGGTATTCAAAGGTGAACACTTGTAATAGGTCACCTATATAACAAGGGAGAAAGAAGAAACCTTCAAAGGTGTTCCATGAAGGTGCTGAAGAAATGGATCTGTTGTCATCATCTTACTGCAGTAACAACTGTGTTAACTGCCTTTTGTCCCCTTCACAGGTTTGCACAGATGAAGAATGAAGTTATTCAATCTCTGGCCTTTTCTATTCTGGCAAGGTATCTTCTAATCACTACTGTATGTAATATTTACATAAAGACTGTGTTGAGAAACAGTATGAAAACTGATCTTACGAAGACTGCACGAGTGACAAGCGTCACTTTCTCTGCTGCTCCTGTATGTTGTACTTGGCACATGTTGCTCATGTGACAGTGTCCACAAGTTGGAAGAAGCTGCATGTTTCAGTGGAAGTGCCATTACTACTGTATATGGACCATACCTTTTTTTTTGTTCTTACTCCCGTTTCTCATTTGACTGAGAACTGTAATGTTAATATGTAGTATTTTTGAACTCTTTAGGTTCAGAAAAATGCTGTAGTGTTATCAGGCGTTATGGACCTTGTTTTTTATCTGTTTGTTGAGTGCACTGACTGTGAAATTTTACTGGGGTTTTTGTTTATTTGGTTTTGGCAAGCTTCAGATTTGTTATGCACAAGGCTGATTAATGAGATTTAAAAAAAAATTTCTCAATAAATGGTTTATTTTAGGAGCTGGTGGTGAAGGTTTTTTCTTACAAAAATAACTATACAGGGTTGTGTCACACTTTGCACTTTATTTTTTCAGTGCTCGTTTGAGACTGTTAAGCTAACCTAACTGGAACGAGCTTCTCTTACCGTTGCAGTAGTCAATGCTTTGTCAAGTTCAGGATGTGCAGCATGAGACGCTTCTTACACAAGCAATAAGAAAACTGAGGTCCCCCCTTCATCCTCCCCTGAGGAAGTGAGTTGATGTACGCTTCCTGACACTGCCTGCCGTATTATAGAAAGGATAATGTAATGGTCTGAAATAACTTGCTTCTTGAACATGAGCACTGTGAACAGACCACAGTACTGTGGTCTGCATGGCATTTCTGTGGTCAAGAGGGGAATCAGTTAAGACAATTCTAATCTTCTGTTTAGCAAACCAAGAACTTACTAACTTGGCTTTCTAAAACTGATCTTGGATTTCCTCACCATCCCCCAATTATCATTAATCTCAGAAAATGGAGAGCGGTTAGAAGTGGTTAGCAATCAGACAAAGCATTCTGCAATACTTGATCTACTTAGATTATGTATATTGACTTCTTACTGCAAAAGCTTGAAAGCATCAGTGCAAGTTTACATATTCCCGTTCCAGAGTTTGGCCTTAAAATGGGTAACATAAAGCAGACAACTTTTTTTTCACATTTGGCCTTATTCTAAAGTCCTGTCTCTCCTCTTAATCCACAAATCCTGGGTTTGATGCAGGTGTGAGTAGCTTTTAGTAGCTGTTGCAAAAGTTTCATGAAATCTGACATTTAAATCTACAAAAGCATGAGGCTAACTCAGTAGGTCACCAGTGCAGTGTATCTAGCTAAGCTCTCCAAAAAATACAACACTGAATTTCAACAAAGACTTTCGCTTCTCTTCAGTTCTCTATTTTCAATTATGCTAGAAGGGGAAGTACCTTGCCACCCTCATCAGGTAGCTTTATGAGGTAAAAGTCCCACCCCCCCATCACCGCCTGCTGTGCACTTCACTTTCTGGTGTATCAGAAATATCCGTGTGGTTTGTGTCTTACTTGCCTTGTTTCAGGTGTCTTCTAGACAAACAAGAACTGTGACAGCTTATAGGAGTCAGGATAAAGGTGAGAAGTAAACAGTTACTTGTTCATTGTTACCAACCCAAACAAAACTCCATTCACTGCACATCAGCTTTTTATACTTTTATTTTTGTATAAACAAACGTTAAGACTACTTTTGTTAAGGCAGTTGTGAAACATACAGTTACCTGTGGGGACAAGTGGTGAACACTGCTTCCTTAATGACATATGTCATTCTTTTAATACAGTGAAATAGACTAACTTTGGCAAGTACCGTTAACCTTTCTGTTTGCCAGTGAATGCTGGAAGGGCCTAGTGGTGTAGTCCTTGTATGCTGGGACTTACAGAAGTGCTTATGAGGATGAATCCAGGAGTGGCCTGTTCTACAGGTTGATCCCGGGGAAGTGGGTATGAAATAGTCTAAATACTCTTTCAGAAGCATTTACATGTTTGGTATTGTCCTCTGGGAGAAGTGGCACTGCATGCAGTTGGAGAGGAAAGGACTAAAGAGTCTAACTAAAGGAATGTTAAATGTCTCCCTACCAGCTTGTTGAATCTGTGGCTCTTGAAAAGCTAGTCTCTCACTATGTGAGTGTGCATTTGTTGTTCAGAACTACTCACCCTGGCATATAGAGTTTGTTCTTCCAGCCTGAGAAAAGTCCACAGTATCTACCAGGTAAGGTTTACAGTAAAATGCTAGCTTGGAGGGATCTCTGCTCTCTGTCTCACTCCCACTCATTTTCATTTCTTGTCTACAGGGTCTTCAGGCCTGGCTCATTAACGTGCCTGATGCATTACTACAGGCTAGCTGGACCTCAGGCACTATTACAAGTTACAATTTTCAGTTTTTCACTGTTAAGATTTTTAGTAAAGAGGAGGGCAGGGCTTGGGCATTATTTAAAGGATAGCCTTATAAGCATGGTAGTGTTTTCTGATCTCATCTGATTTCAGATGATTTGATCAACAGATTTCATCTGTTGAAAAACTACACTAAAGCCCATGTTTATCTTCATGACATCATACAACCTATTCCAGAAAACTTGACAGCATAGGGAAAGCCTGCACACAAGACAGGTGGGGAAATAGGCCCCTAAACTTGTATGCTTTACTGCTTCCACTACCAAAAAACTTTATTCACTGACCTATGCTAAAAGCACTTCTCTGCCTGCTCATAAGGATGCTGCACTGGTTTCAAGATATCTGCTGTGCTGAACAGCAAATGCATGCTCAGAGAATATGAACATACTGTGTTGTAGTAGCCCCTGTTTCTTCCGGCCTCAGTATAATTATAGGAAAAATGTTTGTTTTGGGGTTTCTTCATACCAGCTGCTACAACAGAGTACTCACTTTCTTCTCTAGACACACACTGGTGGTTCATTCCTGTCAGGCTTCAGTCCTGTGTGCAGTGGAAACCTACCATCATCAACTTGCAAACCCTTCACTATTGAAGTTTAAAATTAAGAGGATACTGCGCTGGAATCAGCCCAGGGATCTCAGAACAACACCTTTTTGCAGAGAACTTGAGTACAGTTTCACTTAAGCCAGAAGGCTGTCAAAGCAAGTCCAGACAGCATACCACTGTCCTAGGCCTCTCTCCTTCCCAAAATAAAAGCAAAGGATAATTTAGCTATTACCTCAAGCTGACTGTTAAAGAGGTACCATGTAAACAAATTTTATCAGAAAAGACAGACAAGCAGATTACCTGGGATCAGAGCAGTATGGGTGTGGAGCATAACTTAATGCGTGCTTTGCATTACTTAGTTACAGCCTACCCAGTTATTTTGTTTCCATCATTGTTAGGAAGGCCTAGAATTTTAATCGGTGTTGAAGCTCAAAAGACATTGTATTACCTGTTTTTCCAACCTATGAAGGGCATTTACTCTCAAAAGAATTACAGTTTTCAGCTATCCTTCTGATGTATTGCCTGGGGAAAGAGGTGGGAGTGGGTAATGTAGCCCTGCTCAGGCTACAAGGCCAAATTCCACTCCAGGTGATGCTACTGCGATGCTCCACTCTAACAAAGTGGGGCCTTAGCTGGGGTCTGGCTGAAGTTTGAAAAGGGCCTGTGTGGTGCACACTGTGGGAACATGTTCTGAACATAGAAAAACTCCGCTGCAGTTCTGCCAGTTCACTAGAGCTGCTTTAGTCCACTACTGGCTAACCAAGCAGAGCATCTTTTTAAGCACTGACACATTATGATTGTTAAATTGTTCATATGTAATCTACACAATTATCAACTCTAATAATCTTGTAACAATCCTCTGAAATTTATCCATTCCTTTGAGCAAGTTAAGAAAGACAAAGCCTGCACCTCCAGTTTGTTTCCAGGTGAAGTCTCATCATACAAGCACACTGGAATTTTTGTTTTCTTCTTCAAAACTTAAGACACTTTATAGGAAAATAAACCAAGCAAACAAAGCCAAACCTGTGGTGGAGAGAATACGAAGGAGAGCATCTTTCAAGCACGTCATCCAGCCTGCATCCCCAGAGAAAAAATAACAGGGCACATTGCTCATCCTACCCTTCTTCAATCTCACCTGAAGGACCATGATATGCACTTAAGTTTTGAGAAGTTGCATTTGTTCCCTTTGGATTGAAGCAGTCTCTGAAGATATTACTTTTGTTTCTGCTTGTTGTCATTGTTGCCATAGGTAGAGCCCTTATTAATTTCTGTAACACCTATCATCCATCTGACACCAACAGAAGCTGCAACACAAATAAAAATTCTGTTAAAAGCTGCTCACCAAGACTGAAGGTTTGTACGGGTGTAGCATTCTGAAAGAGACTAACAGCAGCACAGCATAAAACGTAAGTACCCATACTTAAGCTTTGAGGAAAGGTACATCCCTGTGCTCCTGTATCAGCTGATTTTTCTTACAGTATTTCAGTAAGGAAGGCTTAGGCTAGACAGCCTCTCCCATCACCAGGGAAGAGGCTACATGAACCAACATGAGGAGAGCATAGGCATGACATACTCAGCCCTGTTAGACCTAAGACAGAGCTAGCTGTAAAATGAGTGTGCTTTGGGGCTACTGGTTCCCAGAGGTGACTGACAAACTGGTTGGTTGTTTTTTTTAACTTGTAGTACTTGAAGTGACTGAGTTACACACAACTTAGCCTAAGCCCTTCCTTCCCCTCACAGTTTTGGTTTTTTATGCAAAGGGGCTTAGCTGCCCAAAATCTAGTAATCCCCAAACAAACACTGTCCCTCTGTTCAGAACACTTTTTCCTAAGAAAAAGACCACAACAAGCAAAACACAAGAAAGCAAATCTTCCCCTAGACCACCAAGTCCCAGTTTGTTCCTGACTGATAGTGAAAAGGCCTAGTCCTTTTCTCAGAATGTCTCAGAATGTCTCATTCCCATTGGTCTTCTCTAAAAAAAGAAAAAAAAATCTCTGACATTTACATGACCAGGAGCTAGGGAAGAAAAGAGGAAGATCCAGCATCCAGCCTGCAGGCTGGGATCTTAATTGAATAGCATGAAGTAGTTGATTAATTTTACCAGAAGTGATAGAATCAACATCTGGTGATGGACACACAGCATAAATAAGAGCAGCTGTTACAGCAACCACACAGCATGTTGGGAATTTCATCCAGGTTGAGGACTAACACTGCCTGGACACAAAAAAAAACCCTGATTCAGATTCCCCCCACCCCCCACCTTTCTCCTTTGCTCCCTGGCAGGAGCTGCCATTGGCCTTCCGTCCTCATTTCACCCTGCAGCCTTCAGCATCCTGGAGAAGGCAGGGAGCAAGGAGAAGGGACTGCTCATGTTTGCCAAGCCTGTGGAAGCAAAGTGGGGATAAGTGCCAGGCTGCTTCAGTGAGTTCTCCCTGAACTGGTGGCCTCCTCCACAACTCTCCCAAACACATACTCTAGTGATACCATCATATTGTAAGGCTTTTTAATCCTGTTGTTTTAAATACTGTTTAACTGCTGTTGACAGGTCTATAATAAAACAGTTCTAGAGCTTGAAGGTCATCCTTTTCAACACACATTACCAAAACATGAAAGGCAGCACTGAATTCTTTGGAGCCAAATAAGATTGGAGAAGCGGAAGGAGGGAAAAAAGCTGCTCCCAAATACTGACATCTGAGAACTGCTTTTAAACCAAAATATCAGCCTCAAGTTCCAAATAGTACTTGTGAGCTAAGTAAACAAATCTCTTGCTATGTGTCCTATGAAACTAAAGCCAGTTTTCTAAAGAGACTTTTGTCTCTTGAACTGCTTGAGCTTTTATCCTCTGAAGCAGGGACTACCTTGTGTTGGTCCAAGTAGTATCACCACAAAGGACCCCTAGTCCCAGACCGGTAGTTAGATATTAGCACAATGTGATGCTTATTATGAGTACAAATAGCCAAACTGCTGCACAGCAAAGCAAGAGAGGATGGCTCAGCATTCTCAGTATAACGAGGAGACATAGTTAATTTAGGGCTGAATGTGTTTGAGCTGAACCAGCAGAGCTATATTTATCTACATTGGTTATTTGTTTGTTGGATCTGGATTCCTTAGAGAGTTGGAGTCTAAGGAATCGCAGCGCTGCTTTCTCCCCAGCTTGACCACCTTCTCTTATGGCTCCTTCCACCTGAACAGTTACTTAAAAGCCATTAAGCGTTTTACTGGAGAGCACATTCAGAAAAGACTGTACTAAAGACAAATGATGCTGTGGAAACAAAGCAGAGGATACCAGGTAAAATGACCTAGGTCCTCTGCTCTTTCCCAGCATGGAAGGTTTATGCATATATTGTGCTATCTGCTGCACCTACCCTAATAAAGGTAATATTATCTGGTACTGAAATCTGCCTTTAAGAAAGGCAATCTACTTACAGTGGGCTATTAGACACTGCAATAAGCTTCCTGATTCTGGAACATCAGGTGAGATGTAAAATTGCCATATGAAAACACAGTGTTCCAAATTCTGGCTGTGCTCATGAATAGAGGGAAATGGGGTGGGGGGCACTGCTTATGGCTTCCCACAGGTAAGATGGGTGAAAAAAATACACTTCTAAGTCACAGTTGCTGCTCCATAAGAAATCCTTACACATTTTACATAAAACATTCCCAGGGTAAAAAGTATCAAGGTCTCCAGGTGAAGACAAGAGCACAGGTTTCCCCTTCCTTGCCCTCTACTTTACGCTACTTTAATGTATCAGCTATTACACTGGACTTTATCCTTGCTCTTGTTTTCCTTCCCGTGGCCCAAAACATCATGAAGCAAATTTTCTGTCTGTGTGCACACACACAAATTATTCCTTCTCCACTTATCTTTAGAAGCAGCTTCCAGAGTAGCCTGCACTGAGTTTGATTGGGTGGGCACTTTCTGAAAAAGAATATTGCCTGCCATATTCAGCTCTTCACAAATTCTGTAATTCATCTTGATCAGACCAGCATGGGACCTGCTCAAGATTCAGACTTCTGACAATGCAAAGAAATACTATGTGTTAGAAACTATTCCTTAGCTAGAGAACAAAGATGCACTTCTAGATGGCCATCTGAAACAAGAAATGCTCCATATTGTCCTCAGTGTGGCTATTTTGGACATGTCATTTTAAGTGAACTTAAGTATCTCTGCATCAAAGTTTACTCAGAGCCAGAAGGACTGTGAAGTTCTGCTGCTTTTTCAAAGGCTGTTTGCAATACACATGGCCATTAAGATGATGAAACCATAAATGCATGTGATGGTCAGTGCAACCATAGAAAATACTTGCTTAAAAAAGGTATGGCTTAGTCTGGAAGGGAACTTACTCTAGAAACAGGCACCCAATGTGCCAAGAAGGCACAGACACCCGGATATGGCATAATTTGCCAAACAGACATGTTTCCTGTTTCCTTGAAAAACACTGAGATGTCTCTAGCTGTTTTTTTTTCTCCTTCCTCGTCTTAAATAACATATTAGTTTAAACACAAAACAGAGCAGTTCAGAACTACCACAGGAACTGTAGGAATGATCTATGATGGTCTATGCCCCGTGGTACAGAAGTCAATGTAGATGGATATAACTGGCTGCCCTTAAATCATAACCTCATGGATTTCCAGGGAATGACATATAAAAATGCAACTGGATGAAAAAATTCTCAACACAATAAATCATCCTTGACCATCTCTTACAGGCATTCAAAGTACAAACCAGTAACACACTACATAAAAGCCTTTTGCAGGGCAACCTACTGGAAAGTTACTGTTTTGGTTTCTACTGAAACAGAAAATGTTGTATGCAGCTCTTACAAAAAATAATAATGTACAAAAATAAACTCTCCAAAAGTGAATATAGCATCAGATGATCTGTTTCATTCACAAGTCATGTGACTCATGTGCCTCGTGTGCCTCAATAAATAGTATCTGACAGTTACCCTGTAAATAATCTTTCACAAAACTTACCCATTACAATGACAAATGCAAAACTAGCCAGTGTCAGGGATGATCCACTATTGATCATGTTGATGAGAAGCTTGAATAAAGGATATAGCAGCAGTAAGGCCCAGAAAAGCCAGTTCAGAAGTGTCCATGGCCGTCGTGGTGGTACTATAGGGACTGCTGGGTAGGTTCCTGTTTGGTAGTATTCTTCCTGGAATGCATCCTAGTAGAACAAAGGAGGGCAACAATTAAATCCCCATCCACCAACAAAACTAGCTATTTGTGACTTTGATGTTCCTCTTTCTGCAGGCTTGTAACCATGGGGGAAGATCAAAGACCAAGTCATGGCTGAAAGGTTTCTACTTTGAAGTCAGAGAAAAGGGAGAGAGAGAGGACAAACAAACAAACAAGAAAACCCACCACCAACAAAAAAACCAAAAAGGCAAGCTTACATTGATGTGCACATCCAAGCCTGAAAAATAGCATGCCTGGGGAGTAAAGCAAGAGTCTAAGGGGATGTGCACTCCTACAGCAATGCAGGTATCACTGTTGAAACTCCCACAAGAGCCACAGCCATCAACCAGCTACTGCTAAGCCACAGAAACATTTTGGCTAGACGTTCAGTAGCACATCCTCTGTTCCTTAATCTTTTCTTCAACCACTGTTCTAAAACAGCAGCCACACCCCTGCCAGGAAAGGTGAGCAGAAAAGGTGACCTCCTTGTCCCATACTGCAAAGAACACCACCCCCTCCTGTCTGTTGTTCGAGGGAAGCAGTTTTGTTTATCTGATTCCCACAAAGCTTATGGAAGGAAGTCTGGGTGCTGAATCTCTCTGTTCAGCATGAAAACAGTTTTGACTAAAGCACTCTCAGTGTAATGTGAGGAAGATAATGGGGTGAGATTTGGAGATTTGGGCTTTTGTGGTTTGGTTTTTTCTTTTTCTTTTTTTTTGGTCTTGTGGTGTGTGGTTTTTCAAGCACGGAAGACTTACCGCACTGAAGACTTACAGAATACAGTACTTTTCTCTAGAGCCTGAAAGTGTGACTGGCATTACCTTTAGCAATATGATCAACACACGATACCAAATAGGGTAGGAAAGAAGAACCCTTCTTAATGGTTCAAAGGCAAAGAGTATTATTAATCAATCTCTTATACAATACAATACACCAGGTTGAAAGAGACCTTCAAGATCATCGCGTCCAACCCATCAACCAATCCAACCCACCTAAACAACTAAACCATGGCACCAAGCACCCCATCAAGTCTCCTCCTGAACACCTCCAATGAAGGTGACTCCACCACCTCCACAGGTAGCCGATTCACATAGAACTGGTTAATAAATGTAGTCAGCATTAAACTGACACAAAGAGGAACCTAAATTTAGTCAGAAAGAAGTACTAAATTTCTTCAAAGAATGGAATGCTTCCTGACACTTTCCAAAAATTCTGGCAAAACCGTTGACCACATCTCACCAAGCACTTGGAGACAGAGGGAAGAAATATACAACTGGCAAAAGAATGTCAATGCCGTCACCTCCACTACATGTTTTACACCGTTGTGGGGAAAAGCTCTTCAGTTATGATTCCTTACCCTTAAAAACATTCACATTCCTTGCAGAATTTGTCTTCTAAGCTTTTGCAAAGGTGCCTATCAACGACCCATCGACAGTTCAAGTCAGCATTTAAACACAGTATGTACCTCAACATTTCTCTGTCACTTCTTCCACATGAAGTTCCTTTCATTCCCCTTCATACAGAGTATGTTTTCAGTTTGTAATAAATTTTACACACCCAAGTATCATATTCTGACATAGAAGCATTCTCCCTCTAATGCCCCCACCAAATCTGAGTTACTTCAGACAGTGGGGTGGGTAGTGCAGTGGGGGGAAAGCAGGGAACAGCCACTATCTTTTGAAGGAGCTAACTGGATTCCTTCTCACACCAGGGAGGTCAGACTGAAGAGGTATGTCATCACCTTTTCAAGATGAGGTCCACAAAGAACAAATATCCAACATTATAACCCTTTGGTCCTTAACACTGGAATTCTTAACACTTTCCCTCTTCAGTTATGCTTTGCTAATTCCCTGGGGAATTTCAGCACATATTTTCATGTGCCCTTTTCCATGCTTCTCTTATATGTGAGAAGAGTTAGAAGCTAGCTTTCTTTTTAATGGAAATTAAGATTCTTAAGGGGAGTTTCTATTTCAGACACTGAGGCTTCACGGAGGTGAAAAAAGAAAACATGCAAGAGTTAGCAGCGTTGTGAATATTGTACCATACCTCCTCAGACCAGGCACTAGGATGCTCAACCTGGTCCTTGTTAAAGTCAAAGGGAGTCTTTCTAGCAATGGCAATGAAGGAAGGAAGAGGAAAAAAAAAGGAAGAAAAGAAAAAAAAAAAAAAAGAAAAGAAAAAGAGAACAGAAGAGAAAAGAGAACAGAAGGCAACATGCAAGCCAAATCACACCTCTGTCTAATCTAGCCCTGCTGGCCTTCTGTAGAGGGACAAAATTAACGCCAGGTGTAGAAGAAGCATGTGGACATGGTGCTTACTGGAAAAGGCAGGGGAAGAGTGTTTGGTTTAGAACAGCACAGCACCGATATTTATACAGCAAGGCTCTTTTCTTTGCATTTGCAGCAGTGGCTAAACCAGAGAATCAAATGACAAGTAGCAAGAACCAGAGGGCACTCCTAAATCCAAACCACTATGGTATTCCAGCCTGAATACATAATTTAGATCGATTTATTGAAGCAAACTAAGATGCCAGGCCTCATGCCTTGCATGCCTATGACTCCCACCAATTAGAATGGGAGTGCTGCCCGTATTCAAAGACTGCACCCCCAACAATTATCTCCTATGTTCATAAGAACAAAACCACTAAGAAATGGATTCTGAAAATCTGAAGGATGCATATGAATGTATTTACAAAAAAAAAAAATTAATCAACAGGCATCTACAAACACACAGTCATTACTATTCTGCCCTGATTATATGTAATTAAGAATCTTAAATGCACGTCTTCTATCGCACACAATGTGAAAGCAATTTATCAGCCTGTCCTATTAACGCTAGATCTATGCCCTGGTAGAAAAAGACAGGGTGAAAACAGGGACAAAGAAAATCTACAGCAAAATATACCACATTTAGTCCATGAATTACTTCTTTATTCAGGAGGTGTCTTTAAGGGGAAGGAGGTCCTTTTACCAACCAGGAGGTAGTTGTATCCTTTTTGTATCCTTATAAAACTTTCTGAAGAAGGGTTTTAAAACTACTCTGTCAAGGCTTGCTTAAGTTTTCTTCCTGTTGCTCTTGAAGTACAAAATAAAGCCACTCATGACTGACAGCACAAGACTGCTTTGTATCTGGAGAAACAGAGCACTTACCCTGCAAAAACAACCCAACCAACCCACGCACCCCAAGCTCCCAAAGCAGGACTACTACACAAATGTTCTGCAAGGTTCTACTAGCAGTATAAATAACTGAACAAGCAAGTGCTGTCCAGATGAAAATCCAACCTTTTCTTGATACAGTTTGTGGAGCCAGTTAGAACATTCCTGCTCGTCTTCTGGGACTTCGTCTAGTGGAATTCGCCTGCAAATGGTAAACAGGAGAAATTAAAGAATACTGAACACTACAGTTGCCATGAACAGCACTTATATTATACAGATTGATTATTGATCTGGCAGGAGACTCACTACCTTTTAATTTTTTATTTTTTAATTTGTGGTAACAGCTGCCACATCAGCAAAGCACAGTGTGCTTCTAGAGTCACCTTCAGTTTTCAGATGCATCTGAAATGCAGATATTTAGATTTCTGAAGTAGCAATGCATTAGGTTTGAGTTCACTACAGCCACTGTCTAGATAAAGGTTTCAAATTTTCTCTTTCCAACCAAATGCTTTGAATGAATTTCTTATTTTATCTAGGAAGTTCAAGGCTGTATTTAATCAGCTAGGCATTATAGACAAAAAACCCAACTATGCTTATTCATAGGGTAAAGTGCTTTAGTATTTCTCAGTTAATATTTCCAATTCCTATAATTTTTTCTTGCAATGTGCAGATTGGTGGATAATTTCCAGCAAAATGGCTCCTGAAAAACTCTCCCTTGACAAAATGAAGTTTCCATCCCATTACATGAATTTTGGTCAATAATCACGTGACAGAAAGAAATCCCCTTGTCATCCTCATTTAGGTATGCTAATCACAATATTTAGTACTTTTACATTTTTCAATACAGACTATAATTTAATTAAATACCGTTAAGAATTGACAGGACAGAGCACATTTCAGGACCCTCCTGTTCAGAGCTAATAAGCACCACACTACTGCTTTGTTCCTTTATTTAAGAAAGTAACATGACAAACATTCAAAGTCAGCACAACACAGGTACAGACAAACAAGGTCATTGAACGTCACAAAATTCTACTGAGTGCAACATTTACAGAACTTCAATAAGCAAGTAGAGAAGATTTCAAAACTATCTGTGATTGTTTCCAATTGATTGCCAAAATATTTTGCTGTGAGGCACCTGCCTGTAAGAACTTTTCAGGAAGCTCAAATGGACAGAAGGATGATCTCACGAAAAGCAATCTGCATCCTCTGCCAAACTGCCTTGCAGTGGACTGGAAGAGCATAAAGGGAGACACAAAGAGATGCACTCTTCTACACTGTTGGGAGAAATGGCCCCCATGGGTAAGGCCAGTCGCTCCTCTACAAACACTAGCCAGACGGGCCATGTACTCCAAACACAAAGCCACTAAGCTGAGCTACCCATGAGAGTCAAGTGGGAATGCAAACTCCCGTTTTATCCATGAGAATCAAGAAAAAGTTTCTTTATACCCTTGGACAAAAACAATTGTGAAGAAAATATTTGTTCAAACAGATAGAAAAGGGGGTCACCCTAGTCTACTTCATACCAATAGCCAAGATAAACCAATTGGACTAGACAACTATAGCTGTAAAGGGGGTATGATGAACTCCTGATTACTTGTGGAATTACTTCTAGGGTCCTATGTTATGTTCCAACCCTGAACCAGCACATTTTTCACTAAATGTCTCCATTCTTGGTCAGGAGAGAGTGCCAGATACATCAACAACTACACCAGAGACAGGAACAATCCTGAGCCTGGCCTCCACCTACCTGAGTGGGAACATGCATGAAAGCCTCTTTATCTGAACAATTAGGTAGATGTTTGATATTCTGGTCAAGTGAGTAAAAGGAGTCCCCACTGATGCTGCTGAGCTGACAAACAGACACACAAACGACTAAAAATTAACAAACAAAAAAATGCTGTAGACCTTTATAGAGCCTCCAAACATTTACATAACTTTACAGGAAATCCTTCCCATCTGATATGAGTTTTTATTTGCAGTTCTGTGAAGCCAGGTTGGTAGAGCCATACCTATTTCCTTATTTGTACAACTGTGATTACAGCTACACCCTCCTGTATGCCAAAAAGGAATTGAAATATCGATTACTTGCCTTACATATAAATCTGCATGATATTTCTTTCCATTTAGGACTCCCAGCAATGTTGGATTCTCATTATTTCTAAAATTGAGGGTAGAATCATAGACTGCAGAAACTACAAGAGAAAAAGGTTATAACATTACTGTAGTAACAGAATGGAAACAAGTCATTCTCAAAGAGCAATAGCACCACAGTCTGAGTTGTCACTAAGGTGAAGATGACAACGGAATATTCAACATGCAGGTTTTAAGAAGCCAAATAACTGGTGACTTTTTAAGGAACTGCACCAGTAAAATAGAAATCTTTGCTCTCCATCCCTGCCTCCTTCCTCATCACCAGAACACTGGACACAGGGAACAGTTACAGTTAGTTTCTGACAGTTAACATACCTAGGACATTCTAGGAGTCAAGGGGTTGAAAAAAAAATATTAGCTTTCTCAACTCACTGTGAATGACACAACTCTCCCCCAAATCTGGGTAGATAACCAGGCAGATACATACTTCATAAGCAACTGGCAATATAGAGAGTTCGACTAAGAATGGGTGAAGTGTGTGTGAGACACCTGCTTATACAGCTAGAGTCGCTGGGGTTCAAAACAACCTTCCCTTCATATCCAGTATTTGATAAGTGAGGCACTTGCTATAGGTCAAAGGCAATGAAAGTAACAGATCATGTCTTGTGTCAGCTGGGCTGCGGCTATGAAGACAAGCAGCTATGAGGAATACAACATCACAGAACAAAACTTTAGACAGACTTTCAGCCTTGAGAAAATGCTGTTTCTGCAGATCAGGACTACATGGTAACAGTAAAAGTATTTGCAAGGGTCATTTGTAGTTAAACTACAAGAGCGTTAACAAGCAGTTTCTACAGAAAAAATGTTCACTGTTTTAAACCACATAAATCATTCAAAAAAGTTTCTTTGAGCACGTCCTTAGAGACTCTCTTTTCCTGATGGCACAAAATTACCAGAGAGCAATTAATTTTCCTGTTTTCTGCTCTAGAGCTTTGCAATAATGAACACAGTGATGAACCTTTATTGGGAGAGCTCCTGATCCACGCAAGAAAATCTTTTATTACACATAACAGATTAGCTTTAGGTTTTGAAGCCTCTCTAGCTATGTGAGAATAGCTTGGTCACAACATTCAGCCCTCAGAAACTCATCACAGGATTTGTTACTGCAAAACAGAACTAACAGCACAGAACAGAACAGCCTGGATTCAGGGCTGCAAGCAAATCCCCAAAACGAAGGCATATTGGTTGTATCCCTCATTAATAACTCTTTTCCTATTACAAACTGAAAACTGAAACAAATGAGCCAGAATCTTTTTCAAGCACACTACTCTCCCTCTAAAATATAAGTAAGAAATTACCTTTTTTTTTTTAAAGAAATTATTTACTTCCATTTTTAACCTTCTTAGTGTAGAAGGATTTTACTGATCTACTCTAATTTACCAATCCAGCATAACTGGAGCAAGGTAAGAGCTCAATTTGATTTATACAGGGTAAGCTTCTCAGTTTATTCTTTAATAGCATGAGAGAATAGCTCAAGAGAACAGAATAGCTCAAGAGAAATGTAAAAAAAAAAAAAAAATCAAGTAAGGCAAGCAGAAGACCTGCAGGACAAGCAAGGAACTTTTAGTAAAACTCAAAAAAGAAAAAGGATGTTTACAATGTGTGGAAAAAAGGACTAGACAATTGGGAGGATTATAGAGACATAGACAGAGAATGTAGAGATGCAAGAAGGATGGACAAGGCCCTCCTGGAACTGAATCTCACCAGAAGGGTAAAAGAGAAAAAGAAGAGTCTTTTCAAATACATCGATGATAAAAGGAAGAGCAGGCAAAAGGCAGGCCTACTACTGAATGATACAGGAGATATGGTAACTGATGATGCAGAGATGGCAGAGTTGCTGAATGCCTTCTTCGCCTCAGTCATTACTCTTAAGACCAGCCCTCAGGAACCTCAGTCTCTAGAGGCAAGGGAGCAGAACAGGAGAGATGTGGACATTCCGCTAGTCAGTCAGGGCTAGGTTAGAGATCTCTTCCACCAATTAAAGCCAAACAAGTCCATGGGCCCTGATGGAGTGCACCCACAAGTGCTGAGAGAGCTGCTGACACTGTTGCTGAACCTCTCTCCATCGTCTTTGAAAAGTCCTGGAGAACAGGAGAGGTGCCTGATGACTGGAGGAAAGCAAATGTCACTCCAGTCTTCAAAAAGGCAAGAAGGAGGACCCGGGCAACTACAGACCAGTCAGCCTCACCTCCATCTCTGGAGAGATGATGGAGCAGCTCATCCTGGAGGTCATATCTAACCACATGGAAGACAAGAAGGTTATCAGGAGTAGCCAACATGGATTTACCAAGGGGAGATCCTGTCTGACTAATCTGATAGCCACCTACAAAATTATGACCAAATGGGTAGATGAGGGAAGAGCAGTGGATGTCCTGACTTCAGTAAAGCTTTCCATACTGTCTCCCATAACATCCTCATAGAAAAGCTCAGGAAATGTGGCATAGACAGCAGATCAGTGAGGTGGATGGAAAACTGCCTTGACAACAGAGTTCAGAGGGTTGTCATCAGTGAGACAGAGTCAACTTAGAGGCTTGTGGCCAGTGGTGTTCCCCAGGGATCGGTATTGGGTCCAGTTTCGTTCAATGTCTCTATCAATGACCTGGATGAGGGGATTGAGAGTACCCTCAGCAAGTTTACTGATGATACAAAACTGGGGGGTTGGCTGGCACCCCATCAGGCTGTGCAGCCATCCAACATGACCTGGACAGGCTGGAGAGCTGGGTGCAGGCAAACCTCATGAAGTTTAATAAGGACAAGTGCATAGTGAAGTTTAATAAGGACAAGTATCTGGGGAGGAATAACAGCAGGCACCAGGACAGGTTACGGGCTGCCCTGCTGGAAGGCAGCTCCATGGAGAAAGACCTTGAAGTGATGGTGAACAGCAAGTTCTCCATGGAACAACAATGTGCCCTTGTGGCCAAGAGAGCCAATGGTATCCTGGGGTGCATCAAGAAAAGTGTGTCCAGCATGTCTAGGGAAGTTCTTCTACTTCTCTACTCTGCTCTGGTGAGACCACACCTGGAATACTGTGTCCAGTTTTAGGCTCCTCAGTTCAAGAAAGACAGAGAACTGCTGGAGAGAATCCAATGGAGAACTGCAAGGATAATTAGGGGACTTGAGCATCACCCCTATGAAGAGAGACTGAGATTCCTGGGGCTGTTTAGTCTTGAGGAGACTCAAAGGGCATCTGATCAATGTGTATAAATATATGAGGGATGAGTGTCAAGTGGACAGGGCCAAGATGTTTTCAGTGGTGCATAGTAATAAGGAACAATGGGTTCAAACTTGAACACAGATAATTTCACCTCAACATGAGGAGAAACTTCTTTACAGTGAGGGTGATGGAGCACTGGAACAGGCTACCCAGAGATGTTGTGGAGTTACCTTCACTGGAGAATACACCCCCTTGGATGTATTCCTGCATGGGCTACCCTACATGATCCTGCTATGGCAGAGGCATTGGAACCGACAATCTCTTGAGGTCCCTTCCAGCCTCTAATATACTGTGATACTGTGATTATTGTAACAATGACAGGGATGCAATAAAAACAAATGTGATACATACAGCACTCCCAGAATAATGGAAGATAATGGCAGGGACTGGAAGAAGGAATTGCCCATGGTGAGTGAAGATCAGATTCATGACCATCTGAAGAACATGATTAAAGTGTTCAAGTCCATGGGACCCGATGGGATACACCCACGGGTGCTGAGGGAACTGGCAGATGAGGTTGCTAAAAGAAGTTCTCTTAAAACATCTTTTTCATTAAAAAATAAAACACTGTTCAATATTTGGAAGCCTTTTCAAAGGCTCAGAACAAATCATAACTGAAAACAGGCTGAACTGCTATTTTCTGACAAAACAATTCTAGGGTTTCTGGTTTGTTTTCTAATCTCAGCCCAACTGTTTACCTTTTGGTTCTTTGTGCAGCATTCTGAGAGAGAACTATGTACTTAAGAATTTAAGATTTAATTTCTTAATTTCAACGTATGAAATAATTTGATTACATATCCAGAGAGGATTTTTCTTACTTCAACTTTCTCTTTAATTGTATGCATTACTCTGATGACATGATGGATTACGCCAGAATAATCAGCTGACAAATCAACCTACAGGCAATGAGTTTGCCTACATACAGGTTCATACCAGTGCACAATGAACAGAAGTGAAGACTGGGAAATGGAGAGGAAGAGATGATGGAACACACTGTCCTACTAATATGACAGCAACCTTGATGCAATCCTTTGACTTAACGCCTCATTGCCCTCATCATCTTGGTCAAAAATCACTCATCCTCTCAAAAGATGACAGCCTGCTCAGGAGACTGACCAACAGCCTCACTAAACATTGAGAGAAAAGAAAAAAATCAGGACCAAAGTACAGCTCATGTGGAAAAAAAAAGTCACTGCAAAACCCCCAAACACTATTGTACTGAACTCCATGAAAATCCCTCTCTGGAATTTATTATGATGAGTTTCTTCTAGGACAGTTGGTCCCAGTACACACAACTAAAGGAAAAGGTTGACAAGCCAGAGTTATCTTCAGTCTATCATTAGGCATATTTTAAAATGCAAGTCTCTTAACTAAATAAAAACATCTGAAAAGAACTGACATACAGTCAGCAACAGGATTAACAGTTAAATATGTCTTTCTGACATTTATTCTTACTGTGAGTAATGGATAAGTGTTTTAAAAACTGATCTGTATTTTCATTTGCTTCCATGAGCAGTATAGGTAGCAAACTCTACAATGTAAGAGGAATTAACACAGCACACAACTTCTTGAAATGAATTTCCTGGGGGACTGTGTTTGTGCTGTGTGGCAGATATGGTCACTGATAAAAATACCAGAGTAAGTTCAGAAAATATTAGAAGTACTCCTTTAAGAATCAAACTGTGTTCAGAGATCTGACTTTGTGAAAGTAAGTGTTTGAAGAGAAAAGAATTCCATTATCACTTATGAAATAAATGAGTTAGGAAGGAAAATTCTTCCTGTTTAGTGAAAGTAATTTTTATCCAAACACTGCTTACCCTGACTGATATGGCACCACTAGTATAAAAGCAGTTTCTCATGTATGCACATTAAATAAACTCCTTCTGAAGGTAACTTTTTCAAAACAGATGGACTTGCAAGACTGACATCACCAATGCCTGTTTCCAACAGACAAAGAACTACTGCACCAGGTAGAATCATAGAATCATAGAATCATAGAATCAGTCAGGGTTGGAAGGGACCACAAGGATCATCTAGTTCCAACCCCCTGCCATGGGCAGGGACACCCTACACTAGATCACGCTGGCCAGAGCCTCGTCCAGCCTGGTCTTAAACACCTCCAGGGACTGGGCCTCAACCACCTCCCTGGACAACCCATTCCAGGGCTTCACCACTCTCATGGTAAAGAACTTCTTCCTCACATCCAGCCTGAATCTCCCCATTTCCAGCTTCATTCCATTCCCCCTAGTCCTATCACTACCTGAGATCCTGAGAAGTCCCTCCCCAGCCTTCCTGTAGGCCCCCTTCAGATACTGGAAAGCCACAATGAGGTCACCTCGGAGCCTTCTCTTCTCCAGACTGAACAGCCCCAACTCCTTCAGTCTGTCCTCATAGGAGAGGTGCTCCAGCCCTCTGCTCATCCTCGTGGCCCTTCTCTGGACACGCTCCAGCACGTCCACATCCCTCCTGTAATAGGGGCTCCAGAACTGGAGGCAGTACTCCAGGTGGGGTCTCACCAGAGCTGAGTAGAGGGGAAGAATCACCTCCCTTGACCTGCTGGTCACACTTCTCCTGATGCAGCCCAGGATCTGATTGGCTTTCCGGGCTGCAAGCGCACATTGAGAGCTCATGTCGAGCTTCTCGTCCACCAGCACCCCCAAGTCTCTCTCCTCAGGGCTGCTCTCCAGCCAGTCACTGCCCAGCCTGTATTTGTGCCTGGGATTGCCTCGACCCAGATGCAGGACCCTGCACTTGGTCTTGTTGAAGCTCATGAGGTTGGCTTGTGCCCACCTCTCCAGCCTGTCCAGGTCCCTCTGGATGGCATCCCTTCCCTCCAGGGTGTCCACTGCACCACACAGCTTGGTGTCATCAGCAAACTTGCTGAGGGTGCACTCGATGCCACTGTCCATGTCACCCACAAAGATGTTGAACAAGACAGGTCCCAGGACTGATCCCTGAGGGACTCCGCTTGTCACTGGCCTCCACTGGGACATGGACCCGTTGACAGCCACTCTTTGGGTGCGGCCATCAAGCCAATTCTTTATCCATCTAGTGGTCCATCCATCAAACCCATGTGTCGCCAGCTTGGAGACCAGGAGGTGGTGTGGGACAGTGTCGAAGGCTTTGCTCAAATCCAGGTAAACGACATCAGTTGCTCGCCCCTCATCTATTAATGCTGTCACCTGATCATAGAAGGCCACCAGGTTTGTCAGGCAGGATTTGCCCTTGGCAAAGCCATGCTGACTATTCCCAATCACCTCTTCACTATTCTTCTGAGTCATTAGTGTCTTCAGGAGGATCTGCTCCATGATCTTTCCGGGCACAGAGGTGAGACTGACTGGCCTGTAGTTCCCCGGTTCCTCCTTCTTGCCCTTTTTGAAAATGGGAGTAATGTTTCCCCTTTTCCAGTCTGTGGGGACTTCCCCAGTCTGCCATGACTTCTGGAATATAATAGAGAGGGGCTTGGCAACCTCATCTGCCAGTTCTCTCAGCACCCGTGGGTGTATCCCGTCGGGTCCCATGGACTTGAACACTTTCAGGTTCTTCAGGTGATCACGAACCTGTGCTTCACTTATGATGGGCAGTTCTTCCTCCCCGTCCCTGGCATCGTCTGCCATGACACCAGGAGTGTGGCTGGAGGCCCTTGCAGTGAAGACTGAGGTAAAGAAGTGATTGAGTACCTCAGCCTTTTCCACATCACTTGTGACCAGTTCACCACTTTCCTTTCTGAGGGGGCCCACACCTTCCCTAGTCTTCTTCTTGCCATTAATATACCTATAGAAATTCTTAGTGTTCCCTTTAACCCCCCTGGCTAGATTCAGTTCAAACTCTGCTTTGGCTTTCCTAACCAGGCCTCTTGCTGCTCGGGCAGCTTCCTTATATACCCCCTGTTCTATCTGTCCTTCCTTCCACTTCCTGTAGAGTTTCTTTTTACGTGATAGTGTGTCCAGCAGCTCCTTGTTCATCCAGGCAGGCCTCCTAGCATTCCTTCCTGCTTTTCTCCTTATAGGTATACATAGCTCCTGGTAGCACTAAGAATTGATAGTTTCCAAAATTACCAGCACCTGATCACTGCTACTATGGGTGAATCACTTCTACATCCACAGAAACCAGCATCCACTCATTTGTCCATCCTATAGTGCTAGACCCTCAGACAGGTTGAATCACATCCTTGCCAGGAAAAAAAAATAACAACAAAGTAACAGGAAATGCTGACCTGTGTCACACCCAGCTTGGAACTGGATCCAAACATCTGCCTTCACTGCTATGTCACGCTGCAGCTATTTCCCTTAGCAAGGCACTCCAGCCAAGCCCATCACCCCTTTACGGAAAAGCAGAAAGTGCATTAGCCTAGGTGGCTGGGCCCCAAAAAGAGATCAGGTAGGTCAACACCAGTCTGTCACTTTCAGAGATGTGCCCCTCTGCACACTTGGCCACTAAAGAAAGTCAGCCTGGAAGTCCTTCTCATAGAGCGTTAGAGATGTCACTGCAATGAAGTTAGGAACATCTGCATGTTGCCATTGCTTCTTCTGCAGACAGAGCAACAATTCAGCAGTCATGCTGACGTTGTTTGGAACAAGTAATGTGAGGCTGTAATAGGGGGCTACAGTCCTGCTGAACCATATTTCATAAGACAGAAAGTAACAATGAAATTCTGAGGATTTACAGTGAACAAGTCAAGCAGTACTACTCACCAATGTAAATATTCAAAAGAAAAACAATGTGCAAACTACTATGGCATTATAGCCTCTGCAACATTGATACCTATAACAATGTGTGGGTATCAAATGTCAGTGCAGGTTAACTGAGTAGTTAAATTCTATCAGTATCCATGCAAGAAAGAAGTACTTTTTAGGTGGAATTTACATTTTGAGATTATGGACTGTCAAAACAGGCTTCCACCATGTTCTAACAAGAAGATACTTCTTACTGTGAGCCTTTCAAATGCTTTTCACACATACTCTTTTGTCTCTATAGAAACATATAGTAACCCCAGCAGTAACTCTTATCTCCCTCTCATTACAAAAAGTGACAAGGCAAGTAAAGCAGCATACTCAGAAGAATTTGAAACCAATCTGCAGTCATCAGCTGTTTCTCTCAGAAGATTTGTTGGCTGGGTTCTTAAGATATACAGTTTCAACAAAAAATATCTCTGAGAAGTTATGACTCTGTGCTTATCCTTTAACCCTCCACAAGGAAATATTACCTTCTTATTATCCCTACTCTGTTTGATCATAACTTCTGGACTGAAGTAGTGACATACACTTCCCTAAATAGGTAAGTAATCTATTATCAAGCTCAGTCTCCTTTTTCTGAAGGTATTTCAAATATTTAGGATCCTAAAAATGTTACTGTAGTGTATCATATAACTGCCCAAACATTTTTATAAACCTCACCTGGGTTCTCTAGAATTGTTTCCTTTAGAAACACTTTTTATAAATCATCTGCTTTTCCATAATCACACCAAGTTTTGCTTGCCTCACAGAGTAGTGACAAGAACAAAATCCCCACTCAAATAACCTACCTGTCCCTTATTTCCGGCTCATGTCATTGGAGGTCACAGAGTCTTGACTCTGCTCTCCACTGCTTCAGTTCTACCTTCCCCTGCCCTCAGGAAAACAGGTGTCCTAACTCAAAAGGAAAGGTTAAACTGTGCCCCGTAAGGGAGTTATTGATGCTGCACTCACTACTTCCTCACATATCAGAAAGGATCCAAGCTATACTATACGTTTTGTGGTGGGAAGTTGTGAATGCCTGACAAGCTGCAACAGTAATGTCATCTACCTGACTTGCAAGAGGGTATGTAGAAGAAACATGACAGACAGCAAGAGAGTTGACTGTAAAGCTTTTATAACAGTACCTATCCCAGATATGCCACATGGAAACATGTCTTCAAAGACAAAAGAAGTTTTGACATTAACTTCAGTCAAGCTAGAACATTTTCTTTTACACCACTAATCATCCTGTCTTTTTTACGTATCAGCCTGCTAACAGTACAACAATCTACCAAACCCCAAAGATACTACATGGCTGCTTAGATCTGTCTTTCCTTTGCCCATAAAGCACACAGCAAAGACATCAATGGATTATATTAGTCAAGGAACCATGTGTGCCGTATTCTTACTGCTATCACTTTAAAGCTGGCAAATGCAAGTCACTGGAAATAACTGGGGAGAGGGGAGTTCAGAACAACATTAAGTAAGAAAAACTTGAACTTATGTTCTATAATGCAGAAATAATTTATGTGTAAATTTCAGCTACACATATCTTCAGTTGATGTCTACTCCCCTCCCCCAGCTCCATAAAGAGACTCCAGGGTACATTGCTAGAGAAATTGAAGGCAGAATATTTATTCATTTGAAAATTATTTTATCTGAGGCAGATATTTATCACAATAAAGTTTTTAAGACACAGTGCCTCCAGTTCCTCTAGTGATTTATTGCTTCATTTAGAATAGGACTGCTTAGTAAATACTAAGAAATAGTATCCTTTGGCAATAGGTATGACACATGCAACTTCGAGTTCCTCCAATACAGGCTCGCAATTACAGAAAACAAAAGAAATATCCATATTACCCCAGGACTTTGTTAGTAAAACCTACTATTTCATGTTGAAGGCTACTGAAGGAAGGTCAGAAAGGATCTCAGGACTTTTCTGCTAGGACGCATGCTACAGGGTAAAGAACAGCATAGCAAAGTGACACCAGTTAGATGAAATAACCATTTAGCATGGTTCCTTGTGACTTTCCTTACCTACATTTCTCAAGCACTGCACGGTGACAGCAAATCCTTTAGTTCGTGGCAGTAGGTGATACTTGAGCTTGGGCAGGCCTTTGGCTTCGGCTACTTGCATGCTGATTTGGTGTTTCTGCTCTGTGAACCTCGTGCCCTCACAATGAATCAGGAACTGAAATCAAGAGAGAACAGCAGCTCAGGTCTTCTACATCTGCCTGACCAGAGGCACCTCTAATTCCCAAGAACACCATACAAATAAACACTGCTAGCAGTGACAGATGTAATCTCATACATATTCAGGATTTGAAAACAAACAAACAAAAAACCCAAAAGCAAACACTCGCCATTGCCCCCACTCATCCAACATGCTATCTTTTGGTGTGAACTTCTTAGGCCTTTAGCCTCTTAGACTTTAGGCTTTAATACCTGCTCTGCTACTTGCTATCAGAATTATTTTATTTCTCTAAATGAGTCAGTCCATCTCTAACAAGATGTTAGAAAACACTTAAATCTCTCACTGATGGTAAGGTGTTCAAGTGTCAGTCTAAACCAAGCACATTTCTAGGAAATGCTTCAGTGCCCAGCTTGCTTCCCCTCACTCAAACCTGCTTGCTTTCATTATGGTGTAAGTATCACTGACAACTGCAGACAGTAAATTTTGATGCCATTGTCTGAGCTGGTAAGAGATACAAGGCGGTAGATGAAGGACAACAAAAAGACTCGCTCCCTTATGAATATGGAAGTGATCAGACACGAACAATTATGTTTTTGCCACTGGCAGGCAGGGGAGAGCAGACAGACCTTTGGAGATTTACTACTTGCTCATCTGTCTCCTGCCAAGCAGGAATGCAAGCTAACACATCAAAGAGCACTGCCAAATCACACAAGCTAAGTCCTCATAACCCACAGCACAGATTTAGCCAACAAAGAAAGAAACTGAAGAAAACTAGCCAAGCTGCTAACTTCAGTTCCAGATCATTTAAGAGCACTTTTAACTGTGTATCAAATGCATCATGTTAAATAGCTAGATGAAACATGATGAGAAACTGATAAGAAAATCCTTCTAGCCCACTTAGCATGCTCTGTCTTTCTATGTTCAAGGTACTACTGCTGTTCCTTTTGACATTATGTTACCATAGAAAGGCTAATTAAAACTCTATACTGCAATAATCCCAAGTGTACATCAACAACTGCATCATCTCTCTTACTACAAGTATAGCTCCTTCTCAGTAATCTCTCTATTGTGGTATACAAAGGATGGTGGCTCAGCAACTACAGTTGAACTTCCTAAGTGTACAGAAAGGTATTCAACAACTTTTATGAGTCACAGAGCACAGGCAAATCCCTGTGACAGAGAGTGGAACTAGAAATCAAGAATTATCCTTTTTCTAGAAAGCCTTCTGCCTGAAAGTCATTAAATCAATATCCAAGCACAGAGCTTAGCTTCAATTGCTTAGGACTCATTTAACTCAATGACTAAAGAAGAAACAATACAAAAAAGTTTCAGAAAATGAGAGACACAGCATATACATCTTCATTAGGAAACAGCTTTCTAAGCACTAGTTTCTGTAGGCCCTAGTGAGGCTGCTTAAAGCCCAATTTCCTTAAGTGAATTCCTCTCTTGCCATCACCACCACACAAGAACTAGGATTGAAAAAAAGAAATAAAAAAAAAAAAAATTTAAGGCTTTTCATTCCCAGATTAGGAAATGCCAGGCAAGAATGATAATGCAAAAAGTAACACTTTCCTGTTACTGAAAGGTCACACCAATCCTCTCCTTGTAACACAGCTGATGGCCCCAGTTTCCACTTTTATTATGCCACATCTGACCTAACACCTTCAGAAGAATGGCTGAGTCACAGGGAAATGGAAGGAGAAAAACACACTAGTATGAACTCTCCAATCTAAGGCGAGAGAGGAGCTCAGGTAAAGAATACAGATAATGTGTCTAATGCGGTCGCATGCATGTTACACCACCATAATTCCTGCATCTACTCCTCTCCATCTCCTTTATTTAGAGGACCACAAAGTTTACTGAATAGATCACAGTAGAGGTAATTTTGCAATAGTGTCTGTAGGGCTCTGTACAGAGGAGGAAAACAGATAAGACCGACCAATATAAGGGAAATTCAAAAGACTTAAATTCTTAGAAAACTCTCCTGATACTGCTAGGAGGCTCATAAATCAAAGTTCTTGGGAGCAGCTAGGTGTCTACCATGTATTGCCTATGCCCTTCATCCTCCCCAAGTACCACAATGCCCTGCACTCCACTTGTTAGCCCATACTTACCCAAAAGTTTTCAGGGTAGTCCCGGAGATTCAGCAACTTCTGCGCAACTGTTTTCCGATCTTCCTCCCACTTACGCTTACAGAAGACTATCTCCAGGAAATACCACATCCAGCCAATGATAGGCATGTAAGAGAGTTCTTTTTTTGCAAGGACTTTAGAACTCTGCAAGACGGAGTCAAAGAAAGTAAACCAGAGTTACGCTATTTAGAGTTCTCTGTGGGTATGACATATGCACAATTAGACACTAATATATTGATTCACATTGACCAGTTCCTGTTTTAACACTAGTGCAAAAGCAAACCAAAGACAAAGCAGTTTTGTCTCACATAAAAGTCAAAACTAATCTCAGATACCTGCATGAAAGGCAACTTCCAGAATTAAATTTATATAGTATGTGTATGTTTGTCTATCATACCCAAACTCTGAAACTCATAACACAAGCCAAATTCCTTCAAACACTGAGCAATTCATGCAGAAGACCCAAACTATGTAAAGCAAAATTCTTAATTCAAAGAGACGCTGGGCAGTGGCAAGCCAAGTTTCTTTAAGACATCTTGCAGCTACACTTCTCTCCAAAGTTCAGACATGTCACCATGACAAAAAAGAACCTAGCCTGAAGTGGAAGCAGTCACAGAGCCATTGCTGCTCAACAGTGTATTGACGCATACACATGGTTTACAAACGAAAGAAACACTAAACAGCATTACAGACAACAGCAACAATAAAAGTTCTTCATTTGTTTAGGTTTGTTTATGGAATGCTAGAAGTGCTTAATACTGGTGAATTTCTCTTCAAAGCTAGCTTCTGGAGTAGGGGGGAAAAAACCCCAACAAAACAGGTACTGCTTCTGTCTCACATGGAAAACAGACACCAAGGTGATTTGTCCAGACTCCCCACAAGAAGTCTATGGTTTATCAAGCATTCAACAAGTTTCAAATCTCAAATCCTGCTTCAGAATTTAACTCTATGATCATCTCAGACTGACACCCCTTTGGACAGAACATCTGATTCCACTTGCTCCTTTCCCACCCTTCAAGCCAACCCACATTGGTGAACTGTCTTGCATTTAACTTCATTATTTAATGAATATAATGGTGCATGTGTGTTTGTTCAAATTGTTGCTTTGGCACTTCCTAGAATAAGTGACATTTTCTCAGAGGATAGATGGAGCAATTACAGTCCAGTTTGTATCCATGGCATCACTATAAGCTATCCCATCAAAGTGCTCTGCAGATAGGTTCCAGGACATTCCATTTGACTAGTAGGAATTACTTACTGGTAGAAATTACCATCAACAGAATTACCATTTTTAATTTTTTTTTTTTTTTTTTTTGGGTCACTGTTGTTGATTTGGTTTCTAGGAGAAGAGACTTGACCTAATTCTCTATCTTAGCTCATTTCTCTCATCTGCTTTCCTTCCTTGAAAAGGAAAATACCTTAAATAATACAATAATAATACAATACAATAATACAATACACCAGGTTGGAAGAGACCTTCAAGATCATCGCGTCCAACCCAATAATAATAATAATAATAACCCTAATAATAATAATAATAATAATAACCCTAATAATAATTAAGCTATCTAAAATCTCACAAGACTGGAAAGCAAGTGCACATCACACACCTTCACTAGCAACTGTTACTCACAGCAGAGAAGAAAACAACATATGACAATTCTCTTTCTAAGAATGCAGAAACTCTCTGTGTCAAATGATTTACCACTTTGTAATAAAGTGCTCCCTCTTAGTCATTCAAGAATTTCCATGATGGGCCCAGACCAGGAGTACAAACCCAGCTCTCCCATATGAAGCAGTCGTAGGACTCAATGACTTCTTGCTATTTCAATTTCAAGCCATGCTGGATGTTAGTTCCTCTTGTATGGCAGCAGCCATGCTGGCCCAGCCTCCCCTTCCAGCTCTCCAAACTGGTCATAGAGAAACAGGCTCTTCTCCCACCACTTTCCTTTCTCTCTCTGTTTTTTCCCACATTACTGATTTTCATTTTCTAAGTTACTCCTAATAGAAGTAATTTTCTTATTTCCAAAATAAATATAAATAGTTCTAACACATAGTTTGAAAGAACTCCAAAGAGCACATAGGCCGTGTACAGTATAGATTCCATTCAAAGCACACAGACCAACTGTCTTCCCTGTACATGCTGAGGATGACAGCAGAGTCAAAGCTTCCCCCAAGAAACCCAACCAGATGCAAAGTGCTTCAAGATGAGCAGAGAGGACAAAAACCTTACGGAGCTACTGCCCACCTCAGTCACAGCCATGCCAGCTGTCAGACACAGCCTAGCATAAGCCGCTGCACAATGAGGCAAATAGCAACAGTGCTGCCACCAAAAACTGCAAAAAAACCCCTCATGCTCTCAATTTTTATTTACAGTAAGAGTTCAGAATCTTAAGACTTACCACAAACAAATGTTAAGTGTGCTCTGCATAGAATGCACATGGCCTCCAGAGCACAGTGTCACAAATGACAGTCCTCCCTCACAGACTTTAAAATACAGGAATCCTAGTCCAAAAAGCAAGCTAAAGTAACTATTTTAGCATAGCTATTTTCAGAATCACTGAAACATTCAGGTTGGAAAAGACCCTTGGAATCACTAAGTCAAACCAATAACCCTACTCTACCCTAAACCATATTGCCAAGCACAATATCCAAACAACCTTTAAACACCTCCCTGGGCAGCCTATTCCACCGCCTGACCACTCTTTCCATGAAATTTTTTTTCCTAATGTCCAGTCTAAACCTACCCAGTCATAGCTTGAGGCTGTTCTCTCTCTTTTTTTTTTCAGTTTTAACAGCATTTTAATGACCCCTGGAGTCCTTGATGAAATTACCCAAAAGACTGGAGAAAGCTGCCTTAAAAACAGAGACTCAATAGAATACAATAGAATAAACCAAGTTGGAAGAGACCTTCAAGATCATTACTACCTGGGCGAAGAGACCAGCACCACCCTCTCCACAAGGTCCTTTCAGGTAGTTGTAGAGAGCAATGAGGTCTCCCCTCAGCCTCCTCTTTTTCAAACTAAATAGCTCCAACTCCTTCAGTAGCTCTTCATAAGATTTATTCTCCAGGCCTTTCACTGCCCTCCTTGGCACTCGCTCCAGCACCTCAACATCTCTTCTGTATCGAGGTGCCCAAAACTGAACACAGTACTTGAGGTGTGGCCTCACCAGAGCTGAGTACAATAGGACAAAAACCTCCCTACTCCTGCTGGACAAAGTATTTCTGATACAAGCCAGGATGCCATTGTCCTTCTTGGCCACCTGGGCACACTGCTTGCTCATATTCAGCTGCTTGTCAATTAGAACCCACAGGTCCCTTTCTGCCAGACAGCTTTCCAGCCACATTTCTCCCAGCCTGTAGCATTGCCTGGGGTTGTTGTGACACAAGTGCAGGACCTGGCATTTGGCCTTGTTGAAGCTCATCCTGTTAATGTTGGCCCATGGATCCAATCTATTCAAGTCCCTCTGTAGAGCCTCCCTACCCTCATGCAGATCAACATTCCCAACTAAACTGGTGTAATCTGCAAACTTACTGATGACACAATACAGATGTTAAACAGAAGTGGTCCCAACACTGAGCCCTGAAGAACACCACCTGTGACTGGCTGCCAGCTGGATTTAAGTAATATTTTGTTTATTTCAAAAAAGCATGAGTGCAGGAGAGAAGTTGCCACTGGTTTCCCTCCTCTCCACCCTGCCCTGTGAAATAAAGAAATGATGTTGTGAGCTAAGGTATCACACAGCACAGGTATAACCACGAAAGCAGAAGAGATGCTTGAATTCATCCCTGGAGTATGTTCTTAATCATTTTCTATGCCAGTGCATTTTTAAAATTCAAAAGAACTCTTTTAGACACATGAGAGTAGGACTCCTTAGGTGTACAGGAAAAGAAACCAAATCACCTCATGCTATTTTGTGCACCCCTTCTATCCTAACAAGGTCAGTGACACAGAACTAATTTGAGAAAGGAAATTCCTAAGTGCATTATACTGGCAAGACTGCTTGTGTGTAGGAGGAATATATTACACCTCCCTTCAGAAGCTACCATTTCTCCTACCATAACCAGAGCTAGAAACTATCTTGTTTCAAACATTTACCCTTACACAGCTCCTGTGTAAATACCTCAGGAGAAAAATGCTCCTTTACTTGATTTTGGCCACTAACTGTTCCTTTTCCAAAGTGCTTTTGTAAATGTGACAGTCACCTCTTACCTTCAAATGGAAAAAATTCTTTACTTTGGGGGTGACAGAGCACTGGTCTGATCTCTGACCCACCTGGTGGATATGGGGAAGGCTGTGGATGTAGTCTACCTGGACTTCAGCAAGGCCTTTGATACCATCCCCCATAGGAAACTCCTGGCAAAGCTGTCAGCCTGTGGTTTGGACAGGTGCACGCTGTGCTAGGTTAGGAACTGGCTGGAGGGGCAGGCCCAGAGAGTGGTGGTGAATGGTGCTGCAGGGCGAAGTTTAGGCTTGATCTTAAAAGAAGTTCTTTACAAAAGTGTGATTGCCCATTGGAATGGGCTGCCCAGGGAGGGGGTAGGATCATTGTCTCTGGAGGTGTTTAAGAAAAGACTGGATGAGGCACCTAATGCCAGGGTCTAGTTGATTAGTTAGGGTTGGGTGACTGGTTGGACTAGATTATCTTGGAGGTCTCTTCCAACCTGGTTGATTCTGTGATTCTGGAACAGACTGCCCAGAGAGGTTGTGGAGTCTCCTGCCTGGAGGCTGGACAAACACCATGAAATTAACCTGCAATCCAAGGATGTATAATGAATTTTGTTTCAGTTTCAAAACAAAATAATTGTAGCTGCAAACCGTGAGCAGCAGCAATCTACCTTTCAAGTTATTTGCTCTGCAGGTGGCCATCAGCATCAACATACTTTTGATGATTCTGTCTGCTTGATTTTTGAAATATAGCATTCCTTCATATTATACTCTCTGGGACATCCAGATGGAAAGATACTTTCCTTTAGTCACTCAAATTGTGCCAGGGAAGGTTTAGACTGGATATTAGGAATATTTTCTTTACTGAAAGAGTGGCCAGGCATTGGAATATGTGATCCAGGGAGGTGGTGGAGTCATTGAGGTGTTAAAAAAATACATAGACATGGCTCTTCAGGACATGGTTTGATGGCCATGGTGGTGTGGGTCAATGGTTGAACTCAGTAATCTTAGAGGTCTTTTCCAACCAAAATGACTCTATGATTCTATCATTACAGAAACCTAGTTGGGCTCCTAATTTCTAATGCTTCATATTGAATACAACTTTTCACCATCTATCCCTTGAAGGTAGATAATGTCATAATCGCCACAGAATTAAGCCAAGCTGGCTTAAAGGTAGGGCTTTCAATCATCCCCAGGAGATGACAGGGGAATCAATCAATCCTACTCATGTTCTCCTACTCCCAGCCTAATGTAATACCGTATTCAATTATGGATAACTCATTCCTCCCTCCTCTCTTACTAGCTATAACCTGGTTACTGTTTTCACTTGAGATAGCAGCTCTTTTACTCAGACACAGAGATTCCTTCAAACTCTAGCTGTGAATCTGTAAGACTAAACTGGAGAAAGTAAACAAATTCTACAACTGACTGGGAAAGCATCACAGAACAACTCATCTTTCAACTGCACAGTGAACTGTAAGAGTTACTAGGAAGCACACAAGCAATGTAATGACCTCCACAGGTTAAAAATAAATCTCATTCATCAACTCTAATTGCAAGGTCTTTAAAATTTCTGTGAATGCTCAAGCAATCTTGTCTCAGTATTCGACATACTTGCACTGCATTGCTTTAGGTCCATCTCTCTAATTCTGGACAGCAGCTGAATGAAATGTGAGCACACATCTGTTAACTTTCAAAAACACAAAGAATTTGTTTTAGGGTTTTTTTCCCACACCCAAGAAGATAAAGTTAATTTTGTATGCTACAAAACTCACCCCCAAGACCCCAAATCTTTCACAAAAGTTCCAACCACAGAGAAAGTCAATTTCAAAGTTGTGATTAAGGATTACGATGGCATTTTCCTTCCCATACTTGTGGTAACTCTCCGGGTCAGTGTAGAGGGTGCAGTCGGTGCCTGACCACCATTCCAGCAACATCACCATCTCTGGAATAAAGAAGAAGAAAAATATGAATGCATACAATAGATGCAAAGCCACAAATTAGTTGAAAAACATTAGTTACCTCAACAGTACATGGCAAAGAAAGGGTTGCAATACTGAAGACAAAATGCTGAACATAAACCATACAATCACACATCTTGTTACAGTGAGAGGGTACAGAGGAGATAAGGGCAAGAGTGAGCAGCAATTTTCCCCAATATTGAGAAGAATGAGTTTAATTTATTGAAAAACTGCAAATTCAATGCTACAAATTATTTTATAAAAGTACATGTAAATTTCACACTTATGGTTTACAGCAATACAATAAAATTACACAAAGAACAGAGTAAGCTTGGAAGAGAAAAAAATAGACCTCTTCCTGCTACATACAGGTCCTAATGCTCCTCTAAAAACTGTACAATTATAGGCCAGAAAGTCCTTTGTACAAGACACCATGAACTGGGTACATGTACATCTTATTCATTTGTTAACTTGTCAAAAGTAAGTCATGTGTCCTGCTTCATCTGATGCATTCTGCATTTGACAGGGGTGTATTAATCATTCAGAGCAAAGCCAATAGCTCAGACTGGGTGAAGAGCAACCATCACCAGACAAAACACAGGGTAGGTGACTGCCACAGTCTGCAGAGCCAAGAATAGCTATTACTATTGTAGCTATCTGCATATCCCTTAGAGGATGATCTGATGAAGCATGGAAAATCTAAAAGCAGTGGCTCTCCTCAAGGAACCCATGGCCTGAGCTAGGGGAACCACAGGATTAAACAAGAGATGCCTGTCAATACAGAAAAGGAGTTAAGGGACATGTTTGTTTCCTGTCAAAGTTGTCACAAAGCTTCTGCATCAAAGCAAAGGCCAAATATGAGAGGTTACTGTTTGCTGAGTGAAACATATCTCCTCCTCAGAGCATATCTGTGCCATATGAATGTCTCCACTGGAAGGAGGAGACATCTGAGATGCTCTATGGTCTTCAGAAAAGCCCCAAAGCACCATAAAACCTTATTCATCTCAGGGAAGATCAAAACCAAGCCACTCCTTGCAACACCTCTGAAATCCTTTCCATTTAGGTCCCTTACTTGCCTCTACTAGTGACCAAAATCAGAAAATAGCTAGAAAGAAGACACATACATTTTCAGTTGTCCTTAGCAAAATTATCCTTCCTGCCTGGGGGTGGTGGTCTCCTCCCCTCTACTCTGCCCTTGTGAGACCACACCTGGAATACTGTGTCCAGTTTTGGGGCCCCCAGTTCGAGAGAGACAGGTACCTACTGGACAGAGTGCAATTGAGAGCTACAAGGATGATTTAGGGATGTGAACATCTTTCCTATGAAGAAAGAAAACTGGTGCTGTTTAGTCTTGAAAAAAGAAGGATAAGAGGGAGATCTTGTTATCGTCTATAAATATCAGAGTGGTGGGTGTCAGGATCAAGGGGGTCTCTTTTTGGTGGTGCCCAGTGACAGGATAAGGAACAATGGGTACAAGCTGGACCACAGATTTCACCTCAACATGAGGAGAAACTTCTTTACGGTGAGGATGACTGAGCACTAGAACAGGCTGCCCAGAGAGGCTGAGTCTCTGGAGATGGTCAAAATGTCATAGGTTGGCACAGTTCCTGTGTGGCCCACCCTAGATGATCCTGCTTTGGCAGGGGGTGGACTAGATGATCTCCAAAGGTCCCTTCCAACCCTGAACATTCTGTGATTCTGTGGAAGGACTCCATATCATTCAATGCATACTGTTAGGCATCAAAACTATAGTCAGATATGTGGAGGGAGACCTAAGCTACCATAAGCCAAATGAACAATAATTTCAGTCATTGTAAGCCAATTTCCCAACAAAAGCCAAAGATGTTAAAATCTCAGTCAGAGTGCTGTGGAGATACAGAAGTACACATGAGGCTGTGCTTACAGACTTCCCATGCTAAGAGCTGCCTTTTGGCACACATTAACTATTTTACATCTTTCCAAGGGTATAGCTTTCTATTAGATTGGTATTGGAAATAAAATCCCTTCACTCTCCAAAACACAGCAAAAATGAATAATAATTGGGGGGGGAGGGGAAACCCCACACTTTAACTTGTAAAGATTTACAAAATGTGCAGTCCCATCCTGGGGCAAAACAATTTGAACAGAACAAAGCTCACTATACAGGTGTGCCGCATGTATAGAACTCTTTGGTTACATGCTTTCAGTCTCAAATAGATTTTCAAAAAGCAAACAAAAATATTTCTATTTGAGGTTTGATTCTTCAAGCTTCACATAAGCAGGACTTTTGTTTCAATAAATACTGCAGAAATAGATTCCTAAAACTGACCTCACATGCCCCTTTGTCACTTGAGGACTTTTGTTTCAATAAATACTGCAGAAATAGATTCCTAAAACTGACCTCACATGCCCCTTTGTCACTTGTACTCAGGCAGTTACTGAAGAAACACAAAGTAGGCACTGTACACCTCTGTATTAAATACAATAAATACCATCTGTCAGCCTTTAAGTTAACATGTTTCTTCCCTTTGTCTTCCCTCTGTCTTTCCCTTTCTTCCCAGGCTCCTTCCTCTTTGTGGCTCTCAAGCAATGATTAGTAGTGTCAGTTTGTGCTATTCTTGCATCATGTCAGCAGCTTACTTCCACAATCTGCCACAGAAATTTATTACCCAGAAACTTGCTGTGGTGGCTCAGTAGCACAAGGTCATTCATATACACTCTCCTTCCCTCTTTCACAATGCAGACAATCAGTGCAAGTTTCTTTCTCTTTGTACATCAGTCAGACTGTAATGAGGACTGCTTCAAGATTTCTGAAGATTTTCCCCACCTATTTTCATGAGATTTTTGGTATTTTAACATCACAACTGAACTGGTACATTTACATTCACTCATGTCATAGGGGTTCCTACCGTGCAAAGCAACTCCAGTAACACTTCCACTTCCACTTTGAAAGTAGAGTCCTTGCAGTACATTACTCTTTAGCTAGGAGCAGACTGAGGGGTGATCTCATGAATGTTTATAAATATGTAAAGGGCAAGTGTCAGGAGGATGGAGCCAGGCTCTTCTCAGAGATGTCCAGTGATAGGACAAGGGGCAAGGGGTGCAATCTGAAGCATAGGAGGTTCCACACGAATGTAAGGAAAAAGTTTTTCACTGTGAGAGTGACATAACACTTGAACGCCCCCTCCCCAGAGGTTTGCGGCGTCTCCTTCCCATGGCAGGGACAAAACATACCATCAAATGTCTAATACGTACACTCTGTCACCTTAAGAATTTTGAGGTTTCCTACCTATCTGGAGTAAAAATTTAAAAAAGCCCTCACTCTGCTACACAACACAGCCCCTACTGCTTGCAGAAGAAGACTGTTTCCTAGCCCTTCACTGCACAACTCTGAACTGCCTCAAAGCCTGCACTTACTGAATATATCACCAAAAAGAAAACACCTCCTATGCTGACTTGAACTATAACTAGTAATATGAAAAGCATTTAAAGGAAGAAGGGAAACACCCAAAGTTTACTGAAACTTGTTACCTTCCACCTCAAAGTTTTGCAAGAGTGAGTCATTGAAAGAGGTAAGACTGTTCTGTAGAAGTCATTAGCTAACTTTGGCTAACTATTCTTCATAAGTCATGGAAACACTTGCTTAAAAGATTAATCACAAAATACCTATTTTGAAATGCAGCTGAAAGCAAATTTACTCATTGACTCAGTAAGAACAATAATTTGGAGATCTCCAGTAAGTATGTAACTTGTTTTTAAAAGCAACAGAACTGTTTTTCTACCACATTCTTAATTTTCTTTAACCTATGTAATAAGGCAACGTCAAGAAAGAGGAACTTGGAAAATTCTTACAAGAATATATGGTAAAAGCACAGAAAACTCTCCCATATAAATAAAAAAGAAGTAGGCAAGTTCTGACCACTGTTTCAAAGACTAGACATGGTGAACACTGTGATGAATGAGTACATAGTACAGAAGACTGGGAAAAATTTGGGGGAAAAAAGTAAGACTAAGGGCAGACTGACTGATAGTGTAGTCCAGCATATGACAGCAAAAGGCAAGGTGCTGATGGGGGGAGAAAATCATGTACACAAACTTAAAACTGAAAACAAATGACAGTTTACTGGCTGCAAGTATGCTTTTAGAGATTTTTTTTTGTTGCAGTCCACACAGGAGCTCCTGTAAGTAACTCCCTTGAACAACACTTCAGTGAACTACATGGTTGTGCTTTTAGGAAGATAAATTATGAACAGAGAGAAAGGCAGGAATGATGACTCTTAATTCCTCACCCTTCCTATGCCCAGTCTTGCTGAATGCTAAGTTAAAAACTTCCTGCTGCAGTAGGCAAATGCAGAGAAGTGATACAGCAATGAAGTCCTTCCAATTAAGTAATCATAGAATCACAAAATGGTCTGGGTTGGAAGGGGGCTCCAAAGGTCATCTAGTCCAATCCCCTCTGCAGTAAGCAGGGGCATCCTCAACTAGATCAGGTTGCCCAGAGCCCTGTCGAGCATCACCTCGAATATCTTCAGGGATGGGGCCCCAACTGCCTCCCTGGGCAACCTGTTCCAGTGTTCCACTGGTTTGAAGCCATTGTGCCTCATCCTATCACTACAGGCCTTTCTAAACAGTCTCTCTCCATCCTTCTTGCACGCCCCCTTCAGGTACAAGAATGCTGCTATTAGGTCATTAGGTCTCCCTGGAGCCTCCTCTTCTCCCGGCTGAACAACCCCAGCTCCTTCAGCCTGTCCTCAGAGCAGAGATGCTCCAACCCCTGATCATTTTCATGGGCCATCTCTGGACTTGCTCCATCAGATTGAGGGCTCCAGACTTGGATGCAGTACTCCAGGTGAGGTCTCACCAGAGCAGAGTAAAAGAGCAGAATCACCTCTCTTCATCTGCTGACCATGCTTCTTTTGGTGCAGCCCAGGATGTGATTGGCCGCCTGGGCTGCAAGCATACACTGTCTGCTCATGCCCAGCTTCTCGTCCACCAGCACCCCAAAGTCCTTTTCTGCAGGGCTTCTTTCTATCACCTAATCCCCCACTTTGTATTGATAGCAAGAATTGTTCTGGCCCAGGTGCAGGACCCTGCACTTGCTCTTGTTGAACCTCATACATACTATACACTTAGACTGGTCAGTAGATAAATGATCAGAGTACCTACAGACATGGTAATAAGGCCTCACTGCCACATGGGAATGAAACAAAAAGGAAAAGAAAAAAATTATAGAAGCAAAAGAAGGTTGGTATCTGCCACGAATTGGAGTTTAGGAAAACAAAACCCCTGTAATTTTTCAGAGGCAGGTCTATATGCCATTACCTGATAACTGATTTTATAGCCAAAGAGAGATTTCAAATCTAACACATTCAGGTTATACTAAGCCATTCATATGGTACAGTAAAAGACATTACTATAAAACCAAAGAGATACTAAAGATCCAGTAAACAACTGGAAAGGAGAACTCAACTAAAAAGTGCAACTGTCTTTGCTGTCTTTCAGTCAATCTGGATACAGAAACACCTCCCTGAATTGCTCCTGAAGAGTAGAACATTCAATGCAAATAAATAAATGTTGTGGATGATGCAAAGCCAGAATACACTCTAAGAATCAGATGACCTTGAGAGGTATCCAAAATAGAATTAATTTTTATAAGACAGATTAATGGGTGATGCCTTGCAGAACAAATAAAACAGAGCCTCATAATTTGGAAATAACATAGGAGAGAGAGAAAGAGGTGGAAATACTAGCTTGCCACTGCTCTGTTCATATTATGCAGCTTTAAGAAGGCAAAAGATTACATTAGGAAGTTTGCTCCAGGAGAGAAAGGGAATAGTGCATTGCACTAGTGAGATAATCTCTGGGCCAGCACATCAGTACTAGACATCCATGCCCAGGAAGGAGAAGCTGAAACAAAGCAGATGTAGACCAGGGCTACCAGGATGACCAGAAAACAAAAAAGCTATCTCACTCAAGCTATCAAACAAATACTGAAAGAGAATTGGGTTGCTCCCCACAAATATGGTGTAAAAATGTGGGAGGTTAACAGCACAGAAAAAGAACAATTTAAGCTAAATACCACTAGCACATGAACAATTGTGTTGAAAGTGACTAAAAACACATGTATCTGATATTCTGACACTACTTCTAACAGCTTTGGCAGACTAAAACTACCTAACACCTTTATAAATTACTCATTATACTGTTGGTAGAAGCAGTATGCATTGATTCCAATGACACAGGAATTCCTTTCCAGTCCTATTTCCTGTAATTAGAAAAAAAGGCAAGATTTTACAAACAGGCTGTCTTACAGATTCATGTCTCCTCTCTTCCATAACTGCCTGAGACACACTGAAGAGCTATGCTACCACAGGCTGCAATGAGCATTCACTGGGTAAGGAGGAAGCCAGTATCTTGCAGCAATATGCAAAGGTTTCTCTTTAAGCAGGGTAGCACAAGCCAGAAACCTTTTACAAAAGAATTCTCAGTTGAAAATGACCAAGCAGCTAGGATCTAAAATTCCAAGTATGCACAAAATGTATTTACCTATTCAATCACAACTGGCTTTTTTGACATAGTAAATCATTACCATTTCCCTAATTATAGGGCAATCAACATTGTCCATATTTAGGACTCATACGTTTGCTGATAACAATGGCCCACACACTCATGCAGCTGGGCTTTTTGCCATATGCATTGTTACATACTAATTAGATAATCTAAAAATTAGGGGAATTATTTGACTCATAAGTGAGTCTTTCATGATTAATCTACATATTCAGGAAGAAAATCTATTTTCACAAAATTTCTCTTCTTCTAGCATGTATTTATACAAAAATCTTAATTTCTATTTATAGCAAGTTTATCCTATTTGGTTCAAAATCAAACAAAAATTTGGACTTTGGAAAGAATAGAATAGAATAGAATAGAATAGAATAGAATAGAATAGAATAGAATAGAATAGACCAGGTTGTATTTGGCTTTTGATTTCATATAACTAGTGCACTCAGAAGAAAAACTCAAATATTACCAGAAATAATATGCGCCAAATGGTTTATTTTTAGACTTATCTCAAGGCAGATAACTTCTACTTAAGTCCTTCCACAGACAAGTTGATCCTATGGGTTTCATCTGCTAACATTTAATTTTCATATCTGAAGAAAGACACCTTACAAAAGCACCCACTTGCAACAGACACTGCTCATATATGACAGCAGACAGCCTTCCTATCTATTTTCTGGTCTTTCATGTTTCAAAATGCAATAATGATTACAGGACTTTTCTCCAGCAAGAAATTAATGCACAAAATGGACATAAAGTACTACTTAGGTCTTCTTATGCACAATATATTCTACCTGAATTTCAGAACTGGAAACAAAAAAACCTGATGAGTACCTGTACTATATCATTGGAATTACTGGTGAATAGCCATGGGACCTCTAACACACTGAGAACACTGTTCAGAACAAAACCATTAGTCATTTTTCACTTGCTTTCAATGAATTCTCTGCCTCTGCCTGTAATCTTACAGCATCTTGTCACATGAGGTCTTGAGAGACAAGAAAAATGTCCTGCTGCTTATTTTAGCTTCTCAATCCCTAACAGTGACTATCACAGTGTTCTTTAAAGGGACAATAAGGTAAGAAACTAGAAATCAAATAGCTTCCATTAATTAAATGCAAAGTATTAGAGATCAAATATACCTATCAAATACATATAAAGCTGTGGTTCTTGTACTGCGTATAGTGTGTAACCCCTCAACCTGAAGTTATCCAAATACAGAAAAATACACATTTTTTCTTATACATGAGAATCATAGAATGGTCTGAGTGGGAAGGGACCTCCAAAGGTCATCTAGTTCAACTCCCTCAATTAGATCAGGTTGTTGTACCCTGTTGTGCCTCACTTTGAATATCTCCAGGAATGGGCCCCCAGCCAGCTCCCGGGGCAACCTGATCCAATGTTCCACCACCATCATAGCAAAGAATCTGTTCCTAACATCCAGTTTGAAGCCATTGCCCTTCATCCTATCACTACAGGCCTTTCTAAACAGTCTCTCTCCATCCTTCTTGCACGCCCCCTTCAGGTACTGGAAGGTTGTTATTAGGTCATTAGGTCTCCCTGGAGCTTCCTCTTCTCCAGGCTGAACAATCCCAGCTCCTTCAGCCTGTCCTCAGAGCAGAGATGCTCCAACCCCCTGATCATTTTCATGGCCCTTCTCTGGGCTTGCTCCATCAGATCCATGTCCTTCCTATATTGAGGGCTCCAGACTTGGATGCAGTACTCCAGGTGATCTGCTTCTCACAGAAGCAGCAAGGTAAAGACCCATCATGCAAACAAGGCATGTGTCAGGAGAACAGAAATACTGCAAGATCAGATGCATATGTACTACCAGTACTTTTTTATCATAGACGTTTTTAGCACAACACAATCACACAAAAAAAAAAGGAAAATCTTCAACATTTAAGCAGAGTGCAAACTAATCAAAACTGTATAGAAATCCTAGAATAAATATGACAGCCTATTTCAGGAGTCAGCTATTTCCTTGAATTTAGCTAGACAATTCCTTCATGAATTATCTTTACCACTTTTGTTGCCCCATAATTAAAGATACGTAGAACCCAGGTGACTCACTGACTTGGATGTTGTGTTCATCCTTTTCCCATCCTCGAGGCCGTACACCCTACTGATTTACAAATTATTGAAATACTCAGCTTTAACTCATGCAGGCTGCCATTTCCAAGGAAGACTTACAGCTTTTTAAAATCAACCCTTCTTCATGGTCATCTGGACTTATCACAGGATTTCACCCATCTGAAATTAAGAGAAGCACAATTTCTGTTTGCAGAATTGCTAGGTTGCCAGCTGGCACTGAGGTCTTCAAAGTTCTGTGCAGGCCATTTGGATCCTCTCTAAGTCTTGACTTAAAAGCTGGAAAGTGGAAAGCCAGTGCAAATAAACACTGTTTAGCATGCGAATTTACTGACTTTATTTGAAGGTTTAGACAATAACCTCCTGTGTTATTAACATTGGTGCTTCAAAGTCTTCACAACAGCTCGCACCACAACACAACTAAGAAGCTGGCACAGGAAGAATGTAGAAATACTTTAGTCCTCTCTCATTATGGGTCCATTACTTGAAAACTCTGTAATTTTTACCAGTTCATATCCTTCTCCAACTGGAATTGCCATGTAGTTTGACAGCAGTGAAAAAAGCAACATCAGCAAGTTCAGCTAAAGGACAGAAACTACTCATGACCTAGGTTGCTGTGAGCATCACTCCTCCCATTTAGCTAAGAAGCTCAGGGGAAAAAAGCACAGCACCAGTGGAAAACACTCCAGCCAGATGGTATGTTCCTCTAACAGCCTGGTTCTGTGGGATCTCTACAGAGATGAACTCAACACAAAATTCTCCAAATCCTTATGTTGTAGCCCATCAGATCACTCTGACACAGTAAAGCAGTGGACCAAACAAGCAGATCTTAAAATTCAGAACTTTATGATTTATGAATTTTGAGCAAGCTGTACATCCTCTTGCTGATACAGATGCATGGGAAGATGTGGAGATTCTACTGAGGGTCCAGGTCCAGATCAAAGGGCCAGTCCCAAACCTGAATAGAAAGACTCTCTGCTCTTAGCCAAGAAAAAATAGCTAAACAGCAAAGGAAAATCAAAAACAAGATTCAAAAGTCTGTTTTAAAATACACTTCAATTTTCAAACCAGAATTGACCATTTATTATAAAAAGGCCCACACAACTCAATAAGGAATGTGGACAGGAAGCAGGGTTTTATCTAACATCCCTCAGTGGGGGCAAAGAGGGAACTCTAAGCTGGCCGGAGATCTCACGGTCATTGTTCACTTTTCAGATATAGAGAGCAAAGCTGTACAGAAACAGTGGCAAGAAACTCAAGGCAGCATTCTTCTATGGAGCACAGGGCAGACAGATGAAAATGTAACTCTAATAATTGCTTAAAGGCATGCTCTACAAAGGGTAGTTTGTGACTGGCAAATAGGCTACAAAGAACACTTCAGAAGTGTGTCATTTGGAATGAAGTACAAAGAAAGATAACACTTGAAAATGGTAACAACCACCTCCTCCCAACACTTAGTAATTTGTCAACATAACTTCAAGATGAAAATCACAGATTACAGAAGATACATTAAGTAGTTAAAAAACAAACCAAACAAAAAAGCCCCTCTTACCCCTTCAGCTGGTTCTGTAAATGATAAGAATCAAACACAACCTTAAGCTGAGAAGTGATTTTTGCATTAATCATGACTAAATATTTCCTGAAAACTAATGGTACAAATATTTTCTTTTTCCCCAACTGATCCTCAACTGGATAAAAATAATCCTTGTAGACACTGTTACACCATGCTGTGTTACATAAAATAAGGATCAGGCTCATCACACCCATTATAAAGTTAAAGCTTTATCAGTGATTTAATCTTCTTGGCCGTTTAACTTCAACGCTTGCTTAATCATGAAATTAAAGCCTGCATGTATGCATGACCTGGTTACTTTGACAAGCAAAAAGTATTTTGCTTTATTGAAACATTATGGCTTTAGTTTTGAAAGCAGGCATTACACAATGATAGTTCTGGTGTTTGCTGTGCCTCGGTTCCATGAACACAATCTATTTCATTTTCTTACACGCTGAAGACAAAAAACACTTTATTGATAAAGAGTGTTTCACCAGCTTTAATGGGAGTGTCATCAATGTTTTCCTAGATAAAACATACTAAACAAGATGGTTTAATATGGGCAAGCTTACATTCCTGTAACAGTGCCAAGCTGTAATTGCTTTGGGAACCAAGTTCAGAATCAGATTTAATGCAGGATCCTAAATGCCTTCAACATACCCTTAAGAGTATTTCACATTATCATAAGGGCTATGATTGGAACTGAGAACTTGTGCTTAAAACTTATACTAATGTACATGTCATGTCTCTAATATTTGAGCCAGCAGCTCTGATCTGGGCATGAGCCTGGCACAGGACCTTTTCTACCTACTGCATGTTACTGGAACATCACCTCATTTCCCAGCTCCCATTCCCGTATTGCCTTCCCTCTCAAAATGCACACCGATCATTCAAGTTTGACCAAATAGATTATTTTTTTCTAATGTAACATCAATAAAATGTAAAAAACAAATTTTCTTCAGGTGAAAGAGAAATTATAAGTCAGTATACGTATTCTTGAAACAAGAAGTTTAAATTGATGCTGTCTTCTCTAGTGCATTCTTGAGCTAAAGGGGTGGAGGAATATGGAAGTTTCTTTAGCCACTGCTCCTTTCAAACTATCGACATGCTGAAAATTAAAAGCAACCCTCCCTTCAGAAAAAATAACAAACAGCTGCACACTTAAAAATTTCATTTCACAGCTTTTACTACCTACAAAAAACTTGCTTCTTTCCAAGTCACACAGCCTGTGGAACAAAGCCAGCCTTGCAAGTACAAGGGGTTTACACACACACACTGATCTGCAGTAGTCACCAGTGTTTTAAAATGCTCTTTTCAGACCCTTTGGGAGAATTAATTATTTAAGAGCCACGTGTCAGAGATATTTGTCTCACATTTGAAGGATCCTCTTACTCTTATTCTCAAACCAATTTAGCAATACTCCTGAGTTTCAACAGACCAGCAATTCCTCGAGGCAACAGGACAAGTCAGTTCAGATAACAATCAAGCAGGCATTTCCTCCTGCTCTTCTGTGCGCCAAGACTGTCCCCTAAGGCAGCACATGACTTCTTGTTGAAGACCTAATGAAGCACCAAAGGGAGCAGCAGCAATGACCTTCCAATTGAAATGCCAGAATTCAATAAAAGTGCCCTTCCACAGACAAGTTGATCCTACGGGTTTCATCTGCTAACATTTAATTTTCATATCTGAAGAAAGACACCTTACAAAAGTACCCACTTGCAACAGACACTGCTCATATATGACAGCAGATAGCCTTCCTATCTATTTTCTGGTCTTTCATGTTTCAAAATGCAATAATGATTACAGGACTTCTCTCCAGCAAGAAATTAATGCACAAGCTGGACATAAAGTAGAAACTCTAGCATCCTGACTCTATCTGTGAAGGTCAAAGACAGCATTATCATTCACACCCCATTTGGGAAAAAGTACTCAACAGTATTTTCAAAGAGCTTGTAACTTGTCATATATTACTTTTACATCAGAGGAATACTTCCTGCTGCCCTTATTTTGATAGATTCAGTAAATCAGAGACTAACTTTTCATATTCTGCCCTCTTTTTTCCTACCCCTTCCCACCTACTCAACCACAACAGAGAAAAGAATTGTCCTCTGTCCCAGAAACACCTTGGTACAAACAACAAGCACAATGGCCAAGGGCTCCTCTGACCTCCAGGTGAGCAGTGGATTGCACACAGAAAAGCAAAATAATCTTCAGGATAAGCATGACCCCAATACTACCACAGAGCTGTATTCAGATGGTCAGTTCTCACACCGTAAAGTCTATATAGTTGTAGGTGGAAGAAATTTCTGTCTCATATCAGTTAGCCAAGATGATGAGCTTGAAGCAGTTCTCAGTTTCCTCTGGTTTTGTTTCTAGAAAGCTCATTCATAAGAAGAATCAGTTGCCCTCTTGGTTTTGCTGCAGTCAATGAGCAGGCATCAGTGTGCCTCTTTCCATGCAAAGGAGGGCCTTCCCCTCAGAGCAACATAAAAACTGCAGCCTACATAATGTAACGTTACCCAGAGGTGTAATAATACCCCTTTCATAGCACAAGAATAGGTATTAGTACTACCATAATTTATTTACGAAGGCAAATTAGAAGCTAAGTCAATAGCTTTTAAGGCCCTTATGCACCTGTCCATATAACCACACCACTGTTGTTAGATCTTTTGTTTACATAGTTCACATCATGCAGAAAGTCAGCAAGAGGCTGGGTTGCACTCACTCTTGGAGCAGAAGGTGGATCTCAACACAAGGAGAAACTAATTTTCTCTCCACAGTGAAGTGAGTGGACACGTTATCAACTGCTGCTCCAGTCACAGGCAAATACCTTCCTGAGTAAACACATAAAGTGCCACTAAAGAAACCATTTATCCTTTATGTGCATGTCCCATTCTCACACATAGTCTTGGGACATAATTCTCCCATATGCCAAACAGCCCACAGGAGCCCAGCATGCTCCGCTCACTTAATCCATAGCACTGCATCAGCCTACCAAGCACAAAACAGCTCCAGAAGTACAAACCACTTTCCAACTGCCTCAGCAAGCTACATAAGCCATGTGCACAGACAGAACTAACACCCAAGACAATCTGTTCCCTCTAAGTGTTTGGTCAGCTTCAGAAGTGAATGCAGAAAATTCCTGCGTAGTCTTTGTGGTGGTTTGCTGTCCTCATGTAAGAGGGAGGAAGAAGATGTATTCCCACCTCATTCTATTACGGCACAAACAGCACTCCTGAGAACTGTAATGTATTCCCCAAGAAGTGCTTCTCTCATTGGGATATATCTTGAGTCTCAGGTAAAACTTTGGCCCTATTCACACCACTGTTTGCGCATACAAATGATTAATACTTGCAAACTTCAGAGATATTGTCATGGACAGCAAGAAATGAAATTTTTCAGCAGAAACATCATTTTTATTGCAGAAACAATAAAACAGCACTCCCAATTTATTTGACTGCATACACACCAATGCTGCAAATATGCTGATGCTTCTTTGAAAATTAACACAAACATATGTTTTTAAAATGCTTTGAGTAGTTGCACAACAGAGTCACTAATGAGGGAGAAATAATCCCTAGTGTCCTCCAAAGTGAGGCATGTGACATCTTACCCCTCAGACAGCTCCTTATGAATACTAACAATTCTTTCCCTATCCAGGCTCTTGCTATCAGAACAGGTGATCTTAAAAGAAACCATTTTGCTTCATTCCTGCCACAAAATTCTTGAACAATGTAGAAGGGCTGTTTTCCCTGGTATGAAACCATCCATAACCCATTCAGCACTGACAGTGACATCACACTTGAATAATCTTTAGGGAGCCTCAAAAGGCATGCATTTTGCAGTAGTTTCATTTTTAGAAGGTATTTTTGAGTTTCAGAAGGGCCCAGGGAAATCTTTCTGGAAAGTGGACATGCACTTATTTAGAACACTCCCTGCTACTGAACACAGGCACATTACACTATATTTTAACAGCTTCTGTGTAGAGTGCTCTCTGTTTTAAACTGAAAGCTATCATGTAGAAGTTAGAAGCTGCACTGACAACACTGAATCTGCAGTCATAGCTCTTTAAAAACAAATAGATAAGCAGACTGATAATATCAAGAAAACTGCATGTGCTCTGATAATCTACTGTTGACAGGTGAAGATTGTACCAATTTCCTACAGACAAAGAAGAATTCAATGGATGCAAGTCTTATTCATTCCACTGGGATTACCTGCTTCAGTCAAGTGTCACTGAACTGTCACGTTTTCCAGCAGTTACAAAGGTCTGGTCATTCTACAACCAATATTCTGGGCTTAAACTCCCATCTCCCCCAGAAAATAAAAATAACTGTAACTTCCACTTCTTTCATTACATTATAACTATATGCATACACTGAATATATACCAATGCACCTTAAGGTTTGAAATGCCTATTCAAAGAAACAGCAGTTTATAAATGGCTTAAGAAAGAAGCACATGGAATCAAAGATTCTTCCTTTTTTACTGTTATTTCCCAGACCTGAACAGTATTCACACATGAAACACCCTAATCAAGATCATGAACAATGACACACGTGAAAGGATTATTGTAAATAACTTGTTAAACTACAGATAATGCATCTCAGCAAGTTGAGCTATTATTTGGTCAATATTTATCATTTGGCTTAATGGAACATGAAGGACATCCAAACAAGAGGCAGCCTTTCTTCAACAGTCTGTGTCGAGCAAGTATATCAATATAAAAGAACAAAACATTTCAGCAGAACACGACATTTCAACAAAGCATACACCCACCTCTTCAAGCAAATGCAAGTGATGTAGAAAGTGGTAATGACCTTTACATAGGTTACTTTGAAATCCGTTTCAAAACTTTTCTACTAATTCCCTCAAAATAAAATACAAAAAATATTTTGAAAAGCAAAATGAAATCTTACGGCTTGAAATGCAGTAAGCCAGCCTGCAGTTGATCCTCCTGAACAGTTGCTTGTTGATTGGCCAAAGTATAAGTGTAAAGAGTTGAACGAAGTTAATGATCAATCCTGACACTATAAATATGTAGCAGATCAGAAGGTGGCAAATGAACTGAGACTTCAGAAAGCCAACGATGTCCATGATTTGCTGAGAAAGCAAGAGGGTACCTTCAGACCCAAAATTCAGAAGACAACCTGCAAAACCAAATGGTATCAGCAGTTACAAAGTGCATTTATTTCTCTAAACAGATTGTTAATACAAACTTCTCATTTTGCACTTAAATACACTAAATATACTAAAATTAAACTTAATTCTATTGTACAAAAGGGCCTGATGACAATGTTTGCAAAAGTAAGCATGGAAAGCAAATACTGTATATCTGATTCAATTTACATTTGGCTTTGGAAATACTCACATTTTAGTCATAATTCTGCAAAACCCATAAGCATGAGACTCCATTTGATGGACTACAATACTCCTCTATCAGGTCTTTATTGATAAAACATGAACAAAATAATCCACATATATTTTGATTTGAATTGTCTGTACTTCATAAAATATATACTGTGGCCTCTGTTATCTTCAAAAGAAGCTCCAAAATAAAAGCAAGCTTTAGGGCTTTAAGTTAGAAACTGTGCCTTCCTCTGCAGGCTGTGGCAGCCATATTCCCCAACCAAGAGGTAGCGACAGCCCCTTAATTCTAGCTTTATTGGCTTTTTCCCTTGTCATGTTCAAACATCAGTTGATGTTGGCAAGAGAATAAAAGCTTGGTTATGCAATAATTTGTTCAATTATTCCCTGACACTTGTAGTTCTGTCAGTTATACTTCATTAATTGCAGAAAGGAACCATCAATAACAGTACTAATCCATGACCCAGCAGTGTTTCCGGGAGGGGGATGGAGGAGGGGTGGTGGAGTCGGGGGGAAATCAAGTTTTGGGTTACTAAAGAAATATTTGTATAATTAGGGAAAGGACCAGCCCAACAATACCATCTGAGCATTCAGGGAAAGTGTGCTCCACCAAGCATACTGGCCTACCAAATACTATACTGACTTCCCCATCTCCCCCTCCCCATCGCTACCACCAGTGAATCTCATTTGTTAAGAGAAAAAATATGAAGGCATGATCTCTCATTAAAGAATGACCTGCTTAAGCAGTAGGTGCTAGTATCCTGTTCCACTATCCTACACTGTTTCTCCCTCTGAGACACAGGAGATTTTGCCAAGGAAAGAAGCTCTGAGACAGTATTTATCAATGTGCCAGTCACAGGCAATAACAAAACTGCAGCTTGCCAACATCTCAGGGAATTATCTCATGGAAAAATCTTTGTGTCTATCTTTTTAGTTTATATGAGATCCCATTATATGAGGCACTGATTCTAGATCAGTGTTCTGAAACATTTTAGTGCCCTTGCTGACTACACTAACCAGCACAAAGACCATGCACGAGAACAGCAGCAGAGCAACAGAAAGTTATTTAAACAGGTTTTCACAGCAAGGAAGGTGAAATAAAAATTAAGAAAGATAATCTGTATTGTTGTCTATATGCAGAAGTTATGGAGGTTTCAAACCTATTGTTAACAGTTAAAACATGCCCTTTGTGTATCACAGATTTTGTTCACTTTACCTTGGTATACTATTCCAGCAGGTCGAGGGAGGTGATTTTCCCCACCGCTCTGCTGAGACCCCACATGGAGTACTGTGTCCAGTTCTAGAGCTCCTGTTACAGGAAAGATCTGGATGTGCTGGGCCATGAGGATGATCAGAGGGCTGGAGCACCTCTTCTATGAGGAAAGACTGAGAGAGTTGGGGCTATTCAGTCTGGAGAAGAGAGGGCTCTGAGGAGACCTTATTGTGGCCTTCCAGCATCTTAAAAGGACCTACAAGAAAGCTGGGGAGGGACTTTTTAGGGTGTTAGGTAATGATAGGACTAGGGGGAATAGAACAAAAATAGAAATGGGTAGATTTAGATAGGATATTAGGTAGAAATTCTTCACAACAAAGGTGGTGAGACACTGGAACAGGTTACCCAGGGAAGTGGTGGAAGCCTCATCCCTGGAGGTTTTTAAAGCCAGGCTGGATGTGGCTCTGAGCAACCTGATCTAGTATGAGGTGTCCTTGCCCATGGCAGAGGGTTGGAACTAGATAATCACTGAGGTCCCTTCCAACCCTAACAATTCTATGATTCTGGAACCAAAGCAAACATCAAGGGCTCAGAATGGTAGAACAGGCCTTTGTAGTAACTAATTATGATACTTGCAAAGAGTTTTTCCAGGTTTAACCAATTATTCTATTAAAGATACATTTCTGAGAGTCGTAAGCACTTATTAGTGTGGCCTTTGATCAAAGGCTTTGTTTTTGTTGAAAGCTAAGTAGAATGAGAAACATTGTAGTAGGAAGCATTGCAATGATTTGTGCCCCAGCCTCTTCACCACACTCTAAGATAAAGCACTTTACTGGGAAAAAAAAATAAAAAAAAAAAAACAACCCACAACAAAAAACCCACAAGATTTTAATAGCTTTACAGTGCAAGATTTCATTTCTCTAATCCAGACTACTGTACTTCACCAAGTAACAGGACTAGGTTTCTCCTTTAAAATAGAGTGAAAGCAACCAGTTACTTACAAGTGGATGGTTTAAAAGACTGTGCAGTGCTGAAAACCCTGATGACTGGGTTGTCCTTGACTAAAACTTATCAAAAGTCTTTTATGTTAGCCCATTTAAATCCATCCCACAGGATCACTCTAATCTAATATAATATCCAGAGATCAATACAGGAGACTGGATAACAAGAAAAAAAAACGAACTACCACCACACTAAAAAAAACTTCCATAAAACAAGATTAAAGCCCTGTCTACTTACAGTGTAGACCTCAAAATTCACTATGTGATATAATAAAAATAAATCTGCTACAGAAAGCAGTTGATTGGCAGACTTTGTGACAAGAAAGAATTCTCCAGAAGTCCAGTCCACCAATTTGTGCTTTTTTCTTTTCAATAGTAGTCAAATTGCATTAAAATGTTATGTTTATATGAATCATTTATTTCACACTGAGTATTTAAAACAAAACTACAGAGAATCAAAATAGAGATGAAATTACCTTCATAAAACAAAATTACTGTTTTACAAATTTATGAAGCCACTATGGTATGTTTTGAAGTAATTTATTCCTTGCTTTCATACCTCAGTTATCAAATTTTAATTCTATAAAGTTTCTAAGATGTGTTTTAAAGCCAAATTAAGTCTCTTCTCCCAGGCAGCCAGCATCAGAACAAGAGGACACAGTCTCAGGCTGCACCAGGGGAGGTTTAGGCTGGATGTTAGGAAGTTCTATACAGAGAGAGTGACTGCCCATTGGAATGGGCTGCCCAGGGAGGTGGTGGAGTCACCATCATTGGAGGTGTTCAGGAGGAGACTTGATGGGGTGCTTGGTGCCATGGTTTAGTTGATTAGGTGGGTTGGATTGGTTGATAGGTTGGACACGATGATCTTGAAGGTCTCTTCCAACCTGGTCTATTCTATTCTATTCTATTCTATTCTATTCTATTCTATTCTATTCTATTCTATTCTATTCTACTCTATTCTTAAGCAGTACTGAAATGCTCTAACCTCACTTGTAAAGGGAACAAGAAATTAGAACTACTGCTTAAATTTTGCTTTTCGAGAAGTAAGGATAGTAGACACATTAATTTTCTGATTAAATGTAAGCTCTTTTCCTTACAAAATCTGCAACCCAAACATTGTGTACCGAGTGCGACTAGCTGAGTTTTCTGTTTCCCAGGCATAAGCTCATTCTTCAAAAATTTTTAAAATATGATAATTTTTAGACCGTTTTCATTACTCAAACTCAATGAAGTTTATTCTTGGTACAAACAACAAAAATGTAGAAACTTATTTTCAAGAATCAATTCTGAGCTTGTGAAAGAAATCTAGAAACTTGCTTTTTAAGAACTCACAGGAACTTTGTCTTATTAAAGTTCCTCACGGGTAACATCAACGTAACACCAGTTTAGGCGATAAAAGAGTCTGGTCTTTAATTCTTAATCTATGATGCTGGTTTAATGAATTAGACTGATTTCCTTACAGATAATGACTGAAGATTACAGCAATCTTTTGAAAACAAAAGGGCGAATCAATGCATTTTCTCAGAAGCTATTAAGATTGGAGAGCTGCCAAGAAGCTCTCTTCTATCAAACACCCCTTAAAACAAATTAGGAGAAAATGGCCAGCTACAACATCAAAATCAGATAGGAACATTCTTTAACAACAGTTTTTCTTTGGATATAAAAGACTTAGACCTCAAATGTCTGACTAGGGATCAAGTCAACAAGCATCTATTCAGATGCCTGAAAGATCACAGCATCAGGTTTAAAAGCAAACTCCATGACTATTAATTCTACCTCTTTCCCCTCCAGATTTCACTCTTCAGCAAGATTCACTGTTTTCTACTTCAACTACTCTCAGTATTTCCTTGTGCTTAGAATAACTGACCAGGAAGACATAGAAATGATAGATAAGGTGAGTACCTCTCTTAGAATCATAGAATGTTAGAGATTGGAAGGCACCTGAAGAGATTGAGTCCAAACCCCCTGCCCATACGATACTGCTGCCCATTCTTGCCCAGGGAGGTGGTGGAGTCACCATCACTGGAGGTGTTTAGGAAAGAGACTGGATGGGGTGCTCGGTGCCATGGTTCAGTTGATTAGTGTTGGATGATAGGTTGGACTTGATGTTCTCAAAGGTCTTTTCTAACCTGGTTAACTCTATTCTATCCTATTCTATCCTATCCTATCCTATCCTATCACTGAAACCAGATTCCTGGGTGGATGAGTTACAGACACCAAGACCACAAAAAGATGCTCAAGTCAGATTACAGCAGTTTCAGCAGTGCCTCTAAATGAATTTCAGTTGTCATCAGAACAGTAGACAGCAGCACTGTATTTCGTATCATTCCATTTTAACAGTGCTTCCATGATGAAATATATGTGCAAAGCAAGTCTCAGGAAGCCCTTGCACTCTTCACTGTCACTGAACATCAAAAGTTAGTACAAGTGAAGTTATGTCCATGTATGTATTTTCCTTTAAGAAAACATTGGTACATACTACAAAAAAACCAGTCTATTTGCTTCATGCTTAATTAGGCTTTGCACCATTTCCTACCTCTCCCAGGCAACTACTGGAGCACATTTTTGGGCAAGAACTGCAGCCCATGGGGGACTCAAGCTGGAGCAGTCTTTTCCAGAAGGCCCATACTCTGTAGGAGGGACCCCAACAGCAGCAGGGAAACAGTGCAAGGAAAAAGGCACAGAGGATCTGTTACAGACTCACTGCAACCCTATTCCCCATTTGCTTGTGCTGCTCAGGATGCAGCAGAAACATGGACATAGAAGAGGCAGGAGTCAAGCTGAGCCTGGAAGAATAAAAGTCTTGTGGAGGAAGGTAGTTTTACTTTGTCTCTGTATTTCACTACCCTACTCTATTACCAATTTGCAATACATTAATCTTCCCCCAACTGGAATTTTTTTGCCCATGGTGGTAACTGGTGGAGTGATTTCCCTGTCTTTATGTCAGCCCACAAGCTTTTTATCTCATTTTCTTCCTCTGTCCTGCTGAAGAAGGGGAGTGAGGGAACAGTTTGATGTGTTCCTGGCAGCCAGTCAAGGTCAACCCACCACACCTCCTCAGAAAAGCCCTAAATCAGGGAAGAATTTTAGCATTCTCTTAAATCCTTCTCCCAAAGTTAAAGGCATTTAAGAATGCTTTTAGACTTTCCTGAGGAGTCATGCATTCCTGTACCACATACTTTGTAACACACACACACCACTACAAAGGAGAGATCAGTTTGGCTGTTTCAAAAGCTGGAGAATGAATACTATCTACCAGCAATTGTTAGGATTTCCAGCTTACAGACTTGTGTCGAAATTGAATTTTTATTTATTTTCTATTGAGCACTGAGACAGCATAACAGTATAAACCAAAGACACTAAAGTAACCCAGGAGGTTTTTTAATGGGTACCATATCATAATGTTTCCCCCTTCCCCTTTGATATCTTCTTTCTGCTGTGATCTAATGTAATGCAAACTCTTCATGGCTTCCAGGACACAAATTCTCTGTGTATGCAGACTCTCTGCTGGTAACATGCACAACATAGCTGTTCTTAGCCCTGACAGCCTCAACACTTGTTCCTTTACCATGTAGAAAGGAAAGTGTTTATAGAGTGAAGCAAAGGGGATGACAGCAGCCTGGGAGAGGCATGCATAGTCTAAGAAGGAACAGGAAAGTTGGACAGCCTCTGCTTAGTCTTGCTCCCTCTTCCAGAAACACAGAATATTCAGGGAAGAGGGAGCTGAATAAGGAAGCCATAGGGAGTAGGTCTTAAACACAAAGCAATACAGAACTCCTTGGAGGTACAGTCTTTTAGCAATGGCAGGGCTTGATGTTAAGTGAGCATTTATTTGAAGAGGGCAAACCACTTTAAGTTAAGTACTTCTGTTCCAAGTTTCCAGATATATTATCAACAAAATATGTCAGGGTGAAAGTACAGCAGTTAACTCAGGTGCAGAACCTCAAGTTCACAAAAATAGTAGTGGAATGCAAGTTACTTCTTTCTAGCATGCCAAATTTGCTCTTATACTGTTTCCCAGCCATGTTTCTGTGTAAACACACACACTTTGTCTATGAGAAAACAATAAAGGAGAGAGTTGCATTAAGATATTTAAGACCTGGAGGAAACTACCAAAAATTCAAAGTTCATTTCTGGGGACCACATAGTCCCCATGTTTTCTTTACTTTGTCTTGAGTCCGTTAATCTAACAGGTTCCTTGTTCTGACAACAAGGGCAACATGACAAGTACTGGTCAAATTTAGGGACTACACAAGGGAGCAGGACTAAACACCAAACAAAAATTTACAAGAGAATATACTGATAACCTAAGCAGATATGCCATCACACAAATATAAGTTACCTGGATAGTTCCTCAAAAACAACTGAGGTGAACAATAGCAGAGTCTAGGACAAGCAACTATATCATTCTTGCAGCCAGTTTAATATTTAATATTAATCTCATAGGCAAGATGAAGTGGATAGCCAAAGGTAATCAGGCCCACATATTACAGTCATCCGGTACCCTCCTCTAGAAAAAACAAACTCCTCACTCTGTTTTTCTACAAAGTAACTTGAGTGAATGATGTGGCTTGCTGCAGAAGTATATGTAGCTTATCAAATAACAGGATCTAAATGTCTGTAACAAACTAAACCTTCTAAAATACAAATAAATGTAGGCACATACGTAAGTATGGATGCTTTTATGTTTTACATGAAATTGTGTACAGAACAGTCATGGACCATTTGTGGCAACTGTACATTTGAGATACAAAGGTCAGAGTCTGTGTAGTTAAGCTATTGGTCAACACAAAGCCTGTGAGAAATCTCTCAATGGTTAGATCCACATCATCTTCCTCATGCACAGGAAATGAACACATTAAAAAAACAGAGGCAGCAGGGACAGTACAGCAGGACGTTGCCACCTGCACTGCGGTATTTACCCAGCACTGAATGCACACAGCAGAGGTGTGTGCATCTCTGCACTGGGTCAGAATTTCAGGAATAGTTTCAACAGAGGACTAGCCACTGAGTTCTCCAGTGGTTATTATCAAAACATTTATTTTAGAAGAGTCAAAAGAAATTCGAGGAGAGAGGAGGGAGGCAGGCAGACAAAGGAACCAGAGTTGGTTTTGCTTAGGAAGGGAGGTCTCTCCTGTGAAGACTCATGGTTTATACCTGCTAAACACTAATTACTCATTTTAAGGAACTGTAAACTATATTCATAGCACCACAAAGGGTCAGCACAAGGTACAAGGACTGCCTCTACTCTCAACAGACCAAATACTTCCCCCATATCCAAACCAGCTTTACTCCTGAGGCAACAAGGAAGCATGGGTCACATGTTTAGTTCAAAGCTTTAAATATTTAATCCTGCTATTCTAACCCATAATGAGTTAGTTACAAAGACTACAAAAGTATCATCTCCTAACTCCACATTTGCAACAGGAAGGTTTCCACGCCACTAAGACACCTAAGTAGTTACATCCAGACAGAGAACTTTCACATACAATCTGTGAGCTTATTAGCATGAGCAAATCAATTTCTCTATGCAAGATTAAATCCTTTATAGATAGGATTAGAAAACAGTGTAAATTTTTGTCAATTCTTTCCTAGATTTATCTAGTCCCTCTCATGTAAAACTACAGTGGCTTTGTTTTAAGAAAGCTAGCGTATGCAACTAAAGAATCATATATAACTTGTGGCAGAGAAAAAAATAATAAAAAAAAATCTAGAAAGTAGCAGAGATAGAGCATTAATCACTGAGCTGAGAAAACACCGCGGCAGTCGTACCACTACTTTACAAGGGGGCCTCCACCACCAAACTGTGGGCTGGCAAAAATATTCAGCTGTCCTCCAAAACTCAGTATAGATGTTTTTAACAATGTTTCTCTTTGAGCAGCTGCATGGCCTGCTGAGGAAAACCTCCTTCTCCCACTTGGTAGATCTGAGCCCTGTCACACTCACAGCGGGTACATGGGACAGACTGCATCCTCTGTACTTCTAAATTACAGGGCTATGAGGGAACAGAGCTGACCTATCTGATGGGATCCAAAACCTTCTAGTACAAATCAAAAGATGTTGCTAACAGAGCTGGAAATGAAAAATGCCATCAACCTGATTATGACTCCAAGTTAGTTGTTTTCATCTTCTATGAGAGCAAATTGCCTCCTTCACCTAAGCTACTTGCATATTCTTAATTAATGTGAAGTAACATTATGCTCCTTGAATACTGTGGACACATTAAATGGAAAAAGATTTGCAAGTTTTTCTTTTAACCTCCAAGTGTTAATTTAATTTGTCTGTATTCTGTCATAT